>CM072996.1:281511155-282791155 GCA_037038555.1 Rhynchonycteris naso | reverse complement strand
TAAACCCTTCTTTTTATTTTATTCATTTTTTAGAGAGGAGACACAGAGTGAGAGAGAGAAAGGAAGGAGGAGCTGGAAGCATCAACTCCCATATGTGCCTTGACCAGACCAGTACAGGGTTTCGAACTGGCGACCTCAGTGTTCCCAGGTTGACGCTTTATCCACTGTGCCACCACAGGTCAGGCCTGTGGATACTCTTGAGAGCATCAGCTAGAACAATCATGCACAGCATTATGCCAGCACAGAAAGATGGCGGAAAAAGTCACGTTAGTCAGTTTTAAAGCTCCATCCCCACTCCCCACTTTCTTCCCTTCCCAGACTCCACATCCAAAGGTTCTGCTTGAATTAGTTTGAGATAGGACCTGGGACTTACCATTTTTAAGAATCTGTTCAGGTGGTTCAATACACAACCAAGTTTGGAACCAGTGTGTGTGGTGGACCCTCACTATTATTCAAAGGTGATCCTAAAACCAGCAGCACTGGCTTCACCTAGGGTTTCGTCCTCACCTCAGACCCATTCATTAGAATCTGCTTTTTAAACAAATCCCCAGATAATATGTAAGCACTTTAAAGTTTGAGTCACTGATTTATATCATAGGCTAGATTCAAACCCTCACTTTATCATTTATTAGCTATGTGACCTTGAATAAGTTACCCAATGTCCCTGTACCTTAAATCCCTCATAAAGTGAATATAGTAACAGAACTTACTACCTGTAAGGTGTTTGTTAGGATCTCTAAATTCTTTAGAACAGTGTTTGATTCATAGTACGTGCACAGCAAATGTTAGGTATTATTAATTACCCTTTCTTGGCTTGAATTTTAAACATTTGGTGGGAGTTGTTAAAATGTATGTTTTTAAATTTTTCAGAGAACATAATTTTAAGGTTTAGTCTCTTAGGAGTTATTACCGTGCAGTTACTTATTCACTTTGTGGTTCTAATCCCATGAAAAAATAATTTCAAAACTGAGAGTGATGTGTTGGACCCAGCTGCAAAAAATTTAAAATCAGTTACATGCAGCTGCACTCTGGTTCCCCTAATTCATCTAACAGCTTTTAGTGGGTTCTATAAATGACATTAGAAAAGGCACAGCAGATGTGCAAGATGGCTCCTGAAATCTAAAGTGGGACAGATGGTTCTCTTGTTGATTGACAGCATGAGGAGCAGTGCAGCAAGGGTCACCTCCTGTGGAGGACGCTCCCCCACCCACTGTGTTCTGCCTGCAAATCAAACTGTCATACAAGAAAGAGAAAGCAGAAGTGGCTATTCAGAAAGTCTTTGTTTTCAAATACTCACTGTAGGTGCAAAGATTCTCTGCAAAAAAGTTACCTAAATGTGGAAAAAAACTCTCCTGCTCTAACCAACCAAAGAGTTGACATTTTGCGTAGTTACAACAAAGTAGACAGATTGATGTTTGAACACAATACTCAGGATACTGGAGATTGAGCTGAGATTAATGAAAGAACAAAGAACTAATGTAAATCAGCATTTATCAACCACCAAATAACACTGATGAATACCATACTGTTGAATCATTGAAAACCTTATATTGTCCTTAAAAATAAGCTTCTTATTTTAATTAGAAAGCTGGACAACTACTATTTGTGGTTGTTAATCAGGAATTTACAATCTAGGCTGTCTCACCTGTATGCTTATCTCTATCTCTTCAAATTCCTTTCTAAAACTTCAGATCTTAAAGAAAAGAAAAAAGACAACTCACACTTATTGCATGGACACTAAGTGGTAGACCCTTTGCTAGGTGCTTTCTTATAACTTTATATGACTTAGGATCTCAGAGATACTGACTCTTCATTCTTAGGTCACTAATACAGACCCTTATATTACAGATGCTTCTCTTCAGGTCTTCTGCTGTAAAAGGGAAACCAAGCATAGAACAAGCCCCAGGGAAATATATTTAAGCATAAGTTCAGATGTGCATGTGGCCTGAACACCTTAAAAAGGGCTTGTTAACTACAAAAGGCTAGACATGTCCAATTCACAGGAAGACTCTGTTGTCTACTTGTGTCTCTGCCTTACCAGTTGCACGTTGGCAAGCCTGCCACGATCCCTGGACACCCGGAACATAAATATCTCCAGCAATCCCAAGGGCTCCTTGCCCACGATGGGCAGCAATGCGCCCTTGGGCTGAATTTTCTGACACTTATACATAGAAAAGAGCTGAATGTTGCTCATGGTTCTCAACTGCAGCATGCACAGGCATGCCATTAGGCTTTATTCCCTATTAGCTACTTTCAGAGGACCTCAAAGAAGGTTGCTCAGGCTGTGGACAACGGGCCTGGGGCTCCGCCCACAGCCCATCCCGTACGCTGAGTGGATCAACGGCTTGTGGCACATTCATGGAACTCTAGCTGGGAAATGTTATGCTATTAATTATCCCTTCTCATTCTCATATTTTCTTCTCTTTACTGGTTCTTGCCCTTTGACAATTACTGTCTAGACTCTATGGAATTAATAAAACAAAAACAAAACTAAATTTCATCCATTCCTTATTTTCCTCTCAGCCTCCACTTTATGTTTTACTTTCACCAGATAGCTAAGCTTTTGAAAAGAGTGGTCTATACTTTTCACTGCATTATTCCCAACCATTCTTTTATCATCCCATTTTAATCTAGATTTTCATGAAACTACTTTGCCAACGTTACAAAATAACCTTATTACTATATTTAATGGGTAGCTCTAAGTCCTTACTAACATTTGATATGCTTGCTCATTCCTTTCTTCTTGGAACATTTGTTTCTATGACACTCCATTTTGAGCAGTAAGTATGTGTTGAACACTAAGCATAGGATATAATCTCTACCCTCAGGGAGCATAAATGGAAATATGCTGAGTAATAATTGTGGTTAGGAAATTTAAGAGTTCAACAGAAAAAAAAACCAAACTGTTCTTGACACTGAAATCAAGGAATTTATTACATGTGCTTCATTTATATGAATTAATGAGTACCCTACATACTTTCTTTGTAATTATTTTTTTTAACTTAAGTCTAATCGTCTGACCCGTGGTGGTGCAGTGGATAAAGCATCAACCTGGAATGTTGAGGTCACCAATTCGAAACCCTGGGCTTGCCTGGTCAAGGCACATATGGGAGTTGATGCTTCCTGCTCCCTCTTCCCCCTTCTCTCTCCCTCACTCTCTCTCCTAAAATGAATAAATATTTTTTAAAAAGACAATACTAATATTCATTTATGAAAAAAAAATCAACTTAGGTCTAACAAGTGGACATTTCTTACTGTGACATTTCCTTAGATCTTTAATTCAGTGTAGGTATTTTGAAGTGAGTGGATTTAATTTAATCCAGGTAGATCAATTTCTGGTGATCTCACAGTTCAAGATTAAAGCACCAAGAGTCGGAATTGGCTAATAAATCTCAATCAACTGTGAATTGTCAACTCCCACTTTGGATCTTAATAATTTGTTTTAATACTTTGTGGCATTGCCCAATTACTAATGAACTCAATACCTCTAAATGTCAGCATGGAGAATGTGTTTATCTTACATGTACAGAATCTTGTTTGTTCCCACAGAAAGAGCACCATACCTTTTTATCAATAAAAATCTAATTTATTAAAAAAAAAATCTAATTTATTAATTAATTTGCGGAGAAATATGTGGGCAACAGAAAATACAGCCTTCAGCCTGACCAGGCGGTGGCGCAGTGTGGATAGAGCGTCAGACTGGGATGTGTAGGACCCAGGTTTGAGACCCCGAGGTTGCCAGCTTGAGCATGGGCTCATCTGGCTTGAGCAAAAAGCTCACCAGCTTGGACCCAAGGTTGCTGGCTTGAACAAGGGGTTACTCGGTCTGCTGAAGACCCGTGGTCAAGGCACATGTGAGAAAGCAATCAATGAACAACTAAGGTGTCGCAACGAAAAACTGATGATTGATGCTTCTCATCTCTCTTCATTCCTGTCTGTCTGTCCCTATCTATCCCTCTCTCTGACTCTCTTTCTGTCCCTGTAAAAAAAAGTAAAGAAAATATAGCCATCAATATCAACTATGTGCCATGTGTTAGGTATGTATAAAGACTATGATAAAATTGAATTCTGAAATCTTACAATCTACCCAGAATGCAAAGAACAGATTTTACTTTAGCATAAAGCTCAGACAATATGTCTTCTAGCTTTCTTCTCTTTATTTCTTCTCTTATAAAAATGTACTCAACAAATTTAAGAAATATTTGATTTCATACTATGTGCCAATCATTTTGATGCCAGATAGGCTCCTATTCTCATGGCTCTTTTATTTTAGTGAGTGGAGAGAGAGAGACAATAAAATAAGTAATTCTTTTAGATTAAGATAAGTGCTATGGGCCCTGGCCAGTTAGCTCAGCAGTAGAGCATTATAGCCCAGCATGTGGAAATCCCAGGTTAGATTCCCAGCCAGGGCACATATAGGAAGTGACCATCTGCTTCTCCACTACTTGTCTTCCCTCTTCTCCCTCTATTTCTCTTCCTCTCCCACAGCCATGGCTCAAATGGCTGAATGGTTCCAGCAAGTTGCCCCCTCCCCCAAATGTATACCTAGAGGAAGTGTTCTCACGGAGGAACAGCAATTGCAAAGGCCCTGAGCCCAGAACAAGCTTAGCATGTTCCAGAAACAAAAGGAGTACTAATTACTAATATCAATTAGCTCAGGGACATATTTGGAGTGTCAAAATTTATAAGCCAAGCTCTCTGTCCTACAGGAGCTCTGTAACAGCAATAGACATAAACAAAAAGAACACGATACAGTGCATACCCGACAATGTAGTGACAAAAGCCTGTACAAAGTAAAGAGGCGCTGAGGAGGAGTGATGAATTCCCTGCGGTCTGTTTCCGAGGTGGCTTCACAAAGGAGGCTGACAAGGTAGGGAAGAGAGTTGGAGGGAAGGGGGACAGGACACTGCACAAAGGTGCAGCTTCTGCTTCTTCATGATGAGCACAGTAGAAGAAAGTAAGGTTCAATAGGACAAAGGCCAGGCTAGGAAGAGCCTTATATTCTGTGCATGATAGGGAACAATCAAAGGCCCTCAGGAAGGAACCACAGGACTGGATTTGTGCCTTAGATGGATCACCATAGGCTCTCTCTTAAATATATCTGTGGGAGAATAAATTTGGGACAGTTCTAGAGGCAGTGACAGAGATGAAATGATAGTCGCAGAGGGGCCGGGAGAGATAAGAAATCATGGAGTTTTTTAGGAGTCTAGGAAAAAGGAGTAGGGCAGATTTTTCACAGCTGAGTCACCAGTATCTTTAAATATCTGGCTCATAGCAGGCACCCAGTGTTTGTAGAATGAATGAATGGTCGGATGTGCCAGAATAATGTATGAGGAAGAGAAGTCGTAAGCCCCACATTCAAATATAAACTCTTCCTGTAATACAGAACACTAAGAGCTTAAACCTCTTTTTAGGTGCTTTAATCCTAACAACCCTATGAGGTCGGCATTATTTCCATTTGTTAGATGAGAAAAACCCGAGGTTCAGAGAGGCACCGTACTGGAGATTTTAGTAGTCATAAGCTAGACTCAAAACAGTCCCACAGACAGCCAAGAGCGCGCGCTTGGTAATTACTACTTTATATTGCTTAACCTAGAGGCTCAAAGAACGAAATGAATTACGTCAAGTGCAAAAACAGAGACATCTACGAAAAGTCGGTTATTCTCAACAACGGGATAAAAGAGGGTTCCAGAAATTTCCTGCCAGTCGGTCCCATCAGAGAGCGTCGCGTCACAACAGTAGGAACCCAAGCCGCGGCCCGCGACCCAGGTAGGGGGCGGAGCGGGGCGGGGCTCCGCGTTCGCGGAGGTGACGAGCGCAGTCGCAGTACAGCTCGTGAGCGCCGCGGCCTGGGAGAGCAGGGAGGCGGGCCGAGCGGAGGGACCGCGCAGCGACGCCAGCGCTGGCGTCTATCCCGAGGCTGCTCGCCTCAGACGCCGCAGGCAGCGGTGACGTCATTTCCTTGCGTACGTTTCCAGTGTTTCCGGGTTGCGGTCATTTTGAGCACGTATTTGGGTGACTTTTTGGCTACCTCGCCGCTGCCCGCTTCCCCACCCCCTGGTCCAGTGCGGTCCTGCGCGCTTTTCCCCCTTCCTGACCCCTGCCGGGTCCCCTGCGCGCCTTCTGCCCTTGATCGCCCGGGCTCGCCGCGCCATCAGCCGTGGCTGTTGTTTGAGGTGGGTGAGGTGACGCGGAGAGCCCCGTTCCGCCCCCTCCCCCAACACACTCACCCCCTTCGCATGGCCAGCCGCTACCCTGCACCTTCCGCCATTTTCCCGCCTGTGAGAGTGGGCCGATCGCACTTCGGGTGTCGGGCTCCTCGGTGCTGGTGACCGGGGAAGGAGAGGGAGTGTTTCTGGGTGGGTGTGTGGGGGGGAACAGGGCAGATGCAGGATGACGGATGTGTGTGTTTGAGGGCTGTTGCAGGTGGGATGGCAGCGACAGTGGGTGGGGGATGGAATGCGGGAGCCGACGGTCATAGGACGACGCAGGTCCAATTCAGTTTTTTTCTTTGGGATGTAAGATCAACATGATGTCTAAAGAAGCCTCGTAGGCCTGGACGGTCTCTTTCTAGGGATTCTAGGTAGGATGCTGTTTGGAAAATGAGAAGATTTCATTTCTTTTACGGTTGTTTTCGGATAGGAGTAGTTTATTCAGCAAACACCATCCATAAGTTCATCTTACCTTTTCTGGTTTTTTAATTTATTTTATTTTATTTTATTTTAGCAAAGGGATTGCTATGTCATAGACCCTTAGTGATTGCCTGGTGAATAAGTGAATTATGGAAGGGCCCCACTTGTTATAATCATGTATGCCATTTCCCTCTTTCATGTAAATTGTTTTTAAGGTGGGAATAATGATCCTCTGTAAACATTATGTAAAATAGGAATGATCTAATCTGTTGGTCATTTAAGTCTCCAGTCATGGGTTAGAAAAATAAGTGTATGTTCTTGAAATGCTGTGCATTTTTATATGTCATAGTTTTCTGAGTCTGTTTGGGGAGGGAGGCAAGCTTGGGGGATACACCACTGGGAGAAGGATGTGACGTCTTCGTTATTCCATACTTTGGGAGTACTGCCTTGTGAGATAGATACGTTGTATGTTTCCTGATGATTATTTTATTTTTAAAAATGGAAGCCCACAAATGACTTTTGAAAATTTCCCTCTTCTATTTTGAGAAATTATACTAATCATTGGGCATATATTTCTGAAATGATCCAAACCTAGGATAATGTGAAATAAACCAGCTTTGAGAGGAAAAATGTGTTGTTTTATTGATGCCCTTTTATGTCTTAACAGTATAGTCAGTTGATAAGTACTGTACTTACAAAGCATATAAGTATTCTTTTTCAGTTAAGGGACCTAAGATGAGTAATCATTTCTAAATTAGTTTATAAGTCTGTGACTTTTTTGATTTAAGTAACTTTTTATTATGTCAGGTACTTCAGATATAGTAGTATTTAGTAAATATTTGTTGATTGATTGCCATGAAGACTAGCAATATTATTAGCCTGTCCTGACTTACTTTGCTCTATCTCAAAATTGTTGCTAATACTTATTGTAAATGTTTTTATGCAGGAAAGATGAATGGCAGGGCTGATTTTCGAGAGCCGAATGCTGAAGTTACAAGACCTATTCCCCGTAATTATCAATTAAGTATTTCTAATTAGAAGCACTTTATATGTAGAGAAATTTTTACTTCCTTGACTAACAGTACAGCATCTGGGCTGGCTAGCTGTATGGCTTTGTGACCTGTACAGTCACACAGTGACCCATACTTGGTTTAATAATCTATAGTTGTTGCCATCTTGAAAACCTTAATTTGAACAAGAGGTTCCATTTTCGTTTTGTATTGGACATAGCACATTATGTAGCCAGTTCTGACTAGCAGATAGTATCATTAACTTCCATTTGAAGTCAAAGTTTGTTAAAAGTTTACAAGTGTGTTGTATCATTTTTAAAAAATGGGTGTGTTTTGTTACATTTAGACTAAGGTAATTTTTTAGACTTAGTTTTTCTGCAGGTGTTTTAATGTTTGCTGATTTTCTTTGCTTAAAAGACATAGGGGCTGATTACGTTCCAACAGAGGAAGAAAGAAGAGTCTTTGCAGAATGCAATGATGAAAGCTTCTGGTTCAGATGTAAGTTAAATTTTATAATCAAAAAGTTTGACCTTTAGTGCCTGAAATTTTAATGACTTCATAGAGAAAAAATAGGCACACTTTGGTGTAGTGTGGTTATTATTAAAAGAGGCTGATTAAGGAAATAAAGTTGTACGCATTTTAAAGTAATGATTTCTAGAACTTCTTTCAAGACTGAAGTATTTTTGTTGGTAATAGTAATAGCATTTACTGTGTGTATATAGATTATATAAAAACAACGTAATAAGGTTGATGATTGTTATCCTCACTTTACAGATGCAGAAATTGAGGTTTAGAGATGTGAAATGGTTTTCTAGTGTTTAACAGCTGACAAGTCGTGAAGTCTGGATTTGAAGCCCCAAGTGTGTCTGAAACAGAAGCTCATGGTTTTAACTTGTACACTTTTAGCCATTACCTGATAAAAACTGATTAGTGCCCACTTTACCATTTTGAAATGTTATCAGTTTTTGATTTTTGACTAGAAATCTTATACATGAAGATTTTATTTTTTAAATACAGAGAATGTTGAAAGAAACATAAAACATTATTTTACTTATGAACAGAAGTCTGGTGTTGCTTCACTGCTCATTGCAGTCCTTTTAGATAAGGTAATTATAACAAAAAAAAGCAAGATGGAATTTTGAAAAGGGAGGAGTGACCTAAGTAATTAAAAAAGATGTACATTTTCATCAGTCAGCTTGGTATTTATGCTTACAGTGTATAAGGTATTATGCTTGGGAGATAAGTTTTATGAGACATAGTCTTTGTCCTAAAGTAGTTTTATGGTGTAATTGAGACAAAGCCAATTCATGAAACACTTATAAAAGATTAAATACAAAACAGCAGTAGGAAATTTTAAGAGGTAAATTAGTGGGAATTGGTTTAGTTAAGGCTTTACCAAACAATGGAGACTTAACTAGTAGGCCTTTAGGTAAATGAAGAATGGTAGAGAAGCATTCAGATGAAAGGCAGATTCTTTAACAACTTGGTCTCTACTAGAGACTTGAGGTTTGCATTGATTGGAGTTCTGTCACAACCATCATTGTTGCTTTGAGCAAATGACTTGTTCTGTCTGGATATCATTTTACTCTGATTATGATGAGGACTATATACTAAGTTCTGAAGTCTCTTTCAGTTTTACCGTTCACTTTTTCTGTGACAGAATAATACTGAGTTGGTAAGAGACCTTATTTCTAATCCATTTTTCTTTATAGCATGAACTGAAGATAGGAGATTGGTACAAAGAAATAGTGATAAATGGCAGAAGTAGTAATAGTATCTCCTTGACTAGACTGTACCCTATGCATTATACCATTGTGGCCTAAAAAGGAAGGGGCACGCATTGTCCATTGTAGAGTTGGCCAACAAGCTCATTGCCTTCCATCCTGTTTAATTCTTCTGTGCTTCATGTTGCATTCCTTGAACCAAGCTGGAGGAGAAAAATGATTGCAAATTATGCTGATGCTATAATAGGCTTTTGTCCTTTGATAAACCTTAATAATACATGAAGTCACTCGAACTAGCCAACATTAAAGAAACCATTTTCCAGCAAAATTTAAATTGGTTAATGATAGTGTAAGGATTCGAACCTTAGGGTTTCTGCGAATTGTCTGATGGGAAAGCGAAAGCCCTATTCCAAAGTTACGGATTTTAATCATGAAGTTGAATAATTCAAATGTCTTAATTATGTTGGTTCTTAAATTGCCTGTATCTTGCCTGACCTGTGGTAGCGCAGTGGATAAAGCATCGACCTGGAACTCTGAGGTCGCCAGTTCGAAACCCTGGGCTTGCCTGGTCAAGGCACATTTGGGAATTGATGCTTCCTGCTCCTCTCCCCCTTCTCTCCCTCTCCCTCCCTCTCTCTCTCTCCCTCTCCCCCTCCCTCCCTCCCCCTCCCCGTCCCCCTTTCCCTCTCCCTCTCCCTCTCCAAAACGAATAAATAAAATCATTTTTTAAAAAGTTTTAAAAAATTGCTCATATATAGTTTAGACCAGGTTTGAGCAAACAGTGACCTAAGGGGCCAAATCTGTTTTTGTATGGCTATGAGCTAAGAATAGTTTTCGCATTTTTAAATGGTTAAAACCAATGAAAAGAAAAGAATAATATTTTGTTACATATGAAAATTACTGAGAAATAGTTTCCTACACCAATAAAAGATTTTAACTGAATAATAAGTATCTCACTGTGCTTAAAATGTCAAAATTCATATTTTTGCATCCATAAGTAAAGTTTTATTGAGACACAGCTACATGCATTTGTTTACGTATTGTCTTAACATGACAGCCAGCTTGAACAGCAACCATTTGACTCAGAACCTGAAATGTTTACCATCTGGCTCCTTATAGGATGATTCCCAACCCCTGGTTTGGTACTGCACTCTCTAGTGTGGCAGCCACATGTAGCTTTTTAAATTTAAAACAATTTATAGTGGAAAGGATTTAAAACAAAATAAAGGGAAAGGAGCACGGGGTAAAGTTCAGAGGAGACCAGACAAGGGCTTCTAAGAGTCCTCTCCCAGTGGAGTCTCATACAAAAGATAGCTAAATTCCTCCAGCTGCATAATGCGTGAAGTTGTTACCAAGGAAGGAATCTCATTAGAGACTCAGCACGGGGTTTATATTGGGGGCTGAGTACTGGGGCGCCCTCAGCCTAGCAGGTACCAAAATTCTAGATTCACAGCAGGAAAACAGGTGTTTAGCATAAACTATTTGTGCAACCAGTTTAAACACAGCCATTTATCCATTCAAGTTAAGTTTTGTATCAGTGTAGGGAACTGTTTACTAGTCAAGTCCCTGACATCAGCCAAGAACTTTTGCAAGCAGACCTTGAATTATATTGTTTAATAGTTTGTAATGTTTTCTTAAATATGCTGCTTTTATATTTCCATTGACTATATACTGTACAGCTTTTAAACATGGAAAAAGTCTCTTTTAAAGATCTTAATTGTGCAACAGACTTCCTGGATGGTTTTACTGGTACACGTCCTAATGAACTTGGACAAAATCATTTCCTTTTGTTGATGTTGATAAGTTCTTTTTCCTCCTGTAGCTGTGCCTTTGGCTGCCACAAGTATGTTGATTACACAAGGATTAATTAGTAAAGGTAAATATTTAAAATTCTAATTTAACATTTTGGATATGTTACTATATGGTATTTATCTGATTTTTAGGTAAACATACTGTATCTGTATCATATTAAGCATTATCACTGATAATTTTCTATAATAGCAGAAGGATTATATCTCCATGGACCCATTTATACAATATCTTGCTTTGAGAATTAGATACCCTCTTGCACTGTAGTAACATTAACAATCTATAAGAGCAAGAAAGTAAGTAAAAGCCTGTGAATGGGTTACAGGGTGACAGAATGACAAACCTAAGCCATCCACTTCACTGTCGCTTAGGAGCTTTTCTGAAAACAAATTCATGGACCCCAGCCCAGACTTATGGAATCAGAATCTATGCACTGGTTTAAAGATGAATGGCTCCCACCCTGGCCAGAGTTGAGGGTATGCAGGAGAAAGAATCAGTGGGTACACTAATTGGAGTGAGTTGATGCTTCTCTTCTCTTTCATTCCTTGTCTTCCTTCCCTTCCTCTCTCACCAAAAAAAAAGATGAATGGCTCCCTTAAATCAGCTTTGTCTTATAATAATGGAGGAGTGGGGACACTTTCTTGTCCCAAACCTATTGGCTTAAATAATACAGTGTATTCATATCTGGCATTGAGTTTAGAATAACTCAGTGCATCATTCTCTACTCTTTCAGTGAGAGAGACAGAAAGGAACAGATAGGAAGGGAGAGAGAGATAAGAAGCTTCACTTCATAGTTGTGGCACCTTAATTTTTCATTTTGATAGCTTTCTCATATGTGTCTTGACCTTGGGGTTGAGGGCTCTAGCCAAGCCAGTGACTCCTCGTTCAAGCCAGCAACCATGAGGTCATTTCTATGATCCCACGCTTAAGGCGGTGACCGCAGGGTTTTGAATCTGGCTTCCTCAGTGTCCCGGGTCGATGCTCTATCCAAGGCACGACCACCGGGATACACCTTAAAATTAAATACACATTACATTTATTTTGTGAACTGACTCCTTGGAGTAAGATGTCATAGAAAAGAGTGGTGACCTCAGGATGGCCTCAGCATATCTTAAATACCTGTTTTAATTAGCTAGCTCGTTTAAGTGTGACTCTTAATAGGAAAAATTAGCCTCTTCATATTAGCAGTATAAAGTACTTAGTATTGATACAACTAGCTGTGAAAAGTAGTTTTGGAGGGAAATGGGAGAATTTTCAGGGGTTAAAATTTTATTTAAAGTATTCCCAAAGAGCCTGACCAGGCAGTGGCGCAGTGGATAGAACATCGGACTGGGATGCAGAAGACCCAAGTTCGAGACCCCGAGGTCGCCAGCTTGTCCGTGGGCCCATCTGGCTTGAGCAAAAAGCTGGCCAGCTTGGACCCAAGGTTGCTGGCTCCAGCAGGGGGTTGCTCCATCTGCTGAAGGCCCACGGTCAAGGCACATGTGAGAAAGCAATCAATGAACAACTATGGTGTGCAACGGCAATGAAAAACTAATGATTGATGCTTCTCACCTCTGTCCGTTCCTGTCTGTCTGTCCCTATCTATCCCTCTCTCTGACTCTCTCTCTGTCCCTGGGGGAAAAAAAAAAAGTATTCCCAAAGAACCTCATTACAATGTACTGTCATGTCAGGAATCTTAAACATGGAAACAGGTTATTATACATGGGCACTTACAACGTAAGTTGTCTGATAGGCTAGGATTCTTTCTACAGTGGGAAATAAAAACCATTTCATCACATTACTTTCTTTAATTGACTTTAAGAGAGGAAGCAGGGGGGAGAGAGAAACATCACTTTGTTTTTTCCACTCAATTTATGCATTCTTTAGTTGATTCTTGTACATGCCCTGACCGAGATTGAACCTGCAACCTTGGCGTATGGAAAGGATCCTCTAACCCAGGGGTCCCCAAACTTGACACAGGGGGCCAGTTTACTGTCCCTCAGACCGTTGGAGGGCTGGACTATAAAAAATACTATGAACAAATCCCTATGCACACTGCATATATCTTATTTTAAAGTAAAAAAACAATACGGGAACAAATACAATATTTAAAATAAAGAACATGTAAATTTAAATCAACAAACGGACCGGTATTTCATTAGGAACTATGGGTGTGGATGCATCCTGTGTTCCTCTCACTGACCACCAATGAAAGAGGTAACCCTTCCGGAAATGCGGCGGGGGCCAGATAAATGGCCTCGGGGGGCTGCAGTTTGGGGACCCCTGCTCTAAGCAGTGGTCGGCAAACTCATTAGTCAGCAGAGCCAAATATCAACAGTACAATGATTGAAATTTCTTTTGAGAGCCAAATCTTTTAAACTTAAACTATACAGGTAGGTACATTCCTTACTGAGGTAGCGCCCGCATGTGGTACTTTGTGGAAGAGCCACACTCAAGGGGCCAAAAAGCTGCATGTGGCTCGCGAGCTGCAGTGTGCTGACCTGGGTTCTAACCAACTGAGCTGAAGGCCCAGGCTCATCACATACTTTTAAAGAAAAGTTATGATACAAGGAGTTATGAACAGAGAATTTAGTGTCATTGTACTGTCCATTTTGTCTAAAATCAGTCATTTACTAATGACTAAGCCTTGGGGATTATACAAAAGAAATGTAAGAGCAGCTAGTAGTTTCTCTGAAGAAACTGAACAAATAGAGAATATAATATTTAATAAGTTATAAGCATGACTGTAGGGAGGGACAGTCGGGATTGACATGGCTAGAGTGGGAGAATCATGCAGGGAGGAGTGAAAAGCTAAGGTAGAGCTGGAGAAACAGTCGTTTTGATTAGGTTACAGAGAAGGTAACTTGGAGCGTTGGGGCCTAGGTAGAGTAGGAGACTAGGGGGCTTGAAGGTAAGTTGGAAGCAGTTACAATGGGAGAGTCACATTGTACTTATCATTTAGACCTCTTATCTTCAATAAAATCTCACCACAGCTGGCTGGCTTTTTTTTTTTTTTTTTTTTTTTTGCCTATTTTAAGAATACCTTGCTCCTGCACATAACTAATTATGCGTGTGTCTGAGCCAGAGAAATTCCCTTTTTTTAGTTGCAGATACATCCTGATAGAACTGTTACCATGTAGTTAAAGGTGAAGTCTTCTGAAAATATTAGGACCTGTTACTGAGCAGACAAATTATTCTTAGAGCAAGAATTCTCCTGAAGTTTTAGTCACCATTTGATGATTATTTGACTTATCAATGACAGTTTATGCCTGTATGATTTCATTTGCAAAAGTCAGCATGAGCAACAACATTCCAACACCATTCACTGTAATTGTGACTGAGCCTGGAGCCTTATAATGGAAGTTAGTATTCATTTTTAGAAAGAATAAATTGTTAAAAATGATTTAACCTAATTTGTAGAATGACATTGTTTTCTAGTGAGTGTGTCACATGTCATCATTCTAACTTTGTCGGTTTTGTTGAGGTTTGATATTTTTGAATAAAGATACAAAAAGTAACATTGGATATGTCACTCATGTAACTATCTCTGAGAATTAAAAGGGTTTTTTTGTTGTTGAAATTATATTGGGGTCTTGTTTTTTACGTGGGTAGTTATTCTAATAAAAAGTCAGTCCAGCCTGACCAGGTGGTGGCGCAGTGGATAGAGCATTGGACTGGGATGTGGAAGACCCAGGTTCGAGACACCGAGGTCGCCAGCTTGAGCGCGGGCCCATCTGGCTTGAGCGAAAAGCTCATCAGCTTGGACCCAAGGTCGCTGGCTCCAGCAAGGGGTTGCTCAGTCTGCTGAAAGCCCGCGGTCAAGGCACATGTGAGAAAAGCAATCAATGAACAACTATGGTGTTGCAACGGCAACGAAAACTAATGATTGATGTTTCTCACCTCTGTCCGTTCCTGTCTGTCTGTCCCTATCTATCCCTCTCTCTGACTCTTTATCTGTTCCTGGGGAAAGAAAAAAGTTAGTCCCTCCAAAAATTTGAGAGAGACTTTAGAAAAGGAATTCACAATTCACCAAGACATTTCACATTTAATTAAAACGCTGAACATTTTATATATATTTTAATCCATACCCAACATAGTCTTAGCTATGACAACTCTACTTATCCTTTTTTGGCAAAACATTTAAACATGCTCAGGTCTGTTCTAACTTGAGAATATATACAAAAGAAAAATCTTCCCTTATAACCCTTCCCAACTGCTTCCCTCTGTCTTATATTAGAAGCCAGACTTCAAAAATTAGTGCTTTATACTCCTTTAACCCATGGTAGTCTGGGACATAGATTTTGGATACCGTATGATCTAACATTTACCAAAACATGTTTTGATATCATGCACAAGTTTTAAAAAATGTTATCAGCACAAGTTTTTTGTTAAATATGATGGACAGTTTTTGTTTTTGACTCTTAAACAACTTTAACCAGTCTTTGTTGAGAAATCTCTCTCCTTGGCTTTATGATAGCACATACTTATCTTTTGAGTGATATGTACTATATACTGTTTTGGAAATAGAACTAAAAGACAAATTTCTGATCTCTTGGTGCTTACATTCTAGTGTGGGTTTTCTTCCTCTTGTGGTTTTCTTTGGAGTTCAGTTTTTAAACTATATATTACTAAGCAAAATGTGGCTGCAGGGACCATTTATTGCTCTAGGTCACAGTGTCATATCTAGTGTAGATAGCTGCTTCAGAGCCGTATTCTGCATATCTCCATATGAGGAGCCCTCTTACAGGCCCCTCAAACTGAATTAATTTCCTCCCAAACTGAATTTATTTCCCCAAAACCAGTTTCTGTTTTCTCATATCTGAATGACACCACTGTCCAACTAGGAAACTGAGGCATTATCCTTCACTTCTGTCCTTTAACTGGCTGTCCAATAAATGCCCAATCTAGTCCCGCTCTTAAATACTCTGTATACTGTCCACCTCTACACTACCACTATACTACAACTGTCAGTTGCCAGCAGTATTGCACTAGCCTTCAACAAATCTGTTTGCCTGCATTCTTCCTACTTCCTCTTAGAAAACTGCATCTCCGGTATCTGTCAGGGCATAGTGCATGTAGTAGATTCTCACATACTTGAGTGAGTAAATAGCAACCATCACACACTATTACACAGCTCACAGAAATTAGGGGCTAGTTTATCGCTTTATATTCGTTTTAAAATGTCCCCTAATTTTTGTGAGCAGTATATCTTTGTCTTCATTGCCTCTCTAAACTGTAAACTCTGTGAGGGTAGAAGGTATCTTAATTACTGTTATATTCCTATTTCCTAGTATATAGTGCCTGGTGTAAGTGGTCTGTAGAAGGAAAAACTTTTTTGTATAAACACAGGTATCATTACCAGCCTCCTTTTTCTTCTCATTTGTGTAAGTAAAGAAACTGAGACTAACAGCATAAATGAGTTCTGTATTTATAGTTTATATACATGAAATGAGACAAGTATTATTTTAACATGAGATTCATCCAGTGGTATGCTGAAATTGGCTTGTCTCAACTCCAGGAAGCCAATTTTTAAATTTTCAAGATTTTGGCAAGCTGGTTTTAAACCATTTGTTAGTTTGAAATTGGTCATAGTTCAGGTATTTGCTCTCCACAGAAATCAGCATTATAAATCAGGGCTATTTATTTGGAGAGTTGGTTTACCAGCACATGATTAGATTCATTCACATTGTTGCATGTAGTTGCAGGTTATTTATTCTCATTGCCATGTAGTTTAGTTTTTCACTGTATACATGTACTGCAGCAGTTTATTCATCCCCTTGTACATTGGCAGTTGAGTAGTTTTCAGTTTTGACTATTACAAGTAGTTTTGCCACGAATACAATGTCTCTTGGTAGACATTTTTCTGGGTAATAGATTGTATATTCATTCCCTTTAGTAGATACTCCCAAACTTCCTAAACTGTTTGAACCAATTTCTCCTCCCACTACCAATTTATTAATAAAGTTTTATTATACCACATTTTCACCAACACTTGCTTTTTTTGTGTCTTTGTATTTTAGCCATGTGTTGAGTGAACAGTGATATACATTGCATTGTACAGTGTGTCCGTAAAGTCATTGTGCACTTTTGACTTTTGACTGGTCAAAAGTGCGCCGTGACTTTACGGACACACTAGTTTTTAATTTGCATCTGATGACTAGTGAAGTTGAGGGCCTTTTGTTTATATCCCATTTGAAAATATCCTTTTTTTGTGAAGTATCTGTTTAAGTCTTGTCCATTTTTCCATTGAATTATCTTTTTCTTACTGGTTTTGTGAGAGTTCTTTGTATTGTTCTGGAAATGAGTCTTTTTTCAGGTCTATATATTGTGATTGTATTTTCCCCACTTTGATGAACTAGTTGTTAATGTAATGCAATCCAGGTTATCAGATCTCTACTTTATGATGAGTGCTTTTTGTGATCTGTTTAAGATTGTTGTCTATTATAAGGACATGAAGAATCTCTTAGGCTTAGTTCTATAAGCTCTGTTTTAATCTTTCATTCTTAAACTTTCAAGTCATCCGGGGCTGTTTTGAGTGTTGTATGAGAATCAAGGTACATTTTTTTCCCTTTATGGGTATGTAGTTGACCCAGAATTATATTTTGAAAGGACTTTTCTTTGTTCACTGTAATGCAGTGTTGCCTTTGTCGTAAAGTAAGTGACCGCATGCCTGGGTCTGTTTCTGGACTCTTCTGGTTTTGGTCCATTTGTCTCGTCTTGTACTTAGACTGCCCTAATTACAGTACCCATGGATCTTGATATCTGTTGGTAGTTCTCCAATTTTGTTGTTCTTCAATATTGCCTTGCGTATTTATGGCCCTTTGTGTTTCCATAATAAGCTTCTCAGTTTGAGGGGAAACCTTTGATTTTAATTAGGCTTGCATTGAATTTATAGGTGAATTTATGGAGATTTGTCATCTTTACAATACTTAGTTTTTTGGTTCACAAACATGGTCTATTTCCCCATTCATTTACTTTTATTTCTCAATAAGTTTTGTAGTTTTTAATGTAGAGCTCTCATATTTTTCATTAGATTACTCCTGGATCTTTGATGTTTTTTTGATGCTATAATAAATTCTATCTTTTAAAAAATGTTTGGTTTTTGTTTGTTTCTGGTATAAAGGTTAATATTTTTTTGTATATTGACCTTGTATCAAATGATCTTGCTATAAATTATTGTAATAGATTGTGGGGTCTTTTCAATTTTCTTCATTTTTTGTTGATAATTGAGTTTATTTGGTTTTCTCTTTAAATTGCCTTATACTTCTCTAGAGTTCTGGAAAGAGCTAATGTTGTTAGGTAACATTTAAAGATAGTCTACTGCTCTGGCCAAATAGCTCAGTTGGTTGAAGCAATGTCCCAAAGCACAGAAGTTGCCGGTTCGATGGAGCAGCTCAGTGTTTATGTCTGTCTCCCTGCCTCTCTCAAAAACAAAAATAAAATACAGTCTCTACTACTTTTTCTTTTTATATTTTTCCTTATTTCTGCTGATAAATATATTTTACTTTATGTTGCATTGCTGAACTTACTTGTCTTATATTAGAAGAGACCACACAGAAATAGTTCCTTTTGCATTTTTACCATGATTTCTGTTATTTTCTTAAATATATTCTTAATATATATACTTTTCTTTTGGCATAAACCTGTTTTATCTTAGTAAAGATATAACATCTTAATTATGTAAGTGTCTTCCTCTAACACTTAATATTACTCAGAAATACTCTTATCTTTAGGAATTCTATCAAGTCATCCCAAGTATGGATCCATCCCTAAACTCATATGTAAGTATGAACACTAGTTTTCTAATCTTTTTACTTATGTAAAAGAATGTTTTTATAAAATGTTTGTCTTATAACAGTTATTTGGTTATTCTGATAAATCAGTTTAAGATTTTCATTAAATGGACTACTGATGCTTTTTATTATTAGCATTAAAAATCATGAGTTATTTCAAAGAGGCATTTTTTTCTTTTATAATGTAATAAAACTATTAATTTGAAATTATTTTGTAAAGATACAGTATTTGAAAATAAATTCTCTTGGTCTGTCTTATTAGGAAAGAAAGTTGTTCAGAGATTCTCATTAATCAAGATAAAATGTATATTAAAACCTAACTTGAAAAAAATAGATCTTTTTGCCTGACCAGTGGTGGCGCAGTGGATAAAGCGTCGACCTGGGAACACTGAGGTCGCCAGTTCAAAACCCTGCACTGGTCTGGCCAAGGCACATATGGGAGTTGATGCTTCCAGCTCCTCCCCCCTTTCTCTCTTTCTCTCATACTCTGTGTCTCCTCTCTAAAATGAATAAAATAAAATAAAAAAGAAATTAAAATTAGTTAGCTGGAAAAATACAAAAGCATTTTAAAAAAATAGATCTTTTCAATTTATATTGAAAGTGTAAATAAGCATATTTTTTATGTTAAGAGCATAAGTTATTTACATTTTATAATATGGTTAATAGAAAATAAGCTAAGTTGCTTTAAAAAATACTTGAGGCTTTTTATGAATCTTTACAGGTTAGCTTCTCTTTTATATTGGAACCAGACACATGATGCAGCAATAGCCATATGTAGTTAGAATTTAATAATTCATTATTTTAAGAGATTTGTTGCACCTAGTTTTAAAAAAAGACATTAGCTGGTTGAAGGGATGATTATCATTTTATCAGAAAAGAAATGGCTTAAATTCCTCAACTAGGATAGAGCTCTACTGTTCGATTTCTTATTCCATGTGCCTTTACCACATCATTTCTATAATTGTGAAATAAAGTAGGATTTATTCGTCTTATAGCAACTTTGAGTTACTGTATTTTGTGAAAGTGAATTATATTCACAGACTCTGTGAACTCTGAATCTGATTTAATGTGATATTTTTACCATTATTTTAGGAAATCTATCTTTCCACATCAAAGACATACTTAGAATCACATTTTTAAAAAATGTACTTTTAGAAAAGATTCGTCAAAAAAAGCACATTGAGTTACACTCTTTTTTTTTTTTTTTTTTTTTTTTTACAAATAAGTTGCTTGTATCATGGGATACTTTGCTGGAAAGCTTTCTTATGTGAAAACTTGCCAAGAGAAGTTCAAGAATCTTGAGAATTCCCCTCTTGGAGAAGCTTTACGATCAGGACAGGCCCGACGCTCTTTACCGCCTGGGTAGGTCAGATTCTTATCTTTATTAAAGGTTTTTAATTTTAGCTAAAAAAGTGTAACTGGTTATTGCCATAATTCAGGGCACGAAACATTGCATAGCTGAAGGACCACTGGAAACTTGCCATTTTGTTGAAAGCTAAAAACTAATTTGTTTTTTAAGAGTAGAGTGAGTTTTGTCTACCTTTGCTTTTATATAACAAGTTGTATCCTATTGGGAGTGCATATCCCAGAATAAAGGATTTTTATTTTGCGAACACTTTTGGTTACCTGTATTTTGAACTTTTGAGTTTCCAAATTTTATCATTTCCAGCTCAACAAATTTCAGGTTTTTAATCCCTCTGTTGTTTAAAATAGTAAGGAAATTGTATATCTATCTATAGATAAATGAATCTGTTTGGATAGGTAGGTAGATAATGAATACTATAATTAGGTAAATTTGGTATACATAGTCATATAAATAGCAAGCAATTTAAACTCCATGAGAGCTAGATTTAATATGATTTTTTCAGAAAATAAACTAACTGATTTTCATACCTTAGCACATTTTTTTAAGTCAGGTATAGGCAATAGCTCATGTTTCTTACATAATATGAATTCTTTTTTAGGCACTATTCTCAGAAGTCAAGACAAGACTCAAATGTGAGTGATCGTTCTTTTGTGACATCCCCGGCGGCAGACAATATGGAAAGAGAGATGTTTCCTCGTTATGAGCCAATTCCATTTAGTGCTTCTATGAATGAATCTACTCCTACTGGTATTACTGATCATATTGCCCAAGGTAGAAACTTCTCTTGAAATGAATTTCAACATTTTATGGTCCAACGTATGTATAAACTTTATTTGATCACTTTTTCTGCTGGATATCACCTGTATGTTTCACCATCAGCCTAAACTCAGCATGTTTGTTCCTTTGTTTGTTTCTTCATGCATCAGTTTTTTTTGTTTTTTTTTTTTAAATTTCTTTTATTCTATTCATTTTTAGAGAGGAGACACAGAGAGAGAGTGAGAGAGAGAGAAAGGGGGGAGGAGCTGGAAGCATCAACTCCCATATGTGCCTTGACCAGACCAGTGCAGGGTTTTGAACTGGTGACCTCAGTGTTCCCAGTTCGACGCTTTATCCACTGCGCTAGCACAGGTCAGGCATTCATGCATCAGTTTTTGAGGTCCAGTTTGTTAGACGATACAGAAATATAAGGACTCGTTACTACTATGTCCCATTAGTTAAAAATACTAACCAAGTTTAGTGGAATATCCAAGAAGGGATAAGTTGTGCCCCAGGAAGGCTCTAAAAAGGTTACATTTATTTGGCGGGTTTTAAAGGCTTTAAGCTTCTTTGTAATGTGAGAAAAATAATAATTACTTGCCTTACAAAACTGTCGTCAAGTGAGAAAATCCATGTGAAAATGCTTTGTGAAGTTAGTGTAAACACTAGCTTTGAAGGTTGCATAATGTAAGTGCAGCATCATCAATTTTGGATTAAGGCCTGGGTTTGAATCACAGTTGACATTACTTAGCTCTGTGACTTTCGGCAAGTAACTGTAAATTGTGATCCCTTCAGTTTCTACATTTGTCAAATGGAGATGATAAGCATCTTTTAAAGAACTTTTGGGATGAGATGAAATAATCTAAGGTAGCTTATGCCTGGCAAGCAGTAGGCTCTCATCAAATGTTAGTTTCCTTCCTTCCCTCAATCTAGTTTGCAGTGAAAGATGAGGAATTAGAAACAGAAAGTACAGGTCTGAAATTCCTTATCTAAAATCCTAAATCCAAAAAGCTTTGAAAATATAAGTGTTTTTTTTTTAAATAAACCATGATAAATTCTGACCTGAACTCATTTCAAACCCTGACCTAAACTGACTTCCCTAAATTTTGTTATGGAAGGACTGTTTTAATTATTGCTGCTCTGAACTTCCAAATTGATGACTACTGAATAATATAAGGGCTACATACTATAATATTTTTCTAAAATCTGAGAAAGTTTGAATTAACTCCAAGGGTTTGGGTTAGGGATTGTGGACCGCTATAGGGTATCCTTTAAAAGTGGTTGCTCTGAACCACATACAATAAGCCAGTCACTATGGGGAACAAACAAGGTTAAAGAAACATTTGGATTTTTGTTTTTTTGTTTTTTAAGATGGGAGAGATTTGAATCTATATACAAGGTGGGGCAAAAGGAGGTTTACAGTTGTTTCTATGGAAAAAATATCATAATATAATGCAAGAATAAACTGTGGTTTGGGTTCTCACAACTGTGTATCTACTTGTGCACCGCCCTGTATTTGTAGGTTAAGGGAAAAGAGGGGACACAGTGGAAAGGGAGAAGTTGATTATAGGTCACGTGAGGTGTTCAGAGGATGCAGAGAGGGTCTAGGTAGGCCAGGATATAAAGCAGCCACTGGCTATATATGGCTGTTTAATTGAATCAAATTGAAAATGCAGTTCCTTAGTTGCTTTGACAGCATCTAGTTGTTCAGTAGCCACGTGTGCTAGTGGCTGCTGTGTTAGACTGCAGATACAGAACATTCTCATCATTACAGAAAGTTACATCGGATAGCACTGCTTTAGAGCAAAAAGTAAGATGGTATTTGCAGAAGAGACAGGAGAGAATGGAAGTTAAGATAATTTAGTTCCTTTAGAGGATAAAAGTTTTTGAGAGTCTGTTAATGCTAAACTGCTTTTTTTTTCCTGAATGACTGACAATAAAGACATTCAATTTCAGTTGATCCTTGAACAATGTAGGTTTGAACTGAACTGCATGGGTCCATTTACATAGATATCCTGTAAGTGGACCCACATAGTTCAAACCCATGGTATTCAAAGATAAACTGTAGTCGGAAAGGGAGGAAGATGGGCAGATGAGAGAGGGGGGTTAAAGTCATTATTTTATCTCCAGAGGTAGCTGTCCTTGTCGCCCATTACATCTCTCCATTTTTCCTGTCTCTTCTAAGTTCACATTCATTCTACTTGTATTCTAGCCTTGTAATCACTTGCATCATTCCTTGTGTTTACATTAGCAAATTACAGTCCCACATTATATAGACTTGTTTAAATAAAAGCAAACAAAAAGCCCTTTGGTATCTGCCCACAGACCACAGGAAGGTCCATATTTTAGTATATTTTATGTCTTCCAAAGCAGTCAGCTATTCATGTGCTGTTCTGCTTCCTCACCCCCTCTCCGAGTCAGGATTGCAGCTCCTCGCTCTCTGCGTGGACCAGCATCGGCCTCCCTCGCTTTGCCCCAGCTTCTGTCTCCCCTTATTAAGCCAACGTCCCGTTTTGTTCGGGCAGAACTACTTGCTCTCTTAATTCTGCTTTCTCTTACCAAGAATTAAAAGTTACTCGAAGTAAAAAGTATTCCTTCATAGTTGTATGACACTTCCTATAGTTTATTGCAGTAAGATTTAAATCAATGCTGTTTTCTGTTGTCTTATTCCTTCCAGCTCTGTATAACCTTCCCAAAGTAGTAAATCTTGCTCCTGCACAGTGTAGGGTGTTCCCATTTGACTTTTATAAGTGTAAAAAATTCTCCCTAGCTTTCTGTCTGATACATATTTTCATTGTTTATGGTAGAATTTCAGAGCAATGAAAACAGTAGCAGACCTGGAAGGAACTTGAGAGATTATTTAGTTAAACTTCCATATTTCACAATTGTGAAAACCAAGATTCAAGGAAGTTTAGTGATTTGCCCAAGGACATTCACTAATTGTTGGCAGGGTAGGAGTGACAGCCTCGGGTTTCTGACTGTTAATCCAGTGCACATTCTCCTTCCAAATTTTAACAGTATCGTTTATGGTGAAGGGAAATGAGTCCAATAATTACTCAGTGCTAATAAAATAGAAAGTGCTCTTTAAACCCAATATAAGGTTATAATATGTTTCTTTGCATTTTTTATTTTCTGAGCATGAAAAATTTACATTTCAACGGTGTAATATTAGAACTAATACAGAGAAATTTAAATGCTCTTTGTATCAGTGCAGTATACTTTGTATCAAAATAAACAATTATGGTTGAAAGCATTTAATGTATAGTTATAATGCTTTAAAAATTCTGATTATTCCGCCTGACCAGTGGTGGTACAATGAGTAAGAGAGCGGACCTGAATGCTGAGGTTGCTCTGGCTCGAAACCCTGGGCTCGCCTGCTCAAAGCACTTAGAGGAAACAATCAATGAACAACTAATGTGAAGCCACTATGATCTCACTCCCTATCTCTCTCTAAAAAAATCAATAAATCTTTAAAAAAAAAATGCTGATTACTCAGTGGGATCTTATCATTGAGTTCCAAAATAGTACCACTTAACAAAAATTATTTCTTAAAACATAATTATAATTAAAATAATGTGCCAAATTTATATGCTTTATTAAAAACTTCTGAAAAATATTACTTGGGAGTAGTTACGTAAGATTGTAAGTAGTTGTTCATTGAGTGCTGTTAGCATTAGTTCATTTCTTTTGAAATGTTTTTTGCTGGTTATACATTTTGTAAAGTATGCTCAATATTTGACTCTGTCAACCAATATTAAGAGTAACCACTTCCATATGTTTTCTTGGTATTTGCTTCTGATAGTATGTATTCATACTTTGACTCTTTGGGAGAGATAAAGATTTCATGCTCTAGTTGTGCTTTCTTCTGTCTTGCTGTTGTATCCAGTAGACCTATTGTATCCAGTAGACCTAATGTATCCAGTAGACCTATTGTATCCATTAGACCTAAGTGAATAGGATGCATACATAGCATGCTTAACGGCTATGTTTTACACTTTTCAATAGCTATTGTCAAGTATTTTTGTTTAAGTACAAAGATGGTAAAATAAAAACTATTTAATAGCTGGAGTTTGTGTATAGAATGTGGTTATGGGAACATTTAACTATGGAAATATTACCAAAGAAAAGCCATAATATATCCGGTTTTGTTCACTTATCATTAGACTGTATTTCTTTTTATATAAACCAGTGGTTCTTAACCTTTTTAGAGGTACTGAACCCACCAGTTTCATATGTGCATTCACAGAACCCTTCTTTAGTGATAAATAAAATATTTTTTTTTTCCAAATTCAAGACATAGGTATATGTTTTTTTACTGGTGCACAAAATGAGCCGTGCATGAACATCACCTTGCTCAAAGAACAAAACCAACAAAGTGCATGAAGTCACAACAAATTACGGTATTACTTTATTCTGGCCTCCGCGGCAGAGGCTTCTCCGAACCCCTGAGACTGACTCATCAAACCCCTAGGGTTCGATAGAATCCAGGTTAAGGACCACTGATATAAACACTGAATAACTTTGCAGTTTAAAACATTAACATGTTAATAAGTCTAAATTGTGCTGGTATATATTATGCTATCTGTTCGGGCATGGTTAATTTTTATCTTTTTATGTTAACTTTAAATTTTAGAAATAAAAGCTTGAAAATGTGAGAGGAAGTTGATTTTAGTTTTATAATTGCCTTGGGGAAGATATAGTACTTTTGGAATAGTAGTAATAATTTGATTCTCTGTTTTATTTTCTATTTTTATTAAAGGTAAGGAGCATTTATAAAATTTAGTTGCTTTGGATTTATTAAAATCCTTTTATCACCATTTATTAACTGTTTGTTGTTTTAGGACCTGATCCCAACCTTGAAGAAAGTACTAAAAGAAAAACTGTTACATATGAGGAATTAAGGAATAAGAACAGAGAGTCATATGAAGTAACGTTAGCACATAAGACTGACCCCTCAGTCAGGCCTATGCAGGAAAGAGTGCCCAAAAAAGAAGGTATGATAGTTTAGCCTAATCACTTTACTCTTTAGGATTGGATACCACAGCATTAGTTAAAAACATTAATTATACTAACATATGATTTAATTCCACAAGCAGTTAACCAGAATAATAATATTTTTAAAAGAATAGCTATTTTATAGTTATCAGATCTTTTGTTTTTAAGGTATTCCAAAGGCCATTTTGTGTTAGAAAATGATGAAGTATAAAAGATAATAAGGCTAGTTTTATAATGCAATATAAAAACTATACATCCAATTTCACTTTTTTCTTATAAGAAGTCACCGTGGGAATCATTTTTTTTTGAGGGGAAATCATTTTTTAAATGATGCTTTTATTTCATAGAACCAGTTCTGGTGACCTAAGGTTGATAATTGGGTTGTAATCACTTATGGCAGAACCACAGAATCATGATTGAGTAATGAAATTGATTTTCTTATGTTTGTAAAATTGAAATAGAGTTATGTGCCTTGCAAAGCACCTTCAGGACATTTCTAAAAGGGGAGTTTGTCTTTCTAAATAGTACTTTTGCTCTATAAGTTTAAAAATCACAGTTTCTTTTAAGTCATTTTGAAACAGCTGTACGTTACCACAAGTAAATTTTCTGACACAGAAGTTTACCTCTAATGGAAGAGGGCATTTGGAATAGGGGTTTGTAGCTATTTATTTATTAAGTGATAGGAGAGGAAATAGACTACTGCATGTATGTGCCCCAACTGGGATCCACCCAGCAACCGCTATCTGGGGTGGATGCTCCACCTATCTGGGACCCATGCTCGCAACCAAGCTATTTTTAGTGCCTGAGACAGAGGCTCCATGGAGCCATCCTCAGTGCCCAGGGCCAGTGCACTCAAAAAGCTATGGTTCTGGGAGGAGAAAAGAGAGAGAAAGAGAGAAGGGAAAAGTGGAGGGGAGGAGAGGCAGGTGATTGTTTCTCCTGTGTGCCCTAAGAATGGAAACCTGGATTTTCATACACCAGGTCAGCGCTCTAACACTGAGCCAACTGGGTAGAGCCTTTTTTTTTTTTTTTTAGGTGAGAGGAGAGGAGATAGTGAGGCAAAATCTCACATGTGCCCCAACTGGGTACTACCTGGCAACACCACCTAGGGCCAATGCTCAAGTACTGAGCTATTTTTAGTGCCTGAGGCTGATGCATTCCAACTGAGCTATCCTCAGCACCTGGGGCCATGCTTATATCAGTCGAGCCACTGGCTGCTGGAGGGGAAGAGGGAGAGAAGAGGGTTGGGGGAGAAACCAATGGTTGCTTTACCTGTGTGCCCTGACCAGGAATCGAACCCGGGACATTCATATGCCAGGCCTACACTAGCCACTAAGCCTCTGGCCAGTATACAATTTTAAGTCTCTTGAAGCATTTCAGAGAATGTGTCATTGTTGTAGGGTCTTCTCTTTGCTACTTTAAAAATTGAAGGCATAGGTCCTTGGTACCTTCTTGAAAGTCATGCCATGAAGAATATAAAAATAGATTAAAATTATTAGTATTTTTTTATTATGATCATTCTTTTAGAGTCAGTTTTATTTCTAATTGGTGGTTGCTTCATTTAGAATTCTGTTTTTATAATTATGTTAGAATAGATAATATGTCATATTATTGACATAAACAAGCTAGCTTTATAATAGATTTCTAATCAACATTACTTGCTAATGTTTATCATTAAAAAAATTAGTATAAACCTTATGCATTAAATAGCCATTAACCTGATATGTAAAGACTTATTCTGCTAATTAATTAAAGGAATTAGACTGTAAGCTCTATGAGGGCAGGCTGTAGTATTTTTCTCGCTTTTGTAGTCTTTTTTATGTCTGCACAACCATACAGTGATGAATCAGAAACGGAGTGTTTTATTGGACTTCCTGTAGTAATAAAAATTAAGAAAAAGAAATATGATAGACCCTTGGCATTTGCTAGATTTTGATACGCATGGGTTTGACTGGAAGCAGTCTTTTAAAGTTCTGGTTACATGACACAGTAATATGAAATAATTTCTGTATAAAAAGCTGATTTATTTTTGTGCTTTATATGAGGAAAAACAGTTATGAAATAGTTTTAGTGATTTTCTAGAATGTTCTAGAATCCACAGAAAATTTGACATTAGTACAGTTCAGGTTTACTGGTCAGAAAGTATCACTTAAATGTTTCAGTTTTAGTTTCCGTGGATGACATTTACTTAATTAGAAATTAAGACAGAAATTTTATAAAACATAAGCACATTTTCAGTTAGCTGTCAGGGCAATGATGTCACCACACATACAGCTTCTAGAAAATTCCACCTGTGCTAATGAGGGAATGAAAACAAGGAGAAATGGCAAAATATGAGGGAAAATGATATATAATGTCTTAGTGATATGAAATAGTCTTGCTTCAAAGACTAGAAATACATTGGGGAAGGGGTCTCTTTTTTTTTTACAGGGACAGAGTGAAAGAGAGGGATAGATAGGGACAGACAGACAGGAACGGAGAGAGATGAGAAGCATCAGTCAGTTTTTTGTTGTAACACCTTAGTTCATTGATTGCTCTCTCATATGTGCCTTGACCGCGGGCCTTCAGCAGACCGAGTAACCCCTTGCTCGAGCCAGTGACCTTGGGTCCAAGCTGGTGTGCTTTTTTTTTTTTTTTTTTTTTTTTTTTTTTGGCTCTAGCCCAGATGAGCCCGTGCTCAAGCTGGCGACCTCGGGGTCTTGAACCTGGGTCCTCCGTGTCCCAGTCCAATGCCCTATCTACTGCGCCACCGCCTGGTCAGGCGGGAAGGGGTCTTAGTCCTTCCTTTACGTTGTCATGACTACGTAGAAGAGAGGCAAAATGGTGAAAGAGGAGAGAAGACAGGCACAAGTTTCAAAATACAATTTTATGTAGAATACAGGAATATTGGAAACTATTTCCTCCCTGCACAGTGTTATGGCTCATGGGGAAGAAGATTGAATTAACATAACCTGAAAAACTGACCATTTCTATTGCTATATTTTTTTGTGAAAAACATTTGTTTTTTTAATCATAATGTTTTAATTTCCTGGTAATTTCTTTTGCATGTGCTATAATTATACCACTCTTACTTAGGTTGTATGGTAAAGTTGTAAAGACACACAGGTTTTGGTCCTAAACAGATGTGTTTCAATTTAGTTCTCCTTGTTTTATTAGGCTTTGTACCTTGGGCAAGTTACTAATCTATTTTCTTACCCTTTAAATGGGGTTGTGTATATAAAGTTGTTAGGAGAATCAAATATTTACATAAAGTTCTTGATACAATGCATTACTATTTATGTACCTCCAGTTCACTAAAGTCTGGCCAGTCCCTTTTTAATTTGACTCGTGTGCATTTATTCAAATGAGAAACATAACTTTTCATCTTAATAGCAAACTTAAAACAGTGCCTTTTGTGTATTACTATTTGGAATCATCAATTATTTGTGCTTTTTTCCTAGTCAAAGTAAACAAATATGGAGATACTTGGGATGAGTGAAACATTGCATCATTGGACCTAATGAAGGAATTTCACTGTCCAGCTTCATCTAGGTGGTCATGAATATCTGCATGCTTTGAGCTCAGCAGCAGTCCTCATAAACACATTTAAAACTAGAACCTGGGTTTTTCATGGTTTGGCTTATTAAAATAATGTTTAAAAAACGCAAATTTTAATGTTGATACTGTGTGAATATATTCACGTTGGGAAACTACATGAATGATGATGGTATTATACCACAATTGTGTACAGTCTGTGAAACTTAAGTTACAGGACAAGGATACTCTTATAAAACCATTGAGAGAGTGTAATGCTCTAAAGTCACCATACCTGAAAAGAAATGATACCTGCATGTTGAATTGGGGGGGGTCGGGGGGGTGCAAACATAATTTTAAGTGTTAAGCTTTATACCAAAAAATTATAAAAAGGCTTTTCTCCAGTGTTTGCTCTATTCTTTTAATGTTTATGGTAAATAAAGTATAAAGGAACATGCATCTTTGATTTCATAGTTTGCGAATTATTTTTAAGTACAATTATAAGTAAGTGGCATTTTGTAGGGATAGGAATATTTAATAGTGATATGATAAATGTGACATGGATTCATCAACATACAGTAAATGGCTCAATGCCTTTACAAAAGGAGTGGTCATGTTCAATAACTTGGGAAATTTCAGGGGACTACTTGGTCTTCTTTATTATATTTGTTCCTTGTGTAGATGATTGGAAAATGAAGGTGTGGTTTCATAAATTCTTACTTACATTTCTTACATTTCTTTAGTGTTTCAGTTAGTGTTTGAGTTAATGCAAGTCATCCTAAAACTTGGCTTGATTTATCACAGTAATCACTTAGTAAATTATATAATGTCTAATTACTGAGTTGTACACTGAAACTAATATAACGTATGTCAACTGTGATTGAAAAATAAAGATTCTTGAAAGTAAGAAAATTTATTATCAGTATTTCTGTAGGTCAGGAATTAAGGATTTCAGCTCTTGGTCTCAGGATTGCAGTCGTGCTGGGTGGGGCTGACAGGGCAGGGGGCTAGAGCAGCTGGGGCTGGGCCCCCTTCCCTCTCCTTTAGTTCTGGGACCTTGCCATGTTGTCTCTCCACGGGGTAGTGTGGGCTCCTCTCAACAGTGTGCTCACAGCAGTCCGAGTGATTGCGTGACCACTTAGGGCTCTTGAATGAGTGTTCCAGCTAGTAGGTTTTTAAGAGCCGCATTGCCCTTTATTGACGACCCAGTCTCAGAAGTCAGTAACATTTCTGTACACGCCTACCTGTCACAGGACTGAAAGACTTCTACCCTCATGGTTTTTTAAAGAAAATATGCAGGATGGGACATTTTGCAGCTATCTTCACCCCAGCACTTGGCCAAGGTAATTCATATCCCTCCAGTGTGTGGATCAACTCAGCTTTTCCCAGGAACTCTGACTCGAACCCTATTATAACAGCTCTTGGAGCTTATCTAATTAGGTCTAGAAATGTATGAGGAATTTGGGCAGAAATCTGAAGACCTGTGAACTGAGAATTTGCCGTTTTCAACCTGAATACCCACTAGGCATAATACTACCATTCTAGATATCCCTGTTTCAAAAGTGAAATGTAAGGCACACACCAGTCACTTCTGAGAGCAGCAATTCTGAGGTAGGGCCAGCTCATTGCCAGCTTCAACTAAGGCTATGGCATATCCCCCAGGGGTTCGTTGTGGCTTGTCCTACCTTTTCCATAAAGGTAGCTCATGCTTGCAGCTGACTAGTTTTTTCAGCGTGCCCATAGAAATCAAGATTCCAAGGCCTCTTTATACTGTCCCTGACCAAACTGGTATGATTTTTTAAATCTATGGGACTCTTAAGCATCAATTGAAAAAACATACACTAAAGAAACAGTCCCTTTTCTATATTGGATTCCCTGTGAAGCTGATGAACAACATCCCTAAGATTCTTGGAAGCCTTGGCACGGTTTATAAAGGTATGCCTCTAAGACATGTGGAGGGTCTTTTGTGTGTGTGAAGTGTCCTATGATGCATGCACTGTCATCTTTCTGATGTCTTGAACAAAAAGTCATTACCCCAGTTTAGATTTGATCTTTTCCTGGAAGCCACTTTGGGATATGAGAACCCTTCACTGGTTTAAAAGACTGGGGCCTTTATATTTTATCCAAATCACATGGGAATTGAATAATTTTAGTCTCATTTCTCATTTTAGACAATAGCCAGGTGGTAAGCTTAATGATGCCCAGGAATCTTAGCTAGACCAGTTGATTAGATAAAGGGGCATATCAGATACACGTGGTCATCAGATTAAGGAATGACCAGATCCCTGGTTTATTAGATCAAGCAATTGGCTATGTGGTGGATTAGATTAAGGGATATGCTAGATCGGGATGATTAGATCAAGCAGTTGATTAGCAGCTGCTTGTATTAAGCAGCTAAGCAGGTTGAGCATCTGATTATTACCAATTAGATTAAACAGTTGATCACATAAAGAGATTGAGCAGATCAGCACTAATTAGATCAACAAACAGGAAACCAACTCAAGCCCTTCAGTTTAATGGTCAAGAAAATCAAATAATGTTTTGGATCAACGGAGCTGATTAGTTCAGCGCCTGAGGATTAAGTGGTTTAAGGTGGCGACTAGATTGAAGTGTATTATTAGATTAGCGACCAATCAATGGTTGTTTAGAGTAGTGGCTGACTAGATCAACAACAGATGAGATCAAAGCTGGTCAGTTAGATTAAACTGATAAGATTAATGACTGCTTGGATTAAGTGGCTGCTTAGTTCAAGGAGCAGATTAGATTAAGTAGTTGATTAGTTCAAGGTGCTGAATTAAGGCATTGATTTGAATAGTGGCTCATCCAGACGTCTTCAAACTTTTTATAAAAACGGCCCACTTTGCAGTGCTGGTCTACCTGGTCTCTACCGCCCACTAGTGGGCGTTCCAGCTTTCATGGTGGGCCAATCGCGGTGCCGTTTGGTTGCTCCACTACTGCCCATCATGAAAGCTGGAAGGCCCGCTAGTGGGAGGTACAGACCAGGTTGACCAGCACTGCAAAAGTGGGCCGTTTTTATAAAAAGTTTGAAGACGTAAGGATTAAACAGTCAATCAAAGCAATCGATTAGTTCACACACAACTGATTAGATCAAGTGACTGCCGAAGCGAATGATTAGATTAGCTGGTGTTTGATTAGATAGGCTGTCATTTACATTAAGTAGCTAATTAATTTAAGGGTTGATTAGATCAGCATGCAACACCATGCTGGTGATTAGATCAAGGCAGAAGAGCGCTTGTTGAGTGGATCAAGCGACTGTCCGGATCAAGCTGCTTATTACATTAAGAGTCAGGCAGTTTGAAAAGTGCTTATTAGATTAGTTAAACCTGCCATAAAATTGGTCCCCATTAGAAAAGATTTTTTTGTTCTTTTAATTTTTATTGATCTTTTTTGTTTTTTTAGAGAGAGAAACATCAATTTGTTGTTCCACTCATTCATGCACTCATTGGTTGATTCTTGTATGTGCCCTGACCAGGTGTTGAACCCACAGCCTTGACATATCAGGAAAATGCTCTACCATACTGAACTATCAAGCCAGGGTAATTTTTGTTATTTTTTTTCTTGCAAGAAACCTGACTGTAGATAAGAATCCCATTTATGGGGTTGAATTGGCTGCTTCTGAGCTCCCTATGACCCTAAAAGTGTATTCCTCTATAAATTAATCCTTCCCATGATTCCTCCTATAACAGGGGTCAGGAACCCTTTTGGCTGAGAGAGCCATGAATGCCAGATATTTTAAAATGTAATTCTGAAAAAAAAAAAAAAAAATGTAATTCTGTAAGAGCCATACAATATGTTTAACACTAAATACAAGTAAATGTGTGCATTTTATGTAAGACCAACACTTTTAAAGTACAATAAGTCTCTGAATTCTTTTTAATAACATTGTTATGCTGTTGCTAACCAATGGTGAATAAAGTACTTCTTACCATTAATGCGACTTCTGGTGCTGCATGGTTTTGCTGATGGCTTTGTAGTCTGGTTGATACATGGTGAGGTTAAGCTTCATGCAGGTGTTGAGACTTCCATCCGTTAAACTTGATCGTAGATTGGTCTTAACGTTCTTTAGATGTGAGAAAGACTATTCACACATGCATACGTAGAGCCAAACATTGTCAGTACAGCAATACTCACACACTGCAGTGTGTGGTGTGTGATGGGAAGCACGTTCCAAGTTTTGACAATTAGCTGGTCCACGGGTTGATGTTTTTCATTTCTCCCCACTTGTGTTTGCTCACCAACTCTGCTTGATGTCATGCAAGACTTTCCAAATTTTCATTTAGTGACTTGGACTTATTCACCCACGTTTGAGGCCTTCAAATCAGCAGCTTGTAGCTCAAAATCTCTTGACGAAGACACTGGGGATGTAACTCAGGTTAGCACTGTCCACTGCACACTCATGTGGATGGGTGATGAACTTAAAAAAACAAGTGTGCTCACAAAATTCTCCAAAGCACGCTTTGAATGACTGCAGGAGATTAGATGTGAAGCCCGCTAGCTGCTGGAGATCAAGATGTTGAGCAGGGTCACTTGCTGTGCATGCATCTTTCAACTCTCTCAGTTTTTCAAAGTGTAGTAAATGACCTGTTTCAATGTTGGCAATGAAGAATTCCAGCTTGTTTTCAAATGCAAACACTGCTTGTTGAAGGGATAAGACTGTATTTCCAATGCCTTGCATTTTCACATTGAGCTGGTTCAGATGTTCAGTCATGTCCACGAGATAGTAGAACTTCAGGAGCCACTCAGTGTTAGCTAACTCAGTATGCTCGACGTTATTTCATTTCAAGAAAAGTCCGGATTTTGCTCAGACAAGCTGTGAAATGGCTGAGCACCTTCCCTCTTGACAACCAATGCACATTGCTGTGCAGAAGCAGACCAGGATAATTATTCCCAACTTCAGCAGTGTTTTAAACTGGCGATCATTTAAAGCTTGGGCAACAATAAAGTTGACCACCTGAATGACCAGTGACATCACCTCGCCAAGCTGCTCGCCACATATCTTAGCACAAAGTGCCTCCTGACGTAGGATGCAGTGAAAACTTAGGATGGATCTCTTTTCATGATCACAAAGAAGCACTACGAATCCTCTGTTTTACCCCACCATGCATGGAGCACTATCAGTACACACCGAAATGTTTATTCATCGGTAGACTTTTTTCTTTAGTGAACTCAGTGAAAGACTTGAATAAGTTCCCTCCTCTTGTTGTCTCTTTCATAGGCAAAACAGCAAGACTTTCCTCACGCAGTGTGTCACTGACAGCATAGCTTGCAATCACGCTGAACTGGGATAAATGGCTTACATCTGTTGACTCATTCAAAGCAAGAGAAAAGAATGGTGCTGCCTTTATGTCCTTCACTTGTGTTGCCTCAATTTGATTTGCCATTATGATGGTATGATTGTGAACAGTTCTTGCTGACAGAGGCATGTCTTTTATTCGTTTGATTATCTTATCTTTATCCGAAAAGTCATCAAAAAGTTCATTGGCATGGGCTTTCAGCAGACCGAGCAACACTGTGCTTGAGCCAGCGACCTTGGATCCAAGCTAACGAGCTTTTGCTCAAGCCAGATGGGCCCGCATTCAAGCTGGCGAGCTCAGGGTTTTGATTCTGGGACTTCCGCATCCCAGTCCAACGCTCTATCCACTGCGCCACCGCCTGGTCAGGCTGCACAGTAGCTCTTGACATGCTTTCTTCCTGCTGTCTCCCACTGGGTATTTCGATGCAAATGTAGTATAGGGTATGTCGAAGTGCCGCTTTATATTTGACCATTTCATCGATGCAACTTTATTATTGCTTATTAGACACACTGCAGAACCTGCTCTCTCCACAAAGGCAAATTCCTTTGTCCATTCCTGCTGAAAAGTATGATACTTCTCATCTTTTTTTCTTTTAGCCATCTTCTTTGTAAAAAGGGTTTCTGCAACTAGCTAGCTGACTAGTTGATTAAAAGGAGGGAAGTTTACTTCCTGACCTTACAATGACCCATGTATGTTACGCATTATCCAATAAAAATTTGGTGTTGTCCCGGAGGACAGCTGTGATTGGCTCCAGCCACCCGCAACCGTGAACATGAGCGGTAGGAAATGAATGGATTGTAATAGATGAGAATGTTTTATATTTTTAACGTTATTATTTTTTTTATTAAAGATTTGTCTGCAAGCCTGATGCAACCATCAAAAGAGCCACATCTGGCTTGTGAGCCATAGGTTCCCGACCCTGTCCTATAATAAACTGTTCCTTGGGATAAAAAAAAGGAACATTTGGGACATTTGTTTATCTCTTTAGGCTCTAGCACAGTGGTTCTTAACCTTTTTTGAAGTACCGAACCCACCAGTTTCATATGTGCATTCACCGAACCCTTCTTTACTGATAAATAAAATATGATTTGTTTTTCCAAATTCAAGACATAGGTATATGTTTTTTTACTGGTGCACAAAATGAGCCGTGCATGAACATCATCACCTTGCTCAAAGAACAAAACCAACAAAGTGCATGAACTCACAACAAATTACGGTATTACTTTATTCTGGTCTCCATGGCAGAGGCTTCTCCGAACCCCTGAGACCGACTCATCGAACCCCTAGGGTTCGATAGAACCCAGTTAAGAACCACTGCTCTAGCAGTATATAAAAAAAATCCAGCGCTTGAGTGCTCACCATAAGCGGTTACTAGTTAAGCGAAACTTCACCATACTAATGAGGAATAAAGTCATTGAGGTCGTGGAAAGGACAGTTGATTCATATTGTGACTCAAGTGACGTATTTTTCATTGTTGAAAATATTGACCAATACATCTTAGGAAGTACTCCACATACTTACAAGAAATTATCTTTCTTGCCCTGTGCTTCTATCTCCATACATGATGATTTTCTTCTTTGAGGCATTGCTTCCCAAGTTCCTCCACCTTCATTCCTGTCTGCTTTAAGTGGTCTTAAAACCCAGAAGTAGAGCAGAGAGGAAAAGTGGATGGGGAGAACAAAAGAGAACTTTTACATTCTTTTTACTTCACTGTAAGCATGTTAGAATACAACATTAGCTCTTTTTTCTTTACATTTTTTTATTGATTTTTTTGGAGAGGCAGGGGGGAGAAAGAGTGGGAGAGTGAGAAAGAGGAGGGAGAAGCAGGAAGCATCTACTCGTAGTATATGCTTCCTGTATGTGCCTTGACTAGGTAAGCCCAGAGATTTGAACCGCCAACCTCAGTGTTCCAGGTCGACACTTTATCCATTGCACCACCACAGGTCAGGCTGACATTTCTTTTGGGGGTGTGAATTCTCACACCATGTTCTTACATAGTCAAAAAACATATAGCGCTCAATTAATTTGAGAAAGAGAATGACAATGTTTTTGTTCCACTGTAAGTCTATTATTTTAAGGTAAACTTAAAATTTTTTAATGTTTACAAATTTAGAGGTTTGAGAAACTTCAAAAGCCACAGATACAGAGTCTAGGAAGCTGAAGGCTGTGAACGTCCTTCCTCACTCAATCCATGCTTAATTTTGCACTCCTCACAGGTGAGCAGGCAGTGCCTAGGAGAAAAGAAAAAAAGAGGTTTGTGCTTTGACACTGGAAGCTATAGTCTTTATTTTATTTTATCATTATTTTTTCTTTTTAAGTGAGAGGAAGGGAGACAGTGAGACAGACTTTTACATGTACTGGCCATGCTCTGCCCTTCCAGGGTAGTTGCTCTGCAACTGAGATATTTTTAGTGGCTGAGGTAGAGGATCCAGGGAGCTATCTTTAGCACCTGGGGCCAACTTGCTCAAACAAATCAAGCCATGGCTGCAAGAGGGAATGAGAGAGAGAGAGAGAGAATGGGGAGGGGTGGAGAAGCAGGTGGTCACTTCTCCTGTGTGCCCTGACTGGGAATTGAATCTGGGACATCCACAGATCTGCCCAACGCTCTACCACTGAGCCAACCAGCCAGGACCCTGGAAGCTATATATTAATGAGAGACTTTTTCCTATGCTGAAGTTCAAAGGCCTAATTTTTAAAGGAATAATAGAAGCTAATTTTTGGTTTGAGAACAACGAATTTTATTTTTAAAATGGCCAGTAATAGTCTTTATATCCAATGTTGATTTCACAGTACTGTGCTGCCTCTCCAATAGCATCCACTGTTACAAGTGAGGGTCTATAGTAAAATGTGTCCCCAACTCTAGTCCTGTAAAACTATAGTAGAAAGAGCTATTACTTACTTAGCACTGTCATAAATAATCATTTCTATTCCTTGTAACATTCCACAGAAACAATTCTAATCACCATTTTATACAGATGAGAAAATTCAAGATCAGAGAGTTTAAGAAACTTTTCCAAAGCTACATAGTTTATTTAGTAAGTAGTAGAACTGGTTTTCAACCCAGGTACTCAGGCAAGAGACAATGCCTTTAACTCCAGAGTCCTACTGCTTACATCCCCTAATGAGAATTTACTATATATTAACATAGTAAAGGCTCTGAAAAGTCCTGCAGTAGAGAAATCTTTAAGCCTGACTGGTGGTGGCACTGTTGATAGAGCACCAACCTGGGACACTGAGGTTCCATGTTCAAAACCCCGAGGTTGCTGGCTTGAGCATGGGATCATAGACATGATCTTATGGTCACTGGCTTGAGCCCAGAGGTTACTGGCTTGAACAAGAGGTCACCTTGGCTGGAGTCTTCCCCAAACCCCCCACCCCCATCAAGGCAATCAACAACTAAAGTTCCACAACTATGAGTTGATGTTTCTCATATCTATCCCTTCCTGTCTCTTTCTCTCTTTCTCTCACAAAGACACGTGTTTAAATTGGAGGTTACCCCATGACTGTGGAAGCCATGTTCGCTGATTAAAGTGTTCTTTTGAGATTTGCACAATGCCTTGAATATAGTAGGTACTCACCAAATATTTGTTAAGCAAATGAAATAGGTAACTAAGTTAAATAATAAGTGATTATTATTGAAGTTGAATAGCAACAACTCAAAATTTGAGAGAAAAGAGGTTTCTCCCCAACATATGGATGTTAAGAAAGACTGTTTAATATTATAAATGGTGAATGATCTATTATTTACCTTTTATAATTATCTTCATTACAATCCCTCAGTCAAACAGATTACAAACCTGTTATGCCCTGGACCAAAACCAGCCCCACGCAGCTGATCATCAAGGGAGTGAAATTTACTTTGGCATGCTCCTATGTAGGATGCCTTTCCAAGGCCGTATCCCAAGATTCCAGCAACTGGAAAAGCAGGTTAGGAAAGACAGATTATATAAAAGGTTAGAATCTCCTCCTTTAGTTATTTTCTAGAATTTTCTTTACTAGTAGTAATTTTAATATTAAAAGAACCATGATAAATCTATGCACGAACACTCTGGGAATGAAGCTCCCTAGTAAAGAGCAGGATTAGGACCTGGAAAGCGTTCCCCCTCAGTTTTCATCCTGTGGGAGAAGAGCCAGGACAAGCAGCAAAGGTGTGACCCCAAGGCAGGCAGCCTGAGGGAGGTGCAGCCCGAAAACAAATGTCTGAGGCTACCAAGATTGTGGCTGTAGGCAGCCTCCAAATCACTGGGTAGGAAATTCTCTTTATGGATGGGAGTTTGGGGGGCTGCAGTCCATGCTGCCAGGAGGGGAGAGAGGTCACGAGGCAGAGGAAACCTCTCAGGGAAGAAATCTCCAGCCTGCTCATCCTGCTGGAGATGAAGTTGTAGGCTGAACCGGAATGCACCCTCTCTGTACAGAATAGGTCTACATATTACAAGTGGAAGAAGACGAAACCCCAAGTTTGTGGAAGGTGTATTAAATAGTCACAGATTTTGAATGAACTAAGAACTGTAAAGTGGCAAAATATAAAGACTGATTTTTCAGAAAGTCCATGCAGGCAATTTGGTTAACCTGGACGTTCATATCTCCTGTTGCTATAAACATCCTTTAAAATTATTATTTTTTTTTACTTCTATCACTTACGTGCAACTTTAGGCAATGATCCAAATCTTGGGTTAGCTGCTAAATAACCTAAGGAGTAACATATAAACCTTTAATTATTTCATTTTATTACTTATTAGGATTTATAAAGTATAAAGAAACCTTGAAAATTTAAAATATACACAGATCCTTAATCAGAAGAAATGACTCTCAAAGAGTTGTAACTCAATTCTTGATTGAATTTAACTCTCAAATAACCAATAAAAATTTTTAATTGAATTTACTGGGGTGACATTGGTTAGTAAAATTATACAGGTTTCAGGTGCACAATTCGTTTCGTTTCGTTTCTTTTTTTACAGGGACAGAGAGGGATGGATAGGAACAGACAGGAACGCAGAGAGATGAGAAGCATCAATCATCAGTTTTTTGTTGTGACACCTTAGTTGTTCATTGATTGCTTTCTCACATGTGCCTTGACCGTGGGCCTTCAGCAGACCAAGCAACCCCTTGCTGGAGCCAGCGACCTTGAGTCCAAGCTGGTGAGCTTTTTTTTCTTTTTTTTTTTTTTTTTTTTTTTAATTTTTATTTTATTCATTTTAGAGAGGAGACACAGAGTGAGAGAGAGAGAGAGAGAAAGAGAGAGAAAGGGGGGGAGGAGCTGGAAGCTCAACTCCCATATGTGCCTTGACCAGACCAGTGCAGGGTTTTGAACTGGCGACCTCAGTGTTCCCAGGTCGACGCTTTATCCACTGCGCCACCACAGGTCAGGCCATGCTGGTGAGCTTTTTGCTCAAGCCAGATGAGCCCGTGCTCAAGCTGGCGAGCTCGGGGTCTCGAACCTCGGTCCTCCACATCCCAGTCCTACGCTCTATCCACTGCGCCACCGCCTGGTCAGGCTCAGGTGCACAATTCTGTAACATCATCTACATCTTGCATTGTGTGTTCACCACCCCAAGTCAAGTCTCATCCCTCACTATCTATGCCCCCTTTACCCTTCTCCACCTCCCCCAACTCCCTTTTCCTCCCACAACCCCACACTGTTGTCTGTGTTTTTTTGTTTTCTTAATCTCTTCACCATCAAATAGCCATTTTTGCAAAGTAGCAAGTGTTAGCATTAATACATGAAGCAGACATTTCAAGACTTGTTTAAAGATATCAAGGCAAAGGTGGCGCCAACAACTTATTTCCAAGCAGTTAGTCCCAGCCCTTTCCCCTTCTTATATAACTCAACACAGAGATTCAACTTAGAGATCCACAGTGCCAGCCACATGTCACTCAACAACAGGGAGACGTTGTGAGAAATGCGTCACTGGGTGATTTAATCCTTGTATGATTATTAAATGCACTTACACAAACCTGGATGATATAGCCTCCTACACACCTAGGCTCTGTAGTATAAGATAGTGCTTCTGGGTACAGACCCCTAATGCGTGTTACTGTATGAAATAATATGAGATTAAATCAAGCACAAGAGAAAGTGATGCAATCAAGACACATGGTAAACAAGGAGTATGAGGATGCTGCCAGCGTAACATGGCACACTTTTATGGCAAATATTTTCATATGTGGGATGACTACATTCTAAAATAATGATAAAAAGTATAGTATAGTAACTATATAAGCCAGTAACACAGTTGTTTATTATCATTATCAAGTATTACATACTATACAGAATTGTATGTTCTGTATAGAACATACAGCAGGTGTGTTTGCACCCGCATCACCTCAAGCACATGAGAAACACCTTGTGCTTTGACGTGACCATGGCTATGATGTCACCAGTCCATAGAAGGAATTTTTCAGCTCTATTATAGTCTTATGGGAGCACCATTGTATATGCAGTCTGTCATTGACCAAACATTGTTATTCAACACATGACTGTATACATACCACAATTTAACAATAAAACATTACAACCTATGGTAGGCAGAATAATGGCCTCCTAAAGATGTCCACATCCCAATCTCTGGAAACTGTTACATTATATAACATAGGGGAATTATAGTAGAAAATGTAATTAGGGTTAATTAGATGACTTTAAAAGAGGAAGATTATCCTGGATCACTTGGGTGGGCCCAAGATAATCGCAATGTTCCCTGAATGTAGAAGAGGGATTCAGAGACAGAACCAGACTGATGGCAGTATGAGAAGAACTTGGAGTGGTCGACAGAGGAAGGGGCCACGAGCCAAGGAGAAATGTGGGTGGTCTTCAAAATGGGAAAGGTAAAGTAAGCCCAAGAGCCTCAGAAAGCAACACAGCCCTGCTGACACTATGATTTCAGACCAACGAGACCCATTTGGAATTCTGACCTCCAGAACTGTAAGAAAATAAAGTTGTAGTGCTTTAAGCCACCATGTTTGTGGTAATTTGTTATGATAGTCAAAGAAAACTAATGCACAAACCTGCAAAAATGTATTTGCATACATACAAGAGGAGACAAATTTTGAGAAGTTTAATATTATAAAACAATCCCTAGATGCCATGGCCATTTTAGAACTAGAACATCTCTCATGTTTTCTGGGTACAAATACTCTTTTTAAAATCCTGGTCATCAGCAGCATTCGCAATAAAGGGCTTCAACAGGGTCAGGTGCCTTCTTGCTACTTGGGAACTAGGCAATGCCTATGGGTTCTCTGGTGAGAAGGAGATGAGCAAGAAAGGAAGAACAGAGAGGTAAAGTGGAAAACCTTACGGGGCAGGGCAAAGTGGTGTGGTGAGAGGCAGGGCAGCTGCCAGTCCTCGTGCTCTGTGTACAAATTAGACAGGGTGCCCCTTCTCGGGCAAATACAGCCTCTGACAAGGACAAATGGCTCAAGGGATGACAGCTTGACAGATGTCGGCACCACTTACCTCCTCACAGGAGCATCCTTGTGCAGGGAACAATCTGTCTAACCTATACTGAGCCCCATGGGAGACACAGGGACTCTGGTACAGAGGCAGGCACTGGACTCGTTCCCTGTGACTGCTGGAACAACTTACCACAAACTTGGAGGCTTAACACAACACAAACTGGTTACCTTCCAGTTCTGAAGGTTAGACGCTCAAAATGGGATTCCCTGGGTGACTCAGTCTAAGCTGCTATAGCAAGACTGAGGGGCTTATAAATGGCAGAGATTTATTCCTCACAGTTCTGGAAGCTAAAACCTAAAATGAGGGTGTTATGCCTTTGGGATTTAGGATTTTTTTTTTTTTAATTTCTTTTTTTTTTATTTTATTCATTTTTTTTTTTTTAGAGAGGAGACACAGAGTGAGAGAGAGTGAGAGAGAGTGAGAGAGAGAGAGAAAGAGAGAAAGGGGGGAGGAGCTGGAAGCATCAACTCCCATATATGCCTTGACCAGACCAGTGCAGGGTTTTGAACTGGCGACCTCAGTGTTCCCAGGTCGACGCTTTATCCACTGCGCCACCACAGGTCAGGCCGGGATTTAGGATTTTAAGAAGTGAATCTGGGGGTGAGGGGAGACACAAACATTCAGACCATAGGACTCAAATCAAGGTGCCAGCAGGGCGCCTTCGCTTTCTGGAGGCTCTGCAATTTCCGCCTTTCCAGCCTCTAGAGGCCGCCCACATCCCTGGACTCTGGACTCCGGCCTCTTCTTCCATCTTCCACGCCAGCAGCGTTGGCGTAGTCCTTCTCACGCTGCCATACCTACGGTTCTGTCAACTGACCCAACTTTTAAGGACCCATTTGATTATACTGGGCCCATCTCAGTAGCCCAGAATAATCTATTTTAAGGTCAGCTGATGAGCAGTCTCTCCGTCTGCAACTTTAATTTCCCATTGTCACGTGACCCAACATGGTCACTCATTGCCGGGATGAGGACATCTTTCTCAGGGATCGGGGGAAGTGGATTTATGCTGCACATGGGCAAAAGCCTGCATAAATAAATCCTTCCCCACGAAATAAATGCCAAGTACCAAAAAGCTACCAGGAGGGTCACAATAAGCGGGGCTCTCTGAAGTCAAATCACTGAACAAAAGCTGAGTCTTACCTTGGTGGACTAGTCCTTGGGTAACAAGCATGCTTATAAGAGAAAAAGGCAGAGCTGTAAAACAAAAATGCCCTTCAATACTGGTGTGTTAGAACTAGGCACCTCACCTAGAAGTCAGGAAGAAACTCTTGAGTTTTTTTCTCTTACCTACGTAGGCAATGACTTTTTTAGTCATTTGTGGTTTTACTTACTCAACAAATACTTATTAAGTAACGCCTGATGAATTTTCTTGGGGTCTGCCCCAGGCACTGAACCTGACATATAGCTTTAATCTAAACCTAAACCCCATGGTACTCCAACTCTGGCATCCACTCTTACTGAATGGCCACCATGCACAGATTCTGGTCATGACACACACACAGGCATCTCAGTGCGTGTGTGTGGACATGTATGTGTTGAATTTGGGAGTTGCCTTTACCTATATATTTTGAAATTTTCAATCTGACATAAAAGTAAAAAACCAGTAAAAGAAACTCCTGCCTATTCTATTGAGGACAGTCCTTTGCTTTTGTCTCTCATGACATTTTATTGCACAATTTGGATAAGTATTTTCTGAGGATTACAAGATGACTACAGTCATGTTCAACATGGGTGATGTTTAGCTGTGGTTTTTAAAGCAGGCAAGTGATTCTGGCAAAGGCAGATTCTAGCTCTGTCAAAATGTGTCAGATGACTTCTTCCAAAAGCAGAGAGCAGTGATAAAACATCTAGCTCTTTTTAGCAACAAAGACTAAGTAGCAACCAATTTTTCAACTCATATCTACCTGATGGTCAGCAAATCTACCTGATGGTCATACTGAAATTTTAGCCAATTAGGGCTTAACTACATTACTTACTTATAGATTGTCAGAAAAGACATGAACTGCTAGGTGCACAACCTATCATCATAGTAACACATAATGAGTATCAACTTCTAAAGAGTGTTCCTTCCAAAACAAGACATACTGAATTGAATGATTTGAGAAATCAAAATGAGCATTTCAAAATAAAATTATTCCTATGTCAGCAAGGTGGCAAATATTGGGATTAGATTTATAGGCTCTATAATGACACTTTCAAATGACAAATCATGAATTTTCTAAATTGGAAGAGATCTTAAAGCACAATGTGAATTGACATCCTTGTCTTATTCCTGTCAGGCAGGCTGAGAAAGGAAACGATGTAGCAGAAAAGGTTATTTCAGAGACATTGTAAGAGAAGTATTAATAGATGCTGCTACTTTCCATTCATTCCACAAATACTGGGTAGGTACTTTCTATATGTGAAGCACTGTGCCTGGCTCTGGGGTGAAGCAGTAAACCTGCTCTTATTTCACAATTCGATGATGTTAGAATCTAGTGGAATTTAAGAAGGTTTACTCTTTCAAGAAATTCTAAATAACACTCACTACAAGTTCTGGGTCACATGAAGGAAAGCGTTAGGCGTGTATCCCTTTATGCTGCGGCAAAGTGCTCTAAATCAGATATTATGTCTGCCCTTAAAAGTGGTCTCAACATGGATTTAAACTCTAAACAGGCCAGATATCAAAGTTCTTTAAGGAATTATGCAAAGTCCCTGCTCAAAAATAAATCTAACAAATGACTCTAATCTGATGCTGAGGCAGTTTATGGCAGTACAGATAGTGTTAACACAGGTTAAGAGGGGTGCAATTTACCTCTCTTCCAGAAACTTTCTTCTTGACATTCTCTGATAATCTTTGAAATCTCCCCTCTGTGGATGTGCAGTTTTGACTTTGGACAAAACAACAGGCTCTGTAAGGAAAGTTCTATGGTGAGTCGACTGAAATCATCAGGAAGGCATCTGCTGTTTTCTTGGAGGAGGGCAGGACAATCTCTCCTCTCTGGTCATGTGGCATATTGTCCTGTGCTGGCCACCAGCTCAGCAAAGACCCGTGTCAGCGGGAGCCTTCCAGCTGGGAAAACTGGATAGATGTAACCAAGGAAATAATCCCAGTTGGAGAAGCAAAGAGTGACTCATTGACTAGTGAGCATGGAGCAGGTATCTGGACAGAAAGAATTCCTGCTGAGGCCACATTTTCTTCCTTAACTCCAGCCTTTGTCCATGTAGTTTTGACTCCTGCAATGCTACCCACTCCTGTTGCCTACCTGGTTTCCTGCAGAACCATTTCAGTATGGCCTCCTGGGTGAAGAGATTCCCTTACAGTACACTATCTATCTACACACCTGGGTTCACACTCCAAGCACTGGATTACAAGTTTTGTATTTATAGATTTGCATTCTAATTTGCCTACTCATGCTTCAGTATGCATTTTTAAGCTATGAACTCAATCAGCAGGCTGCTTTGTATTTTTCTACATCGTTTCTTTCTTGACAGATTTTTTAAAACATTTTATAAGTGGTCTGCACATAATTTCTGGTGAAATTATTGATAATAATTGACATAATTATTTTTATTCTACAGTATTTTTTATCACATTGATAAGCTATTGTTTGCATTCCATCTTTCATGATCTTTCTCCTCTGTAGATATGTAAGTACTATTTTTTTAAAACCTTTTAAAAATTATTTTTTTAATTTATTCATTCTAGAGAAGAGAGACAGAGAGAAAGACACAGAGAGAGAGAGAAGTGGGGAGGAGCAGGAAGCATCAACTCCCATATGTGCCTTGACCAGGCAAACCCAGAGTTTTGAACCAGCAACCTTAGCATTCCAGGTCAATGCCACCACATGATATATCTGTACTATTCACTCGCTCTCATCCACATTCTCTATGCTCATTCCCCTCTGCCCATCACCGCCATGCCAGGTGTTTAATGTGGATCTTTTGTATGTATGATGTGTGCATTCTTGCAAAATGTTCATTGTTTTGGGTGCACGTACCCTTTTTTTGGCATTCATCTTTTTAATATAAATGGAATTGTTTTATGTATTTAATTTTGTTTTTTAAAAATATTTTCAATTCAATTCTACGCTTTTAAGATCCACCTTTTTACTATATTCATCTCGTCCACTGCTCCTAACTGTTGCATAGTTCTCCAGGATGTATCCAAGTCCCCACTACCACATGTCTGCTACAGGCCCATGTGAGAACATTTTGTAGATATATATCTAGAAGTAAAATGTAGGCATGCATATTTCCAGTTAGACTAAGTCCTGCTACACTGCTCTCCCTACGGCTGTGCCAGACGCACTCCCACCAGCAGTGCCTGACGCTCCTCTAGGCCTACAGAGCCTGTGCAAGACCACTTAAGCTCGATCCCGAGCAGGTTAGAGTGAAGAAAGGATTTTCTAACCTTGGCATTACCTAGTTTTCTAAATTTTGGCAGTGTAGTAGGTATAAAGTAATAATTTATTGTCTTATTTGCATTTCTCTGATAACTAAAGCGTTTGAGCGTCTCTACATATTCTTCCGCCAGAAGGCCCCTTCTTCTCTAGCACTGAGGTGATCAATCCTTGCAACCGGTCCTTTAGTTATATATTGGCTCATTAATTGGTTATCGTGATAAAATAAACAACGTAATATTTACTGCTTTAGCCATTTTAAAGTACACAGTTCAGCAACATTAAGTACATCTACAATGTTGTATGGCCATCATCACTATCTAGTTCTAGAACTTTCACATCACCCCAAAAAGAAACCTCAAATCTATTAAGGAGCCTCTCTTTTTCATTTTCTCTTCCCTTTAGCTCTCTCTCTTTCCCCGGCCACTACTAATCTGCTTTCTGTCTCTATGGATTAATCTATTCTGCATATATTATGTAAATAGTATCATATAACAGATCAGTGGTTTTCAACCGCCAGTTTACAGACTGGTGCCAGTCTGCCAGAAATTTCATGCGGGTGAACGAAAGAGTTGACTACCCTGATGTTGTATGAAGATTATAGACCCATGACGTCAGGGTGGTTAACTCTTTCGTGCACCCACATGAAGTTTCTGGCAGACCAGCAGTTGAAAACCACTGCAACAGATGACCTTTTGTGGCTGGCTTCTTTTCCTTTGCATAATGTCTTCAAGGTTCATCATGTTGTAGCACGTATCAGTACTTCACTCCTCTTTATGACTCAATATTCCATTGCAAGAGTATACCGCCCGTTGTTTACCGATTCATCTACTGATGAATTGTTGGGTTGTTTCTACCTTTTGGCTAGACTGAACAGAGCTGCCATAAACATTCCTGTACAAGTCTCTGTTTGAACACGTTTTTAATTTAGGCCATATAATAATTCTATGCTTGAGGAATGCCAGACTGTTTATCTACAGGGTCTGCACCATTTGACAACCCACCAACAATGTATGAAGGTTCCAATTTCTCTACATCCTTGTCAACACTTGTTATTTTCTGTTTGGTTTTTCTTTTTAATTATAGCAATGCTAGTGGGTATAAACTAATATCTCATTGTGTATATTTCTTTGTGTGTGTGTTGTTTTTTTACAGAGACAGAGAGAGTCAGAAAGAGGGAAAGATAGAGACAGTCAGGAAGGGAGAGAGATGAGAAGCATCAGTTCTTCGTTGGCAACTTAGTTGATCATTGATTGCTTTCTCATATGTGCCTTGACTAGAGGGCTACAGCAGAGCGAGCGACCCCTCATCAAACCAGCAACATTGGGCTCAAACTAGCAACCTTGGGCTTCAAACCAGCAACCTTTGGGCTCAAGCCAGCAACCATGGGGTCATGTCTATAATCCCATGCTCAAGCCAGTGATCCCCAGCTCAAGCTGGTGAGCCTGAGCTCAAGCCAGATGAGCCTGAGCTCAAGACGGTGACCTTGGGGTTTTGAACCTGGGTCTTCTGCATCCCAGTCCAACGGTGTAGTCACTGCGCCACCGCCTGGTCAGGCTATCTCATTGTGGTTTTGATTTGCATTTCTTTAATGACTAATGCTATTGAGCACCTTTTCATTTGCTTCTTGGATATTTATATCTTCTTTGGAGAAATAGGTATTTAAGTCCTTTACCCCCCCCCTTTTTACTTATTATAAAATTTATTGATTTAAAATGTGTAATTCAACTTTTTTTTTTTAGAATATTCACAGGTATTTATAACCATCACAGCAATCAATTTTAGGAGATTCTCAGCACCTTACAGGAAAATACTTTAATTTTCACCCTCTTCCTCCCTAGCCATCCAGAACCAAGCCAACTGCTAATTTGCTTGCTTTCTCTGTATATTTGCCTATTCTAGAACTTTAATTTTTACAAATGTATTTTATCTGGTTGAGTTTAGTCCCAGTTTGTTGATTATTTTAAGTCATGAGAAGATATTTGTTAGATTTTGTCAAATTCTGTTTTGGAGTCATTTGTCCTTTTTCTTTTTTTTTTTTTTTTTGAATTGTAAGAACACTGCATATAGACTTTTTATCAGATATATGATTTGCAAATAATTTTCCCCATTCTGTCGGTGGTTCTTGTTTTTGTTTGTTTATTGAAGCAGAAGAACTTATTGGAAGAAATTCTTGAGGAAGAATTTCTTGCAGGAAGAAAGTCAGAGCAAAGGAGGCCTTGGAGACAGGTTCAGGGGCTAGCCCAGGTGGGGCTGTGCTGCCCCCTGCTCCCTGGTTGTAAGTCTCATGCGGTCCCTTAGAGCTTAGGAGAAAGAGGGGGCAAGGAAAACATACCTGGGGGAAGAAGAGGGGAAGGGGAGAAGGACGAGTTGGGGAGGGAAAGGTGTTCTCAGAAGGAAGAGCACCTCATTCGTCTTAATTTGTTCCTTACTATACAGTCACAGTTGTATTTCCTTATTTGTGAATTACTTATGGAGGTCCTCTGCCAAGTCCCTCTTAGAGTTTTGGTGTTTTTCTTGCTAAGGTCCTTGGCTTTTAAATTTTACCTTGCTGATTTTGCCTGTGTTGGTTCTGGAACTCTTTGTAGTAGATGGCAATGTGAATAATGGTCACTATTTCCTGAGCACTTTCCCATGGGCGGTGCACTGTGTCAAGCACTTCACATGCATTTACAAGGCAGAAGAACCCTGTGGCCCCTGTGCTTTCAGAGCTCTACAAGCAACCCAAGCAGGCAACCTCTCCCTGCTTTCTCTACAGGTCCCCACAGTGCAGTGCATGGAGGTGGCGGACAGGTGAGTCTCGGTGGCCAGAGGAGCTGTTTTCATTCTTCACTCCCCTTCTTTCCTCCCGTCCTCCAAACACGCACATACATCTGGGGGGCAGGGGCCTCAACTATCACAGTCACTGAGTCATGTAGTCAAAATTGAAGGCTATGTCTGACCAGGCGGTGGCGCAGTGGATAGAGTATCAGACTGGGGTGCGGAAGACCCAGGTTCGAGACCCCGAGCTCGCCAGCTTGAGCGTGGGCCCATCTGGCTTGAGCAGAAGCTCCCCAGCTTGGACCCAAGGTCACTGGCTCCAGCAAGGGGTTCCTCGGTCTGCTGAAGGCCCACGGTCAAGGCACATGTGAGAAAGCAATCAATGAACAACTAAGGTGTTGTGACAGCAATGAAAAACTAATGATTGATGCTTCTCACCTCTCTCCGTTCCTGTCTCTCTGTCCCTATCTATCCCTCTCTCTGTCCCTGTAAAGAAAAAAAAATTGAAGCTCCTGGAGAGCCCCCCCCCTTCCCCAGGAGGTCTGGCGATCCTCTTTTATAAAACTGTAAATGTTTAATGGCTCTCCATTTCACAAAGGCAACTCAGGTGACTAAATACTTCTCCTTGTGACTTGATATCATTTGTCTGTTTGCCTCACCTAAACTTTGCTCCTTAAACATCACCTCCTCCATAAACTATTTTTAGCTTGAAAAGTGACCCCCGAGAACAAGAACTTCCTTTACCCCTCACAACACTTTCTCTGTTCTTCATTTCTGTGTTCCTGAATATGCAATATTCATCCTCAACATGATGAAAAGTTGGGTTCTCAATCTGATGGCTAATTTAGTAGTTAAGGGCTCTGCTATCGTGAACAGGAACACCTATCAGCAGCACATATTTAGTTAAGGTAGGCCTTGGTAACAAAAAATGTAAAAACCAGCATCATGTATCATTCTGTTTGATTCAGTGAAGGGTCATGCTTGGTCTGGGAAACTTCTTCATCACTGACAGTCTATGAAAGAATTGGTTAAGCTGGATGCTAAATAGGGAAGAGTAAAGAAAGGATTTTGTAAATAAAAATTTCAAAGGCGCTTTTCAAGAAAAGCACACTTTTCTTCTCCATTCCATTTTCCCTGAACCCATCCAACAAAAAAAAGATGACTGGTCAAGGATGAAGTTTAAGGCAAGTCCCATATGATGTTCCTCTTTGGATGGCAAACTAAAAATATACCTGCTTGCTTGGTGGTGGCAAGTGAGGAGGTTTATCTTGGTTTCCATGAGTTGACACTGATGCCATGATGACTCTGTCTTCACTTCTCTTCTAGGTGAGTGGACTCAGCTTACTGATTGACCTGATGTCTAAGAAAAGTAGAAGAGAGTCACGTGCTGTGACTGAATGTTCATATCAACCTTAAAACACCCTTAATATCAACTCACCTACTTGGAAAACTTGCTTTCATTTTGTCATTAGTCTTAATGCCCAATCGCCTGTGAACTTACTTCCTAATGCTTCTTCCCCACCAACCCATGCACGAATGTGAAATGTTTTACTACCTATAACTTGTGCCATAAAAAGGCTTGCAATGCATTACAAGGCCATTAACTACACAAATATTTACCAAGTGTCTATATGTGCTAGGCCAGGGGATATAAAAGATAAGGCAAACTCCATGCTAAAGGAATTCACAGTCTAAAAGGGAAGACAGAAGCTTAGGGGCTCATATTTAGGGGTCTTAATAAATATAAATGTCTAGAGAAATAAAAGGGAAGACAAACAAGTCAGCAGTGACACAACATGTCAAGGGCTCCCCTGGAGCTATGCCAGGGTGCTAAGGAAGAAGAAGAAAGGTCTAGTCTCTCTGGTCAGATTTGAGACATCAAAACCTAGGACTCTCCAGCATAAGAATCAAGGAAATGACTGAAAAGGAATAGCTAGCACAGAAGGGAGGGAATGAAAGGAAGAATGAATCATTGGTGTCACATGCCTCAGAAAAGTGACTTGGCAGTGATGGACATGGTCCAGGTGGACTATAAGTCCCCACCTGGCCAACGGCCACTGCACTTTGCAGCCCTGGACTCTATGACTACCACTGATTTCCCTGCAAAATGAGTATCTTTTCATACACAATTCTGCTTCCTACTAAACTGTCAGACCCATGAGCCAAGGGGGCCCCTACCTGTACCAAGTTCCACCTTACGTACCTAATATTATTGTGGAGATAGCATGATACTCTATAGCAGACAGTCCTGACATCAGAAATACCTAAATTCAGATCTTGTCTCTACTCCTTGCCAGCCCTGTGCTTTGGGACAAATGACTCGATAGGTCTATGCCTCAGTTTTCTCACCTGGTAAGAGGGTGTAATGGACAAGCAACCTTGAAGGCTGTGGCAGGGATGAGGGATGAGGATAAAGGATGAGGTCCCTAAGCCCAGCTCAGCACCCAGCCCAGACACAGTGAGTGTGTGAGCAGTAAGGGCAGCTGTCAGAATGGACCTGGGCACCTCATTTCTTGAATATCTCCAGGAAATCTTTGCTACCCTAAGGCCAAATTGGATTGTCTATGCTTGGGGTTAGGCCATGGCCTTGTATCAAGAAGCAAAGATACACATCTCAGCTTTGGTGGTCAGGTCCGCTGCACTAAACAATCTTCAGTCCAAATCTAAGCAAACCTTCTGAGGGTCTTGCCTTCCAGGTGCAGCTCCCACCACCACGCCTGTGTTTGGTTTGTGGCCCTCTGCTTCTTTAGCGTGTGTGTGTGTGTGCGCGCGCGCGTGTTGGGGGTGGAGCGGAGAGGGAGGAGGAGGAACAGATAGGTGGGCAGTGGGAGCGAGGTGCGCAGCAGGATGGGGGTGGGGTGGTGGTCCTAGGGACAGCTGCCGGAGGCCACTAGCTATCCGGTGGGCTGAGGGGCTAAGCCCAGAATAATCGGCCGGAATCCCCTGCCACCCCCAGTCAAAGGCCGCCTGCACAGCCCAAACCCCCAACCTTGGCCAGGTCGCAGCCCCAGCCCAGAGGAGCGGAGTTGTCAGAGAGACTCCAGGCGGCCATGCCGATCCGCGCGGCCTGAGCGTTCTGCGAGGTACCGGGTCCCTGAGAACCCCGGAATAAAGCGACCAAAGGAGGCCACCTTCTCCTCACCAGCTGTCCGGCTTTCACCCCCGGGCGGCCTCACCTGCGAGAGGATGATCGCCTCCCAAGCCGCGCGCCCCCTGGGTGCATAGAGCCGGGCACGTCTCCCGCCGCCGCCGCAGCTGCACCGGGCCCGCTGCCAGCCGCCCGGCCGCCCTGCCCCGCGGCCCCGGAGCCGCAAGGGCCTCACCTCTCTCTGCCGAGCTCCCCTCCAGCCTTCTCCTTCCTCCGCTTGCTCCGCCCCTTCGCTCGTGGCTTCTCACTTGCTCAAGGCACTCAAGCAGTGCAGCCCTCTATACCCTCCTTGCAGTCCTTTCCTCCGTCGGTGTTATCAGCACCCACAGTCAGCTGTCAGGCCCAAGGCCGGCTCTTGCTAGAAACTCCCACCTATCTCCAGTAATTGTCCCGACACCTGGTAGATCCTACCTCCTTGATGTCTTTCACATGGCTCCTTTCCTCCCATCAATAACGACACCATCACTTACTCAGCACTCTCCCTGAGCTTGGCATAGACTTCACTTAGAGGAGACGAAATCTTCTTTTTTTGTGAGAGAGAGAGACAGAGAAAGGGAGAGCTATGGGAAGCATCCGTTCTTCGTTGTGGCACCTTAGATGTTCATTGATTGCTTTATCGTAAGTAAGTGCGTTGAGAGGTAGGGGAGGGGGGCGCGTCCAGCCCAGCCAGTGACCCCTTGCTCAAGCCACTGACCCTGGGTTTGAAACCTGGGTCCTCGGTGTCCCAAGCCAACATTCTATCTACTGCCCACCACTTGGTCAGGCCTGAAATCTTTTTTTTTTTAATTGAGATATATGTTAACTAGTGTAACCCTAATAAATTCAATGAAAACTTTTTAAATTGATATGTAATTAACATAACATTATATTTGTTCTGGGTGTACAGCATAATGATTCCATATTTTTGTGAGTTGCAAAATGATCACCACAATAAGTCTAGTTAACAATCATCATTTTACACAGTCACTGAGTTACTCCCCCTCCCAAATTGGTCCCCCTTGGCAGGAGAAATTTTAAGATCTACTCTTTAGCAACTTTCAAATGTGCAATGCTGTATCATTAACTATAGCCATCATGGTGTGCATGACATCCCCATGACTTACCATATTTCCCCATGTATAAGACTCACCCTTTTTTGAAAAATTTGGGGTCTAAAAACTGGATGCCTCTTATAGAATGGTTGTAGTTTTGTTTTTTTTTTTCTGAAGTGAGAAGCAGGGAGGAAGAGAGACAGACTTTCGCGTTTGCCTGACCAGGATCCAATTGGCAAGCCCACCAGGGGGCAATACTCCATTACTCCGTCCTTATTCTAATCTAAACCATTGCTCGGTAAACTATTGCTCGGTAAACTATTGCTTGGTAGCAGCTGGAGCCATTCCAGCACCTGAGGCAGAGGCCATGGAGCCATCTTCAGCGCCTGGGCCAACTTTGCTCCCATGGAGCCTTGGCTGGGGGCGGGAGGAAGAGAGAGATAGAGAGAAAAGAGAGGGGGGAGGGTGGAGAAGCAGATGGGCGCTTCTCCTGTGTTCCCTAGCTGGGAATCGAACCTGGGACTTTCACATGCCAGACCTATGCTCTATTGCTGAGCCAACCTGCCAGGGCCAGTGGTAGACTTTTTTTAATTGCATTTCCAGCTTTTTCACTCTTGTTTTTGCACTCATTGTTGACAGTGATTCGTCATCAGACACAGATGAGGACAAGCTAATGGATGGGAGTTTTGACAGTGATGAGTTGTATGAATTTTATGATGAATAAAACTTGAGTTCAGCCTGACCTGTGGTGGCACAGTGGGTAAAGCATAGACCTGGAATGCTGAGGTCACCAGTTCAAAACCCTGGGCTTGTCTGGTCAAGGCACATATGGGAGTTGATGCTTCCTGCTCCTCCCCCTGTTTTCTCTATCTCTTCCCCTACCCCTCTTTCCAATAAAAATGAATATATAAATAAAAATCTAAAAAACATTTCTTTAAAAGAAAACTTGAGTTCAATAACTTTATGTAATACATTTTTTTTCTCAAATATCGGGCCCCAAAATTAAGGTGCATCTTGTACATGGGAGAGTCTTATACATGGGGAAATACAGGTACTTATTTTGTAACAGGAAATTTGTTCTTTTTGACCCCCCCTTCACTCATTTTACCTACCTCCATGCAATGTTTTTTAGGACCCTCTAGGATAGAGGTCTCTAAACTATAGCCTGGGGGGGGCCGCATGCGATCCCCTGAGGCCATTTATCCACCCCCCGCTGTACTTCCGGAAGGGGCACCTCTTTCATTGGTGGTCAGTGAGAGGAGCACAGGATGCATCCGCACCCATAGTTCCCATTGAAATACTGGTCAGTTTGTTGATTTAAATGTACTTGTTCTTTATTTTAAATATTGTATTTGTTCCCGTTTTGTTTTTTTACTTTAAGATATGTGCAGTGTGCATAGGGATTTGTTCATAGTTTGGCGGGAGTGTGCAGTCAAAGCCAAGTCAGCTTGGTCTCAGGCTTTCTCTTTCTACTTTTCTTCATCCGTGCCCTCCAGCCTCCTGCTGCTCCCAACCTCTGACATGTCAGTGAAAGTTGCTGGTGCCTTTTCCTGTCTTTAGTTGGAAGAGGTTGTGGACCATGTGAAAGGTCCTCATCCTTTCTCTTCTTTTCCTACTGTTGCCATTGCCTCTGTGCCTCTTGCCTCAGTGCTCACCCTTCACTGGCACTTCCACCACCCGCCCTGGCCTCCTTTCTGTACCTGGTGTTCATGCTGCTTTTTCCACCTGAGCCTGGCATGGAACTTCCTCCGCATGGAGTCCCCTCCCCATCAGTCTCCTCATCCTTCTCTGATTATTCGTCAGGAAGACCTGCCTTGACCCCAACCCAGCCAAAGGTAGGGATTCTTTCTCTTTTTTTGTTTTTTAAGTGAGAGGAGGGAGTTAGAGAGACAGACTCCCACATGCGACCCAACCGGGATGCTCCTGGCAACCCCCTTCTGGGTCCCATGACCGGGGGCTGACACTTGAACCAGTTGAGCCACTGGCTTTGAGAGGGAAAGAGAGAGAGAAGGGGAGAGAGATCACTTCTCATGTGTGCCCTGACCAAGAATTGAACCTGGGATGTCTGCATGCCAGGCCAACACTCTATCTACTGAGCTAGCCAGCCAGAGCCAGGGTTTACTTCTTTTTCATAGCAAGATGCTCTGTTGTTTTCTTTCAGAGCATCTATCACACTATCACAAATTGTTATTATGTACTTGTTAGGCTGTTTGTTTCAAGCCTGTTCCCCTTCTTCAGTGTAATCTTCATAAGCTACAGAACAAGATGGTGTCTGTTTTGTTCACTGTTGTATTCTTGGCATCCCCTATATAGGAAGGGGTTAATAAATTGCAGGTGAATAAATTAATGAGTGACTGTAGGTTCAAGGCTGTTGTCAAGACACTGTTGTTTTGGAGGATCCATGTTCTCAGTACATCTATCTTCCAGATTACATTCCTCCATGTGATTCAATAGTTTCCTTTCACCCTGTTTCACTCTCCCATCCCTAAAAATAAAAGGGGATAGAATTCTATTGCTAATTTTATGTTGTGTTTACCAGAAGTCGAAATAACCTTCTGCCATTATGTGGTCTGAAAGGAATAGCTTTTGCACTGAATTTTTGATTAAAATGAATAGCCCTCCATTGCACAGAAGTCTAACTTCTAAGAAATACCCCAAGGACATTTGTCCTTTAACATCTTGCTACAATAAAGGCCATGTCTCCATCCTCATTTCTACTTTCCACCAGACTGTCCCAGTTAATTGCCTTAAATAACCAGAAGTTAGAACTGTGTGATGTGCACAGATTACATGAATATTTGTTGGACAAATTTGGCGTGCCCATGTATTGTTTCAGGCACTTTGAAAGATAAGAGAAAGAAGGCAAAGGTCCTTCCCACAAGGAATTTATCACTTCTCAAACAATTAAAATAAATTGAAATATACTTGGTCTTAGAAGTTTATAACACTGAACAGAGCCTTTTTCAGACTTTGCTTTAGCTTCCTACAGGGCCTCAGGGTCATGACCATGAAGTTGATTATCATTGGCTAATGCTATGAAAAATGTAGCTAATTTAGTGCCAAAGTGTTCATGGCAGGCTCCAGCTTGAACTGTTTCCATTGCCTTGTACTGTCCTCCGGCAAGATCCAAATTCATTAGCAGGGCCCTTTATGATTCAGCTTCTGCCTGCCTCTCCAACACATTTATCTTGGGCTCTCTGGGGGCCCTGCGGAGTGGCTGATAGTTTTCCTTCTCACACTTTGGCAGGTGCTGGAGCTTCAGCCTTCCTCTGCTTCTCTACCTCCCCCCATTCTTTCTTTTCTTTTCATTTAGAGAGAGAGAGACAGGAAAGGAGAGAAATGAGAAGCATCAACTCGTAGTTGCATCACTTTAGTTGAATATTGATTGCTTCTCATACATGCCTTGACCAGGGGGCTCAAGCCAAGCCAGTGACCCTTTGCTCATGCCAACAACCTTGGGCTCAATACAGTGACTTTGGGCTTCAAGCCAGCAACCTTTGGACTCAGGCCAGCAACCAAGAGATCACATTGATGATCCCACACTCAAGCCAGTGACCCCATGCTCAAGCTGGTGAGCCTGCGCTCACGGCTAATGAGCCCACACTCAATCAAAGACTTGGGGGTTTGGAACCTGGAACCTCAGTATCCCAGGTCGATGCTCTATCCACTGCGTCACCACCGGTCAGGTTCTCTCTTTCTCATTTTGAAAAACGGATACAGAAACTAGGACAGCAAGGAAGAGAGGGGGGACCCAGACAAGCAGTTTGGGGAAGGCAGGAGAGTGTACTGTGCTGTGTGGCTGCCTGAAGACTAGGCTTCAGTGGAAAAGGAGTGGGATGGACTAAAAACAAAATGCAGGTAGGAATCTAGATCACTGCCACAGGGGGCTCTGAACTCACAACCACCTCTTCCCTGCTGGGTGAAAGGCATTATGGGGGTTTCCTGGTGCGTGGGGGGAAGGTGGCCAGCACAGTCTTCCCCTCCTGCCATCTTTTTGTGCCCCAGCTGTCTACTTGCCGTCCGCCTATTCTGTGAGAGGCTCTGTGAATCACAAGATCTCGTGAGTCACTCATTACCTCTCCTCGGAGTAAATGACGTCAAGTCTCACAAGAGCAGAGCAGTCGGGTATAAATGAGGTGACACTCAAGGGCTGAGATCGGGTTCTGCTTGTTCTGCTTTCCTTCATGAGTTGGCACCACTGTCACGGGATGCACGTTGCCAGCTCCGCTCGAGCTTTTGGGGCCATTGACCCAGAGCTCTGGCTGCTTTAGGTTCATCTGGATTTGATATTCAGCCTGCCAGACTCAGCAAGAGGCAGAGCAGGCCCCAAAGATCATGGTTTCGGCCCAAATGGGGAAACTGTGAAATATGAAGTTGGGTGTATGTTGATTTGGTTTTGTCTCCGGTCTTCCTGGAGACAGGCTTATCCTTTATTCCCCTCACGAATGCTGCTAACAGACATCCCAAAAGTAACTCTAGTGCTGCTTGCCATCCCCTACAACATGCAAAGCCCTTTGAATACGTAAAACAGAATGCTCCTTAAGGAGCGGAGAGAATATGTGGTCTAGCAGAGGCCAGTAATACCTTCGGGCCGATATTTTGACCTCCTGCCGAGAGAGCGTGTAGTCTTTGTTTTCTGGTGTCTGCCCGCAGCCTGTCTCTAGAGCAGCCTCCCCACCTGGCTAGAGTCAGGGTAGGAGAAAAGCAATTTGATTTTCTGGTAAAAAAAAATATTCATAACAGGGCGTAAATCCAAGCACAGATCTAGCTCCTTGCAGGGCATAACTCCATTTTAGAGTAGAAGCTTATTCATCAAAATCTAATTGATAGAAAGTTGGGTAAGACTTACTTTTTGTAGACAGACTATTTTTTAGAGCAGTTTTTGATTCACAGCAAAGTTGGGAGGAAGATATAGTGATTTCTCATACTCCCTTTCCTCCCACTCACACACAGCTTCCCATTGTCAACACCCCCACTGGAGTGGTACACTTGTGACAGCTGAGGAACCGGCACAGACACATCATCATCACCCAGAGTCCGGAGTTTACATTCAGGGTCACTCTTGGTGCTGCAGATTCTATGTGTTTGGACAACTTCCATTATAGCATCATACAGAGTAGTTTCACTCGCTGCCCTAAACATCCTCTGTGCTTTGCCTAGTCATGGCTGCTGCCACCACTCTGACCCTGCAACCACTTCTCCATAGTTTTACCTTATCCAAAATATCATATAGTTGTAAGCATAGGGTAGGTAGCCTTTATGGATTTGTTTCTACTTAGTAATATGCACTTAAGGTCCCTCCATGTCTTTTCCTGGCTTGATAGCTCATTTTGTTGTCATGCTGAATAATATTTCATGTCTGGACACAGCACAGTTTATTTATCCTTCTTCTACTGAAGAACATCTTGGTTGCTTCTAAGTTTGGGTAACTATTATAAACACCTGTGTACAGACTTGGTGCGGACATAAGTTTTCAACTTCTTTGGGTAAATACAAAGAAGCGTGATTGCTGGCCATATGTAAGAGTCTGTTTAGTTTTGTAAGACTGCCAAACTGTCTGCCAAACTATGTTACTAAGTGCCTGTACTATTTTGCATTCCCACCAGCAATGAATGAGAGTTCCTATTGCTCCACATCCTCACCAGCGTCTGGTGTTGTCAGTGAAGAGTTTTACTTATGGGAGGAATTTTCCGAAATCCCTTCGTTCCCCTAATCTGCCCTCCTCACCTGCCCCACGTTCCTCAGCATTAAGGAAACAAGTGTCAGTTTCTTGGCGACGCTCTTCTGAAGGGTTCTTGCTGCTTCAGCTGCCCCTGTCTCAGGCGTATGACTTCAACTTCATGGCACAACCAGGGCACCGTCACACTATGTCCATCTTACCCCCGCCCTCAGACACCTACCCCCTTGTTGGCAAGCTCATACTTACTCTTTAGGTCTCCTTGGGAACAGCCATAGAGACTAGGAATGTAAGGCATGGACTCTGAAACCAGACTGCTTGGGTTCCAAATACTGCCCCCGTGTCAATCTATATCTATATAAATAATCGCTTCAAACAGTGCCTGGCACCCAGGTGGGCAGTGCTGTTTAAGTGTTCATTACCCCTTCCTCCAGAAAAGCCCTCCCTAGCCTCTGGTGCAGGGACCCCTCCCGTGAGCTATATTTTAATGGCCTCTTTATTTGCCCCTATTCTAAGATGTGAGATTTCTGGAGGCAGAAATTGTCTTTTTCACCTTCATGTCTATGGCTAGAAAACCACATCATATCCAGATATTAATTTATGTTTCATACTCATTCAGCAGCCCGAACAGACAGTACAGGTAGTACCTCTCTTCCCCTTTCCAAGAAAGTCACCGGGGTGTCCCCACCCCCAGAATTGTTAAGGGAGTGTGCCTATAGGGGTAAAAGGAAGGGTCCTAAACAAAGCAGGAAACAGGCATCCAGAATAGCAAACTGTGTTGAATCTTATAGAAAAAAAAAAAACGCTGGCTGAGGAAAGAAGTAGTGGAACATCCTAGAGGAAAGATTTTGAGCTTTCCAAGACACTGGGAGGGGAGCAGAGGTGCACAGGTCTGGAGTGGTGGGGACCATCACTCTGGCCTGTGGAAGGACCTCAAGGCGAAAAAGCTGCAGGCTTCCCAGAGGAAGGAGGTTCAGTAAACATTTAGCTTCCCAGCCTTCAAACACTCTAGGGCTGGGCCCCGGGACTACTGCTTTTAGGGACCATGTGGATTTTGACATGAATATCTCAGTAATGGCCAGAGGGGATCAGAAGGCCTTCTAAAATGTTCTAGACTGTGCCAGATTTCTTCTTCGGACTCCAGGGAGAAGGGTTACCTCTCTACCTTGCCCTCATCGAATTCACGAGGTTGAATTTCCTAAGTGGATGGAGACTCTGAACAAATGGAACTTTGAGACACAATGGAACATGGCTTTTTTTGCCCCTTAGTGAAGTGAGCTAAAATTCATATCTACAACATGTCCTGGCGAAAGTAGGTATATCAATCATTTGGTGAGTAGATGAATGCCAGAAGTATCTTGAACTGTACCCAGTCTATTTTAGTAATGCCATAGAAACAGTTCTTGTTTGCCTAAAGTTTTGAATAAAGGTTTCCCAGGGCTGTTTCCTGAGCATTTAAAGTACATTGAAATGAATTGTCTTTGAACAAAGATTTAAAAGACTTTCGTGACTATGAGCTAGCAACAAGTTGAATTTATAACTCACCAGTCTTACATTGCTGGTTTCCAAGCAACTAAGCCTGGCTGATTTACCCTTTGATTCTGGAAAGACTGGAGTCTCCAGTCAGAACTTGTACCACAGAGCCCCACCCCAAATGATAAAGCCTGTTAGACAGAAAATCAAAATCCTACTTGGCGTATTGGCATCCATTTCACAAAGCTGCCTTGTGCCTGAGAAATCCTAGTTCTGGCTCAGAATGAAGGCTGTTGAAGCTCTTTCTTTGTTTAGTGTTCAGAGACTTCTGTACCAGTCTGTAGACCTGCTTTGTTTTTTTGCCCTGTTAAGTATCAGAAAAGTATCTAAGACAGTTAATAAATGGGAGTAATAGGAACATGTTAAGATGACAAAGAATTCAGGCACATCTCGAAGGTGGGACATTCCATTGGACAGACTACTGTCCTGGAGTCTCAGGAAGTCAGCACCATGAAAACAAAGGCTGTTATGTAGGAAAAGACATGCAGGAGCCCAGAGAACCCTGACTAATACACAGTATAAGCTGCCTTTACACATGTATCCCTTCAAACAAATCTGACACATAAAGGTTTAGGATTACAGTGTATCTTTGTCATTGACAAAACAGAAAAAGGGTAAATATGATTTTATGACTATGTTTCAAGTTTTCAGTTAGATAAACACTGTATTTTAGTTAATATTCCAACGGTTTTATTTTTTTTAATGTTTTCTGCCAATTTTGGATCTTTAGTACAGTTTAATAACTTTTTTTCTATTTCTGTCTTTCTCTTAATATAAACACAGGGAGTTTTTGACCTTTAGAAGCTGTAAGGATTTCCCAACAAGCCACAGCAGCTCATGTGCCTTTGAGTCTAGAGAATACAGATCTTCAAGATTACATGGCTGTGTATCAGAGAAAGTTCTAAAATGATTAGGTTCAAGTTCACAGTCATGAAAATTCTTCATCTCTGCCCCACTGAACTAACAGTCTCAGAAATGAAAATATGGTTATGATGTTACCACATTAGAATTTCATTAAAGCAAAACATTATTTGAAATATACATGTAAATAATTTAAAACCCACTGATACTGAATAACAAGGACTGTGGTACAGTGTCTTATATGAGAAGTTTCATTACTGTTCACAACAAGCCAAGGCTCTTTCATGTCCCTCTTCCCTGAGGGAACTGGCACACGGCAGGTGAAGAACTGGCCCAGATCACATCAGCGGCTGTGGTACAGGCAGGCTTGAAATTTAGAGTCAGTGAGCAGTTTTTCATCTACCCCATATTTAAAGTGTCAGGCTCAGTTCTGGCTTCTAGCTTCTGGGGATACCGAGGCACACAAAAACATCAAAATACCTGCTGTGGGTGTTGTGAACACAGCTGAGTATAGCAGTTAGAGTCATTCATTCTAGCCAGTCATTCAAACTAGCCAGTCTAGTTTTCCTTTTAGAAGTTTAGCCCTATAAAGTTGATTTTTTTTTTTTCTGAAGGAAAAAGGCCCTTGAACTCATTTCGTGCCTCTGAAGATTGGAAGTCTGGACTAAAACTGGACTCTTCCAGAAAACAGCAACTCTCTTTGAAATAGCTACTTCCTTAAAAAAATGAACAAACAAGTAAACAGCCAACCAACGCACACACAGACATGCACATGCGCACACACGTTTCTGTCTTTTCAAAGCATCATCTATTCTAGGCAAACCTTATAAATACGCGGCAGTACCTTTTACAATTCAGGATGACCAGGCCAGTGGACTATTTTTCTGTTATAGCTACCTGGTTGTGACAATTGCCATACATTACAATAAAGGACACCACAGTGCATTTCCATAATATAGTAACCTGAATTTGGTAAGGCTTTTACCCCCTTGGCAACCCAAATGCCTTTGTGTTGTAATGTGTAACAAAGTCTGCAGTGGTCTGACCTACTGGGTCTCTGAATGCGACAGCCAGACCACCTCGTACCCTACAGTTCGTGCCTCAAGGTCGCTGCTTGCTATGTTACACAGGCAAGTAGTTCTTAATAAGGAATTTTAAAATAATCAACATTTCTCCATAGATGCTTACCTAAACTTTCTACAAGTTAGAGTACTAGCTTCTCATATTGAACAGCATTGGGATAAACAGACATATTGGATGCCTTCAGCAGTAATTATGGATGGATATATGGAATTTAAAAATCATGACTGTGCTTATTATATTATATATATTTATAATAAGAAATAAATCATTTTTATTTTCTAACATGATGATTTATAATCTTTGTATTTGGGTCCTATTTTATAACCTTAATAAGATACATAATGCATTATAGGAAGTGAAAGAATCTTGAAATAATATTCTGCTTTCCTTTGAGTTTCTCACAATGGCACTTATTTCTTTTATCATTCATTGAGAAAAATCTCATAGGATTCACAGTAATGCAGGATTTATTTTTAACAATGCCCAGCAGGTTTTAGCTGTGCATAAATAACTTAAAACAGACATCCTTAGGATATTGGAGTTTATATTCATATAAAAACACTGAAGTTCTCTTGTGTTTTATGACAGTAGAGAGCTTAGTCTCCCTAAACAGAGAGACTTAGTTAACTACAGCAGCCTGGCCTTACGTAGATGAGGAATTTCACTGTGAAGTTCCACACGGTAAGAGTGGATGAGGCCCTATTTACATCATTTGAGAAATGATTGCTATCTTCCCCTGGAACACCTCTGCCTCGTAACCTTGGTTATGAAATAGACACGCATATCATACTTCCATTTCTTATTATTAGTAGAGGGTTTCTTTACTCTCTTTGACACTAGGGACAATTTGATGACAGGCTGAAAAACAGACCATTGGAGAAATAAAGTCTTTGGACAGAGAGGAAAGAGAACAGGGGTTTCCAGTTCTGGCTTTGGGTGACCTGCCTACATTTCTGTTATATGACAAAATATTCCATCCTCTGGCCCTCAGTATCTGTAAAAGGAGAGCAATAGACCAGATTATCATTGAAGTTTCACTTTTGGCTATAAAACTCTCTCTCTCTCTCTCTCTCTCTCTCTCTCTTTTTAAACAGAGACACAGAGAGAGAGTCAGTGAAAGGGATAGACAGACAGGAATGGAGAGAGATGAGAAGCATCAATCATCAGTTTTTCGTTACAATACCTTAGTTGTTCGTTGACTGCTTTCTCACATGTGCCTTGACTGCGGGCCTTCAGCAGACCGAGCCACCCCTTGCTGGAGCCAGCGACCTTGGGTCCAAGCTGGTGAGCTTTTTGCTCAAGCCAGATGAGCCTACACTCAAGCTGGCGACCTCGGAGTCTCGAACCTGGGTCTTCCACATCCCAGTCCAATGCTCTATCCACTGAGCCACCACCTGGTCAGGCTATAAAAGTCTCTTATTTAAATCTAGTTTGAATGGGCAAAATAAATGAATAGAAATTTCTCCAAAGAGGCCATACAGATGGCCAATAGGCATATGAAAAAATGCTCAACATCACTAATCATTAGAGAAATGCAAATTAAAACCACAATGAGATATCACCTCACACCAGTCAGAATGGCGCTCATCAGCAAAACAACACAGAATAAGTGCTGGCGAGGATGTGGAGAAAAGGGAACCCTCCTGCACTGCTGGTGGGAATGCAGACTGGTGCAGCCACTGTGGAAAACAGTGTGGAGATTCCTCAAAAAATTAAAAATCAAACGGTCTTTGACCCAGCTATCCCACTTATAGGAATATACCCTAAGAACACCATAGCACTGTTTGAAAAGAAGAAATGTACCCCCGTGTTCGTGGCAGCATTGTTCACAATAGTGAAGATCTGGAAACAGCCCAAGTGTCCGTCAGAGGATGAGTGGATTTAAAAGCTTTGGTACATATATACTATGGAATACTACTCAGCCATAAGACATGATGACATCGGGCCTGACCTGTGGTGGCGCAGTGGGTAAAGCGTTGACCTGGGAACACTGAGGTCACCAGTTCAAAACCCTGCACTGGTCTGGTCAAGGCACATATGGGAGTTGATGCTTCTAGCTCCTCCCCCTTTCTCTCTCTCTCTCTCTCTCTCTGTGTCTCCTCTCTAAAATGAATAAATAAATTTAAAAAAAGAAAAAAAAAAGAAATGATGACATCGGATTATTTACAACAAAATGGATGGACCTTGATAACATTATACTGAGTGAAGTAAGTAAATCGGAAAAAACTAAGGACTATATGAGTCCATACATAGTTGGGACATAAAAATGAGACTCAGAGACATGGACAAGAGTGTACTGGCTACCCGGGTGGGGGGGGGAGGTGAAGGAGGGGGTAGGGAGAGGAAGGGGCACAAATAAAACCAGATAGAAGGTGACGGAGGACAATTTGACTTTGGGTGATGGGTACGCAATATAATCAAATGTCAAAATAACCTGGAAATATTTTCTCTGAACATATGTGCCCTGATTTATCAATGTCACCCCATTAAAATTAATAAAAAAAATAAATTAAATCTAGTTTGAGCTATGGTAATTAAGAAGCAAAACGGTATCTGTGACAGGCTATTACAAAGTCTGTAACACACAATAACCAAAGCAAATAAGTAAAGTAAATAATGTAAATAAATAAGTCAGTGTGATAATGCACAAAAATGACACAGTGTCTGGACTCATGTAGTCCAGGGTCAAGACTTCATCATTTATAAACTGTATGACCTTTGGGAAGATTCTTGACCTTTCTGTGTCTCAGTTGTCTCATCAGTAAGATGGGGTTAATAAAACTTTTGTAAGATTGTCATGAGAATGACACTTAATGAATGTTAAGCACTTAGAACAGTGCCTGGCACACTTAACCGCTATTTAAGTGCATGCTATTAGTATATTAAATAGTGCTAAAACAAGAAAGGGAGTGTTGAGTGCGTTTGTGATTTTTAATGAGCGGTAAGAAAAGACTTCAATGAAAAAATGGTGTTTAAGCAAAGACTTGAAACTGCTGAGGGAGTCAGTCACTGTGATATCTGGAGGAAACGTGTCCAAGCAGAAGGAGTGGTAAGTACAAAGGTCCTGAGGGCCTGACCTGTGGTGGTGCAGTGGACAAAGCATTGACCTGGAATGCTGGGGTCGCCAGTTTGAAACCCAAGGCTTGCTTGGTCAAGGTACGTTTGGGAGTTGGTGCTTCCTGCTCCTTCCCTGCCCCCACACTCTTTCTCTCTCTTCTCTCTAAAATGAATAAATAAAGTCTTAAAAACATAACAACAAAGGGTCTGAGGCTGGCACATATCTAGGGTTTTAGGAATTGCAGGAGGGTATTAAACAATAGCCTTTGAGACTGAAAGTTTTTCTGAAAGAAAGGGTTTATTGAGCCAGAAAAAGGACCATTTCCTGGAACATATGGTCTAAACCAGGGGTGCTCAATATGTCGATCACGATCTACTGGTCGATCACGAAGGAAGTGTGGGTAGATCTCATGACATTAAAAAGACATTTGTCTTTTGATTGGCATACAGGGTAGCCAATCTGATGTCTGAACTTTTGACACCCTACGCATGCGTGTTAAACCGCGCTAACTTGTTCAGTTACATTGCTGCTAGTTAGCCTTCAATTTATTTAAACTAAATACAACAAAGTGTATAAAAATGAGTGCCGTAGCTGGTCCAAGTAAGAAGCCTAAAACCTACCACTTCATACAGAATGGGAGGGAATTTTTTTCACTATGTCATATTCTAAGTGCGTTTGCCTCATCTGTCTGTGTGCCATTGCTATTCCAAAGAAGGGAAATGTGGAGCGGCTTTTTCCGACTGTTCATAAAAACTATGACATTGACTTTCCTCCAAAAAGAGAGCTGAGAGGGAGAAAGGTGAAAGAAGAATACACAATATTAAATATTAATAATAGTAACTTAAATAATGATAATATAGAAGAAATAAATTTATGTTTTGCATTTTTATTGTAGGTAGATCATTTTGACTTGGTCATCTTATAAGTAGCTTGCAAGCTGAAAAAGTGTGGGCACCCCTGGTCTAAACCACCAGCAACAGGGCTAGAAGGAGAAGGCAGGGCTCTTTATTACAATGGTTTGGGGAAGAAAGACGTAAGTTGTTTTGAAATAATGTATATTGGCTACAGACAGGGGAATGGGAAAAGGTAAAGGGAGGGTTAATTCTAGGATGGGTGCATGGTCCCTAAGGAAGAACTATTTTCTACTTGTGGATTAGTTGTGGGCACCAGTCCACAGAGTTCATGCCTGAGCAGGATGCGGTGGCGTCTGGCGGTCAGCTGTTTGTTTTCAGTAGCTACCTGGAAGTTGATTCGAAGCTTTGACACACATTCAAGAATGTGAGAGGTCTTTTGTGGGTTTCAGCTCTCTTCCTCCCACCCTCTGGCCTGCTGTGATTTAATGGGGGGGGGGAGGGGAGACTCAGAATTCTTCTCTTGTGAAAGGCAATGTGGCTGGAGAGGAGATTTCAGTAGAGAGGGACCATGGATTGGGACTTCTCTGAAGAAGAGACTAGGGCAGGAATTCACATGCCTATGACTTATGGGAAATATGCTTGGTCTCAGGGAAAAAGGAGAGAGGAAAACGGAGGCACGTAGTGAAGGAGCTAAGCTGTGCCATGGCCTCTGGAAAGAACTGGCCTGCATCCCCTTGAGACAGGTAAGCTGGCCTTTTGTACCCCCATACCTGCGAGTCATTGGCAGCGGCTGCTGGATGAGGTGGTGTCTCAGTCCCTTCTGGCTGCTATAACAAAAACCACAGGTTAAGTAGCTTATAAACAGCACATAATCATTTGTCACAGCTGTGGAGGCTGGAGGCCTGGGACAGAATTCTGGCATGCTAGAGTGAGGACCATCTTCTAGGCTGCAGACTTCTCCTTGTATGTCACGTGGTGGAAGGAGTTGGGGAGCTGTGTGGGGTCTCTTTTATAAAGACACTGATCCTCCTGACCTGTGATGGTGCAGTGGATAAAGCATCGACCTCCAATGGTGAGGTTGCTGGTTTGAGGCCCAGTGAAGGCACATATGAGAAGCAACTATGAGTTTATGCTTCCTGTTCCTTCCCTATGTTTTCCCCTTATCTTCTCTCTCCTCTCTCTAAAATCAATAAATAAAATCTTTTTTAAAAAGGCACTGATTCCATTATGAAGGCTCCCAAAGGCTCTACTTCCTGATTGTATTGAGGGTTAGGTTTTCACTATATGAATTGGGGGGGGGGGCACAAACAAGGTGTCAGCATTCCTTTCTGAAAGCTCTAGGCAAAGGCAGTAGACAAGAACAAAATTGAGGCATTCTAAATTAAAATTATAGCAGCCAGAGAGAGAAAGAGAAGAGCTAGCCTGTTGGTAACTGTGGACCAGCTCTGACAAAAGACTGTTCACCCTCCTGTGTATCTGTTGGCATTTAGCATGAGTTTCCAGGTGGCTGTGTCTTCGATTATCCAAAAGAGATGCTAGCCAGGCAGCACCAAACCCACCTTCTAATTTACCCATGCAGACTCTGGGGTGGTTATCCCAGAACTCACCCCGCTGCGGCTCCTTCCCTGTCTACAGCTGATACAAGTCCTTTCAGAAGGCTGCGTCTTCCTTTCCACTACCAATGTATAACGCACTTGGGGAACTTCTGGACATCAGACGGGTTTTCTTTCCCAGCTAGCCATGCTGGTGGTTTAGACTCCGTGCCCCCAACGAGCTTCTAATTTTTCGTTTTCTTTCTTTCTTTCTTTCTTTCCTTCCTTCTTTCTTTCTTTCTTTCTTTCTTTCTTTCTTTCTTTCTTTCTTTCTTTCTTTCTTTCTTTCTTCCTCCCTCCCTCCCTCCCTCCCTCCCTCCCTCCCTCCCTCCCTCCCTTCCTTCCTTCCTTCCTTCCTTCCTTCCTTCCTTCCTTCCTTCCTTCCTTCCTTCCTTCCTTCCTTCCTCTCAAGGCTAGTTTATTTTTATTTTAGATTTTACTTATTCATTTTTTAGAGAGAAGAGACAGAGAGAGAAACAGAGAGAAAGAGAAGGAGGAAGGTGCAGTAAGCATCAACTCCCATGTGTGCCTTGACCAGGCAAGCCCAGGTTTCAAATTGTTGACCTCAGTGTTCCAGGTTGATGCTTTATCCACTGTGACACCACAGGTCAGGCAGTTAATTTTTTGTTGTTGGTGGTTTTCTTTTGTTTGTTTGTTTGTTTAACACAATGAAGGAATTCTACAGGGGGCACCTTTTTGCCATGCCTCCAGGTCTGTCCTCAGTGATTCAGGTCACCCCTAACGAACATGTTCCACCCACAGAGCGGTGGCCCTGCGGTGGACAGCTGCACCTCAGAAGGTAGCAGGCCATCAGGGATTGTGACTGGGGCCAAGCCTTGGGAGTTGTACACTTTACCTCGAGCAGCTTGTCAAACTTCTGCTTCCAGCCACACAGTCTTTGTTCCCGAAAAGAGCTGTGGTGCCTTTTACAATGCCAACTTGAACTGGAACTTTCCAGGTACCAGATACGGAAGATCGCTCATGGTGCAGGTAAGAAACACTAAGCCACAGCCATTACAGGCTGAAGATTGGTAGCGGCACGTAAGGGCAGCCACGAAGGCGTCAGTGGGTCCCACTCAGCCCTTGCTTTCCCTACTCCAAGTCCAGCTCTTCTTTTCAACTGCCAGCTCTCCTGACCAGCAGTGACCCAGACCCACTATGAGATGCTCTGTTGTGAGCTCACAGAGATGGAAGCCACCAGAGCTGACCGCCTTCCAGATACTTCCACATCAGCCTTTTGGGGGCTCCTCTCCTTCAGCTCAAAGTTCAGCAAGCTTCACCTGTGTACCTCCATCAGGGCTGGTAAGGCTTTTCTCTGGATCTTTTCTTTCTCAGCTCCTCCCAAAATTGTGTAAGGTCGAACTCCATAAAAATCTATCCCATAATACTCACAGTGGTCTTGCTTCTCTGATTTGAGCCCTACAGGACGGGAATATGATTATCCTTTTTTTTTTTTTTAACAGGGACAGAGAGAGTCAGAGAGAGGGATAGATAGGGACAGACAGACATAAATGGAGAGAGATGAGAAGCATCAATCATTAGTTTTTTGTTGCCGTCGCAATACCTTAGTTGTTCATTGATTGCTTTCTCACATGTGCCTTGACCATGGGCCTTCAGCAGACCGAGCCACCCCTTGCTGGAGCCAGCGACCTTGGGTCCAAGCTGGTGAGCTTTTGCTCAAGCCAGATGGGCCCGCGCTCAAGCTGGCAACCTCGGGGTCTCGAACTTGGGTCTTCCGCACCCCAGTCCTACACTCTATCCACTGCGCCGCCGCCTGGTCAGGCGGGAGTATGATTATCTTTATCTTATTACATAGGCAAGGAAATTGTATCATTCCGTATAACTCACACCTTTCCGCCTGGCTGTCCTCGAACATAATCAGTATGTATTAATATAATCAAAATGACATTGAACATAATGTCCTTGAGCATCTGGTAAGGGAGGCACTGAAGAACTCTGTTTAGGAGAACTGTAATCAATCCAAAGATCTTTGTCAGTGACACCCACAGGGACTGGGGGCTAGATATACATTGGAAAGGCAAATTCACCCCCTTGGATCTTGCAGATAACTGAAAGTGTTCTCTCATCTCCCGGGCTGGACCTGTCATCACCTGGTTTTTCCTCCTTGATCTTGACTTGAGTCTTTCCCCCTCATCACATAGCACTGTGCTGACGGGAGGCCAGCAGGACTTGATTCAGCCACGAAATTGCTAAATGTACTCATTCATAATCTCCAGGTGTCATGGGAAGCGTGCTGGCCAGAGGCTCAGAGGATCGGGTTTCTGGTCCTATTGCCAAGAACCCTCTGGGGGATTAGGATTGTCATCATCCTCTCTGGGCTTCAGTTTCTTGCTGATTTGTTTTCTAATGCCATGCTAATGGAATAGATTCTGGGTCTTCTGTCACATACCTCAATTCATTGCTCTTTTTAGGAACTTGTATTTCAGTTATTTATATTAGAGTTCCACAGAGTGGGCACATACATCCCAAGAACGTTATAATATTAAATACACGAATTGACATAGTGACCTCACTTGCTCTAAATGTCAGATCATCTTGCATCGTGCTTGTTTCACACACATGGGGCCATCCTGAGGAAAGCATGGGAGTTCCAGAACAGGGGGTCGATGGTGGTATCCTCACTCTTTCATTTGCTTTCAGCACAGTATGACACATAACAATTTATGTGTGCCCAGCACTGCTATAATGGTTTTTGGGTATTAGTCACTGGCTTTAATTAAATTAATTTTCATAAAAAAAAGACAAAAGACTTAAAAAGATTTGCTGTAAGGAAATCACGGTCTGAAGTGAAAACAATAATATAAGCACAAGCACATAAACAACAAGAATGACAGAGCAGACTCTCCTAGAAAAACTCCTTGCTATCCACATTAAAAGGTTAAAATAGTAAGGATCAAATCAGATCTGACAGAAAATCTGACAAAACTATCTGCAATTATCAAGAAGATGTTTTACAATTTGAATTTATATCTAGTAGATTTGTATCTGCTATCATGTATGTGAATCTCTGTTTAAGGGCATGTTGTAATATGATACCATCGTGATTGGCAAGACATTTGAAAATATTTATTTACTCTTCATATCATCTTTGTTTTTCTCGTTCGTGCATTTATTATAGTGCTGATAGCACCTTGGGAAGCACACATATTGGAGGCATGTACTAAAAACTTATAACTGATTAGAGGGGCATGACCAAAAAGCTGGTGACCACTAATTGGACTAAGATCAGCATGTCTACCTGTCCATCTGACTTAAGAAAAGGAGGTGTGGTGGAGACCCCAACTTGGACCCTGTATTTTAGGACTGTAAAACATTTATCATTGTACTTTTTATGACCTATGAAATAATTACAAGAATTAAGGAAAGGGCTGTACTTTAGAAATTCAGATAAGTGTTTTTATTTCAACTGTCAGGAAGCCCCACTTCCAACTTTTCGGATAAATAGAACCAGATTTAATAATCTTTCAATGAATTGCTTTCTCTCTTACTTTCACCTGGTTCAACATCCAAGTAAATGAACATTGCTAACGTATTAGTTTTTTTGGAACAAAAGAAAATTGTGGAGATATTTCAGATTCAGGAAAGAATTTTGTTATAGTATTGAACATGCGCAGTATTTATTTACTTATTATTCAGTGAGAGGAGGGAAGGCAAAGAGACAGACTCCTGCATGCGCCCTGACTGGGATCCATTCACCAAGCCCACTAGGTGATGCTCTGCCCATCTGGGGCATTATTCCATTGCTGAGCAACGAAGCTCTTCTTGAGAACCTGAGGCGGAGGCCATGAAGCTATCTTTAGAGCCTGGGGCCAACTTGCTCCAATGGAGCAATGGCTGTAGGAGGGGGAGAGGGTGGGGGAGAAAGGGTGGAGAAGCGGATGGGCACCTTTCTTGTGTGCCCTGACCAGGAATCAAACTTGGGACTTCTATACACTGGGCCAATATTTTACCACTGAGCCAACTGGCCAGGGTCATTATTTATTTTTAAGTCTATAAAACTAAAGTTACTATTGTTGAGAAATTAAAAAAAATCAAAACCTTAGTTTGTTCATAGATGAATTTAACATTTTTTAAAATTGATTTGAGAGAGAAAGGGAGGGAAGAGAGAGAAAAACATTGATTCGTTGCTCCACCCGTCTATGCACTCATTGGTATGTGTCCTGACCGGGGTTGAACCTGCAACCTTGGCACAATGGGGACAACACTCTACCCAAGTGAACTACCAGGGCAGATTGATTATTTATGATATGCTATTTTTAGAGTGCCTTTTATGCAGAAAAAATTATATTTCATATTATATGTTATTTTAAAATTTTGCAAAATATAAACAGGAGACAGAAAACAAGCAGGGTGTAAATGTGAACTAAACTGTTCACCAGGAACAGACAACCCCCTAAATCTTAGTGACTTAATGCTGTGCAAGTTTGTTTTTTACTCATATTGCATGTCTAATGTAGTTTGGCAGGTGGGTCCCTGCTCACTGAGCTCTCTCAGGTACCGTGGTAGACGGAATAATGAACCTCAAAGATATCCACATCCTAATTCGCAGGTCCTGTGAACGGATTTTTTACCCTAATGGCATAAGGTGCTTCGCCAATGTGATTCAGTTCAGGACCTCGAGATGGGGAGGTTGTTTTGGATTATGCAGGTGGGTCCTTATAAGAGAGAAAGAAGCAAGAGAGTCAGAGGCAGTCGGAGGAGATATGACCATGGAAGAACAAGGTTGGAGTGATGTCAGGGAGGGCCGCAGCCCTCTAGACATTAAAAAATGCAAGGACATGGAGCCTTCCCTGAAGCCTCTTAAAGGAATCAGCCCTGTTGACACCCTGATGGGAGCCCAGAGAGGCTGATTCTGGACTTTAGACCTCTAAAAGTATAAGAGGTTCAATTTTTACTGCTTTAAGCTATTAAGTTTGTGGTAATTTGTTACAGAAGCGATAGGAAACAAATACAGGGACATATGTTCTGTCTTGTCAACTGCTTTCATGGTTCCTAAGGCAGAAAACAAAAACGTGGTCAATTATGTGCCTTCTCTTAAAGCTTCAACTGAAAGCAACACGTTAGGTCTTCTGCTTTCCTGATTGGATCCTGGATGGGACACCGGGTAACCCAGAACTGACAAGCACAGTACCCACAAGGACAGCTCTCGTCAAGGGGATGTCCTTGTGGTTCTAGGCTGGAGGCAGGAAAAGACTGGTGAGAATGACACAAGTCAGCAGGGTTCAAGGCAGAACGGATAGAGATATCAGGTTGCCAGGTAAGCTGTGGGTTTGTCTCATGAAATATATAGACTGTATACTTCTTTGCTATTGGGCTGTCTTGTGCATTGCAGGATGTTGAGCAATATTTAGGACATACTTATACTAAAAGATTATTCATTGTTTATCTAAAATTCAAATTGAACTGGGTGTTCCACATTTTTATTGCCAAATCTGGAAACCTTATCAGAGAATGAACTCATGCTGAGAGCCAGCTTTAATGCTGTGCAGGAATAAATATGGGGACAGGCAGGGTCGGTTTTGGGAAAACAATGGACACTGGAATCAAGTGTTAATTTTTAAAATTGATTGTTAGAGAGAGAGAAAGGAGAGAGAGAGAGAGAGAAATGTCAATTTGTTGTTCCACTTATTTATGCATTCATTGGTTGATTCTTGAATGTGCCTCACCAGGGATCAAACCTGCAACCTTGGTGTAGTGGGACGATGTTTCAACTAATTGAGCTACCCGGCCAGGGCAAATCAGATATTAATTGAAGTCTTTGTTTTAGACTACAGTTACTGTGACTGAGGCAATTATACAACATGATTAGTCCAATCAGTGAAACAATTAGAGTGAATGTCCAGAAAGATACATACGTGTGTGTGTGTGTGTGTGTGTGTGTGTGTATAAATGAATTGCAGACACTTACCTGTGGCCCAAACTAAGCAGTTGCTAAAGAAACATTCTCAATTATTACATTCTCAATTATTTGAAAGTCTAAAGATATATAGTTGGTGAACTAGCATGTGTTTTTTTAAGGACAGTGATCCTTAAAAAAGGACCCACTAAAGACCAAATGTCCAAACTTGGTGATCTGTTTAAATCAGGGGTTCTCAACTAAAGGTTCTTTGTATCCCAGGAAATACTTGGCAATGTATGCACAGTTTTGATTGTCACAAAGGGAGGTGCTGCTGTCATCTAGTGCGTGGAAATCAGCTAACCATCGTACAACACAGAAGGCAGCACCCAAAACAAAGAATCATCCAGTCCAAAAGGTCAACGGTGCCACTGCTGAGAAACCCTGGTGTAAGCTTATGTAGCCAGTACACATTCTGTAAAGGCACATACAAAATGTTCCCTCCTGAGTAAAACTAGATAATAAGCCTGAAATTCCACGCAGACAGATTCCAAACTAAAATAGAAGCAGCTGGCACCACACAGGCCCTTCATTTGTCATTCCCTATCTGGGGTTTAGCCACCTCTGCAGACAGACAATAAATCATTACTGTGTGTGGTGTGTGCACGGCATTGCTATCCTGTGTATATTTAATCATTATGCCTAAATGTTTTAACCTGCATACGGTGACGTTGTTTCTTCAGGGTGACTTATTTCTATATGATTCAAGAGATGGAGGCTCTGGCTGGATGGCTCAGTGAATAAAGCATCCGCCTGGCACACCAGAGGTTGCAGTCTCAACCCGATCAGGGCACATATGAGAAGCATTGAATACACAACTACATGGAACAACTATAGCAACGAGTTGATGCTTCTCGCTCTTTCTCCTCCACCTCCTCTCAAATAAATGGGTACATTTTTTAAATTTCATTTTTTAAAGAGTATATTTATTGATTTTATTGAGAGAGAAAGGGAGAGAGAGACAGGAACATCAATCTGTTCCTGTATGTGCCCTGACCCGGGTTCAAACCGGCAACTTCAGCTCTCTGGGACAATGCTCCAACCAACCAAGCTATCTGGCCAGGGCAACGGGAAATTTTTTTTCAAAAAGAGATGGTTATATCTGTGGTAATATGGCTCAAGTTCAAGGAGTTCATTAGGGAAAGTTGTGAGCTAAATGGGGTCAAGGAGATACTAGAGACCTGGACGAAAATCCAGGGAATTCTCAGTTCCTGGAAAGGTGTGTTTACGAAAGCTCTGTCCGTTCTAGGGGACAGAAAACCAACTCACCAGGCTTAAAAGCAAAAGAGGATATATTGCTTCACATGACTGAGACTGTTCCTGGGGTGTCCGCTAGGGCTAGATGAGGGACTGCACGCATCAATACCTGTTTCTAGGCACTACCTGAACCTGATTTTTCTCTCTGTTTCTCATCTCGGCCTTCATTTTGCTGGGAGACTTTCTCTACAGGGTCATGGTAGGGAAGATGGCTACTGGCAGCTTAAATGTCACATCCTCCTGATTTAGATCTTCTCTTTTCTGTCACCTGTATGTCAGAGTAGGAAAGGTGTCTGTTTGGCCCGAGTTGGATCCCTGGCTGTGTCCAGGGAAATGGTACCATGCATGGTTGGCCAAGTCTGTGCCATGGGCCCACCCCTGTCATCAGGAGTAAGGGAATTTGAATGACTTTTGTGGGACCACATTTCTATGCTGTCTCTAGTCCTGAAACTTTTTCTTCCTCTTTTTATTTTTTAAGGTTTATTTATTGATTTTACAGAGAGGGGTGGGGAGCGAGAAGTATCAACTCATAGTTGCTTCACTGTAGTTGTTCATTGCTTGCTTCTTGCTTGTTGTATGTGCCTTGACTGAGCAAGCCCAGGTTTGAACTGGCAGCGTCAACATTCCAGGTCAGTGCTCCATCCACTGCGCCAGCACAGGCCAGCCTAGTCCTGACGCTACTTGAGTGCAATAGCTGTCACTCGGCTGCTGAAGAAGCTGGACGTGTGAGGGCTTTCATGTCTGGCTGTGCAGAGCCACCTTGGAGGTTCAGGGTTACCCGAGCCTTTCTGGCTGAGGTACTGACCCTCCTCATGTAAGGAAATAGTCTTGGTCTCACGAGACTCTGTGTTAGAGAATCACAGAAAGAGACTCACATGGTAGGAAGTCGATAATACATGGTGATTGGTTGGTGACATTTTTTTTTCAAAAACTTACACTAAATAGTCCATATAAATGAGTTTTAATCTTTATCTTCCTTCTCTTCTTCATCCTGGTTAATCTGGAAGTAATGTAACTCTCTTTGCTGTGTACAACTATGTGCAACCAATCATGTCAAAAATCTGTTCTTCAGATGATTTTTGATGAGTTGCTTCAAATACCTTTTAGGAAAATGCACCTCAGAAGTTATGATGATCTAGCTCTTACTCCTTTCAATGGTTACAGCCCCTCCACTGACAATTCCCACGTCCCCACTCTGATTCTTTCCCAAAGAAATTGCTCCAAATTGACAGCATCCACAATTCCATCTTCTACAGGGTGGGTGCAGTCACGGGTGGACTTAGGAACCTGCCTCCTTTTTTTGCACTTCTTTGACACAAGCTTTCCCACGGATGCCATTGGGGCAGCAGAGACAGAAAGAAGATTAGTAGCCTTTCAGTACCCTGGATGATCCATGTGTAGTGCACAAAACTCATTCTTGCTGGGCCTTTAGCTGATGGGCTCTCACATCTGTTGGAGTGATGTAAGAGAAGAAGCTCTATGTATGCAGCTTAATACCCTGAGTTCTATGTGGTTCTTCCACGTACTGGGCGAGCAACCCACAGGACTGCTGTCAGCCCCACCTTCCTCATCTGAAAAATGGGCCAATAATCACCCCTCTCAAGGATTCTGAGATGATCTATGAGATTACAGATGTATAGGGCTGGTATGCAAGAAGTGCTCCAAATCGCTTCTTTCTTCTCTCTCTTCCTCTGCAACATTGGCCAGCTTTTGTCAAAATTTAAAGATGCTAGATTTCTTTAAGTTTAACAATATATAGCTTCAATTATAGAAACACTTTTGAATGTTGAAAATGACACTCAGGTAGTATATTTTAAACTATTTAAATAAATTACATTTTAAAATGTAAGACATTACATATGATGATTTGATAAGTAAATTAAGCTAATCATAATTCAATTCTTATGTTCCTGAAAAAAAAAAATGACTTCATAAATATTGGAAAACTTCCCGTTCACATCATCCCACCCTTCTTCCAAGGTTCAAGTTCTATTTTCACTCTGAAGTTTCCAAATATGTATAAATTTCTCTTTCCTGGTGGTTGAACTACCAATGGCTATAAATGCTTAACCAAATGCTAACTCATGACTGTCAGTGCACCATCTCAGTTACTAAGAATAAAGAATGCGAGCCTTTCTAGAGCAGTGCTATTTGAATAACTATTCTGGGAAAAACACTTTGAGAACTGACTGTATTCCTAACGAGTTCTTAGTAAGGATACTTTCTCCCAGCATGAGCAAGAATGACAATCTGTACTTCAGAATAAATGGATAATGTGCCCTAGGACCCTGAAACTTATTTTTATTAGTCTTCCCTGGCATTTGGCATATCTAAGGGAAGAAATGTGAATATCATTAAATAGAGAGTTTATGTGTGAAATGTGAGGTATAAGAGTTTAATTTTCTGTTGCAGCTGAGTAAATGCATAAGTATGGCTTGACAAGTTTTATTCATTTGAGGAAGGTCTTAAGTCTAGTGCTGATTTTTCTTCCTGCTGTTTCAATGAGCTTACATATAAAGCTGGCATGCTATATTTATGCAACTATGTTAAATTTATGAAATTTATTTCTCCTCTTATTCATCATCTTACATCAAAAGAAAATATACAAATGTGTACAATTTGCTTAATTCTTTAAGTGGGCAAGGGTTAACAATGGAAATTAATTTATAGAGATTACCTGGTATTCTTTACTGCCTTACTTTCAACTGGAATGATTTCTTCTCCTAAGGAAAGAGTTCCTTTTCTTTTTTCTTTTCTGATCCAAAGATTGTTATGAAGATTAAATGAGATAACATATGTCCACTATTGGCATACAGCAAGTTTTCAATAACTGTTGCTTCTTTTTTCAGCTCCTTCCAATGAGTGGTCATCATGCCTGATGACTAAATAGGATGAATGGTTCTCAAATTTTAGAACATTTCAGAATTAACTCAGAAATTTGTGAGATGTGCCACCACCTGGTGCCCACTTGTGAGGGACTAATTTTCAGTAATAATAATCCCACCTGGAATCACAGTGTCAGGATTTCCAGGACTATGTCAGATAAGCTCTGATGGGTACCCAGTATCAGAACTACTGATCATAAACTGAAGTCAGGGCTTACAACAATTTCTGGGTTGATTTCTTTGGTTCCCAAGAATTGATTTCTGAATCATTTATAAAGAGAACTTTGGGGCTAGAGAAGAACTTAGTGTTTATTACATTTCCATCTTCTGCAGTTAAAACTGAATTGCAGAGAGGCTAAGGGACTTGCTGGGGAAACTTAGTCAGATGCTGTGCATGACGTGGCTGTCCTTGGGCTCTGTCCCACAACCCCCACTGGCTTTGAGCGTGAAGTCCTCCTCAGCTTCCTGTTATAGAAACATTTACTTTCAGCTCAAATCAACCTATGCTTATACATAGATGGCTCCATCTTGATATGTCACACTGAACCTGTACTTTGAGGCTGTATTTTGTACAAAAATAGCTTCCCAATTATAATGGCTGGCTATTTCTCACTTTTCTTACCTGATATAATTACCCCTTGGCCAGTCTTCTGTGTGGTTATGTGATTCATGACTGTTATGAGCAGTAGGCCTGAATGCACTTTGAAAGGAGTATTATGAGCAAATATTATTGACCAAATACCATGTCATCTCATTTGATTATTTTAATGTCTTGGGAGCATGAGAGGTTTAGGTAGGTACCTTTTGAAAGGATTGTTTCCTTTTATATATTCACATCAGGTTGGTTTTGGAGAGTATGAAGTTGTCTCATTTTTCAAATACAGGAACAGAATTTTTAAGTGCCCACCTACCTATTTTAGAATTGTACTATGGGACCTTTGGGTCATATATGATTTAGAGTGATGTTTTTGACATTGAATTTCTAAACTTAGAGGAGCATTTCAAGATTAGGTATAACTCATGTGTACCATTTTTTTTTCAGTTATCTTACTGATCTCACCTACCTGTTACTTGGATTATTATTACTGGAAATTAGTCCCTCACAAGCTGTCCCTTAGTGCTGTCTGAACCACTTCCAGGATATTTTACATGTCCTCCCACCTGTTTCTCCAGCTGTGGCCTCATCTGTGGCTGGCTCTCGAGGGCTTCTTCTCTGTGGGCTGAGGTGGTCCTCTACTGCTACGATACTATTATGCGGCTTATATGCCTGTTTTTCCATTTCCTATGCCTCTATGCTAAGGACAGGTTCCTGGAGATTTGATATAATGACAGGGATGTCCATAGAGCAGAGAATGATCAGACCAGTACCCAGGTTCTCTAATAGTACTTAGGTTCCCTGCTCAAGCCCAGTTCTCTCTTCACTGCACTGGGGCAGCTCACTCCCTACTGGAAGTCCTAAATGCTTCCGGTTTGTGCCAACTGTCTCCCATCCCTGGGGAGGAAAGGGAATTTCTTCCTCACTTCTGTCTTTGACCTTTTTGCCTTAGACCATGAATTTGTCGCTCAACTGATTGGGAGTTGTAAATGCTCGTTTCCTAGATGGGAGACCGCGCAGCAAGGAATGGTCTGGTACCACAGCCTCAGTGAGACAACCATAGCACGCCTGATGTTAGTACATGTCCCGAAGGCTGGCTTATTCAGTCTCAGATAAAATCAAGTTCGAAACACCAAGAACCTGGGCCAGGCTGAGTTGTCTCAAACCCGGTTCAAATAATTCTATCTCTTTTCATCAAAGGTTTATAAACAGGTAGGGGTAGGGATCCAGTCTTCCCCAAAGTCATTTTGTTACATGGAGAAAGTTTCCTCAATACAATACTTTTCTGAGGATGCTTATTTAAAATGCCTTCACCGTGAAAGCCGCACTCCAGGGATCCTTCAGGTGAGGCTGATATTCGAGTGTCTTCTCCTCCCTCTACCTTCCACGTCATTCCTCCCACAGCTGCAGGCCTGGCTGGACAAGGAAGCCCAGTGGGGAGGTCCCTAGGGATCAGCCTCCTGGGACACAGAGTGTGCGTGGTAGAGAATGGGTCTGAAGGAGCAGAGGAAGAATGACCAGCACAGTGCCGAGGGTAGAGTGTTTAGGGAAGGTCTGATTCCCGGCTGGGAACTCTAGAACACCATAACTCAGCCAAGACTTTGGGTTTTCCTAGAGATCAGACTTATAACTGTCACCAGGCTGTGTCTCTGTGTGTGCCTGTACATCTATGTATGTGCATATCTGTGTGTCTCTCTTGTGTCCGTGTTTATGTGTATAGGTGTGTCTGTGTGTGTATCAGTGTATGTATGTCTCTATATGTGTGTCTGTGTCTGTGTATTCCTGTGCATGTAGGTGTCTGTATCTATTGTGTGTTCCCTGTGTGTCTGTGTGTGTGTTTCCCTGGAAGAAGGGGTTTGGGCTAGACCCAGCAAGGAGGACCTTCTGGGGTGGAGGACTCAGGACTCCCACATGGTCACGGTTCTGAGTCTGCGAGGCAGTGGATACCAAGGCTGGCCTGCCCAGGCATCTGGGGGCTGCCTGACACCTGGGAAAGGGGTCTCGGGAGTCTGAATGACTTGCTTTGATTATGCAAAGCCAGTTGGCATGGCACAGTAGGATCGGCCTTCTAGAGGAACCAGCAGGACAGGCCTGCCCCTAATATTTGAGGGGTCCAGAGCAACAGTATAAATGAAGAGATTATGTCACATGTTTAAATCTTCAGAAGTTATCAATCAAGCTACATTAGAGCCTAGCTCTTGGGTTCCACATGGCCACAGAGTTTCCTGGGACTGTCCTCGCAACCAGGAGGCTAATGAAGCCTTCCCCTCCCCTGCAGGTAGTATCTTAGTTCTGCTGGGGCCACCAGCACAGCCAGGCCAGGGCAGACTGAGGTCTGGGCTCAGACTTCTGGGCGTGACTTCACTGCCTGAACTCAGATTTCTCAACTGGAGTGCTTTGGGGGAGGAATTTTTCTTCTCTAAGCCTCAGTAATGTCCCATGACACCAGAGTTCTCCAGGACACCTAAGGTATTGCTTTTATTGGAACGGTTTTTGGACTTCAGATGCAGGGAACTGAATGAGTCATACTCCTCAGTTAGCAGCAGACCATTATCCCTGGTTCCTACAAGGCACCTCTCTGACTCACTCATTCACTTGTCCACAGCCAATCCATCGTTGGGCGTCACAGGCACGGTGCTTTAGGGCGCACAGTACTTTGAGGGCCCCATGAAAATGTTTTAATTTCTTTCAAATCAGAAATAAAAATGAGCTTGAAGGTCAAAGAAGATATTTTATACTTAAGAATATATTCGTTCTTATACCAGCACAGCTGTCAAATAGGATTTTTAATATTTTTATGGGTAAAAGGACTCATAAATACAAAATGACTTAGAACCGATGAACATCAGAATGCAGCCTTGTATTTATTCATCCTTTTTGTTCTATATCCTAGTCCTATTGTCCTCAATAGGCACCCTTGTAATGTGTATATTCATTTCTATTTGAATGTATTTTTGGAAAAATGTATAGTGCTGCTTTGTGCGATGTATTTCTTACTTAAGTGATACTCTATTGTGCTGTTTCCTGCTTTCTTCACTAAGTACCATGTTTTTAAGATCAGCCCATGCTTGTATGGGTACGTCCAGCTCATGGCTGCAAAATGCTCCGGGTGTGCCCGCTCCATGCTTCACCCCTTCCCTCTCCCAGCCGCTGTGGCCCAGGACTCCAACTCCCTGCTGCCACCACACTGCAGTGACCTGCCAGGGACATTCTCTCTTGGACCTGGGTGGGAATGTCCCCAGGATATAGGCTCAGTTAATTTCTGAGCTGGAGGGAACTTACATACTTTATTTGGCTATGTAATAGCAAAAAGCTCCCCAGAAGAAGTACTGTTCTCAATATTTTTTGTGTGTGTGCTAGTCATGTCAGGGTTTGCTATCAGTTATGTTAGCTTCATAATATATATTAGTATTTCTTTTTTTTATTTTCTAGAGCAATTTATATTGCAGAGGAATTAACTGTTCTGGAATATAAGCAGTATGACTGTTTGGTGTTAAAGCTCATTTACATAAAAATTTTCTGAAAATGTTTTCAATTTCTTCTTTGGATGTAGATTCTTTTTTTTTTTTACAGGGACAGAGAGAGAGAGTCAGTGAGAGGGATAGACAGGGACAGACAGACAGAAATGGAGAGAGGTGAGAAGCATCAATCATTAGTTTTTCGTGGCCGTCGCAACACCTTAGTTGTTCATTGATTGCTTTCTCACATGTGCCTTTACCAAGGGCCTTCAGCAGACTGAGCAACCCCTTGCTGGAGCCAGCGACCTTGGGCCCAAGCTGACGAGCTTTTGCTCAAGCCAAATGGGCCCGCGCTCAAGCTGGTGACCTCGGGGTCTCAAACTGGGTCTTCGCATCCTAGTCCCATGCTCTACCCACTGCACCACCGCCTGGTCAGGCTGGATGTAGATTCTAACAAATGTTAATGGTTCTCAATCTGTTGTTGGCATCTCAGCAGGAATAATAATGTAGGAGAAGCATGAGTCAGCATCCCTCTCCCACTCGAACCTCTCTGCCTGCCTTAGTCACTGAACTGATGTCAAATCTGTGCTAACCAAAGAGGAGGCAGAAGGGGTTTGGGTTTTAAAGGAGCCTCTTGAGCCCTGGCCAGGTAGCTCAGTTGGTTGGAGCGTCATCACAATGTACCAAGGCTACAAACTGAATCCCCTCTTGGAGCACGTGCAAGAACCAACCAATGAATGCATGAATGAGTGGGACAATGAATCAGTGTTTCTCTCTCTCTCAAATCAATAAAATAAATAAATAAATAAAGGTTCTTCTTGATACACAGTATTCCAGGAGGGGTTAGGAGCTTCAGGTATGGCTTTAAACAGATTTCATTTGAGTCTTGCCTCTACAACTTAAGTAAAACACAACTATGGGAACATTACTTAACCTTTCTGATTCTATTTTCTCAACTTTAAAGTATCAACTAAAATAATCATGGGATTATTGTTTTAATCATTTGAAATTATGTACATAGACAAGATGACATTGGCACATAGTTCACTATAATTGCCAGTATTTTGATTCATTTACTTTACATGTTACTCAGAATTATTTTTTAAATCTTTATTAATTTTAATTTATTGTGTTAACATGGATTTAAGTGTCCCACTTAATATAACTCCCTCACCTACATCCCCTTGTCCCCCATTATACCCCCTTTGACCCTCTCTCCCAAACTCCCTTGCTTCTTCCCTCTGGGACTTCCTGTCCTGTTATCTGTATCTCTGTGTTATGTATATATAATTTCACTAATCCCTTCACCTTCTCTGATCCCATCCCCTCATCCCCCTTCCCTCTGACAGCTGTCCCTCTGCTCCCTGTGACCCCGCCTCTGCCTCTATTCCGTCCCTCAGGTCACTTTGTTCATTAGATTCCACATATAAGTGAGGTCATATGATATTTGTCTTTCTCTGCCTGGCTTATTTCACTTAGCATAATAATCTCCAGGTCTACCCATGCCATCGCAAAATGTAAGATTTCCTTCTTTTTCATGGCTGCGTAGTTTTTCATTGTGTATATGTACCACATCTTTTTAAATTCATTTTTATAGTCATTATCTATCTTGCTCAGTGTACTGTCTCTAGCACCTAACACAGTACCCAATACCAGGACTTGTCAAATGGATTATTTCCTATTCATGACAATATTTGTGTCACTCTTCCTCAACTGCTAGAGCTGTCAATGTTGGATGCTACTTGTACCTGAGTGACTTACTTGGGCTGTATATGGAGCATTGGTGTTATGTAAAAGCTACAGTGATTGTTTTGTATAATGTATGTTATGCTTGTGGATATAAGGATAAAACCACAGTGACATGTTTAGGGAATGATGTCATGCCTAAAGAGTGAGATAATTCATTGTGTCATCAACTAGGTAAGAGGCTTCTATCCTAGAAATGAGCAGGAGAAGTGTAGGTGGGTAACAGAATGGGAATATTTTCTTTCTTTTGGACTTGACCACAGAGATTTCAATATGACTTAAGGAGAGATGGTGAGAAGGAGGTCGTGTGTGTGTGTGTGTGTGTGTGTGTGTGTGTGTGTGTGTGTGTTCAGAGACAGAGACAGAGAAAGGGACAGATAGGAAGGGAAAGAGATGAGAAGCATCAATTCTTTGTTGCAGCTCCTTTGTCACCTTAGTTGTTCATTGATTGCTTTCTCATATGTGCCCTGACCGGGGACCTACAGCAGAGCAAATGAACCCTTGCTTAAGCCAGCAACCATGGGGTCACGTCTATGATCCTATGCCCAAGCCAGCGACCCTATACCCAAGCCAGCGACCCTGTGCTCAAGCTGGTGAGCCCATGCTCAAGCTGGATGAGCCCATGCTCAAGCCAGTGACCTCGGGGTTTTGAACCAGGGTCCTCTGCTTCCCAGTCTGCCGCTCTATGCACTCTGCCACCACCTGGTCAGGCAAAGGAGGTCTTTACTGACAACCTCCATGTAGTCATTATCTCTGAGTCTCAGCCCTATCTTATCCTAATTACCATCTGAGATGTGATACTCTGGCTGGGGCCTCTTTTCCTCCTGGCTCTCAACCTCTGACCAGGAATTCTCAGCTCCATCACTATCGACATTCTGGACTAAATAATTTTGCGTAGCAGGAGTTGTACTGGGTATTGTAAGAGGGTTAGCAGCGTTGCACTCTATGTACTGCAGCAGAAGGAATAGGAAGTCCTACTCACTAGAGGACAATAGAATCTCCCTAGTTGTGATAATAAAAAAATGTCTCCAAACATTGTTAAATGTCCTAGCGTGTTTGAGACTCACTGAACTAGAATGTTTCTTATGTCTTCTGTATCTGCTTCCCCCATGTTCCGTTTGGCATTTTGTAAAGTCTCCTTGAAAATTCTATCCTGTCTCTACTCTGCTAAGGTTAAGAAAATGTTTCTTGGATATGTACAAACCAGCTCCTTAAAGGAGGAGCAAGAAGACCTGGGAAGCTACTGGGGTTGACCTCAGCCGAACAACCCTAAGGGGCAACAAGTTCAGGGCTTATCACCCGGAGATTCAAAGATGCGCACTTCAAAGAGTTCACCACTTTAAGAAGGGGTAGTGGTTTTGCTTATGTTGCTCTTCCATGAATGTTTGGATTTTTCTGCCACTATGAGGCAGGTGCATCTTTAAGATGTCCTGAACAAACGCCATGCCACTTTACCAAGGCCTAATTAGAGCTGAGTTTTATAGTTGCTAACTGGGGAAAAAAATACAAAGAGTAAAAGTTTCACATGGCTGAGCCCAAGAAATAAAGATGTAGTTTCCTGGTGGCCAAGCATCTGGAAGTGTTTATCCTTTGTTTTCATGGGCACCATGGTTGACGCACAAGGGACTCTCTCTCTTGGCAACTTGTTGGCACAGATAAAATTTATGGGATCTCTCAATTCCCTGTGCTTCTCTTCCTTGTCTTCAGAAACATTCCATCCAGCCTGAAACACGAGCCAATGGAGAACACAATGGGTTGGCTTGCAAAGCTGGTGTAAAGCTCTGGAACACCTCCCAGTACAGGTTTCTCTGGACCAGAGACAGCTCATTAACTGGATGTCCGAGGGCTAATTTGCATTTTAAAATTTGAGACTAGGGGACAGTTTGCATAGTAAGTGAGTTCAAGAAACATTATGAAATGATGCAAGGGACTGGACAAGGCCCCGGATAGGGAGGGGAGGTTGGGCAGGCAAAACTGCTTTGGGGAACATACTTATTTTGTAAGGGACTGAAGTCAGGCGTGACTGTAACTATGACACACTTTACTACCCTGTAGATGGCCAATGGCTATGGGACAGAAGGGGAGGGAGAGACTATTTCTGGTCCAGAGGGATGTGGGATGGCCTCATGGAGGACAAAAGACTTGAGCTGAGTCCTGTCGCTGGGCAGGATTGTGAGAGAGGGTGGCTGGCAGTGGAAGGGCACTATGGCAGGGGGAAACAGAATCGTACCAGCAGAGGAACAGAGACAGGAAGGCGTAGGGCATGTTCTGGGCTTTAAATGGGTCTGCCGTTAAAAAATGTCAGTGTGGTACTTTATTTATCTACTAAAGACGATAGTGAAAGATAAAGGTAGAAAGACACATAGTAGGTATTTAATAACTAATACTTATGAAATAAACATGGTAAAGAGAGTTGGAGTTGTATTGCAGAGGCTGTGAATGCTAAGTTAAGGAGTTTGGACTTTCTGCTGTAAGGGGTGTGCAGCAGTGGGCAGTGACAAATTTTGACCAGGTAAGTAGTAACATCAGATTTGTATTTTAGGAAGATTAAATTTAAATTAGCAAGTGAAGGCAGCATGGATTGCAGCCGAAGTTCCAGGACATGGTAAGTGCACATGAGCCCTCCAGAGCTCATTCCTGGCCCCTCTCCCATTTTAGATTGCTGAACATCTCATACATAACCCCTAGGTACCTGAACACATTTTTAAATATTACTAGTTATATTCAACTGTGACCTCTAAAACTACTGTGACAATATAAAAGTTTCTCTTAAAGTGCATGTATTTAAGAAGAAAATGTGAGTTCATTTAAAGGAAAAAAATTAAGTAATAGAATAGTCGATAAGCAAAATCCTGAGGAGGGCTTGTGCATGACTGAAGTTTGGGAAACCCTGGACCAGAGGGACAGGAGATTAGAGGAGGAGGATTGGTTGACATCCATCAGATCCACCGTGAGCACTCAGCTAGATCAGGACCACTCTTTGACCTGTGCAACAACAATTTTGCAGTATAGAACCAACCCAACATTTACATTTTATCCACTGCGCCACCACCTGGTCACCAACATTTACATTTTAGTCTCTTACCTTTACTGTGCATGAAAAGCTCTGTTCTAGTTGAAAAGATATTAAGCATCAGGGAGCAAAGTAGAGGGAAGTTGTGGGGCCAGAAGATCCCCAAAATATGGGCCTAGGCTTTTTGCTATGGAATGGCAAATACTAGCATCCTTTAAGGGTGAATTTGTGGAAAGGGGAGGTTGCTAGAAGGAATAGTCCCTACTAGTGCCGTGATGGCGAACCTATGACACGCGTGTTAGCACTGACACGCGTAGCCATTTTTGATGACATGCGGCTGCATGCGGCCGCATACCAGAGAAGTATGGGGCCGCATGCCGAGAAGGACGTTTCATCCTTGGCTCCTGCATGGCCAGGTGCAGTAGCCGAGGATAAAACATTTGCTGTAGTGTAGACACTCTGTGCCGGAGGTCTGTAGGCCAAAACAACAGAACTCCGGCACAGAGCGTCTAGTTCTGGGACTTCTGGTTAGGCTATTTTTCTCAAAGTGACACACTACCCGAGTTTTGCTCGTTTTTTTGGCAAATTTTTACACACCAAGCTCAAAAGATTGCCCATTGTTGCCCTAGTGTCTTCTCTCCAGAGGAACCAGCCTACTTCAGCCATGAGCTGCTCTCCAAGCATGCACAACAAGCATGACTATGGTTGCCTTTGGGGCAGGGAAACCAAAGACTAAGGGACAGACATGGGAAAGAGAATTACGTTCCATTGTATACCCATTTGTATCTTTTTTTCTTTTTAATTTTTTTTTGTTTTTGACAGAGACAGAGAGAGAGAGTCAGAGAGAGGGATAGATAGGGACAGACAGACAGGAACGGAGAGAGGTGAGAAGCATCTATCATTAGGTTTTCATTGCCGTTGTGACACCTTAGTTGTTCATTGATTGCTTTCTCACATGTGCCTTGACGGCGGGCCTTCAGCAGACTGAGCAACCCCTTGCTGGAGCGAGAGACCTTGGGTCCAAGCTGGTGAGCTTTTTCTCAAACCAGATGGGTCTGCACTCAAGCTGGCGACCTCGGGGTCTCAAACCTGGGTCTTCCGCATCCCAGTTCGACGCTCTATCCACTGTGCCACCACCTGGTCAGGCCCCATTTGTATCTTTTCAGTTTTTTTTTTTTTTATAATATTTAAGTATTTCCAGTTTTAAATAAAGTTTAAAAATTAACATAAAGTACCACAGGTTCATATCCAAATTGGATAAGCCTGTAATTTTACGTCAGTGAATATTTTGGACAGTTCCTTCTAGTCTTTTCTCTACTTACCCATGAATATATTTGATAAAGTTGGAATCATACTTTGTAAATTTATTTTTTAAGCGAGAGGAGGGGAGACAGATAGACAGATTCCCGCATGCACCTCAACTGGGATCCACCTGGCAAGCCCCCTCTGCGGCGATGCTCTGCCCATCTGGGACCCATTGCTGGTTGCTTGACACCCTAGCTATTTTTAGCACCTGAGGTATAGGCTCCACAGTCATCCTCAGCACCCAGGGCCTCAGCACCTTGGGCCAACTTGCTTGATCTAATTGAGCTATGGTTGTGGAAGGAGAAGAGTTAAAAAGAGAGAAGGGGGAGGGGCAGGGTGGAGAAGCAGATGGTTGCTTCTCCTGTGTGCCCTGACTGGGAACTGAACCTGGGACTTCCACAAGCTGGGCTGAAGCTATACTATTGAGCCAACCGTCCAGAGCCTATAAGCTGTTTCATGTCTTTTTCTGAGCTCATTTAACGAACATTTTCTTATATTATTCTATATTCTCTCAAAAAAAATTTTTTTTCCATTTGGAGCAATGTACCAAATTTAATCATGCTCAATGTTGTATTTAGGTTGTACTTAATTTTCTGGACAGAAAATAAAGTTGTTAGAAATAGTCTCTTGATTAATTGAAGCACTTTTGTGGGGTTTTTTTTTATTTTTGTTTTTTTTTTTTGTCATCTCCTGTATTTTAATTCTTGTACTATTTACCTTTGACATGTGAATGAATTCTTCTATACCTAATTAGACTGTGAATGTCAGAAGTTACACCTACCCAAATTTTTGTTTTTCTTAAAGGCCACTAACAGCCCAATTAAAAACAAACAGACACGTGAATGAATATAGATTTTAAGGATGGTTTCTTAAATGAAAAGAAAAAATGTCTCCCTAATTTTAGCTTGCAGAATTAACATTAATTGGGCAAATAATTCCTGCAGTTTGGGGATTGGTAAAGGAAAGGCTGATAGGGGACTTAGTGGGTTGGAGAGAGACCTTTTTCCTGGACATTCAAGTTTTATTAAGAATAGTTCTTTTCTTTTTTTTAAGCATAGCTTTATTAAGATATAATTTATATACCACAAAATTCACCTTTTTAGCCTGACCTGTGGTGGCACAGTGGATAAAGTGTCGGCTTGGGAACACTGAGGTCGCCAGTTCGAAACCCTGTACTGGTCTGGTCAAGGCACATATGGGAGTTGATGCTTCCAGCTCCTCCTTCCTTTCTCTCTCTCACTCTGTGTCTCCTCTCTAAAATGAATAAAATTAAAAAAAGAAGTGTTTTTTTTTAAATAAAAATTCACCTTCTTAAAATATATTATTTAGTGTTTTTAAAAGAGTATTTCACAAAATAGCCCAACCATCAACTCTTGTTCCAGAACATCACCCCCAAAAGAGAACCAGACCCTTTGGGACTCACTCGCCACCTCCTGCTCCTCCATCCCCTGGGAGCCACTAATGTACTTTCTGTCTCTATGGACTTGCCTACTCTGGATATTTCATATAAATAAAATCATATAATATGTGGCCTTTTGTGACTGGCTTCTTTCACTTATATAATTTCACTTGTATAATGTTTTTTTAGATTTGTTCATGCTGTGGCATATATTTGGAAAGCATTAAAAGCAACAACAAAACACTTATGTAATTTATTAAAAACAAACAAAACAATAAACTTCTATTAGCCCCTGGCCGGCATAACAACAATGCATTCTCCCCAGCAAGCTCTCCTCTCCTCTCCTTTCTTTTCCTTTCCTTCCCTCCCGGGTCCCTCTCTCTCAATGATTTTCTGTCTCTCCCTCCTCTTTTCTTCCTTATGGAAAATAACCATCTGCCAGCTCAGGGTTCTTCCCAGTTTTCGCATCTCTTAACTATCCTGTCCTTCACCTCTTGCCCCTTTTCCGCTCCAGTCCTCATTTCTTCCAGGCTAAATTTAAATAACAAGAAGGAGCAATCTCTCTCTCTTTTTTTTTTTTAGCACACAGCCTTTTCTTCTGTACCTGCTGACTGATCATGGGGAAACCTACCTTATTCTGGGAATGATGGTGGAAGACTGTCTCTGGACAATGTTATGTGAAGGACAGGGAGGCACATTTTTGTACAGAAAGCCAGAATCTTCTCAAGTAACCTAGAATCATACATTTACCTAGTGCAGTGGTTCTTTTTTTAAAAAAATTATTTATTTATTTATTCATTTTAGACAGGAGAGAGAGAGAGAGAGAGAGAGAGAGAGAGAGAGAGAAAGGGGGGAGGAGCTGGAAGCATCAACTCCCATATGTGCCTTGACCAGACAAGTGCAGGGTTTTGAACTGGCAACCTCAGCATTCCAGGTCGACGCTTTATCCACTGCGCCACCACAGGTCAGGCCTAGTACAGTGATTCTTAACCTGGGTTCAATGAGTCGGTCTCAGGGGTTTGGAGAAGCCTCTGCTGTGGAGGTCAGAATAAAATAATACCGTAATTTGTTGTGAGTTCATGCACTTTGTTGGTTTTGTTCTTTGAGCAAGGTGATGTTCATGCACGGCTCGTTTTGTGCACCAGTGAAAAAACATATACCTATGTCTTGAATTTGGGGAAAAAAATCATATTTTATTTATCACTAAAGAAGGATGCGCATATGAAACTGGTGGGTTTGGTACCTCAGAAAAGGTTAAGAACCACTGACCTAGTGCAAAGTACCATACAAGGTGCTCTGTGGGTTATAAACATGAGAAAACCTAAGATCTGTTTTCAGTAGCTAATATTCTAAGAAGGGATCTTAAACATTCTTAGTAATATGGCTTCATAGTTGGTTACTGGACTTCAGTTTTTCTAGATAGGTGTATGGCCAGTAGTCACGGCCACCATCACAGCTACCTGGCTCGTGCAGGTTCGCATTTGATTCAGATAAATCATAATGAAACAACGGAGCCAAGAACTGGTGGACCATCCTTTATTCTAGCTCGCACTGGCAAGCAAGTAAAAACAAACACACAGGCACCAAAACCCATTCACATGTTCTCTGGTTCCACAACCAGGAGAATCTTTCTGGTTTTTCCTAGAATCAAAGGCCCCCAACTCTGTTCCCCTTCAGATCCCCGCCATCTTGCTGCCTGCCTCCTCTGCAACCATGTGGCTTCTTCCCTGCACAACGTGGTCTCCTCCAAAATGGTCTCCTAGCTCCTCCTTTTAAAACTTTTTGGAGAGACCACCCCTTTTCCAGCACACATTAGCATAACCAAGCCCCTTCCCAAGTAGGAAGGTAATTAGCTCTATCACGTGGGAGCATCATCGCATGAGCAGCAGCCATTTTTAACAATAAAAGTGAGCAAAACCAGAAAATACAGATTTTACAGACTTATTTGCCCAACAATAGGAAACTCTTCAAGGCTGGAACCATGTTCTCTCAACCTTCCCAACACACATTGTCTTGAGCAAAGCCAGCCTTATTGTTGTTAAGATGCCCAAAAGGAAATGTCCATAAGGTGCTGAGGTAGGTCAGATGAGGGAAGAATTCCCTCTGGCTGGTGAGATCCAGAACGGTTTCATGGAGAAGCCTGTTTCTGTAATAAGCTGTGAGAGGTGAGAAGGATTTGGGCATATGGGGCTGGAAAGAGGATTCTAGGCAAAGAGGAAATGTCGAGAGGTGAAGCAGTGTGAGGCTTGGAACAGGAACCATGAGGCAAGTCAATGATGACTTCCCTCTGAAACAGAAAAGAAGGAACTTGAGAAGGTCACATTAGATGGCCTACATTTCCAAGTAAGGAAAATAGCAAGGGTGTCTGTCTTTAAAGAAGTAACGTTAGGGGGGTTGGGATTTGATTCCAATGAAGTGTGGTTAAAGGTTTAGCTAGAGGATGTGGGTTAGAAATGCAAATAGACATTAGGCGGGAGACCTTGAGGTGTGAGTGGATCATACAAGTAGAGCTATCTACAAATGGTGAGCCATTTGGTTATAATTCACCTAGTTTCTTAAATATATTGGTGCACATTTTATGTTTTAATAATTTACATTGTATTAAGAATTAAAACACAGTATACATTATTCATCATCTAGTCAACAAATATTAAACACTGTTTTCAGACGTTGGGCACTGCCCCATGAACCCATAAATAAGATTTGTGACTTTTTGAACATTTACATTTCAGTGGTGGGGAGACACCAAAAAAAAAAAAAAAAAAGCAAAAACAAACAAAAAACCCAAGTAACAAAAATGTAGATAATATTAGCAGAAACAAATACATATTGTTGAACATCATTGATTCAAAACATTACACAGACAACAATGGCTATTTTGTAGCAAACTAATTAACAACTATTTTGTAATACAAATATTAGAAAAAACAAGCATAGCTCATTCAAACCTGTTCTTCTCTATTGTTTCATATATCAAGTTAAGGTTTTGTTATATCAAGGCAGGAAGTTATTCAGCACAATTTGGAGGGCAGTTTGAAAATGTTCTGGGCACTTCAACACAGAGTATTTATAAATAATTTCCAGAGAACCATGCTAAGTGGTGACACCTTGGTAACAATAGATAACACTGTATTTTTATCTCTTGAATGTATTTTATGTACATATTTAAATGCAGCAGATGCAAATGTACACAAGACATAATTCCTACTTTCAAAGAGGAGGAAAGAATGCATTGGAAAGCTGACGCAAGGCACTGTATAATAACCAGTTCCAAGTACTGAGGACGGAGTGCTGAACCTTACCTTGAGGGTTCCCTGTCTTCATTAACTATGTGTGACATTCCCTCGTGTCACAGATAACTTCTGAACCTGGCCTTGAAGGATTTGGGCAGGGGCAGGAGGAAGACAGTTCTGCTAAGGTAGAAGAACTGCATTAACAAAGGTGAAGAAGTTAGATAATTTTATTTACCAGCATTACCCTAATAAATTTAATTTTAAAAAAAAGGTGAGAAAGAAGTGTAGAGAAAAGAAACTAATATTTCTTGAATTCTTACCATAATGTTTGGTATATAGTAGACACTCTAGAAATATTTATTCAGCGAATAGGCTTTTTTTTTTTAGGGAAAGATTATTGCAGCCATTTTGTAAATAAAAAAACTGAGGTATAAAGAGATTAAATAATAGTTCTAAAGTCATGTCACTAGGAGTGGTAGAATTAGTATTGACCTAAGGCTGTCTGCCTAACAAGCTTATGTCCTTTGCCCTGCCCAGCTGCGTGGCCCAAGTATAGTGTGTCTGAGTGAGGGAGAGAACAAGCGTTGTAGCCAGAGGTGATCTGAGAAACACGAGTTGGGACCGGACGCCAGTAGTCCTTAAATGGCATTCTAAGGAACATACACTGTCCTTAATGGGACACCATCAAGGGTTTTTTTTTTTAATTTTTTTTATTTTATTCATTTTAGAGAGGAGACAGAGAGAGATAGATAGATAGATAGGTAGAGAGAGAGAGAGAGAGAGAGAGAGAGAGAAGGAGCTAGAAGCATCAACTCCCATATGTGCCTGGACCAGACCAGTGCAGGGTTTTGAACTGGCGACCTCAGTGTTCCCAGGTTGACGCTTTATCCACTGTGCCACCACAGGTCAGGCGACATCAAGGGTTTTTAAGTAGGACAGTGATGCCATCAGCCTTTACTGGAGGAAGATCAGTGTGATAGAGAGAATGTTGGGAGGTGAGAAAGGGGACTGAGGCTATGATAGTAAACTGATAGGTAAATTAGGAAAGTAAACTCTGAGACAAAGCTGTTGTACAAAGCTGGACCGCACAAGTATGAGATTGAGCAAAGGCGGTGGGAGTGGAGGCTGAGGGGGTGAGGCCTGACAAGGGGTCAGGGAAGAGTCTCCAGCACTGACCTCATGGACACAGGGACAGGGAAGTGATACAAGATGGTAAGATGGTGCTGGATGTCTAGCTTGGGTGAAGGATGATGCTGTTCACTGAAACAGGAAATGTGAGAAAAGCTAGATGGCCAGTGGGTAGAAGGCACTCCTTTGGCTGTTTTAAGTGGAGGCATTCAAAAAGGGATGTATAATGGACACCGGAAAATCAGAGATGGGCGCAAAGGAGAGTGGCAGGGACAAGCAGGTGTTGGGAATCCTCAGTCGTTATGCTGGGGCCTGGTGATGAGAGGGCCAGGGAGAGGTGGAGAATGAGAGAAGAGGAGGGGAGTCAGCAAATGAGGCAAAGGATGAAAAGACAGAGGTGTAGGAGGGTCCAGGTGGAGAAGGGTGATGGAAGCCAAGGCTATGAGAGGTGCAGGTGACTGATCGAAGGCTCTTGCTGACTTCAATGAGGTCCGCTTCCCAGGAGCGGATGGAGCAGCTCAGTTGGTGGTTGAGAAACGAGTGAATGACTAAGCAGTGGGGGATGTGAGCACAGTCTATTTTTTCAGAGTTTCACAGCGAAGAAAGGAGATTCTAAATAACTTGAGGGGAATGCAGAGTGGAGAAAATCCCAGGGGCCAGGCAGAGTCCAGGAGCTGGCAGCTGCCTGGTCAGTCACTGCGGGAGAAAAGCTAGTGAGGTCAAGTTCTCGTTCTTTTCTTCCACTCCTGCGCAATGCAGCTCTTGTAACACAGAGAGGAGAAGCAGACTTAGTGGTAGCACACTAGCATTCTTTTTATTACTGTTAAAAGGACCAGAAAATTGTGATATTACCGTCCTCAGGGTATGTTCTACTGATTGTTTTGTAATGATGCTCTCTTTGGAAACAATAAAAACAGGACTGGCTTTGTAGCAAAGGCAGTAGCAGGTGGGTAAGTGTCTTAATTCATGAGCCAGGCTGCCTAGACTCTATGTCCCACTCTGTCACTTATTGTGTGACCTCAGTTCATTTTTAACCTCTCTGTGGCTCAGTTTCCTCATCTGAAAACAATGGTGGTAATAGTGTCACTTAATGGGATTGTTGTGAACACTATTGAAGTAAATAAAACATTATGAAGAACTTAGAACAGTGACTGGTACAGAGCCAGCCCCATGGACATGTTAGCTACTATTTTTAAACACTTATACCGAGGATCTTGGGCATCATCGTTGGGAAGGACCCTGGGGTTTAACTGATTGTGGTCTTTCTGCCAGCCACTGGCCCGTGGTGCAGCTATGATTGCTTTGGCTGTTCTTTCTCAACATGAAATTCTTTTAGTTTTGCATATAACAGTTTTGAATGTCTCTCCTGCAGGGTAATAAAGAAAAGAAATAAACATCTCAGGAGAAACTAGTTTTTGTGTGGCAAAGCTCTGAGGCATGAAGCTCCTCCTAACAAATAACGATAATATGGGTGAGTGGGTGCGGTTTACATGCTATTGGTTAGGGAAGCTGTATTTATGTTTCATATCTTTCTTAAAATATTCTTCCTCTAAAATACCCCCAAAACATTAAAGTAAAAACATCTGGTACCAGGCACTATGCAAAAATAGCCTTTACCTTTCTGCTCTTTTTGATGGCAACTGAGGCTACTATTTGGTATTGCTGTACCTCACTGCCACCTGCTGGTCAAGGCCCAGTACAACACAGGTCCAGTGACGACAGTGGGTCTGATTAAGTACTAAAGGCTGCAAAAAGAGGCCCTGAACTTTTTCCTGTTAAAAAAGTACACCGTTCTTCTAACTTACATCCAGAGTCAGGTCCTGATTTTGTGGGACCTGTAGCATATTCAATTTGAGTAATGCCCTTTAAGATGAAAGAATACAAAATTACAAACACCAAAAATCAGGTATAAAAGAGTATTTTAAAATGAGAAAAGAAATTACTCCAATTATAAATTTCAAAAAGCTGACAACTACCACAAGCACTGCCCAATCCAGAAAAGTAAAATGTTTGAATTAATTAACTCTCACACACCTCTCTAACACTCTCCCCCTGCATTTAAAATTTGTTTTGATTGCCTCTTCATAAAAAATGATTTTGTAGTATTTTCTGTGGTGAGAATAGAAAGATAATTTAGATTTTCTTCAGTCACAAGTTGTCCAAATTTGTTTCCTGTTAGCAGTTGAGAAGAATGTCCCTCAGCTTCACGATTCATTCGTCACTTATGTACAATTACAGTGAGGTTTATGGTCAAATCTGGGGAAATCTCTGTCACTCATGGAAAAGCTGTAAGGTCCCAGGGCATTGTCTATTTTCTTGTGTAGTATCTAATCTTCCATACCGTTTGAATTGACAGCACGTGGTAACCAGTTTGTCTCTATGACCCCCTTGTACTCGTATATTATAATTCTCTTACCGTTTTAGATGGCAGTGTTCATGTCAAATTGGTCTAGAACCCCACCTTCTTCTGTTATTGTATACAGCTTACTTGCAGCCCATGTCCATGGTGATTGCTACTGAGTTAATATTGTCAAATTAATATTGTATGTATATACGTATATATTACTAGGCAAAGCACCATTGTGTCATTAGGCTTTTGTTTTTATTGTTACTCACAGCCACCTCCTAGGCAAAAAGTATTGTTTTAAAAAAAATAAAAGAAAAACCTTTTTGCTATGATCTGCTTTGTATTCTAAAATTTTATTATCTCTTGAAAAAGATTGATGCTAGCCTGTCCAGCCAGTTTGCAAGTCTTTAAATTTCTGAAAACAGGTGCTGGGTCCCCGGTGTGTTGTGGCCCCAGTTTATTCTCTCCCAGAAAGCTCTGGGATCCTTATGCAAATTAATTCCATCCTTTCCCAGAGACTTGCTTTGCATTCTAGAGATCTCCAGCAGGATAGTGCCCGGATTCCTTCTGATACACCCTTTGTCTTCCTTCAGTGCTTCCTAAACAATACATTTCATAATTAAGAGCAGCTGATGAAATGATTCTCCCCCAGGACAAGGTGCCAGGACAAGGTATGCTGCAGCTTCCATCGCCAGACAGAGGACCATCTGGAGTAAACAAGCACCTTTGCTCAATGGGCCACTTGTGTCAAGCTGGCCTTAAGAAGTTGTCCATTATATGTACAAACTAGCATACACATGGTCAGTATTGTCACATATGGGGTGGGGAAGACATCTTGGCCCCTAGGACCTTTAATAGGGTAACACATGGGTCCTCTCAAGCCGCCTTGCTCACATCCCTGCTCAGGTGTTGGGAGGAAGTTGCTGGCATACCGCTCTCAGATCTTATTTCTCCCTTTCTCTCCGGGATTGAGAGGCAGAATCACGTGCTCTCTTCTGCAACTGGCCACCCAATAAAGACTCTTTCCAGTGGTGTGAAAATGGGGTTTTCTAGGGCTTCTGTGTTTGCATGCGTGGGTCTGCCTAATTCTTAAGCTCAATTACTAGGACATCCATTGTTGCTGCGTATAAACCACCTGCTCCCATTCAGCTTTTACCAGTAATCAAGTTGCTAATTACTTGAGCTCCATCTGCTCACTTCCTTTGTAGCTTTCAGATGGTTCAGAGATTGGGTGGCCGAGAAGGGTGCTATTTATCGACTCCTGCAAACCTCCACATGGTGTGCCAAGACACAAGGAACTACACTAATCAAGACATTCTGCTCCTTTCCAGGGAAAGTGGACAATCTACCAACCACGAAGACATAAAAATTACAAACTTGCAGGGCTAAGACATGCCGCAAAATGGGCAACCCACCCCTTTCCCTGTTTATCCACCAGCCTGGGTTATTCCACCTCTGGTGAGTCATCATCACACAGGACTGTTCCTCAGCTTACCTGCAATTAATGAAACTGATGGTGTGGGTGGAATTGCAAAATGTTTTCCATATGTGTGTTGAAATGGGAGAGAATAGACAGGGAGGACTGGAAAGAGGAGGGAGAAGGAAACAGAAGACATTTCCAGCTGACTCTGGTGCTGAACTCATTTTACCTTGCTGAGGAGCAGTGGAGTACATGATCACATCTGCCTCATCGTGTTCATATAAGTCAGCAAAGTTCATCTGAGCATGTGCTAAGTGGCAGGTACATTTCACTTTCTTTGCCCTTGGTTTCAAGGACCCTTCATTAGGCTGTGTTGGGCATTTTTGGTGAAACTTCTGTTTTAGACCAACTGATTACTCCCTAAACCCCAAATACAACCTTACTCCCCCCCCCCCCACGACTTTGTTCCTTTTCACTCCATTCACTTAGGATGGCCTTTTCCCAATCCCTGTCCCTTGTAATCCTCGCCATCCTTCTGTGCTCGTGTGCCTTGGTCATCTTACTGGATGTGAGATTTTGATCTGTGCAAGAAGGACTCTTCTCTTGCTATTTCTGAATTTCTTTTCTTAATGAGCTTCTTGTCAAACTTCATTGTCTTCTCCAGGTTTCTGTAGTTGGTTCCCTGAATTGGCTTTTCCTAGTTCTGTCATGGCAGGAGTCTAATATAAAATGACTTCACAGACAAAGAAGCAATATCTCACATATCTCAAAAGGCACACATATGGACATCTGTTTGATTCACTTGTTCATTATCTTTTTGTAGCTCAGATTATATACTCTTCAAGGGATGTATATTTTGCATCTTTTAAGATACTAATATAATTTAACAACTGATGTTTAATTAATGGCAGAGATAAAAAAAAGAGAGAATGAAATCTTATCATTTGCAACAACATGCGTGGACTTAGAGGGTATTATGCTAAGTGAAATAAGCCAGTCAGAGAAAAACAAATACCATATGATTTCACTTACATGTGGATTCTAAAGAACAAAATAAAACAAACAAAACAGAGAACAGAATGAGGATTGTCAGAGGGGAGGAGGGCTGGGATGCTGGGTAAAAAAGGGGAAGGTATTCAGAAGTACAAACTGGTAGTTACAGAATAGCCATGGGATGTGAAGTACAGCATAGGGGATACAGTCAATAATATGGTGATAACTGTGTGGTGCCAGGTGGGTACTGGAAACATCAGGGGATCACTTCATAAATGATATAATTATCTGACCACTATGCTGTACACCTGAAACTAATATAAAATAATATTGAATGCCAACAGTAATAGAAAAAATTTAAAAAAATAAAAGATTAATGACAGAAGCGAATGCACAAATATCTCTCCCCAAATTCTAGAAGACATATGCAAATAGTCCACTATGAGCCCCAAATGCTTTCTCCAAAAACATCAGATGCATTTTCATCTTTCTCTGTAGCATATCCTTATTTGTTTTAACATAAAAATGCTATGTATTGTTTACACTGAGTAAATGTAACGCTCTGACAAGGTGTGCCATACTGACTTGCTAAGTCTATCCCTGGATACACTATTGCTCACCCTGTTGTGTATTTCAGTTTGAGAAGCTTAAATAACACCGGGGAACAAAATTTGTGTTGCATCCACGAAAACACTTGTTCTTACCTAATTCGAGTGTGCTGATCTCAAATCTGACCTTAGTTTTTCTCTGTAAGCTACAGTATTTTTGTAATTCAAGATTTTCATTTTATTGTAAAATTTCAACATTTAGTTTACCATAATGAAGTAGAATGTCTTCTTGGGCATCATCTTTGTGAAAATATAATAATTTATATAATGCAGTAAATACACTAATACGCTAAAAGATATGATTGCATCAGAATTTGTCTACAATTTTGAAATAGAACATATTAAAACACTTATTTTAATTATAAAATTTGCGTAAAACATTTTTAAATTCTATTCAGGAAAAAATTTGTGTTTGTAGCTCTTACATTTGTGTACTTATTGAGGACAATCTCATTTGATGCTCCAGCAATAGTCAGCCATCATATTTCTGTTCCCTTGCCCCTGATAATGCTCTTCCATAATCTTCAGATCTTGATGAAAGCGTTCTCCCTGCTCATCACTAACAGCTCCAAGATTTTCGGGAAACTGCTCAAGGTGACTGTTCAGGAAGTGAGTCTTAACGCTCATGTTACACCCAATGTCGTGGAAAGCCAACAGCATCCTATGAACCAGAAGTTCATAGTTTTCTGCTTTTTTGTTGCCAAGAAAGTTCTTTGTAACTGCCACAAAAGACTGCCATGCTGCTTTCTCCTCCTTATTCATCTTTCTGGCAAATTCTTCGTCACATATGAGGGTTCAAATTTGAGGTCCATCGAATATACCTGCTTTTATTTTCTCGAAAGACAAGTCTGGAAAAGCAGAAATAATATGTTGAAAGCATTCACTTTCTTTATTCAAAACCTGAACAAACTGCTTCATGAAGCCAAGTTTGATGTGAAGTACCCTACTTCAGGAAGAATGATCCTGTCTCGATTCACTACAGGTTCATTCATAATCTTTTGCATCCTTACTTCCAGAGCTTCCAATTTCAGCCACTCCTTCTGTCTCCAGTGTTTCTCCTGAGCTCGGCTGTCCCACAAACAGAAAGCAAGGATACTTCATGAAACCTCTCTGTTGTCCTAGCCGGAAATTTACCATTTTAAGATCCACACAAATGATCCAGTTATGATTCTCATACTTCAGTAAGTCAAGGACAATTTTTATGTCATTATCATCTTCTCGCAGATGAGTTGAATAACCAATTAGAACCACTGCATAAACATTACGTTGTGTAGGAGAACACATTTCAGACTCTGTTTAGAGCTGTCAAGAAATAGCCGCCATTCTGTAGGACTGTAAGTGATAACACTTAGCTGGCTGAGAAGACTACTGATATCATGACAGTAAACAAAGTGTCTTCGGAAAAAAAGTCCACAAAAATCTGTTCACACTTCCTGAAACGGTATATTTTAGCTGACCAGTGAAGTACATTCTTTTCTTGAAGCCTGCAGGCTAATAATTCAGCTGCTTTCTTTGATAGGCCCAAATCTCTTACTAAGTCATTCAATTCGGGTTGGCTAAACTACTGAGGGGTTCATGACTGCTTGGCATCAGAAGAAGACCCATCTGATTCTACAACCATTTCCTCATGCATCTTATCAAAATACACTTGATCACCATGTTTACTTTCTTCGTCCTTAGAAGAAATACAACCATTGAAACCTGGAGCTGGGAGTGTCTCAAAGTGTGGGATAGGTCGTATTGCTGAGGGAATATTAGGATATGTGATCATATGCCGTTTTCTCTTGCTGATACCCTTGGTATGGATCAGACAGAAATAACAGTCACTGCTGAGGTTCTTAGGTTAATGCCAAGCCATGGGAATACCAAAAGGTATTCCTTTACGTATTCCTTTTGTCCAGTCATGAAGCATTTCCTCACAATTATGACACACAATATGAGGAGCCCAATTCTTGTCCTGATCGCCAAGGGGAACTTGAAAATAGGCAACATATGCACGTGTCACAAATGATGAAGTATTGTGCCTTTGACGGCGAAGTATGTAACAGCCACATATATAACAGAAGTTGCCAGGACTATTCTTACATTTACGCCTACTTGAAGAAGCCATGATTCTACCTTAAAACAAAATAAGAGGGTGTTTTTATCAGATAATAATTTTTTACATTTAAAAACAACTACAACTATGTAAAAGTGATGTTTGTAAAACATTCATTGCCTTGTGTTTATGTTCAATCCAAGAGTCGTTGCCTTTAACTCCAATTGAAAAACCAATGTATGCTATTAACTGTAACAAAAAGAAATCAAAATTGCATAAAAATTAGAGCATTCTCTAAGAAACAGATTTCAAATTTGGAATCAGCTATGCAAAAATATATAGAAACAGTTCTAAAACCTCGTGCAACAACAAATGCAAAACAATTGTTCCCCAGTGTAATAGATGTTCAAGTAACATCTTGGTGAATTAATATTGGATGAATAAATAAATGACAAATCTGATGATACAAATGGAATTCTTGTACATAACTACTCCCAGAAATTTTATATACTAGGTTTCAGTCTTCTAAATGAGTTGGCTAACAGCATGATATAAGTTTGGTCTGTATCTCTTTCAAGTCAGACCTGTTAGGGCATGGTGCAATTCTTTCTTATGTCCCGTAACTGGCTTCACTTTGCAGGTGGGAAAGGGAGGCTTAGACAGATAAATGAGCATCACAATTAGCCATGAGTAAATAGACCATAACAGCCTTGCCTCGAGGGCACCCGGGTTGACTCCTTCCTGAGAGCCCCCAAAGCACCCCCCCCTTCCTCCACTGCAGCTCTTTTCACAGGGGGTTGTCATTACCTGAGCACTTCAGACTCTACCACTGCCGGGAGCGTCTGCTGTCTGGGACTGTCTTAATCACCTCTGTGGACTCAGGAGTGATGACAGCCCCTCCCACACAGAAGGCTTCCAGGAAATGTTAGAATGAATAAGTACAAATGTATAAATCAAACGAACATCTGAATGATCCTTGATTTTCCAGGCCTGTCTTCTAAGAGAGCCTTTGTTTTTTAACCTGGGCTGGGATGCTACTCTTAGTTATAAGTGTTCATGAAAGAAAACCTAATGCTTTTATTAGAATGTGAACTCAGTGTTTCCCAAGACTCTCTTATTTTCTTTTTATTGTATTGAGAATGTTCGCTTGGGCAGATCTTATTGACTCTGCAGGGGCCAAGGTGACTGATTCCCCTCCAACTCCATGAGAAGCCCCCAGGGCCCAGGCCACAGTGACTGCTTCTGTGGGCCCCTGAGGACCGGCACACCCTGCTCGCTTGGCAGGAGCACAGCTCGCCTTGTCTTTGGGGGCTTGCTATTAGTCATCGGGACCACTACTCTGACAGGCCCCCGGCCTTCAGTTGGCTTCAGGTACACACCACGGGAGTCCTGTGCTAACTCTGTCATAGGTATGGATGGCACATCTATGATGTATAATAGTTTTTTTTTTTAATTTTGTTTTTATTTTATTCATTTTAGAGAGGAGACACAGAGTGAGAGAGAGAGAGAGAGAGAAAGGGGGGAGTAGCTGGAAGCATCAACTCCCATGTGTGCCTTGACCAGACCAGTGCAGGGTTTTGAACTGGCGACCTCAGTGTTCCCAGGTCGACGCTTTATCCACTGCGCCACCACAGGTCAGGCCTGTATAATAGTTTTTAAAAACTGCTTTATTGAGATAGAGTTCACATAAGATAAAACTCAATTTTAAATTAAATTAATAATTTAATCTACATTCAGATTGTATATTTAAAATACACAATCCAATGCTTTTGATGTAGTTAGAGGTATGCAGCCGTCACCATCCTCAGTTTGGGAGTGTTCTCATCACCCCGATAGAAACCTTGTCCCCTCTAGCCACCCCTTCCAAACTCTCCCCTTGGGGAACTAGCCATGTCACAATAGGAAAGCTCTGTGGCAGTTGCAACCAGCTACTTTGTTTGAATATGAATTGATCGAGGTTATTGTGTTTCCAAGTGATAAAATCCCCATGAAACTGGCTTGAGCAAACGGGAGGATTTACTGACTGCCAGCCTCCATGGAAGCATTGAACAGACCATGGGCAGGGCGTGTGGGCACTTGGGTCTTAGAAACAAACAGAACGAGGGACTTGTACTCTGCCAAGACTCCTGTCTTCTCTGCCCTTCTCTTCATGTATTATTCTTTTTCTCTCAGAGCAAACCACCTTTTTCCACATGGTGGGAAACCAATAGCATCTCCCCTGCCTTAGATTACATGGTCTCCACCATCAAGGAAGCTAAAAAGAATTCTGAAGCCTAAGCCACCAACATTGACAAAGTGTCCCTGCAAGACAACCAGGCCAAGCTGCAAAAACCATATTGATTTGTAGGATGGTTTTTTTTTTCTGGGGAATGTGATGATGTTGGACTTCTAACATAGTCTAACCTATAAAACAGAAGTGGTAGTGTTACTGATGAGTTTGGGTTTTTGTCTCCTGATATGAAAGAATTTAGACCAGGGACATCAATAATGGCAAAGGCAGATTTATTGAGGCTGTACAGAGGACGAGGACACTAAGATAGGGTCCCAGGCTCTGCATGCAGAATGTAAGGCTTAGGGGGCATGGAAGTTGCTGGGCTCACCGATCAGGGAGCAGGTTAGCAAGCTTCTCTTCTTTTGGAACACTGATATTTAGGTATACATTGGAGAAGCAAAGCCTTCTGGGATTGTGCAGTGTTGTGAACCAGCACGACTAGTAATTCCAGGTCCTGAGTGGGAATGGTGCAAACTTAAGAAAATAGGCTTAAAGAATTAAAAATAATGGGTTCGGGAGGGCTCTGCAAAGCTGATAGCTGAAACATAGGGTCCCCGCAAAGCTGCATCTTGCTTTATTTATAGGGCAAGGTGAGTCATTAGCAAATCAATGAGATCTTTGATTAAGTTCCCAAGGCAACCCAAGAAAAACCCCACCATACTTAACATCTTAACTTTACACAAAGAAGAAACTTGCCTCCAGTCTTTCCAGGGAACATGGGGGATAGGATGAGCATCACAGCTAACATGGAGGTGTGGGGAAGGGCTTAGCCTTTTGCACCTTCACAGAACAAGTGAGGTGGGGGGTTGGGCAGGCTGTCAGCTTACAGCCAATTCCCCAAACCTCTGTTCCCCCAAAATCCAAACTGCAAAAACCCTGTTGGTTTTTTGGTCCCCAACAGTGCAACATTTATTACAGGATGCAGGAAGGGACTTTCCCAACCAGGTATTGAATTTGTCTCTGTGATTCGTGGCTTGGCTCTAGATGTGAAAAACAAACTTAAAAGGTATCAGGATAGTTCCTGGACCATTATTATATAGCTACCTGTTGATAACTGCCACAGTTCTGTCAGAGCTTGACTCTATGGAACAATTTTTAGGAACATTTTATTCTACCTGTTTCAGTGGTTGGTGATAGCAACATCTGGGTTACAAATTAAATGCTTCTTGAGGATGGTGAGAAACAAGATAGTGAGAGCCTGGGTTCCTAATGACTGTGGAGCCCTCACACCAGTCTCGGATAACTCAGGCCAGCATTTATGAGAGAGAGACCAAACACCAATCTTGTTCAAGCCACCACTATTTCAGACTATCTGTCATACTTGGGAAAACCATAGGATGAATAATTGCAATAAAATATTTCCTGTTCTAATAGGTAATTTCTCCATCTCGATGGATTATATTGATAGGGTTGGATCATGGCATTTGTAGATAAATCCTCAAGAAAACCAACCAACAAACAAACAACTACTTCCCATGCACTCTTTCTCAGGAAGACCCCAGAGCAAACCAACTAAGAGGAAGACATGGGATCTTGGAAATAAGGAGTTCAATACGGGAGAAAAAGGAAAGCGATTCCTCAAATAGGGCTGGAGAGGAGCTACAGGACCCAGCTCTCCAGCGAGCCCGAGAGCAGCTGGTGCCGACCGACTGACCCACTGACCGACCCACTGACCAACCAGGGCAGGAAACACGACTCCAGCAAAAAGGAGCTAGTGAGAGACCTCATGGGTATGACTACCATGAGGCTTTATAGCTCTGGGGGATAGTTTTGGAATGAATTTGTGATTGTCATAGGTAAGTATAAGAAAAAAGTAAATCAGTTACAAACTAAAGAAGACCCCAAAATTGTACAAGAAATAAAATATGACTAGAGTATTCTGCATGGCTCGGCAGGCACATCATCCTAATATAACAAGCACACTACTGGTTTCGTGAACTTTTGTGAATGAACTGAAACCACTCTGTTGAATGGAAGAAGGGAAGAAGTGTGTGTGTATCTATGTGTGTAAGGAGAAGAGATTTAAAGTCCCATCTTCTACAATAAAAAAAAAATCAGTATTGTCTAAATTTTTGTAAGAGATCAAGAAATAGCAATATGGAAGTAAATAGAAAAGAAACACGTAAGGAATGGAGACGGATTGTCTCTGAGCAATGGGGGTCAGGGCAGGGAGGAGCGGGTCAGGGAAAGATGTTTTGTTCTGACTATGTGACCCTTAAGACTATGATAAGAATAAAAATCAAATTAATAAAATAAAATAAAACCATTTGACTATATAATCTCTAAGCTTTTTTGAGAGGTTGGATCGAATACAAGAACACTAGGAGAAAACAGAAGGGGCAGGGAGGACATCAGTAGGAAGGATTAGTTTGCAAAACAAAATCTCAGTTTAAAGGGATTCAGGCAGCTTTGCATTTGCTACTTACCAATAAGAAACAATGTTCATTCCTTCACTCATTTATTCATTCATCAACAATTATCTATTGAAGCCCTGTTGTGTCCACAATGAGTGACAGGCATAGTGCTCAATCCCCCTCCCCAGAGTTTACACTGTGATCTTGGTGCTTCTTACTCTGTTCATTACAAAATAACTACAGTGTTTTTATTTCCTCAGAGACTACTCTGAGAAAACCAACCATTTTATGGACCAACCATTTTCTACATAGTAATGCATATCCTTACAATGAATCTGCAAAGGAGGCTTTACTGATGAGAAAACAGAAGCTCAGCAAGGTTAAGACACTTGCCCAATTTTACTGGAAGGCTGGAGTCAAGATCTGAACCAGGAGAGAGTGGCTCAACCATTCATTCTCTTTCCATCACCTTCCCTGACATTCTCAGTGTGATTAGTGAGGATAGCATGTTCTCTTCATCCAGCGCCTGTTATGCACCAGGCATTGCGCTAAGTGCTTTGTATGCTTTTATACTAATTTGTTTGGATCTACATTTCAGGAGTCTATTCCTTCCTTTAGTGCTGAAAATGTCAATCACTTGTTGCCCCAAGCTTTCTTGCAACAGGGGCATGTGGTCTGATCTCCATCAATCAGACTTTGACTCAGGAGCCAGTAATGTCAGAGAAAAGGATGGAAGTACTCCTTCGGTGGCATGGAGGTGTGTTACTCAGACCTCCCTTCAAGAGAGAGACTCTTGAAGGGAGAACCTACTGTGGGAAGTATAATTAAACAACAGTCTTTGGCATCCATGACACCATTCATTCAATCTCTCTGCTCTAATCAGGATGTTCCCTTCAATGAATAGGCCCAGAGGAGGTACAGTAGCTGGGCCATTCTTCTCCAGTGCAGGACAGTTGAATAGGCTCCAGTTCTGCCTGGCTGCAGCTTTACACAAAGGTCACTGTAGTCTGAGGTTCTTCCTGCCCAAGACTCCGTCCTTCCCCCTCCTTTCAAAGGTATCAGTCTGACATCATGGTCTGCAGACTCTTCCTGCTATCCCTCCCCCCCCCCTCTGTCTTTCATAATTATTTCCCTTATAAATTTCTTTCACTTCTCATCCTGTGTTTATGTTCGCTTCTCGAGGGGCTTAAACTGACTCACCCTCTCTGGCATGGCGTGGGGGCACTAGTGGCTTCGATGCTGGTGACCGAAGCATTTGTAGGAGAGTTGAGTTCCCGGCATGGACGTGGCAGTGGAGCTTGGCTTTTGGTGCTCAATGCAGGGCAAGTTCTCCCCTCCAAAACAGCATGGCTTTGACTATTGTTCTTGAAAGTTTAGCCATGAGCTAATCCATGGGGTTAGAGTACAGGTTGGTTCATCTCCAAGGCCCCACTCGTAATCATTGCATTATGCTTCCCATTGTTCCAGTTCAGAAGAGCATGGTGGTTTCCCTGTAACCTTAGTTGAAAATCTGGTAGAAGAGTCTGGGAGCTGAGGACACTGGATCCCTGCCTGGACTGATTTCCCTAGATGGTATTTACTGAGCAAATAGTCCCCAGGGGCAGCATGACAATTCCTAGAGGAGAAATTAGCTTAAACACCACACTCACATTTTGTAACTTGATCATTCCTCTTTCTCACTCTCTTGTGCCCAGCCGGGCATAGGATGAATGCTCAATGAAATTCCCTTTGATTGTCATACTCCCTCAACCTCTAGAGAAACTGGATGTGGGTGCATTGGTTTGGCAGTGCTGGTTCTGTATGAATAGACCTCAATATATCAGTGGCTTGGTCACAAACACCAGGTCAAGGTCAGTGTCTGCCCTCACCAGGCTAGTTTTCCTCTGGGGACAGAGCCTCCCTTCTGCCTGGGCTCAGCCTTTCCCTAGGACCTCATTATCACAAGCAGAAAAGGACAGAAGGGGAGAAAAGCGATGCTTTTAAACCTCCTTGTGCGGCAGTGACACACATCACTTTGTCAGTTCCCATGGTAAGAACTAGTCACATAAAACCCCACGGGGATGGCAGGGGAGCTGAGACAGGCAGCCCCTGTCTGGCGGCTCCTTTCCAGTAATAACTCGGTTCTGTGGACAGCACAGGGCAAGCAGGGCTATTTGGTATTTAATGTTCTCTGCTCTAGGGAGCTCCCGCTTTTCTGTCCATTCAAGGAAAGAAGCTAAGCTGTCCAAAGCAGAGAGAGGAAGGCAGAGTGTACTCCTGTTTCCTCATAGCCACAACTTGAAGTCTGACCATCTCAAGCAAAAGCCAGTGCCTTGAGGCTGAACAGTGCCTAGCTAAAACAGAGCCAAGGACCATCAGCTTTCCAGAGAAGTTCATTACTTCTCCTTCATTGTTTTTGGCCTTTTAAAATTTTTATTTATTTATTTTAAAAGAAAGAGGAGAGATAGAAAAAGAAGAAGCGGGAGGAGCTGGAAGCATCAATTCCCCTATGTGCCTTGACCAGGCTAATCCAGGGTTTTGAACCGGCGACCTCAGCATTCCAGGTCAATGCTTTATCTACTGCACCACCATAGGTCAGGATTTTTTAAAAATGTTTGTTTTATTGATTTTAGAGAGAGAGGATGGATGGGAGAGAGGGAGAGAAAGACAGGAACAGTGATATGCTCCTGTATGTGCCCTGACTGGGGATCAAACTGGCATCCTCTGCACTTGGGGATAAGGCTCTAACCAACTGAGCTTTCTGTCTAGGGGAGAAGTTCATTACCTCCTTCATGTAAACTCCTTCAAATGAACTGTATGTCAAAAGAAAAAGAAAAGTATTTGGGTTTGTTTTGTTTTGTTTTTTTTCAGTAGGGAACCTTTACTTGGCTATTACCATAAAAAATCAAACTAAATAGCCTGACCAGGTGGTGGCGCAGTGGATAGAGCATCGGACTGGGATCAGAAGACCCAGGTTGGAGACCCCAAGCTCGCCAGCTTGAGCGCAGGCCCATCTGGTTTGAACAAAAGCTCGCCAGCTTGGACCCAAGGTCTTTGGCTCCAGCATGGCCTGGCTCGGTCTGCTGAAGGCCAGCGGTCAAGGCACATGTGAGATGATGATCAATGAACAACGAAAAACTAATGATTGATGCTTCTCACCTCTCTCCATTCCTGTCTGTCTGTCCCTATCTATCCCTCTCCCTGACTCTCTCTCTGTCCCTGTAAAAAGTAAATAAATAAAACATTTAAAAAAATCAAACTAAATATCTATCAAAAGGAGAACGGCTAAGTAAATTGCACGTAACCACGTTGTGGAATAATATGTTGCCATGAAAGTCACTGCAGATTATTTACTGGCACGAGAAAATATTCTCCATGTATTGGGCAAAACCCCCCCCCCAGATATTTAAGGATAATAATTAAATTACTATTAATTGCCAATTAAAGTAAAAAGAACAGAGCTATACATTCTTATAAAAAGAGGGTGGCTGTAATATAGTACACTATTGTTATAAACACTTCCTGCCTCTTGAATAGACACTGCCCCGGTGAGGCTTCCTGACCTCTGGGCTTGCTGAGGGAGAGTGAGTGGAAGGGGGTGGCCTCTGTGAGATCTGCAGGGGGAGGCTGCTCCTTCAGCCTGAGTCCCAGACTCATGATGCTGGGGCACCCCTCCAGCAGGCCCACCGTGGACATGAGATGTGGGTGAGAAATAAACATCCAAAATCAGAAAACGTGAACCTGGCTGCCCTGACAGTGGGGTACAGGTGCTTTTTAAAAAATTAATGAGCATCATTGAGGGCTTGAAGTGACATCAAGGACTTCTTTTTATTTCATCTCTTCAAAATAAAACATTTCTGTTGAGAAGAACTTTACTATATGATAAAAAGTTATTATCTTGCCCTGGCCAGATAGCTCAGTTGCTTAGAGCATTATACTGATATACAGAGGTTGCCAGTTCGATCCCTGGTCAGGGCAAGTACAGAAACAGATCGATGTTTCTGTGTTTCTCTCTCCCTTCCTCTCTCTCTAAAATCAATCAATAAAAAAATTTTTAATTTCTTTTTATTTTATTCATTTTAGAGAGGAGACAGAGAGGGAGAGAGAGAGAAAGAGAAAGAGAGAAAGGGGGGAGGAGCTGGAAGCATCAACTCCCATATGTGCCTTGACCAGACCAGTGCAGGGTTTTGAACTGGCGACCTCAGTGTTCCCAGGTCGACGCTTTATCCACTGCGCCACCACAGGTCAGGCCTCAATAAATAATTCTTAAAAATTATTATCTCCTAGTAGAGGTTCTGGTATCTTGATAAAATGGAAAATAGTCTCACTATGTTCTGACTGAACTTGAAGTGTTTGTGTCCAAAAAAATAGAGGAGGAAGAAAGAGGCAGTGGGCAGCGCCCTAATGGACTTCATTCATTTCCATGTAAAATAAGAATGTAAATGGCAATGTGAGGTGAAAGAAGAGATTCCAACAAAAATGAGAAGACCATTTAATATAATGAAATTGTATTAAAACCAGGCAGACTGTAAATATGAAAGTTGAGGTAGCAGCAGTGAATTTATATATAATGGATATGTTCACAGAGCAAGTCAGCCTAGATGATGCTGTTATCAGTTATAGAGTAACTCATATCCTGTGTGTAGTGAGTAAAAATTATACAGTACCAGTGAAATTCAAGGGAGAGCTAGATAATCACAATTTCAAATGAATATTCTATTTGACAGTGAGATTAAAAGCAACTTCATAATTAACTGGCTGTTGGAACAGTAATTCAAGCTTAACAAGCTACACAGGAAAGGATCAGAAATCATGAAAAATTTCCCCACAATGTGCCATGGAGGGGCAAAATGGGGAATGGGGAAAAATGGTCGCAAACACTAATGAAACATTATTATTCCTTTAAAGAAGGAGGGAAAAACCTCTGATGAAATTCCCTCTGGCATACTGAGTCTCATTCTTGTCTCTGCAGTTGGAAAAAAAAATAGAATGAATTAGAGAAAGCCTTGAGAAAGCAACTAAAATAATCTCAGGATGGAGAGGCCACTGATGTAATTGTGAAACATGCACTGACCCTCTATATGGCTAGTACAAGGCCAAATATTATGAGAGGTATACATATAATAATGTAAGTTACCATTTGCAGAATACCACGGATCCCGTGCTGAGTGCCTCAGTACTCTAGTACAAGGCCAAACATTATGAGAGGTATACATATAATAATGTAAGTTACCACTTGCTGAAGACCACGGATCACGTGCTGAGCGCCTCAGTACTTGATCTACTTAAACCTCAAACGACACTATGTATAAAGTAGATTTTTATAGCAAAGACAGACAGCTCACCACAGCTTGGTTTCTTTCCTTTCTGGGCTCACAGATAGACTAAATTTTTCCAGACTCCCTTGATGTTAGTTGTAATCTAACTGTTAAAGAGAAGAAAGAAAATACTAAGACTAAAAATTGAGCTCTGAGTGGAAGGGAAAACATGGTGCCTTCTTACTAGAAGCACAGCTTTTCCTAGCACTTAGCTTTGAAAACGACACACTTTACAGAGCACACACAGCAATGAAATAGATGCTTTTTATATGGGTGCATAGAAAATAAACTTATGTGGGCAAAGAGGAAGGAAAATGCAACGTCTCATGCATTTAGTCACTGAAATTCTTCACACATTGAAGAATGCATGATGCTAAGTGACTAGAACCCAGCCAAAACATTTTTACAACATGTAATTAGAATGAGTTGCGTTTTTAAACTGCTTTATTGCAGTACAATTCGTACACCATATAATTTAAAATGAGCAATACAATGCTTAAGTATATTCACAGAGTTGTACAACCGTTGCCACAATCTAATTTTAGATTTTTATCCCCTCTTGAAAGAAACTACATACCTATTTATTCCACCTTTCTCTTATCACCTGCCCCCCAGCCCTAAGCAACCATTAATGTACTCTCTGCCACTACAAATTTGCTTATTCTGAACATTTCATGTTAATGGAATCATACAATATGCGATTGATTTTGTGACTGGCTTCTTTCACTTAGCACAGTGTTTGCAAGGTTCATCCATGTTGTAGCATGTGTCAGTACTTAATTTCTTTTTATTGATGAACAATATTCTATTATTTTATGGATGCACTCCATTTTCTTTATGCAGTTATCATTTGCACATTTAGGTTGTTTCCACTTTTTGGCTATTATGAATAAAGCTTATATAAATATTTGTGCGCAAAGTATGTATGTTTTCATTTCTCTTGGGTTTCCATATCAATGAGTAGAATTATTAGGTCATAAGGTAACTTTTTTTCATCATTTGAGAAACTACCATACTGTTTTCCCAAGTGGCTACACCATTTTACATCCACATCACCAATGTTGGAGGGTTCTACTTTCTCCGTATTCTTGCCAATACTTTTTATTATCTGACTTTTTTATTATACCATCTTAGTTAGTGTAAAATGGTATTTCATTGTGTTTTGATTTGCATTTCCCTAATGAAATATTATTGAATATATTTTTCTGTGTTTATTGGCTGCTTGTATATGTTCTTAAGAGAAAGGTCTATCAAATCTTTTGTTCATCTTTAATTGTCTTTTAATTTTTGTATTGTAATTTTGTGTGTGTGTTTGCATATTCTGAATGTCAGTTTCTTACCAGATGTATGATTTTAAAATATTTTCTCCCATTCTGTACATTGTCTTTGCACTTTCTTGATCGTGTCCTTTGAAGCACAAAAGCTTTTAATTTGATGAAGTTCAATTTATTTATTCTTCTGTTATTTGTGTTTTTGATGTTGTATCTAAGAATCCATTGCCTAACTGAAGATCATGAGGATTTATGCCTTTGTTTTCTTCTAAGGGTTTTATAGTTTTATCTCTCACTTTAGGCCTTTGATCCCTTTGAGTTCATTTTCATATACTGTATGATGTGAGATAGAGGTCCTGCCTTTATTCCTTTTCATGTGGACATTCAGTTGTCCTGGAACCATTTTTTGAAAAGACTATCTTTTTACCCATGTAATTACGATGGGAAACCTATTGAAAATCATTTGACCCTAAATGAAAGGCTTTATTTTTGGACTTTCAATTCTATTTCATTGATCCATAACTATCCTATGACAAAGTGCCAGTAAGTAATTAAGTTATTTGAGGTTCTTTGCTCAAAACTGCTGCGGACTTTGAGCAATAATTGCTCTTAGGTGAAAACTCACTTCTAGGCAACCCATCATGGATCGATTTCAGAAATAATAAACTCCCCTCCTCCCAAACTTAAAGCCAATAAAAAATAAAATACTTTGAAAAGGTTTTTAAAATATTGGAGACACTCCGAGGTGTGGAAGTATTTGAGCGAGAAATAACTGACTAGTTAAGTCGCTGCATGGTTAATCAGAGCTGGCTCTCACTTTCTCCTTGGGGATGGGCACTCTCAAGATCGTTATTCATAAAGCTTAGGAGGGCAGTTTCCACTCGCCCCCGTATTCTCTCCCCTAAGCAAGTGCTGCGAAGTATCTAAAAGCCACCGAAAATCCTGTAGCCTCTAGAATTTTCTGACCACCTTTCCAGAATGCTATTAGTTCACTACCCACGCTGAAAAGTAGTTAGCACAGCCGGGTGGCTCTCGCTGGAGCCCGCGCGCTCCGGAGCGTCGCCCAAGCCCTGAGACGCCCAGGTCCTGTTCACACTTGTTCACCAAAAGCTCCAGAGCCCGTCTTACAGCTGGCCCATTCGAGTCTCCAATCTTTTCCTTTGCCTTCTCGCAACGCACCCCGGTGGCCAGGTTTAAACCAGGGCATCACCGGTCCCAGCTGCACTAATTCTGCCGTCCCGGGCGCTGGCCGCACTCCATCCCGGGGCTGCTCTGGAAGCCGGCCAGCCGATCTGTGTTGCCCGACGGTGGGGCTCCCCAGGTCCCTGCTTTGGCAGTGGCCGGCCGGTTAGGGCCGAAGCAGTGCAGCCAAGGTTGCGCAGGGACGCGAGGCGCCCGCGGCGGTGACAGCGCAGCGCGCACAGGCGGTGCCAGGCCGGGTGGGCTGGGCTGCGTGTGGCGGGGCGGGGGCTGTGGTCCCACCCCAGCCTGGGCTAGGCACCGGGCTGGCTGGCGGCGGCGGACTCGGCGTGGGGACACAGGGACCGCGAAAACCTGCGGCGGGTAAGGGTGTGCGCGGCTGGGCTGGCCCGCGCTGCTTTCCAAGAAAGCACTGCTCCACGCCGCGGACATGCGCTCCCTGTGGAGAGAAATCGTCCTGGAGACCCTCCTGGGTAAGCTGAGGCCGCCCTCGCCGCGCGTTCGCAGGTGCGCGCTCACCTCGGCCTTCCCCGGAGCCGCAGCGCTAGGCCGGCTTGGCTGAGCTCCGCGAGCAAGAAAGGCGCGCTCCCTGCCCATAGTAGTGATGCTTATCGTCCCCTGGGAACTTTTGCTACCATAGGGGGAAAAGAAAAGACCTAGACTGAGGTTCCGAAGCCGAGGATTCAGACCAGGCGCCTGCGGGAGACGATGCCTCCCGAGTTCCCACGCCAGTCTGGGATTACTCCCAAGGCGCGCGAATTCTCCACGTGTCGGCCTTGCACTCGCGCGGTTAGTAGCGCTCCCTCCAACCGCGGACCTTTATGTTTAACTTAATAAAACTCAGGACCTAGCGCGCAGGACAGTAGCTGCTTCTGCTGGTGTTGGCTCGGTATCCGTGGTCTTGGTGACCGGGGCTGCACATTTGGGCATTTGGCAAAAAGCATCGAACTCCGGTCCCGTGTGCTCACTTAGCAGCTTTATTAAAAGTCCCAAGGACAATTATTGATGTAATTCTGTCGGAGTCTGTGTTAAAATCAGACGTCCCCAACAAACGTTTGGGAGACTGCTGGAAACTCGCTGTTCATTAAGCAAGCATTCCTCCCGCCAGGGAGGGGCGCCTTCCTGAGAATTTGATTTTCTGGGACCTGGTAATGCTCAGAGGGCCCATTTTTCTGGCTCATTCCTGTGTCTCGTGAGTACCGCCATGTGAAGATTCTGGCTGTGAGGACTTAGGGTGCTTGGCACTCCTTGTACTTGATCTCATTTAAGTTGAACAACTGTAAGGTGTTTAAAAGTGCGATTTTGCTGATTAAGAAAGACTGAGGAGTGCCTGATCAGGCGGTGGCACAGTGGATAGAGCGTCGTACTGGGCGGAAGACCCAGGTTCGAGACCCCCAAACCCCGAGCTCACCAGCTTTAGCGCGGGCCCATATGGCTTGAGCAAAAGCTTGTCAGCTTGGACACTGGCTCCAGGAGTAAGGGGTGTCTCGGTCTGCTCAAGGCCCGGGTCAAGGCACATATGAGAAAGCAATCAATGAACTACTATGGTGTCTCAACGGCAATGGGAAACTAATAATTGATGCTTTTCACCTCTCTCCGCTCCTGTCTGTCTGTCCCTCTCTCTGACTCTCTCTGTCCGTGTAAAAAAAGAGAGAAAGAAAGAAAGAAAGAAAGGCTGAGAAGTAACTTGTGAGTAATTTAGTACACTTAGTGGTTAGAAGGCTACGGTTGGAGCCAGATTACGTGGGTTTAAATTCATTATGCCTTTGCTGTTTTTGTGACCTTAGATAATTACTTAACTTGCTGAGTCTCAGGAGGCTTGTTTTTGCATTTGTACGATAGTAGTAGAAATAATGTCGACCTCATAGGACATGGTTGGTGTGAGGGATGAGAGATGAGCCGTGTACTGTAAACCTTTAGCACAGAGGCCAGCACAGGGGAAGCACTAATTGTCATTGTTGTGGAAGGGTTCACAGTCAGCCAGCAGTTGGCAGCGGTGAAACTGACTTCAGATCTGCGTATTCCACTACTGCATACACCGTTTCCTAAAGGCTGGGTTTAAAATAGTCTCCTCTCAAGAAAGTGATTATTGACTAACCGACCTACCTTTGCGTGTAGTCTGGAGTGGAAGGAAAGAAGCTGCTGCCTGTTGCCCCGGTCGGCTTTCATATTTCTCATTCTACAAGTCAACTTAGATAAGGAACTGTCATCAATCAAGGTACTGACAGGAAACCAAATTCAACCCTATGTTCTAAATGAAGAGGCTTTAATAGAGGAATGACCTGTGGGGGTGTGTGAACAAGGTTAAAGGACCCCACAAAGGGATGATGCCCAGAGATTTACAACAGCAGGGAGCCGTTCTTAAACTGGCCTGACAGGCGAAGGGAGAAATTCTCTGAGTGGAAACCAGTCAGGGAGCTGTGAAGGAGGGTGGCTAGCTGGAGCCATGTTAGTGGAGAGGCAGGGCTATGCTTTGAAACAGTGACAATGTTACACATTGTCTCTCTTTTTCTAGGATATGTTTCTTGGTCCCTCTGGCATGGCCTGCCTCCAATGATTTACTACTTCCCACTGCAAACACTGAGACTCACCGGGCTTGAAGTGTTTGGCATAGCGTTTCTTTCTCCCATATGCCTAACAATGACTTCTTTCCGGAAATTGGTTAACAGAAAGTGGATGCTAACCTTGCTGAGGATAATTACTGTTGGTAAGATTTAAAAGTATTCCTTTTAAGTTTTGTTTTTTAAGTTAAAAATCAAGTGAAAATATGTACTGCTCTCTGAATGCTAAATGGTTGAATTAAAAAAAGATTTTCTCTTACCACTACCTTAGAATTCTGAATTTTAGTAAAATTGTTAGACCAAAAGCCAGTGTATTCTACATTTCTAACTTTTCTATCTGATTGGAAAAGCCGGAAAAAAAAAATCACTGAAATGAGGAAGAGAAAGAAACCTTCGTAAAAAGGTCAGCTCTTGAACATACTATATTTTTTCTCAAATATGACACAAAGCTGAGAAACCATTAAAACTGTTACATGATATTGTATAAAAATATGAAAATTATGCATGAGAAAAACCACTGTTAGCCAAGTCAAACAACAACCTAGGAAAAATACAGTGTGTCCGTAAAGTCATGGTGCACTTTTGACCGGTGTTGCAACTCTTTTCGTCAAAGGGCTGACTTCTCTAATATTTGGGGTTTTCAAGAATCAGTAATAAAAGAGAACCAACAACTCAATAGAAAAGGGGGCAAAGGCTGCCACCAGTTTACTGGAAAGGAAATATTGTTGGTTCTTAAAAAATATACTAAAATGTGTAGAATGCAAAGTATATTCACAATATTTTTATATGTAGTTTTACCTATTGGTTTGGCAGAAAAACAAAGTCGATAACCTTGTATTGTAAGGATAGGAAAGCAGGCGCTCGTCCATGCTGGTGGGAATGTAGGTTGACAAACTTCTGTGGAGGATAATGTAGCAGTATTCGTTAAAATTACAAATGTGTACATACTCTTTCATCCAACAATTCCACTTCTAGGAATATATCTTACAGTTATACTCACCTATGTGTAAAATGATAAAAACACAAGGTTACTTAATCATTGTGGCAATATTTTGATAGAAAGAGTGGAAATAAATGTCATTTATAGGGAGTAAATTAAATAATGGTTATAAAGCTTGGACTATTATGGAGTCCTCTGCACCTATAAAAACAATAAGAATGCCCTGATTTATTAATGTCACCCCATTAAAATTAATTAAAAAAATGAAAAAAAAAACAATAAGAACTATTATTTATGTAACAAAATGGAGTGTTCTTCAACATAGAGTAAGTGGGGAAAAAAAGAAGCACTAAATAGTGTGCAGAATACTAACATTTGTGTGAAAAAAGGTTTTTAAAAACCTGATAGCATTTCAGTTGCTTCCAGGGTGTCTATGGTACATAGACACAGGTATGAAAGGGAACTTTGTACTGTATACCTCTTGTACCTTTTGAATTCTGAATTTGAGCATGTTACATTGCCAAGAAATGGCAATTAAAAATTTAATGTACTCTTTTTTTTTTACAGGGACAGAGAGAGAGTCAGAGAGAGGGATAGATAGGGACAGACAGACAGGAACAGAGAGAGGTGAGAAGCATCAATCATTAGTTTTTCATTGTTGTTGCGACACTATAGTTGTTCATTGATTGCCTTCTCACATGTGCCTTGATCGCGGGCCTTCAGCAGACTGAACCACCCCTTGCTGGAGCTAGTGACCTTGGGTCCAAGCTGGCGAGCTTTTGCTCAAACCAGATGGGCCCGCGCTCGAGCTGGCGAGCTCGGGGTCTCGAACCTGGGTCTTCTGCATCCCAGTCCAACGCTCTATCCACTGCGCCACCACCTGGTCAGGCTAATGTACTCTTATTAATAAATATTGAGACACCTGGTGATATAGTGGTAGTAAAAAAAGTAAGAAGAGATCATTGAGAAAATGTTAAGAAAAAAACCCCCACCAGCCTCCAGTCTGGTTGGATGTGTCACTGGAAACTCCAGATGTTTTGCCCTTTTGCTAGAACACAGTTTGTTTCTCTGAGTTTTCTCAGTGGCATTTGTTTATGAACATGTGCTGTATTTCTTCTGTCTGGAAACAGTCAGTTGACTTCTTTTCAGAAACACTGGGAGAAATCACTGGGACATTGCCTTCTGCTTTTTTGTGCATCAGTCTCTGGAGAAGGCAGAGCATGGTTGGTGCAGTGAGTTCTAGGGCCACCCACCAAGGTGTAGAATTCTGGTTTTTATAAAGAGCTGGGCTCAGAAAGAACAGTGGTAAAGACCACTGAAAAAAATGCACCCTTTACAAATATGGTGCCAAAAAAATGGAAAGATGTGTCAAATGACTGTGAAATTTTATGTTCCCAGAAATAATAGAAATGAAGTTTTCCATCCTCAGTTGAGTTATAGTAACTGAGCTCAACTGCCATTGGCTTGTAGTATCCTTCTGTGAATTACAGCAGCTCGAGTGTTGCAAATTTTATTTCCTTATTTTCCCCCATACTTGAATTTCCTGTAAGCTTTTACAAAAAAAAAAAAAAATTAACCTAATTTTACAGAATTTTATTTTTCAATTACACTGACATTTAATATTATACTAATTTCAGGTGTACAACATTTATCTAACTCACAAAGTGATCCCATCATAAGTCTTGCACCACCTGACATAATATATAGTTATTACAATATTACTATGTTCCCTAAGCTGCGCATGTTTCATTTTCTCATCACACTCTCTGGTTGACTTTTATGGGACTGATCTCATCACTGAAACTTCTTTTGTTGTTGCCTTTGCAAAATGCTGCCTTACTTACAAAGTCACTGTCTGAGCAGTTACTGGGACAGTATTTTATTACTTAAGTCCAGTTCTGGCCCAGAAACTTCTGGTGGCTAAAAGAGATGTGCTATTAAATAATTTGGGGGTGTAGTACGTGGGGTGCTTCCTGTTGTTCCCCTTTCACCTCCTTCCTCCATGAAACTCATCATCTTGGGTAGAAGTAGAATTCTATTTGAGAAAGTGGAGTAGTGACTCAGAGTTGAAAGTGAAGAGGCTAGTTTCTGCCAGATACTCTTCCAGTTTATCATCGAGTTTTGCTGATGCTAAGCGAGGCTGAAGTAAGCCATGACTTGCCCTAAAACTTCCTTCACATGCTTCTTAAGGAATGAAAAGTTTTAAGGTATTCGTACACAACTACAGAGAAGAGCTAAGTGTTATATGCTATCTTACCTCTGATACCTCAGATATTTTAGGTTAATTACTGTGAAGGTAACTATTAAACTAGTTCTTACTCATATTGACTTAGGTTATTTTGACCGTAAAGATTGTGATCCATTAGAATGGCTATAATAAAAACAATAGACAATAAGTGTTGACAAGGATGTGGGGAAATTGGAGCACTCACACATTGCTGACGATAATGTAAAAGGATGCTGCTCCTTTGGAAAACAGTTTGGAGGTTCATAAAAATGTTATCCTATGACCCATCAACTTCACTCTTTGGTATATACCCCCCCCAAAATGAAAACATCTGTTTGTATAAGACCTGTACACAAATGTTCATAGCAGCATTATTTATAATAGCTGAAAAGTGGAAACAACTCAAATGCCCATCAACTGCTGAATGGATAAACAAAGTGTGATACACTGTATATTATTCAACCATAAAGAGGAATGCTGTACTGATAACTGGATGAACCTTGAAAACATTATGCTGAATGAAATAAGCCAGCTACCGAAGACATGACACGTTGTACGATTCATTCATATGAAATTTCCAAAAATAGGAAAAATGGACAGGAAGTAGATAAGTAATTGCTAGGGGCTGGGAGGTGGGGGGAAGAAAAGGGAGTGACTGTTGACAGGTATGGGTTTATGGGTTTCCTCTTGGGGTGATGAAAATATTCTGGAATTGGATAGGGGTAACAGTAACACAACTTTGTGAATGTATTAAAAGCCATAGAATTATACACTTTAGCATGGTAAATTTTATGGAATGAATGATATCCCACCCAATAAAAGTTTTAAAAAGATTTATATGCGCACACAATTATATACTTACTCTGTCTTCCTGAGTATAAAGATGGTATCAGAAGCAACAGTTATGAAATGCAGAAGATTGAGCACTAATGCATGATTGCCAGAAATATCTAACTCTCCTTCATTTGTTTGTAGGCAGCATAGCCTCCTTTCAGTCTCCAAATGCCAAACTTCGGCTAGTGGTCCTTGCGCTTGGTGTGTCTTCCTCGCTGATAGTGCAAACTGTGACATGGTGGACAGGAAGTGGTTTGCAAAGGTATGGTCTGTATCCTGTGCACCTAAGATGAACAAGTGTCATGATCAGTTACCAAAGGGCAAGTTGGGACCAAGAGCTCCAGGTTATAGTGTTTATCGTCTATGTGCCCTTGTAGAAGGCTCCTTTTGTTTTTTGGTTTTTTTACCTTTTCACAAAATCAGGACATGAATACCTGCTATCAGTCTTAATACTGTTTTAAGAATAAAGGAATTTTAGTGAGAATATGAGACATGGACAAGAGAGTGGTGGTTATGGGATGGGGGGAGGGAGGGAAGAGTGGGATAGGGAGGAGGGGAGGGACACAGGGAAAACCAGATAGAAGGTGACAGAGGACAATTTGACTTTTGGTGACGGGTATGCAACACAACTGAATGATAAGATAACCTGGAGATGTTTTCATTGTACATATGTACCCTGATTTATTGGTGTCACCCCATTAGAATTATATATATATATATATATATATATATATATATATATATATATATGAAAGGAATTTTGATAAATTGCCTAGATAATGAGCTAGATAAAGGCTAAGTCATGGAAATAACTGCAGATTACCAGCCAGACTATTTCGTATACCCATTCTAGGAAACTATGACATTCATGATGGACATAGCTCATTGAAACTACATAAAAAAGTCATTAAAAAATACTTTTGCACTTCCAGGTACCTCAGAATGTGGGGACTCATCTTAGGACAGATTGTTCTTCTTATTCTCCGCATATGGTACACTTCACTCAACCCGATCTGGAGTTATCAGATGTCCAACAGAGTGATACTGGCATTGAGTACCATAGCCACGCTTGACCGCATTTCCACAGGTTAGCGGATGTGCAATTTAAGGATTCTCTCTCTCGCATAGTTTATATTTCTGATCTGAATGTGACATACCTTAGCAAGGTAAAAATGGGTCCTTCTGCACTATTTCTCTATTTCAACTTTTTCTCCCTCTGTAATAGTAACAGACGTAGTCGGTGGACTATTATCTAAGTGGAAGGCACCTTTTTGTTGCTAGTACAGAGGGTGGGAATAAAAAGCTGTCTCTGGCGTGTGTCCCTGTGAAAGGGAGAGTAGGCCAGGCCCCATGTTCCCAGCTGGCCATCAGCCCGCCTTTCTCCTCTTTTCCTCTGGGAGGGCTTTCCAGGGAGGGGTCCTTCATCCCTCTTCCTCTGACCCCAGCATCTCTCTCACACAATGGAGAGTTATTAGTGAGCTAGAGCTGTGGGAACTACCTGGCTTTTTATTTCCAGGAGTCTGAAGATCATTGAACTTTAAATTCAAAATCAAAAAGAAAGGAAATCTTGCATATTTACATCACCATTCAAATCACCTGTCTTTCTCTGCAACTGACTTTCTCGGAGAGAGACACAAGCTCAACCTGGATGTTTGCCTGATCGGCTAACTTGACACTCTTCTGAAAAGAAGGGACAAGTGTTACTGGAGTCTAATTAATGCGCTCCTGCCTTTTTGTGTAACTCTCAATGAGTCACTGTTCTTTTGTAAATACAAGGAGGAATCTCACAGATTCGTGGAAGTTCAGAGGATTTTGGCTCCCCATGAACAAAGTGCTTGTGTAATCCCCCTTTGGCCCCAATTTTGGCATGAATGGGGGTAGTGAGAATAGGGGAACATCGTACAAGTCAATTTGTCAAGTGGCATTGGTATTAGTTAGTACATTGGTTTAGTGCCCTAACATATGTTTATATTTTATAAAACACTAGCATCTAAAGGAGGACACGCAGGCAGCAAATTCCACAGGTGCGGCCTGATAAGTGTCTGAACTTCAGGGTGTCCTTGACGTTTCTTGACTTGTATTTTCTTCTTTCCTGCCTCTGTTTTAAATTTATGTGACCCAGTTGGGGGTCCCTTCCTGCTTTTCCCCTGTGCTCACATTTATGTAACTCTAGACTCCTCACCAGCTTTCCTAGAAAATCTGATCATACCAGGCACTTTTATGTAGTTTTATTGGATATTTGGTGGGTCTTGAGGGAAGGGTCACCCACCGTAATAATACACAGCGTAGTACTCAGCACACTCAGCTTAAGTATCTCTCTTCTCCAAAGACTGTCTGTTTAGCCTCCAGGCCCTGTCTTCACCACTCTCTCCCTCATCCCCATAGCTTTCAGCTCTACTCCTCCCTCCTCTGACTCCTGTGTTGGCAGAATGCCAGCCCTTAAGGCCAACCCTAAGGAGTCCTTCTGCCCTGAAGAGAACTTCACAGTGTCATAAAGCATCTGCCCTCTTGGTTAGACAGCCCCAGAAGTGTCGTCTGGTTAAGTACACAGGCACTGGAGCCTGGTAGCTAAGTCCCGACCCCAGCTTCTCTTTAACAGCCAATCTTAGACAAGTCACTTGTTCTCTCGCTAGACTTCAGTTTTCTAATCTGTAAAATCAGATTCGTAATCGAGCCAACTTCATAAAGTTGCTGTAAAGATGAAATGAGCTCAGAAGAAGGACTCAGCACAGGGCCCAGCACATAGTATCTGCTCAGTCAATGCACTGGGATTGCTCTGGATACATAAGGGTTAGAGGAAAACCCTTTCCTTTGGGGGAGAAGCAGGATGGTGTACTGGAAATGTTCCACATATTTGCTCCCTGAGTGCATCTTTCACTTATCCTACATCTATTTTTGTTCCTACCATTAACTTCACATGAAGTAAATTACTTGGACATGTTTACTTATCAAATTTCAAGATGCTTTGTTCTTCCTAAACCATTTCTGATCTAGCCTGCCAAGAATAGTCTCTCTCACTGACTGGCTCTCAGCAGATTCTGCTGTGTATTGTAGTTGCCTGTCTCCTCTCCCCTTCTGAAGTAAGCACCTTGAAGCCAGGGGCCATTTTATACTCCGTGAAACCCTGTTAAATGTTTCCTTTTTTTATTCTCTAGATGGTGACTGCAATAAACCTGCGAGGAAAAAGACTACTGAGTCAGCCAAGAGGATGACCCACAGACCTCACTGGTTGTTGGCAGGGGCAGCCTTTGGCAGTCTTGTGTTCCTCACCCATTGGATTTTTGGAGAAGTCTCCCTTGTTTCCAGATGGGCAGTGAGTGGGCATCCCCACCCAGGGCCGGATCCTAACCCATTTGGGTAAGTTTGGGTTTGGAAGTTGGCTGTACGGTTGAAGGAAGAAATGCCTTCCTTGTTGAGTAGCTAGTTCTGTGCCAGCCGGATAGTTATTATTGTTTTATTTCGATATCTGAATCGGTGCATGAAGTTTTTGTGCACTGTGGAGACGGAGGAGCCAGAAAGGTGTTGCCCAGTGCTGGAGGGTTGCTGTAGGAGAATGGGGAGGGGGGCACTGAGGGCTGTGCACAGCTAAGTAAGAGGTTCTGGGAGCTCCTGCACGGGCATCCTGAGACTCCGAGGCTTCCCGGTGTAGAAGACCATTTTGGTGGCAGGGAAAGCATAGCATTCCCTGATCATTTTCTCCAGACCGCCCCCCCAATACACACACCCCATTACAGTTATGGGCATTTGGTAGGATGAGACCAGAGTGCCCTGATAAGAAACTGGGTTGTCACCTGGGCATAGAACTTGATTCTCTGCAAAGGATGGAAGCCCTGGGAGATTTCTGCATCCTCTGGTACTTTGGGACCTGCTCCAGCCATAAGGTACCCAGGGAGTTAGCAGTCTTGAGTTTAAGCAGTGGGTCCGTGTGCTTGGTCCTCATTAACCCTCTCTCTGCTCTTCCTCACACCTCTTTTCTCCAGTGGCCACATCTAGCCATTTATGTCAAAACATGGCAGGGACCTTTAAACACCTGTCTCAGAGATCTGTTTTCTCCTAAAGCGCTGAAATTCCCACATTTGGATGCATGTATCTGCCTGCTGGGTCTTTCCCCAGCCAACATCTGGGCATACCCACAGGTGTCTCAGGCTCAGAATGTCCACATCTGGACTCTGTGTTTCCCAGTCCCCAAACATGTTTCTCCTCCAGGCCTTGGTTCACTCTGCCAAGTCATCCTAGAGTTCTGCGTCTAATTGGGCGTTAAATCTCGTTGATTCTACTACTTCTCTGCAAGAATCTATCCCGTCCTTCCTGTCTGCAACCGTATCTGCCTTAGTGGAGCTCTCCTCATCTTTCATCCAGGCTTTCATCCTTAACCTTAGGATGTGGGGGGCTGCAAGATGGCAGCTGGGAACCTCACTCCAAAGCCTGAGTGCCTTTTTGGGATTCTCAGGCCTATGCGCATGCGCAGCTCTGTGTGACCTCAGGCAGGTTACTTCGTTGCTCTTTACCCCCAGCGTCCTCCTCTGCAAAATGGGGATATAATAGCACTTACTCTACAGACTCATGGGGATTAAATGAGCCAATGTAATTAAATGTAAAAACCTAAGAACAGTGCCTACTAGGTAGTAAGTGCTATTTTTTTTTTAACGTAATGAATTTATTGGGCTGACATTGGTCAATAAAATTATATAGGTTTCGGGAGTACAATTTTATAATACATCATGAGTATATTGTATTGTGTGTTCACCACCCAAGTCAAGGCTCATTCCATCACCATCTATCCCGCCCTTACCCGCATCTACCTTCCCCACCCCCTTTCCATCTGGTAATCCCCATACTATTGTCTGTGTCTGTGAGGTTTTATCCATTGCTTAATCCCTCACCTTTTTCACCCAGCCCCCCAAAGTGCTATGTGTTTTAGCTTAATTTATATTATAGCTACTTGATTGAGTGCTATGTCCTTATTATTGCTACTGGATTTCCCCAGGAAAGTTAAGTTTTTCTCTTCCCTTACAAGTTTTTGCCAAAGTAGCAAAAGAATAAAATAGTGTGTGGCTGCCTTAAACACACACCACTATCAATTACTTACCAAACTGACTCAAGTCCCAGGCAGGAAGGCAGAGACTGTAGCGAAAGGCAGTATGGAGGCAGAAAGAAGAAACAAACTAAGTAGAAATGATTTCCAGTGACTTTTTATTTTTGTCTTTGCAGAATCATTTAAAATTAATCCTATGGCCAGTATGGACTGTAACTTTATAGTCTGAGAAAACTCAATCACTTTGTTTACATTGAGCATAAGAGAGCAGATATCATTTATTTCAAGTCAGAGCTGCTATGACTTCAGTGTTCCGAATGTATGTAAGATAGGTTCCCGCAGGCTCTCAGTACCTCATTGGTTGTTTCACACTCATATTCTCTCTTGGGTGAACCCAGAGGCAGGAGATAGTTTTCATTTTTATATAGGGGACAATGAAATAGTAATAATGTCAGATGTCTATGGCATGTCCCTTTTTTTTTTTACAGAGGTGCAATTCTGCTGGGCTTTGTGAGCGGATTGATGCTTTCGACTTGCTCGTGGTTCCCGGGTACCAGTTTAATCTGGTGGGTGACAGGTATGTGGAGTTTGCCTGCAGGCATGCCAGCCGTTCAGCTTGGTTGTCCAATTTACTTGCAAGCATGCACACCTAGACTGGACTCAGACGACCAAGGCAACGAGACAGATGTGTGCTGTTGCTACGTGGGCTGTTATAACCAGCTGTGACAGCTGGCGCCAGACTCCACGTCCTCCTATTTCATTTCCCCTCCCCTCTTGTGGCTAATTCTGTCCTGACTATGCTGACATGATCTCCCCCATCTCCCAAACAACTTTTCTGAGACACTTGTGTCAGGGGCCTTTAGATTTACTGACGGCCTGAGGAGATGGAGTTTGTTCATCACCATGTTGCCTGACCTCCTCCCCTCTTCGAGATTCCTTGCTTCTCTGGTTTTCAGGAATGTCCTGTGGGACTCCATAATGAAGGTCAATTTCTCTATTTTACATGCAACAGTTTAGCTCCTCTGCCCTCTAGCCAGCTTTGGGGTCCATGTTGGCTTATCCAGAGGCTTGGGCCATCTCCTCTCTTTGGGATCACAGAGTATTGGTGAAGTTATTATACTTCAGAAGCATTTACTTATTTTGTGACTGAATTATGCCACTCTTCTCCCTTTCCATTAAAAAGGAAAAATAGTTACAATCAGTTTTAGTGTCTAAAAAACCCACAACCCACTCTGTGACAGAGCAAACAGCACATTTGATTTCTGTGAGGAGAGATGTCCTTTTTAGACAAATCAAGCAGGTGAGTCAGTGTTGTACTAGACGCTGCGTGGATAAGAGAGAATGTGTGTATTGGTAAGAGATGTGGGTTGAATAGCATAGTAAGTAAATTTCTATACATCCTGAGTGTCATCACCCTTGCATGGAGATGTATGTGTACTCCAAATAGGTTGCTCAATTAATGAGGATGGCCACGTCCTCATCTTCCTGGGGCTGTGTGAGCGAAATGTGGCGGTCACGTTGAGCTGGTTTTACTTGCTGGTGTGACTACTGGTAGGCACTTTCTATGGGGTCAGAGGAAGTTTGTGTAATCTTCTCATTAGAGAGCTGCCTGTGACATGCCTCAAGAAAAGGACCAGCCCTGGTCAGTTAGCTCAGTGGTAGAGCATCGACTAAGTGTGTGGATGTCCCAGGTTCGATTCCTAGTCAGTCAGAGCACACAGAAGAAGCACCCATTTGCTTCTCTACCCTTCCCCTTCTCCCTTCTCTCTATCTTTCTCTTCCCCTCCTGCAGCCATGGCTCCACTGGAGTAAGTTGGCCCGGGCTCTGAGGCTGGCACCATGGCCTCACCTCATGTGCTTAAATCACTCTGGTTACAATGGAGCAATGGCCCCAGATGGGCAGAGCATCACCCCCTAGTGGGCTTGCCGAGTGGATCCCGGTTGGACACATGCGGGAGTCTGTATTTCTGCCTCCCCGCTTCTCACTTACAAAAAATACAGAAAAAAAAAAAAAAAGGTCCAGATCACTTTGCCAGTGCTGAGTTTGCAATGAGCCTGTATACCTTCTTTATCTGTCTGCAGTTGGGAAAAGAAACATGGAGCACATTGAAAGTTTGTTAAGCATTTATCTCATGCATTTTCTTGTGGAATAAAAGTAAAATGCTTATGGGGCGATAACTGTGTCTTCATTTTAAACATGAGAAAAATGAGGTCTACAGCATATCAGCTGTTAGTTAAAGAACAGAAAAGCTGTGAATTCAGTGCGATGCTTAAACTTACTTCCCCAGATAAACAGTCATACCCTTGAGACTCAAATCTAATCTAGTGTTGTGGTTTCTTGAAGTATTAAATGGTAGTTTCAAAGACTCTAGGGGCAAACAGGTTTAAGCTCTGGATAGGTTCCTGCAGTAGACAGGAAAGCAGGCTCATAATTCACACGCTTCATCTCCTTCTCTACTCACCTGCTCACCTGCAATAAGCTGGAGTTCATACTTAATTATCTAGAGGTCGGGCCCAGTTTTCACTGATTCATCCCTGGAAACCACATGATAAAGAATATAGAAAAAGAAATCATATTTCTTCATTGTACAGTTAAAGTTGGAAATCCCAACTGGATCTCAACATGATATTAATTATGGCAATGACCAATAGAATTTCATAAATGCAAAGAGCTTGACATCTTGATGGCAATTAAATTGGTAAAATCAAAGTTCTACCTTAAGAAAAGGATATAAATGTACTAAACACATTTTTAGGACCCCAGTGTACCGCACAGTGTGCCTATAATTTTATTGTATGAAAAATATGATACTTAGAAAATGAACATTGTAAACATTCTAAGTATTATTGGAATGTTCAATTACCACTTATTCTGTTTAGTGTCTTAGATGTTGTAAAGATTTGGAGGAAATTATTTGGAAGACTTAGTCTCAAACAAAAAAATAGTTGAGGTAAACAATTAAATGAAAGAGGCACAGTGACTAAGTGCGTGTCTGTGTGCCACCACTGGTGTACAGAAAGAGAAATGTACATGCATATATATCGTTCCTTCTACGTGCCTCTGGTAGGGTGCAGAAACTGCTAACATTGGTGTCTTCACTAAGGGGAACTAGTGGTGACAATGGCCAGATGGACTCTTTTCTACTTTTCGAGTTTTGGGTTTTGAATTTATAGCCTTTTTAAAAATACAGTTTTAGTAGATTTAAAAATATATAGCTTATGTAAAAATAGAAAGTAAATTAAAAATAAAGACAGTAACAGCCCAGGGAAATTTGAAGAGGTGTTTTCTTTCTCTCCAGATAATTCTCTGTAGTAAGATGGAAGAAACAAAGTCATTCTGACATCTTCAGATTAGAATATCGAATCAGGGCTCATTCTTTTAAAAATTGGTCATTGTAAACACCAGTACACAGGAAAAATAAGTTTCACTAATAAATACATGTAATTTAGAATGTGATACTGTTTTTTATCATTCATTTGGCAAAGATTTTTAGACAAAGTGATATTGTCAGGGCTCAACAAGTAAGACTTTTGGCAAGGTTCCTGGAGGAAAAGAACACTGCTGTCACCTGTGACCACAAGTAATGACTCTCTATACCTCCTGTCACAGTAATTGTACTTCTAAGAATCTGTTTTAAGGAGATACTCAGAGCTGTAGTAAGAGATCAGTTGACAAAGAAAGATGTTCCTCAGTGTCAGAAGCTTCATACGTGGCCAGCGATAGGAGAAGGGTTGCTTAGATTGTGGTGCCTTTATCCAGTGGAATGGTATATATATAAAGTGTTTTAGGCAAAAATATAGTCACATGAGAAAATGTTTGTTTTTTTAAGATTTTATTTATTGATTTTACAGAGAGAAGAGGGGAGGGAGGGAGAAGTATCAACTCATAGTTGCTTCACTTTAGTTGTTCATTGCTTGCTTTTTGTATGTGCCTTGACCAGGCAAGGACAGGGTTTCAAACTGGCGAACTCAGTGTTCCAGGTCAACACTCTATCCACTGGGCCACCACAGGCCATACAGAGACAATGTTCTTAATATAGTGTCATATAAGAAGCAGAATATAATCCTCAATACATGGTATGATTTCATTTATGTAAAAATTCTTCCAGATCGACATAGAAAAAGATTAGGAGAAATACATCAGAGTATTGGCTCTGGTCATGTTAGCCTTAAGCAAGTCTTAATTGCTTCCTTACAGTTCTGTATTTTTTAAATGTCTACAGTGAATAGATATTAAATTTGTTTTATTTCTATGAAAAAAACAATTTCTGTTACTAAAATAACCATTGTTGGATCTATGTTATCTATTGTTGTATGGTTTCACTATGGAGTTAAAAGTCCATGAGTTGTAGAGGGCCCTGGATCTGGGTCTCATGTTTATCTGAGTGATGGTCTTTTCAAGTGGGGGTAATAGTCACATGGCATTGTCCTGTGATAGTGCAGGTGGAACTCATTGATGGATGTGAGCTGTGGGGCACTCAGAAGCTGGCTGGAGCCACTCGTTCTGCCCCTCGCTGGCTTTTCTGGAGTTCTTGCCCGAGCAGTGAGGAGTCTACTGCAGACACCCTTGAAGGGTGGATCACAATGACACAGTAATGATTGAAATATCTAGAAAATGTCATATTTCTTGGAAAAGCGTTATACTGATGGCTCCGAAATGGGGTGCTATGAGACCCTACCATGCTTTTTAGTGTCTGCGGTGGAGCAGGCGGGTCGCACAGCCCCCAGGCCCAGCGGGCTGTTGGGTGGGGAGCACAGACCACAGACTCGCTCAGGCGGCGTGCCCGCAATACACTCCCAGCCACATCTTCTTCTGTGCACGTGTGGTTGTGGGAGTCAGCTTACTTACAGAAGGACGAGGCACAGTCTTTAAATGGGTGGAAATACCTTCAGAAAGTTCCTTAATAAAAACATTTTAGAAAACACACTGACTTTTCCTGTGTTTTAATGTCAAGGATCTGGCTAGTTAAATGGACATGGTTTTGGTCTTACATTAAGTTCACTTTTTAAGTTCTTATAGTTCTGAGGATCTTAATGCAGATAATCTAAAAATGCCTTTTTCCCTCTTCCCACCATTCCTGAAGAAAATCACTGGACGGAGAGTCACAAGACCCACATTCTATCTTCAGTTGTGCAAGTAGCTAGCTGGGTGACTTCTAGCAAGTCACATTAACCTTTCTCATTAGTGCGAAGACTGGACCAGAATGCCCCCGAGGTCCCTTCTGGGTCTAAATGGCTATATACTGGTTATCCTATAAGCTTATTATCTCTCCCCACTCATTTTTATTTATTTGTTTGTTTGTTTATTTATTTTTAGAAAGTGGAAGAGACTATCACTGCTTTTCTGTTTGATTCTTTTTCTTTTTCTCTCTGAAAAACAGGAGTGGCCTCGGCCGCTGGCCTTCTTTACCTGCCCACGTGGGCAGCCGCCACGTCCGGCTGCATGCTCGCGCTCTTCACAGCATCCGTGTGGCCACAAGTGCTTGGACACCTCATTAGCTCGGGGCCAAGCCCTGGGAAAACCATGACCATTGCCATGATATTTTATATTCTAGGCATATTTTTTTGTGCATGGTGCACAGCTTTTAAATTTGTCCCAGGAGGTGTCTACGCTAGAGAAAGATCTGATGTGCTTTTGGGTGAGTAATAACTACTGGAAAATACCCTTCAGGACTGGGATCTAACCCTTTACATGACGGATGGAAATAAAAAGGATGATCTTGCATTTCTCATTAAAACAGAGTCTCTTGATTTAAGAAAAAACAAACTGAAGGCATGTCTAAATTACTACTTAAAAACAAATTTCTTCATTCATCTGACTTTCAGTAATATTTATTACTACAAAGCCCTTCTGAGTGAATTTGTTGTGAAAACAAGTTTAATTCATAATAAAGTATAAAAGAGGTACTGTGTAACACTTGTATCTGACACGCTGGGACAGGGTTTAGCATATGCTAATGATGTTCACCTCACATTGCTACTTCAGTGGTAGACTTATAAATATATATGTAGAAATTGTGATATTTTTGGTTCTGAATTTTATCTATGATTTTTATTTACTATATTTTTACCCATAAAATATATTTTGCATATATGAATCTTAATTTAAATGATAAATTCCCAAGACATAGAATAAATACGATTTTCATTTCAGTGGTTATGAACTTATATGCCAAAATTAAAATTTCCTAAACTTCATCTCAATTTAATACTTTAAAAATAGTCAGCTGGCAATAATGAAATTACTGCTGTATAATATACTGCTCACAGAAATTAGGGGATATTTCAAAATGAATATGAAGCAATAAAAAAAGAAGCATTTGATTCTTTTTTATTAAGAACATCAGAAAAGCAAACAAGTCAAAGAGTTATTTGATTATGCAAATGAGATGCAAAACCAACTTTTATTTCACTGGTGAAAATGCACTATACAAAAGGCTGAAAGTACTGGAGTGTCCGCATGTTCCCTGACCCCCTAATTTTTGTGAGCAGTGTATATATAAATCAAATGTTGCTTATCATTTTAGTTAAAGTAACCCATGTCAAATGCTTCCAGGATAAAATCATTGAAAAGTGAGGAGCCAAAACTTATTAGTAGGGGATTCAGTTCTTGTTTGTTCTTATATTTATTTTTTCCCCTTTGTTCATTTACTCATTAAAAAAAAATATTGCACCCCTCCTGTGTTCCAGGCACAGTGCCAGGTGCCGGAGACTTAAGAGATATAGTGTTCCTGGCCACCTGGAGCTTCACTGTAGTGGGGAAACCCCATTCATAAACCCAGACAGTTACTGTGGGCTTACAGTGGGCTGAATGCTGCACATAGGTCTAGGTGTCCACCTGAGCTCCTTTGCCATCCCGCCTTATGCCCTTGGTATGCATCCACCTGCTCCGTACAGTTTCACATGCACGTTTCTATCCCGTGAGCTAGACAGCTGTCAGGACAGGGTGATTTTTTTTTTTTTTTACAGGGACAGAGAGAGAGTCAGAGAGAGAAAGAGATAGGGACAGACAGGAACGGAGAGAGATGAGAAGCATCAATAATCAGTTTTTCGTTGCGACACCTTAGTTGTTCATTGATTGCTTTCTCATATGTGCCTTGACCGCGGGCCTTCAGCAGACCGAGCCACCCCTTGCTGGAGCCAGCGACCTTGGGTCCAAGCTGGTGAGCTTTTTGCTCAAGCAAGATGAGCTCGTGCTCAAGCTGGTGACCTTGGGGTCTCGAACCTGGGTCCTCCGCATCCCAGGTCAGGTGGACAGGGTGATTTAAGAGAGAGATTTTTAAATTACATGTAATATTTAAAATGACTTGAGACTTTGATATTTCTGGCTAATACCCCAGCTCTCCCCTCATTAGAGAAACCCATTGCTGCACTTCCTATGCGTTGATCTTGGCTTTGCGAACTTTGGATTTCTTCTGGTTTCTTTCAGGTGTGTGTGCTCTGTCCTGCTCTGTCTTCCTGTCCATTGCCCTGCTTTTTCCTTCCTCCAGCTTGTTTAGGGGTCTGCCATGTGGAGAAAACAAATGAAAGTAAGAGCCATTCTAAGCATGTGTTTATTTATTTAGAGGTGTGCTTTTTGAGTGCCTTCTCAACTAAGAATTTTTTTTTTTTTTTTTTTAGTAAGAGTGGCATCTTGATAAGGCCACAAAATTAAGAAATGTTGGTACTGTTCAGAGTAGCTTTTAATACAATTGAAAAGAATCCATATGATATCAGTAACTAGTTATACATTTATTTTCTGGGTTTCTACTATTTCTTGAAAATTGCATATATATATATATATATATATATATATATATATATATATATATATATATAGTTTATTTTAGTTAGTTTGTTTGTTTTGGTAGCCTTCCACCTAGACTTAACTTTTAGAAAGGTTGTATTTATTGATTTGAGAGAGAGAGAGAGAGAAGGGAGGAGGGAGGTATGGGAAGCATCAACTCATAGTAGCTGCTTCTCATATGTGCCTTGACCAGGCAAGCCCAGGGTTTTAAACCAGCAATCTCAGTATTCTAGGTCTAATGCCTTATCCACTGCATCACCACAAGTCAGGCTTTACTTAACTTTTAGTTGACATATCCTAATTCATATATTGTTCAGTCATCCCTCTGTTTCCCCTTTTATTAGCTACAATCTTAGAAGTATGGAAATTTTACATTAAGTTACATTGTAATGCATCCCAATTGAACTCAACGTTATAGGCCCACCTTATTGGCACAGTGAGTGTTCTGGCATGCATCCTCTGAAGACCCTGTGCCCAGAATACCCACTTCCCAGGCCAGAGTTGTTGCCACAAACACTGCCATGTTGAGAACTTTCATACCCTCTTTTGCGCTCTCAACTTGGTGCATGTGAGGTCTCTTCCGTGGAGAAGATTGAGTTGTTAGTGCCGTTCCAAGGCTCCCTTCTCTCTTGAGCTCCACCCCACTCTGCCCAGTCAACACTGATGTGTACTCTGGGCAATCTAACATTTAGGAAGCACTCAGAAAATGAAAAGAATCCATCAGAGTCTACCGAGCTAATTTCTTAGGATCATTCAAAAGCACTACTAGAGTAACAGCTTAGGTACTGAGATAAATTAACTTAGTAACTGAATTTTCAGGGTGTGCCCATTGAATTGAAATCTTGGCTCCTGGAATTTATTATTGGAAGGATTTTTGGATTAAAATGTAACATAGTCTAATATATTCTTTCTCTTTCAATAGGATCAGTGATGCTAATTATTGGGCTGAATATGCTGTTTGGTCCCAAGGAAAGTCTTGACTTTCTTCTTCAGACAAAAAGCACTCCTAAAGTGCTTTTCAGAAAGAGTGAAAAGTACATGAAACTTTGTAAGTATAGTTTTGCTTTCTTTTCAAAATGCTTTTATAAATATACTGCTCACAAAAATTAGGGGATATTCCAAATGAATATGAAGCAAAAAAAAAGCATTTGATTTTTTTTTTTAATTTTTATTTTATTCATTTTAGAGAGGAGACACACACAGAGAGAGAGAGAGAGAGAGAGAGAGAGAGAGAGAGAGAGAGAGAGAGAAAGAGAAAGAGAGAAAGGGGGGAAGAGCTGGAAGCATCAACTCCCATATGTGCCTTGACCAGACCAGTGCAGGGTTTTGAACTGGCGACCTCAGTACCTCAGTGTTCCCAGGTCGACGCTTTATCCACTGCGCCACCACAAGTCAGGCTGATTTTTTTTTATTAAATAAGAACATCAGAAAAGCAAAGACAAGTCAAAGAAAGTTGTTAAGTTATGCAAATGAGATGCAAAACCAACTTTTATTTTATTGGTGAAAATGATCTTTACAAAAGGTTGAAAGTACTAGAGTATTTGCACGTTCCCTGATCCCCTAATTTTTGTGAGCAGTGTATAAATCTCCAAACATATGTGATATTAGAGTATAATGAACCCTCCTCTACCCTTCACCCAGTTCCAAAAATGGTTAACAATTTTCCAGTGTTATTGATGGCTAACTTTCCCAGTTGTTTTTAGTGTGTGTGTGTGAAATACTTTAAAGCAAATCTCTGATATCATATTATTTCAACTGTAAATATACTGTGTTAATTGTGTAAAATTTCCGAAATGCGTTGTTTTAATAGTCAAGACTATGTATTTCCATTTCTTGTTCTTTTTTTTAGGAGATTAAATATGTTAACTTTTAGAATATTGATGAACTAGGAACTCAAACAAAATAAGTTTACTATTTAATATGACTCATTTCAAATGAACTGGATTAAGTAAATAATGTGTAAAATTTGCAGATAGCATATTAGGATACAATAAAATTTATAACTACATAATGTTATGTAGGATTTACACACATGTGAAACTGGTCTCCATCCTCAATGAGTTGATACTTTATTGAAGAAGACAAAATATTATAGTGTAAATAGACAACAATTAAGAAACTCAATAAAATTTCAATATATTTCTAAAAGAAGTGTCACAAAGCAATGAGACCATTTTATAAAAACCTTAATATGTGTTTTATCAGAATTTGAAAAAATTATTTTAAAATTTAAGGGACATTTAAAAATTTTTATTTTTGTTATTACGTTTTAGTTATGTCCCTCAAAACCAGGATCCAGCAGTTTTGTTAGTTTTTAATCCTGACAATCTTTGTTTTTTTAAAATTATTATTATTGAGAGCATAATTGTTTCATTGATTCATCAAATTGAAGCATTTGGAACAGTTTACTCACAGAGTTGTCTAGATAGTTTTATGTGGTTTCTAAAAATAAACTATTTTTAGAGCCATTTTAGGTTCGTAGCAAAACTGAACAGAAAGTACAGGGGTTTCCCATTTATGCTCTGCCCCACGCACAGACAGCCCCCGCCACTATCAGCATTCCCCACTGGAGAAGCACATTCATTACTATTGATGAACAGACATGGACACCTCACTATCACCCAGAGTCTGTAGTTTGCATTAGGGCTCACTCTTGGTGCTGTAGATTCTATGGGTTAGACAAATGCATAATGACATGTACTCACCCTTATAGTATCATGCAGTGTAGTTTTACTGCCTTAAAAATCTTCGGTGATCTGTTTGTTTATCCCTCCCTCCCCCTACCCATGGCAACCACTGTCTTTGTCTTTTTAAAATGTTAAGCGGTTTTATCTTTTTAGAGCAGGTTTAGGCTTACAGAAACATTGAGCAGAAAGTATAGTGTTCTCATATACCCCCTCTGACTCCCGCCCCACAACTTCCACCATTACTAACATCTTGCATTATTGTGGTACGTTTGTTAGGAATTGACGAATCAATACTGATAAATTATTACCAAAGTCCCTAGCTAACATAGAGTTCACTCCTTTTGTTGTGTGTTCTATGGATTTTGACAAATACATAATCAGATGTGTCTATGCCATGTACCATTACAGTATCATACAGAGCAGTTTTGCTACCTAAGCGTTCCCACGCCCCACTTTTCCTCCCCTCCCTCCTCCAGACACCTTGCCGCCACCGTCTCCACCTGTTTTGCTTTTTTAGAACGTCAGCCTTTGTCTTTTAATTTCAAAGTTTAATCTATTTTTTATAGCAGTTTCTCATGCACAGTTTTATGATTTACTTCTATCTTCTTTTCTTATTCTTTCCCACTTTCTCTAGGTATATATATTTTTCTTGTTTATCTTCTTGCTTTCTTTTGCATTGATTGAGTTTTTCATTTCTTATACCCCCCCCCCCGCTACTTTTCTTTCTAGTTTGGAAATTACACCTTTCATTTCTGTTCTTCGTAGTAGTTGCTTATTTTTCTCACCACCTTTAAGATAAGCCTCTGCCATCTGGCTTTTATTTTTGCTGATGAGAAGTGAGCTATCGATCAAATCTTTCCTCCTTGGAAGGCAATCTGTCTTTCCCCTCTAGCAGCCATTAAGATTCTCTCTGTTGGTGTTCTGTAGTTTTACTGTGATATATCTAGATGTAGATTCTTCTTCTGCCACCCAGCTTTATTTTTTTAAAGAATGTGATATTACAATGCTAATTTATTTATATTTATTGATTTCGGGAGAGAGGAAGGGAGAAAGAGAGAGAAATCAATTTGTTTTTCTGCTTATTTATGAATTCACTGGTTGATTCTAGTATGTGCCCTGAGCAGGGATTAAACTCACAACCTTGGTGAATGGTGATGACACTCTAATCGACTGAACTATTCAACCAGGGGCATCACTCATCTTGCTTAGGAGTCTTTAGGCTTTCTGAATCTAAAAGACATGTCTTTTATCAATTCTGGAAAATTCTCAGCATTATTTCTGCAGATATTGCCTCTTTTTAATTCTTTCTATTCTTTCCTTTTAACTCTAATTAGATATATGTTGGCTCTTCTTCTCTTCCCCATGTCTCTTAGCCTCTTGCATAGTCTCTACCTTTGTTTTTTAAGCTGCCTCTTGTACTCCTTCTCTGTTCAGCTTTGTCTAATCTGCTGTTTATCTCGTCTGTTGAGTTTTTAGTTTCAGTTATTATAGTTATATAGTTTTATTTCTAGAACTCTTGATTTCTTTACAATTTTTCCTGATCATTGAGTTAGTCTTATGTTCCTCAGTCATACTATTGGATTTCCTCTTATTTTTCTGAACATATTAAGCATCTTATTTTATATTCTGATTCTTAAATTTAAATATAGTAATTATTTGTGGACTTGATTCTTCAGGGTGTTTTTTCCTGTTGGTTCCTGCTCATGGAGAATTGTTCTCTCATATGTTACTTACTTTATCTGTTTATGATTTATTTTTACTCTAAGCTCATGGCTGTGGGAACATTTTTAGAGAAGATGCTTTGAAACCTGGTTTTAAAGTATGGGTCATGTATGCATGTCACACATGAAAATTAACCCAAGAGTTAGACATTTCCCCTTTTCACAAAATCTTTGATTAATAGGTTCAATAATTTCATGAAAAAGAATTTTAAAACAAACTTAATTTCTTTTAAACAAGTATCTTTCTTTTCTGTCTAGTTTTATGGCTGCTTGTTGGTGTGGGGTTGTTAGGATTAGGACTACGGCATAAAACCTATGAGAGGAAATTGGGCAAAACGGTAAGCAGAATTTTATATATTACTTATGCATATACATACCTCTGTACACTTCACCATTATACTTGAACTCTAGACCTGGATCTAATGACTTTAGGGCCCTGTATCTCATCTCCTTAACCCTTAGGTCAGAGGCTAATAACAGAATCAAATTATTGTATGAAGTTGGGTTAGTTCTTGGGACAGGGTATAGATAATAGGGGCAAACTGCTTACGATTTTGTTATATGAAGTTCATTTTGTCATCCCATTGAACATATCTACACTATGAAATAATGAACTATTTTATAGTGGGCTGCTTTGTACTGTCTGGTAGATATTGCTGAAGGCAATAATGTGAGATTCTTTAGTTTAAGGAAAATCAAACAGCTAATTCTTGATTTTGCAGATTTAGGGTGACTTGTGTATGGATGAGTTGGGGAAGTTTTCTTGTCTCTTTTGCCTCTTGCTGTCTACAGTTTTGTATGCTGTATTGTCCCTTTTTCTGCTCTAGAGGTGGGCATCAGTAAGTCATCGCAATGTGGTGCTTTCTATCTGCTCTGATAAAAAAATATGATGTGTTTCGCCTGACCTGTGGTGGCGCAGTGGGATAAAGCGTCAACCTGGAACACTGGGGTCGCCAGTTCAAAACCCTGGGCTTTCCCAGTCAAGGCACATGTGGGAGTTGATGCGTCCTGCTCCTCCCCACTTCTCTCTCTCTCTCTCTCCTCTCTAAAACTCAAATAAAGTCTTTTTTTTAAAAAATGATGTGTTTCACCATGCAGTTAAAGTTACAGTTTGGGGGAAAACAGAATTTGGGGGTTAACTTTGGATTTTAACAGTCTGTATTACCAAGCACATTTTTTTCATATTAAATAAAAAGCTGCATTGAAGAGGCACGCCACACTTCCCTTGTTTATCTCGGTATTCTTAGCACCTCCTGGAGTGCTTGGCACATGCTCGGAACTCAGTAGCTATTTTTTAATTATGTGATCTTTTCCTTTTATTTATTGGTTGTTACAACTACAAATAATGTCAGTCAGAAGGGGATAGTAATGTCGGGGATTCATTTCAAAAGGAGTCATTTCAGTTTGATTTTATACCTGATCTTTTGTTCTTTTGTTCATTCATTCATTTGACAAATCTTTATTGAATGTCTCCTTTGTACATGGTGACAGAGATTCAGAGGTAAACAAGTTGGACAGGATGCTTGCTCTCACGGAGTTAACATTCTAGTAGGGGAGAAAGACCATATTCAGAGGAACAAATAAGAAATTGAGGATGACTTCCGGTTTTGTTTTTGTTTTGGCTTGAACAACTGGATGGACGGTGGTAGCACTTACTAAGATTGGAAGAATAAAGAAATACCAGCTTTTCAAGAGATAAAATCCTTAGATAGTTGTATAAAAAGGGCTAGTTTGATGAACATAATCATGCTTCTTGAAATCTCTGTTGATGGTTCCATTCTCTTTATTTGACATTCACTAAACTGAATAATCTTTCTTGTGTAAAGATGAAATGCCCAGCTCACTACTGGTGGCACATTGGGCTTTTTGTGTTGAGTAATAGCCCTCCTATGCCTAAAGATTGCTACTTATTCTTCTCCCAGTCTGAGCTCTTATGATCCACTTTGAGTTGTTTTCCAGTTGCAATGATAGATTTGTTCTTATCCAGCCATACTCTTTCATAGGACCCCTGTTGTGGATCTGTAGGTATTAGTTTGAGATGGATGGTTAGGCATGGACAGTGCATTCTCTGACTGAGCCCATGGGCCCAAAAGGAGAACTCTCAAAGGGGCTGGGTTCCTGAACCTTGGCCTTGCCAGGATAATGGGGGAAAAACCATTTATAACTCACTTAGAATCAGCACACCACTTTACAAATGTGTTGAAGGACTCTATCTATCCCTCTGTGCTCTCATTTTCCTCCAGTGCAAGGGAAGCCCCTCTCCTGCATATAGTGTTTATCATTTTCATGCACTTCTTTATATTGTTATAATAGATGATATATCCCTAGACAATGTTTTTGTTCCATGTTTTTAAATTTATCTAAATGACATCTGACATGTACATTTTACAACTTACTTTTTTATTTAAAATCCTCTTTGTGAGGCCTCGGCCAGTGGCTCAGTAGATAAGAGTGTTGGCCTGGCATACGGATGTCCTGGGTTTGATTTCCAGTCAAAGCTCACAAGAGAAGCAACCATCTGCTTCTCTCCCTCTTCCTCTCTCACAGCCTGTGGCTTAATTCAAATGTCAGCCCTGGGCACTGAGGATGGCTTGGTTGGTCTGAGTGCGTCAGTCAGTCTTAGGTGCTAAAAAGAGCTCGGTTTTCAAGCATCGGCCTCAGACAGGGGTTGCCAGGTAGATCCCAGTTGGGGTGCATGTGGGAGTCTGCCTCACCATCTCCCCTTCTCTCACTTAAAAAAATAAAATAAAATAAAAAATAGATTCATCTTTGTGAGATTAATCTATATGGAAATATGTAGCCTCAACTCATTTGTTAGTACTGTGCAGTATTCCATGATATGTATATGATACAATTTATTTATTTGTTTCCCATTTTTTTTCTATGAAACAACAGCCTGATTACTTCTAAAATTTTGCTATTATAAATAATGTTTATTACAAATGCTCACTTTCTAAATATTCCTCATAACTTCTAAATTTAAGCTAGAAATTCACAGATTATAAGAATACTACATAGCAAACATGTCCTTATTTTTATGACTTAAATGTGGGCAAATGTCTAAGGAAATTTCCTTTGCTGAAATGTGAATTTTGGCAGAGAGAGCTGGAGAAAAACTGGGTCACTAAACCTGACATTGTTGACAGTCACTCTAAGTCACCATTAAAACTTCCTTAGGCATTGGCCACAGAGGTCTCGGCTGCCATCTGGCCTTTCAGGTTTGGCTACGACAATGAAGGATGGTCTAGTCTAGAAAGATCAGCTCAACTGCTTAATCAAACAGGTAAGTCTTACTGGAATTAGTTCTAGGTTTTGAGAAACTGCTACTGTTACTTTTACTTTGAGCAAGATCCTAAGTAACAAGAAGCAGGTTTGCTGGGTCAGAAACTAACCTCTTAAAAAGGCTTGACTGTGGTGGGTAGCTGCAGGAGGATTTAGCTTCTGTAACCATATCTGTTCTTGTTGAAGATAAATTAATTCAGCTGATTCTGAACAAAGCCTCATACTGGGCATCTACATAGAATTCTTGTCATGCCTTTGCTCTTAGAGATGACCCTGCTGGTGGCTCCTGCCACTTCGGGGCTCACTTTGGGGACCAGAAAATTGTCAGATCAAAGGCAGCATAGGTCAGAGTAATGCTCATTTGTGAAGCAAATTACTTCCAAGAGCTTAAGGGACAGTTTTTAAGCTTTTGTGCCTGGGGGTGCTCATCTTTGTATGAAGCATTCTTGGAAATATGTTGGCATTTGGTTCATAGATCAACTGCATGGAGGGTAAAGGTCTGAACTGCTCTGGTTATTCCTGGTGCTGAGCATGTCTCCTGGGAAAGTGCTGAGGTTCTGTGCAAGTCTAATGCTGCTGAGGTCTTTAATCCTTCATTCTTGATTATAGGTCCCTGAGGCACATCTGGCCAGGGTCTGGAAAAACCAGCACAGCTCTGTGCCAAGACCACGCAGGCATTTGCCCAAGAATAAAACACTATTGTGCACTCTCTTGTTCTTTTTTTTAAACATAAATTGAGTATTTGAGAAACGCATTAAGCTTATTTGAGATTTGGGGAATAATGTTAATCATATGTGAACACTGCCTGACCTGTGGTGGTGCAGTGGATAAAGCATCGGCCTGGAATGCTGAGGTTGCCAGTTTGAAACCCTCAGCTTGTCCAGTCAAGGCACATATGACAATCAATCAATGAACAACTAAAGTGAAGCAACTATGAGTTGATACTTCTCACACCCCCAACCTCACCTCTTCTCTCTGTTAAATCAATAAATCTTTAAAAAAGAAATAATATATGAACATTTAGAAAAGTGATGTTTCTTTTGCCTGACCAGGTGGTGGCACAGTGGATAGAGTGTCGGTCTGGGATGCAGAGGACCCAGGTTCAAAACCCCGAGGTTGCCAGCTTGAACACAGGCTCATCTGGCTTGAGCACAGGCTCACCTGCTTAAGCACAGGGTCGCTGGCTTGTTCCCAAAGGTTGCTGGCTTGAAGCCCAAGGTCACTGGCTTGAGTAAGGGGTCACTTGCTCGGCTGGAGCCCCACTGGTCAAGGCACATATGAGAAAAGTGATGTTTTTATCCTTTCCTGCATTTTCTTAAGGTGTTCCTTGTATTAATTACATTCTAAATATGGGAAAATTCTCATATAGCTCAGACTTGGTCCACTTTATTTTTGTGACCCATTAGAATATTCTTTTATTTTTTATTTATGAGAAAAGGCAAAAGGTTTAGGAACAAAGTTTTGTTATTGTTTTTGCATTGCTGTAGTTAATCACTACGTACCATTTTTTCCCTGACTAGGCGCTGATTTCATAACAATTTTGGAAAGTGATGCTTCTAAGCCATACATGGGGAATAATGACCTAACCATGTGGTTAGGGGAGAAGCTGGGTTTCTACACTGACTTTGGCCCAAGCACAAGGGATCACACTTGGGGGTGAGTGTACCCGGGGTGCTAACCTTAAACATAACCCTGAAAGATGGCAGCATGGGCTTAGAGTGGAAAGGTGACCCTGTCACACCTTTGTCTAGCGATGTTTCGTGGGGGCTGAGGAGGTGCCCAAAATGCGCATATTCCATATCTGCTTTAATGGTTTCCCTGTTACTGGGTATTTTTAATAAACCGTTCAGTGTAGACGCTGAGGTTACAACAGTAAGAACATCTGACCTGGACGTTGCCCTCGTGGAACTTGCACTCTAGTGTGAAGAGACAAAAAATAAACATGTACACAAAGAAGTAAATTAGATCATCTGAGATCGTGATTACATGCTATGTAGAAAAGGAAACAAGGTATTGAAGAGAAAGTGACTGGGTGGGCCAGGGCAAAGGGGTGCAACTATAGGTAGGATGGTCAGGAAGTTTGCTCGCAAACCTCATGGTGAGAAGGACCTAGAACCCAGCCATGGCAAGGGCTGAGGGAACCACCAGGGTGAAGATTTGGGGCAGGATCAAGCTTGGTGTGCCTGAAGCGTAGGGACTGAGGGAGAACAGATAAAAAATGAGGCCAAATGCCAAGACCAGCTCGGCAATGGGTGTGCACGAAATGAAGGCACGGCAGGACTTAAGGAAAAACACACACAAGACACCGTGTAGAGAAAAGATAGGTACAGGGGACTCCCAGCCTCTAGGACTGAGAGCCCAGATCTCTGCAGCCTCATTGTATTTATTCATTTCTTTGCTCATCAAGCAAATTAGTGGAGCCTGGGTTCAGGTGCAGAGAAGGCTGTGTAACTAATACCTTTCAGGTATGTAGGGAAAAGGCCATGGGAATCAGCTGTTTTCCTTTAAACAATCTTATCAGTGCTTGCGGAGCAGAGCAGCGGTCTGCCCCGGCAGGACTTGGCGTTCCAAAGTTCGCACCAAAGACTTGTCTCAGGGCAGTCTAATCTCAGACCATTTTCCTACAGCCAAATGAGCACCGGATCCCAGAGAGCCCCCTCATCCATGCTTAAGACTCGATTTACTTCAGTTGTGATGGAAAGCCACTGGAGGATTTAAAACATGGGAGTGATTTAATCTGATTTACATTTTAAAAAGATCATTCACGCAGTTCTTGGCAGAGCAGGATGCGAGAGAGGGAGCAGGGAGACCGGTGATGAGGCAGCTGCAGTAGCACAGGTGGGCAAGGACTGTGAGAGTCTTGGAAACGGAAAGAAGGGGGCAAATTCAGGAACTGTTTTGGAAACGAGCTGGCAAGACTTAGTGATGGTGGAGGTGTCAGGGGCTCCGAACTGAAGGGTCAAGAGCAGGGGTCCCCAAACTACTGCCCACGGGCCAAATTGCGGCCCCCTGAGGCCATTTATCTGGCCCCCACCACACTTCCGGAAGGGGCACCTCTTTCATTGGTGGTCAGTGTATGAAGTACTGTATATGGCAGCCCTCCAACGGTCTGAGGGACAGTGAACTGGCCCTCTGTGTAAAACGTTTGGGGGACCCCTGGTCAAGAGCAACATGTAGGTTTTAGACTTGAATACCTGATAGGAGATGATGACATTGAATGGCATGGACATGGCTAAGAGAGTAGCATTGGTATGCTAAGTTTTTTTTTTTGTGTGTGTGTGTGTGTGGTTTTTTTTACAGGGACAGAGAGAGTCAGAGAGAGGGATAGATAGGGACAGACAGACAGGAGCGGAGAGAGGTGAGAAGCATCAATCATCAGTCTTTCGTTGCCGTTGCGACACCTTAGTTGTTCATTGATTGCTCTCTCACATGTGCTTTGACTGTGGGCCTTCAGCAGACTGAGCCACCCCTTGCTGGGGCAAGCGACCTTGGGTCCAAGCTGGCGAGCTTTTTGCTCAAGCCAGATGGGCCCCTGCCCTCAAGCTGGCTACCTCGGGGTCTCGAACCTGGGTCTTCCGCATCCCAGTCCGATGCTTTATCCACTGCGCCACTGCCTGGTCAGGCGGTATGCTAAGTTTGAGATGTCTAGACCAGTGGTCGGCAAAATGCGGCTTGTGAGCCACACGCGGCTCTTTGGCCAGTGTAGGAGTACCCTAATTAAGTCAATAACAATGTACCTACCTATATAGTTTAAGTTTAAAAAATTTGGCTTTCAAAAGAAATTTCAGTCGTTGTACTGTTGATATTTGGCTCTGTTGACTAATGAGTTTGCGACCACGGCCCTAGACAGACTAGTGACATCCAGTAGGCAATTGTGTGTAGCCTCAAGAGCGGAGTAGGACAGGAGAGACTGGCCACGTAAATTCAGGTGTTGTCCGGTAGAGGGCCTCCATGAAGGGCAGAGAGATGGTGCGTGTAGCCGGTGAAGAGAAGCCAGCCAGAGTCCGAGCTCTACTCGTCCTTTTTATAGTTCTTTGACTTAGGTTGAGGTAGTCCATGTGCTCATATCTTAATTGGACAGGTTTTTTAATTTCTAATTTGGTAAATTGTTACGTTGTGTCCATGTTTGCAAGATTGTACATTTCTATGTGAGTTGACTAATATTAGAATTGTTTATGCAGATAGGTTGCCAAAGTAACAAAGCAAGTAAGATGGATTTTGTGTATCACTAATAGTTCCTTTTTCATGTATCCATAGCACTTACTAAAAGAGAAAAGATAAAATTCTGTCTTATGAGTTTATTAGTGACACTGAGAAATGCTAAGTAGCAAGATACAACGTACTGACAAGGAGACTGCTATACAAATCTCTGCCACTTTATTGCTCTGAATGCCTCTTGGTGAAATGCTGGAAGTGTGACACATTCCTTTTTAACACATTTGCTTAGTGCTGGGTGTGATATGGTCGGACCAATAATGATGCTTCTTTTTATCCCCACATAGGATTATGGTTTTGTCAAGATACCCCATTGTGAAATCCAAGCATCACCTTCTTCCGTCACCAGAGGGCGAGATTGCACCAGCCATATCGCTGACGGTGAACATCTCAGGCAAACTGGTGGATTTTGTGGTGACACACTTTGGGAATCACGAGTGGGTTTTTTTTTGGTCTATCTGATGGCACCCAAATGCCAGGAAACACTATGAACAAATACTCTGATTTCTATGCAATGACCTATCTTACTTTCTTCTTTTTTTCTCCCAAACTCTTTTTCCCTGTGTGATTGCTCTTAAAGATAAGGCGTAGAAGCATTGGAGATGCAGGCGGTCCTTACTGATGCTACAAGGCAGCAGTGATGGTTGTGTTAGCTGGTAGTTACTGAGCTGGGGCTGTGCTAAGTGCCTTTTTGGTGTAATCTTCACTCTGTATGAAGTAAGAGCTGTGAAAGCCCCATTTATAGATTTAAAAAAATTAGGCTGAGAAAGGTTGGATGACTTGTCCAACCAGGGTCACACAGCCAGAAATTAGGTAGGCACAACTCAGAGCCTGCAAGTACTTGGAACCACAGGGTAAGACTGCAGATAAAAGGAAATTTTCTTTTCCTACAGGGTTACCGCAGCTGGGAGTACTGTTGGGATCTGAGGGTACTAAGTGGCATTCCTTTTCCCTGCATGTGTTTCACAGTCTTCTGATGGATAAGCAGAGGAATCTGTCAGGAATACCAAAATATCATTTTTAATTCTGATAAGCCTATTTGGGCAACATGACTTTGTGTATCCATATAGACCTGCTAATACATCTCCCAACAATACATGAAACTGACTCCCCCAAAACAGCAGGCCTGCCTGTTAGGGGCAGAGTCTGCCTTGGCAATGTGTCACCTAGGTGAAGAGACTAAACCAGAAAACACCCTGTTTGCAAACTAGCAGTTTTCAAGAAGAGAGAGGAAGGATCTGAGACAAGCCTGCTCTGTTAATTCCTCTAAACTTAATTAATTATTAAAGTCCTCCCCAGAAGAAGAGAGTGGAGAGAAAGAGGCCAGAGATGGTATTCTAAGAAAGTCCTCTACAAGGAGACATGAGGAATGGGGAATGAGTTTTATCCCCCCAAAATAACATTCACAGCTGGTAACTTAGTAATGAATAAATCATGAAATGCTGAGAATATATTGAAAGCAAGGATAAAGATATAATTGATATTCTACCAGAGTAAACATTCTGTAATAATAATAGAAAACAATGATGTAAAGTGCTAAGTGGTATAAAATCAGGCACATGGGTTCTGTTCACATTAATAACATGAGGCCACAGCACTTTAAAGTGACATACAGAACATTAGAAAAACAACACTGTTGTCCTGTAAGTTTTATTTAAACAAAACTAATGTGTTTTCACTACCCTTACTTTCCTGGTTACCTCACTTTTTCTCACAGTATTATGGGGATCTCTGAAATCATGCTTGCATATTTTCTGAAATAAGTCAGAGCATAAGTAATATAAACAAATTATGAGATCTATTCATAATCAGACTCTTGCTTGCCTCCTTAGGAAGAAGGGTGTTTGTAAGACAGATGATATAGATGCTTCATATCTCTTTAAGAAGCTGTTTCAAGAAATGCCTTCTGTTTCTCCCAGTAATTTTCATGTAGCAAGTGTAGGCATTCAAAAATCATTCCACTGACCTTAACACTTGAATTGGATGTATCTTTTTAAGAATAAGCACTTTGCATTTAAAGCTTGCAAGGTTTTAACCTAAAAAACAGTTGAATCTACTTCCCTTTTCTCTTCTGCTGTTTCCCCATCCTTTTCAACTCTCTCCAAGCTCCTCTGCAATGTGAAGAACAGACTTGAGAGAGAAGGCAAGACTGGAAGTGCTCAGTCTGTGTTTAGAAGGATAGCCTTGTCCAACTTTCTATTACACAGCTTTAAAGCTCTCTGAATAACACTGTGTCCTTTACTTGCTATCTTACTCACTTGATTTAATAATAATGACAACAGCAGCATCAACAATAAGAGTAACCCTTATTGCCTGAACAGTGGTGGCACAGTGGATAGAGCATCGAACCAGGACGCTGAAGGCCGTGGTTTAAAACCCCACTGTCACTGGCTTGAGGGCAGGCTTATTGGCTTGAGTGTAGGGTCACCAGCCTGAGTGTGGGATCATTAACATGATCCCAAAGTCACTGGCTTGAACCCAAAGGTCACTGGCCTGAAGCCCAAAGTCACTGACTTGAAGCCCAAAGTTGCTGGCTTGAGTCCAGAGTTGCTGGCTTGAGCCAGGGGTCACTGTCTTGGTTTGAGGCTCCAGGTCAAGACATGTAAAAGAAGCAATTAATGAACAACTAAAGTGCAGCAACTATGAGTTGACGCTTCTCATCTGTCTCCCCATGCCCACCTATCTCTCTTTCTCAAAAAAAAAAATAAAAATAAAAATAGAGCCCACCCTAATTGAGGAGATGTAATTTGAGGGAGGGAGGCAGTGTAGTTTAATGGTCAGGAGCATGGAATTCCAGAACCTAAAATCAGACAATCTGCTTTGAACCCTAATTCAAGGTGTATCCTTCATCAAGTTAGTTAACTAGCTTTCTCATCTGTAAATTAGGGGCAGTAATCCTGCCTACTTCATAAGTTTCTTATGAGAATTACATGAGTATATTATCTCATGCAAAGTACATAAAAAATAGTATGTGCTCAATTAATGCTGGCTGTTACTATTAAACAAAGTCAGACAACTCTAAATATGAGTACATTGGGCAGCTTAAAAAAGGAATTCACTTATCAATCATAAATCAAGCCTCTGTCATGTCTGCAGCACATGCTAGGTGCACTCTCTGTCCTCAGAGCCACAGTTCTTGGGCCCCTTCATAGACGCCCTGTGCACAAACACTCTAGCCTCCCAACAAGTGACATGGGAAGGTTCATGCTTCAGATAATTTGTGAAGCCATCATTACATATTTTTGTTTGTCTGTTTTCTACTATACTAAATACAAGATTCATACTGTGAATAAATATTTAGAGATTTCATTTTCTAGTGATTATGGCATGTAAGCATGAAATCATATTAGGAATGAAATACAGAATGCTTGTGCCTGTGATTAGCTGATTCAACAAGATTTTAAAAATTATGGACTACAGAAATATCTCTTTTCAGCCCATAAATATAAATAACAGCATTTCTTCTTAGGAGTCATTTAGGAACACACCATTTTTTTAAAATTTAATTTTAGGTAATTAACTAAGCCACCAGTCAATCGCCATTGTTTTTTCTTTCATCTATAGATGTGTATAAATGTACAAGCAGGAAAGAACACAAAATCTGTAATCCAAAGACCTGTTCTAGTTTTGGTTCCAATATGACATAACCTTAGTGAGTTTCAGATAAGTTGTCACTGAAAATTGGTTAAAATTCTCTTTTGCAGCCCATGTTATAAGGTTATTGGGTGAACAAATGTTAACACGTCAGAAAGCAAGTGTTCTTTCTCTTTGCCTTATACCTATACATAAACTTTCTGTTTTTATTATCACTGGATAACATTTATCTCCCGAGAAAATGTAAAACCAAAGGCATAGATCTTTTTCCAACAATATATCACTAAAGTGTATTTGTACAAAGACGCTGTGTTGCACTGGCTTTGGGATTTTCTATACCTGGATTTGAACCCTGGTTCCTTATGTCAAAAGGAACAGAATCCACTGCAGACTTAACGGACTGCTTACCAACATGTTAGAAGGGTCAAAGGAACAGATAAAAGATGCTGAGGCCCTCAGACACTAGTAACAGTGGGGAATCATGACCATCCTTAGCGACAGGCAGAGGAAATAATGTTCCCAGAGTGTGAGCTGGAACCAGGAAGAGGGGCCACCGGGCATGAGAATGCAGCTACTGCAGGTGAGGAAGAAATACCCTGACTTCTCTCTCCTGTCAGCCTTTCCTGTCCTGCTATCTCCAGTTGGGGAAACATAGCTGAAAATGAGCAGACAAGAGAGCCCAAGAGATGAAATCTGCAGGGTCAGCCTCCCAGGGTGCAGAAGAGGGCTGAGAATGGCTCTGGGCAGAGGAGATAGATGGAAAATAACCATAGATTCATGACTTAGCATCCTTTACAGATAGAGCTAACGCCTACCTCTCAATTATTGAGAATTCTGTTTCAAATATGTTAAACAAATGGTCATTCTTTTCATGCATTCATTTCTGGAGACATCTTTTAATAGTCCTCAGCTGTCCACACATATTTAATATTTATCTAATCTTAGTCTTGTCTTCAGATACTACCTTAATGAGGTGTTCTCCAATCTCCTAGGTCCTCAGAGATCTCCCTGTGTCTTCTTCTGTTATTAGTATTTTTTTCTTCCTCTGTAAGCGTCTGTGTTGTTCTCCTGCTTATTTGTTCTTGCATCCATTCCTGGCTTATCTCCCTCCCAGCTATACATTGTAGGGAACTGCATTTCCCAGAGTTTGTTGCCTTCTGGCTTCTGGGTAGGGCTAGCCAATGGGAGGCACTCACAAGGCTGGAGAGCAGGGGGAGGGGAGAAGCCAGGGTATTTTCCATCATCCCTCTTTGCTTTCTCTGTTTTTCTGGCAACAGGTGAGTGTCCTCTGCGACTCCAGTTCCTCCTTAGGGGACTCCAGCTCCTCCTTAGGGGACCCCAGCTCCTTTTGGGCGCCCTCCCGCAGAGCACTGTCTCCCACCAGTCAGGGCTGGCTTCTGGACCTTCTTCTGCTGCCCCTCTAGCTCTAGAGATGGGGCTAATTTCTCCTCGTTGCAAAATTCCAATTGCCTCACTGACTGCTATTTGGCTTTCCATCACCTAGGTAACCAGTTCCCTATATTAAATTCACTTGAGACACTTAAGAGTAATTTCAGTTTTCCTGGCTGGATCATTTCAAATGGGATGCCCCTATTTTTCCCCAGATAGATTGTAAACCACCCCAGAGTTTGATGTCCTTGTCAAATTCATTCAGTTATACACTAGCACTGCCTTGCAAAATAAAAGTATTGTGTTTAACCACCTTTAGAAGGTGTTCAGCTAAGAGAGCTGAGGTTACATAAGCCTGGTGTGTTCTGTGAATGTCAGGATTCTGTGGGTGTTTATATTTCCACTTTCTAATTATGCTACTTTCTCTTAAAATGTAGGTTCTAACTAGGACAACAAGCCTCATGTCTGCCAAATCCGAGCTAAGAATTCAGATCATAGAATAAGTCAAAGCTGCAGCAAACAATTATAATGTGTACAACTAACTTTAGTAAACAGTTTAGTAAATTTTGATTATAAAACTCATTTATATATTATTCACATGTGTTTGTCAAGATTTGTTCCTGATAATACATGAAAAATAACTAAGTAAACTACACAATAAACCTGAGGCTAACTACATACAAAGAAGCTGCATATGACTAATTCTTTAAAAAATATTTTTTTATTACTAGTCTTTAGCTGTAAGACTGATAATCAGATGTCAGATGATTACTGACACAATTTCTTCTGATAAAAGAAGTTCACAAATGCTGATTTTGAAATCAATATTTAAATCAACTTGACTCCAAATGCTTATTAGCGGGGCAAGATCATGTTGTTCTTAGTCAGAAGTTTGTCAGCCGACTCAGTTGAAGCACTGTGTCTCGGCCTTATTTATTTCCTTAGCATTAGAACATTGGCTCAGGTAGGAATTACTCTGGGTCTGTGCTCTACCTGAAAATATTCTTTTTTTGGGGGGGGGACTTAGTACCTAAGACTTTTAAAAAAATTGTTTTGCAAAGACAAAAAAGTATATATTACATTTTTGTGTTCTTTTAGAGATGATCTGGACAGGAAGCTTCAGGCTATTGCTATTTCAAAACTACTGAAATGTAGCTCCAATCAAGTTGTATTTCTGGGATACATCACTTCGGCACCTGGTTCCAGAGATTATCGACAGCTCATTGAACATGGCAATGTGAAGGTAACACAATCTTAATAGGATTGATTTATTAAGTAATGTGTTTGTTCTTCATGTTTAAGAAAAAATAAACTGACCCAACAGTTTAATATGTATTCTAATTATCTACTGCCGCATAGAAAACCACCTAAAGATGTACTGGCTTTAAGCAATAGCAGTCATCTATTTGCTCATGAATCTGCAGTGTGGACAGGGCTCAGGGGTGATCATCTCGGCTCTGCACAGCTAGGGGTGCAGCTGGGGACTAGAGGCTTCATGTCGCAGATGGCTCTCAGGTGGCAAGTTGGTGCTAGCTGTTGACTAGAAGCTCATCTGGGGCTTGGGCTTGGGGTCCTGGTTCCTTTCCATGGGGTACTTGGGTTTCTGCCCTGCATGATGGCTGGGTTCCAAGAATCAGTGTCCCAAGAGAACCAGGAAGAAGCTGCCCTGCCTTGTATGACCTGGCCTTAGAAGTCACGTAGTATGACTTTTGCCATTGTCATGGCATGCCCACATTCAAGACACATAAACCCCACTGAGGAATATCGATGTTACATAATAACCATACTCTGCAGAGTAAAGTGAGTTACTGTGGCCATACTTCAAAAATACTATCTGCTGCCCTATGAAAGTTAATTATGATGTTGAGAGTAAAAGATGAAATGAAATGGCATACAGGTTGGGCTGGCTGTCCAGCAGACAGGGCCTCACTAGAGGACACTAAATTAGTCCTTACCTGTTCAGGTCTAAACTCTTGACTGTGTCAGCGTACCGGATATAATCATGCTTTGGGGAACTGACACACAAATCCTGGAGGCTGAGACATGCACTAGAATGCTAACTGTATTCACTTATAATGAGAAATATAATTGATATGGTTAGGTAAGCCCCACGTAGATGTCTTGGTCCTTTACATTTTGTTTTTGACTTCATGACTTGAGAAAATATCTGCAGAGAGAAAAGCGTGTCCATCTTACCAAGTGCTTGGGAAGACAGGTGAGGGAGACGATGGCATAATGAGAATTTTCTGCACATGACAGAAAACACAAAGTGGCTTAAATAAGAGAGAAGTGTATTTTTTTTTTCCTTTCTTTTTTTGACTATAGAAATGAGGTATTTCCTTTTGTGAGGTCTGGGTAAGGGCGTCAGTGCCAGTATGGCATAATGGTGTCAGGAATGTGCTCCTTCTCTCTCATGGCTCCACTTGATGAAGTCTTCATTCCAAACTTTGCCTCTTGATACACGATGGCGGCGTCCATGTCCTAGTCAGCAAGACAAAGAGAGGAAGGGGTAAAGAAGGGGCCGAGAGCATATATATGCAAGTTATCTCTATTGGGGAATTCCAGGAAACTGACCTCCAACAATGTACTTCCATTTCATTGACTGGAATGTAGTCCATGGTCACACCTGGATGTACAGGAAGTTGGGAGCTGCGGTATTTAACCTTGACTTACCCATATACTCAGCTAAAAATAGTACTATTTTAGAAGAAGAGCAAGGCCGTCGGGGAGATGAGTTAATCTCTGTCATAGTGGATAAGGCAGAAAGTGGAGTCAAGGTAGACTCCTGATTTTGGTTTCAATCAGAGGGTTTATGATGGTGACATTTATTATTGTAGGAAATATATAAGAAAAAAAGTTCTGCAAAGATGATGAGAAGCTCAACTATAGGCTGAGTTGAAGCATCTGTGGGATATTAACAGATCTGTCCAGTCGGCAGCAGGATATGTGGGTCTGGAGTTGAGAAAGGCAGTCCGGACTAGAGATATAGATTAAGGAGTCAACACCCTTTTGGCCATCCTTGAAACCATGGAAGTGAGTGATGCTGCTTATAGAATTAGAGAAATGCAAACAGAAGAACAAAGAAAATCCCTGATTTAATGTGGCTATCATGGCAGCGATGGGTGAGGAAAGAGCAGGGGGGTTATCTCAAAAAAGAGATTAAGGTTAGGCCAGAGAGTAAAAGATAACGTGGAGAGTGTGGTGGCTGCAGCAATTTTGTATCACGATGTACCAAACCACCTCAAACCTAGTGGCTTAAAACAATGATTTAACGGTCTCATGATTTTTGTGGTTTGACTTGGTGGTTTTCTAATTTTGTGTTTGTTTTTTCTTGACTCACTGGTGCAGTCAGCTGGTGGCTGGGGTTCTACGATGGTCCCAGTCTGGGGCCTTGTGCTGACTGTTGGCTGGACCTGTCTCTCCTTACGGCCTGTCATCATTTACTAGCCTCGCTGGTACTTCACTTACGGGTGATGTGACCTTGGGGCAAGTTACTTAACCTTTCTGAGCCTCAATGTCTGTATCTATAAAGTGGTGATAGCAATATCCATTGTGTCAGAGGGTTGTTATGATAAAGTATAAGCAAGGGTCTGCACTCGGTATATGGTAGCCACATATATGTATTGTGTGCATCTGGCTGTATGCAGACTGTAAGGTATTTTTCCCCACCGAAGAAGAAGGAAGGGTGTAGCCATGAAGTGTGGAATAATAAAAGCTTTATTTAGTACAGAGCTTCCCAGACGATATTCTCTGGTCCTGGGGACAGAGACCAGAGAAGTCGAATGAATGAAACTGCGTGGGGGATATTTAAAGAGTTGTCTAGGGTGGTCGAGCTAATATGACATGGTGAAATTTCACTGGCTGACAGATAGTCGCTCTTTTCTAAAGGACTCCTGGCAAGTTTCTTTTGGCACACATGGGTGTGGGTGGTTCCAGCTGAAGTTCCCAGATCTGGTTCCTCACGTGACCTTCCCCCATTGACCACCAACCTTACACAGACAAATTAGTTACATGTATAAGTACATGACCCATGAAGCACAAAAGATGTTAGAAAATATGATATTTGGCAAGTTTAAGAAAAAATTACATCCTGCCTGACCAGGCGGTGGTGCAGTGGGAAGCTGAAGGCATTGGCTTGGGAAGCTGAGGACCCCGGTTTGAAACCCTGAGGTCGCCAGCTTGAGCGTGGGCTCATCAGCTTGAGTGCAGGTTCATTTGGCTTGAGCCCAAAGGTCGCTGGCATCCTAATAAGAGAAGGAATTTTGTGTGTGTGCGAGGGGGGGGGGCATATGGGAAGTATTAGGGAAGAGGAATTTTAATTTTTATTTAATGGTCATAAGCTGTGTCAAGATTGGCAGTAGATTCTTACATAGTTTCTTCTATTAGGAAGCTTATTAATGCAGAAAGTTTTGGTCATAAATGCTTGGATGAACAGATTTTTCTCCTTAAGAAATGAGTATTTAAATTCTGCAGTTATAAAACTTGACAGCATATTTTTAAAACCTAATAAAATAAAATGATAGTTAAGTGTATTCCCAGTTTAGTATTCCCAGTACATACCGCTGAGTGACTAAATTTTTACCTCTTCCTAAGGCAAACCAGAACAGACCTTTCCTTATTTATTTGCTTTTAATCACTGAAAATTTTTGTTTAAAATTTCAAATTATGTCCCCCTGCACAAAAATCAATTCAAAATGGATCAAAGGCCTAAATGTAAAACCTGAAACAATAAATTACGTAGAAGAAAACATAGGCACTAAATTTATGGACCTTGGCTATAGAGAACAATTTATAGATTTGACCCCAAAGGCAATGGAAGTAAAGGTAACAATAAATGAATGGGGCTATATCAAACTAAAAAGCTTCTGCACAGCAAAAGAAACTGTCAACAAAACAAATAGCCAACCAAATGGGTGATGATATTTGCAAACAACAGTTCAGATAAAGGGTTAATATCCAAAATATATAAAGAACTCACAAAGCTCAGCAACAAACAAGCAAACAATCCAATTAAAAAATGGGGAGAGGACCTGAACAGACACTTCTCCCAAGAGGACCTACAAATGGCCAACAGATATATGAAAAGATGCTCATCGTCACTAGCTATTCGAGAAATGCAAATCAAAACTACAATGAGATACCACCTCACACCTGTTAGATTAACTATTATCAACAAGACAGGTAATAATAAGTGTTGGAGAGGCTGTGGAGAAAAAGGAACCCTCATTCACTGCTGGTGGGAATGTAAAGTAGTACAACAATTATAGAAGAAAGTATGGTGGTTTCTCAAAAAAGTAAGAATAGAACTACCATGTAACCCAGCAGTCCCTCTACTGGGTATATACCCCCAAACCTTGAAAACATTAGTACATAATGTGCCCCCATGTTCACGGCAGCATTATTCACAGTGACCAAGACATGGAAACAACCAAGGTGCCCCTTGATAGAGGATTGGATAAAGAAGATGTGATATATATATATATATATATATATATATATATATATATATATATCATTGTGTGTGTATATATATATATATATATATATATATATATACACACACACACAATGAGATTCTACTCAGCTATAAGAAATGATGATACAGTGACATTTATGACAACATGGATGGACCTTGAGAATATAATACTGAGTGAAATAAGCAAGTCAGAAAAAGCTAAAAAACTGTATGATTTCACACATAGATGGGATATAAAACCGAGACTCATGGACACATAGATAAGAGTGCAGTGGTTACCAGGGGGAGGGAGATGTAAGGGACAGGGAGAAGGGGGGGGGAAGGGTGTGAAGAGGAACAGATATAAGGTGATGAAAAATGATTTGAATTTGGGTGATGGGTATGTAACACAATTGACTATTCAAATGATGTAGCGATATTTACCTGAAATCTATGTACACTTGTTGATCAATGTCACCCGGTTAAATTTAATTTTCTAAATAAAAAAATAAAATAAAAATGTTAAATTATTACAATTTTTATGTATACTAAAGGCATATATATATATGTGTGTGTGTATGATATACAATAGTAAAGATTAACAAGTATCCACTATCTAACACCAAGCTTATGAAAAAATATTAAGGAATAGACAATAATAGCCTGACCTGTGGTGGCGCAGTGGATAAAGCAACTGGAATGCTGAGGTCGCCAGTTGAAACCCTGGGCTTGCCAGGTCAGAGCACATACTGTACAAGAAGACACTGCTTCTTGCCCTTCCCCTTGTCTCTTCCTCCCCTCTCTAAAATCAATAAATAAAATCTTAAAAAAAAAGACATAGCCTGACCTGTGGTGGCGCAGTGGATAAAGCGTCGACCTGGGAACACTGAGGTCGCCAGTTCAAAACCCTGCACTGGTCTGGTCAAGGCACATATTGGAGTTGAGCTTCCAGCTCCTCCCCCCTTTCTCTCTCTTTCTCTCTCTCTCTCTCACTCTCTCTCTCTCACTCTGTGTCTCCTCTCTAAAATGAATAAAATAAAATAAAAAAATAAAAAAATAAAAAAAAAAAGACATAGATAATAAATTGTGCTGTATTCTTTTAGTGATTTAAAAATGTTTTAAATTAAATTTTGATAGTAAAATGGAGAAATGATCAAAAGTCAGGTATGTTTTTTATTCATAAGATTTTTTAAAAACGAAAATGGAAATTTCTTTAGACTAAAAGCTTCACATGTAGAGTTTTTCCAGCATACTATAGAAAAAAAAATATATGTGTATGTTCTGCTTCTCTGATGAAAAATAATCCTGGTCTCAAGCTTTCACCATAGAAAAGACTCATAATTACTCCCAAAATGTGTTTATTTCCCGTGATTTCAATTTAACAAACACAGATTGGGCGCCTGCCAAACATCAGGTTTCTTGCTAAGTACCAGAGAGCTAACATGATTACGAGTTCCTCTGCTCAGGAAGGGGAGGGTGGAGACATAGAAACAAATAGCCGTGCAGAACGCGTGGCTGGTATGAACACACAGGATGACTGATGCAGATTCTGTAAATTCTGCTCAGGATGAGATACTTGGAAAGCTGCAGGGAGCCAGGAACTGTAGTATAATCATTGATTATCTGCCCAAAGCCCTATCAGACCAGTTTCATCTTTGTACTCCCAGCATCTAGTACAGGAGCTAGACAGGCATAGAGTAGGTGCTCCAGAAATATCTATAGAAATGAATAAAGAATATGGGCCTTAAAGAATCAGTAGGAGCTAGGCAGAGAAAATAGCATGCACAAGGGTATATTTATTATGCTAGGTTATACATTTTCTTGGCAGTTCAGAATAGAGCACTGTTTTAATGCTTTAAATATTCTCTTCTCTGTTTATTAGGATATTGACAGCACAGATCAGGACAGATGGTGTGAATACATTATGTATCGAGGCCTGATCAGGTAAGCACAAGTGTTTGATTTCTTTTTAAGTGAGAGGAAGGGAGATAGATTCCCGCATGCGCCCCAACCAGGATTCAGCCAGCAACCTCCACTGGGACTGATGCTCGAATCTATTGAGCCATCCTCAGCACCCAAGGCTGATGCTCAAACCAGTCTAGCCACTTTCTGTGAGAGGGGAAGAGACAGAGAAGGGGGAAATGGAGGGGAAGAGAAGCAGATGGTTGCTTTTCATGTGTGAGCTGACCAGGGATTGAACTATGATGTACACACACCAGGCTGACACTCTATCCACTGGGCCAACCAACCAAGGCTGGTGTTTAATTAATTAATTAATTTTATTATTATTATTACTGTAATCTTTTGGGTCTATCCTGGAGAGAAAAACTTTATGAAAGTTAATTAATTTTGTTGCTTTTTATAAACACTGATTTGGTTAGTTAGGCAGTTTAACATTCTTTTCAAGTCACAGCCTAATGATTTAAGAAGAAATAAATAGCTAAGCAAATTAAGATTAATTATACAAAGAGGATACTATGTAAGCTATTAAACATAAGTGTGTAATTGCCAACATGTTAGGAATGGCACCATTCTTGACTGTATGGTATGGTAGAAACAGCCTAGACCATAGAATAAAAAAGCCCTGGTTTTGAATTCTAGTTTTGCCAACTTCTAATCAGGTAATCTTGGTTAAGTTAACTCAATTGTTAGAGCCACTAATATATTGTGGTGAGATCTCTAGGTAAATTATAGCTTTAAAAAATATCATCCATGTCAGAAAGTGAATATTTTATATATATTCTAAAATATATTGTGTGGGAGGCAATTTGTATAAATAGAATATTTGTTAGTATAAAAAAGTAAAGTAGTATAAAAAAAGTAAAGTAGCCTGACCGGGCGGGGGCGCAGTGGATAGAGCGTTGGACTGGGATGCGGAGGACCCAGGTTTGAGACCCCAAGGTTGCCAGCTTGAGCGCGGGCCCATCTGGCTTGAGCAAAAGCTCACCAGCTTGGACCCAAGGTCGCTGGCTCCAGCAAGGGGTGGCTGGGTCTGCTGAAGGCCCGCGGTCAAGGCACGTGTGAGAAAGCAATCAATGAACAAATATGGTGTCGCAATTGCAATGAAAAACTGATGATTGATGCTTCTCATCTCTCTCCATTCCTGTCTGTCTGTCCCTATCTCTGACTCTCTCTCTCTGTCCCTGTAAAAAAAAGAAAAGTAAAGTAACTCTATATGCATGTTCTTTATTCACCTATATCACAAAAGTAATATGTTGATAAATATTTAGAGTAACAAATCAAGATAATTCTTGTGATATACGAGGTAGTGTTAGAAATGGGAAATTGGCTTAATTATGAAGGTTTTATCTATTAGATCTCATCAGATTTTTGTATGACAATAAAATCTTTACAAACTATTTCTATATCTGCCACAGATTGGGTTATGCAAGAATTTCCCATGCTGAACTGAGTGACTCTGAAATTCAGATGGCCAAATTTAGGATCCCTGATGACCCCATTAATTACAGAGACAACCAGAAAGTGGTCACAGACCATAGGGAAGTTCCTGAGAAAATTCATTTCAATCCCAGGTGAGTGAGCTCCTCCATGTTGTAGACGACAGACAGGAGACACCGTATCTCCTCCGGGGACCTAAATATTAGCCCACAATGAGCTACAGATTTTATTTGGTTCTAGAGCAGGGGTCCCCAAACATTTTACACAGGGGGCCAGTTCACTGTCCCTCAGACTGTTGGAGGGCCGGACTATAAAAAAAACTATGAACAAATCCCTATGCATACTGCACATATCTTATTTTAAAGTAAAAAAATAAAACGGGACCAAATACAATATTTAAAATAAAGAACAAGTAAATTTAAATCGACAAACTGACCAGTATTTCAATGGGAACTATGGGTGCGGATGCATCCTGTGCTCCTCTCACTGACCACCAATGAAAGAGGTGCCCCTTCCAGAAGTGCAGCGGGGGCCGGATAAATGGCCTCAGGGGGCCGCATGCAGCCTGCGGGCCATAGTTTGGGGACCCCTGTTCTAAAGGTTCGGTCAGGTAACGAAGCTCATGGGGAAGGTGATAGAATTGAGCTTTGGTTGAAGTTAGGGTCCCTACCTTCTGGGACAGAGGAACGTGCTATAGACTCAACTTCAGATAAAAAAGACAATATAGACGTCATCATCACTATCCCCATCATTAACACTGTAACAAAAGCTGACACTGGCATGTCCCTGTGTCCCAGACAGACCCTGATCTAAGTGCTTTGTGTGTTATCTTATTTAACCCCCGTTAGGTTGGTACTTTTGTTACCCCGGTTTTATAGGTAAGGGAGCTCAGGAGGGGGACAGGAAGTAACTTTGCTAGGGTTCCCCGGCTTGTCAGCAATGGAGCTAAGAAGTATGAAGGAAGCCTGTTAATGTCATTGGGTTACTGTGATTCTCAGTGCTGGCTGTACAGGAGACTCTCCTAGAAAGGTTTTAAAAACTGCCACTGCCTGGGCACCACCCCAGACCAGTTCATCAGGACCTCTTTGTCTTACAGGCTTTGGATTTTAAAACATCTTTCCAGGTCACTCTAACTTGCAGATAGGATTGAGACTATGGAGTGGCACATTCATTTCCATTGCAAATATTCTGCCATGGGAAACATATTGGGTTTTGTTTAGTTTTAAATAGAGGTTATCTGAGAAATCTATTTGCAGCAAAAGCTGTGATTTGGCGTGTGTATTCTTGCTTCCTCCCACAATTGTATAATGAGAAGAAACATCTGCATGCAACCAAACCCAGAACACGTCACGTACATTATTACTTGACGTTTCTGTTAGTTTTACCAACAAATAGCTATAGAAACTTCTCAGACCTCATTTTGTTTGGGGAAATAAAGGACAGTTATTCATTTTCTTTTTCTTCCTTGCCTCTCCTTACAACAAGAAAAAGACTAGACCCAAGTGTAAGCAATGTGTGTAAGGAGAGCTATGACCAAGTCTTAGTTGGCCTCCGCTACTATCTTGAATAATTCCCTTTGTGAGTGTCATGGGCTGTGAAGAGCGTGCGCTCTGGGGCCAAGCTGCTCGGTTCAGATCCTCAGCCTTGCCATTGAACAGCCGCGTAGCTGTGTGCAAGCTGCTTACTCTCAAGCCTCAAGTCTCTCACCTGCAAAATGGGGAGAACAGCAGTGCAGAGCTCTAAGGTTGTTAGAGGTTTAAATGATTCAATGTTTTCAGAGTCATTCATGGCAAATGCTCAATGGCCGGGAGCTACTATGGCAACGGCAGTATTTGTATCGACAGTAGAAGTAAAATGCAAAGAAAGTTTCCTTCCTTTTGCTGGTTATGATGACTTCTAAAATGGAAGTTAGACGATCTAGGAAGAAAAAGGTACTCCCATTTCCTTAGTCTTCACACCAGGAGTGTAGAACAGTTCAAATAAAATATTTTTGGCTAATTACAACTGCTTATTGATCCTAAACATCTATAAAGGGAGCTAGATCCCAGTCAGTTTAATCAGGAAAATAATAGAAGCATAAGTAGAAGGCCTGCTTGATTTAAAATTTTCTTATCAAAAATATATAATACAAAACTTGTAAAATAGAAATTGTCAAAGAATACTAAGTTCACCAAATTCCCATTCTTTAATTCAACAAACTATTCTTTGAGTACCATGATGCCAGCCCCTGCTAGGTAGGCCCTGTGTTGGATGTGAGGACAGAGCGGTAAGTGAGACCAAATCTTTGTCCTGTAAAGCGAATGTTCTGGTGGGCAGATAAGCAGTTCAGAGGTTATCACGGGTAACATTTTTAGATACATTTTTGCTATTTATATGCAAATATATCTATATATCACACAGTTATATCAACTTTTTAAATGTATGAAGCATACATATGTGTGTGTATTCATTCTGTTAACCTGATTTTTTCCCATCTCAATAATATATTATGAACTTGCTTCCATAATAAAGTATTCCTCTCCCTGTCAGTCCCCCTCTTTCCCTCCCTCTCTCCCTCTCCCTCTCCCTCTCTCTCTCTCTCTGTCTCTCTCGCAAAGAAAAAACAAATGAAAAACTATTCCTTTGCAAATATTTTTTAATAATTGCACAATCATACTCCATTGTATGGTTGTACCAAACTTTAGTTAACCAATTTAGTTGTTTTCGCACATTTATTTTTTCATTAATATAGAAAGTCTTTCAGGGACTTCTTATGTCTTTGGATATACCCTTGAATACTTCCTTAAGACTCAGTTCTGAATACGGAATGGCAGGGGCAAAGGTTGGACAAATTTTAATATTATTTTGAGAGGACAGTATTGTTTTTGAGATCTCCTATCTCCTACATTATGGAGATTATTTGCTGATGAAGAAAAAGAAGTCAAGGGCTTCATTTCCTCAGGTCTTAACTTCCTTTCCAGTGCCTTTTGCATTTCACCAGGCCTACATACTAGAGCTGTGTCATTAGTCAGCTTTTCATCAGGAAAGTAAATAGTTAAGCTGCAGCATGTGAGCCCTTCTGGTAGAAGACTTAGAATTTGAAATTGTGCCAGAACAGATTTTATATGTGCATAATGGTAACATAAATAATACTTCAGATTTCATGATCCCTTCACCTATAAAATGGATATTATAGCTGAGGACTAGAGAGAAAAATCCAGATTTATTTTTCACTAATGATATCAGCCAATAATTCCTCACCAGCTGTGCTTTGGGAATGACCTGTAACCACAGAAAGAGGACTTTGAAGGTTAAAATGCATGAATCCTTTTCTATTTATTTGCTGTTTTATAAATTAATCACATTTCTCCTGGTTTTATGATAGATAAGTAAAACCACAGTAGGTTATGGTTGAAATTTTACATAAGAACATACCTTTCTGAATGGTTTTCACATGTCAATTACTTTGTTTTAGATTTGGATCCTACAAAGAAGGACACAATTATGAGAACAACCACCGTTTCCATATGAGTACACCGAAATACTTTTTATGAACTATTTAAAACAAGAATTCACGGACTGAGCAAGTCTAAGGAAAACAAAAGTATGTAAGATAAAAAGAAAGACGGATGGAAGTAGAAAACTACACACCAAGAACCTCAGTTTTGAAAATGTATGGTATCTATGCAGTGGGAAAGTCTATCAATTTACAAAATATATTGCTTAATAAAAGCATCGCTCCAAATCGTTTTCCTTAAAGTTTTGAAAAAAATAGAATGTGGGGTAACACTGGAAAGTTTTACTACTAGAGATAAAATCATTACTATGTCTTACCTTCCTAATGCTTTAAAATAAGAAATTGATTTATTGATGAGCTGGAAGAACTACTTTCAAAAATCAAGCAGTCTTAATTAAATAGCTGGTGGGAGAAAGCAGGGGAAGAACATTTAAAGATTGAGTCTAATTGTTAGAAGAATAAGATGTACATATAACTACTGATGGCAGGGTCAACATACCTGTCACCATCCTCCTCCGACCTACGATGGAATCATGTCTATTCTCCCATGCCTCTATCACTCCATGGCTGTACATGACACACTGGGGAGGTCTCCCACCGGTCATGTCACCAGCTGTCAGGGAGCACTCCTCAACACACAGAAGGGTCCCACAGAGTGAATTTTCTTCCCTAGAATTAAGTGAGTAAATGAAGGGAGAATTCAGCCCAAGAGCACCATCGCCATAAGAATAGTGATTTGAATGCTCTTCAGGGAGGCACATAACATCTAAGAACCAGAATGAGCTCTAAATGTTGTTTTATCTTTGAGGGCAGAGATAAAAAAATTACAAGAGAAAGAATTTTCAAAGGGTTTATGTCACAATCTAAAGGCATACCTTGGATCTATTTAATAAATCTGCCATAGTGGGCACGCAACCATATGCAAAACATTATGTCCCGGTGGTGGTTTTATAAACATGCCCACAATTACTTGGTACTTCCATCAGAATAGAAAATAGTGAAAGAAGTGGAAGGTAGGTCAGAAGAAATTGGAAGGCTCCCAGGACATAAGGATAGGAGGAAAATTGAAATGCATCTTTTAAATATTTGCAAAGACACTATCCTTGTAATATAGAAATAAACACATTTAATACTCCTGTTATGCCTTCATACCGTACTATGCTTTGTGCAAGATAAAGTATACACTTTTTACTAGTTTTATCTGAAAGTACATGGAGCACCGATGTTATGTAACCCCCTTCGACCCAATGACTACTATTCCCGTGCAAGTAGAGTAACCCACAGTGCCTCTAACCTTCCCGGCCTGGCCCACAGTTACTGTTGCTGAGTCCTGAGGTTAAATAAAAACCCTGATGTTCTTGGTGGTGCAGTGAAGGTGTGGCTGACCAGTTTTTCTGATTGCTGGGCCTTTCTGCGCAGACTCAGGACTACCTTGGAGGAGGAGGCTAAGGCCTGTAGTAAATTGCAGGGGAGGGAAGACTGACATTCTGGGAACACGGGACTACGTTGGAGATGTTGATAATGTAGGTGAACTTGAAGTGATTAGCAAACTGGTATAAACTGTCAACCCAGCAAAATACAACATCCTGTTAGCTTGCCTTATTTTGAAGGTTTCTGAGAAAATCTATAGGTTAGAAATAAAACCAGTTCTATATGGACATGTGGGGTTCTCATTAATGTTAACACCAGAGTTCATATTCTATAATTGGATCTAGGGCAGTGGTTCTTAACCTTTTTTGAGGTACCGAACCCACCAGTTTCATATGCGCATTCACCGAACCCTTCTTTAGTGATAAATAAAATATGATTTTTTTTTCCAAATTCAAGACATAGGTATATGTTTTTTTACTGGTGCACAAAATGAGCCGTGCATGAACATCACCTTGCTCAAAGAACAAAACCAACAAAGTGCATGAACTCACAACAAATTACAGTATTACTTTTTTCTGGCCTCCGCGGCAGAGGCTTCTCCGAACCCCTAGGGTTCGATAGAACCCAGGTTAAGAACCACTGCTCTAGGGTGATTGGGAATTCTGGGGCCATCATCCCCTTGAGTTCCAGCTTACTTGGCCGAGAAGGAAGTATACAGATTCCTATGTTTGTACTTTTCCTAGCAGAGTAAAACATAATATAAACATTTTTCTGTTTTTGTTTTGTTTTTTGCCATAAGGAAACTTTCTAACAATATCTCTGTATACATTTGCTAACATTTCTGGCAGTTTTCCACTTTGATGTTTCCCCCCCTTAAAATATTTAGCAGTTTAGCAAGACGCTGAATATGGTTTTTGATTTTTTTTCACATTCCTTTTATATATTTTTATTTTTTTAAGATTTTATTTATTGATTTTACAGAGAGGGGAGTGGGGAGAGCAAGAAGTAGCAAGTCCTAGTTCAGTGGTTCTTAACCTGGGTTCTATCGAACCCTAGGGGTTCGATGAGTTGGTCTCAGGGGTTGGGAGAAGCCTCTGCCGCGGAGGCCAGAATAAAGTAATACCATATTCTGTTGTGAGTTCATGCACTTTGTTGGTTTTGTTCTTTGAGCAAGGTGATGTTCATGCACAGCTCATTTTGTGCACCAGTAAAAAAACATATACCTATGTCTTGAATTTGGAAAAAAATCATATTTTATTTATCACTAAAGAAGGGTTTGGTGAATGCGCATATGAAACTGGTGGGTTTGGTACCTCAAAAAAGGTTAAGAACCACTGTCCTAGTTGCTTCATTTTAGTTGTTCATTGATTACTTGTTGTATGTGCCTTGACCAGGCAAGCCCAGGGTTTCAGACTGGCGACCTTAGCATTCAAGGTCAAAGCTTTATCCACTGCGCCACCACAGGTCAGACACCACATTCCTTTTAAATTGAAGATGAGAATTTGTTTGTTGAGTATGCCCTTTGCACGACAGGTATTATGAACTGAGTTTTTGTGCCCTGCCTAAATCCATGTTGAAATCCTAACCCCTAATGTCTGAGCAGATGGAGCCTTTAGGAGAGGTGATTAGGTCATGAGGGTGGAACTGCCGTGAACAGGATTACTGGTCTCAGAAGAAGAAATACAAGACCTACCTTTCTCTCTGCTCTCCATCATGTGAAGCTACAAGGAGAAGACAGCCATCTGCAAACCAGGAGGACACCAATTAGACTTTCACCAGACACCAGACCTGTTGGCACCTTGATCTTGGACTTCCCAGTCTCCAGAATTGTGAGAGATCTTTGTTGTGCAAGCCCACCAGTCTATGGTAATTTGTGATAGTAGCCTGAACTGACTAAGAGAACTGGGTTACTAAAATAAGCCAGTGACACGAAACTTGGGGTTGGGGTGGCCTGTGGACTGGGGAGTCAGAGCCCTCTGGAAGAAGATGGAAGTGTCCACATCTCTCCCCCTGCTTTGCAGGGGACAACCTCCTAACAGTGCATGCTGCCTCCCTTCCAGACACCAGCCTCTACTTTCTTCCCTGCTTGGTCTCAACCAGTTTTCTCGGTAGTGCAATCTGGCAGTTCAAGAGATGTGTCCTCATGACTCTCATTACTCATTCTTCTTCTTCTTTTTTAATTCTAGTACATTTGTTAGATCATCAGATGGATTGTTCTGGGGACGATGAAAGCGACAAGAAAAAAGGAAAAGTGCTTATCTGCTATATTGTGGAGCGGTGAATTTAACTTATTATTTTTTAAAATGTATTGGGTTGACATGTTTCACTTTTATACAGTTGGGTCAGTAATTTTGATTCCCATGTATTTGGGAAGCATCCGATTATTTTAGCCATAGCTTCCTATAAGCTAACAAGTAGGTAAGCTCTTTCTCTTACTTAGATTACCTTCATCTGTACTAAGGAGCTCTGAAAGAGTTAACACCTAGAGCTGCCTTCATCGTGTGAGCAACTGATAGGAGCAGTAACATAGTTAAGTAATTTCAGAATAAAGGTTAAAGAAGACTCTAAATGGGAACGACTTAGTTAAACACTGATTGATAACACAAATAATCAGACACCCTTAGTAAATTATAACTTCCCCTGCATTCAACTTTCAGGCAGAAGAGGCAAATCAAAAGAGAAGATGCCCATTTAAGAATCCTGGAATACATAAACACAGAGACGGAAGGAAGCCCAGGGATCACATAAGTCAGTTCTTTGCGTTGCAGGTGAGAACGCCGAATTCAGAGGCACTGGATAACTTAAACAAGAACACGGCTAAATTGTGGAGAAGCTGGAACAACAATGCAGTTTTCTGGACTCCCTGGTCCAGCCTCCCCGTCTTCCATATAAAGATTGCCTCTGATAAAACTTGGTGGGGAAAATATTTTGGGGATATATCATGAGGATCTGATAAATAGTACAAACCTCTACTCCATAAAAACTAATGTTCCATATTGGTTATATTTATTTGTCTTACACTTGTCTCAAATACCCCCAGCCCTGGTCTCATCACCCTCCATGGACACAAGCTGATTTTCTACCTGCAGCTCTGTTTCTCCTTCTTTCTCCCTTCCCCTCAGGTACTAGTGCAGGGCCAGTGTCTCCCATGGAGATTCCTGTCTTAACCACCTCTTTGACCTTATTTCTCCCCTTGACTTTGTTAGTCCTACTGTCAGCAGTGCTGCAGAAATCCTATCTCCCGCCTGACTAGGCAGTGGCTAGAGCATCGAACTGGGACCGGAGGACCCAGGTTCAGAACCCCGAGGTTGCCAGCTTGAGCATGGGCTTATTGGCTTGAGCACGGAGTTGCTGGCTTGAGCATGGGATCATAGACATGACCCAATGGTCACTAGCTTGAGCCCAAAGTTCGATGGCTTGAAGCCCAAGGTTGCTGGCTTGAGCAAGGAATCACTCTGCTGTAGCCCCCGGTCAAGGCACATATGAGAAAGCAATCAATGAACAACTAAGGTACTATAACGAAGAATTGATGCTTCTCAACTCTCTCTCTTCCTGTTTGTCTGCCCCTACCTGTCCCTCTCTCTGACTCACTGTCTCTGTCAGAAAAAGAAGGGAAGGGAAGGGAAGGGAAGGAAAGGGAAGGGAAGGGAAGGGAAGGGAGAAATCGTACATCCCAAAGCCCTTGCTTTGGTTCCACTGACTTATTTGAAAGATTAGACCAAGGTTCTGATGTGTGCTGCTATATCAGTAAAAAAAGATTTAAAAAATCATGCAATCTCAATATATATTATTTTTATAACATACATATGTACTATAAATCCATATATCAAATATAAAGATTAATTTCTCTCCAATATTTTTGGATTACAAAGAAATATAAATAGAAGTTGTAATAGTTTCTTGTATGTGCTGCTCCCACCCCCTGCTACTCCCCACTGCTGGATACCGTGGCCAGTGGATACTGTGGGAGCCACACATGGGGTAAGTCAGGGTTCCGTAAGAGTAATAATAATTGCTGTCACTTTTGGAGCACTTACTGGGTGCCAAGCATGGTACCAAGCCTTTACAGAAAACGTTCCATTGAACTTTTGTAGGAGCTCCATGTGCTAGGCACTACCACATCTCATTTTATTGTTGAAAAGACCAAGGTTTTGAGATAGCTCAGTTTTGACCCATTGCCCCTTGCAAGAGGCAGGGCAGAGTCAAAGCTAAGTCTCTCTGATATGAAGTGTGTCTCAGTTACTATGCTGTGCTGCATCAGGGATGCCAATGAACAGTTGTTGAGTGCTAGGCACTGTGCTGAACCCTGGATGCCCAGGCAACCGGGATGCAGACACTGCGGTCTTAAAGCCGCCATCTTCCTGGGCTCTGACATCCTGATGCCTCTCTAGATCTGATTGAAAAGGGTTTGATAGGGTTGAATGTATTTTATGAGGTTTAAAGATTTATGCATGGAATTATTGTGGATTAAAAAAAATCATAAAATGTATAATTATGCAGTATTATAGCACATTTGGAATTCTATTGGCTTGGTGTCTTGGAATCTTATCATTTATAGCCTTATTTCAATGGGAAATGCATTTCAAGTTTCAAACATTCAACTTATAAGTTAATTTTGTAATAAATTAACTTTTCACAGTCTTTTCAAGAGTTTGGATTTCCTGAACAATTTACTAAGGCAAGAAAGTTATTACAGCATTTTGAAAAAGGTTTTCAACAAGAAGCCTTGATGGAATTTTCAGATAATAAGAGCATCATGTTCTTGGAATATTCTGGTTAATTGAGGTTATTTCAAAATACTCTAAGGTGAATATAGTCATAAGAAAAGAAAAAATCATGGTTCCAAGTTCCTTAACGAAATAAACAACTTAAAACCTGATGGTATATCTGTTCTCAGCTCTGGTTTATGTTATTATGGCTGACTCTAAAATCCTCACCCAAATAAAGAACAAGAAGCTGAATGTATTTCTCTCATCTCTACTATTTTTACCTGATGGCTAATGACTTGCATTCCTAAACAGCAGTGGCAAATGTCACAAAAATGAATAATTGTAAACATTATATAATATTATATGGTCAGTGCCTATATTTGTTCTTTTATGTAATATGGACAAAACATGCTGCTTTGTGGTCTACAGAGTCTTTTCCATCTACAGTTCCTTTTTGATTCTCACAATCATCTTTGTAGTGAATGTTCTGATTGTCTATTATTGTATAATAAACTATGTATTACAATTTCATGGATTAGAAGTTTGGGAGGAACTTGGCTGGGCAATCCTTCTGTTCCATTTGGCACTGACTGGGGTTACTTGCTGGCATGTGGATGGTAGCTGAGCTGGGCCAGAGAGTCCAAGCTGGCTTGACTCATATGACAATGTCAAAAAGTATGTGACTATCTTTAATCTGCCACAACTAGCTTTCAGAAGGTGTTACCTACATTTTCTAGACGAGAAAACTAATATCAGGCTAATAAAGCACTTGCCCAGAGTGGCACATGTAGTATGTGGGGAGGTGTGTTGCTGCCCCAGGACTGCTGATTCCAAGGCTAGATAACTGCTGGACACCTCGTTGGATTCAAATATTTTCCGAGTAACATAATATGCTAAGACTGCTTCTTTTTTGCTTCTCCTCTTTTAAAAGTTATTGGTAGAGTCTAAGGCATTTAAGAGCCCAGATGGCCCCTTAACATGGTTTTAATGCCTCTCTTCTTCCATTTGACCTATTTCCTTCCCTGTGAGGTCGGGGGTAAAAGGGGAGGGGTTGAAGACTATCTATAAGAAACGGGGGTTGGGATGATTATAGTGGTACCAACTGTCGCCCTTGGTGTATGCTGCTGGGTTAACATTTACCCTGAGTCCTGAGCAGAGGGCCTAACTTGTGGAAGGAGCACATTTATTTGAGATTAATGGGGGTGGGAATCTAGTCAGGAAATAAATAGCTGTGAGGTGAAGAAATAAATCTGAGCCATTTTGTTGGCCAATATGAATCAGTCCTTTGGAATCTGGTTTAAAACCAAGGAATTATTCAACGAAAGCCAGAGTGCGCTTCATAGCAGTTTTTCTGTACAGTACAAACGGCTTTTTGAAAAGTACTTCCCAGCCTGCGACCTTTGCTCTATTGTTCAGATTTGGTCACAGGAAATCCTGGGGTTATCTCTGGCACTTAGTCTTTACTAATTAGCTATGTTTCCATTTTCCTTTATCTCAAAATTCCAAAAGATGCCTCTTTTCTCGGGAAGCGATGGCTATGCTCTTTCCTCTTTTCTGATTATAATGCCGCCTGTTGCTACATTATGTAATTTTATATTATAATTATCTTAATGATATTTTATTTATGTAATCATTATATTGCAATAATAGCGTATTGCTATTGCTATTATAGCCTACTGCTATAGTATTCGGTAGGTTTAAATTTATGTGCGAAGTCTTTGCAAACACCTTGTCTTTTGCTCTTTCAAAATGCTGGGATTTGTTTTATTTACTGCATTTAAATATGACTCATTTTTCACCAAATAGCAAATGCACTGAAGAAATCTACAAAAGCCCCTTGGAAATCTATATCATATGTGAGCAGGGAACAGTTCCCTTCCAGGTGCTGCTCAACGTCACTATGCTAAACAGCACACCCGTTACCCAGAGCCAGGACTTCAAAGTCACAGCAAAATTAAAGTTCGATCAAAGCATCGTTCACTTGGAACATTTTTGCTTTGTGGATATCAAGCACCCTATGTACTTGCAGGGGTTAGGCTTTCCATAAAAGGAACAACAGGAGTGCTAGATTGCAATGGCTACAAGTGATGGGAGCTGTTATCACAAAGAGAAAAGAAAAATCAAAGCAGAGAAAAGATGGTGGGAGTAGAGTTAGCTGGAATGAAAGGCCGAGTGCTTGAACACTACAGGGGAGATTAGTGGGACCATGAGCTGTGCCCATCTGACGTATCCCTTTATTATCTCCTTTATTCTCAAGGTCTAAGGCCTGGGAAATTTATGTGATTTATGAAGTGCCTGCCACCAAGCTTGCGTCTCTAGCAAGAAAAGCCAGTGTGGCTCAGTCTAATGCAGTGATTTCCAAAATGGGATCTTTGACTCCCTAAGACAATTATCTGGGGTGCAGAAAAAAGTATTAATTAGAATTACTATTTTGCTCCATAGTATTTTCTTGTTTTAAATTTCTGGTTTGGGTTATGTTTATATAGGAGTGAAAGTGATGAAAGTGAGTCCCATCCCAGGCAGCCCCAGGATCATCTGGGAATCTGTTAGAAATGCAAATTCTTGGGTCCTGTCTCAAACCATCTGAATCTCTGATGCCCTGGAGGTGGGTCCAATAATCTGTGCTTGGGCAAGCTCTCTGGTTGATTCTGATACCCATTAACATTTGATGAGCAAACTGGTTTCCAATATATAGTAAATGCTTACAAATAAATGCACACACAGGGTAAGTCTTTGCTGATGAGATGCTCAAACAAAAAAGTTTGAAGATGGTGCTGTGTTGGAAACCTGATCACTGAAGCCTTCTCTTCCCTTTTTGTCTATTTTGCTAATTAACTCTGGGGAGGAGAAGTCATTTAGCCTCCTTTTCTTCCTGGGTGAGCTTAAGCAAGTCACTTAATCACTCTGGAAAATGAGAATAAATTGAGATGCCACTATCTTGCAGGAGTGTCAGAAGAGCTAAATGAGCTACACAAGTATACCAGAAGCACATAGTGAGTCTTTTTTCCCCCACAGGGACAGAGAGAGAGTCAGAGAGAGGGATAGATAGGGACAGACAGGAACGGAGAGAGATGAGAAGCATCAATCATTAGTTTTTCATTGCCGTTGTGACACCATAGTTGTTCATTGATTGCTTTCTCACATGTGCCTTGACCGCGGGCCTTCAGCAGACCGAGCAACCCCTTGCTGGAGCCAGCGACCTTGGGTCCAAGCTGGCGAGCTTTTTGCTCAAGCCAGATGAGCCCGTGCTCAAGCTGGTGAGCTCAGGATCTCGAACCTGGGTCCTCTGCATCCCAATCCGACGCTCCACCCACTGCGCCACCGCCTGGTCAGGCACATAGTGAGTCTTGAGCATAAAACAGATGCTTGGTTCTTTACCCCTTATAGCTGTGGACTCCACAGCATCGGCTGGTTAAGCTTTGGCCTGCCTGTGTGTCCTTAAACACATTAGTATGTTACATGTATGGAAGCCTCTGCACCCCAAATCTCTTACAGTTTCCAGGCTATACTCTGATATATTACATTTTGTGAAGCCTTGACAATGAAGACACAGAGGGCAATGAATGAGTTTTTCAACATATATCCCTTTCCAAGCCTTGCATGTGATTTACCATTGAAATTCTAAGCTGCGATGAATAGCAGTGTCAGTGATGCCACAGACTAGAGCAGTTCAATATCACACTGTCATGAGGAACAGCTAGTTAAAGCCATGTCTGCTTATCCTGATAGAACAAGTAGCCTCTGATTCAAGCTGTGCACGCTTCAGCCTGACAGCCAGACACAGCCAAGTTAGTTCATGGGAGATGATGAAAAGTGTTGACCAGAGCTTCTCCCTAAGAGACCTGAGAAGCACTCCCAACCACTAGTGTTCATAAGAATTATCTGGAGAGCTGGTGAAAGTGGCATTCTGGGTCCCTTTGGTACTCAGCATGCAGAGACAAAAGAAACATCGCTGACACTTCTATTTATTTACTTAGAGAGGGATAGAGAGTGAGAGAGAGAGATAGGAAGGGAGAGAGAAGGTGAGAAACATCAACTCGAAGTTGATTTCACTTTACTTGTGCATTGAGCTCGTACCTGCTTTGACTGAGCCATGCCAGGGTTCCTTTGCTCAAGTCAGTAACCTTCAGTTTTTCATGCCAGCAACCTTTGGGCTCAAGCTGGCGAGCTTCAGGATCATATGAATGATTCTCCTGCTCAAGCCAGTGACCCCAGGCTGATGAGCCTGTGCTCAGAGCCAGCGACTTCCAGGTTCCCAACCGGTGATCTCAGTGTTCTGGGTTGGCGCTCTACCAACTGCACCAACGCCACTCATGCTGACTCTTTGTGAAATCAATCCCACTGGCTCTCCATAGCCTAGTTCTAGAAATATCAGAGCCATCTATTAACATAAGGATAAGCTGGAGACTTCATATGCTCAAGACCAGTAGGAACCCTGGATGAACTTGGTGAGTGTAGGGCCAGTAGTGGTGGCCGTCGCAGCCATTCACATGCAGGTTCCCATTGGATTCGGGCTGATGGTAAAGAGACAGTGGAGCCAAAAAATGGTGGGCCATTCTTTTACTCAAGTCTCGCACTAGCCGACAAGCAAACACACAGGGAAAACACTTCCCTCTTCATTCATTCAGAGCTCCCAAAGCCCTGACACATTCCCTGGTTCCAAAACCAGGAGAATTTTCTCCAGTTTCTCCTAAAATCAAAGGCCTCACCAGTCTTAGTAGGGCTCACAAAAGCCCCTCAGCTCTGGTTCCCCATCTGCACACCTTCTCTCTCTCTGCACAAACTGGCTTCTTCCTCAGCACTCTGCATTCTCTCTGCTCTCACTCTGCAAACATGGCTTCCTTCTCTCTGCCAAACTTTCTGGAGTGAAAACCTCTCCTCCAGCAAACATTAGCAGGAAGGTAATTTGCAATTTCACAGACCCCATACCTTGCACTGCCCAGCACCATTTTTTTAACACTAAAAATGAGCAAACTGAAAAAATATAAATTTTACAAACTCATTGCCCAACAGTGGGCGATGGGGAAGTACAGAAAAGTCCTTTGGTCCTCTGATACTTCACCACTTTTTTTGGTCACAGTAGACAAAATGATCAGCAGCAGAGAGTTAGTCAGCTTTTGATATATGAAATGGTTTTTGTTTTTGTTATGTGCTGGAGACAGTGCCGCATCACCAAAGACAGAGCTCCTGCTTCGAAGGTTTCTGACATGGAGGGACAGGATCTGGCAGAGCGCGGAGGCCGGCTGGACTTGGGACAAGAAGAGCTACACCAAGCGTGGCTTTATAAGCCAGGACTTTCCTGCTTGCAAGGGACTGAAACCTACTTTGAATGACAAAGAGAAAATGTATTGTTGTGAAACCAATCCCCTTGAAAGGGGAGGGGATCAGCCAGGCTCAGAAGTGACTGGAACCAAGGACTAGATGACCATCAAGACACGGCCACTGCCCAAGCTGTGCCCCGAGTCTGGAAACTCTTTCCCTCCTGCTTAGTCTACGTCCTACTTATTACTCATGTGCCTCCAGTCACCTCAGCAGGGCAGCGCTGCCCTCCCGCAACGCCTCTGCCTGATTGTAAGACAGAGTTCTGGCTGATCTATTCAAGACTGGGAGAAATTAGAAAAAGGTGACCCTTTTATGTAGACAGTGCCAGTGTGTGAAGAAAAAGGGGCCCCTTCCTCTGGGCAGATACAGGCCCTTCACATCAGGCCCTGCGGCTCGGTGAGCGGACTGTAAGTGGGGTTTCAGCTCACCCGCCCTCCGGCTGTGCTTCCTTGTGCAGTGTACAAACTGTACAACTGTACAAAGTAGCTGACTCAGATCCCTGACTGGATGCAATCTTGGAAGATTGCATACCTTTTCTTCTTACTAGTCAAAATTGCAGTTCTATTTTGCTTGCATGATTTTTTAAGGAATGTTTCACCTGCTAGCTTGGAAGTCCCATGAGGGCAGCAACTGGTTTTGTTTTTGCTCAACATGTTAATCCCAGAGCCCAGCAGTGGTTGGCATGGGAAAGCCCTTGGTAAATAATGGTTGTTTCAGGAATAAATGAATTAGCAAGCAAATGAGTGTTTCTTTATTCCTCCTGGACTAGCTTTTTCTATGAGGTGGGAGCCCTGGGAGCCACAGACAGAGAAGGCTCTCTCTCTTTAATTCTGATTTTGAAATTTCCAGGGAAGAATGCTAATTGGCCCAGCTAGAGCACATGCTTACTGGGAGTGGGAGGCACCCTGGCTGGCACCCCATATCAAAGCTGTGTAACAAATGATGGGTTTAGCAGTTTCTCGAAAGAAAAGTGGGCTCTTCCTAGCAAAAGAGGGGAGGGCTGGGCAGAAACAACTCCAGATGCCCCCACACTGCCGTTGACCTGCCATGGGGGATGTGCTGAGTTCACCTCTGAGATCATCCAGCCCAATGTTCTATTCCCTTTTGTTCTGGTTCTGTTTCCTCCAGCCAAATTCTGTTCTAGTATTGCAGGTGTTAGTGGAACAAGACATGACTGAGGGCAGCCTTAGTCAAGGAAGTCCTCATGGAGGTGAGCTTTAAGCTGAGTCTGAAAGGGTGAAGAGTTGTAAATGGAGAAAGGAAGAAGGGGAGACTTCTCAGGGAGAGGGGCCGGCTGGGGGAAGTAGGTTAGGAATTGGTGTGGCACTGTTTGTTTGTTAGGGTTTCTTTTTAATGCAAATATCTTTGCAAGGGGTACCATGTTGACTCATCTATATCTTCCGCTGAATTAGCTTAATCCAGAACAAGAAGCTGGTCATCCACAGGGATCTGTGGGAATGAGACATTGGACGGGTAAGTTTTGATAATCAAAATAGGTTCTGAGTACAAGCACCTCTAGGGGGTATCCTTTAGGTGGATCACACTGAGGTCTATCTACACTCTGCATGTGTGCTGGGGGGTGGGTGGTGGGTGGACGGAGGAAAGAGATTTGCTCCAATGCAGGAGAGTGACTCGGAGGCGGGAAAGAAAGAAGTGTCCCTAAACCCTTACACAATTGGCCCTAAACATGTCTCATGATCATTAAGTACAATAACCTCCCGGCACCTGTCTGTCCCCCTTCCAGTTCTTCAGGTGACCCCTTTGTGGCTTTCCTCAAGGATGTTATTTAAGCTCATTTCAATCTTCTTCAGTCTCGCCCCTACTGGAGAACAGTGAGGTTTGCCTTTACTTCCTAAGGATGGGCTTCATTCTGAAATTGGAAGCGGTTTAGCAGGTCTGTCCATCAGGCGCAACAGTCAGTGGGCACCTGGAGGGGGAGCTGCTGGAGGAGGGAGTGAAGGCTTACCAAGGGGATGTGGGAGCACAGGCCAAGTGGTACAGTTTAGACTGCGTGCAATGGCTATTCTTTAAAGCTTGATTGCCTGTAACTATACTCTGCCAGTTTGGAGCCTACTCTTAACTTCCCCCAACATGTAGTCCTGTTGTCGGATTTCCAAGGTTTAACAAGCATGAGAATCAAATTCCATATTCTGGAACAGGGGAAACTGTGTTTCATGCTGCTATAATGATGGGCAGAGAGAACGCTAGGCATTTTCCCTGGGCCTTAGAACTATACTTGGTGTAACTGCCTACTTGTGCTAGAAGAATAGGTATGGCTTCCACATTAATGAACTTAGGTGTGGTAGGGGAAAATGGGGTGAACAAGCAGTCTTCTGTAAAATGCTAGGCAAAGCAGCAATCTAGCAGTGATTACAAATACAGATCTGAAGCTAGTCTTCTTGGCGTTGATCCCCCCAGTTCTGCTGCTTACTAGCTGTATGACTGGGCAAGTTACTTTACCCATTTGTGCCTCCTCCTTCTCACCTGTAAAATGAGTTTAACAAAAGTTCCTTCCTCTTGGGACTGTGGGGAGGGTGAAGTGAATTAATTCAAGCAACTAGAACAGTACCTGGTGCCATGTGTTTGCCAATATTTATATTCCTTAATCTACTGTCTGTGGATTTGAAATATTTCCCAAAGTGGAGGTTATAGAAAATTTGAATGGAGGCTAAAATAGACTAAGGTTGTGGTGATAGAGCTTAGAAGCCAGAAAAAATGTTGGAGGAATGAAAGATAAAACAGAAGCAGTCGTAGGGACTCAAGGCTGGACTTTCAGGATAAACTGATCACCCCATGGGAGTGGGGACAGGGTGGCTGGGGGTCTACGGTGCAGTGGGAGCCATCAGGGCCTGGTGTTAGGGGCTGAAACAATCAGAGAGAGGTCAAGGGAGGGTGCGCAGGACTGAGTCTGGGTGTGGGTGGCTGCAGAGAAAGCAGTTTTGACTGTAACCCAGTTTGAAACGAGAGGTGAGCAAAATGTGGAAAGAGACGAAGTTTAAATTTGGCATCTCCTCTCCAGAGGGTACTCTCTTGCTCTATATCCAATACTTCCATTCTGTCTTAAAAATGCTGCCCCCAGAGCAAAGCCTTCCTCCTCTCCTACCCACTGCTCCATAGCCTGAAACTGTTCACTGCATCCCCACTCCCACTTCCCTAACAAAATTCCCATCATTCAAGTGCAGGCTCAGACAGAGTGGAACTCACATCTCACTAACAAATTACCAGAGGCCACTGCCTGGTCCCTGATGGCCTGAATTATAAAAAGGAAATACTCAAAGATGCAAATGAGTATCTAATGTAAGAATTCTTAACGTCCAGAGTGATAGGGTGGGAATAGGCAGGTTTCAGGTCCTCGATAGTCATCGTTTTCAATGATTCTTTAAGGGGCCCGTGACTCTCAAAATGTTCAGGGCATTTGCTTTCATCTATTTTGGCTAAGGCAGTGTGACAAAGTAAATTGTAGGCATTCAGGTTAGTGGGAAGAAAATATTTTTCAATTCCATAAATTACTGATTCATGTATGTGTCTGTACCCACATACGTGTATGTGTGTGTCCAAATTCTTTTTCTGTTTTGGAATCATTGATGTTTTTCTTAGATGCTTGGATTTATTGTTTCTTTGCCACCAATATGGTTCCTGCTATTGGTTCAGGTGGGGTTCAGGTGTGAGTGCCAGAGGCAGGGAGGGAGTAACCCAGGCAGCTGGAACCAGGCTGTAGAGGTTTAGTTGTAGAATCTGCTTAGTCACAGGTCTTTGACATCCTCTATCCTCTTCCTCTCTAAAACAGGAAACTCTTACTTCCATTAACGGTGTCATCACCAAGGAAGTATGCATATATTTTCCCCAGCTCCCATTCTCCTCTTCCCTCCCCTGGTTCCTATTGCTGTCTGCGGCTCTATCCACTCTCCCAGAATGCTTCACTCTGCCATAATGAGATGCTCGGCTGCTGTGCAGCACCAATGTCTAGAGATGGATGGGCCTCCTGTACTGCCCTGAGAAGGGTGTTAAAAGACATTGTGTTCATGGTAGCAGGCTAGAAAAGGCGAGGAGACACGAAGAGCCTGACACACAGAAGCCATTGTCCAAGTGAAATGGTTATTCTTTTTTGTCCATTCCCTGCTAGCTGGAGTAACTGAAGCAATGCTATGTTTCTGAATGTCACTATAAAGGTCATGCATTGTTTAGATTCAATTGGAAAATTATACCTCCTGAGATCGATTTAATGTGACATTGTTAGAACTTGATTGGTTCAGTGCGAATAAGGTGAAAATACCCAATTCAGGGAAGAACATGTGGTATGAATAAATACATTTTTATTCGAATACGCTGTTAAATCTGTAGGCAGGTGTGATTTTTGTAAAATAAAAGACCCTGGCTAAAAAAGAAAAGTGTCCGTTTAAGTATCCTACAGTGGTGTTGGAGAAAAAGACTAGGAAAAAAATGGCTTATTAATGCTACTGCAATAGTCATGAGTCAAGAAATCTTGGAAGTCAGAAATAGTTTTAAAAATAAATAAAAATATCTCTGTATCTAGAGGAGGCAAACAATTTGTTGCTAAGTGAAATTAAAACACTAATATAAAATCTCAATGGAATTAGAAAATCTTAGCTCTTCTGAGAGATCCTTAAGATGGCTACTTTGGAAAGAAAGAACCCAAAATTTTCTAGAAATTTAAAAATACACTCTATTTTACTTGAAATAGTCCCAAGCATAAAAATTAGCCAACTGCACTATACAAGATCAATTAGGTTCACAAAGAAATACATAATAGCATCACGTAATTGGTGCTCATGCATTCATTCCTGCTTTATACTTTTATATATTTTATCTTATTTTGCCCTTATTTATTCCTTGAAGGTGTTACTCCCATTTTTATATATAAAGGCACTGAGGCCCCAGACAAGTTTAACGCCTGCTCAGGGGTTTGAGTGGTAAGGTTTGAGTCTTAATTTAGGCTGGTCCAAGGGTAATACTTAAAGACGTTTTGTCAATGCCTCTGGTATAGTATAGTAGACTAAAAATCTTGTACACCAGTTACTGTGGCTCTCAGGAAAAGGTAACATTATTTCAAAATACAAGGAAGAGAAAGTATTCATTCTGGAAATACAAGACATGTCTCTATGCATGTAGAATCTCCTATAATTTATTACAATCTGTTGACTTGTTGGGGATGCCATCTTTTTATATCCAGAGGAATTTCCTAAGTCCATTTGAACTTCTAGTATCACCAAATTTTTGTTAAGCTAGTTTTCAAAGACTTTGAATGATACAGCATTGATACTGGGTACTCATCTTTTCCTGTCCACTGTAAGGTCTCATATTTCAGTTCCAAACGAGGCTCATCTCCCATTGGTGGAATGTCCTGGGAAGGACACTTCTGCCTGCTAAGTCAATGTTCACCTTAACTCTAGAAGGGAGGAAGGAAACCAAGTTCACAGAACAGTGACTGTTTACTCAGGGACTAGCTCAGAGGAAAAGACAGATTTGGGATGACGTCAGATGTGAGGAGGAAGGGTTTATTTAAGAATGAGAGCAATATTGGAGAGTGTCACATTGACAACAGCCCCTACCATTTATTGAGAATTACTACAGTGGGTCCGTAAAGTCACGGTGCACTTTTGACCGGTGACCGATCAAAAGTGCACCATGACTTTACGGACCCACTGTATATGCCAGGTACTTTTAAGCACTTTACTTGAATCTATACATTCATTTAATCCTCTTAACATACCTATGAAGTAAATCGTATTATTTTCACTATTTTGCAGATGAGAAAACCAAGACACAGTGCAGTGGGAAGTAATTTGTCTTCTACAGAATTTGTATTAGGTTGACATAACTTTCAAATGGGAAGGGAAAGTAATTTACCCATGTTTGAAATTTGAAGCTTTGATATTGGACACTGGTTGGTGCAGGGGAAAATACCTGGTCTAGGAAAATTAGGAAACCTGAGTTAAATTAATGCTTTGTTATTAGCAAGGCGAGTGACTTGGATTAGACATTTAATTCTTTTGAACTTTTAGTCTCATAGTCTTAAAATGAGGAAGTTTGATTTGATAACCTACAAGATTTCTTTCAGATCTAAAACTTCATGTTACAGTCAACATTTAGTTCACTTTAAGGAACAGTTAACTAGTACCTACTAATTGAAAGTACTAGTATACTAGGTACTAGGAATATAAAGTTAAATGTAGTAAGTTTCCTGCCTAATTGGTACTGACACAGTGGATAGAGTGTTGACCTGGGATGCTGAGGTTCCAGGTTTGAAACCCCAAGGTCACTGGCTTGAGCACCGGTTCACCAGCTTGAACGTGGGGTTGCTGGCTTGAGCCCCAAGGTTGCTGGGTTGAGCCCAAGGTCGCTGGCTTGAGTAAGGGGTCACTGGTTCTGCGGGAGTGCCCCCCACTCCAAGTCAAGGCACATATGAGAAGCTCTCAATGAACAACTCAAGTGTCGCAATTAGGAGTTTGATGCTTCTCATCTCTTTCCCTTCCTGTATCTCTCTCTCTTTCAAAAAAAATGTAATAAGTTTCCTGCCCTCAAAGGTTTATAGTCTTGGGGATTATTAAAGTGATTGGATAATATTTGCAGAATATTATGTCATCATTTAATTATATTTGTTTTATTATTCATAAAATATGTGGGGCAGCGAGGTTTAGCAGACTAAGAATGAGCTTTGCCTCTCAATCTTCAGACTGTAGCTGACCCACTACAAAGATCTGTGTAAATTACTAAATCTGTTTCTTATTTGAAAATAATCATACTGACTAAACTGAAATAACAAAAGCTGTATATTCTGTATGTTTTGAGGGACTCCCTGTGCCAGAAGAGTGCTGCATGTTAAGGGCAAAGTAGCGGGCAGGTTCCTCTTGTAGCTTACTTAATTGTTGTTACATAACATTACTACAAAGTTTGCTGAAAAAATAAATCTGTATAACAAATGGTTACCTAAAACAAATTAATTGTAGGCTTATTTGAATTTTAGTGGTGTCCAGGAGTAAGCCCATTTATGTACAAAACAACCTGTCTCAGCTCTAGAAGTACCAGGAACAGTAAAAACCCATACAAATATACAAAATATTATAAACTTGTATAAACTATATATAACTTATTATTTTCTTGATGTAGAATAGGTTGGAAACATAAATGGGATACAGAATGCAGGAGCACCTTTTCTGCTGAGAGTAAGGATGGATGTTCTTACAATTAAATCTGCTAGACAAAGATGGCCTATCTCAGAGACCAGAGTTACCTACCGCTCTGTGAGGCCCAGCTGAGGCTCTCAGGTTAAAGGTCACCAATATGGATGCTATTCTTGTCTTGAGAAGGAAACTAAAGTGGAAAAATTCAGGTTCAATACTGAGATTCTACAATTAAATGAAGTGATTCGTAAACATTTGAATGATAGAAATGTCAAAAATTATATTTTATAAATTATAAAGGTGTAATATATTCCTAAAACATTAGGGATTAAGTAGTATGGAATATATACAATGCCAGTGGTGTGGGACAGGGGAACTGGCTTGATTCGATTCCTTTCTTTCAAATATCTTGGGTTTGGTGTAACATTACCCCTGATTTGAAACCTAAATTTCAGAACCCTGAAACTTAAAAGCCCGGGCTATAGAAATCTAAAACCAAAATAAGAGATGTTTGTGGAGTCATCCATTCTCTAAGATGGGGTCAGTAGAACGCTATTGTCCCATCTGGGGCAGGGCCTTGGGACACAGGGAGTGTGCTGTGATTGGGGTAGGAAGGAGCAATCCTCCACTATCCCTCAAAATAATATTACTCACTACAGTAACGCAGTGAGTGTGGAGTTGGTTTGAAAGGATTGAAAATACTGGTCAGAACTCAGGGTACATATTCTTGACTTAGGAAACTCAATGGTCAGTTCACCTAAATTAAGGATTTCCTTTGCCAAGTAACAGCCAATTTTGTTTTCTGGACGACTTCCCAGCGTCAATGACTTAGGTTGTCTTAACTTATGTTGGCTGTCCTTCGAGGGCTGGTGACTTGTTCATGTGCCAGAGTGTTCAGAGCGCGGCCCTGGATTTCCTGTATGCGGTCTCAAGCTTGCAGATGTGTGTATGAGGGACAATGCCTGTAACATTCGAAGCCTTTCGAACAACCCATTTGTGACCCAAGGGGATGAAGTGTTAACTCTGGAAATGAAGTGCATTTCTAAAACGGGGTAAGGATGGATTGTTGTAGAAGAAATGGGAATTGTTCCTCACCAGAGGGTTTGCTGGAAATGAAGACACGGAAGTTCTTTCTCCGGTTTCCAAATGTAGGAAACCACTGGCAAGAGAAGTCCCAGTCGAAGTTCGGCGCGGACGGGGCTCTCGCAGGGTTCTGAATTGTGCGAGACAAGTGAGAAGCGCGGTCACGATACTCCAAGCGCGAGGTATAAGCTGCCTCTCCTCCTCCACGAAACAAGATACAAACTGCCCAGATTGCGCCTCCCCTTCTAGGTTTTTCTGGGAACACTTCGCGTGCTTTGTTTCAGACGCCGACCCATCTTTCTTGGTTGGTCTGCAGCTCCACCAATCCTGCCCGCGACGGGGGAGGAGCTTCAGGGTCAAGGTGGACCAATTCCCCAGCCTCGCCCCTACACGCGCTTTCAGACTCCCGGGGATGAGTGACAGAAGCCGGGCCCAATCTGATACTCCAGAGCGTGGTCTCCGCCAGGGGCGTTACCAAGACGAGGACCGGGACCAATCGCACTTGACTTCAGGGGGCGGGGCCTCCCTGACCGCTCCAGACCGGCGTTCTCTGCATTCCTTTTGTCAAATGAGAGACGCGGAGGGGCGGTTCCTCTCAGAAGCTTAGCCAATGGGGGAGGCGAAGTGGGCGGGCCTGGAGTGCCTGGCGGCGGGTCCTCAGCTCCCAACCGAGGTGCGGCGAGCTGGTGGGGATACCGCGAGGCGAGCGCGGGATCCTGGGCGGCTAGTGGGGTGTGCTGTCCGAAAATGCACTCGGATGCTGCGGCTGTCAGTGAGTAACAGAGAGCGAGAGCGGGTCGGGCTCCGGCGGCTGGCAACACTCTCCACTCGGATCTCGCAGTCTCTGCGCCCGCGTCTCCTGTCCCGAAACGCGCCGGGAGCCACCCCTGCCCCTCCTGGGGCCGGGGCGGGGGGTGACGCCTTGTGCGGTGCGGGGCGGGGGCGGGCGTCGGGGGAAGGGGCTGGTCTGCTAGGGGAGGGCGGAGGTGAGGGGGGTGGGGAATGGCTTCATTTTAGTTGGGGGGGGGGGCGGGACGTGCGATGAAGGGCCGGGACCCGAGTGTCTGGGGTGAATGGAGGTGGAAGCGGTGGCGGGCGCTAGCGGGCACGGCCAGGGGGTGGCACCGGAGGGAGAGAGAGGCAGCGAGCGAGCGAGCGGGGGACGCAGGGGTGAGGATTTCCTAGGGGCTGAGCGGTGTGGGTGGCTTGGTGAGAAAGGCGGGTGAGTGCTAGGGGGAGCGCGGGGGCGGGGACAATGGGAAGAAGGGCTGGTTGGCTGGGGTGGGGTGGAACAATGGGGTGGGGGAATGGGGGCAGCGGCCGAGCGGGGCAGGAGGGCGGGCAAAGAGATGAGGGCTGATGTAACGGGAGAGCGAGATGGTGGGAGGGATTGGGGTGTGAGGGCATAGTTGGGGAGTCTGGCAGGCGGAGGGGCATAGGAAGGCTGATGGGGTAACTGGGAGTGGTGAAAGGGGGATAACATTGGGGTAATAGGATGGAGCAGGTGTTGGGAAAATAGGGTAATTGGCAGTAAGAGGAGAGGAAGGAGGGGAGGTTATGGGGTATAGGATGGGGGCAGGGGTAAAGGAGATGCAGTGTGGGTGAAGAGCGAGTTGGGAAGGAAGGGAGATAGGGAGGGGCCGGGGCAGGGGGTGGACTGTCAAGTCCAGATTTCGTCTGTGTGGGGCTTGGGGGTGGGGCGGTAAGGTGTCAGACTGTGTGTTTGGGGGAGGTGTCTCTTCCTCCATTAAGGCAGGGTCCCTGAAGGGGAGAGCCCTGTGCTGCGGGGTTCGGGGGGAGGCGGGGTTGAGGTGGAGGGGGCGAAGGGGGGGTGCCCCAGGTTGGCGCTGGCCGCGATTCCCCCTGAGCGGCGGGAAGCGAGGTCAGCGCTGGCGCGGGCTCCGGCTGCAGGGCTGGGAGGCGGGGCAGGGACGCGGGCTGCGGGTTTTCCGCGGCCGGAGCCGGAGCCGGAGGGGTCGGGCCTTGGAGGCGGGGTGGAACGTTTTGCGCAGGGAAGGTGTCGGGGTCTCTGGCAGTCCCTGAATTTGGCAGTTTGTGACGCAGTTTTCTAATACTTGGTAGTCCGGTTGGGAGGCTGGTGCCTCTGAACCCGCTTCCCTGCAAGGAAGTGTGGGGTCAGAGTCCCCGCGTAGCGCGGGGTGGCGGGGGGGAACGCGACCTCGCTTAGGCGTGCGGAGAGAGTGCATTAGGGGCTTCCTTTAGGGTCTGGCTCCAGTTGCCGGGTGTGAAGGGGAAAGGCGGTCCTGTGGAATTCTGGGACTTGTAGGCCTGGACGCGGTTGGGTTGGGTGCACGTGGGTAACTGTGGAAACGAGTTCCAGAATGCAGTGCGCCCCTTGGAGCCTCCCTTCTCTGCTAACTCGTGCTTTATTCCCCCGAGGACTCCAGAGGGTACTCGAGAGGCTCTTGTGTCTCATGGGACTGGAAAAGGGTCACTAGATAGACCTCCTTCCTTTTGTCAGCGGGAGGTGAAAAACCAAGTCAAATGCAGCCCTTTCACACTTGGGTTCTTGATTCCGGACTTGATTATTTCCCCCTGCATTTGGTGGCCTTATTCGTGGAATAAATGCTTAGTCTTGAACCATCAAACACACTAAGTTATGGGTAAAACATTCAAGATGTAACACAATGTAAAGCAGAGTTTAAGGTGCTGTATTTATTGTGGCTTATGTTGTATGTAAACACTAGTTTCAAAAGTTCAGCCTTATATAAATGTGGGAACACAGAGAAGACAAATTTAAATTTAACCCTTGTGAAGATAATATAAATTATGTATTTGTATTTCTTGGACTGTCTCCAAGGATGAGGGAGGGGACTTCTTGAAAAATGATCTTGAATTGAGTTTGGAGGTGACTTAATAGAATTTAGGGTGGACCTATTCATAAAGCCAGCGTGAAAATGTGAAGATGAATAATGGGAATATGTCTTCAGTTTTAAAAGAAGCATGGGAAGCAAATGAAACTAGAGGAAGGTAAACTCAGTGGAGGACCCTTAGAGGTTTTCATGGTTTTTTTTTATTTGCTATGGCCTATAATTCCTTCTATCTGCCTTTTTAATATTAGAGACCATTCTCTTAGTCTCCAGACCCCGACGTCCTGTGCTCCTGGAGTACTACCGTATGTGGCAGCACCGCAAAGCACAAACGTCCAGTACTACTTCCGGTGACGCGGGACCCATGCACGGCTCCGGAAGCGCTTTTGTTCCCGTTTTGGTTTTTTACTTTAAGATATGTGTGGTGTGCATAGGGGTTTGTTCATAGTTTTTTTTTATAGTCCAACCCTCCAACGGTCTGAGGGACAGTGAACTGGCCCCCCTGTGTAAAAAGTTTGGGGACCCCTGCTCTAGACTCCCCAAACATCACAACCTTTGTGGGTTCCCTTTACCATTTATATGCAATGATTCAAAACTAATCTAGAGGGCTGTAAGATTAGCTCAGAGATGACAGATAATTTTTATGCGAGTTTTTGGAAACTGTTGGTAACATAGTCACTAAAAGAATATTTTAATGACCCTAATGATAAAAATTTTACCAAAGAGCCCTAAGATTTGTGAACCCTTTAATATGGTCACAAATATACTGAGTTTATGTACTTGATTCACTGATAGTTCTTTTCATAATGGCTGAAAAATTGGTCAATGTGTGGTTTTTGGGGGAAATAATTTGTACGGACACATTGTATCTATCTTATTTTTTTTGTTTATGGTGAAATACCAAGGGGACCCTTTGTAATACATAAATGTGTAATGTGGGCATATTTTAAAAAATGTACATTTAATCCTGGAATTTGCTCTCATAAAGATGTATGAGATTGAAAACAAGAGTTGTAATTGTCTTCAAGATGGTGTTTTTTGTTTTTATTTTATCATTTTTATTGATTGATTTTAGAGAGAAAAGAACGGGGGCAGAGAGAGAAAGAAGCATTCATTTATCGTTCCACTTAGTTGTGCATTCGTTGGCCACTTCTGGTATGTGCCCAGAGTGGGGATCAAAACCTCAGCCTTGTTTTTTCCAGATGATGCTCTAACCAAAGATGCTGTTTTTTTAAGAAACTATTAGGTTACTCATTTCTTTCCCATTTTCTATTTTATTTTAAAGGGTGGATATACTTTACCCCTCCTCAACGACCCCAGCCCTCCAAACCCTAGGTTTCTATACATTATCAGCTTAAACTTTCTGCTTGGTTTTTAGGTTCTTTGATTTTTGGCCTTTGGGGAGGTCCTTTATTTTCTTATGAAGTTAGCTATGTATTTAAACTAATGTTTCTTACACTTTACTCAGACTTTGTGGATTCTTTTATATCAGGAAGGATGTTTATAATATTGTTTATAACATTGCCAGAAAAGAAAGTCTTCCTATTTTTCTCCACCTTAAAACACTTCTGTACATTTACTCTTTTCTTCCTCTATACCTCCCTCCAAGAAGACTGTTCCTCCTAACACATGATCACACTTTTTCAAATGTTATTAATCACTTTCTGTTTTTATCTTTGCTGCTTAGAAATTCTTATTAACTTACTGCTTTTTTCCTGACCATAATAAACATTTGCATTCTCCTTATCTCAATAATATAATCTTGTTGACTCAGCAGTTTAGAAATCAATCAGAAACTGACCTTGTGATGACCTTTGTTGTAGAGTTAGTATGCCTTCGGCAAGCAGTTGCCCAATTAAAAATGGCTTAAGCCTGACTGGTGGTGGCACAGTGGATCGAGTGTCGACCTAGGACACTGAGGCCCCAGGTTCGAAACCTTGAGGTCACTGGCTTAAGCGCAGGCTCATCTGGGTTGAGTGCAGGCTCACCAGCTTGAGCCTGCTTGAGTGGGGTCACTGGCTTGAGCCCAAGGTTGCTGGCTTGAGCTCAAGGTCTCTGGCTTGAGAAAGGGGTCAGTTGTAACCTCCCAGGCAAGGCACGTATGAGAAGCAATCAGTGAGTAACTAAAGTGCCATAACTATGAATTGATGCTTCTCATATATGTCCCTCTTTCTCTCTCTTGCTTTAAAAAAAAAAAAAGACTTAAATAGCCTTGGCTGGCAGCTGGTAGAGCATGGTCCCCATAGGCCGAGGTTGCAGGTTAAATCCCCAGTCAGGGCACGTATAAGAATCAACCCATGAATGCATAAATGAGTGGAACAACAAATTGATGTTTCTTTCTCTCTCCCTCATCTTCTCTCTTTCTTAATACGAAGAAAGACTTAAATAATAGAGCTTATTGTCCAGTAGCAAGAAGTCTAGACAGGTATTCTTGTCGAGGCTCAAAGGCTGGTGTAGCATCTTAATGATTACTTGTAAGAATCTGCACTCTTCACATCCCTTTCTTCCTCTTCTTAATATTTTGGCTTATTAAGTCTCAGGCTCATTGCCTCATGTTTGCAGAGTGGTTGCTGCAGCACCAGACATTATGCCTGTCTAAGATAGGTAGGGAAGGAGTTTATTTACTTACAAGTTCCTCTTATCAGAGAAGAGTGTTTTCCAGAAAGTCAGCTTGGAGACTTCTACAGTTTTCATTAGTTAGAACTCATCTCACGCCACTGCTACTTGTGTGGGAGGTTGAGAAGGTGAAATCTGGCATTTTTCAGCTTCTGTTATGGGATGTTGCCTTTGTCAGGTTGGAAGAAGGGTCAGGAGAACGTTTTGGGTTGGCAGCCTACAGGTTGTATCCCTGAACCAGCTACTCTGTCTAGCTGTTTCAGGTTTGGTCTCAATCTTTTTATCTGTTTGTTTTTTGCCTTATTCTAAAACAGTGGTTGTTAACCTGGGTTCTATCGAGCCCTAGGGGGTTGATGAGTCGGTCTCAGGGGTTCGAAGAAGCCTCTGCCGCGCGGAGGCCAGACCGTAATTTGTTGTGAGTTCATGCACTTTGTTGGTTTTGTTCTTTGAGCAAGGTGATGTTCATTCACGGCTCATTTTGTGCACCAGTAAAAAAACATATACCTATGTCTTGAATTTGGAAAAAAAATCATATTTTATTTATCACTAAAGAAGGGTTCAGTGAATGCGCATATGAAACTGGTGGGTTCAGTACCTCAAAAAAGGTTAAGAACCACTGTTCTAAAATAATTAGAGATCTCCGGAATGCAGATTAAATCCTGTGAAGTGAAGGAAAATAAACTGTAGATTGACAAGCTGCACATAAATGCTTGTCATATATTAGAAATAGGCCTATATTTGTCTCTGAGCTTCCTCATAGGCAAAATGAAGAGGGAAGCAAAACCAATTAATTTTATTCATTTGGTTAATGAAAGAATTCAGCTAATAACCCAAGCTAGAAACTTAGACATTTCTTATCCCTGGTCAGTAGTGAAAGAGAGGTGGCATCTCTTCCCATGCCTGTATTCTCCTGTATCTGTGGCCATTGTTTTAGGTCTGATCCATCCTTTCTTATAATAACCAGGGATCCTTTTGCCTGTCTCAGCCTTCTATAACTTTATCTTTTAACATCAGCAGTGAAATCATCTTTGTCTTTCAGTTCCCCTACCCAGAAACCTTGAGGGCTGTCAGTTTTCAGCCTCCTAAAATACAGCCTCCTCGGAACCTGGGGTTGAACCAGTTTCTGTAATTTAAGTTCAGTTTCTCCCCCTGGTCTTTTCCTTCCTTACCCACTGCCCTCACTGCTACTTCTGATGGAACTTTTGTTTATTTTGTTCCTTGTTCCCTTGTTCTAGTAAGAATGTCTCTCTCCATTGAATATCCAAGTACTGTTTACTTCTACTCTCCATTTTCTTATGTAACAATAGCTGCTTGTTTACTTTTTGTTCCCTTCCCCAATTAGGTTATTACCCCCTTGAGATCTGGGACTATTTCTTAGTATCCGCTTTATTGTCCGGCATCTTGTCCTGCTTAGGTCCTCATATATGTTTTGGATTGAATTAAACTGGTCTACTCTTGAATGGTTTGTGAATTATCTGGAAAATCTTAATTCTTCCTCCTGTTATTCAGCATGTTTCTAGTTGTCTTTCTTTATCTTCAGATTTTTCTTCAGGGATTACAAACTTTCATTTTTATCTCTGCGTCTTTTTTTTTTTTTTTTTTTTTACAAAGTCAGCCATATGCAAACCAGTTTAAATGATATGTCTTTTTAAAGTGTATGCATATGTCAGTTTTGAAGAATGTCCATGGCATGCAGAAATTTTTTTTAATTGATTGTATTTAGAGAGGCAGTGAGGAAAGGGGGACTGGGAGAGAGAGAAGCATTTATTTATTGTTCCACTTGGTTGTGCATTCATTGGTTGGTTCCTGTATGTGCCCTGACCAGGAATTGAACTTGCAATCTTGGTGTTTTGGGATGATGTTCTAACTGACTGAGCTAACCAGTTAGGGCCTGGGGAGAAACTCTTTGAGAGAGAATAAAATGCTAATAATGTACAGGAACCAGGAGTCTGCAGGGGAAAGTCCCCTGTACGTTTCAGATTTGGCATGTAGCAGTCCTGTAAGGGAAAACCTAATATTACAGAGCTTGGTGGGTCTGACATTAAGGGGCCCAGAGTGCTTCCCCTCTTTTTGTTTTATGACCAATTCTGGTCCTAAGGTTTTATTTCTGAATATTAACAATGCATTGAGATCGATGAAAGGCCTTCATTTAGAAAGTAAACTCTTAGTTGAAAGTGAATTTTCTGATAATTGGACATTATTGCTGATATCTTTTTATAGTTGGTCAGCTAAAATAAGTGTTAATAGGTTTCATCGCTTGTTCTTTTTTCTTATTCTGAGATTTCAGGTTAGAAGCACCTCTTGAGAATTAGTCTTTTAAGTAGAATATGTATTTAAAAGTATTTGTGGCTATAAAAGAGGTTATTGTTTGTGGCTTATGTTTTAAGTAGAAGAAGGAATCAAAATACTACATTTTAAATAGAATCAAGCATTTTACATTTTTGCATGACTATTTCAGCTTTAAGGATTTATTTCTTTCATATTCAATGTTCAAACAGACAAGCTGCTACTTCAAATTTGAATTTTTTCTTTTATTTAGAAAATGTTAATAAGATATTTTCAATCTAGGAAGGTAGGCTTGTGGTTTTTGAAACTAAATATACTGAGTAAAATTCTAAATAATATGAAAAACATTGCACTCTTTTCAAATAGCATTACTTCTGGGTATGATTTTTTTGTTTGTTTGTTCTATCTTTAGGATTTTTTTTCCTTGCGAATATTTTTTTGAAAACCTTTTCTTCCTGCTGATGTATTTCAGCGGTATTGGCAGAGCAGGTGTGCGGTTCATTTGAGAATTAGTCCATGGGCAGGCACCTGGCTTTTTCTCTGATTGGGGAATTCCTGTTTTCTCAGGCAGGACTTCTCAGACACACCCGCCCCAGGTATGGATCCGAAGCTGGAGGCAAATGCTTGGGAGAAGCAAGGGGTGCCTGCAGGCCATTTGGAGAGGATTGCTATTTCTAGAGCAGGGGTGCTCAATACCTGGATCACGAGCTACTGGTCCATGGCGAAGGAAGTGTGGGTAGAAAGCATGACATTAAAAAGACATTTGTCTTTTGATTGGCATACAGGGTAGCAAATCTGACGTCTGAACTTTTGACACCCTACGCATGCGCGTTAAACCGCGCTAACTTGTTCAGTAACATTGCTGCGTAGTTAGCCTTCAATTTATTTAAACTAAATACAACAAAGGGTATAAAAATGAGTGCCGTAGCTGGTCCGAGTAAGAAGCCTAAAACCTACCACTTTCATACAGAATGGGAGGGGATTTTTTTCACCATGTCATATTCTAAGTGCGTTTGCCTCATCTGTCTGTGTGCCATTGCTATTCCAAAGAAGAGAAATGTGGAGCGGCTTTTTCGGACTGTTCATAAAAACTATGACATTGACTTTCCTCTGAAAAGAGAGCTGAGAAGGAGAAAGGTGAAAGAAGAATACACAATATTAAATAGTAATGATAGTAACTTAAATAATGATAATATAGAAGAAATAAATTTATGTTTTGCATTTTTATTGTAAGTAGATCATTTTGACTTGGTCATCTTATAAGTAGCTCGCAAGCTGAAAAAGTGTGGGCACCCCTGGTCTAGAGTCTGGAGGCCTTGGTTGCAGGGCCAGGCTGTTCCCGGGACTGTGTGGATGGTGCACTCTGCTATGTGCCCTTAGGCGTTGTTTTGGTTTTGTAGCTGAACCGCTTGGTTCTCTGGATTTCCTAGAGATTCTGTCAGCTGTTTGTAGCCTTTGACAAACAAATCACTCTTCTGTTTAAATCAGCTAATTGATTGCTGATCCTCACAGCTTCGGCTTATGACAAATTCAACATCCAGACCTGTGACTGGTCAATTTCCCGTGGAGGCTTTTTGTGGAAAGCAGTGATCTGCCTGGTTGGACTCTGTTCAGGGTCTGAGAGTCCTGGTTCCGGGTGACTTAGGACTGAAGGAGCACACAGGCAGGGTCAGCTGGGGGCTGCCTTGCTGGTGGGGTCAGAAAGGGCGCAGAGCCACACAGCAGTCCCACTCCTGGTCTCATTGCGTGGAACTCTGCAGTGCTGTCTTTCCCTGGTCACCTGCTTGTCTCTAAAAGAACAATTTGAAAGGTGGTGGGTTCAGGAGCGCATGTGTAACTTCTGCGTCTTTTTGGATCTGACTTGGTCATATTAATTGTGGAAATAATATTTGCAGCTCTTTTTGGTGGAATATCTGTTTAGCCAGAATTCATATCTAATAGTCCTAATTACTTTTTAGTCAACTGTACTGAGTATAAGTTACATGTTATAAAATTGGACATAAATAAATAAAATTGGACATATTTTAAGTATACAGTTTGATAAATTTTATAAATATCTACACTGGTACAACCAATACTAAAATTAAGATACAGAACATTGTTATTACCCCCAAGAAGTTCCCTGTGCCCCGCCTAGTCGGTGCTTCTCTACTTCCCAATACAATTTTTAACTTTTAATATATATCATCTTAGTCCTTCCCATGTTATTTTATTATTTTTCTGTTGGCGGGAATATTACATTATAAAGAGAGGTGATAAATCTTTCTTTTTTTTTCACTGAATTATTAAATCCAAAGAAAAACTATCACTGCTGTATCAATTATATAAATCTGTTAATTAATACTTTACCACATGAACTGTCTAGAAGAGTTAGATGATGATTTGTTTTCTTGAAAGGTTTTTTAGTGGATGGGTTTTGCTTCTCTGTGGCCTAAAATCATAATGCTAGGATTTGCTTCATGGATGTGATGATGTCTTTTACTGTATTTTCCCATGTGTGAGATGCTCCCAAGTATAAGACGCACGTTAATTTTGGGGCCTGAAATTTGAAAAAAAATGTTTTACATAAAGTTACTGAACTCAGGTTTTATTCATAATAAAATTCATACAACTCCTCATCACTGTCAAAACTCCCGTCCATTAGCTTGTCCTTATTTGTGTCTGATGAGGACACTGTCTTCAACAATGAGTGCAAAAACAACTGTGAGAAAGTGGGAAATGCAAGTAAAAAAAATCTACAGCCAGCCTGACCAGGCTGTGGTGCAGTGGATAGAGTGTTGGACTGGGACGCGGAAGACCCAGGTTTGAGACCCCAAGGTCGCCAGCTTGAGCATGGGCTCATCTGGTTTGAGCAAGGCTTACCAGCAGCTTGAAGCCAAGGTCTTTGGCTAGAGGAAGGAGTCACCCGGTCTGCTGTACACCCCCCCCCCCCCCCCCCCCCGTCAAAGCACATATGAGAAAACAATCAATGAATAACTAAGGTGCTGTAATGAAGAATTGATTCTTCTCATCTCTCTCCCTTTCTGTCTGTCTGTCCCTATCTGTCCCTCTGTTTGACTCTGTCACAAACACACAAAGAATCTACAACCACTGTATAAGACACACCCAGTTTTTAGACCCAACGTTTTTCAGGAAAAGATGCATCTTATACATGGGGGATTATAGTAATTGTTATTTGGGTCAAATAGGAGACCTGAAAACATTGTATTGTAGTTAAGTGTGGGTCTTAAAGTCATAATGGGTTCAAGTCCTTGCCTCTGTCATCTGTAGCTGTTTGAGTGTGGGTAGGTTACTCAGCTGCTCTGTGTGTGCTTCAGAGGCCTCGTGTATAAGAAGTACCCACGGCAGGGTACGAAGTTGGTCAGTCAGCGGATGTTTATTGAGCAGCTACAGTACACCGGGCCCTGTTCTTCATCGTCTGTGAAGTTTTCATCCCATAGGTAAATCATGTCGTATGTCTGATGGGGATAAGTTCTGTAGAGAAAAATAAAGCAGGGAAGGGGAGAGCACAGACACCGCTAGAACTGAGGGGAGAGGGAGTGGCGAGTATTTTAATAGCATGATCCGGGAAGGCCTCACTAAGATTGTTAAGTTAAGACCGATGGAGGAGAGGGGCATTCCAGGCTGAGGGAACACAGGCAGAAGCTCTGAGAGGGAGCAGGCCTGTATTTGAGGAGCAGCAAAGAGCCTGGGGTGCTTAGAATGGAGTTGGGGTTCGGCTGAGGAGGAAGAAGGAGGAGGAAAGATCAAAAATGATCTCAAGGATTAAAGTAGATAAAACACAGGGTGTTTATAGAGAGAAGTGCTTGGTACTTCTGTTTTTGTTGCTAATAATCCCTGGTAATGACAGACTCCTTCCTCCTTAGACTTTAAAGGAGAGCCTAAGGAGGGAAGGAGGTGACCAGAACCACCAAGTGAGTGAGGCATTTCCTCACTCAGCCATTCACCGAACACTTGAGGTTTTTCTTGTTACCAGGCCCTGCTGTAACAAACACAGCTGAGCAGGATCCCTGTGTTTCAGGAGCTTTCCCCCAGCAGTTAAGTGGTGGAGGCAGAGTACTAATGGACAGACAGTTCAAGTATGGGGCTGTGGCTGCTGGGTTCGATGGGTGCTCAGGGCACATTGGGTACAAGTATGGAGTCATTAAAATGAGACTTCAGGGAAGGGTTAGCAACTGTCGTGTGTGTTTAGCTTTTTGAAGTTTTATTATATGAAGAAAAGGAACTGTGTGCAGCTGGGGGATAAGGTGGGAGGGTGCTCCTGGAGCAGAGGGAGCAGCATGGGTGAGAGTCCCTAGGACGGTGGCTGCAGAATGGCCGAGGGAAGGGGAGAGAGGAGAGGAGGGGAGGGGAAGGGAGGGGCAGGCTGGAGCTACTTGGAGTGGGGGCTGAAGAGAGGCACCAGGAAGTGAGAGAAGGAAAGAGAAGTCGGGACTGTGGGTGCAGGGAGAGGGGACTGGTGGTTATTTTTGGGCCCCTCAACTGGTTTGCAACAACCCTCTGAAGTAGGTTGTATGCTATTATTATCCCCATTTTACAGGTGGGGAAGTTTAATTAACCTTCTCAGGTTAACTCTTTCAGCTTGTAAATGGTGCATTGAGAGTCTTACTCAGACATTCTGACTCCACGGTTTAGATGACCCACTGCTGCCAATGAAGAAATACTCAACAGTTTATTTGTGCTTTTCATAAAACATTCTAGTAACTATGTGGGTATATTGGAATTACATATTTTGTCACTGGCCAACCAACGATGACAACAGAGGCAGTTGATAGGATTCTCTCAGTTTTTGCTTTTGGTTCTTGGAATGGGTCCCCATAGGATCAGGGTCTGTGGTGAGTTCCTTCTTTCCTGCTCCTTCTCATTTCTGCCGTCTGATGTGCCTCAACAATAGGCATTTAAAAACAGATTCTAATTGTGGCAAAAATGCATAGTTTTCCATACTTTTTTGTAACTCACTTTTAGTCTTTAGATTTCGTTTTTGGCATGTGCATTAAATACTTTTTAAGCACACACTTTTTATATTATTATTTTTTTAATTATAGAAGATATCTATCATTGCAGAAAAGCCAGAAAATGTAAAAGTTACCTTTTGGTAGAGCTACTAACATAGTTTTAGTGTAACATCTTTGAAATATTTTTCTTTTTCTGTAGTTGAGGGTGAATTTAATTTTTCCTTTAAGATCTCTTTCTACAAATGTCATTCCCAAAATTAGACCACAGATTACTTGTTCTTCGTTAAATAGGAAGCTGAGAAGGATAGTTGTCCAGGCAACTGGCTGTTGAAGTCAGAATTTTAAAGACCATCACTTTGTCATCCCTTCTGCTCTGTCTTTACTTTTTGATCTAAGTTCAGTCAGTTTTAGGCTCTTTCATGTTTTTAATAATAATAGGGATTAAAATAATGAACCTTTATTAGTGCACAGTAACGGGCCAGCACTCTGCTAAATGCTTGGCAAGCATCATCTCATTTAATCCTCACAATAGCCTTGTGAAGTGGGCCCTATTATTTCAGCTATACAGATGGGGACACTGAGACACCATGTGGTTGGGCTAGGGGCAGGGCCACTCAGCTGGGATGCCCCAGAGGGGGACTCGAACCCAGGGCTTTCTGATATTAAAGCTGCACTCTTTAAATCTAGATCTGGGCTCTGGTAGCATGAATGAGGTTAAAGAATGAATTTTTACTCTGCACTATGGAGTGGGTCTGTTCTTCAGTGGGAGAGTGGGGTGCAGCCACTGAATCTAGAGCACTTTGTAACTTGTCACATTTAGAGTGCAGCCAGACTGGGTGTCCTGAAGTGGACTAAGCCTTTGCCATGTCTCCCACAGGCCCAGGCCAGGTGAGGTGGAAGGTGAGGTGCGGATGGTTCCTCCCCACAGCCTCTTGTATGGTCCTGTGAGTTAGGAAAGAGCCAGCAGCGGTGTGCTTGGATGGCTTTAATTTTGGATCTGGTGTTCAGGGAAAATGCTGAGTCACCGACAATGACCTGCTTCCCTCCCCTTAGCGATTTTTCCCTTTCTATGCAAACCTCTTTGGCTTTGAGCCTTGTAAATAGCAAATATTTATTGATGAGAATGACGTTAACACCTTTGTCACTGCTACTTTGTTTCTTTTCATTTTGGCCTGGCTTTTCAACCTTGTAATCTTTTCCCTGGGTCTTGATCTTCTTTTTTTTTTTTTTTTTCCTTTCTACATACTTGTGAATGAGTTGGATTCTTGTCTGTTTTGTGCTGAGTTGTTTCAGGAATGGCCTGGCTGGCAGCAATTTGGGGATTGAGTCCAGGGTGGAGACAGAACTGTGCTCTCTAACTGCACATGAGAATTACCTGGGCTGCTTGAGAAAAGATTGATTACCTCCACCCCTCATATTTATTTCATTGATCTGGATTGGGGTCCCGGCACTTGTATTTTTTCCAAGCTCCCTGTGGTGATTCTGGGCACTCACTGGGTTAGTTTTAAGTAGCTTAATTAGTAAGCTGGGTTTGGTTTGAACTGTGGGGGAGAGAGCTCAAAACTTGAGCAGTTCTTCCTCTGGGTGGGTGGCACAGACCTTTTCTGCTCACCATGTGACGCCACAGCCGGCACCCAGGTGGCTCACCGTGTGCCAGCCACTGTTCTGAGCTCAGTGCAGCAGCAACACTTTTCGTTCTTGCAGTGTCTTTATGAGGATGGCGCTGATACCCATTTTACAGGTAAAGAGATTCCTGCTTCTGATGTTGAAGGCACATAGAGTGAGGCTGACCCACAAACCTAGTTTTTGGGATTTCCTAGTTTTGCGATATAGAAAACATTTCAAATTTTTGTGTTTAATAATTTGGCCTCAAATACGAATATTTGTTTTTACAAGAGTTGTATACCTGTCCCATCTTATAAGCTAAATGACTGTCAGTTGGTATGCAAAGGTGTCAATTGGTATTATGGATCATTTAAAACACTATTTTTATAGTGTCAGAAAACAAGGCTTCACTTTATGGCTGATTTTATATTCCAAGTCATTTTGAGGTATGTCCCAGTAGAACCCAAGCTCTACATCGATCAGGCGTCCCTGATTCAACTTCCCCATGCAGTGGAACACTGCTGCATATTAGCAGGGCTGGCAGCCTCTTCGAGACTACTTTTGAGGCAGCTATGAGGATGCTACTGTTAACTGCCACCAGAGGAAAGACACAACCGACACACAAATTAGTTGCAATAATCACACAGGCAATTTATTACTCACAAATCCTTTCAGCGTGCCTGGGTACAGTTTAAGGGGGCCCTGTCGGCATGCTCCTCTCTGCTGTCTTTGGTCAGGGGTCAGAGCTCAGAGCGGCGTGGAGACAGTCCACAGCAACGTTGGAGTCTGGGCGACTATGGCAGCATGGGGTCCCTCAGCTTTAGTACCTTTTCTGGCCAACGCCTTCTAACAGGTGTCGATGTACAGGATTATCACCTCAAACCACCTTTTTTGGGAGTTCCTCCCAGGGAACCCCTTTATGTCAATCTAGTGAAATGTTTACATCAGACCACTTTTTTTTCTTTTTACAGAGACAGAGAGAGAGAGAGAAAGAGGGATAGACAGGGACAGACAGGAACGGAGAGATGAGAAACATTAATCATCAATTTTTCGTTGCAACATCTTAGTTGTTCATTGATTGCTTTCTCATATGTGCCTTGACTGTGGGCCTTCAGTAGACTGAGTAACCCCTTGCTGGAGCCAGCGACCTTGGGTCCAAGCTGGTGAGCTTTTGCTCAAGCCAGATGAGCCTGCGCTCAAGCTGGTGACCCCGGGGTCTCGAACCTGGGTCCTCCATGTTCCAGTCCGACGCTCCACTGCGCCACTGCCTGGTGAGGCTGAAACCACTTTTTAAGATGTTCTTATTTATGTCAGTTTACAAAGTGAATCTAAATAACACCAAGCCACTTCTTATCTAGGTATAACTTCACACACATACTAACTGGGCCATGCTTGAAAGTCAGAGTCTGTTTATCATATTACAGAGTTATGGCACCAAGCCACTATATTAATTCCTATCCAAATGGTATAACTTTATTTAATTTAAATAATTATTTTTAATATAATTTTAATTACTTTTATATATCTTCCATATTTTTATATTTCTATATATTTAATTACTATAACCTTATATTACTACAACAAGGTAGAACTCATTTTTAAAGATCTTTTTAACTTAAAATTGCATTTTGTACTTTTCTTTTAAAATCACACGTTTGAGCTCATACATAGATCTGTGCTGACTTGTGATCTGGCCTGCTTTTTACACTCAGGCTTCCAGGATACTAAGCAAATCTAGTATCAGCATTTTCAACATGCTCTAGACTCATCATGAAACCCAGAGCTACACTCTCCCTCAATCCCATGTGTACTCCTCATCTCCCTTTCACAGTCAAACTTCTGGAACAAGATTTTTTTTGACGGAGTCTGTTTCTTCAGCTCCTACTGGATCCTTAGCCTGCTTCCTCCGGGCCTCAGTTCTGGCTTCGAAATCTTCACCAAGGTCATAGAGTGACCTCCCATTGCTAAGTGCAGTAACTCCATACCTCAGTCCCTCCCCTGTTTATCGGTGTCCATCATATGCTAGGCTTTTGCTGTCCTATATACTGGGATACAGTAGAGAACAAAGCATAATAGTCCCTGTCCTTATGGAGCTTGTGCTCTAGGGAGAGGGACAAAGGTTAAACAGGTAAATGTATATAAGATATTTCAGTGTCACAGAAGACCTCACATTGTATGATGCCATTGATATAAAATGTCCAGTGTTGGCAGATCTCTTGAGACAGAAAGTCTATGCACTGTGGCCTAAGGCGGAAGGAGTGAGGAGAGAAACGGGGAGTGCCCGCTAAGGGGGTGGTAAAGTGTTTTACCATCCGATTGTGGAGATGGTAGCACAGCTCTGTGGATACACTAAAAACCATCGACTTGTGTACTTCTCATGGGTGAATTGTGTGATTTGTGAACTACATCTCAGTAAAGCTGTTTAAAAATGTCAAAGTGATGAGTGCTGTATGTCAACATCTCAATCTGGTAGGAGTGGAGGTGCTGCTTTGATTAGGGAAGTCAGGGAAGACCCCTCCAGGTGACATTTGAGTAGATATTTCAACGAAGTCACTTGTCAGGTCTTGTGCATACCAGAGGTTATGGAGGCACAGGGCATATTAAGTGCCAGGCCCCGAGGTAGGAATTCACTTGCGTATTTAAGGAGTGTGGCTAGAATGGAGTGAGCGAGGACGGTGGAATGAGATGATTTAGGGCAGACGACTTAGATCATGTCGGGCTTTGTAAGGACTTGTTGAACACTTGGATTCTTTTGTTTTATGCTGCAGTAACAAATCCAGAATCTGACTGAAATCAAAGGTCCTTTGCAGGTTGGCGGGGGTCTCCACTGGACATCATTGACATTTTCATCTTCTGTTTATTGGAAACCCACAGGAAAGAAGGCTGCTGTTTTCTAGAGGAAGGTGAAAGGCAAACCTGAAGTGGCTCTCAACTACTCTACCCCCTTGGCTTAAACAACAAAATTATTTTCAAATTGACATTTCAGGAGGATGGGCCATGAGAGGCCTAACCTTATACCACTAGATCATGTTCTTGTTCTGTTCTAATAATGTTTAGCACGAGTGCCGATTTTGCTAACCTTTCATTTTGTCCAGTTCTGTTTCACTCTTTTAGCAATAACATAGTCATTATTCTGTTGTTACCCCAGTGTCCATGGCTCCCTCACCCCAAGCCTTTACTGATACAGTTCATCATTTTCATTGTCATCAAAAAGCAGTTATTAGCCCTGGCGAGATTGCTCAGTTGGTTAGAGCATTGTCCTTATATGCCAAGGTTCTGAGTTCAATCGCCGGTCAGGGCACATAAAAGAATCAACCAATGTACGTAAAAATAAGTGGAACACCAAATCGATGTTTTTCTTTCTCTCTCTAAAAATCAATAGAAAAGAAAAAGCAGTTATTAAGTACATAACTGCATAGTGTTGCATTAAAAACTTTTATATCTGAAAGCATTTCTCACTGGTCACCTGGAGTTTAGCTAATAATAAAATACTTCTATGAATCTTCAGTGACTAGAAGAAAGAAGCACACTTGAAGTAGAAATAGCATGGGTGTAACTGGTGGTATCTTTTCTGCACATCTTCTCTTAAAATAAAGGATGGCAGGCTGTTTTAGATTTAGCCAGTTGTAATAACTTAAGAATATCATCCTACATTTGTGTGCTTGATTATTAATGACTTTGGGTGGGAAATGCTGTTGCTTCTTTTCCTTTTATAGTCATGGAGATAGATCAGTGTTTGGTCTGATTATAAATAAGCTAGCGCGGAGGAAAGGCTTTGGATTGGGAATTGGAAGATGTGACTTACTCTCAGCTTGGCTATCGCTCGCCCGCTGACCTACTTGAGCTAATACAATGGTGACAAGTGGACAAAAAGACATTGCAGCACAGCTCCTCTCTCATCTCCCAGACGCCGTCTTAGTGGGTGTTTTCTTATGGTACAGTCACATTTTATATAGAAGTTAGTGCTACGGTGTATATGTAAGGTGACAATCACCCATATTAAAAGTGTCCCTGGAAATCCTTTCAGAAGGTGTCCCGCTGGAGATTGACTTGGGTACGCCCATCACAGCCAGTTCTTCCCTCCAGCATTGGAACAGATCTCTGGCTCTTTAGCTGAGCACCAGCTGAAACAGCTGGCTTGTGTTTAGGGACCGAGTTTTATGAAAAATACATCTTTAAAAACTTAGACTCATACAGTGTTGTGAGATGCATAAAATGTGATTGGCACATGGAAACTGAGTAACTGTGGGATTCATGGTGCCAGTATCTCTCCTTCCCTCCTATTTCCCACCAGGTGAATTTGTGTGAGTTAGAGGTGGATAATCTGTAGTCTCACTGTACTCAGGATTTGACTCCTTTGTACTGCCGCTAATTATTTCCTGCCCCAGCCACTGCCAGTAGTCTTCATGAAAGCCCATTCTAAATCCAGGCCCGCATCATCTCTGCCACACACTTGCCATAGACAAGGCCTCCTAAACAACTCCTGATTCACTCACTGTTCATGGCGCCCAGGATTCGGTGCTTCTCCAACTTCTTCACCAGCCTTCCATGATGGCAGAAGTTCCGTGAACTAGGTCCCTTCAGGGCCCTGGAAGCTGAGCTCAGTATAGTGAAATTTCTTCAGTCTTGTGCCGTAATCCTGTTTTTGTTTTCATGTGAAACTTTTCTAGATGAGCTGCCATTGAGTGGAATTGATGCTGCTCTAATGTGCCATGTTTATCTGTTACATTTGCATATCTTCTGCTGGCATAGTTGGAAATACTTAGGAGATTAAATCTAAACTCTGAAGCAGGATTCAGTCTTTTTTCTTTTTCTGACCTCCGCCTTCCTTTTGAGTCTCCTCTTTTACCATGTTGTTTCTCACATTTTGAGATCTAATGGTGTGGATGCACTGACATGCTCTGAACATATTGAATTTAGGTGTTGGTGTCTGTGTCTGCATGCACTTACTCATTGAGTGTTCATTGAGCACCTAATATGTGCCAAGTATTGTTCTAGGTGCTTAGGGATACAGTCCTTCATGTGGCTTACATTCTAATGGAAGAGGAAGATGACAAATATATGACAATATCAGGCAGTACTATAAAGAGAAGTAAAGCAAGGTAAGGTGATAAAGATGGGGGAGTCCTGTTTCTTGGGTGTGGAAGGTTTTGTAATAAGGTGATATTTCAGTTGCAGCCTGATGAAGAATGAGAGCAAGCCATGCTATTATTAGAGGGACTAGGGCTTAAGGCAACGAGAACAGCATATGCAAAGCCCTGGAGATAGGAGTATGCTTGGAGTATCCACAGAACAGCAGGAAGCTCGCTCGCTAGCTGTGACTGAGAAGAGTGAGCGAGGGGAAGTGGAGTAGGGGATGAGATTGGATAGCTGGGTAGAGGGAGACGGCAGAGCCCGGAGTCCATGATAAGAACTTTTCTTTTGCTTTGAATGCCTTCCCTTTTCATTTCTAAATTTTTGGTGAAATTGGAATTAATTTTAATTTCTTCACGTACTAGCTAGTTGTCCTTGTATTTGCTGAATAGTTATCTCTTCCCCATCAATTTCAAATGCAGTTTTATCATGTATGTTGATTATATGTGTGTTTCTTCATACGTACATACATGCATGCGTACACTGACACACGACAGCTCAGGGGCCAAATCTGGCTTATTACTTAGTTCTTTTAAAATAAAGTTTTATTGAAACATAGCCATACTCATTTGTTCATGGATTGTTTATGGTTGCTTTTGAGCTACAATGGCAAAGTGGTTGCAATGAGATCATATAGCCCACAAAGCCTAAAATATTTATGATCTGGCCCTCCACAGAGAGCTTACCAACCTCCGCTTTAACCTATGTATCGATATATGATGGGCAAGTTCTTCCACATTCTTTTTCAGTAATTTCTTGGCAAGTCTAGCATATTCATTCTCTCAGGTGAACTTTAGAACCGATCTGCCAAGCTTGTTTGACTCCCTCTCTTTCCCCACATCTTTCTTGCAGTGGGTAACTGGGAGGCACAAAGAATAGGAATTTGATTGCATTTAATTTGTAGTTTGTCAAGGGAGATGTGTTTGCTTTATAATACTGGGTCTTTCCATTTCAGGAATGTAATATCTCTACATTTATGTCTTTCAGTAAACTTAAATTGTTTCTTCGTTTGAATGTTGCATATTTAAATTTATTCCTACATGTATTAGTGGTTTTTGTTGTTATTATAGTTGAGATCACCTCCCCACTGTCATTTTTGAAGTGACTATGGTATAAAGGAAAGGTTTTGGTTTTTATGCAAATTGTTTCTTTCTTACAGAAGTAAATTCAATTAGGACTGTAAATTTTTTAATTTGATCTTTTTTCTTTTTGGTTGATGGTCATTGCCTGAACTTACCTATAATTGCTTCATTCTGAATATTTATATCTGTGTGTATATTGTGGGACTCTGAACCAAGGGTGGTGAGGTGGAATAATGGCCTTTGACCTCTCAGTGATACTTTTTTTTTTCTTTTTATATTACGTAAATCACAACAAATGGTAATTACCAAGAAACAAAAACAACACACCAGAAACCTTATGCTCAGTCAGCCTTTCTTGGTAGTTTAAAAAATACCCAAAAGAGCCTGACCTGTGGTGGCGCAGTGGATAAAGTGTCGACCTGGGAACACTGAGGTCACCAGTTCAAAACCCTGCACTGGTCTGGTCAAGGCACATATGGGAGTTGATGCTTCCAGCTCCTCCTCCCTTTCTCTCTCTATCTCTCTCTCTCACTCTGCTCCTCTCTAAATTGAATAAATAAATAAATAAAAAATACCCAAAAGATAATTTAAGCAAGCTACAGTGTGTCCATAAAGTCATGACCACATGACCGGTCAAAAGTGCACCATGACTTTGCAGACACACTGTATTCATCAGGCAGGCTGTACCTTTTTACAGTCATTTGTTGCTTATAAGTACAGAATATAGAGTTTGCATGTCACACAGGGGAGTCAAACACAGTCAACTGCTTTACTGTGAAGAGCCATTTGATCATGGAATAAAGTTGACTCAATCTAGCATTTATCCTTCGAAATTGAAATAGAAGCCAGAGATTTTCATGAATCAGTTAGTGCTTTCCTAAATGTGTTCTGCAAAGCACTTGATCTTTACCCTTAACATCTATTCCTTAAGGGTGTGAAATCTGTTTCAGATTTTAAGGTCTGTTACTTGCCCTGAACACTGAACAGATGAACCATAAATTTAATATGTGTTAACCTTAGTGGATTTAACTTTTAATATCATTTTTGTCTTTTTCCTTGAATATCTGTCTCCTCCTAAGCTGCTTCCTACCTTGGTGAAACTAAAGAAAATTTATTTATGTTGTTAGTTCCTTTTTACTTCTTTTTTGTGAAGTGATGACGAGGTTGCGATGGAAGTAGACATCGGCTATGGAAATGGAGAATTGCTGACATATATTACATGATTTGTGAAATGAACCTTTTTACTCTTATTGCCTATAAAGTGAAACTTAATGTACAGAACCTGGTCTTAAACGCTTCTGTATATTTTTTCCACTGTGTGGGGATTATCTTTGATTATCGTTATGAACATTGTGGCGTACAAATATAGCAGTGCCATCGTAGGCTGCGCACATGTACAGGCCATGTGCCTCCATCACAGAGGGAGCAAGTGCCAACTTTGGGGCTTCTGAGATAGGGCTTGACTGGGCCTATGAAATTTAGAGACCATTTTAGATAGCTGTGTGGTGTGGAAAATGGTGTACATGGATATAGTGATCAGTGATATCTTTTGTTGAATGCTTATCATGGTCCAGGTATTGTAATCTAATTTTACTGATGAGGACATAGAAATTTTGGTTAAATAACTGGTAGACGTGAGATTCAAACCAGCTGTCAGACTCCGGAGAGAGAGGCTATAAAGTGGTATCTGAGCAGGAAGTGTGAGTGTGTGTGTGTGTAAGAGAGAGAGTGTGTGTGTGTGTGAGGATTTAGCAATTTAATTTGTTTGGATATTCTTATGTGAATTTTGACAGTTGAATCAACATCAAAGTAATGGAAAAAGTATAGCATGGGGGACCTGGGGGATCTGGAAGCCACATTGCTTGATGATCTAAGGCAAATCCCTTTCTCTCTTCTCTCCTGTGAGGCCTCAGTTAAAAAATAAATAAAAAAGAACAAGGTTCTGGTCTGGTGGCGTAGTGGGCTCAGTGAGTAAAGCATCCTTCTTGAGTGCTGAGGTCGCAGGTTCTATCCCGGTCAGGGCACATGCAAGGAACAATCAATGAGTGTACAACAAAGCGGAACAGTGAGTTGATGCTCCACTCCCACTTTCTCTCTCTCTCTCTCCCACCTTCCCTCTCTCCCCCACCTTTATTCTCTCCCTCTCTCCTTTCTCTCTCCCTCCCTCCCTCCTCCTCCCCCCCTCCCCCAAATAAAAGAAAAAAAGAATCAGGATCCTTAAGTTTTCTGCTTTTGTTTTTGTTTTTTGAGGGACCCAAGAGTTTAATTCAGGATTTAATTTGAAGATGATAAAGAAATGTGTTATTTGTCTTCCTGGTTGTTTTTTTTTTTTAAGATTTTATTTTTATTTTCCAGGACAGAGAGAGTCAGAGAGAGGGATAGATAGGGACAGACAGACAGGAACGGAGAGAGATGAGAAGCATCAATGATTAGTCTTTTGTTGCCTTTGCGACACCATATTTGTTCACTGATTGCTTTCTCATATGTGCCTTGACCGCGGGCCTTCAGCAGACTGAGCAACCCCTTGCTGGAACCAGAGACCCTGGGTCCAAGCTGGCGAGCTTTTGCTCAAGCCAGAGGGGCCCGCGCTCAAGCTGGCAAGCTCTTGTTCTCGAACCTGGGTCTTCCGCATCCCAGTCCAATGCTCTATCCACTGCGCCACCTCCTGGTCAGGCTGTCTTCTTGTTTTTAAAAAGCAAGTACAAAGCAGGCTTATGGCTAGGTAGTAGATGCAGGGGAGGGGGCAGTGTACTGCTAAGCTCCCAATTGCCTCTTGCAGATCAGGAGAGGTCTGTTGCTTCCAGCTTTAGAGATCTCTATTCATTTTATTAAGTATAAACATAAGTAAATACACACACACATACACATATATTCACAGAGCCCTTAATACTGTACTTTAAAACTTCTCTGTGCAGTGCATTAAAAAAGATGGAAAAGGTTCTGTGTCACATTATGTCACCATTTACCTTGAGTATGGCTAAGCTAGTTAGATGCCAAACAACACTTGTCTATATTCGAGGTCCATTTAGAGCTTGAGGCCCTGCTCTGGTAGTCTCTCAGCCAAAAACTGGCATTCTTTGGCCCGTTCTCGCTGGCTGTGACTGTGGTTAGGTGCTTGGCTGCCACCAGGTAGGCCGGAGCAGTATCTGTGTACGTGTACATGCATGGCCTGCTGCTCCTGACAATGGAGTGTGAATGTCAGGGCTCTGCTGCCTGCTGGCCCCTCTGCCCTGTAGGCCAGCCAAGAACTGGATTTCTGCCACAATGTAGAAAAGAAAGTAAAACTTTCTAAATACTGGCAGGGAAATACAGCTATTTTCCAGATTCAAAGCAGCCACCCAGAGAGCCCAGTCCTGCTGCACAGACAACTTGTACTGTCGTCTTCTCTTCGTGTTTGTTCTTGGCATCTGATACATGTCCCAAATAAAATATTCCAGTGAAGGTGATGCTTGTTCTTTTTTATCAGAATGGCATAACTTGGAGAGTTGCAGTGTTTTTTCAAGGTTACTTTGAAGACCAAGCTTATTACCTTTATGATAGTAAAGAAAAGCAACTAATAGAAATCCTGGTATTTTGTGAAAATACATCTATTGATGCTTATTCAAATACGAAATTACTTACATGCTTTTAATTTACTTTTACATAGCCTAATGTATATGCAAGCTTACTTTATAAAAATCATTTGAAATTAGAAATTCAGAAGCCTAACAGTTTAACTGAAAGTTTTATGTTGTGCAGGATTCTAAGATGGAGCAACTTAATTCTTATACATATGATTTAGTGTGTGATTCTGCAACCATTGGAGACAATTCAATAGAGTCTTTGACTTGGACATGTTTCTCTATGAGTGTGATTTCTGATTCTGTGTTTCTGGTTCTGTAGCACATTTAATATTGTGGTACAAGTAACCATAGACACCATCACAGGCCTCAGCCTACCAGACTCAGAGCTGGCAGGATAATTCTTTGATTTGTCTGTGTTTGACTAATGGAAGGGGGAGTGGCTTTGATTCCTCTTTTGCTCTCTCTGGTGTATTAGAGCCAACAAAATAAATATACTGTAAGAACTGCCAAATGGTTGAGATGTTTTTCTATTATTTTTGTGTTGGGAGCTTGATATTTTACTAGCATTTCTGGGGGAGAGAAACAGAAAGAGAAAGGGAACATGTTTCATTTGAGATCTGTCTACTGTTTGTGTTAACTTGTTTAATTTGCTCAACAGTATGGTGTTTTTCTATTAAGTTCAGGTTTATTGCTGGTAGGATTTTATCACTACTGAAGTATTTTATCTTACTATTCTATAATAATTTCATGAACTTTAACATTTGGTTGGAAATTTAACTATTGCTAGACTATTTGGAGGAGATAGATCAGTAGTTGCATGTTGTATTGTATTTACTAAGTACCAAGTTAATGGAGATACTGTTGAATTGTATCAAAACACTTTTTTAACATCATGTTTGAGCTTTCTTTTTTTTTATAGTCTTTGTAGTATGGGAAATAAATGACACTGATTTTCCCTTTCTCTTTTTTAAAGACTTTCAGCTGAATTCTCATCTCTCAACACTGGCAAATATTCATAAGATCTACCACACCCTTAATAAGCTAGTAAGTCAATCTTTAAAGACAAAACTACCACCTGTTTAAATAGTTGTTTTAAATGTAGTTGGTAAAAATTTAGGTTACAGATATTACGCTACCAGCTGCTTAAGAAAATACTGAATTTTAAAACTTGCTGTGATGGTATGTGATTTCTTGGTAACAGTGACCATATTTCTTGCAGAATCTAACAGAAGACGTTGGCCAAGACGATCACCAAACAGGTATCTGTAAATGCTAAAAATACTCAACTTAAAATAAACGTCCTAATACAAAGTTACACAACAGAAATACTAGCTGAGAATGCTCAACATTGTAATACAGTCCATATTAGCAAGTTGTTCCTTGGTAGAGGATGTTTCTCAGAGTGTAGGCAGCCATGGTACAGTTTCTTCCCAGAAGGCAATCTGTTCCAGGGCTCTGGCTATGACAGAGTACTTCCTTCCATTCCTTTCAAGGGGCTGGATGGAGATTATATCTCTAGTGCAGTGGTTCTTAACCTGGTTCTATCGAACCCTAAGGGTTCGATGAGTCGGTCTCAGGGGTTCGGAGAAGCCTCTGCCGCGGAGGCCAGAATAAAGTAATACTGTAATTTGTTGTGAGTTCATGCACTTGTTGGTTTTGTTCTTTGAGCAAGGTGATGTTCATGCACGGCTCATTTTGTGCACCAGTAAAAAAACATATACCTATGTCTTGAATTTGGAAAAAAAATTCTATTTTATTTATCACTAAAGAAGGGTTCGGTGAATGTGCATATGAAACTGGTGGGTTCAGTACCTCAAAAAAGTTTAAGAACCACTGCTGTAGTGGTTTCAAGATGTCTTTTCTCTACTGAAGTGTTTTAGTTTATGCTAAAAAGTTACTATAGCCTGACCTGTGGTGGCGCAGTGGATAAAGCGTCGACCTGGGAACACTGAGGTCGCCAGTTCAAAACCCTGCACTGGTCTGGTCAAGGCACATATGGGAGTTGAGCTTCCAGCTCCTCCCCCCTTTCTCTCTTTCTCTCTCTCTCTCTCACTCTGTGTCTCCTCTCTAAAATGAATAAAATAAAAATTAAAAAAAAATTAAAAAAACAAAAACAAAACAAAACAAAAAAACCTGAAACTTTTAAAAAGTTACTATAGTAATGCAATTTTGCAAGGCATTCTGTATTTGCTGAATTGAGATGCAAAGTGATTTGATAGGTAGGTAGGGTATATGTCTGTTGTAGAGGCCCTGAGGTTTTATGAATGGGAAAATGGAAACTTGATTATTGTAAATGATTCTCTAGCCATGTGGTTCGCAAACTTTAGTTAGACTTTAGTTAGCATTCTAATCATTTGGGGCAGGCTTATTGAAACAGACTGCTGGGTTCCACCCCCAGTGTTTCTGATCCTGTAGATTTAGGGTGGGGCCCTAGAGTTTTCAAGTCCTAACAACACGCTCCCAGATGATGCTACAGGCAGGTAGTCTGGAGACTCCACTCCGAGAACCACTTCTCTAAACTGCTGATAATCATCATGTTTAGAAACTTGCACTGCATCTACAGTTACTAAAACTTCCAACAAAATTAAAGTATATTTAAATTTTTTGGAAAATTACCACGATAATATATGAATACACACTTGTTGGAGAATTTTGAATAGCATGAAAGTAAATTTAGGGGTAAAAGGTGACATCTCCTAATGTCCTAAATCCCCAGTTTAGTGTTTGTTCTTTCATATATTTTTATACATGCATATGTTTTTATAGTTTTTTTTTTTATTTAGCATTGATGAGGTCATACTGTATATACTGTTTAGCATCATTCTTTTTTCATTTAAGAGTATATCTTGGAGGTCATTGGGATTTAAAATTCTCCCCACTCTCCCCTCCAAGTTGGTTCAGAATCAGTTGAAAATTCGGCACAAGATGGAGATTGAAGTAAAACACAGCTTAGTTGTGAAGCAAAAATGCAGAGACTTTTCAGTATTTTCCCTGCATCAGATAGCCTTACAGCCAGCCAGCCAACCCTACAGCTAGATAAGCACAGACCAGCATGCCTCTGTTCCCTGTCCAATCCCCCCCCACCCCGCGACAGTGGAAGGGGGTGAACTTCTGCTGGCAGGCCCATCTGAAAGGGAGTTCAGTAGGGGCTGGCCTCTGCTCAGTTCCTTCTCACCAGTTAGATCAGACCCGGCAGAGACTGTGTCAGGAGTGTTCTAGAAGGACAGGCCACAGAGAGTCTGTACTAGATCATTTTGTTTCAGTAAATACAGATCAATTCAAAGACAGTCAAAAGCAGTTCCCTTTATAATTTTACAAGGAATGTTTGCACATGGTTTAAAAAGAAGCGTGGAAAAGGTATACAGCAAAAAGTGAAGGTTTCTGTCCCATTTTATTACCCCAGCTTCCATCCCCACCAGTACTGCACATTTGACTCTGTGGACACAACCCGTACAGTCTTGTATTTGTTTCCCAGGTGACGGTGATGATGATGATGGTATATTTTTTCCCAAATACTGTACAAATGTACATCTGTATGTGCCTCTTGTGTTTGTCACTCAGTATATCTTGGAGGTCTTCTTATTGTAGCACATTTATAAGCATTTGCTTTCTTTTTTAATGAATGCCTAATTTTCTAATTCATGAATATATCATAATATGTTTTTCTTGATACACATTTAAGTATGTTTAACTTTTAACTACTACCAATAACGCTGAAATAAAATTTTCAGGGCCAGTTTTAAGAGTTAAGTAAAATGTACACTTCTATTTTGGGACAGTTTGTTGGTAGGCTTTGGAGATTTTTTTAAACTTAAGAGTTAGTGTAGTTTTGATTTAAACTGAATCTTGTATTTGTAAAGCCTTGAGTTGTCTTCCACTTAGCTAAGGTAAAATCTCTAAATTCTGAATCTTGTACATTATGTAGTTAACTTTGAACTTTGGATTTAAATGAGTGAGTATGGTTACTATAGTAATTTCACATTTAAATATTTAATCTGAATGTGGCAATTTAATAACTGGAAGTTATAATTAAGGATAATGAAAGTGGAAAGTGTATTTAGTCTCATGCCTCCTCTTTCGCCCCCTGGAGACAGTGAATGTGTCTGATGTTTGGTATATGACACGCTGGTGCAGTGCCTGGTACCTTGTAAGTGCCTGTCACTGTCAGTTTCTCAGAGTTGTCAATTTCATTAACATTTTCCCACTCTGGTTATAGCATCACTTGTGATTACATACCTGACAGAGTATACTTTAAAAATTAAACAACAGGCCCTGGCTGGTGACCCGGTCAATAGAGCATTCATTGCCCAGTGTATGGACGTCCCGGGTTTAATTCCCAGTCAGGGCACACACGAGAAGCAGCCATTTACTTCTCTCCCCTTCCCTATTCCCCTTCTCTCTTCTTCCTCTCCCGCAGCTAGTGGCTTGATTGGTTTGAGTCATCCGCAGGCACTGAGGATAGCTTGGTTGGTCCAAGTGCCATCAGCCTCAGGTGCTAAAAATAACTCTGTTGATTGGAGCACTGGCCCCAGACAAGGCTTGCTGGATAGATCCCAGTCAGGTGCATGCAGGAGTCTGTCTCACTATCTTTCCTCCTCTCCCTTAAAAAAAAAAAAATTAAACAACATAAAGTCTATAATGTTTGGAAATCTGAGAAAGTTAATTATTGTAATAATAAATGCTTGTTTTAATCTCTTGGCCCAAAAATAGTTTGAGCAATAGCTATTAAACTGTATATGGAAGAGCCAAATGCCAGTGCAAAGAGGCCAGTTTCTTCCTGCTCTGTCTCCTTTACCACTTTTATTTGGTGCTTTCAATCTTCCACCAAAAAAAACACCCCAAAACAGACAAAATAGTGAGAGACCGACTGACAGATAGGCAGTTAATGTTGAAGAAGAAGCCCAAAATATCGGGAGTGAATTAAAAAATGCAGAAGGGACAAAAATAAAATGATGATGAAAGATAATAGATGTTAGAAGTCAATATTATTTAATGATAAAGGAAAGACAGGGTTTTTTTGCCTTAAATAGTGGGATAAAGATCGTGCATTCAGACACTAATAGTTTTATTCAAGCAAGCAAGTAATTCAATGATCTGTTTGAGAAAATGAAATCAAATATTAGATACTGGTAAGGTGTCTTAAATTACCATCTGTTTATCAACCCAAATTACTCTATCTTTGTGACATTGTTCAGTGAAAAGTGAGGTTGAAAAAGCTATCTAAAAGGTATTGAAGTGGCATAATGGACCATGTAAAATGTTATTAAATGGAACATAGGATATAGCAAAGTCACTAAAATGAAAAATTAGTAAGATTTTTGTATTGGAACATGTATTTATACTAAGTTTGGAAATGTCAGAAAAAAATCTCTAGTATCATAGACCTCTCATTTAGAGATGACTGGAAATGAGGTACACAATTTTACGTGTCTTATAGAAAATGAATCCTGAACAGGACTTTTTTTAACTTGAGGCCCATGAGCAAAATGATTTAAAAAAATAGCGGCAATGGAGCACCTACTTAGACAGCATTTATTGAGAATCACATACTTAGTTAAAGTACCAAGACAAGTTGGATAGTAGACACTGTAGGGCCTTTGGTCTGATTTAGGTAAACTCAAGTTGCTCTGGGACCAAATATTAAGATAGCTATGTTGGAAAATGTTGACAGTATTTCTAATTGTTTAATGTGGGGAGAATGATATATTGCCTCTGCGTGGCTCTCAGGCAGAGGTCTGCTGGTGTCTCACTGTGGCAATGATACGTAGGCTGGGCCTCAGTCCCTTTGACAGGCGGGCTTGTTAGGGCTTTGCAATTATCTGGCTCTAGTAATGGGAGTCTCAGTTTTCCAGGCGCCTCTCCGCATGTCCCTTCTGCTGGAGCTAGCATCCTGGAGACTTAGCTGTGGGGTCCGCCTCAGCTACTGTCTCACAGCAAAGGAGTCTATACACAGCCAGGTCCCCCCTCCAGCACAGCTCAAACCACAGTTCTGGGGAAGGCAGTGGGAACCAGAGCCACCAGTGCGAGCAGGCAGGGCAGGGCACAGACCAAGGGCCAAGTTCCTTTATGTTACACACAGGCAAAATTCTACAGGCTGGCGGGCTTATATGTCATGCCTCAGCACGCCACAGTTTTCATCTCTATGGGCTTTTCCCATTTGCCCTGCTTGGTAGCCGGGGACGGGCCACGTGTGTGTCCAGCTCCCACGACTGCACACAGGTGGTTGAAGCCGCCGTTCAGGCACCCAGCCCCGGCATTCTCAGGTCAAGGGTCCTGGCCCATGTGCATGCTTGGCGCTGGGGATTGTGGAGCCAGTAATGCCCAAAGATGGTGGTGCCCTCACAGGTACCCAGTGCTGGGGATCGTGGAGTGGGGAATGCTCAGAAATGCTGGTGCTCATGCAGGTACCCAGCATTGTTAATCTCGGGCGAAGCACTTCAGCCCACGCCCCGTGCTGGTGATGCTAGGTGGAGTTGCTAGCAGTGCTGGGAATACACAAAGATGCTTGTGCGGCCCACGCGGGCACCCTGTGCTGGTAATTTTAGGTGGATCCCACCACCTGTGTGCGCACCCAGTGTCCGGGATCTCAGGCAGAGCCGGTATGATCTTGCCTTTGTTTGGGCACCCACCCTATCTCCGCTCCGCTCCGTCCCTATTAGTTCAGCCTCTCCTCTTCCCTGTGCTCCAAACAAAGGTGCCTCTACTTCAGATCAGCGTGGAAAGTGAAATGCCCTGTCCTCCATTTTATATATTCAGCCACTTTTTCAGCCAATCTTACCTTTGTCTGGTGTGTGTAAATTTCAGGTGCTCCTAAGGTTTTTTTTTTTTTTCTCTGTGTTTAGTTGTTAAATTTGTTGAAATTTCAAGGGGAGAGATTGGGAATATCTCTCACGCCACCATTTCTCTGATGTCACTCTAAACTCTTTTTAAAGATAGTTTAATTGAAGTAGATCAGGATACAAGTTCTGAGTCAATAAAGTTTAAATTTAACTATATAAATAAATACAAATTTTAAAAACCTATTCACTTAGATTTAACTATTTTTATTATAAAAAGACATCAGAGTTATTTTAAGAAACAAACATTCTAGACTATATGTTTTTTAAAATTCTGCCTGGTAAGAAACTTAAAATCAAGTGCTTGCTTTACTGAGAAATGGGAAAATCTGAAGTTGTGGTATATTATCTATTCATAAGTGCTTTAAATCCCTGGAAACGTACTGGTTTTTTAGCAGAACTTGATTTACACATATTTTAGGAACACGTTTATTCAACACACATTTATCTAGCTCAGTGGTTCTTAACCTTTTTTGAGGTACCGAACCCACCAGTTTCATATGCACATTCACCGAACCCTTCTTTAGTGATAAATAAAATATGATTTTTTTTCCAAATTCAAGACATAGGTATATGTTTTTTACTGGTGCACAAAATGAGCCATGCATGAACATCACCTTGCTCAAAGAACAAAACCAACAAAGTGCATGAACTCACAACAAATTACGGTATTACTTTATTCTGGCCTCCGCGGCAGAGGCTTCTCTGAACCCCTGAGACCCACTCATCAAACCCCTAGGGTTCGATAGAACCCAGGTTAAGAACCACTGATCTAGAGTCTGCTGTAGGGCTGTCGGTGTATGTATCCTTTTGTTACTGTACTGTGATACATTACTAGCTGATGTGTATGCACAGGTAACCCAGATGGGGCCCTGCAAACCAAGGTGTCCCTGTGTAGGCACACTTAAAAACCCTCATGGTGGCTCTTGCTCAGGTAGGGTCCTTGTTGCCATGTTGGGGTAGAGGGTTTGGGGCAAACAAACTTTGAATTGTGTTTTCTCCGAATTTTGTTCATTTGGTTCACATTGGTAAATTATTTTAAGTAAACTTAGTTTTCCACAGCATTAAAAAATGGCTTTTTATGTAGTCTAGAACTTTTCACCATCACGAGTTCTAGGGGTCTGCCTGAGGAGCTATGTCCTTTGCATGGTTACCGGGGCTTGCGTTGGACTCTTTCTTCCTGTGAGGTAGGGTGAGGGCCAGTGAGCCGGGGTGGCTGCGGTCAGGGGCAGCAGAGAGGCAAACAGGCACGGTTTCTCTGTGAAAGTCAGCCCCATAACAGCCCCTCGCCCGTACTGACCATTAGAGTGGATCTAAACAGAAGCACTGGTTCTTAGCTAGAAGATAAAAATGCAGAATAAATGAAAGAATAAAATGACACATTTAGGATAAGCTGGGGCTCAAATTTGAATAAGTTTTACGCAGACACAAGAAAAAGTGATTTATTAAATTCTTTAACAGAAAACATTCATCAATAAGGAATTAGAGAAAGTTGAAAAAGTTGGTTAGCATGGTGTTTGTGTTTAACAAGAGCACGATGCTCCTAGCAAGTAGGATTCAGTGGGAGCCTGACATTAACACCAGTGTTTCTGTGAAGAAGCAGGTGGGGGAGGAGCTACTGGGCTAACCTTCGTTGGGGACTGTTGGTAAAGACGTTATTTAGTGTTCATCCTCACGTGGGCTGAGGAGAGAAGTGCATTTTTCTCTGTGTTCTGCCGACACTGGTGGAGGCAACTGCCAGACCCAACACCCACAACCAAACCATGACCGATCCTAAAAGAAAATGTCTTTCCTTCCCACGTGCACAACCAAGGCAGGAGAAGCAAACCTTGGTGTGTAAGGCAGACTCATTTCTGAGCAGTTTCGCAGGCTTTTCAGCTCTACGGGGTCTACTTTTTCATTTTGCAAGCCCCACCCCAAGGCACTAATGGACAAGAATAAGTCTTTTTCTTGTATATTGGCAGTCTGCAAATGCTTGGATTACTCTGCAACTCTTGGGACCTTTTTGAATGCTTTAGTGTTGTTTATAAATAGGACCACCATTTCAAAGGGAAGATGAATGAGGTGCTTGTTATTGGTGGGCAACACTTTTTTCTGGCTCATACTCTTCCAGTTCTTGCTGCTGTTATGGGGAAAGAAATATGGGGGGCCCTTGTGTCTCAGAAGAACCCTCTACTCCCTGTCTCACCCTCGGGAAGGACAGAGCCTGGTTGGGTTCCCAGGAAGGAAGTGTACTAAGATATTAAGAGCGTCGTCTTTTTTTTTGCCCTGTTTGCGGTCTGCATCTGTGCTAAAGAAGCTAGCAGGACCTTGTCCAGTCCCTGGCACTGGGCACAGACCTCATTCAGGCTATAGTCTTGTTTTATAACAGCATAGTGCTTTTGGCTGATATTTCTTGAAGCAGTTACCCTGGTAACTTAGCACAATGGTGGAAGCCTAGTGTGTGTGTGTGTGTGTGTGTGTGTGTGTGTGTGTGTGTGTATTTATATATAGGATTTGAGTTCTAGTCCTGACCATTGCTCTTACCAGGGTTGTGACTATTAGCTACTGACAACTCTCCCTGCCTTTTGAACAACTTCCTAGAAAGAGTTGTCCACGTTTGGTACATTCACTCCCTCACCTCACATCCTTCCCGGCCCACTTCAAGTTAGCTGCTGCCATCACCAACCCATTGCTCCTGGACTTGATTGGGAAATTCAGGGTGTGCTTTCACTGCTTCTGAGCTGACCTGTGTGCAGCAGACAATGCCCTCCTTGCAACTCTTTTCCTTTGGCTTCTAGGACCTGACGCTCCCGAGGTTTTCGACCTGCCCAGGTTTTTACCTTCTTTTCCCAGCCCCTTGATTTCCTGCACTCCCCAGTGCTCCGTCCGTGGTCCTCTGAGCTCAGCCTTGCTCGTGTGGTCTAGTGGAGGCGGTAGTAAGCAGTGGCAGAGAGCGTGGGCCTGGCTGCCACGCTGGGTGGGTTTGACTCGACTTCACCTACTGCTTTCCATGTGTCATCTGATTTCTCTGGTTCAGTCTCTTCGTTTGTAAAATGAGAATGCTGACAGATTCCTACCTTGTAGGGTTGTGAGGATCTGGTGAGCACTGCGGTCCAGCACGAGCTCTACAGCCATACCTCCATTATATCACGTGGAGCATGCTTCTTTGTCTCCCCAACATCTATTCGCACACAATGCTTGGCACCTACCCATTGCGTGGATGTTTTGTTTCTCATAAAACTCCTGAGAGGTAGCACAGTTCTCATACTTAAAATGACACACCACAGACCCAGAATAGGACTTAATTAGGTCAAGAGTAGGAACTCATTCATTAAAGGCAGATCCTCAAACCCAGTATGCCTTTACTCTTGTTCTCTTGGGTCGTTGAGAGCCCAGGGCCTCTACCAATGGGCCAATGGAAGCAGTAAGGCTTGTGGGCCAGAATTTATCACTTAACACTTCTGAGATCTTGCAGTCACTCAGATGCCTGAGCCTTAGTTTTTCCCATATGTCAAGTAGGAATAATTATCTCTGCCCTGCTGTCATTCACTGTTATTGACATAAAAATCTACTAACACTTGTATTAAATAAGGTGTTTTAATTATCTTGTAATTGCCTGGTAGTTTATAATAGTTAATACAGTCTAAAGCGAGACTGTCAGGGTTTGAATTCCAATTTTGCCACCCACCTAACTCTCCCTGCCTCCATTTTCTCATCTGCATAGGCAATAATGATGGTTCTTTTTTCATAAGCTTGTTATGAGGTTAAGTGTTGAGAACAGGACCCGGCTCATATATAGTAAGGTCTCAATAAGTGTTCCATGCTGTTGTTTATTGTTATTACAATTTAATTTTATTATTATTATTATTATTTTTACCAAATGAAAGGTATGCTTCCGCAAACCCTGAATAAAAGTGGCATTTTTTTTTTTTTTTTAGGTGGCAGAAATAAACTAAGGATTATTATGGAAATTTTGCTCAAGATCATGTCAGGCTTCTTCCACAGAAATTCAAAAATCTAAATCCTGTTATTTCTTTAGTTTTCTTAACTCCATACCAGCTATCTCTCTCTCTTTTTTTTTTTTACAGGGACAAAGAGAGAATCAGAGAGAGGGATAGATAGGGACAGACAGACAGGAACGGAGAGAGATGAGAAGCATCAATCATTAGTTTTTTGTGGCCGTCGCGACACCCTAGTTATTCATTGATTGCTTTCTCACATGTGCCTTGATCACGGGCCTTCAGCTGACCGAGCAACCCCCTTGCTGGAGCCAGCGACCTTGGGTCCAAGCTGGCGAGCTTTTGCTCAAGCCAGATGGGCCCGCGCTCAAGCTGGCGATCTCAGGGTCTTGAACCTGGGTCTTCTACATCCCAGTCCGATGCTCTATCCACTGCGCCACCACCTTGTCAGGCCATACCAACTATCTCTTAAAGCTTAAGAATATGGGGGCTGCTATGCTTGTGTGCATTTTGATTCACAGTGACTGGTTGAACTGGCCTTTCCTAGTGATGTACGTACATGAGGCAGCAGTACCGTTCCTTTTGAAGGAACACTGATTTACATGTAAGAGAAGCTGGAAGCTTAGATGGTTTATCTTAATATTTTTGGAGGCTACATTGAAGTTATGATAACCTCTATTTCTGGTATTTTTTTTGGGGGGGTATTAACTTGTGTCATTGCTAGGTTTATTCTTGACTAGAACATTTTCTCAAAGAGAAACTAAAAACCATTATTTTCACCTCATAGCATTTACAGAACATGTAAAGTCTACCAAACCAGCCACGCAAGTTTCTAGTTTGTTGGGGCGGTTCTGTGCAAGCGCTGGGAGGCGCTGTCCCCTAACCCCACGACCTCTGCCTGTCTCGTAGGAAACCTGCGCTCCTGTGGCCCCTCGGACTGCTTTAGTAAGGCCATGCCGCCACGGAAAAAGAGAAGACCCGCCTCCGGGGATGACTTATCTGCCAAGAAAAGCAGACATGAGAGGTATGTCCACACAGCAGATCAAACTGACGACAGAAGTATCGGAGAGGCCCGGTTCTGCCTACCCCAGTGGGTCTTCTCAGTGTGCACATGCCACTGGAACATGGTTTTGGTTTTGCCAGGCAGTCTCTCAAAGTGTAATTATTTCATGTCACTTAATTTGATGCATGGGTTTATAAAACGAAAACACATTAGGTAGTTTGAGTTCTTAGAATTTAAGTTTTATCTTAGCCACCAATCTGCCAAAACTGGTGTAGGGTTTCTTTCTTTCCTTTTCATGGGCTCGCTGCCTGTGCGCGTTGACCACAGGATTGGTGTGTGTTCGCACTAAATGCCACCACAGGAATCCGTAACTGCCTTTGCAGGGGACCTGGGTCAGTGGCTGAGAGAGCTGCCTCAACCTGTGCTCTGAGCCTGCCACACGTGTTAGCTGAGTCGAGGTTTATTTGCAGAAGAGCGAGCATTTATTAGAAACAGATTTGTTAGAAAATTTGTTTAAACCACTTCTCTTTCAGACTAGTGAACTGTGAATTTTGGTAGCTCCAAAGGTCTGTAGACTTGTTTATTTTAGGCATCTTTATTATTTCCTCATGATTTTTAATGTCATTTATTTTCTTCTCTTTTTTTTTTTAAACAATGAACAAATTCTATCTCCTTTTATGTTAGCTCTGTGGGTCTCTTCACGAAGGGGCCTGAATCTGCACATCTATTAATCAAGGAGATTAGATGAGATTTCTGTTTCTTGCTGTGATACTTAATATACTACAACTCAGCTGGAGAGAGAGGGAGGTGGGCTGAAAACGCGCAAATAATGTCACTGTTCGTAACCTAAGTGAGTAGGAAATACAATATTACTTACAAGAAGATAGCAGTGATTTAGAAAATAATCACCAGCAATGTTTAGACCAGTGCTTTTCAGCATTAAGAGGCCAGGTTACTTTCTACTTCCTTGGCAGTGTAGATGTGATACTGGGAAATTATTCAGTTCTAATAATCACATAGCATTTTGTGACTGTATGTAGTGTTTATTATTTTTTCCACCACTGTCTAATATCATTTAGTATGATAAAGTATTTCCATGGTCACCCAAGGGAGAGGGAGCTATAGCATTATCTGAGTTTCATTCTTAGTCTTTCTATTTTTAAATAACTTTTTTTACGTATTATAGTCTTCATCCATTTTGAGTGTACAAATTCAGTGGTCTTTACGAAGTTGTTAGAGTTGTACAACTATCACTGTGAACCAGTTTTAGAAGACTTCTGTCACCTCAGTTAGATCCTAGAGGCCCGTTCACATTCGTTCCCTGTTCTCATCCCAACCCTAGGCAACCATGAATCTACTTTCTAGCTCTTCCAGATTTGCCTTTTCTGGTCATTTTATCTCACTTAGATAAATGTTTTTTTGAAGTTTATCATGTTCCATAGCCTATATCAGTTTTTTTTCTTTTACTGACTGAATGGTATTCCATTATCCTTTTTCATGAAGAGTAGTGTATTTAAGCGATTCAAGCATGACAGTGTTGTATATAAGTCTCTAGGTTATTGACCAGTGAAAGACTTTGAGCTGAGATAGGGATGTTCAGGCCCTGGATAGGAGCATATCTGTTGGAACCCTTGGAAAGTATCTGCCTTTGTTTCTAGGTATTATGACCACCTTTTATTGAAGAAGTGCAAAACTGGTGGTTTACATTTTCAATATCTTACCACCCTATAACCATGGCTTTTTTTTTTGGTACTGAAACTCAGAATTTCTAATCTGATGTATATATAGATATTATTCTGGTGAATGTGCAGGTCATATAAATGCTCATTATAAAAGAATTATATATGATTTTTATATACTATGATGGTAAATGAAAAATTATATAATAAGTGTTTAGATATAACCATTTAGGCAATTTATATATGAATAAAGGATAAGAAAAATATATACTTACAATTTTTCTATGTAAATTACTGTTTGTATGCCTGCTCTCCCGTCCCCACATAGAGACGTCAGTCCTCAGCCCCAGGTTGTTATGAAGTAAGACATTCCTGCCGAAGGTCACGGTGTTGTTGGTAGGAGGCTCCGTGCTTCCTGATTTTGTTCTTCAGCTAGTGCTGGCTGTTTCCACAGTCCTAGGAGTTGTAGAGAATGGCGGAAGCTAGGGTATCTCTGTACTTCTCTCTCTTGAGGTTTTTAAAGTTATCCTAATCAACAAACATCCAAGAGACTTTATGTGATCCAAATGAATACCTGATTTTAGTTTTCATGGAAGCTTGAATAGTTTAATGTTTCTTTTTATTAATGTTTCCTTCAGGTGTGTAATGGTGACACGTTCTTTCTTAGACTGTGCTCTGTGCCCAACCTGACACTCATAAGATACAGAGGTCAGGAGAACTTAATGTGAGCCATGAGTGAGTTGTAGGGTCATCAATTGAGGAAAACACTGTAGACATTTCTTGCTGTATCTCAGTATCATTCTGTAGTTAGTTCTGGCAAGTGAGGGAGAAGGGAGTCTATTCAATACCTGTTCTGTTCTGTTCTTACTGATTATTCGTTAATCAGAGAAAAACTTGTACTTAGTGCTTACCATTCAATTCTGTATTGGGTGTGACTGTGTTTGAAACTGTAATTATAAAAGCTGAAGCTTCAAATGCAGGAGGGAAAATACTTAAAATATATTTGAAATGCCAATTCAGTAGATGTATGGTTTTGGTAAATGAATAAAATCTATCTGCCACTTAAAAAGAACTCAGAATCTTTACTTTAAATAACTTAAAACTGCTTTCTCAATTTCTAGCATGTATAGAAAATATGATTCAACTAGAATAAAGACTGAAGAAGAAGCTTTTTCAAGTAAGAGGTGCTTAGAGTGGTTCTATGAATATGCAGGTAGGTAATCATTTATGTCATCTAAGACTGATCCTCATGAAAACGGGGACTACCTTAGAGGAGATTAGGAAATTAAAAAATCTGTACTTCACGAATTTGGTGTGTATTTATATGTCCTTGTTTGAGGGAGAGAACATCATTGAAACAATCACTGAATGTCCTATTTATAGCCAGCAGCTAAGCCAATGAATTCAGAACACTAGAAGCGAACTGAAAAGATGAAATGCGCTCGGGAGAAATACTTTGGATTGCTAGGAAACCTATTTCACATGCTCGTAATGGGTAATTATTTGGTTTACACATTGATGTTAAAATAAGCTTTGCTGCTTTGAACTGTTATGTCGTGCAACAGAGTTCCTTATATTAAGTGTCTCAATTTTAAAAGATCATTTGACAGAAAAGGTGTGTTTTGTCATTTAAATGTGTTAAATCCATCCCATTTTTTCAACTTACTGTAATTGGTTGGATAATGTAATACTGAAAACTAGGCTTTGGTTGTTATCGTGGCTCTGTGTGCTATAAAAGAGGAAAAGGAGATTTTTCACACAGGTTTGAGCTGGAAGATTTTTACCTTTCCTTTTCTCTTATGGATTGTCTATCAATTTGACTATCCCAGCATCCTTTTTTTTTTTTTTTTTTTAACAGAGACAGAGAGAGAGGGATAGATAGGGACAGACAGACAGGAACGGAGAGAGATGAGAAGCATCAATCATTAGTTTTTCGTTGCCGTCGCAACACTTTAGTTGTTCATTGATGGCTTTCTCACATGTGCCTTGACCGCGGGCCTTCAGCAGACTGAGTAACCCCGTGCTTGAGGCAGGAGCCTTGGGCTCAAGCTGGTGAGCTTTTGCTTAAACCAGATGAGCCCGCGCTCAAGCTGGCGACCTCGGGGTCTCGAACTTGGGTCATCCACATCCCAGTCGACACTCTATCCACTGCGCCACCACCAGGTCAGGCTCCCAGCATTCTTTAAAACGATGTTCCTGTCATCAGTCTACCCCACCCCGCCCCACCTCACTTAAAAATCCCTGCTGCTTACAGGATAAAAGAGCTAATTCCCTGCCATCCCTTTGTCTGGCATGCCTTTCTCCATTTTTCCATCTGACAAGACACTGTACAACTTTAAAGCCCCGATTAACTGAATAGCCTTTGTACTTCTCCAGGACACTGTTCATAACCATGTAGTTCTGGTACCATCTACTGGGTATCAAAGTGAGGATTTCTCCCATGGCCTGATCTTGCCATTTCCCCCCACCCTACCCTTTTTCTAGTAAGCGCCTTGCCCCTTTTGGCCATAGAGATTGCTCCAGGGGCTGACAGGTAATCCAGGCCAGGCCAGTCAGATACAGTTTGTGGGGTTCTCAGGAAACTGGGAGAAGACTCTTGCTCTTCCTGGGTGGACTTGAAGGGATGCGGCCCTGATTCCTGTAGTTCATTGGGTTTTTGTGAGCCTCCTTATCATTTCTTGAACTAGTTGGAGCTGGATTTTGTTTGCAGGGCATAAGCACTAGTACAAACACTTACATGGTATTAGAATGTATGTGTTCACATTTATGTCATAAGAACATGAATCTCTTGAAAGCATTTTTTCTTCCAAGTAAAAGTGTTCAGCACATGGCTGCTGAACAAGTAAGGAGTTCTCACGTATTTGTATCACTGTGACTATGAAGAGCTTTTACTTTCTTCTTGGCTCACATTTATTGTTATGAAATTATAAAAGGGATATTTTAAACATAAAAGGAACACTTAATCCCATCATCGTAGCGCAGCTATTTAAATTTTTTGTGTGTCTTCTTTTATAAGTAAGCATAAAATTTTCCATAGCATAAGCCACACTTTTGTTTTCTTTAAAAGAGAGCAGGCTACACTTTTCCTACTTGTTTGCTTTCCTCTGTTTCAGAAAGACTACATTTGGGATAAAGCTTAAGCCATATTCTTTAGGTTTCTTGAGATCCCTGCTGCTGGTTCCTGGTAGTCCATTCCTGGGAGAGAGTTTCTATGGCTGTGGCTAGCTCTATTTATACACCTGTCCTTCCTACCCTGTTTCCTCCACCTTCTGTACCTTATTAATAGGGAAAGTGGTTGGAAATTGGGGATAATTAAAATCCCTAAGTAGTACCTATATCACTTTTAATATCCTAACCACATGAATAAAAACTCTAGATCAGTATTATTCAGGGATGACTTCTGGTTGTGTTGTAGGGTGGGTCTGTGGGAGCAGTCAGTGAGGCCTCAGGCCCCTGGAATGAGGGGGGCTTTACCACCCATGGTATGCTCACTTTCCTCAGGAGAGAGCCGGCTGGTTTGGGCTGACTCTCAGTACTTTGGTCTGCATTGGGGTAAAGAGGCAGCTGGGGCCTTGGTGTGCTGTTGGCTCACATGGCTGGGCCTTTAGTTCTTTCCCGAGCTCTCAGTCACTCCTCTCCTTGCTCTCTGCTGTCTGTGGCTTCTGCGGCCTAAGTCCCGTTCTCCAGCTTCTGCCGGCCAGTTCACCCCAGCTCCCCTTTGTACATTCCAGCATATGGACTAACTACTTTTTTTTTTTTTTTTTAATATTCAGTAAGAGAAGGGGAGGCAGAGACAGACTCCCGCATGAGCCCTGACCAGGATCCACCTGGCAACCCACTAGGGGTGATGTTCTGCTACAACCCGAGATGTTTTTTAGCACCTGAGGCAGAGGCCACGGAGCCATCCTCAGTGCCCGGGGCCAACTTGCTACAATCGAGCCATGGCTGCAGGAGGGGAGAAGAAAGAGAGAGAGAGAGAAGCAAGAAGGAGGAGTAGAGGTGGAGAAGCAGATGGTCACTTCTCTTGTGTGCCCTGGCCGGGAATCGAACCCAGGACGTCCATACACTGGGCCAACTAATTACTTTTTAAATTCCTATCAACTCAATAACCGATTCTCAGAAACTTAATAAGTGAAACCCATGCTGCCGGAGGTTCTTTCTTTCACCTGTCCCTGAGGTTTACTCCCTTTTACACATTGGTACTTTAGTTCTCTGTGACTTTAGAAAGATGGTGGGGGAAAGTGAGGGACTGTTATTTAAACCTCTATGTGAAACTGGAATCCCATTTTTTGTTGTTGTTGGAATAAAAATAACCAGTTTTACATAAATTTTCTAATAACTTGTACTTTCTGGGACTATATCTAAGATTAAAGAATTAAACCAAATACACAAGTGCCAGCATTGATTTCAGAGTTACCCCAGAGCTCACGTATGCTGACCATAAAAGTTCTACAAGTCCTGACTGTAGACCCTTAGTCTCTATTTGGGATTAACTTTTATAGCAGAATGATTGTTTTGGTTTACCAAAATGAGATTAGGGACTAAGAGCAGGTGCTAAGTGACAAAGTGAGTGTCAGCAAAGAAAGAGACGTTACCAGCTACCAAAGGAAACAGTGGCGCCTGTTTGCCTCCAGGACACAGCTTGGTGTAATTATGGAAACTTTACCATGAGAACTTTGGCTCATCTTGAACAGCTTGAATATAATTAGTATGAGGCCCCTGCTTGAAATGGTAGGGCAAGTGGGACAAGCACTTTTTCCTAGATTATTGTCAGTATATCTGCCTTCCAGATATATCTCCAGTATCTTGTTACCAGGGCATTCCATAGCTTATTTTAGATATAATTTTTTAGAAACCATCTTCAAACACCACTTCTAACCTACTTTGTGTTATACATTGACCTATTTGTTAGAATGAGATTGCTCAGTTCTTCAGGGGAATTGATAAATTCAGTAGAAAATCACCGTAATCTCAATGAATAATGTGATTACAGATCTAAATAAGTGCATGAGAAAGGTAAAGAGCTGAAAGAAAAAGTTGTTTTACACAGCAGGATTATGGGTAGCTTTTAAATAACGTTAATTGACAAGCTATATTTTAATATTTTTAGGATAAAATAATTTTGGCCGACTTATACCACTGCAAACCATACTGTTAAAAACTTGCTCTTCTAACCGGAAAGACTGAGTGTATACAGTTACTATGGCAGTGGCAGTGCATAAAATGTGGGAAAAAGGAAAAGCGTGGGCAACCAGCATTCCCACCATACAGTATACATCAGCGAACTGTCTTGGGGGCTTGTTATGTGCCGGGCTCTGGAGTGCAGGCAACGGAAGCACTGTGCTCACTTGCTAGTGTGGCACATGGATGAATCAATCAAGAAGCATAGTCTTTGTAATGAGTGTTGACAGTGCGGAGGCAGCAGCCAGAATGCGGGTGCAAGGGGGTCGCCGCCTGGAGACACCAGGCCTAGTGCACCGGCACGGGAAATGCAGGCGGCTGGCCAGCCCCAAGTCGGTTACAGTGAGAGAGCCTTTATCGAATCAGGGACAGTGGAGACCAAAGAGAGGAATCCAAAAAGAATGATAGAGTAACTTCTATTTTCAGCTCGATGCAGCTACCTCCGAGTCCTATTAGTAAATACCAAAAAGGCATCATTTCCTAAAAATAAAACCTCTTAGCAAAATCTGAACAGATGGATGTTTCCTTAGGAGAATAATTATTTTTTACTTCACAGCCTAAATGCTTTATAGTAGTGGGGTCATGAACACACACACACGTTCACATACAATAGATAATGGAAAATGTGTCGGCTAACAAGAACAAAGTAGATGTATAGGATTTATAGGTGCCCTCACAGGAAGATTATTAGACATATTTAGTGAAAAAAGCAAATTGTATAATTTATAGGTATAGCATCAACCCGTGTATTTGATAAAGTTAAAACTGCTTTTCATTGTATGTTTTGTATATACATAAATACATAGTACAGGCCTGGAGAATAATGCCTCACTGGGCAGGAAGGGAGAAGGCAGGCATTTTCTGTTTACTGTCTTTTACTTGGATTTTCTCTATTTGAACATTTTACCATGTGAATGTATTAATGTATTCTTTGTAAAATATATTCAGGAATGTGCATATGTGGGTATATGGGCTCTCAAACCTAAAGCTAACAACATATCAAATGATAAAATGCTAAGTGTATTCACATTTGAGTTAGGAAGGGGGTAAGGATGGCCACTCTATTCTTATTTGCCATTGTTTTGAAAGTTACTAGATAGTGTTGTTAGATAAGAGAAAGAAAGAAAGAGCATAAATATTGGAAAGGAGGAGGTGGAAACGATCCATTTCTTGGAGATGAAATGATTAAATTATTGTTATATCTGGAAAGCCAAAGAGAATTGCCTGGACAAACTTAGAAACAGCAAATAAATATTGTCAGTATTCCATGTAAGTAGAACTTAGCTTAGAAAGGGTATTTAAAGGAAATCTTTAAAAAATGGTCATCTTGCCTGACCAGGCGGTGGCGCAGTGGATAGAGCGTCGGACTGGGATGCGGAAGACCCAGGTTCGAGACCCTGAGCTCACCAGCTTGAGTGCGGGCCCATCTGGCTTGAGCAAAAGCTCGCCAGTTTGGACCCAGGGTCACTGGCTCCAGCAAGGGGTTGCTCGGTCTGCTGAAGGCCCGCAGTCAAGGCACATGTGAGAAAGCCATCAGTGAACAACTAAGGTGTTGCAACGGCAACGAATGATTGATGCTTCTCATCTCTCTCCGTTCCTGCCTGTCTGTCCCTATCTGTCCCTCTCTCTCTCTCTCTGTCCCTGTAAAAAAAAAAAAGAAAGAAAAACATTAAAAATAAATGGTCAGCTCTGGGGAGTAGGAAGGGGTGAGAGGAGAAACATTTCCTTTCTATATAGTTAGAATTTTCACTTTTATTTTTAAATTTAATTTTGTCTCATGTTAATGTAACAATATTAACTAAATTAAAAATTAAGGGCTCTGGCAGTTTGGTTTGGCTTGGTGGTAGAGTGTCAGCCTAGCATGTGGATGTCCTGGGTTTGATTCCTGGTCAGGGCACACAGGAGAAACGATCACCTGCTTTTCTACCCCTCCCCATCTCGCTTCTCTTTCTCTTTCTCTTTCTCTTTCTCTTTCTCTTTCTCTTTCTCTTTCTCTTTCTCTTTCTCTTTCTCTTTCTCTCTCTCTTTCTCTCTCTCTCTCTCTCCCCCTCTTCCACTCCTGCAGCCATGGCTCAATTAGAGCTAGTTGGCCTCGGACACTGAGGATGGCTCCATAGCCTCATGTTCAGGCACTAAGAAGAGCTTGGTTGCAGAGCAATAGATAGGCAGAGCATTGCCCCCTAGTGGGCTTGCTGGGTGGATCCCAGTCAGGACACATGCAGTCTTTCTCTCTACCTCCCCTTCTCTCACTGAATAAAAAAATAAAGTTAAATAAGCTTTTATTTGAATAGTTTTCCCCCTAATAATCAAGTTAAGAAAATTAGGAATACATACAAAATTATGTAATATAAAAGGAGAAAAATAAATCCCAGTAAAAGTAACATTTGAATATATGAAGCAAAAGATTTTGTAACAAAATAGCACATTCATGAGTGAAATACAAATAACAGCATGCAGAGAAAGCATTTGCTCCATCCAGAGTATGAGGAAGGGCCTGAGTTTGGAGTTTAGGGGGAGACAAGGATTTGATAGAAGTGATATAAGACTGTTCAACAAGCACTGCAGGTGACTTAATGTCTATCCTTTGTTGAGAACGACCACCCTGTACATTAATGGTAGTTTCTTATTCCTGGCGTTGCATCAGGGATCACAAAGGACTGCCTGACCCAGCCTCTGCTGGTGAGGCAGCAGAGGGAGATTGGGAGGGCTACCTGTCTAAATTAGTCTTTAAAGATTGAGAGAGTTAGCCAGGTAAGCTAGGGGAGGGGAGAGAGGAATATGGGCTGAGGCCATGGTGCTGGGTACGTGTCAGGATATGTGTGTGGAGCAAACTGCAGGTCATTGTTTCTAGATCTTCATTTTTATTCATTCAGCAATATCTATTCATTTGTTTTTAAGAAACTTAATTTGAAGGTAGAAAGATATGAGGCTGAAGAAAAAGAAAGGCACTAGATCAGAGTATTTTATTTGATACTCAAATAAGATCTTTAGGTAGTCAGGAGCCACCGAAGGATTGTAAGGCATGCGACTGTGTACAGGCTGGGTCAGAGGGGGACAAGGCTCTGGAATTAAGGGGATTTGAGACTGCTGCTGTAATCTCAGAGAGAGGAGAAAGCCTGAATAGGTCCACGTAAGGAATATTTGGAAGGACACAGTGGTGGTACACCTGAATCCTGATTAGATGTGGAAGGTGTATAGGGAAGAATCCACGGTGACTGCCAGGTCTCTTTCTGGTGGTGCCACAGCTGAGACAGAATACAGGAGGATAAGCACGCTTGGCATGAGATGTGGGCTCAGTGAGGTGGCAGTAGTTGAAAATGTGACATGCATGAGGAGTAGGTTTGGGTCAGAATATGCGTTTAGTTGTGGCAGTTAAACGAGATGATTTAGACAATCCAAAAGTAAGAGGGGAAGTGTGGGCTAGAAAGTACCGGAAAACCTCAAGCATTCCCTAGAGAGAGTATATAGCATGGGGTAGAAGAGGTATAAAGGTGGAACTCTGCACATCGATTGAACAAGTTGGGAGAAGCAGAGAACCCCATAAAGAAGTTAAAAGAGGAGAGGAGGGGGAAACCAGGTGAGAGAGGCCACTTCCAGGAGTTGTAGTAGGAGACACGTTTTGTGAAGAAAGAACTGCTTCAAAATTTCAGGTTTCACAGAGAGGTCAGAGTAAAGATGCCCCTCGTCTGTTAGATTTGGCAACGAAGGGGTTGTTAGTGACTTTGGCAAGAAGAGTTTCAGTGCAGAGATGGGCAGAAACTACCCCGCGTGGTTGAAGACTGAATGGGGGTAGAGATGGAACACATGGGTTTTTCAGGAAGAAACAAAGCTAAATAAACCAGAGCAGAAAGGAAGAGGCTTTATTACGTTTTCAAGAGCAAAAGACTACTTGATTTATTTTTCTGTATAAAAGAAACAATTATGTTATTTCCCAATTTTAATAAACACTATTATGTGTTTCTTTGCTATGTTTCCAAAAATTGTTATATGTATTGAAGTTATTACCAAAATATGAATAAAGCTTTAAGCTACTTTAATGAAGAGCAGAAATTGAACTCAAGTAACCTTATTTTTAGACATAACTTATGTGTATCATATGTCCATAGGTTGAGGAACATGGGGATCAATTGATTTGAAATGATTGTGCAGAGTAGAATCCTTTGAAGATATAACTGAAATGCCAGAATAGTTTTTCAGTTTATACTTGGTGATTTCATCTTCAGAAAGGAGTTTTAGCTCTTAAGTGTTACTTGATTATAGTTTACTTGGATAGTAAACATTTTGACAATGTAATACTACTCTAGTAGTCAACTGTACATGGTTATATTTAATTTATGTAAGACTGCATTTCGCCGCAGGTACTGACGATGTTGTAGGTCCTGAAGGTATGGAGAAATTTTGTGAAGACATTGGTGTTGAACCAGAAAATGTAAGTCTAACTTATTAAAGTCGGGTGAATCAATTATTTTTCTTAAGTCTTTTGTCCCTTGACAAATAAAGCCACAATATAAAAGTAATGATGTACTAGTTTTATTACTCTAGTTTTTATGAGGTAATCTAAGAAATAAGTTTCAATTCTAACTTGATTTATAAGTGAAATTTTTTGTTGTAATTGGTATGGTGTACAGTCATTCTTTTCTAAAAGGCACAGTAATAAAATAGTTACACTAGATTTTTAAAAAGTGTTATGAGCATGTGTACCTAGAATGACAGATCAGCGGTGGGACCACGTCACAGCGTTTTGTCCCTTTGTCTCCCTCTCTCGGTGTTCCAGCCTGCTGTATGTGGAGTTTAGCAAGACTTTGAATAACGAAGCTATTCAGAAGGGCATTGAGTAGGTTGTAATTATCAAGAATTTTTCACAGCTCTTTTACTTCCATTTGAATTTAGCTCAGAAAGTGATTGCTTTTGAGTGGAAAGGGCCTAAGTACTTACCTTAAAAAATTTAATAAAAGTTATTCTTTGTGCTTATGTATTTTTGCCTAATTCTTACCATGTTATTGTTGAATATTTTTTCCTGTTCCCACATCTACACTCTTACACTAAAATGAAAAATTATGCTCATACAGATGCCCTGGATCATTAACTGTGCACTTTAATATTACATTAGCCTCCAATTGAACAAATATGCCTCAGGTCCTAAATGAATTTATGATCTGGAAGTGACCTGAAAATCATCCGTTTTATTCAGACTATTTGTAAGATATCTGCTGCTTATGCATGTATGTCATGCTCTTAAAGAAAACTAGTAATTGAAACTTCACACTTTTTTAATTAAAGCTTTTTAAAATTTTTTTGGTCTTTATCATTTCTGTACCTCTGTTCTCCCCCGTTTTTCCCTAATAGCATTTTAAATATTCTAAAGAGCCTTTGCAATGTCTTTAACATATTACATGGATTTTTGTCTTGTATTTAAAAATTTAGTGTAATCTAGTTCAGGTATCCAGATGGATTATTCAGTGTGGTGTGAAGGTTTAGGGACAGCTGGGTCGGTAGTATTTCGCCCAGTACTGGTCCATAACTACGTATAGATGTGGAAAATAACCTTCGCTGGCGTTAAGGAGGCCAAGGCCTGGTGAGAGCTGGGCCAGGTTGCAGGGTGTTTTCTGAACAGTCTAAGAGTGAGCAGGCATAAGAGGGGCTCCGCAGATTCCGCCCAGAGGACAGCAGTCCACATCTGCTCACAGGGCTGGGCCACAGGGCTGGCGGTGCAGCGGTTTGGGCCGGGGTGAGGCTGCAGTGGCGGGAGGGATTATGTGCACAGTTACTCTCAGAGGTTGATGGCCTGTCACGGTGATTCTAACCCAGAAAAAGGGGTCCCCCGCTCTTCCAAGTTCCTCAACCCCAAATATCTTTTACTCAGTAAAAGAGCTGCTGTTATTACTCCTCTTGGGGCAGTCATGAGTCATTTGGCTCTTTCTGTGGACATAGTCTTGAAATGTTGAATTGGGCACACTGAAGTCTCTAAAAGGCTGTATTTAGAATATGATTTTAAAGTATTTATTACTGTACAGTTCTAAGACTTCACTAATCCACGCTATCTAAATTGTATCATCACTAAGAAAAAAAAAATGTTGCTAAATAAACTCTGACATGCTGCTAATTGGGGATACATCCCAACTTCAGAAACATTAACATTTCAAAACTAGTGCCAAAATAGTTTTCAAAAGACTGTCTCTGCATCAGTGAGAAAGCAGTATTTAGCTCTCACTTTGCCTGATACTTATAGCTTATGAAATTTAAGCAGGTTGTAAAATTCAAGTCTACTTTCATTTAGTAAGGTAACAGCAAGATCCTTTATTTATGAAGCTAACTTTCTTATCGGCTCTCATAAGGAAAGTTCTGTTTTGTGTAAAGAAATACCCATTGTGAACATCTGTTTGGCATAGTTCATGTGCACTGTTCTAGTGCCTTCACCATTTAAAATTCTTTTGTTTTTAGAGAGAGAAGAAGGGGGGAGAGAGACAGAGAGAAACATTAATTTGTTCCACTTATTTGTACATTCATTGGTTGATTCTTCTATGTGGGGGTCAAACCCACAACCGTAGTATATAGGATAATCCTCTAGCCAACTGGGCTACCTGGCCAGGGCACCTTCTCCGCCATTGTTTTTAACTTAAGTGTTTATGTGAAAATTTTAGTCCTTTTTATACAGGATTGAGTACAGATATTGAAAACATCCAAAGTTTGAATCACGAGATGAGAAAATCCTCTAATGTGTGAATATTTTGAGCAACATATAACTTCTTTGGGAGAAATTCTTTGAAGTAGACCATTAGTCTCTTTAAGCTACCATTTTAAACCTATTTAACAATCATTTTGAGATGATTAGTTTTACTAATCAGTCCTGTAATCTACCTATTAATCTAAATTTTTAAAATCTAATACATCTGATGATATTAAAAATTGGTATGTACTGAATTCATTGAAATTTGCTGAAAGGAACTTTTTTTTCTTTTCTGAAGTGAGAAGTGGGAAGGCAGAGAGACAGACTCCCGCATGTGCCTGACTGGGATCCACCCGGCATGCCCACTAGGGGGTAATACTGTGCCCATCTGGGGAGTTGCTCTGTTGCAACCGGAGCCATTCTAGCACCTGAGGTGGAGGCCATGGAGCCATCCTCAGCGCCTGGGCCAACTTCGCTCCAGTAAAGCCTTGGCAGAGGGAGGGGAAGAGAGAGACAGAGAGAAAAGAGAGGGGGAAGGGTGGAGAAGCAGATGGGCGCTTCTCCTGTGTGCCCTGGCTGGTAATTGAACCCAAGCCTTCTATACACCAGGCCAACATTCTACAACTGAGCCAACTAACCAGGGCTGATGAAAGGAAATTTTAAACAGAAAAAGTATACTTATCCAACCATCGTAGCACAGCTATTTTGAAAGCTTTGTATGGTGCCCCGGGGAGGAATGACTGGGTCACACATTCCTCCGTGCTCAGCCCACATAGCGCTGGGTCCATAGAGTGTTGGGCTTTTAAATATACCCCCACCCCGTGTATATAGTTGAGTTTACAAGCATTAATGTATTTGTGATACAACCCCACTGTATACGCCCCATCACCCACCTTTTTAATTTTTAACGTTCTGCTTTGCCCCTCGCTCTTTTCATTTAATAAATCTTGGGAGATTGTTCCCTATTTGTACTGATGGCTCCACTCTGTCGTAATGGGCACACGGTATTCATTTGTGTGTGGAATGTGCTAAGCAAAGAAGTATTTAATAACTAGTCCTTTCTTTATAAATGTTTATTTTCAATCTTTTGCTTCTAGAAATAGTACTGTGGTAAGTATTGTTGAATATACATGTTGGCATACATATGCAGGTCTGTCTATAACACTCACAGGTGGAACTGCCAAGTCAATACCTGGTTTTAATTGATAGATGCTACAAAGTTGCCTTCTGGAAAGGTTCACTTTAGCCTGTACTATCATGTATCATTAGAGTTTGTGTTTCTCCAAACCCTTGTCAGTGGACTGAATTATCAAACTTCTAGATGTTTGCCAAACCAGAACTCATTTTGGAAGTTACTCTGTTCATATTTCAGTGACTAACCTACTGTGAACAGAAGCATTTGGCAAGATGTTAATGTATTTAATTGCTGAAATCTGTTGTTCTGATATGATGGGGCTTTCTATTTTTGTTTGTTTCTGTGTTTGTTTTAACAGGTAGTCATGCTTGTCCTAGCTTGGAAATTGGATGCACAAAATATGGGTTATTTTACTCTACAGGAATGGTTAAAAGGAATGACTTCTCTACAGTAAGTCCTGAGCCCTTATTGGGGGTCCCTACTCTCCAGAGCTGGCTGCCTCCTCCCTGGGGTCTCAGGAAGCCTGGGGCGGGGGACTTGGGCAGACTTTCCCTGGGGCCATGGGTATAAGGACATACTGAGGAGGGGCAAGGACACTTCTCGTGTAAATGGGTATTATTTATTTTAGCATTCTTCTAGAGCAGCTCTGTCCAATAGAAATAGACCAGCCTTTTCTCATATATGAGCCACTATATGTAATTAAAAATTTTTTGATAGCCATGATAAAAGCATAAAAAGAAACAGGTAAAATTAATTTTGATATATTTTATTTAACCCAGACTATTACCATTCCAGCATACAATTAACATTTATAAGTCAGCAGCTATTTTAAATTATTTTTTCATATTAAATCTTCAAAATGTCATTATTTTTACATTTCTGATACATCTCAGTTTGCATTAGCTGCATTCCAAGTGCTAAGGAGCCACGTGTGTCTAGTAGCTTCTGTATTGCGTAGCACCAGGTTAGAACTTAGAAAGCAGAGGTTTACTAGAATCTGGTTTACAGTTAGTGAGAAAAAATTGAGTAATGTGTAACTTGTAAGTGCAAATGTCTGATATCTTCTGTTTTATATGTTCTATTTTAGCTTAGGGCAAAATTGAAACTTCCTTACTCTAGTGATTAAAACGTTGTAATGATGAAGATTCTGTTTGTGTTACTTGGCCCAGAATAAGAAAAACAATCAGTGGTTTTATGTGTTCACTTTGTGCTTGTGTGTGTGTGGTGTGTTTATGTATGTATGTGTGTGTTTGCTAAGTTTCATTCAAGAAAACATAAGTTGTCATCTATCTTATGCATTGGAGGGTACAGCTGAGGTGGATGACTACATATTTCAAATGATATTGGAAGTTGAAGTGTTAATTCTTAACAGTAATTTTGATCTAGAGTACTTGGAATGGCTTCTCTTTTTCTTTTCACTTTAACTAGGAATAAAGGCTTCACTTTTTATTAGATTCGAATTGGAGTTGGAATGGTTTTATTGAAATAATTTTGATTTGTTAACCTTTAGTATCATTGTTCATTTATTATTGATAATAATGCTTTATTTGCATTGTGCTTTAGTAGTTACGATGCCTCATCACTGTTTTCCCCTTTGAGCCTCACAGCTACCTGGACAGACCAGGCTTGATCCCTGCGCATTTTACAAATGAGGAAGCTGAGGTTCAGAGGGGATATGTGATTTGTGAAAGTAAGTGGCAGAGATGGGAAGAAAACCCAAGACCTCTGATTCTGAAATCACATTCTTCCTCTAACAACTATTGTCTGAGATCAAATGAGTTTTAGGTAAAAGGCAAATCGCCTATTTGACTCTCCTCTTGGAATGCTGTAGAATTTTAGGGTTAGGTCTCTGAAATCTCTCAAATTGTGTTGTCATGTTGGCAAACAGCTCCTTGTTGTTTTAATAAGCCTTATCCTCTTTCATTGTTTTCCTCGCTGCCCTTCTTTGCTGCGTTCCGCATAGAGGAGGGATGGCTGCTCTTCCTGAAGTGTGGCATGGCCACACAAAAGCCTGTTTCAAGGCCTCAGGGGAGGCATCATCACTATTTTTTAGGCACTTTTTCATTTGTCTTAAGAAAGTATAATAGCCATTTTTGTATAGTTCTAAATTCTGTTTTACATTTGGCTTTACAAATGAATATTACACAATGCCAGGCCTTGCCCGTGTATTTTGAGAGCCTCCCCACCTGGGAAGTGAAATATGCAGTTCCTGGAAGAGGTCTGCATATGTGTTTTGGGGGAGGGGCACTTTGCAGGCTCTTCGCTGGGGACTCTGCTTGGTGGTAGGTGTGTCCCTATAAAATTTAGGGTACAGTGACAAGCCTGACCCATTGTCAAGACACTGAGGAATATTTTTTCTTTTTGTGATATGAAATTCTGAGACTGGTTTTCTCATCAGTGAGTTGGAGGTAATTGCCCAGAATAACCTGAACGTTTCTACTTCAGAAATAGACCAATTTCATGTTTTAGGAACCACTCCCCACATCTTTAGATTTACCATTTGTTCAGCTCATACTTGAATGGCAGTGGTGTGCCCGCACTGTGTTCTGGGTCCTGGGGAGATAAAACCCACGAACCAGACAAAGTCAGTTTGGGGTCGGGTCTTAGAAACAACGTTCAGGTAAAAGATCCAAAAGTAATATGAATTCACTATATGCTATATGAATTAACTAAATAAATTCTATATTTGTAAGGTGTGCACACCCAATAAATAAGAAAACTCAGAGGCCAAACATTTATACGCTCTAAGATGGAAAGTTTTGGACTTAGATTGGATTTAAAGTGTATATATGAATATATATATATATATATATATATATATATATATATATATACACACACACACACACACACACACACACACACACACACATATATACATACATATATATTCATACATCTACTATATCTGTGCTGGTATATTTGATTAAAATGCTGTGCAGTGGAAGTATCCTAGAAATAGCCCATGGGTTTTGGAACCACATACTTTTGAATCAGTTGGGCCACTTCCTGGGAGTCTCTGGTAGCATTTCCACAACCAGGGAGGTGAAGTGATGTCATGTGGCAGATGCTTGGGCACTCAGAAATTAGTCTTGACTGTGTCTCCTTGACACTGTGTAGAGGAGTTATGGGCATGGCCTCTCCGGGCTGGGAGGGTGTGACAGCAGCTGATAGGGAATGCCTGTCCCAAGCTCCCTAGGTCATTCTCAGAGAAGGCACAGCTCTTGTTTTAACTGTCTTTATTTATTGCGTTACTCCAGCATGTGGGTTTAAGTCTACCACTGATAAACTAAGCTTTATGGGGATGTCTAAGCTAAAACCAAAATGAAGGACGTTATGGTTGTAGCTAACTTTGCATAGAACTGATGATGGGCTGGGAAAATACCTTGGGGCTCGCTGAGCAAAGGGGAGAAGGCCTTGTTTGGGTCATGAGGAAGAACCACCTTTGATTGTATAACCTTTGAGGACTGTTGTCCTTATTTTTGTTGACTTGCAAAGGTGTTTTGTGGCAGCAAAAATGATCCCACGACATGTGTATATTTTGTTTTGGCGAACGATGCTCCCTAGCGGTACAGCACTGTTGTTACTCTCCAACCCTGTGAGTTTTCTTTCATGTGGTACACAGAAAAGCAGGGGGAAACGGACTGAGGACGTAGCTGCTTTCTGAAAAGTCTAGGCTGGTCACTTACACTTCCCAAGTCTGTTCCTTCACAGGCCCTTTGTAAGAACTGAGACACTGCAGATGGTCTTGTTGAATGGCCACTAGATGGCAGCCTGTGGTTCAGGCCTGGGGACTCAGTGGGCTGCTTCTCTCGTGGGGATTGGTCCAGAGGCTCTGAGGGACAGAGCCCCTGTAGAGCAGACTAAACTCTGTATTGGCAGTATCATCTCTAACCCATGTGGGGGTTGGTCCAGAGGCTCTGAGGGACAGAGCCCCTGTAGAGCAGACTAAACTCTGTATTGGCAGTATCATCTCTAACCCATGTGGGGGTTGGTCCAGAGGCTCTGAGGGACAGAGCCCCTGTAGAGCAGACTAAACTATGTATTGGCAGTATCATCTCTAACCCATGTAACTGCTGTAATAGATACATGAAATTGAAGTGTCACCCAGGGCATTTTATGCTTTACACTCCAGACAAGATCTCTGGTCTTCCAAAGACTCGCAGCCTCTTTATTTCCTTTTAGCTATGTAGTTATTTAAGTGAGCGGTTTCTGTCCTTGAATCTGTTAAAACAAACAATTGCTCTTCTTCTCATTGGGTAGGACTGAGCTAAACCACCAGCCAAAATCTGACCCATTCCTGTGACTTAGGTTTTTAATCTTCTTTCCAGTGAAGACCAGGGACCACAACCTTATATGTTTTGGGGTTAGCATTCCCGCTTTGACTCTCCCTGATATTATTAATAAAATGTTACTTACTGCCTGACCAGGCGGTGGCGCAGTGGATAGAGCGTCGGACTGGGATGCGGAAGACCCAGGTTCGAGACCCTGAGCTCGTCAGCTTGAGCGCGGGCCCATCTGGCTTGAGCAAAAGCTCGTCAGCTTGGACCCAAGGTCGCTGGCTCCAGCAAGGGGTGGCTTGGTCTGCTGAAGGCCCGCGGTCAAGGCACATGTGAGAAAGCAATCAATGAACAACTAAGGTGTTGCGACGGCAATGAAAAATAATGACTGATGCTTCTCACCTCTCTTCGTTCCTGTCTGTCTGTCCCTATCTATCCTTCTCTCTGACTCTCTGTCTCTGTAAAAAAAAAAAAAAAAGTTACTTACTTGTATATATGGTAGTAAATAAAACCATACTGCCCACTTACTGCTTTCTTGTGTATCTTTTTATCTTCCACTGGCCCCTGTTGGGATCTAGAGCTACATCTCTAGGCTATTGTTGTCTCTTTTTCCCTTCCACAACCCTCCCCACAGAGATCCAGAGTGAGCTTCTCAGGTGCAAGTCCGATCCTGGTCTCTCCGGTAGTAGGAGGAGGCTTCCATTGGTTCTAGCATTCAATTAAAAAGTAACACACTGTGGACCACCGGAAGGAACTCTTTATGGTCAGGTCCCATCTCTCTTTAGCCTCATCTTGTGCCACTTCCACTCTTGCTCGGCCTGGGCTAGTCACAGTGGCTTTCTTTTTGTCCCTAGACTTTCCATGCTCCCTTCCGCCACCAGGCCTCTGCACACGCTGCTCCTTTTATCTGGAGATCCCTTCCTCCAGAAACAGCTAGTTTCTTCGTACATTTCAGCTTTCATTTTACATGTCCCTTAAATAAGCCATTTCTGACTTCTGAAATAGTCTGATTTTTATGTTTTTCTTTTTAGTTTTCAAACATCAAGAAGAAATAAAGGATATTCTGAATCGTTGTAGACTTATAAATGAAACATTTACTCTAATTTTTGGCTCTTTAGATATTTTATCTCAATAGATCATGGGGACTTGTGTAGTTAGCTTTCTCAAATTTATTGCTAAAAGCAGATCAGTGTGCTCTATTACGAACCCTATTTTAGTTTATAAAGTATTTACAATATTTACATTGATACCTATATGTATTGTCCATATTAGTAATAGGTGAAATCTCTGCAGAGAAGCACCAGGAAGTATCCAGCATTGAAAAACTCTAATATTGCCAGTGAAAAGGGTGACTCTTGGTCCTCATTTTCAAGGGCTAGGTATTACAAGCATAAAATTAGTTTGTAATAATAACCAATTAGTTACTTTCTTAGGAGAAATAAATAGTATGTCACTTTCCTGTAAGGATAGGTTATCATCACCAGGGCTCTCTAGAGAAATAGCTGACTGCAAGTCTAAGGCAGGGAAAGTACAAAGTGAGCTGGAATAGCTTGTGCCAGAGAGGAAGGACGTGCTCAGACTGATGGGGGCCTGTCAGAAGGCGCCGGAGCCAGTTTGAAGGGGCCCCTGCCCAAACGAGGACAGTTTGTGCATAAAAAAATAAAGACAGTAACAGCTTAGAACAGTGAATAAAAAGCAAAAATTCTTAACTTCAAAAACTAGGAAAAGTGATAAGTAGAGCCCTTCTTTATAGAAGAATTCCAGGCAGTGAGTGTAAAGCATGATAGAGTTAGAAACACCCCCATTTTGCATCTTCACATGTAAAATCAGTTCAGGCGAATATCATCAATGGATGCAGAACCACCAAGTGAAGATTGTTGAGGGACAGGATTCAGAGTCTCGAAATACCCTCAGATTATGTGCTGTTTCAGAGGGAGAGAAGTGCCTTTAAATGGGGTCTCCAATGCACGCTTCCTCAACCTAAAGAATCACCTCAGTGTCACGCGTGGTGGGACAGACATGCTCTGAGCCTCCTCCTGGGGCACATGGAGAAAGATGTCCTGTGTAGTGTTCTTATCTTAAACGTTTAACCTAAATACAGTGTGTCCGTAAAGTCATGGTGCACTTTTGACCGTGTGACCGGTCAGAAGTGCACCATGACTTTACGGACACACTGTATAAGCATAGGGAAACTGTGTGACAAACTGAGATTCTACAAAATCACTAGTCTGATCTTTTTCAAAAATGACATTGTCAAGAAAGACAGAAAAGGGCAGGACACCGTTAGAGACTGTGGAGATCTGACAACGAAAAGCCGTGCATGGGCCTGGATGGGGTCCTGAACTGTTGAAAGCAGCAGCTGTAAAGAGACTTGGGGTACAACTGGGAAGTTGACAGTGTGGGTTGCATAGTAGCTGAGAAAGTTGTCACTGATGGAATATAAAGAGTGATGATAGTATTTAAGTGTTAGGGGTGTCGTGTTGGCAACTTCCAAATGGTTCAGAAAAAGTGTGTGTGAGAGAGCACAAGTGTGACAGTGTTTATTGTGAACCAAGGCGATGGGTATATGGGTCTTATTTACTATTCTTTCAGCTTTTCTGTACATTTAAAATTTTTTAAAAATAAGTGTAGGAAAAATAGGTCGTTATGGATAGGATATGTTCCAACTCTAGGGTGTTTATTCTGTCTTTTGGTACTGTGTTTTATTTTACTGCCCCGATTAAGAAGAAACAAACCTCTGGTTATAATTTGCCTTTATTCTGTTTTTCTAGATGTGATACAACAGAAAAACTCAGAAATACTTTGGATTACTTAAGATCATTATTAAATGATTCTACAAACTTTAAACTTATTTACAGATATGCGTTTGACTTTGCACGGGTGAGTTCTCTGGAGCCTATCCAGATGTTTCCCTCTCCTCCCTCCCCCTTTCTGTTGCCTTTCGAGGTTTGTTTTACATACTACACAGCAAAGAAATTAAGTTACTCCCAGGATGTTAGTTAGAATTTCTTCCTACATGTACACTTTCTAACTAACTTTGATTCTGGGCAAAAATGTGGTATGTTAGCAAAAAGCTGTAGTGGCAGAGCTTTAAAGGTTCTTGTGATTGTTTTAGGGGTGATTTGTAAATGAGCATGTAATAGACACTATTCTAAATATCTCCTGGGTAAGCTTGGACGGGCTCTTCCTTCTCATGAAACAACAAACCTTTACCCATTGAGTTTATTGAAATAAGCTCATTAGAGCTAATCTATTTTCACTTTGGGTGCTATATTGTATTTGGAAATCATTTGAATTTCAAACCTAACCTAATTTCAGTGAACATTATTCAAACATAATTTCTAATCATTCTGAAAAGTGACCGTATTGTTACATAGTGGACTAGGTCCAAGTATGTGACAGTGGTTCTATGGGAGTGAAATGAAGTCTTATTTTTCAGCTTGGCAACCGCAGGTAGAATCCCGAGGCACTAGTTGGTATTGTTGCATTCACACGCAATCCACAGCTCATACAGTCTTAATTGACTCGAGTGGTGTTTTCTGTTATGTTCATGTGTTTAGTGGCTTCAGAGGACTAGGCTGGCTTGATTGATTGCATTTTTAAAATGAAGTTTTTATTAAAGCCAAGAACTTGGTGACAAATGATTTTTTTTTCCTACCTCCATGCTGATTTTTTCACATTTTACCTGCCTTGGCTCTGTTGGTCTAGCCCCAGTTGATTTATTCAGTGGTGAATTCTGGAACATCTACAATAATACTTTAGTAGTTTTGGGTGCTGTCTTCATTTGTGAATTTTTGCATTATTTCAAACTTCAAATAAAATGACAAGATGTGTGAGACTTTATAGATAATAGAAATTATATGGAAATTTCAGCTATGATATTTTACTAAATGGCATTTATATAATTACATGGAGATGTTATTTGCCGGATGCTTTTAGAACAGATGTAGTTTCTAGGTTTAAATATTTTATTGCATGAGATTTTATTTTCCTTCTGTAGAAGCTAGCTGTTTCTTACTGTATGGATCAAAATTTATTTAGAAGCTTTATACTTAGAAAATAGGGCTTATTTCTAACTTCTCTGTATGGGGGTCAGATTTTCCCGCATGCCCGCCACTGTAGATCCAGGTTCCATTTTACTCCTCCCTGGTTTCTGTGCCCCTCGGTCAGGCTCTGGGGCCGGTCTGGGGAGGGGGCAAGCTCCGTCAGCTGCCACCCCTCGATGCCCCTCACAGCCGCCGTTCCTCCTGCCCTGCGCTGTGGCAGCCTTCTTCCCAGCCTCCGTACCAGTAGGGTGTCGTTCCTCTTCCTTCAGCGCCAGGGTCTCTCGGCTGCCCTCATCCTCCCCTCTGCCTTTGTGTTACTGTTGCTTCCCGTGGGCAGTGCAGTTGCTCCCACTGCAGTGAGTGACAGATGGGTCCTTTCCGCTACTTCACAGAGGAGAAAGGTGGGCCTCAGAGAAGTGGAGAAATTGACCATGGTTCCGTTGTTAACAGTAGACCCAGGACTCACACCCAGGTACTGGCTTCAAATCCCACCTGCAGTTCACTCAGGCCCTTATAATCGAGTCCCATGCTTCCTCTCTTCTGTGATACCTGTGACACCTGTGTAGTTGAGTGAGCTGGTTACTGAACCCACCACCTGCCTTTGTCCTTCCTGCTTTCTGTCTTTTGTCGTGTTGGACCTCCAGCCAGGCCCTGTGCGGGCTCACGCAGCGCTCTGCACTGTGTGCACACTCCCGCTTGCGGGTCCTTGTCTCAAACAGCCCCTCTCCTCGGCTTTGGAGTTTAGATGAAGACCTTGATTTGATCTGCCAGATTAAGGGAGACTGTGCGTTTTCTTTCTAGGGGCCCCCAGTAGCAGCCCACAGAGTCCTTTACTTTGAAGGAGAGGGTCAGCAATATCAGTTAATTAAGCTGTTTTACATAATGATGACTAACAACCACCATTCAGCTAAATTATTCTGTAAGATAAATTGTTATTGAATCCTTCTTTGGTTTTGTTTAGCTCTATCCCACACGCTTTGAGATACTGTATTTTCATTTGTATTTGCATTCTGTTAAAAGTATTTTCCAGTTTCCCTTGTAACTTTTTTGACTCATTGGTTCTTTAGAAGTGTGTTGTTTGAGTTATTTCCCAAGTTTTGAGGATTTTTAAAGTAATCTTATCATAGATACCTAGTTTAATTCTGTTGTGGTCAGAAAACGTACCCTGTATTAATTAAGTCCATTCAAGTGTATGGAGGTTGATTTATAGTCCAGAATATTGTCTGCTGCAATGAGTTTTATACATGTCCAAGAAAGAAGTAACATTGGGCTCTGTTCCGTAGAGTGTTTCATAACTGTCAGTCAAGTCAAGTTGGTGGGTAGAGTTGTTCAGTCTTTTTTATTGATTTCTGCCTATTCTATCAAATACCGAGAGAGCAATGTGAACTGCTGAACTCTCCAACTATAATATTTCTCTTGTCACTTTTGTCATTATTTTGGTTTCTTTTTGGACATTAGGTTGAGGTACATTTAGTATTGTTAGGTGTTGAAGAATTGATTCTTTAGTGTTATGAAATGTCTCTATCTTTGGTAATATTACTTCTTCTGAAGTCTATACCCACTTCAGCTCTCTTCTGATTAAAGTCTACCAGACATATCTTTTCCACTCTTTTACTTTTAAGCTATTTGTGTCTTTGTATTTATTTAATTATTATTATATTTTACAGAGAGAGAGAGAGTCAGAGAGAGGGATAGACAGGGACAGACAGACAGGAACGGAGAGAGATGAGAAGTATCAATCATCAGTTTTTTGTTGCCGTTGCGACACCTTAGTTGTTCATTGATTGCTTTTTCTCATATGTGCCTTGACCTTGGGCCTTCAGCAGACCAAGCAACCCCTTGCTGGAGCCAGCGACCTTGGGTCCAAACTGGTGAGCCTTGTTCAAACCTGATGAGCCCGTGCTCAAGCTGGCGACCTTGGGGTCTTGAACCTGGGTCCTTCTGCATTTCAGTCTGACGCTCTGTCCACTGCGCCACCACCTGGTCAGGCTGTGTCTTTGTATTTAAAGTATATTTCTTATAGATACCATAGTTGGGTCTATCTGACTATATCTGTCTTGGGATGCTTAAACCATTTACATTTAATGTAATTATTGATATGGTTAAGTTTATATCTCTTATCTTGCCAACCCCCCCCCCCCATTTGTCTCATCTGGTTTTTGTTTTTTCCCTCTTTTCGAGACTTCTTTTGGATTGAGGGGTTTTTTTTATGATTTCATTTTATTTCCACTATTGCCTTGTTAGCTATATCTCTCTTTGTTTCATTTTTCTTGTGGTTGCTATAGGCTTTATAGTATGTATCTCTAAATTTTCACAAATTTTCTTCAAATAATAATATACCACTTCATGTGTAATGCGAGAACCTTTATAGCAGCATACTTGTATTTTGCCTTTCCATGCATTTTGCTGTTGTATGTTTTACTTACACGTATGCCATAAACCTCATAATTTATTGTATTAGTCTATTCAGGCTATTCTAACGAATACCAGAGACTGAGTAATTAATAAACAACAAAAATTTATTTCTCACAGTTCTGGTGGCTGGGAAGTCCAAGATTAAGACACCAACAGATTAGATGTCTGGTGAGCGCCTGCTAGCAGCTGTAACCTCACAATGTCAGAAGGAAGGCGGGATCCCTCTGGAGTCTCAATCTCAATTTTTTTTTTTTTAAAAGAACATTTTTATTTATTTTAATTTTTTAAATTTTTTTATTTTATTCATTTTAGAGAGGAGACAGAGTGAGACAGAGAAAGAGAGAAAGGGGGGAGGAGCTGGAAGCATCAACTCCCATATGTGCCTTGACCAGACCAGTGCAGGGTTTTGAACTGGCGACCTCAGTGTTCCCAGGTCGACGCTTTATCCACTGCGCCACCACAGGTCAGGCTCAATCTCAATATTTTAAGAGCACTAATCCACATTCATGGGGGTAGGGGGTTGCTGAATACCTCTCAGGGGTATTTATACCATCACCTTGGGGATTAGGATTTTTAACATGAATTTTGGAGGGACACAAACATTTAGACCATAGCATATATTGTGTTTATCATTTTGGTAAAGATATTTTTTATATTTACCCAAATATATATCAGTTCTGTGCTTTCCATTTCTTTTGTACCAATTTCTATCTGATATTATTTGCCTCCTGCCAAAAAATAATCCTTTAATTCTTTAACATTTCTCATAGTACAGATCTTCCGATGATCAATTCTCTAAGCTTTTACTTTGTCTTCAATTTGGAAAGGTACTTCGCTGGATAAAAGATTCTAGGTAGATGTAATATTCTTTCAGTACTTTAATGATATCTCTATTGTCTTTTCTGTCTTGAGTAGTTTCTGGTAGCAAGACTAGTGTTGTTCATTATTCTTTTGAACATAATATCTTGTTTTCTGATTGCTTTTATTCTCTTCATTGCTTTTCCCAAGTTGACTACACTGTGTGTTGGCATGATTTTCTTTTAAGGACTATTTTTTTATGATTTTATTTATTCATAGGCTTATAGTTTGTATTAAATTGGGAAAATGTTCAACTGTTATTTTTTCAAATGTTTTTTTCTGTTCTTCCTCTGCTCTCCTCTGTGACTACAGTTATACCTATGTTAGATGCTTGATGTTGTCCATAAACCTCAGATGCCATTTTTTTCAGGGTATTTTCCCCTCTCTGTTTCCTTGGTAGCTGTGATTGCCATGTCTTCTAATATTAATCTTTTCTTCTGCATTGTCTAATCTGCTGTTAATCCTAGCCAGTATATTATTCATTTCAGATATGCTATTTTTCATCTCTAGAAGTTCCATTTGGGTCTTTTTTTGTGTGTTGCATCTCTCTCTTCATCATGATAGTATTTTCTTTCACCTCCGGAACATCCAGAACACATTTATAACAAGTGTATAACAACTTGGTCTTCAGGTTCATCATCACAGCCAGTTCTGAGTCTCTGGCAAGTGGTAATTTTATCTTGGCCGTGAGTCATATTTTATAGCACCTTTGCATTCCTGGTATATATAGTTTTTTGATTGGATGCTAGATAATTTTATGTTTTTGATTGCTGGGTCTTTTTGTATTCCTTTAAACAGTATTGGATTTTTAGAATATTTCTGGTACATGGTTATGTGGAATCAGTGTGATCCTTTGAAAGGGCTAGGATTCTACCACCCACGGCCCTGAGTATTGTGAGATCTTTCCACTCTGGTTCATGGGAATACAAACTGCTCCCAGCCCTGCGTGAGCTTGGGACTTTCTGCTTACTCCTTGCGCTGGTTCTTCCCCCAGCTCAGGTAGTTTCCTCTCACATGGGCACAGGTAAGTCCTGGGCCACAGGCTGGGGAGACGCTGCAGATCGGATTTCCCTCTGGGGGGCTCCCACCTCACTAGTATTTTGACCCACAGATTAGAGTCACCTCTGTCTCCTCAAACTCTGACTATTCCAACTCAGCAAGGCCCCTGGGCTGGGTTCGGGTTTCCCTTCCTGCACTGGGTGTCCTGAGACCACCGCCCCACAGTCAGCTGGCATCACTGTGGGACTGGCCTTGTGCTTCCTTTTCCTCGGGGTCATGTCCTATGCTGCCAGTTGTCCAGGGAATGCAAACCATCAGTTCACATCTTTTGTCCAGTTTTTGGCTGTTTGAAGTGAAAGGGAAATCTAGTTTCTCGAACTCTATCTTAGTGAGAAGCAGAAATCAGAGAGCTTTCTATCTCACTCCAATCTCTTTTTTTCTACTAGAAAAATGACTTCTAGAGGTAATAACTTATAATTAACATAGCGGACCTTTTAAAATCAAACTTTGAATGGAAATTAAATTTTCTAATAGTTTTAATATCCTAAATGTATTTTTAATTTTTTAAAATTTTTATTAATTTTAATGGGGTGACATTAATAAATCAGGGTACATATGTTCAAAGAAAACATCTCCAGGTTATCTTATCATTCAATTATATTGCATACCCATCACCCAAAGTCAAATTGTCCTCTGTCACCTTCATTCTGGTTTTCTTTGTGTCCCTCCCCTCCCCCTCGCCCTCCCTCTCCTCCCTCTCCCTAAATGTTCTTTATTGCAAATAAAAATGGCATTTGTTTAATATTGTGCTTTAATATACCAGAAAAGAAACTATTGTACAATACCAGAAAATGATGAAGCGACCCATTTAACATCTTTCCACCCAGATTGTAGTCTTAAGGGTGGGATCATTTTTTTCTTCACCTTCAAACTTTGCAATTCATTAAAAATAGTAGTAGCCTAGGCCAATAGCTCAGTTAGTTAGAGTACTGTCCCAATACACCAAGGTTGTGGGTTCAATCCCCAGTCAGGGCCCATACAGGAATCAATCAATGAATGCCTAAAGAAGGAGACAACAAATCAATTTTTCTCTTTCTCCCTTCCTCTCTCTTAAAATCAATTTTAAAAAAACATAATACTTGGCTATCAAGTTATAATTTTTTTCTCCTAATTTTACCTTGATTTGCACTTATTTATAGTGTTATGGATGTCACAGGCTCATGAAACTTGACAGCTGAAAGAAGCGATAAGTTATCTGTCCTGTCTTGTCATTATGCAGGTGAATAAACAGAGCCAGAGAGGAGGGGACAGTACAGCTGAGCTCTGCCCCTGAGGCACAGGCCAGTGTTCTCTTCACAGCGTCCTCTCCACTTCACCTTCCTTGACTGACATCTGTCACCTTTCTAGGTGATCTTGTGAGAGGAAGATGGTGGGGTATAAGTTCAAGAGCTGAGCTGGCCAGTTCTCTTACACAAGTGGAAATTTGTCTCAGTATGTTTATGCATAGGGTTTTCCCCTCAATATGAATTATTTCAGTGTATATACAAATATTGTATGAATTCTTTTAAATAAAACATCCTTTTTTTTAATGTGTGAGAGAGAGACAGGAAGGGAGAGAGAGGGTGAGAAGCATCAGCTTGTAGTTGCTTTCACTGTACTTGTGCACTGAGCTTCTCTACATGCCTTGACTGGGGTCATGTCAGGGTCCCTTTGCTCAAGCTGGCGACCTCAGTGTTCTGGGTCAGTGCTTACCCACTGCGCCACAACAGGTCAGGCCCAGTATATGCTTCCACTTGTTTGTATCTTCCTTGATTTCTTTTATCAATGTTTTATAATTTTCCAAGTACAAGTCTTTAATCCCCTTGGTTAAATTTGCTCCTAGGTACTTTATTTTTTTGTTGTTGCAATAGTGAAGGGGATTGTTTCCTTAATTTCTCTTTCTGACAGTTCATTGTTGGTGTATTAAAATGTCTTTGATTTCTGAGTATTAATCTTATATTCTGCCACCTTGCTGAATTCATTGATCAGGTCCAGTAATTTTTTGACTGCGACTTTAGGGTTTTCTACATACAGTATCATACCATCAGCAAATAATGATAGTTTTACTTCTTTTCCAATTTGGGTGCCTTTTCTTTCCTTTTCTTGTCTGATTGCTGTAGCTAGGACTTCCAGAACTGTATTGAATAAGAGTGGTGAAAAGGGGCTCTCCTGCCTTGTTCCTGATCTTAAGGGAATTGCGTTTAATTTTTGCCCATTGAGTATGATGTTGGCTGTGGGTTTGTCATTAATGGCCTTTATCATGTTAAGGTATGTTCCCTGTATTCCCACTTTGCTAAGAGTTTTGATCATGAATGGGTGCTGGATTTTATCAAATGCTTTTTCTGCATCTATTGAAATTATCATGTGGTTTTTATCATTCCTTTTGTTTATGTGATGAATCACATTGATTTATTTGCGAATGTTGTACCAGCCTTGCCTCCCCAGAATAAATCTCACTTGATCATGATGTATGATTTTTTTCAAATACTGCTGTATCCGATTTGCTAATATTGTTGAGAATTTTAGCATCTAAATTTATCAGGGATATTGGCCTATAGTTTTCTTTCTTTGTGTTGTCTTTGCCTGGTTTTGGAATCAGAATTATGCTCGCCTCATAAAAGGAGCTTGGAAGTTTTCCCTCCTCTTGAATTTTTTGAAATAGCTTGAAAAGGATAGGTGTTAGTTCTTTGAATATTTGGTAAAAATTGCCTGTTAAGCCATCCAGTCCAGGACTTTTGTTTGTTGGGAGTTTTTGTGTGTTTTTTTTAAGATTTTATTTATTCCTTTTTAGAGAGAGAGGAGAAAGAAAGAAAAGGGGGAGGAGCAAAAAGCATCAACTCCCATATGTGACTTGACCAGGCAAGCCCAGGGTTTCGAACCAGCAACCTCAGCATTCCAGGTTGACACTTTATCCACTGTGCCACCACAGGTCAGGCTGTTGGGAGTTTTTTGATAACTTTCAATTTGTTGTAATTGGTCTGTTTCAGTTTTCTGGTTCTTCCAGATTGAGTCTTGGAAGATTGTATGTTTCTAGGAATTTATCCATTTCACCTAGGTTGTCCAATTTTTTGGCTTATAGATCTTCGTAGTATTTTCTTACAATCCTTTGTATTTCTGTGGTGTCAGTTGTTACTTCTCATTTTTCATTTCTAATTATATTTATTTGAGTACGCTCTCTTTTTTTCTTGATAAGTCTGGTTAAAGGTTTGTCAATCTTGTTTACCTTTTCAGAGAACCAGCTTTTGGTTTCATTGATCTTTTGTATTGTTTTTTTAGCCTCTATGTCATTTATTTCTGCTCTGATCGTTATTATTTCCTTCCTTCTACTTCCTCTGGGCTTTGTTTGTTGTTCTTTATCTAGTTCTTTTAGATGCAGGGTTAAGTTGTTCATTTGAGCTTTTTCTTGCTTCTTGAGGCAGGCTTGTAATGCTATGAACTTCCCACTTAGGACTACTTTTGCTGTGTCCCATAAATTTTGAGTTGTAGTATGTTCGGTTTCATTTGTTTCAAGGAAATTTTTTATTTCTTCCTTGATCTCATTGTTAACCCATTCATTATTTAATAACATGCTATTTAGCCTCCAAGTATTTGAATGTTTTTCAGTTTTTCTATTGTAGTTGATTTCTTGTTTCTTGCCATTGTGACCAGAGAAGATGCTTGATATGATTTCAGTCTTCTTAAATTTATTGAGACTTGTTTTGTGTCCTAACATGTGGTCTATCCTAGAAAATGTACCATGAGCACTTGAAAAGAATTTATATTCTGCTTCTTTAGGGTGAAAGGTTCTGAGGATATCTATTAAATCCATTTGACCTAGTGTGTCATTTAAGGCCACTGTTTCTTTGTTAGTTTTCAGTCTGGAGGATCTATCCATTGATATTAGTGGGGGTATTAAAATCTCCTACTATTATAGTATTGTTGTTGATCTCGTCCTTTAAGTCCATCAAAACCTGCTTTATATATTTAGGTTCTCCTATATTGGGCACATAAATATTTACAATGGTTATATCCTCCTGTAGGATTGCTCCCTTCATCATTATGTAGTGACCTTCTTGTTCCCTTACTGTATATAGCCTTTGTTTTAAAGTCTATTTTGTCAGGTGTAAGTATTGCTACCCCAGCTTTCTTTTCATTTCCATTTGCATGAAATGCTTTTTTTTATCCCTTAACTTTCAGTCTATGTGCATCTTTTGTTCTGAGGTGGGTCTCCTGTAGACAACATATATATGGGTCCTGTTTTCTTATCCATGCAGCTACCTTATGTCTTTTGATTTAATCCATTTACATTTAAGATTATTACTGATATGTAGTTGTTTATTGCCATTTTATTCTTTAAATTTACAATCTTCTTTTTCTAGATATTTTTTCCCCTTTGCTCTTTTTACAGCAGGCCCTTTAACATATCTTGCAGAACTGGTTTGGTTGTAATGAATTCCTTGAGGTTTTTTTTGTCTGTGAAGCATTTTATTTCTCCTTAAATTTTAAACGGTAACCTTGCTGGATAAAGAAGTCTTGATTGTAGGTTCTAGTTCTGCATTACTTTGAATATTTCTTACCAATCCATTCCGGCCTCAAGTGTTTCTGTTAAGAAGTCAGATGTCATCCTTATGGAGGCTCCTCTGTAGGAAATTAACCGCTTTTCTCTTGCAGCTTTTAGTATTCTTTCTTTGTCTCTTAACTTTGGCACTTTAATTATGATGTGTCTTGGTGTAGCCCTTTTTGGGTTCCTCTTTAATGGGACTCTGTGTTTCTTCAACTTGTGTGACTTTTTCTTTCATCAGTTTAGGGAGTTTTCAGCTATGATTTATTCAAACAGGTTCTTTATCCCGTGTTTGTTCTCTTCTCCTTCAGGAACTCATATGATGTGTTGTTTCTCTTCATGTTGTCACAGAGCTCTCTTAGTGTTTCCTCAGTCTTTTTTTTTTTTTTTGAGTCTCTTTTCTTTTTGCTGCTCTGCTTTTTATCTTGTCCTCTAAACCACTGATTTAGTCCTCTGCTTCAACCAGTCTGCTATTGATTCCTTCTAGTGCATTCTTCATTTCTGATATTGTATTTGTCATTTGTGACTGGTCCTCTTTTATGATTTCAATGTCCTTTTTGATATTTGCTGTCTCTTTATTTAGGTGCTCATTATGTCCATCCATTATTGCTCTAAGATCCTTGAGCATCTTAAAAATCGTTATTTTAAACTCTGCATCTGATAGTTTGGTTACTTCCATCCGATTCAGTTCTTTTTCTGGGGGTTTCTCTTGTTGATTAATTAGGGTTGCATTTCTCTGTCTTACCATTTTGTCTGTGCATTAGGTAGTGCTGTCTAACGTTGAAATTTTTGTGGTATCTTTATGAAGAAAATGGGCTCAGTGGTACTGACCTCCAGGCCACCTGTTTTCCTTGTTCTAGGAATGCTTCTTGAGGCTGCTATTTTCCCTCTTGTTTTATGTGAGTATTACATGTAGTTGGTCCTTTCATGGGCACGGTTATCCCTTCAGGCTGACTGGTTCTAAGGGTCAACCTTGATCATGTGTATTACACACTGTTCAATGTCTGTCCTGCCGGGTGTATTTATTCTCCACAGTGTCTGGCGCCTGCTAGACTCCACCTTTGGGCGTGCTGCTTGTGTAGGTAGCCGAGTCTAGGGTTGGTGCTGTCTGCCACCCACTACCAGTTGTGTTGTCCCTAGATCTTCTTAGGTTGGGGTTAACTATTGTTTGTAATTTGCTGTGGGCTACCTGTCTGCAGCTACTGCAGTTTTTGCTGTTTGTGTCTGCATTTTCTGTGTCTGGGTAGTGTGGGAGGGGCCAGCCTTTGTATAAGGATCAGCTTCCCCCTGCTTAGAGATGACAGCAGCTCTGTAAAGCCCTAAGCTCTGTAAGATTTGTCTACACTTTTCAGCTCCTCCTCCTCCTCTTGCAGCTGCCTGGGCTTCCCATAGAGTCTTCTGTAGTAAGACTATAGTTTGGGCTCAGACTGGCCTCACCCAACCAGCCCCTCTACAGGATGCATGCTTGGTGGGTAGGCTCTGCTGATGTGAATATAACGTTTGTGGGACCCCTTACTTCAGGAGTCTCTTGGTCAGAAGCTCAGTACAGGGAATGTGGCCCCTCCTCCAGAGCTTGATCCCTCAGCCACTGCTGGTCACTCAAGTTTTATTTCTCCCCAACAAGGTGAGCAGGTTCAAACTGAGTGTGTCAGAGAGTTTTCCTCTGCAGAAGTTTTTTCAGCTGGTGCGACCCTAGTCTCAGGGAGGAAGACTGAGAGAGTCCTCTCCTGGGGCTGACTGTGTTCCCCAAAAGATGGCTAAGCCCCTTGACCGGATCCAATAATAGACTCACAGGGACACACACATTAAATGTCCATGTTCCAAACCTCTGTCCCTTCCCCTTGTGGAATCTAGCCTAGCAGGACAGGATATCCAGCACCCAGGCCAGCTGACTGTGAAGCTCCACCCTATCCAATGCACATGAGCTGCTGTGCCGGTGCTGATCACAGAGTGGAACTCGCCTCAGCTGGGCCAGGTGTGGGGAGCTTTTCCTTAGGACACCACTCTAGCAAGGGTTGTTAGGTCCTGAACCAATGCTCTCTGCAGCTGGCCCCTGAATGTGCCAGCCCTGGGCCTCTCTGGCAGAAATACAGTGCAGACCACTGGGAGACACTGCCTGTGACTGGCCCTCTGCATCCTTCTTAGAGCTACAAGCAAGTCAGAGTTTGTGGCTGCCTCTGCTGGGTCCAGGTGTACATGGAAATACCAAGCTGCACTCCTAGCGTGGCTTTTACCCACTCTGGGCCTGGAGGAAGGTCTGCTTAAGAGGACAAGTTTCCCTGAGTCCCACCTCCTGAAGCCTTTGTCTGCTGGCTGCTTGTTGGGCTCAGCAGCTGAAGAAACCTCTGCTAGAGTCTATCACCTGCAGCAATTCAGGGATTAGGAAGGCTGTGTGGCTCTTCTCCTCAGCCCCAGGTGTTAGTCTGTCCAGACTTTTCTCAGTAGGGTGTGGCCTCTGATACCCAGAGGTGTGATCCGCCGCTCTCTGGACAGTTTCTACCGAGTCTCCCATGAGGTCGAAGCACCAGTCTTAGAGTCTGGAGCGTGTGAGGGAATGCTACGGTTTCAACCCCAGAAAACTGAGTCACTGACATGTCCCCTGCTTCCTGGCCTGTCAGAATGACCCGTTACCATGACTGGGGTAGGTGAGACTCCCGAGGGCAGAGCAGTTGCTTTTCCCTGGGCTGATGCGCACATGGGATGTTCCACCTAAGAAAGATGGCAACTGCAGTACTGGAGAATGAGTTAGCACAGGAATTCCAGTGGCTGACTGACCCCACAGTTTCTCTCCCGGGGCCTCCAACTCCATACTCTCCTCCTGCAACTCCAGTCCTCTCAGCCCTGCGCCACCGGAGCCCTGGCTAAGTGGCCATGAACAAGATTTTCTGCACGGGCGCTTTAAAACAGAGTCTGCATCCAAAAGCTTAGTCTTTTTCTTGCAGACAGAAACCCTGCTCTTTTCACCACCAAATGCTCTCTGGGCGCCTGTGCTAGGCTCTAGGGCTCTAGGCTGGGGCTCCGGGCCTGGGGCTGAGGATCCTCCCCTCTCAGGGTGACCCACCCACCATGTGAGTCCTTCCGGACCGTCAGCCACCGCTTGCTCCTGGGAGCAAGGCAGCCCTTTCTGTGTCTGCACCCTTCCTACCAGTCTCGGTGTGGCTTCTTCTGTGATCCTTGTTTATAGATGCCTCTTCGCTTAGTCCAAAGTTGGTTTTTCAAGATGATTGTTCTTTAATTAAGTTGTAATCCAATTTGGTCCTGGGAGGTGGCAGTTGGAACGTCCGCCTACTCCGTCGCCATCTTGGACTCGGTTTTTTACTTCTTAACTACTGTTTCCCTCTCCACACAACTCCCCCAATACACCACACATACACAAACCCCTCTACTTTCCCCCCCCCCATATTTTCATTGTAAATTACCAAAAATAAAAAGAGAGAGAGAGAAGATAGGTCAGGGTGAGAACAATAGTAGGAAGGCTTTATAGTTATCTCATCCCAGGCCCATTATCCTGAAAACCTTGGCAGCTTTATCTTTCAGACTACTCTTTGTTTCTTTCTTTTTTATTTTTTTTTTAATAGAGACAGAGAGAGGGACAGACAGGAACGGAGAGAGATGAAAAGCATCAATCATCAGTTTTTCGTTGCGACACCTTAGTTCATTGATTGCTTTCTCACATGTGCCTTGACCGCGGGCCTTCAGCAGACCGAGCAACCCCTTGCTGGAGCCAGAGACCTTGGGTCCAAGCTGACGAGCTTTAGCTCAAGTCAGATGGGCCCGCGTTCAAGCTGACGACCTCGGGGTCTCGAACCTGGGTCTTGTGCATCCCAATCTGACGCTCTATCCACTGCGCCACCACCTGGTCAGGCTGTTCTTTGTTTCTAATGTGTGTAAATGTTGAATCACTATGTTGACCTGAAACATATTGTATGTCAATTATACCTCAGTAAAAAAAAAATATTCTTTGCTTACTGCAGGCACAGATTTGCTCAGCAATTACTTGTAAAGCTAGTTGGACTGCATTTTAGTTTATAATTAAGTTTCTCTTTCTTCATACTTATCAGGGAAGCAAAATGGTACACAGTGAAGAGCTCAGGTTTGGAATCAGACTTCCTGGTTCAGGTCCCAGCTCTACCACTAGATGACTATCATTTTAACATCCTTGACCTCAGTTTTCTTATTCATAAATATGGGGCGATAATAACAATGCCTATCCTAAAAGGGTTGTTGTATTAAATGATTTTAAGTATAAGGCAGTTAAACAATGTTTGACTTTGATTAAATTCTCAATAAAAGTTAACTATAGAATTAGAAATAGTTGTTGAATTACTATTCACTGACATTACTTAGGTGTCTGCAAATCTCTATTTTCCAAGAGTGGTGCTTAGTGATAGAATCTGCAGCAAGTAAAATGATGAGGAAAGACTGCCCACTGGCAGATGTTTTTTCTTTTATTAAGGAAATGTCAGTAGGTGAGCTTTAATTCATTACCTTGCAAACATTGTGATCTATAAAATAACGCTGGGTAAGTTCTAAGAGCATAATTATTTAGATTAATTTTCCCAATGGGAGGATACTCCTGGGTTTTATGACTTTTTGTGTGTTATTTTTAAAATATGTATTAAAAAGAAAAAAGAACAACTCCCATTCAAAAAACTGCTGTATTTTCAGTTTTATAAACTGAGTCACAGTATTTAATACTGGAGTTAGAGCTTTCTATTTTTACTGTGTTTGTTTACTTAGGTAGCTGTATGAAGGAGGGCTGCCTTTCTCACTGTGTTTTGTATTCCCTGTGGTCTAGATAGAATTCTATGACGTAGGTCTTCATTGTAGCCCTTTTGATTTCACATGCTACTTTCTGACGTGGTTGTCACCATTTATGTTTGTGAATCACGGTCACTTATATGTTGTTTTTTGAGTCCCAACTAGTTCTTGAATATCTTAGGAATACTGTCAATTGAAGATTTTTTTCTTTATAATTTTAATAACAAAAGGTTAACCTTTCACATCTAAGTCTTAAGCTCTCAGAGCTTTGTGAAAATTGAAAATAGGTCATCTGAAATAGGCCTCTGAATAGTCTATCTGGATATGTAGGTAGTTGAAGATTAATTTTTATAATATTGTTTATATTTGCATATATACAATTACTTGTTTGTTTCAGTTATTGTCTCTTAAGTCATTTGTGCCATTTAAGGGGCACAGTCTTACATAAACAAAGGCAGTAATTTTTTTTCACATTAGAAATCTACCTTAATAGCAAGCCATTATTCTGTATGTTAGCTGGTACCAGCCCTTACCTGGAGGGTTGCATTTATTCCACTTACAAAACATAACTTAAGAGTATTCAGTGTAGAATCCTTTGGTTTTATAGCTGTAGCTATACCACTAAGAAGCCTCATCTCATCTGTAACTGCTAGTTTTAATCTGATGAAGGGAGACAAGACAGAATCTAGTTGTGTGTTGTAGGGGTTAGTAGGTCTTTGGTGTATGAAACCTGTTCAGTTTTTGTTATTTGAAAAATAAAAATTTTGAATTTATCTTAGAAAATTAAAGTTTATGAAATACATTACAACACTATCTCAAGAGGGTGGCAGGGAGAAGTCTCATTTCTTCTTTAACCTTGATGCGCCTCCTGGGAATGCTGATTGACTCGTGACAGTCTGTGTCAAGGTTCATTCTGCTTAGATTCTGATCTGAGGATGCAGGAGCCTGTCCCTTGCCCCACGAGTGGAGGGTCCAAGGTCAGTAATGACAGTGTACTGTTTTAATTTTTTGTAAAGAGCTCTGGATGTCTTTGCTGTACTCTGAATTAGTTGAGGTGATTATTATTTTTTTAAATGCCTGGCTTCATAGCATCCTGGGAGATTCATTTCACTTTTAATTGGGAACTTGGCAGAGAATGCCATTAGGATCTTTGCTGTCATAGAACTTCCTGGGCTTTGTCTCCATTTTGATGTTCAGTAGATATTTGTTGTGGGGTCTTTGGACTGTGTTGTTCCCAGGAATTCTGAGTGTTTACAGTTATAGCCATTTGCATATAGCCTCAAATCTACGCACAGGCAATGTTGGTTATCAGCGAGATGCCACTGTTCAGATCTTGAGTGCATCCATAATATCTTTCTCTTATTTGCTAGGCAGAAGATGGTGTTAGTGATTGTGAGCTGCTGGCTGGCACCCTTGCAGAGCAGGCGTGAGTGAGTGCTGTTCAGCTTCCGGTCCTGTGAGTCTGATGCCTTTCCTCCCTGTTTGGGCATCACTGCCAACCAAACACGTGCATCGAAGTCCTTCATGATCATCAGTTTGTCAGATGATTCTATTGTTGCAAAGAGTCTTGTCTAGGTCTTTTGTACCTTTTTCTTTTTGTCACCTTAGTGTATGTCCATTGTGATGGGGACATAGGCGTTGATGATGTTAGAAAAAGACACAGTATATATCATAGCAAGACCAGTGATTTTAGTTTTAGTGAATGATTACAAACTTTTTCAAGGGAAAGCTTTCCCAAGCGCCAGTGTCATCAGCTCAGTGCTACATGGGTTGCTGTTCAACAAGTGAACTTTGACTCAGTCCTGTGGTTCCATGTGTGTTTTCAACAGTTTACTCATTTTTCTTGTGGATTGCTTCATAGTTCGGTGTGCTGTTGCCGTCTGCCATGCCTGTATGTCAGGGTAAAAGGAGTTTTCCATTTTCTTGCATAGTGCATCACAGAAGTAGGAGCCCTTGACATGCAACAAGCCAGTAGGGCTTGGTTGGCAAAAGGTGGACAATCTCTAGAGCACCTTTTCTCTTGTCCTCTGCTCCATCAGGACTAAGTACTACGGCCCTGAGCAGGATGACAGGGCCAAAGGTCAGGCAGAGAACGCTATGGAAAGGAGGCCCCCACCTGTTAGCATTGAACTGTGGAATTGGGATACCCCCACCATCACCAGACTTAATTTGTGTGGCCTGTAATAGAGAAGGGCATTGCAGAGCCATCTGACCTGGCCTGTTCGGGAACGATTATTATGTTGTATGACCGGGACGAAGAGACAGACCTGTTGCACCTCTTCCTGGATCTTCATCTGCCTTGTGTGCTGTTGCTGAGCGAGGCCCTTACGTTTGCTGAATTGTTTAAGTCCTTCACTTTTAAATTCAGTGTCAAGGCCAGAAATTCTCTGTGTACTGAAGAGTAAGTACCTCACTGCTGAGTCCTTGAGGTAGCCCTGTGTTTCATCGGGACATACGTGTGGCTACATATGTTGCTGACAGTGACAGTCACAGCACCGTCCCTTAATTTGGTGGGCAGTTAGGTTCCACCACAAACGGGATAGCCAGGAACTTTCTCCCTTTGTATAAAAGCACTTTTGCAAATTTCCCCTGGAGTAAAGATACCACATGGAGGCTAGCTTTGGATATATGTAAGGTCACTGCTTACGACCCCAGATCCTGTGTCCCAGGACAAAGAAATCCCCACTTGTAGTTCTGGAGAGAAAATTTGTAAGAAAGTGTGGGATGAAAGCTAAGATCCTTAACTGCAAATGTAAGTGGAATGAGCTTAGTCTACCCATTTCAGGCTGATGGACTAATTTTTTCTGTTCTTTATGAAATGTTCTTTCACTTGGTAACTAGTTAGGAGTATTCTGCTAGGCGATTTCACATCCAACAAATCCAAGGTAAGAAGGACCTTAATACATAGGCTGACTTTCTCCCAGAGAGGGTGGGGGAACATACCCTCCAGAACCCCAACATTTATTGTGTACCCAAAAACCCCACAGTTACCAATGAAATAAAATTGTTGGGAAAAATGATATATATTAAGGAAACCTAATTCCTAAGCATAGAAATCAAAACCTTTAAACTCCATTTAGTTAAATTATGGGTTTTGGGGTGAGCAATTATGATTTTGATAATTATTGTAAACATCAGACAGCAAGTGATTGAGTTATGGATTTTTATTTACCCCACGAAATAATCATAGATACTGTTACATTGTAACTAATTGATTTTGTATTAATGCAATCATTCAATTGACATGAATCTTCAACAGTATGTTTATATAGAGCCAGAACGATCAAGCCTTCCTGTGTTGACTACCTCTCCTCCCCCACCTTAGCTGTGACCCAGGGTTTTTATGGTGTATGATAAATGATCAATGAGCTGTTCACTAATGTCTTGTTGACGTGAAATAGAAATTTGGGTGATTGGAATTTATTGTTGGGGGCATCTGGCTCATCCTTGTTTTTGTTTGTTAAACAGGAAAAGGACCAGCGCAGCCTAGACATAAACACTGCCAAATGCATGTTGGGACTGTTATTAGGAAAAATCTGGCCCCTTTTTCCAGTTTTTCACCAATTCTTAGAGGTACCAAGTTGCTATTTTATGGAATATATTTTTGCTTGCTTAGAACTACCAAATATACTTATTTAAAATTAACCATTTATATAATTTTCTGTTTGTTATACTTTTCTGCCAATAGGAATTATTGTGACATGATTGCTCTCAATTAGCAGCTAGCTGTCTTTCCTGCGGCGTCTGTGTGTGCATTTAGTATTGTATTACATCACTCCGGTAAAACGCATCCGAAACGGCAGCAGTCCCGTCCTTTCCTCCCCTTCCTCGTCCTCATTTTAAAGGCTTTGTGTTTGTTTAGATTTCCTGCTCTTTATAACAATAGTAAAACAAGATTTACTTTCCTTTATGGCTTTAGGTGAATCTTCACTTTTATTAAGCAAAGATTAAAAAATAGACATTGGCCTTATTACTAAAAGAAGTCTTTACTCTTATCTCCAAGTAACTTTGGGACCTTGAATCAATCTAAGTATTAGGCGTAGTGACAGTCTCCTTCAGTTTAACTTTTCTTCACATTTGTATTAGAAATAATCCAGCACTTTACCCCATCATTATTTGTTTAAAAAGAGCTGGTTTTGATGCAGTGTAGTACCATAGGAATTGGAAATACCTGAGATGTAAGTTTGAGTTACTAGCATTGTCATTATCAATAGCATCCTTCTTGTCCTCCAGCTCCAACCCCTTCCCCCTTTAAAAAAATTTTATTTATTTTCGCCCCAAACCCCTTTAAGAATATGTCCTTTGCTTGAAAGAATAAGAGTATTAGGTCTTTGAGGAAATCCAGGGACTTACCCTGCCTCCAGCTTCATTCTTGAAATAATCTTTCTTACAAGGTACTTTATATATCTGTCCAGAAAAACTTTTAACTGATATGATTCTTTGAGCACTGTTGTTAAAAATTGCTTGTAACATTACTTACTGAAACTCCTCAAGACAGGTATAAAAACTAGCTTTAATATAAGAAGTATCTGTTTATATGACAGTTCACATCTAGAAATGATCCATTCCTAAGTTCTCTGACAACCCTGTGAAATGTCAGCTTTATTTGGAAATGAGTAGAAACAGGATCTTGTTTTCAGTGAGTTTAGCAGAATTTAAGCCTGAGTGTGCAGGGAGGGTTCTTTAGCTGAAAGATCTTGCTGCAAGCTAGTTTGATTCTGCACAATTCCAGGAGCCCTACTATATGGCCAGGGGCCGTCGCCATCATGGCCATGCACAGACAGGTTCTCATTGAATTTGGGAAGATGGTAAAGGAACAGTGGAGCCAAAAATGGTGGGCCATTCCTTTATTAAAGTCTCGCACCGGCCGATGAACACCACACAGGGAAAACACTTCCCTCTTCATTCAGAGCTCCCAAAACCCTGATACATTCTCCACTTCCACAACAGGAGAATCTTCTCTGGCTTCTCCTAGAATCAAAGGCCCCCACAAACCTCAGTAGGGCTCCAAAGCCCCTCAGCTCTGGTTCCCCATCTGCACACCTTCTCTCTCTCTGAACAAACTGGCTTCTTCTTCAGCATTCTGCATTCTCTCTGCTCTCACTCTGCAAACATGGCTTTCTTTCTACCTCTTCTTTTCTCACTCTTTTCAAAACTTTCTGGTACCAAAACCTCTCCTCCAGCAAACAGTAGCAAAACAATGGCCCTTCCCAAGCAGGAAGGTAATTTGCAATTTCACAGACCACATATACCTGGCGCTGCCCAGCCCCCAATGCAAACTATAAGCTAGCAAACATAAAAATCGTATTTCACAAACTTATTTGACCAACATCTACCATCTGTTTCAATGACTGGGTTTTGCTTTTAAGTTGCTTGGAAATTTAAACTTGTAGTCTGCTTTGTTCTTATAGTTTGCATTTTTCTTTTAAAAAGAGATGGTAATCCTTTCATTTTCAGCTTTCCTTGTGTGTGCATCCTCAAAACCATCGGCTCAGCTCTCTCTGCTTTTTGTGTGCATGTCTTTTCCAGGGTGTCTCACATTAGTGGTTAGGATTTAAAAATTGTTGGATCTGGCTTTTATTTCAAACCTTTGTATAAGAATACTGTCATTTAAAATACACGTATGACACATTTCTAAGAGGAATACAAAACTGCTCCATGGCTCTCCTGATTACTTTTGTGATCGGATTCAAGTTTTGACTTACTAGAACAGTCATTTCTGCAGTGGCTGGCGTGCGTCGTCTGAGGCCGCCCGTGGCACTGCGTGTACTTTCAGCGCTCTGCTGCCAGATGCATCCGGGTCATGCCGGGCTTATTCACTGCTCTTTATTTAGCACTTACTGTTTGCCAAGCATGAATAAAGTGCTTTGCATATATTACATAAATGAACTCTTAATCCTTGCAACATCTCTACCAAGTAGGTATCATCCTCATTTTATATAAAAGGGCCTTTGCAGTCCAGAAATTTCACTTCTAGAGATATGAAATTGTGTTCTTTTGCTGTGCTTGTCCTTCTGTGTTAGGTCTCCATAATATTTTTGTAATGAAAACTGTCATCTTAAGTTCTACTCCTGGTCTCTCTCAGTGACCTCCTAGACTGGTGTTTAACACACCAGATGGAAAGGGGTAACTGTTATGAACTGCTGTACTGTATTTGAAACTATCTCATTTGTTAATTGTGTCAATAATTTGTATTGCTTTTCCCTCCATCAGCAATCAAAATATAAAGTTATTAACAAAGACCAGTGGTGCAATGTGCTAGAGTTTAGCCGAACAATTAATCTTGACCTCAGCAACTACGACGAAGATGGCGCATGTGAGTACGATGCAGGAGTCCTCTCACCCCCCGCCCCCGCGCAGACCCACGTCCTTCTCCTTGTACAGAGCCTCAGAGCTGTGTCCTTCTCTCTCTCTCTCTCCAGGGCCAGTTTTGTTGGACGAGTTTGTGGAGTGGTATAAAGACAAACAGATGTCCTAGGACTTCATGCATCGCAGCGCGAGAGTCACTGTTACCACGGTTATGTCAGCCATTAGCCATAAATCGCTGTCTGTATCAAAGCGCATGCTGCTTTTCTTGCACTGTCTCCCTTTTGCAGGGACGTTTTTGGTGTTTGCTATTGAATGGGCCAGCTCTGCCTGCTGTGTAGCATTGTTCTCTTGGAAGGCTGCTTTGCAGTTTGTATTTACACTACAGATTGGTGAATTTGCCAACGTCCTCACTGTGATTATGTGTATATTGCTGTTTAAATTTTGTATATGTGTATAAAAAGAAAAAGCTTCACCTAGAGATTATTTCTGCAAAAATGTATTGTAAAAATAATTTTTGTGGCATATTTCTAGTCCCTTTTTTCAAATGAACCAATTATACTTTATTTGGTCTCAAATGTAGCATTTCAGAAAACAAGACAGAACAACTGTTACCATAAGTAAATGTCGCCAAAATTCACCTTATTGTTCAAGAGGCCAACTTTTGGAAGGAGGTGGGAGTTACAACTTTGCAGAGGCATATGCCAAATATAATGTGGTTTACCTGAATATTAGCATTTTTAAATGATGAAACTTATAATTATTTGAATATACAGACATGTCCCATGTCACCAATAATATCTACCATGCAAGGCTTAGGTTTTCCCAAAGTTAAAAGGCTGTAGTAATTTGAACATAGGTACAAATGAACAAGTTAAAATTGCACTTTTATTATTATTATTATTAAGTGGAATGGTTATAAACCCTTATGAACTCCCGTGAATGTTGTTTCTCCTCTGCACCCTGTTCATGCTCGGTCTGCGGCTGCCTCCTGTACCGTTCTGGGGAGACCGGGTTTTGCCCCCCTGTGGAAGCCCGACGGCGCGCCGCTTTTATAACCACAGAGTAGTTTTAGTTGCAGCTTGAACTTTTAGTTAAGCTTCCATGGTGTCTAATTTTCTAGTCTTTTGGGGAGAGAACTCCAGTATAAGTAAGAGGTGTTTTGTTCTGTTTTCCTTTTGTTTCTTTCGTGCTAGGCTTTTCCTGGCAGAATGTCCACTGCAGGCAGTGGGCACGAAACCACCAGCATTGCGCTAACCGTTACACGTAGGGCCTTTCCCGGACAGGCCACTCGCCGTGCCCTGAGTAATTTGTACAGAAAGGTGACAGTCGTTATTTTTATGTGGATGACGACACGAGTAAACAGGACAGGATTTTTAGGTTTGTACTTTGTCCGTTTTGTTTTTTCTCCCCTCGCCTCACCCTTTTTTAGGAAATGTATAGATAACGTGATTTCCCCTCAGATATCTGGTGCTATTGAGTGACTAATTTAGTCCCTACAGTTTTGTGAAAACATAAAAGTCTAATGATTTAAACCAAGTAAAAAGTTAATGGTGCATTTGAGTAAGTGAATGCTACCACTGTGATCAAGATCCGTGATCGGACACGTAGTGATTGGAAGTGGTTGGGATTGTTTCAAACTCTGGCTGAAAAATCTTTTGGATTAAATGGCGTTAAATGAGAGGCACACTGACAGTGCTACTCTTACCCACTATTTCACAGTTTCTTTGCAAACAGTGTTCAGATTTTCATATTTTTTCCCCTCTAACTGAACCACCAAAGACAGAAATTTTGTATGTGTATACAGTGTGTGCGTATATACAAAATCATGATGTGGTAGATTACTTCCTTTTTCTACCAAGTAGGAAGGTTTGGTTTGTTGTGAAATAAACCAGAAGTTACTTAACCGTTCCTTGTTTAGGGATTGTAGACTCACTTCTACCCTATAAATTCACACCAGTTTGCACAGATCAGCAACTGGCAAGCACAGCTCTTGAGACCAATGTGTTGAAAGGGGCCCCTCCCGACAGTACCATTCGGTGGTGATTGGCCAGAGGTTCAGATCGTGGAGAACTGGATTCATTGCAGAGGTGTCCTGTGAAGTTTAAGAAAAACATCACACTGTAAAGTCCACAGCTTTTAAATTTGGTCAACTATAAGTCAGACATGAATACAGTGTGTCCATAAAGTCATGGTGTACTTTTGATCCGTCACAGGTCAAAAGTGCACCATGACTTTACGGACACACCGTCTATAAATATAAATCTCAGATGAGATTACTTTAAAAGTTACTTTTAGAGACTGGAGAATTCTTTAAACACTAAGCACAGTTAATCCTAAAATAACTATTCTAAAACAGGACTCTTAGAGGGGAGATGCTGCATTTCATCCACAATGAACATTTTGATGGTAGAGGGGAAAATCCAAGTTAGAATCTAGTTCATGACGTATAATGTGAAAATATTCCAAAGAGAGAATCCTGCATATGTAGAAAGCTCCAGATAAATTTTAAACTTCCTTGAAAAATAAACTGTGACTGCAGAGTGCTCTCCTGAGTTTTCTTGATTTTATGCTGTTATTTTGAAAGGGAGGTGAGTGGGCCAGACAGGAATAAAATACCTTTTCTAAAAAATGTCCCTAAATTACATAAAATTGAGCAGTCACCAAGCGCTTAGTTACTGGCTCGTGTTCAGTAAATTAGGGTGCCTTCTTCTCGTTTTTCTTTATTACCTAGTCTACATCTTTCCACTGTGTTTTGAACTCCATACTGCCATACTCGGCCGTAACGCATATAACTCTTAGGTGTTGACTGCTGCGACAGGTTGGAAAGTTCAGTATTTGGTTTTCATAAACACCCACTGTCATGTCACATGCAGCTTTTCTAAAGCATGGACTCTGAATTCAGTTTTTATAAACCTAACTAGACAAACCTGGTTTAATAGCAGATTCCCATTGCCTCTCTCAGTCTCCATTTTAACAGCGCTTTTGAAGTTTATACGGAAAGCTTTAAAAGTTGTGCCCTCAGTTTTTATTCTTACAACTGCTAAATAAAATACCTCTGTGAGCCTTATCTTTTATTCTTTCATACGTTATGTTGTATAATAAGTGTATAGAATTCACTGACCAACTAAAATGTTGGGTGTCTGTAAATGAGACCAAAACGTGGGTTGCTTTTTTCATAAAATCCTTTCTCTTGGGGGTTACTGTTAAATGAACAGCAGCTAACCTGTAACTGTGAATGCCTCGTGTCGTCAGTATTTGCATTACATCCATAAACGTGTGCAAGTCCTGTGACTCCCAGCTTAACTCAAATACTGTTATGCCACCTAACTTGAGTACAGCAAACTGGTTTTAGGTTTTAATGGAATTGATGTAAAATGATATCCCGTAAATAAAAAGTATTTGTGTTTGGTTTCAGAACTAGTTTGTGAATTCTTCTTCTCTGGCTTTTTCTTCCAAAACTACTTAAAGTAGTTTTAAAGTATTTTCTTTTTAATTCCTTTTCTTTTTTCAACCTCTTACTGTGTGTCTGTAAAGTCATGGTGCACTTTTGATGTATATTGAAAAATTTCAAAGCATAGGAAAAATATAGAAATAGTACAATGAACATCCAACCATATACTTATCCCCTAGACTTTCCAGTTTTTAACATTTGCTGCGTTTCTATGCCACTATGAGTGTGTGTGTGTATATATGTTTCTCTCTCAGTAGATACACTTTTTTCTGAACCAACTGAAAGTAAATTACATTATGATACTTTATATCTAATATTTCCAAACAAGGACATTCTTACGGCCACAATACAGTGATCATATTCAAGAAATTAACATTGATCCAATACTATTACTCCATATACAGTCTAGATTAAAGTCTCCCCGTTTGTATCAATGTGATAGCTATTTTATTTTTAGCGCAGGGGTAAGCATTGCACTTAGTTGGCATGCTGCTTTAGTCTCTACTCTTTTCATCTAGGACATTTCCAGATATAGTGCAAACACTCCTAGGCCAAATAGTGATTTAAAAAATATATACTACCTTGCCTGACCAGGCGGTGGCACAGTGGATACAGCGTCGGACTGGGATGCAGAAGACCCAGGTTCAAGACCCCAAGCTTGCCAGCTTGAGCACGGGGCCCATCTGGATTGAGCAAAAGCTCATCAGCTTGGACCCAAGGTCCCCGGCTCCAGCAAGGGGTTGCTCGGTCTGCTGAAGGCCCGCAGTCAAGGCACATGTGAGAAAGCAATCAATGAACAACTAAGGTGTTGCGAGGGCAACAAAAAATTAATGATTGATGCTTCTCACCTTTCTCACCTCTCTCCGTTCCTATCTGTCTATCCCTATCTATCCCTCTCTCTGTCCCTGTAAAAAAAAAAAAAAAAAATTAAAAAAAATATATACTACCTTATGTTGTGTGTTTCTAAACACTGAGCTGAAAGTTGAGTGCTGGCCATGTGCCAGGAGCTGGGGCGAAACGACTGTCTTCTCCACCTCTAACGCTACCACCCACTCACTCAGTGATGTGTGTCAGCCCTGGTGACCACTCGGAAGTTGTCTTGCACTGGAAGGTCAGCTCCCTGACGGCAGGCCCGCCGGCACAGAGTGGAAGGAAGCCAGGAACAGAGTCCGTACTTGGCAAGGGATCGTCAGGAACTAAACAGCTCACATGAAGATGAGTGAAACCAGGAAGGACTGATACAGGCTAAGATTTTGGAAGCTTAAAAGCGAGAGGAGGTAAAACAAAAACATAGTTCCTAGACATAGAGTCCAGAATCCAGGTGCGCAGTGTTTTCATTGGCGATGTAGACGGTTCTTTCAACTATAGTTTGGACCAAAAGCTGATGATCAAACCAAGAAAATACTCTTTTGGACACCTGCGTACAAAGAGAGAAGACGATGGGTAGGTGGTGATCAAGGAAAAAGCTTAATCCTAAATTAATAAAAGGAGTGGGAAGTGGCAAATGGATTCTTATGGACGGGATTTTTAACCTGGACGACAGTGACAGTAGTCACGTGGCACTTGTTATTATTGTACGTTTCTATTATTCAGTAATAGGAACTAAGAACATGAGATGTCTTTTCTGGGTAATACCAGTAGTTCACATAAAAATTAGTGAGTTGCAGTCAAGTTCTCCAACAGTGTAATTGAAAATGGGAACACCGATGGGAGTGAATCAGTCACTATTATCTGCTCAAGACTAAAATCCCCACTGAGGCACAGGGCGTACAAGAAGGTTGCTTTACAGGGAGGGCATTTTTAAAGATCACTTTTTCAAATAATGGGATGAGGAAAGAGAACTGAGAAATGAAAAGCATTACCCAGAGAAAAGGAAGATCACTGGGTTGACCCTGATCCATGGCTGCGAGGACAGTCGGCTTGATTTTTTCTGTACAGCAACTTTCTGGATTTGTTTGAATCCACTGAAAGGTAAGACCTGTTTTCCATGGTGCTGTAATGCATTGCTTCAGATGTAGCTGACTCGTTTGAATATTATCCCTAAACCCTGATGAGAAGAATAACTTTCAGGCAGAAGATTAGAGTACAACTGTTATGATTTCTTTAGAAAGAATTGCCTTTGGAACTTGTTACAGCTAGAAAGAAAAAAAAGAAAAAATTCACTTGAGGAAATAATACATGAAGCTCTATGGCCCTGCCTACTTTTCTAAGCCTGTAGGGCAGATAATAATCCAAAATAGGGCACATTGGACCCATTCAGCAGAAAATAGTTTGGGTTTTTTTCCCACTGAATTTGTTCCTAGCATTTATCTTCAGTTGCCTTAACAAAAAATAAAATCACCCCATGTATATATGGAAGGGCATGCAGTTACAGGGAGAGCTTGCAGGCTGGTGAGACCCTTTGCTCGCTCCTTTCATTATGGTAAGTAAGAAGGGGATACTGAGAATAATAATTGGAAACTGAAAAAAATGAGCTAGTAATTAAATGGAGATTTTCAAAAACATGCCTTCAGTCCTTAGAAAGAAATTCCTTTGCAACCACTGAAGAATGCGGTAGTGATGAGTCCTGGCGATGAGAAGTCGGCTGAAAGGGTCTGTTTTTCCCTCTGGTGCTTTCCAGCAGCGGCAGCTCAGAATTCCCTATGTTTGAATAGCTGTAATTCAAACTGGTGTTCTCTAGAAATCTTTCCATAAATGTGTGATGAGCAAAGTAGCAGCTGAATTCAGCAACAAGCTAAGTCACTAAAAAGTTTGGGGCCTTCTGGTAGTACATGTATTGAAAGCCACTGTATTTTTTTTCTCTACTTGCTTGTTACAGTGGTACCTTGAGATACGAGCTTAATTCATTCTGTAACCGAGCTCGTAAGTCAGTCAACTCGTATATCAAACAAGTTTCTCCCATTTAAAATAAATAAATTTAATCCGTTCCAGCCCTGTGAAACATCCCCAAACCATCCTAAATTATGACAAAAGACATGTTTTTAATTAAGAAACACACATGTATACTTTACCAATGCATAACAAAATATATGAAATTTAAAGTTATTTAGGACTGTATTCTTACCTTGGAGACAGATGAGTGTGGCTAACGGAGGTGAATGGCGGAGGAGGAGGGAGGGAGGAAGGGATGCAGGGACTGTAGACATGTAAACTAAAAACTGCACTTTCTTAACACTAAATGTAAAATTAAAACTGCATTTTTTTAAACAAAACTAAAACTGCACTTTCTTTACTTAAAATGAAACCACAAAAACTTAATTGTAAAAATATGCACATTCTTAACTTTAAACTTAACCTAAGCTTAACATTACATATTTTTCATTTAATCATCACCTGTTTTTGCCCTTTTGGCTACACTTTCCAGCCCTTTCACTTGCAGGACTTTTGAATAAAAATCTATCCAAAGAGGTTTGCTTTTGCCTGCCTTTTAAGATGTTACAAAAATGTGACAAACAAGTGTTATTAAAAAGTGCTGAAGCACAACCAGTTGAAACTTTTTCTGTGTGTTTCTTTTCAATCTAACTTGAAAGCTGCTCCCACATTGCCAGCATGTCTTTAATTTCACATGTAGAAATCACTTCCTCCAACTCCACCTCCTCCTCACTACTAATCTCTTGCAGAAACTCCCTATGTTGCATCATCTGTAGCTCCTTCAGCTCCTCAGTTGAGAGTTCCTCCTCATGTTCCTCGACAAGCTCATTTACATCACCCTCATCTACCTCCAGACCCATCAACTTTCCGAGGGACACAATCTCCTCCAACGCTTCTACCTCGGTCTCGGTCTCTGGTTCAAATCCTTCAAAGTCCCTGTCTGCAACAACATCAGGCCAAAACTTTTTCCATGCCGAGTTCAAGGTTCTTCTCGTAACCTCTTGCCATGCTAAGTCAATACTGCGTAAACTTATCACAATGTAGTGATCTTTCCAAAACTCGAAGGGTTAGATTTGTATTCTCAGTCACCTCAAAGCAGCGGCGGAACAAGTGCTTTGTGTAAAGCTTTTTAAAGTTGGAAATGACCTGCTGATCCATAGGTTGCAAGATTGAAGTCAGGTTGGGTGGGAGGTAGAGGAGTTTAATTAATTTGAACTCATTGAGAATGTCATCTTCAAGACCAGGTGGGTGGGCTGGAACATTATCAAGGATTAGTAATGCTTTCATTGGGAGTTTATTTTCTTGAAGATATTTCTTCACTGCAAGACCAAAGACGAGATTTATCCACTCAATAAAAAACTGCCACGTAACCCATGCCCTAGCATTGGTGCGCCACATAACCTGCGGTTTTTCTTTAAGAATCTTGTGAGTCTTAAAGGCTTGAGGATTTTCAGAATGATACACTAGCAGTGGCTTTACTTTACAGTCACCACTAGCATTTGCACACAATGCAATGGTCAGGCGTCCTTCATGGGTTTATGGCCTAGCAGCTTCTTCTCCTCTGCAGTGATGAAAGTCCTCCAGGGCATTTTTTGCCCAAAACAATCCTGTTTCATCATAGTTGAACACTTGTTGGGGGATGTAGCCTTCCTTTGCGATAAGCGCAGCAAAACGTGCGATGTACTCACTCCTCAGCTGCCTTAACGTCAGCACTCGCAGCTTCACCATGCCTCACCACTGAGTGGATGCCAGATCTCTTATTAAATTTCCAAACCAGCTGTGACTTGCCTTAAATGTATCTTCTGCTGCCCCTTTTGAGGTTGATGGTTCTTTTTTCTTTAAGTCGCAATAAATAATACGTGTGTTTTCGCATATTAGTCTCCATCACTGTATCTCCTGTCAGCTCTTTCTCTTTCACCCACACCAGCAGAAGCTTCTCCATTTCTTCATGGATATTTGTCCTTAATTGTAGTTCCTTTTGCTGGATTTTCACTTTTGATGGCATCCTTTTGTTTAAGGATGGTACAAATTGTAGATGTATTGCAGTCCTACACCCTTGCCAGTTCAATCACTCGTACACCACGCTCATGTTTTTCTATTATTTCTTGCTTTACTTCCATCAACATCATTTTCTTCTTCTCACCACTGTCCTTTACACTCACTTTCTTCGGCCCCATGATAGCACACACAAAAAAGTAAAAAATGCAAAAATGATGCAAGAACGAGTACAGTGCATGGGATTCGACTTGATTCTGGGGTAACACGTGAGAAAGAACGAGATGCTGGTATTGTACTGCTGATACTGGGTCCGTGTGCCGACTAGCAGCAGCTTCCCGAATCGCAACTCGAATCTCAGAATTTCGCTCGGATCTTGAACAAAAATATGGACTGAGTCGCAGCTCATATCTTTAAAAAATTGTATGTTGGTCTGCTCATATCTCAAGGTACCACTGTATTTATTATGGCTTCATGACCTGTCATGGCTCCTAAAGACTCCATCATGAGAGTAGGATTTGGACAAGGGTTCTAATTCTATCACAGATAAACCCTAAAGTTGAATACATGAGGTGCCTTATGGCCATCTCTTCAGCAGGTCTTAGGGCCCATAAGTCCTTCTAGCTGTTGTTCCTCCTACAGCAAGGTTGGGTTTCAAATTCTCGGCCTAATCATTGTATCAACATACTTTAATTGTATGTCAGGCAGAATTCCTGTATGAGATTGAGAACACAGGCTTTAAAATTCTTAAACATGCAGAGAGGGGGCTGGGTTAAATAGAAAATAGATTGAGGAATTAGGAAGGGACTCTGAATGGAGCCTCTTGTGTCCATTAGGGTTGAGTGGCATTGGCCACTTACAAGTGATGGGCCAGAAAGACACTGACTCAGTTGAAGCTGGGAGTTCCTTTTGGAGAGAAGGACATTGTAGGGATGTATGGGGACTCAGCGTAAGACTCTTAAGAGTACATATAAAGATACAATAGAGACAGCAGAGAGCTTAGGCTTATAAGGACAGAAGAGTTTGTAGTTGTCACCAAGAGATGGCATTACAACCGATGGAAAGATGCCAACAGAGAAAAGAAAAACGGGGACTTAGATGATAAAAGATGGAATGTACCGAGGCAGCTACTTAAAGCAGATGATGTAAAGCGTGTTCCCAGCTGGAGGAACTGCAGGACAGTGGGAAGAACAGGAAATTCACCTGCTAAGCTAATTAATCTTTAGAGACTCAAAGCTCACATTATATTTCCATCAAGTTCCCCATAGAGGAGGGATTGACTGCCTGCATGCAGTTACAGGGAGAGCTTGCAGGCTGGTGAGACCTTGGGCTCACTCCTCTCATCAGGATGGACAGTTTCCATGCAGCTTCTGTTTCTCTGAGCAGTTACATTGTCAAAGTCTTTGCAGCAAAATCGGTTTCATTGCTTAGGTCTTCCCCTGGCCCCCACCCCCCATCCTCCCTGCTAAGAGTCGTTTACTGAAAGACTGCTTCTTGGTTGCCTGATGGACTTACTTGGGCCCCTCTTCTAATTTTATAGAGAGTTTTGGGGAATCAAGGGGTTCAGAAGTTGGCTGGTTTTCTGAAGTGGGAATGTTTAGGGGTTAGTTAAGCCTCAGCCAAGGAATGAGGTCACTGGAGTGAGGCTATTGCTGATTGGCCAACTTTTGGAAGTGAGGGGCTGACTCTCAAAGGCATACTCTGATGTGTGTGTTTTCCAACAGCACCACACACGTAACTCAGTTCTGACACTACCTACAGGCAGATTAGATCCTTCAGGTGAAGTTCCACTAGACTGTGCCCCCTCCCTTCAGGTGCCCAGCAGTCCAGGTTGTCAGCTGTGCTTCTCACCAACTGGCTATGAAGTAGAGAGGTTCTTACACTTCCCTGGGCTTCAATTAATTTGCTAAAGCGGCTCACAGAATTCAAAGACACATTCTACTTCCAAGATCACCAGTTTATTATAAAAGGGTAAAACACAGGAACAACCAGATGGGCGAGATGCATAAGATAAGGCGTGGGGAAAGTGTCAAAGAAAGCACAGTTAATAAATACCCTGTGGGACCTCTGGATGTTCCTCTGCTGACTGTAGAGGATGCCTCATAAACGACAATCAAGACATGGGAAAGTTTGCCACCAAAATAATCGTCGGTAACAAACATTGGCTCAGTGCTTTCTATGAGCCAGGCCCCATCCTAAGCTCCTTGCAGACATCTTAGCCCTCACTACAACCTTATTGTTCTCATTACACAGATAAAAAATATCAGAGGGCCAGGCTGATTAAGCATGTTTCCCAAAGTTACAAGTTAAGAAGTGAAGAGGCAAGATTTGAACCTACCTGGCCTTAGTCCATACCCTTAACATCGTCTTTTTTTTTTTTCCATTTCTAATCTATATATGCCCTGGCTGGTTGGCTAAGTGGTAGAGCGTCGGCCTGGTGTGTGGATGTCCTGGGTTTGATTCCTGGTCAGGGTACACAGGAGAAGTGACCATCTGCTTCTCCACCCTTCCTCCTCACCCTTTTCTCTCTATATCTTTCTCTTCCTCTCCCACAGCTATGATTCGACTGGAGCAAGTTGGCCCTGGGTGATGAAGATGGCTCCATGGCCTCTCCTCAGGTGTTAAAATAGCTTGGTTGCCGAGCAATGGAGCAGCAGCCCCAGATGGGCAGAGAATCGCCTGGTAGGGGGCTTGCTGGTGGGATCCCAGTCCGGGGTGCATGAGAGAGTCTGTCTCTCTGCCTCCCCCCTGCTCACTTAAGAAAAAAATATATATATATATATATATATATATATATATATATATATATATATATATATATATATATATACATATACAGAAGAAAATCAAGTTTTAATACGCACACAGGGAGTTAATAGGCATAAAATTTCCCATATTTTTAACTTCTATCCACACAGCTTCTCTTGGCTAATTTGCAGCTTTCCAAACTGATCTTGCATACACGGCTCACTATTGGTACAGAAAGTACAATTTTGATGCTTGGAAGAATGTTCTTCCCACCCAAACAAAATATTTTTTACTTTGCTGATTGTGGTTGGAAATGCTTCTGTGTGCAGAAAGCCTTTGCTTGAGCAGCTTTGCAACAGGAAACTCTTCCTAGTCCTGGGGGAGGCTTGGAATAAGGGAGGCTGCTGACCAAGTAGAAGAAGCTGCTGACCTTGGAAGAGCTTGGCTGAGACAGTGAGTAACTACCCATTTCTGCAAGCAGTAGGAGCCCTCTCCTCAAAGCCCTGTTCCACTCAGCACCTTGTCTGGTTCAAACCCAACTGCTTAGGAAGAAGGAAGACTTTAGAATCTATAGTATAGACTGCATATTATATTGTAATATATGATTTTTTTTCAGTAATGGGGGGGGCTCCGAGCTTCTTGGTTTTTATTTATCTGTTGATTTGATGACACATGAAATGATAGAACTTTATTAACTTGTTTCTTTGATAAGAATGGGGCCAAAGTGGGAGCCAGCAGCACTTTTCCCCCCTCCCTCTTCAAGCTACTGAGTACATTCTGCTTGACCCGACTTCATCTTATAGTAAGTGAAAGCCAGTAACTTCTTCAAATTAAGTTTTGAGCCACTGAATGGAAAGTGCCCAAGAAATTCACTAGTAGCGAAAATATGACACATCAGATCCTTATGACTCATTTTTTTCCGTAACTGTGATTTTGCAAACGCTGAATGAAAGAAAGCGCTTTAAGAGAAGACAAGGAGAGCTCTGACGAGGCTCAGATCATTCCGGGGTGCCAGGCTGTCTGGGAGCTCCGTGATCCCAACCCAAGTAACTGCCGAGTGTCAGCCGATGGCAGCATGCTTGTTTGCTGGAATGAAGCTTGACGGCAGCCAACTTGGATTGTTGTAACCACTGCGATGTTTCAGCTTGTGCGGACAGCCATCTCAACTCGAGAGACCTGCTCTGCATGGCCCCTCGCATGCAATTTAATTACACAAATACTAATTGCAAGGATACTCTTAGATGCCAACTTGGGGCCGCAAGCAATTCAAACTTTTTTAGTCACTGGAGAGGTGAAGACAAATTATAAAAATGCCAACTTAACCGTGAGCTGGTACTTCTCAAGTTTATCATTTCTGGATTATATTTTCTGGAAAGGAGCTGATTCAAACTCTCTCCATGGGACAGATATGCATTCTGCTGTTTTGACATGTCTCCAAACAGTAGCAGCAACTATGATTGGGATGCTTTGCTTATTGCTCAGGACTTTTAGGGATCAGTGATATTGCGTGTGCCTTTCATAACTTGAAACTTTTTATCAAAGTCATACAAGGACATGGTTAAGAAGTGTATAATTCAGAAAGGATTCTAATGAAAATCAAGTCATCTGCAGTACTCATTCCCAGCTCAGTTTACTACTTATTATATTTTTAACAGCCAAGACTTTTCTCTGGTTATTTGATTATTTGTTCTCCAACTTATCTGTTTACTGCTGAAACACTATCTTCAGTTAGTTCATCTTTTGACCCTTATTGAAATAAGCGACAATCTGCCAGAACATCTGCAAATTTACAACTTTCCTTGAATGTCTCAGAAAGCAGAGACTGCATGCAACCAACTAACTCGAAGTCCAAGGAAACAGGAACACCCAGGGAGGAATGGGCCGTGAGCACTTGCTTGGCCAGGGCAGGTTCTTCTAAATGTCCTACAAGCTGATTCGGAGGATTCAACTAATATTTTTAGTGAATTGCCAATGGCTGAGTGTGACCAACATAAAGACACAGAATCCTATGGAGCCTCACAATCTGCACCCTTTGTAGGTTCTTCACTGGGCCTCCGCAGGTGTTCACAGAAGCACTAGACTGGGGTAGGGTGAGAAAGGTTGCTTGGTGCCAAAGGAATGCTGAGTGTGAGGCGTCACCTCTTTTACAGCAAGCCTGCTCCTTGTCTGAAGATGTTACCTCACTCATCAGTGCGCCCCCTACAGACCACCCTTAGAAGTGTCCAGAAAAAGGGGGTGAGAGCCTTGCACTGCAGCACAGCCCCTAGGAAAGCACAGGGACCCACACCACCTCTGCCAACAATGTCAAGGACCAGTCTCTGAAGACCCAGCCCAGAGGGCTCCCCGACTGAACAGGGAAGGTCCCCTCTCTGCCCACAGGCTTGCTGTCAGGGTGGGCGGGTGTGAAAGAGTGGAGTGAAAACTAGGGACCCGCCCCTCCTGGTCTTGAGGGATTTAGGAGGTGACAAGAGAAAGCAGGAAGGGTGGAGTATACCTGGGTTCGATGTGACCAGGAGGATGCTGAGAGCATCCTAGAGGACCCTGGGAGGGAGATCGCCCTCCTACACTGACTTGGAGCCACCAGGGCCAAGCAGACTCGGTGTAGCACAGTTAGGAGATGGGGGCTGGGAGTTAGCTTTCCAGGGCTGCTCTTTGTACCACTGTGGTGTGGCTCAGACCCAGGCAACCCTGCAATGACCCAGAAGGAGGTGTGCTGGCCCTAATTTATCTGCCTCTGCAGATTCCTTTGGCCACATGCTCCAGGGCCCCGTAATGGGGTTGCTGCCAGCCACACCGGACCCTTTCTGTCCTCTGCCACTCTTCACTCACTATACGTACGTGGGCCAGCAGCTGTGTCAACTTGGCCAGCTCAGCCTGCAGCGGCATAGCCCAAGCATGCCACTCGCCCAGGCTGTGCTAGTGACCTCACCCTCTGTCTGCAATGCGGCCCCTGAGGCCATAATGGCAGCTGAAGCTGGAGCCCCAGGATTTTCAAGTTCAGATGCAGCATCATTTGACAGGGATTTAGCTTCCTTCGGTGTTCTCTGAAGGGACAGGGAACAACCCAGGAGTACAGACGAGTTGATGGGAGGCGTGTGCATGGAATGTGAACAGGGAGAAACAGGAACTGGGAAGAAGCCAGAAGATGTGTTCCTTACCCGGCCTCCTCTTCCCTCCTCCCCACCTCCTGCCTCTGGACCCTTCTGAGACTCCGGGATTCCACGCAGCCTCTCCAGGGAGGTGCACATGCCTGAGCAACCAGCTGTTCACTTTGCATCCCTTTGTATCTGCATTTCCTTGCACCCTGCTTTAGTGACCTTTTTCCTCTGACTTTCCTGGACTTGCTCCCTGTCCCATCCCTCTACCAATCAGACACTGGCTTGTACATTTCACCACAGACTCTCTCTAGGGACCCAGGCTCTGGCAGCCCATGTGGGGGTTAACTATAGACTTGCCTGGGGACCTTGTCAAAGAGAATCATGAAAATGGGGCAGGGTGGCTCCTTGGTTGTGAGAGGCTGGGTCAGGGGGCAGTTAGGGTAGCTTACCAGACCTTGACAAAACCAAGACAAGTGACAGACAGAGAATGATCATGAGCAGCCCCTGGGCAATCCGGGAACACCTCCTGCAAAGCCTGAGGGAAAAAAACGGAGATGAGACAAAAATCAAAGACATGAAGTCATTTTGGCGAGAATGCTTACACCAGCCCTGATAGAGAGTTCAATGAATTTTCTTTTTTTTTTTTGTTTTAATTTTTTATTTTATTTTATTCATTTTTAGAGAGGAGACACAGAGTGAGAGAGAAAGAGAGAGAGAGAGAGAGAGAGAGAGAAAGAGAAAGGGGGGAGGAGCTGGAAGCATCAACTCCCATATGTGCCTTGACTAGACCAGTGCAGGGTTTTGAACCGGCGACCTCAGTGTTCCCAGGTCGACACTTTATCCACTGCACCACCACAGGTCAGGCTCAATGAATTTTCAATGGGCTAAAACATTAAATAGAAAGAAGACAATTTAGATTGGAACTGATATACATATTTTGCTTTGCCAAGTCTAAGTTATTCTTGCTATCCAAGGCAGAACATCAGTTATAAGATAAAAGAAATTCTGTTTGCTCCGCGAGTCTGCGTGCGTTGTGAGTGGTTTTGTGACCCTGCTATATAACTCACTAGAGTGCTAGGTGAGGGTGTTTGCTGCAGGCCAAGGAGCACTAAAGACAGCCCTGGACATTCAGATGGCTGGCGAGCAAGGCTGTTGGCTAACTTTGTGAGTGGGAGGCAATTTTTTCTCTACCGTGAAATGTGGTTTGGCCAGGTCTATCATTCTAAGGCAGGGTTTGCAGACTGCAAATGCCCACAGGAACTTGGCCGGTCATGTGAGTGGAAGAAGTGACCCAGGTGGGAACTGTGTTCCACTGGAACATGTTTGCCGCTAATCAGGACAGCCACTGCTCGGCTCCTGCCAAAAAGAGGAGACGATGTTCCCCAACAATAGCTGACGTTTATTGACACAAATAGATGATCTCACTTTAGGTTCACAATAATCCAATGCTGGAGGTACTATTATTATCCCTATTTTTCAGATGAGAAAAATAACCAGCTTTGAGTGCTAAGGCTCTGAGGTTAGAAACTTGAGGGTTAAACAAGGAAGTGGCTGAGCTGGGTGGGGTTCAGACTCAGGCAGTCTGGCTCTGAGCAAGGAAGGGGATAGTGACAGCACAATTTTGCTGATTGTTCATGATTAGTCAGAGATTAAGGTTTAAAAAGAAATGTAAACCTCCCAATTTAAATATTCAGAGTATTAAAAAAAGAAAAGATTTCTGCTGGCCGCATTGATCAGTTGGTTAGAGCATCATCCTGATCTAAGATTTTGGGTTCAATTCTCAGTCACAACACATAGAAGAATCAACCAATGAATGCATAAATAAGTGGAACAGCAAATTGGTGTTTCTTTCTCATCCTTTCTCTCTCTCTCTAAAAAAAAAAAAAAAAAATTAAAAATTAATAAAAGACTGCAAGGCAGAGAAAACCAAAGTGTGGCCCAAGATAGGTGTGGCTTGTGGGTTACCAGCTTGTGTTTGGTGCTCCAACATAATGAAGTGCCCTTGGAAAGCAATGTTTTGTTTTACCCAAATGCTTATAGCAGAATTTAAACTTGAAGGTTTTCCTTCAGAGCGGTCCAGTTGGACACCTATACACTTATACCAATGATGCTCCCATTGCTTAAAATATTTCTGAAATTTCTTCTTTGGAATTGCCTTCAGAAAGGTTTACATATCAGCTCTATTATTTTGTAGCCATAGCACCTTCCTTCGATGACACTAGCATTTCCCTCCGGGATCCCAGTCATCTTCACCAGACGTGGCTCGAATCACTGCTAGTTATTTCAAGAAGTCACGTCCATTCTGGGTGCATGGTGATTTGCTGCCTACAGAGTCATTCAAAAGAATGTACTCAAAAATTATTAAAATATGTTTGTGGCCTTCAAGGTAATGACATTAAAAGCAGACACCAATTTGTCTCTCTACTTCTTATTAGTTAAAAAGCCAGGTACTAATATAAGGCTTTATATCATTTCTATTACCTGGGTTGGCTATTGTGATCAATGCAGTGATATAATCCCTTGTAAATTCTGCCATATAAAATCAAATATCTTCTCCCCCCATACCCCAAGTAGGTATTAGTGCATTTACTGTTTTTTCCTGCCCAACAGGTTTCTAGGCTTGGACTGCATGGCCTGAACATCTTTATTTTTGACAGAGACAGGGAGACAGTCAGAGAGAGGGACAGATAGAGACAGACAAACAGGAAGGGAGAGAGATTAGAAGTGTCAATTCTTCGTTGCAGCACCTTTGTTGTTCATTGATTGCTTTTTCATATGTGCCTTAATCAGGGGGCTACAGCAGGGCAAGTGACCCCTTGCTCAAGCCAGCGACCTTGGGCTTCAAGCCAGTGACCTTTGGGCTCAAGACAACAACCATGGAGTCATGTCTATTATACCACGCTCAAGCTAGCAACCCCACACTCAAGCTGGTGAACCCACACTCAAGCTGAATGAACCCATTCTCAAGCCGACGACCTCGGGGTTTCCAACCTAGGTCTTCTGCATCCCAGTCTAACGCTCTATCCACCACGCCACCGCCTGGTCAAGCTGAACATTTTCCTTTAATTGCAGGAACTGACATAGAGATGCCAACTTCTGATTTTTCCATGTAAAAATGTATTTTTTTAAAATAGTAGTAGTATCTATGAATGTCATCATCTGATGAAAGAAAGGCGATTTTAATCTTTAAAAAATGTGAAAAGAGCCTGACCAGGAGGTGGCACAGTGGATAGAGCGTCGGACTGGGATGCTGAGGACCCAGGTTTGAGACCCCGAGGTCGCGAGCTTGAGCGCGGGCTCATCTGGTTTGAGCAAAAGCTCACCAGCTTGAGTCCAAGGTCGCTGCCTCGAGCAAAGGGTTACTCGGTCTGCTGAAGGCCCACGTTCAAGGCACATATGAGAAAGCAATCAATGAACAACTAAGGCGTCGCAACAGCAACAAAAAACTGATGATTGATGCTTCTCACCTCTCTCCGTTCCTGTCTGTCTGTCCCTGTCTATCCCTCTCTCTGACTCTCTCTCTGTCCCTGTAAAAAAAAAATGTGAAAAGACATAACCTTAGAATAACAAATGATGGAATAAATCTATCTTTTCACACTCTACATGATCACACCCATTAGAAATGCCATTATTAAAAGCCAGAGAGAAAATAGCAAGTGTTGGTGAGGATGCGGAGATACTGGAACCTTTGTGCACTGTTGGTGGGAATGTAAAATAGTGCAGCTGCTACAGCACACAATATAGAGGCACCTCAAAAGGTGAAAAAGAATCCCCATAGGATCCAGAATGTTAATGCAAATTGTAATTGAAAAAAAAAAAGATGAAAGCGTGACCAGGTGGTGCTGCAGTGGATAGAGTATCAGACTGGGATGCGGAGGTCCCAGGTTTGAAACCCATATGTCACCAGCTTGAGTATAGGCTCATCCAGCATGAGCGAGGGCTCACCAGCTTGAGTGCGGCTTTGCTGGCTGGAGCATGGGATCATAGACATGATCCCATGGTTGCTGGCTTGAAGCCCAAGGTCATTGGCTTGAGTCCAAGGTCGCTGGCTTGAGGAAGGGATCACTGGTTCAGCTGGACCCCCCAGTCAAGGCACATATGAGAAAGCAATCAATGAACAACTAAGAAGCTGCAATGAAGAATTGATGCTTCTCATCTCTCTCCCTTCCTGTCTGTTCCTATCTGTCCCTCTTTCTCTCTCTCTCTCTGTCATAAAAAAAAAAAAAGATGGACAATTTTATATAGACTTCACCACAATAAACAAATAAAAAGAAAATACATGAAGCCTTCATTCTCCTCTTTGCCAGGTGGACACTGATTCTCAGTGGCTGTTTCAGAATCACGGGGCCAGGAGGTCTCATGCTTCTAGAAGAGAGCCTAGGCTTGGGCTAGAAACAAATACCTGTTTTTAGGCCAGCGCTACACCACTATGTTTCTTACAGCTCTGTAGTGTATGTTGAAACAGGAAGTGTGATTCCTCAGCTTTGTTCTCTTTGCTCAAGATTGATTTGGCTATTTAAGGTTTTTGGTTCTATATGATTTTTAAACTGTTTTTCTATTTCGGTAAAAAATGTCGTTGGAATTTTGGTAGGAATGGCATTGAATCTGTGGGTCATTTTGGGTAGTTTGGACATTTTAACGAGATGCAATGTTACAATCCATGACACAAGATGTATTTCCATGACGTGCCATCTTCCATTCCTTCCATCAGTATTTTATGGTTTTCAGTGTACCGATTATTTCACCTTCTTCACGAAATTTATCCCTAAGTGTCTTATTATTTATGATGCTATGTAAATTGAATTGCCATCTTAATTTCTTTTTTATATAGTTTGTTGTTAGTTATAGAAATGCTACTGATTTCTGTATGTTGCATTTGTTTATTACTTTTAACAGCTTTTGGGTGGGGGTTTTAAGTTCTTTTTTGTAGAAAATTATGTCGTTGGCAATGTTTCAATACCTTTATAATCAATAGGATCGTACTGGTGAAAGGTAGCTCAATACTAGCTTGCCCTTAGGTTCTTTTTTTTTTACAGGGACAGAGAGAGAGTCAGAGAGAGGGATAGAGGGATAGATAGACAGGAACGGAGAGAGGTGAGAACCATCAATCATTAGTTTTTCGTTGCTGTCGCAACACCCTAGTTGTTCATTGATTGCTTTCTCACATGTGCCTTGACCGCGGGCCTTCAGCAGACCAAGCCACCCCTTGCTGGAGCCAGCGACCTTGGGTCCAAGCTGACGAGCTTTTTTGCTCAAGCCAGATGAGCCAGTGCTCAAGCTGGCGACCTCGGGGTTTCGAACCTGGGTCTTCTGCATCCCAGTCCAACGCTCTATCCACTGCGCCACTGTGCCACCGCCTGGTCAGGCACCCTTAGGTTCTTAATAAAGCTTTTTCTAAAAACATACAAACTCTTATACTAAACTGAGGGTGAGTTGTCTGGGCCTGGAGCAAGCTAGCTAGGGGAAGAAAGCGGCCTAGAGCAGGTTTGTGGGTCCGAGAGAGGGTCAGGGAAGAAGGCTGGTCAGCCGTGGGCCAGCTGGAAACCCAGGAAAGAGAGAAAGCATCTGTGGTAAGGATGTGGGCAGAAAGGAGCTGGAAAGAGCTAGTGGAAAAACACCTCTCCCTTCCCAATTTTCAAGGGAGTATGTAGAACCCAGTCACAAATAATTAACCTTGCAAACTTTAAAAGTGAGGGCAGTTAATATTTTCATCCTCCTCCCACTATTCTGTTGGAGCTCATAGCCAATTACAAAGCACATGTTCTGAGGACAGCAAACCACTAAGTTGCTGGTGAGTTTTGGAGGAAGTTGGTTCTTTTTTTTTTTTTTTTTTTACAGGGACAGAGAGAGAGTCAGAGAGAGGGATAGATAGGGACAGACAGACAGGAACGGAGAGAGATGAGAAGCATCAATCATCAGTTTTTCATTGCCATCGCAACATCCCACTTGTTCATTGATTGCTTTCTCACATGTGTCTTGACCACGGGCCTTCAGCAGACTGAGCCACCCCTTGCTGGAGCCAGCGACCTTGGGTCCAAGCTGACGATCTTTTGCTCAGGCCAGATGGGCCTGCGCTCAAGCTGGCGACCTCGGGGTCTCGAACCTGGGTCTTTCACATCCCAGTACGACGCTCTATTCACTGCACCACTGCCTGGTCAGGCAGGAAGTTGGTTCTTGTACACATTTAGGCTCAATAGCTTTTTGGCATTTTGTGGGCACAGTCTAAGTGTAATCGCCTTTCTCTCTCCCATTGGGGTGATGATAATGACAAACAAGGAAAGCTGAAAGCCAAACAGAAAACAGAAAAGGCAGCAAAATGTCTGGAGAGCATCCTTGCAGAATTGAATGGCAGGGTTCACCTTCTATCAGAAAAGTTTGAACATCATAATTTAAAACTCAGAGCCCTCCCCACATTAGGTGATAGTGACGGTGGTGGTGGTGGCATGTGGTGGGGTGTGTAGTGATGGTGGTGGTGTGTGGTGTGTAGTGTGTAGTGATGGCGTGTAGTGTGTAGTGATGGTGGTGGTGTGTAGTGTATAGTGTGTAATGTGGTGGTGGTGTGTGGTGTGTAGTGTGTAGTGTGTAGTGATGGTGGTGGTGTGTAGTGTGTAGTGTGTAATGTGGTGGTGGTGTGTGGTGTGTAGTGATGGTGGTGGTGTGTGGTGTGTAGTGCGTAGTGATGGTGGTGGTGTGTAGTGTGTAGTGTGTAATGTGGTGGTGGTGTGTGGTGTGTAGTGTGTAGTGATGGTGGTGGTGTGTAGTGTGTAGTGTGTAGTGATGGTAGTGGTGTGTAGTGTGTAGTGTGTAATGTGGTGGTGGTGTGTGGTGTGTAGTGATGGTGGTGGTGTGTACTGTGTAGTGTGTAGTGATGGTGGTGGTGCACCTGTTCTTACGTGCAGACATGCGTCCATCTGCCCACATTTTGCTGATACATAAACAGAGGCATGTAGAAAATATCACATTTCCATGACAACAAAGAATTAATGGAGGATTCAGGAATAAAAGGCAGTCCTGGGGAGGAAGCAGGAATAGTGCTGTGGTTACTTTAAATACTGCTCAGAAAAATTAGGGGAGGTTTTATAGCTTCATATTCATTTTGAAATATCCCCTCACTTTTGTGAGCAGGGTATTTCGCCTCCTCTCACTCACATCCCCTTTCCTCGGCCCCCGTTACCATACCTACTACCCAGAACAGGTCTGCAGTATTGTTGTGACTGGGAAGATGATCATAGACAGTAGGAAAGTGTGGAGAAAAGGATGATGTAGGAAGATTTACCGGGGGCCAGGCCTAAATACAATGTGTCATTGGTTGAGTGAATAAGTGATGGCTTAGAAAGGAAGAAGCTTGGAGCTGCGAGACTAGTGGACAATGGCAGCAATGGCACTGAGCACTGTATGTCTGAGGTTTCCCCGGCATTTGCTGGCAGTGACTTGAGCCGCACCATGTCCCTATGGCATAGGCAGTGTTGTCGTCCGCAGTACACGAATGAGGAAACTAAGGTTTAGAAGCAGGGTTGTGCCGGTAAGTGGACAATATCCAGCTTGGGAAGGGAGGGAGATGCTAATTTGCAGTGTTTGCCAATTTTCATGGTGTAAAACATCACCATGGCCAGTTTCGTGCTACCAGCACAATGTCACTGAATACAGAATGGGGAAGAGATGCACAAAATTCACCCCTGGCTGCGGACTCTGGCCAGCTCTAGTACATCTTTGCTTAGAGGAGTTAAGTGACTTCCTCCAGAGCACTTCCCTGCATATCAGTGGCAGAGCCAGGGTTCCCACCAAGTTCTCACCCCAAACCACCCTCTCCACCAAGGCACTATAGTGCCTCAGTGTTAAATCACCAAGTACGGAAAAGGGGTGCCCCTTGAAGTCGTGGCAGTGGCCAAAGAGAGGAAAGAATGAGAGTTTTTTCAGCTCAGCAGCCTAGAAAGCAGAGTTCAAAGATTAATAACTAATTAATATACAGCTGCCGAAGAGAACAGTGCTTTGACCTTAGTAGAAAGTTACATAAACTCTCTGTGGACAACAGACTTCTTAAGGAGAATTAAGAGGTGGTAGAGACAGAGTTCATTTGGGAAGAACTGAAAGAACTTTCCCATTGAATCCCCAGAATTTCATTCAAAGCTGCAGCCGGTGGAGCCCGGAGGTGGTGCTCCACCACAGCTCTAGAGGATATAGGATTAAAGAGTCAGGTTTCTATAAATATTCCAAAGTCAAAGACAGAGGGATCATGAAGGCCTTGGGGGTCATTTCCAAATTATGCCATTGCGCGTCTGTCTGTGTTGCCTTTTGGACCCACGCTTGATTGTTGCAGTGCAGGCTCTGGCTTGGCCATGGCCGTTGACACACGGTGCTGCATTGGATAAGCACTGAGCACCGTGAGCATGCTGGAAAGAGCTCTGGACCAGAGTCCAGTCCCAGCCCTGCCAAGATGGACAGGCTGCTCTGAACCTGTTTTGGTCAAGCATAACACAGAAGGGTTGGACTTGATTAATTTTTAAAAATCCACTCCAGCTGTAAAGGCTATGATTCCGTGACACTTAAATATTTTCATTTCTTGAGTGTGATGCTTCACGAAGAGATCAAATGCATTTTCTTTAGTAATTTCTGAAAAGTGAACAGTCTGGGACTTCTTTCCCATCACTACTATGTGTGTCCTTTCTAATGTAAATGTGTTGAAAAGTGCTGTTTCTGGTTTATCTGCAGTTGAAATGTATTTGTTCATTCAACAGACCATTTTTTGAAAAATTTGGGGTCTAAAACCTGGGTGCGTCTTATACAGTGGTTGTAGAGTTTTTTTACTTGCATTTTGTCCTTCTTTGCACAGATAAGGAGTTGTATGAATTTTATGATGAGTAAAACTTGAATTCAATAGCTTTATGTAATACATTTTTTCCCCAAATTTTAGGCACCTAAAATTAAGGTGCATCTTATACATGGCAGAAATACGGTACTATGTGCCAGGCATTGTCCCTTGCCCAGGGAATACTCTAGTGACCAAGACAAAATTTTTCCCCTTATTGGGAAAATAGACAATAACACAAAAAAATACTTAAATAAACAGTAATCTTATAGATAATTTAAGAAAGTATGAAGACAACACCAAAATGTAATAAAAGATGCATTGGTTACAGTGAGCAGTACTTCAGACAGGATAAGATAAGAAGGCCTATTTGTGGAGGTGAGATTTGAGCTGAAGCCTTTATTACAATAAGAAATGATGGGCAGGACTACGGACATCATATTCCATACAGAGGAAGCAGTGAACACAAAGGCTCTGTAGTGGGACCATGCTGTAAAAGTTTCTTTTGAATTTAATCCTGATTAAAAAAAATTCATCTGCACTGGAAAGAAAACTTTTTAACTAAAAAGAATATCTAAATACTTTTAAGAATTAACTTCTATGAGTTTAACAATTATGTTCTACCATAAGATACAGGTTAAATCAAAAAAAAAATTTTCCAGGTGCTTTACAAAATGACAATATACATTATAGCTATGATAAATATGCTTTAAAAAAGAACACCTTTCCCCTGACCTGTGGGGGCGCAGTGGATAAAGCATCAACCTGGAAACACTGAGGTCGCCAGTTCGAAACCCTGGGTTTGCCTGGTCAAGGCACGTATGGAAGTTGATGCTTCCTGCTCCTCCCCCCTTCTTTCTCTCTCTCTATACCTCTCTATCTCTCTCTATCTCCTCTCTAAAATGAATTAACAACAACAACAACAAAAACCCCCCAAACACACCTCTCTTTGGTTTTCTACTTTATTTTTAAACTGTCATTATCCAAATTGTCTGTAGTAATCTAGTAAGTATCTATGAATGCAAAAAACTATGCCTGATCAACAGCTATTTGGCTTCCAAACTCTGATTAAATATTATCTCACTTGTGGGGGAAAAAAGAAAAGAAAAAAGAAAGAGGCAATGGTATGAACTAGGGCCACACATTCAATGCAGAGGAAACAGCAAACATAAAGAAAGCCCCCTTGGTACGACCACAGGAGCTGTGTTCTGGGCGCCTAGAGAAGCCAGTGTGGCTGATCAGGAGGATGCAGAAGGGGAGGCTGGCGAGGAAGTGGTCAGGGCAACTCTATGAATGGACTTGATCTGGAAGTTTTTCTACAGGACTGTGACATGATGTGGCTACCTGGTAGAAACTGTGCATGTCCCAACTATGTTTTCATGGAGAATAACAGAAGAGTAATCAATATGTTTGCTTCTGGGTCAGGATTCACATTATTTTTTAAAAAGAAACAAGTCACATTTTGTTTGGTAATCATATTCATTAGCATGTGGCATTATTAGAGCTTCCTCCAGGGTGTAGAATTTTGCTTACATATGGCAGTTCATAGCATTATGAACTCAAAGACATAATTTCCACATGCTTTCAGATTTAGACTGTCTGAAATGGTTGGACCTTCATCATTAAATGTAAATCAAATCTTGTACATGCATTTGTAAATTGATTTTTCCTCTACTAACCCACATACCGCTATAGCCCATAACATGTTACGACTTCCGGCTTCAATATAGCATCTCTTATTTAGATATATGGTCTAAATAATACATTGACATTCCCTCTGCATCCATCTATAAGTTACTTTATAATATGGACAGAAATCTAGCATGCATATTTCCCACCTCCTTGGCATCTCATTCCTTCCCCCTCGCCTCCACCCCTTTCTTCCCAAACATGGAGTTGATTTCTCCGGACAATTGTGGGTACCTCTGGTGTCAGGAGCTTGTGTTTGTGAGTCCTCCTCTCTGGATTCTCAGTGCCCTGAGGGCAGGACTGTGTTGGTCCAGACACCCACCCCCGCATGCCTCACCCCATGACTTGCCCAGCATTTTGCTCTTTCAAGTCATTCAGTTAAAGTTAGGGGTAAACACAAGAATGTTTCCACGGCATATGTGCATAATTTAGCTAGCTAAAGTAGTACTTACAGTATTTTTAAGTATGTCACAGAGGTAACTGAAAGTTATCCACTCCAGGTTGCCAAGTTAGCCAAGGTAAGAGCTGGTGCATTTTGAAGCCATGAGGTGGGGCCTGGGTGGAGGGTGTGTGAGTGGTGGGGTCAGAGAATCAGAACTTACAGAACAGAAGCCTCTCAGGAGCCTCTGCTTTTACAGCAGCGAGCTTTTATATAATCCACTCTCCCTACAAGTAACTCTCTGCTTCTGTGAAAAAGAAAAAAACCCCACACTTTTGCAGCTATTTGGTTTTGTCACAGTTTGTTTTTCCTTGGCAACTGCAGACAGGACTTGGTGTTCTGGGTGTTCTTCCCCTGGATCCCATGTGAGTGAATTTCCATGTTTACTGCTGGGTAAATCATTGCCCAGGCTCCGAGGGAGGTGCGTTTGGAGGCATGGATGGCATGTGCATAGTGCCTAATGCAGAGTGTACCAGACATCTACCTAGTCACTTCTGTGCAGCCGCAGAGAGGGCTTAGTGATGCTTTCTCCGCCCTTGCTGCAGCTGCAGACTCTTTCAGTACCTCGCATGGAAGGTTTTTCAGTTCATTTTGTTCTGAACATTAAAATGGGGTTGCCAGATAAAGTACAGGTCTCCAAGTTGAATCTGAATATCAGGTAAACAACAAATAAATATCAGTACCAATTAAGCCCCCATAATGTACAGCCAGAAGTCTCCTAGTGATATCCAGTGCACACCCTGTTGCTTTGGGCTACCCTGCAAAGAGTCAGAGGGCCCTCCTCCTATATGGTATCAGTGGTGTAGTCCTGGCCCATATCAAGAGAGAGCAGCTTTAAGGGCCAGGGCTGCCCTGGTCAGTCACCCTCGCCCCTTGCCATCCTATTAAAAATATATGGCAAACAGTCCCACGCTTACAATTCAAACATAATATTGGGGCCTAAATCTAAGATGCTATTTAGCAACCAGGTTTCACCAGCCAGCTTTTTGTCTCGGTATATCTGAAGGACAGTCTGATGACTAAAGAAAACAGGTCTAAAGTCTTGGTGTTTGCCTGACCTGTGGTGGCGCAGTGGGATAAAGTATTGACCTGGAACACTAAGGCTGCCAGTTCGAAACCCTGGGCTTACCTCGTCAAGGCACATATGAAAGTTGATGCTTTCAACCTCTCCCCCCGTTCTCTCTCTCTCTTTCTCCTTTCTGAAAATTGAATAAAGTCTTTAAAAAAAAATAAATAAAGTCTTGGTGTTTTAAGGAAGGAGCAAGCTCCCGAAGGAAATTATCAGGAACCTCTATCAAGACACAGCTGTGTCAAAAAATAATATAGTTTAAAGCAGGATGGAACGAAGGCTAACTAGAAGTACGAGGCCTGTATCCTGGAGCACAGAGAAAGGAATGAGGGTGGTCGGTCTGGAGCACTCAGGAGAGGCTTCATAAAGACAGGAGCAGCTTGGAGCCTGGTCCTGAGAAGAGGGTGAAGAATCGTGAGCAAGTAACAGGGAAACACGATTCCTGGACACAGGACCAGCGAGAACTCCAGACTAGATGGAATAAAACAATACTAGGAGGAAGCAGTCTGCCAAACCCAGAAAGTAGGTCACTCTGTAGGACCATTTACCGTTTCTTTAGCAAGTCAATGGCCTGGAAAGTGGTGCTGGTGGAGGGAGGCTAACTAGATCTGAACAACCTGTTGCACCTCAATATAACAGAGCTCTCTCCCTCCTGCTTTCCTCCCGCTGATCCTTCCTTCATGCATTTGACAGATGGTTATTGGGCACTCACTGTGAGACAGACACAGGGTTAGTCACAGCACAGTGGATCTTAACCTAATACTGTCGTTCCACTTGGTTCTTATATTTGTGTGTCCCCACCCCCCGCTTCTCTAACAAATGCCCAAATTACAGCAATGGTCTCTATGGTAATCTCACTTTCTCCAATCCCATACCTTCTCCACAATCTGTAAAAGTTGATTTGGAATCAATGAATCCCACAGAGCCTGGACAGAGGCCACCTGGTCACCACCCAGGTTGAGGACATGCACCAGACTTGACGGAAAGGGCTCCATGGAAGATGGCCCACAGACAAAAACGACAAGACGTGCGGTGAAAGCTCTGGGGAGATAAGATGCATGATTTTTTTGTCCTCACGGTGCTTATCGTATAAAAGTGGGGCAGATAGACATTAAGTAAAAAATGACACACATCATTATTTTACTTGTATGAACTCTCCTCTGTGAAGGACCATGCTTGTGTCGTGACAGTGTGTAACAGGGAAATCTAACACGGTCTGGAGTCCCCAAAGAGGCTTGCTTCCCTGAGGAAGTGAAGAGTGACCTGAGGAATGAGCAGGAGCTGCTGAGCTAACGGAGCGCTTGCTTGGGGGAGGGTTGCTGGCGGGTTGGGAAGGACATGTCAGGCAGAGGCGTGTGGGCCGAGGCCACGACATGGGTTACATGGAGCTTCAGAGAAACAGAAAAAAAGCCGGCAGCCTATGGACGGGCTAAATCAGGGAGCTGCGTGATCCTGTTTGGGCTTCAGAAACCATGTCCTGGCTGTAGTGTGGGGGTCACAAAGGCCCGCAGGGTGGAGGTAAAGGAGCCAGGTGATCCGCTGTCATCGCCGATCTAGTGGGAGTGTCAAGGTGAGCACTATAGGTATGCATAGAGAAGAGGGGACAGATCTGACAGCTACTTAGGGGCTAGAATTAGCTGTGCTTAATGACCAATGAGTTAGACGTGGGGAGTCCAAGAGTGTGTCCTGGGTTTCCGGATGAAGCCGGGGAGGAGGGGAGTAGTAAAATGGAACACAGAGGATCAGATGTGGCGGCTGGAGAGGGCTAGGGGGAGCTAGTGAGCTTCCTTTTGGACACACTGAACTGGGAGTGCCAATGGAGAGACCCAACAGGCAGCTGGATGTATGTGTCAAGTGCCAGAGAGATTTCAAAGCTGGAGTTACAGAAACAGGAAACGTCAGTTCTCAGGTAGTGTTGGAAGCCTTGATAATTGATAGATCACAGAGGGAAAGTAAAAAAAAAAAGCTGAGTAAAAGACAAGAGGTTGCAGCAACAAGCCGAGGAAAACAGAGGTATTAAAGAAGTGAATGCAGAAAGAAGAGGTGGAGAAGGACCCCGAGGTGGGATGACCAGAGAGGCAGAAGAAGCAGACGGAAGTATGAGGTTGTTGGTGGCATCTACTGGCACAGGTTAAAGGAGCAGTGGGCTGAAAAGCCTGACCACAGTGTTCTGAGAATCATTGACCATTCCTGTGAGGCGCCCAGCTACGGAAGAGAGAAGAAGGTGGTATTGTGAGAGGACTATACGGTGGCGCTTTCTTTCATTTTAATGTTGAAGTGACTTGAGCGTGCTTTTAGCCCGTAGGAAGGAGCCATTGCAGAGGGAAGGCTTGGAAGTGCAAGAATGGGAACCATGAATGGATCTGTGCCCACGACTACAGTATGAGCAGGTGGGAGAGACTGACCTTAACCACAGAACTCTGACTTCCTAGACTGGAGGAAAGGAGTGAGGACAGGTATGAATAGTAAAATGTTTGCCGCTGTGGGGTAGGGGTCTGAGGAAGTGTTTTCCTGATACCCTCAATGTTTTCAGTGAAAGTTGAGGGATAGGAAAATTTCAAAATAGTAATTTTGAATGGGGTGAGGGGATTGATCAGGAACTAGTGAAGGGCTCCAAGGTTTGCTGAAATAAGTGAATAAATGATTGGTGTAAGTGACAAACCAGAATAGAGAACATGTGGTGAAGTGATAAGGTCATAAGACCGAGCTGGAAATGTAGGCTGTGTCTACTGACCCTGTCTGCAGATAGGCAACGGGGAGCTATCAAAGGCTTCGAGAGGTGGAGAGAAGACTAGGATATAAGATGACTTGGGTGAGGGCAAGGAGAAGTATTAAAGGTCACAAAGAGGCCTTAAAATAATCTAGGTGATGGATAAGAAATGCGCCCTATTTGGGGGTGAAGAGTAGAGTGAGCTCTCATAGGACTAGTGGTGATGCCAACAGTTGGATTGGGAGATCCTTAGGCCCCTTCCCCCAAACTCAATCACCTTTCATCCTAATCTACCCTAAACATGCACTCTAAGTAAAAGCAAGCTGCTTCCTATGCCAACACTGGTCTGACATCAGTTGGCTGGCCCCCACATTGCCACACTAAAAATCTTCCTGTATCAACACACAGGATCTTCCGCTGCACGGGGCTGAGAGGCTACTGAGGCATAGGGGAGAAAAGAGGAATCAGAGGTAAGTCAGAAACTATTAGCTGGCCTTACTGTATGCATGAATGTCACGATACTATTGACTAAGAAAAAGAATATGGGAAACCATGATAGTGAAGGAAAATGATGAATTTTTCGTCCCAAGAGGACCTTTGTGAACTTGGGCGGTTGGGGTTGAGAATGTGAGTCTGGAACTTGGGAGAGAGGTTGGGCCTTGGTCTTGCAGACCTGGGTGTCACCTGTGACGGCTGGTCATGAAGCAGTGGGGCCCAAGGAGAGGGGCTAAGGGAGATGAAGAAAGACTTGGAACAGACCCTTGAGGAACGCTCTTTAAGGGGACATGCAGCAGCGGCGTATCAGGAAGGAAGAGGAGGAAGTATCAGAGGAGCAGGAGGGCCAGCCAGCAGGGGAGCGCAGCTCTGGAGAGGCCAAGGAAAGGACAAGCAAGGGAAATGGTGGAGCCCTCTTTCTTTCAAAAAAAACATCACGTCTCTTCTTGAAATTTTATTTTGAATATCTGCTTTGTTCTCTTAAATGGTCCAACTCTTAACACAACTTATTAAATATATTTAGGAATTCTCTGAGTCCCTCCAATTTTGTAGTTTCATGATCAGCCTCCCAAATATTGTGCTGTTCTCTGGGCAGACTTCATTAGAATCCTTTCAGCTGCCCACCTAAGTGCTCCGACCTGCACTAGAAATGTTACTTGCCTTCCCTTTGATTTTCAGGTTGAATATCTTCATCTTTGTCATACTAGAGCTGATCCTCACCTGGATAGCCAACTCCCATTGGGTTGTTCTAGGTCTGTATGTGAGCATATAAATTAGAGTCATCTTCTAATTGCAATAGATTCTCCCCTGAATATTTACCCTAATTTCTATCACTGAAGGGTGTCTGTGTTCTTAGTGAGCTGGTTTTATTTGGAAGCTCTTGTAATAATGGTCCTTGGTTCTTGGAACCCTCTTCAAAATATTTCCCTCCTCCTCCTTCCCATTGAAGAGCTGGTTCACCACCACAGAACTGTAGCAACTGCGTTTGGCCTGTGAGCTGTCTGGAATCACGGTCCTCCGGAAGACACACAGAGCCCTCACTGGCATCAGTGTCCACAAGATTGGAAAGCATGCTGCTCTCTTCAGAGTCTTGTTGTGGGAGTCTCAGGTTTTCCTGTGAAGTGATCTGGAGAGGAACACTGTTTTGATCCATGTCTGTTTCCTGAACAAAAGGCTCAAGTTTACAAATGTCCAGCTCTCTTTCACAACAGGTAGTCTTATCAGGATTTAAGAAAACTTCAGCAGAATGTGGTGGTGTTTGTGGTAAAATATCCACGTTGAAAAATTCTAGGTCTCTAAGGGAGCGATGCCACTCTGCCACCTCTGACTGAGGAGCTGTGACACAGTCATCAATGGGCTCATGTTTACAAATGTCTGGTTCTCTTTCACGATAGGCAGTTTTATCATGATCCAAGGGAACTTCAGCAGAATGTGGTGGTGTTTGTGGCAAAATATCCACGTTGAAAAATTCTAGGTCTCTAAGGGAGCGATGCCACTCTGCCACCTCAGACTGAGGAGCAGTGACACAGTCATCAATGGGCATGCCCAGGATCCCCTCTCTGGAAGGACTATTGCCCAGTGATCTGGGCAGGGTCCCTGGATTCTCAAATTTATTGGTGTTAGAGGCACTCTGCAGATGATTCTTGTACAAACAAGAGTCTGGGCCAGAAATGAGAGGTTTTTCAAAATGATCCTCCTGATTCTCACACTTCCTCTGAATCGCCTGAAAGGTGATGTTGTCTTCAAGACCCTTAAATGACGTCACATTGTCCTTTCTCACCCCTGAGTCCTCGTCCTCTGGGAACTCACTGGTCCTACAACTTTCCTTGCCATCTGCCTTTTCCTCAGTCACAGTTCTCGCATCCTCTGAACTTTCTGAACTCAGAGTAAATAAAGACCCTTCATCAGAATAGTAGTCGGCGTCCAGCTCATACCGTGCGTCAGGAGCGTGCTTCTGCATGGGATCATCGTTAGCAGAAGTGACATGTAGATCATGGTCCCATCCTGGAAGAAAGACTGGGGGGGATGCGCCCACATCTCCCAGGTCACTGGGTGGGGCTGGACTACAGCAGGTGGAACGTTCTTCCTCAGCACCGGCCCCCTCGAGCCTTTGCTCCTGTGCGGTCAGCAAACTAACGGAAGTGCTCACTTGCCTTTCCTCAGAAAACTCCACAGGTGACTGTTCAGTGCCCTCTCTTTCCTCATTCTCTGCAGGCGTCTGTGCCTTTGTATATGTTTGTATTTTAGAGAGAGCAGCTGTTGTTTCTCTTGACAGTGGTGAGTCTAATGCCTTCGAACCCTTATGGACACCTACTGAACACGCACCTAGAGAATTTTCCTGGGCCTCAGTTTCATAATGGATTTCTCCAAGAACATCATTCCTGCGGACGGGATCTTGTTCTGCAGAAGTTAGTGCGTTATTATCAGCGTCTGGCTGCCCGCAGACAATGGAACAGGCCGTACTGCTGTTTGGAAGCACGTTATCCCTCCTGCTTGCTTTAGTGTTGTTCCCGTGTTGTTCCCTGCTCTGCCCGCTTCCAGGCTCCTTTCTGTTCCTTCCCCAAGTTCTGTCAGCAATGACAGCAGGCTGTGGGCTGGCCTCTGTCCCCAAGAAAGGGCCTTGGTTCTCACAGAGGTTTAGACCACCGCAAGCTTGGTGCAGACCCGCCGTTGGGTGCGGGTTGCTCCCTGAAGCTTCCGTTTCCTCGTGGAAGCCCTCGTTGGGATACACATGGTCTGAACCTGGTCTCCTCTTTCTGCATCTCTGCTGCCACAGCCTGTCAACATAAGGCCTTGCCAAGGCCCCTAGGCAGAAAGCCACGAAGAACGTGATGAACACTGCTAAGCAGACAGCCAGGGCGAGGTCCTGGGAAGCGGCTTCCCTCCTGACTGCAGGGTGCAGGTCCCTGGAGCTCCTCCCCCCTCGTGGCGGCCATCTCTGCTCACGTGGATCAGAGCCGGCCTGGTCCTTCTTTCCCAGGGCAGAAAAGCTCAAGGGCATTCCTTCCTGGACCTGCCCAGCACTGCTCCTTCTGAGGCTTCCCATGTGATTCAGGTTAGTGTGAGGAACTTGGGTCTCCCTGGAAATTCTGATTTTGGGAGTCCTCCAGGGTGCCTCCTCATTCCCTGGGGGTAAAACACATTGAAATTAGAGACCAAGAGTTTTAAAAGCTTCTTTGAGTCCCCTCAATCATTATCTAGCTGTATTTAAAGGGCATGTTACATGACGATAAGCAGTTTTACTGACTGTCTAATGCTGGTGTATGTATATGGCTCTGTGCACGTTTACACAGGGCTGTCGGGCTTGGCTCTGCTGCTCATTGGCCCAGGAGGATGCGTATTCCTTCGTTTTCTTGACTGGTGGGCACCCACAGGAGGAAAGAAGCCAGACTGGAGGGATAGCCTCACTGCTCCTCTTCTCGCATTCTTGCATAGCCTGACCTACTGCACGTCTGCGAGAACATTCCATCAGCGCCCTGCAAAATCTGCCTCAGCCCTACCATGTTTGCGCCATCATTTCTGCACCGTTCCCCAGCGCTGGTAAGAGCAGAAACATCCAGGGCTCTCTCCTGGCTCCTGACGGTCTGCCTTGCACACTCAGAGAGCCAGCTGTGGCTTTCAGAGAGGAATGAAAGTAGGGTACCAACAACACTAAGACTTCTCTCTGATCCTCGTAGGTTTTTTCTAAACATGAAAAACATGGCCATGTTTCTACTTTAATGTCAGTTCTGAATTGAACAGAATCCAGGACTCATTAAAAAAAAAAAAAAAAAAAAGACTTTCTCCCCCACCCTCCAGTTAGGAGTTTGAGGTTAAGCAAAGATAATAGTAAAAAAACTTTCCAGAATATTCAACTCCTGTAACATATTCTAGCACTTTGGGAAGTGGCAGGGAACAAGCAGAAAGAAAAGATACTTTTGAACTATGTGTATTTTGTTTCTGTATAGGAGGATATTTTTAGAGTTAGCAAATGTTTTAAATAATCATGTTTCAAGTTTTAAGAATTCTTTCTTTGATTATTTGTTTGAATTGGGATAAAACTATGACATTGGTGGGGGGTGGTCTTCAGGGCAAAATTATCTCCTTATGAAATTTATATTTTTGACTAAATCTAGTGGTTTTTGAGATGGCCAAACTAGGTTTCTTTGACCACATAAAGAAAATTATTCATGAACTGAGGAAAACAGGCAGTGACGGTTGTTCTGTGATACAGCCCAAGGCTGAGCTATGCTATGGATCATCACTCTTGCTGACATTGTTTCAAATGAGACTAAATTTTTGTTTTGTTTTCTGTTTAGCTGGAACCCCTTCAGAGAGGAGAGGCACTACTGACTTACCGGGAGACTTGTTGCAAATTACATCCCACTTTCTCCTCCAGGATTCAGAAATGAAATTTTGGAAGAGCGCCAGGCTCTCATCACACTGCCACTGGTTACCCGTCAGGTCAGCCTCCAGCTGGGGAAGCTCGAGAGCAATGAGCATCATCGGCAGGACAGTGCTCAGAGCATTGTGGCTGAGGTCTACCACCTGCTCGAGAGACACAAATTTAGGACAGTCTGGGAATAAAGACATTTAGAGAAAATATATGAGTTACAGATATTATTTCTATCTTTATGGAGGCAATCAGAAGTTAGCACTGATTTGAGAGTCAGAAGGGTCTGGAATTAAGTCTCTGCTCTGTCTCTAACAACTCTGTGAGCCTCAGCAAACTGATCACTCTCTGTGAGCCTGCCTACCAAGGTCGTGGTTAGAATTAAATATATGCAAAAGCTTTACATATGGTGCCTATATTAGATGCCCGATCATTTTCCCTTCCTTCTTTCCTATGCATTGTGAATTGTACTGTTAGATAAAACCTAAACTCGCTGCTGTTATCGAGGTCTAGAATTAGATACCAGGTCTAAAATGTCTAGAAGCATGATGGTCCTGTAAGTGGTAGAAGATACTGAATGACGGGGACACACAGCATGAGGCTGTGGTTGACCAGAAGTAGCAAGGACACAACTTTTGCATCAAGGGCAGTAGTACATTTCTCTGCATCCGTGCTACTCAGAGCATACAGGATGTCTAATTTTTCTAGACTAATCAGAAGTGAAAGGGAAAACGGGAACAGCAAGAGTTTGGTGGCACTGGAAACACAGAGAAGGACCCATTGAAGGTGGGTACGACATGGGCAGGATCCAGCAGGGAAAGCCAGTTAGGTGCAGCTCCAGCTGTCATCAGCAGAGCACACTGTCTGCCAGGCATCTCACTGGGTCTTCATATATTATCTCTAAATCTCCCAACAAATTCCTCATCCACCTCCCTTTTAATCCCAGAGGAGTGAACTGGGAAAGGACCCATAGTTTATTCTATGTGGCCCCTAGTACATAGCAGGTGCTCCATAAAGGAGAAAGGAATGAATGAATGAAATGGCAGAGCTGAAATCTGACCTGGCTTCATAAGGTGCCTTCCACCACACAGCACACCCTCCTGAAGCTGAGCTCCCATTGCCCTGGAGGGAAGGGCTGGGTGCAGGGGGTCTGGATCGAGGCACCAGGGTGGGATCTCAGTGTTTGGGAAGGGGCAGATTGTTATTAGAAGAAGAGAAAGATATAAAAGAAATAATGGAAATCTTGCTGACACATAAAAAGAGGGCTATGGACGAAAATCAGAGAGGCTGAACGTCATCTTAGGTCAATTGTTTTTCAAACATCAGGGAAAAAGCAGCACTGATATCTTGGGCTATATAAATTCTTAAGAGCTGATTTAAAGAATCAGTCCAACAGCATCGTCACCAAGACCACTACATGCAGAATCAGAGTTCTCCCTGGATGTAGGTGATGAGGGTGACCTTTCCCATGTTGAGTAGCCAAGCAGTCTTGGCTGCCAAAGGAAGGCTGCCAGAAATAGGAAGTAGGAGACTGGGATTGGGAAGGAAAACATTTTCTTTTTTGCTTTGGCCTGGTCTTGCCTAGGATCAATAATTTTCTTATGGACTCCTCTTCCACAACAGAGTGAAATATTCTCAGGTTTTCCAGGTAGCTGCGTTTTTGTTTTCCTTTTTATTTTAGTGCTTGTCTGCATTTGTTTCCCCCATTCTAGAAGCTATGACATTACACATCATTGAATTGAAAGCAAGACTGGAGAGCGGCCAGAAAGCTAATAAGAGGATCCAGGAGAAATAATTTCTGAGAAAAGATGAAAACAGAATAGTCCAATGCGGTTAAAGAAGCAGCCGCCCCCTACCGCTTGACATAAATGTACATAAAGTTGGGGGAAGCATATGTTACCCTGCAAATCACTGAATCTAAGAAGAATGGAATAAGATTAAGAAAAAGGATGCTAATTTGAAATGCCAGTGAAACTTAATTTATTCCATCTAAACATGATGATGAATTCATGGTTTGAAAACTCTCTCTGGCTTCTGAGAAGAATCTGACATGGAAAGACATATTGCATTGTGTAAGTATTAAATACATCTGAAGAAAAAGACCAATCTATTTTAATATGCATCTTTCTGGTACCAAATATGTTCATCCTTTTCCAAAACCAGGTTCTAAGTTATTACCAAACATGTAGAAGGAATAATAGCGAAGGAGAAATTGTATAATTTGGGCAGGTGAATTGAGAATTACAGATGATTTAAAACAGTCTTGGGATTGTTTTTTAGTTTGTTTGTAGCATCTATTTATTACCTGTGAGCTGCAGAAGACTTGCAAAGCACAATTGAAATGCATAGAAAATAAAACAGACACAGGGTAATTACATATACAAATATACTTATAACCAGTATGCGGTACACTAAATGTGGTCCCTAGGTAATCTGACAACCTAACTGTGGTGGATTGGGGAGTAGTGCCAGGCTACGTGGGCTTTCTCATCTGCTCTGATAATGCGACAGATTCTAAGGCAGTCCCCACTGATCCTGCCTCTTGGTGTTTATGCCTTGAGAATCTCCTCCCCTTGAGTGTAGGAGGGACCTTTGACTTGGTTCTAACCATCAGAATATGGCAAAAGCAATGGGATATCACTTCAATGATTACATTACTTGAGACTGCATTGTGTTTCTTAAGTGGTGCTCTCCTTCCGGCTCTGATGCAAGCTGCCGTGCTGTGAATTGCTCTATGGAGAGGCCCACATGGCACAGAACTGAGGGCAGGCCTCGGCTCACAGCCAGTCAGGAGCAGAGCCCACATCAACAGCCTGCAAGGAGCTGAGTAAAGGTTTCCCTTCACTTCCACGTGAGCTTGGTAGTAGATACTGCTCCAGCTGGGCCGTCTGGTGAGAATCCAGCCTTGGTCAACACCTTGATTGAAGCCTCTTGAGAGGCCCTTAGCAGTGGGCCCAGCTGAGCTTTGCCTGGATTCCTGACCCACAGAAATCGTGAAATAATGTATATATGTGGTTTTGGACTGCTATGTTTGTAGTAATTTGTTGTGCAACAACAGGCAACTGCACACCTATCCATGATCATCATCCATTCATTCATCCTTTGTTTATTCAGCAGGTGTTTTAAAACAGGTAATCTGTATTAGCCATATGCTAAGCACTAGAAAAAAAATAAACATGATATATGTCCTAAAAGAGCTTAGCATCTAGTAGAAGGGTTATGGGGATATAGGCATTAACAACTAATTATACTTAAAACTTAATAATTTCAGTTAGACAAGTGAAATGTGAAAAAAACCCTATCACATTATAAGTGTGTATTGAAGGCAACTAATTCAATCTAGAAGCCCAGGGAAGGTTTCCCTGAGGAAGTGACATTGGAAGAGTTAAGAAGAGTTAGCTCTGCCAGGCAAAAGATTGGAGAGGACAAAACCAGGCTCTTGTTATGAAAGCTGAGAGTGTTTTAAATAAGCGACACAGTTAGATTTGTATGTTAAAAGAGTAGGACTCTATGGTCTATTTAGAATTTCTATATGTAGTATATTTATAAAGAGCTTACAATATTCCAAGTACTGTTTGAGGCATTTTATATGTATTAAAACATTTGTCACAAAACTTTATGAGGAAGGAAATAAGCCATCTCCATTTTACAGATGAGAAAAATGAGGCACAGAGAGATTTGGTAACTTGGCCAAGATCGTATGGCTGGCAAGTGGCAGAATCTAGTTTTAAACCCAGGTAGCTGGTTCTAGAGTCCACTCCCCTGTGAAATGCCAGTTGTTGGGAAAATAGCTGTATTAGGCATATTAGGCTTGCTTGCTTGTACTTTGCCTGATTACTGCGTGAGCACGTGGCAGCGCTACATGTGTATAGTCTATGTAAGGCTACAGGTGCTTGCCCTCAGGGCGGATTGCCTGCCCGTCACTGTGAGGGGCTATTTTTGCCCTTTGTTTGCTTGATAAGTGGTTTTCCCTGCCAGTTTGCTCGTCAGCGTCGAGGAGACTCTATTAAATGGGAATGACCCAACGCTTTCTGACTTCTCTGTGTCTCTGCCATCTGCCCAAATCCATTGTGAACCTGCCTGGCCTCAGCCACTGGCATTACACCAATGAAAGTTATTCTAGCTACTTCAGCCATTGCTCCACTGTCTCCTTTTGATAGAGGAGGGAGTTGGGGGTCATTCTGGTTGAATGAAGGGGGGGAGTTGGAGATTTGTCTTGCAGCTGTGCTTGAATATCACTTTACATAAAACTGGAAAACATCAGCTGTCTATGTTGATGCTGTCTAATACGTGGCTATAGAGCATTAATATGTGGCTAGTCCAAATTGGGATGGATGTTAAGTTAAAGTATACACCAGGTTTTGAAGACTTAGTATGAAGAAGAGAATGTAATATATCTCATTGATAATATTTATCTTGCATACGTGTGTAAAAGGTAACAGTTAGGTATAATGGTTAAAATTCATTACTAAAATGAAATTTGCCTGCTCATTTTTACTTTAAAAATCTAGTTAACTAGAACACGTAACACTGCATCTGTGGCTCACATGACGTTTCTACGGGACGATACTGGCCTCCATAAAGAACGGGTGTGTGTGATGGAGGTATGGAATGGGGGACTAAGGCTTTTTCTCAGGCATCTCCAGGTGCCACACTGGAGGCCGTCCTAGTGCATCTAAAGGAGCAGGGAGGGGAGATTTTACAATATCCCCCCAAAGAGGAGCGGGGAGGAGGAAGGTACTTGGAGGAGAAAGGGCTGAAGCTGCCGAAACTAGAGCCGAGTTTCCAGGTTTCTCTGCCTTCACCTCCCCTCACACCTTCAGTGAGATTAACTGCCAGGTGCTTCAGATGTGACACAGACAACCCCCCCCCCCACACACACACACCGCTGGAGGGAGCTGATGTTTAGAACAGTATGAGCTTTCCTCGTTATCATTTTTGTTATTCCATCCCAGCTTGGGTATGGGAGCAACGAGGTCTCTGGCTCTCGGAGCCCACACAGTCCCGGCTGCTGACATTCAGCCTCCACCAGGCTGTGGTCTAGAGGCACCTCCCAGGTGTTCCGGACTGCATAAGGCTCGCAGGACCTCTGGCCGCCCTGGCAGTCCGACGTTTCATTCCTTGCTGACTGGCAAGTGCAGACTGGGTGGTGGGTTTAATTTGATTTAGAAAAATAATGTGCCAATGGTCGCTGCTGAGTATTATGTTCGAAGTAAAATTCATGTCCCTTACTGAGACCTCTGATTTTTAAAGCAAGAGAGAGACTTCAGCAATTTTAGGGGAATCTTAAAATAAACTTACATTTTCTGATTAAAAGTATTACTGGACATGAAGAAACTCTTCATGTACTCTTCTTATGTAACTGCCCGTATGTCTGCATGTTTGAAATATCATAAAAATTATTCTGTAACCTGTAAGTTGTTGAGGCCCTGGAAGGCTTTCAGCTGAATTCTGAATATCTTGTTGCTCCTTAAGTAGAGGCTCTCTAGTCGCAGGCAGTTGTGGAAATCAGACACGCCGATTTGCAATATCCCGTTGAATGACAGATCCAAACTCTGTAAGGACTTCAGTTTCCACAATCCTATTGAAATCCAAGAGCAAATTAGAATATTAACTGGTGATACTGACTGCAGCAGTGCTTGTAAGGGTGGAAGACAGGAGGCAACCTCAATGCTTCTCAATGGAGAAGTGGTTAAACAAACTACGTATGTCAGTACTACAAAATACTGTGTATAGTCTTAAAAGAGACTAGGGTAGAGCAACGTGACTGCACAAGAAGGAACATGTTAAGTTGCTGAACAGTAGAGCGTGATACCAGTGAAAAAGAGCCATGTGCACCCACATCCATATATTTTGAGTGAGCAGAAAAATAGGGCCTGGAAGGAGGGTGAACTATTGGTACTTACAGTTAGGAGGAGGGTGAACTATTAGTACTTACAGTTAGGAGGAGGGTAGTGGGGAGAGGTGGGGATGGAGAAGAAAGGACATTTTATATATCTTTGACTCCTTTCTTTCAAGAAACATGTCTTAATTTTATTAAAAAAGCATCAGTTAAAAAAATCTAACTTTGAAGAATAAGTAAATATTTATCTGGTTGAACTATGGGTAAAAACTGAAGAGTTGTTTTTATTTTTGGTGTTTTTTTTTGTGACAGAGACAGAGTCAGAGAGAGGGAAAGATAAAGACAGACAGACAGGAACGGAGAGAGATGAGAAACATCAATTCTTCATTGAGGCTCCTTAGTTGTTCATTGATTGCTTTCTCACATATGCCTTGACTGGGGGGCTTCAGCAGACCGAATAACCCCTTGCTCGAGCCAGCGACCTTGGGCTCAAGCTGGTGATCCTTGCTCAAACCAGATGAGCCCGCACTCAAGCTGGTGACCTCGGGGTCTTGAACCTGGGTCTTCCACATTCTAGTCTGACATTCTATCCACTGCGCCACCACCTGGTCAGGCTGAAGAATTGTTTTGATGATATATTTATATGGATGAACTCTTGGAGCTTAGAGGTGTTCTTCCTCTCACTTTGTAGCTATAGCCTTTCTTTTAACTACTTATTGTTGTTATTATAATTATTTTCTAGGCTTTCTTGTGTTCTTTAAAGGTAATAAATTCTAGCTAGATTTTGTGTTCCGGTAAAATAACATGATTGCCTTTGCATTTCACCTGATGCCAGAGAGTGAGTAACCAGGAAGCTCTGTTGGCACTGAATAGCAAGCTTGGGAAAGAGGTGCCAGTCAGAGCAGTCTCCCAAATTGGCTTTACCAGCTGAGTCCCTCAGAAAGCCCTGCATTTTTACATTTCCTTCTGCTCTGTTCTCACATGTAGTCTGTGTCTTTAACCAACTACTACTGAGCAGATCAGGTTGGTTCAATTCCAGAAGCACTTGTTCTTTGCCTACTGTCTTCAGCGTACTTACTGGGAAACTGATTATGCAGAAAGACGATGACTTAATTGAAATGGCTGTGCATCTATGCTCTCATATGTTCCGTTCAGCTGGACAGACTAAGCAAGTGATCCTTAGGACAACTCAGTCAAAACATCATGAGCAAGGCGCTTGGTGCTGAGGACAATATGTGTTTGGCCACTGTTTCCAGCTTCTCTTGAAAAATTGAAAGTTTTAACTGGCACATGACAACGTCTGGCTGAAGTTGAATGAGGGTTACCTGTTTGAGATGTGGCATGCTGTACTAGAAAAATATGATTTCTTTGTACTCATATCTCTGTCAAAAATAGGAAAACAAAGGCTAGGCCAAGAAACTTGCGTGTTTTTAAAAAATGGGAGAGAATCAAGGTTGATAGTCAGTCCTTGGAGGCTGGTAAGAAATACTTGCATATCGGTTAGTAAACTAGCCGTTGCTGAGCCCCTGGGTGTGGCCCAGCCCTGTGAGCTGCCCCCTGTCCTAGGTGCCTCACTATTCCCCCCTGGAGAAAATGTTCCTTTGTGGAGTGAAGAATATTCCTACATGTGTCTGTATGCAAACACGCAGGTTTGTGAGGGAAAAACAACACTACAAAACACCAGTATGAAAGAAGCCATTGTTTCCTTGATATGACATGGCCTATGTAGAGATGAACACTTCCCGTTTCTCAGTGCTAAACCGAGTTGAACAGGTATGCCAGGAGTCCTGTGGAGGGGAGATCATGCGTCACTATGGAGTAGAAGGAAGAAGCTATTTTAAAACCCCCATTTAATTGTGTGTTCTTTTTAGGCTCTGAGCATTTCACAAACATCTCCTTTTAATCCTCAGGTAGTAATCCTGGGGGTTACTACCATTTTGCAAATTGCAAAACCTAGGGGCAGCAAATTAAGAATGTGCGCTCAGTCATGATGGGTTGAGCTGTGGAACTGGGGTTGAAACTCAGATGTCTAGCCATTCATTACTGTTAACTATGCACATTTCTTACCAAAATGAAACAAACAAACAAAAACATGGTCAAGGCCCTGAAAGATAACTTGAGTTTAGAAAAGGGAAAAGAAGGCCGGGGCTGGGCTCTCCATGCAAGAGAATGGTACGGGCATGGAATACATGAAATTCCCAAGAGTACTGGGGGTCATTCAGTGATTCTACTTGTGTCATATAGCGAATAGGGCACTTAGGATGTTGAGTTTTATTTCATCTCTGGTTGTGACTCGGGATGTGAATCAGGAAGTATCACTTAAGGTTCCATGCCTCAGTTTCCTCCCTTAAAAATTGTTTCTTGCAGGTGGAATTGAAATCTATATTTGATTACTATGATCTTCAATATTTTGAGCTCAGTGGAAGCCAGGTGTAACAGTTTGGATTATTGTTCAGCAAATATTCACTTCACCGTGAGCAATATAAACGTCCCCATCCGGATGAGTTGAATTTGGCCACATGACTTGCTTTGGCCAAGGGGATGTTAGCAGATATGATGTGAGCAAAGATTTGAAATGTGCTTATGTAATGGGGATTGCAATCTTGGCTTCTGCCAAAGAGCACTGTTATGAAAAAAAACCATGCCCTGAGTAGCCTGCTGATCCAAAGATAATGAGAGATGCGACCTTATTCGTTTAGGGTCTTTCAAGATGGTCTTGGAAAATTTAAGGACTCTTCTATGATACTTGGCTACCATTATCAATGGAGAAAAATATGTTCTTTAAAAAAATTTGCATCAATTGCTCTTTTAGAAATATATAAAACAGTATTTCAAAAGGATATATGCACCCCTACATTCATTGTAGCGTTATTTACAATAGCCAAGATTTGGAAGCAGCTCAAGTGCCCATCAGTAAATGAGTGGATAAAGAAGCTGTGGTACATTTACACAATGGAATACTACTCAGCTGTGAAAGAGAAGAAACAGTATGGCTGGACCTGGAGAGTATTATGCTAAGTGAAACAAACCGGCCAGAGTAAGACAAATACCATTTGATTTCACTTACATGTGGAATCTAATGAACAAAATAAGCTAACAAACAAAATAGACCAAACTCATAGATACAGAGAATAGACTGACAGCTGTCAGATGAAAGAGGTTGGAGAATTGGGTAAAGGGATTAAGCAAAGCAAAGAAAAAGCTCATAGACACAGACAATAGTGTGGTGATTAGGGAGGGAAAAAGAGGTGAGCGGAGGCGAAAGAGTAAAGGGGGATAATTGGTAATGGAAGGAAACTTTTGGGGTGTTGAACACGCAGTGCAGTGTACAGATAATGTATGATGGAGTGGTACATCTAAAACCTATGTAATGTTATTAACCAATGTTATCTCAATAAATTCAATAAAAACACACAAATACATTAAAATTTTTGCATGGTGAAGCAATGTTGAAGGGGTTGGTATTCAGGTGAGTGAAAGAGATTAGGAAGTGCATTAACTGGAGCTTGAACATCAGAGTGTAGATTCTATATTTTAAGAGAGTAGAGTCAATTGTTGGGAAAAAAACAAAGAGGCACTTGTGTGGAGATGGAATAATTTTTGAGCTGCTTTCTGAATCATATAGTTCATGAGAATCAGGATTTTTTTTTTTTTTTACAGAGACAGAGAGAGAGTCAGAGAGAGGGATAGACAGGGACAGACAGACAGGAGCGGAGAGAGGTGAGAAGCATCAATCAGTTTCTCGTTGCCGTCGCAACACCTTAGTTGTTCATTGATTGCTTTCTAACATGTGCCTTGACCGTGGGTCTTCAGCAGACTGAGCAACCCCTTGCTGGAGCCAGCGACCTTGGGTCCAAGCTGATGAGCTTTTGCTCAAGCCAGATGGGCCCACGCTCAAGCTGGTGACCTCAGGGTCTTGAACCTGGGTCTTCCGCATCCCAGTCTGACGCTTTATCCACTGCACCACCGCCTGGTCAGGCGAGAATCAGGAATTTGACTAGCCTTTGCATTTAAGAGGCCAGAGGCAGTTTTATTACTTCTAAGAAATTATCTCAATGTCTATTAGAAAAGAGGAAACAGAAGGTACATCCAGATGTTACACCACCTTAGAAATATTTCTTTGGACTATGAACTTCTTAAATGTTCTCACAAGTATGTTACCTGATAACACAGAACAATAATATTCAGGGATCATGGCTTAAAGTTCAAAGACTATTAAGAATGGGAATAGAGGCTGGAATGGTCCTAGATAAGATATTTATTGATAAGGCCAGCTCTTAACGTGGTCAAATTTATAGAGGTGAGCCACTGACATTACCCTCTTAGCTTAGTGATATATATTCATTTTGTTACTTACAACCGGAAATGGTTTTGAAAATATTGGTTATTGGTCTTTCCATGATCCAATGGTAATCAGGAGGAAATGCTTAATTCCCTACAAATAAAAAAATATATAATGTACTGTTAAGCAAGTAGCCAGGGTCAGGATCACAGCAGCCTGGCTCGTGCAGGTTTGCATTAGATTCGGACAGTCGGTAATGAAACAACGGAGCCAAGAACTGGTGAGCCATCAGCTTTAATTCTAGCTTGCACTGGCGGGCAAGCAAAAACACACACTGGGCTCCAAAACCCACTCATTCAGTGCTCACAAAGCTACTGACTTATCCAAGTTTCCTAGCATCAAAGCTTTCTAGCCTGACCAGGCGGTGGCGCAGTGGATAGAGCGTCAGACTGGGATGCGGAAGACCCAGGTTTGAGACCCTGAGGTCACCAGCTTGAGCGTGGGCCCATCTGGCTTGAGCAAAAGCTCGTCAGCTTGGACCCAGGGCCCCTGGCTCCAGCAAGGGGTGGCTCGGTCTGCTGAAGACCCACGGTCAAGACACATGTGAGAAAGCAATCAATGAACAACTAAGATGTCGCAATGGCAACAAAAAACTAATGATTGATGCTTCTCATTTCTCTCTGTTCCTGTCTGTCTGTCCCTGTCTATCCCTCTCTCTGACTCTCTCTCTGTTCCTGTAAAAAAAAAAAAAAAAAAAAAAAAAGCTTTCTAGCTCACCAGACTTATTCACCTCTGTTTCCCATCTCCTTCTGCACAAACTCTGCACAAACTGGCTTCTTCCTCAGCATTCCGCCATCTTGGCTGCCTCCTCTCCTCCACATGGCCTTAATCTGCTCTTCTTTCTAATACTAACCTCAGGAACCGAGAGAGAGCAAACTACTGGTCTGTCCCACTTTATAGTGTAGAAATCCAAACCCTTAATCCAATCTACAAACAAGAAAGTCTCTGATACAAAGTCACTTATCTGAGGCATAATGGGATTCCTCAGGAGAGTGTACCACCCCACATCATCCAATCAGTCAAGGGTGTGGAGAAAAGCTTACTTTAAAACTAAGCCTTAGGCCTGATCTGTGGTGGCGCAGTGGATAAAGTGTCGACCTGGGAACACTGAGGTCGCCAGTTCAAAACCCTGCACTGGTCTGGTCAAGGCACATATGGGAGTTGATGCTTCTAGCTCCTCCCCCCTTTCTCTCTCTCTCTCTCTCACTCTGTGTCTCCTCTCTAAAATGAATAAATTTTAAAAAAATTTAAAAAAAAAACAACAAAAAAAAACTAAGCCTTAGGCTCTAACGACCCAGCCTGCCCACAGCCTGTCCCAGAACACACATCAATATCAACAAACTTTCATGATGACAGTGTCATCTTTAACAAAGTAAGCATAATATATTTTATCTGCCCAACATGTACTTTTTGTTTTTTACAATAAATGGTTCTTTTTTCTTTCTTTCTTTACTCCGTCAGTTTCAAAGTCAGGTATTATTTCATCTCATTTCCACAATGGGAGGAAGGCAGAATAATCAGTAAGGTTGAATTCATGGCCGGTGTTGGGCAAATAAGTTTGTAAAATTTGTGTTATTTGAGTTTGCTCACTTTTATTGTTAAAAATGGCTCTGGGCAGCACCAGGTGTGTGATCTGTGAAATTGCTAATTACCTCCCTGCTTGGGAAGGGCCATTGTTATGCTAATGTTTTCTGGAGGAGAGGTTTTCGAGCCAGAAAAATTTTTAAAAGAAAGGAGAGGATGCAGAGTGCTGAGAGAGAAACCAGTTTTTGCAGAGTAAGAAGCCATGTTGGCAGATGGGGAACCAGAGGTAAGGGGCTTTGGGACTAGTGAGGCCTTTGATTCTAGGAGAAATAGGAGAAGATTCTCCTGGTTGTGGAACCGGATAATGTGTCAGTAGCTTTGTGAGCTCTGAATGAATTAAGAGGAAAGTGTTTTATCCTTGTGTTTCTCGTCAGCCAGTGTGAGACTTTAATAACGGAATGGCCCACTGTAAAGCCAGTAGCCACAGCCACCATCACAGCCGTCTGGCTCATGCAGGTTCGCATTTGATTCGGACAGTCGGTAATGAAACAACGGAGCCAAGAACTGGTGGGCCATCAGCTTTAATTCTAGCTTGCACCTGGTGGGCAAGCAAAAACACACACTGGGCTCCAAAACCCACTCATTCAGTGCTCACAAAGCTACTGACTTATCCGAGTTTCCTAGCATCAATGCTTTCTAGCTCACCAGACTTATTCACCTCTGTTTCCCATCTCCTTTTCTCTGCACAAACTGGCTTCTTCCTCAGCACTCCACCATCTTGGCTGCTTCTCCTCGCCTCCACGTGGCCTTAATCTGCTCTCCTTTCTAATGCTAACCTCAGGAACCAAGAGAGTAAGCTCCCAATCTGCCTCACTTTATAGTGTAGAAATCTAAACCCTTAATCCAATCTACAAACAAAAAAGTCTCTGATACAAAGTCACTCATCTGAGGCATAATGGGATTCTTCATGAGAATGCACCACCCTACATCATCCAATCAGTCAAGGGTGTGGGGAAAAGCTTACTCTTAAAACTAAGTCTTAGGTTATAACGTCCCTGCCTGCTTACAGCCTGTCCCCCGCACACAATAATATAATTATGCCCATCCCAAGCATAAGGGCAACTAATATCACCTGGGCAACGGGCTTCCCTGTGGGCAGCACCATCTTTAACAAAGTGAGCATAATATATCTTATCTGCCCAACACCCACCATTCTTTGGCTCCACTGTTTCTTTACTGTCTGCCCGAATCCAATGAGAACCTGCACGTGCATGGCCAGGACAGCTGCAGCTACTGGCCATACAACTGGCTTCTGTTTTGTAAATTGCATTGGCTGGCACATGTCCTAGCTGTTTTCCCAACATGAAAGTTATTGTTGACATCACAGCTGACTTTGAAGACAGGATGGGCTGACATTGGGTTGGTCAATGTCATATTTCATCCTTACAAAAGTGGACTTTCCTGAGTGAAAGCCACTCTTTGTTGGCTCTATAAACGGTCACTGTTTAAGATGCGTGGGACATGATTTATAAAGGTACACATGTGCTGCAAGGCTAGTTGCTTGATAGCTGCTTTTTGGGACATCTCTAAGTTACTACTTTAGATAAGAGTATTCACCTATATGAATAGTTAGGCACAAGTGATTCTGGGCTCATGAATTACAATGGGCTAGGAGTCCCAGCTACTGCAGTAGTTATTTAACATCTTAAAAGATAACTTGAGATTCCAATAAAAACAAATCTATTATTTCTTTCTAAATAGACTGTTATTCTCAGTTTGTGCTGAGAGAGTAATAACAACTAACATTTGCAAGCTACTTTACAAGGACACAAAGTACTTTTCACATATTTTAAGAGCTACCATTTATTATGTGAAATACTATGTTAAATTAGGTTCTTGAGATACACGCTTTCTTTCTCCTCACAACAATTCTATGAGTAAATACTACATTATCCAGATGTTACCTTTAAATAAGCTTAGAATGAAGAAATCTGAAGAGAACAAAGAAAATGTCAGAAATAGTATGGCGCTCCAGGAGCACCTCTCTCTCACCAGCTTCTTCCTTCTGAATGGGATTTAAAGCCACAGTCACAGATTCACACAATGGGACAGGATGTTAGAGGGAACTCAATCTACTTAAAACTGAAGATGTATGTCGAGCCTGACCAGGCAGTGGCGCAGTGGATAGAGCGTCGAACTGGGATGCGGAAGACCCAGGTTCAAGACCCCGAGCTCGCCAGCTTGAGCATGGGTCCATCTGGCTTGAGGAAAAGCTCGCCAGCTTGGACCCAAGGTTGCTGGCTCCAGCAAGGGGTGGGTCGGTCTGCTGAAGGCCCGCGGTCAAGGCACATGTGAGAAAGCAATCAATGAACAACTATGGTGTCGCAACGGCAACAAAAAACTAATGACTGATGCTTCTCACCTCTCTCCATTCCTGTCTGTCTGTCCCTGTCTATCCCTCTCTCTGACTCTCTCTCTGTCCCTGTTAAAAAACAAAACAAAACAAAAAACTAATTGAAAATGTATGTCGATTTTTTAAAAATTTATTTTATTTTTATTTTATTCATTTTTAGAGAGGAGACATAGAGAGAGAGAGAGAGAGAGAGAGAGAGAGAGAGAGAGAGAGAGAGAGAAAGAGAGAAAGGGGGAAGGAGCTGGAAGCATCAACTCCCATATATGCCTTGACTGAACCAGTGCAGGGTTTTGAACTGGCGACCTCTGTGTTCCCAGGTCGACACTTTATCCACTGCGCCACCACAGGTCAGGCTGTATGTCGATTTTGGAAAAGTAATTCACTTCACAAAATGCTATCGGCAAAAGAACTCCGAATTATATCCAATTAGGTCTGGGCTTCCATCACCCATCTGTTTCATTCATCTCTATGGCTTTGTTTGCTAGAATTCTGAGAGAACTTCAGACACAAGATTTACTCATTTCATTTTTCTCCTTTGCAAGTTTAACATTTTGCTGATATTTTGCGAGGTCAAGTTTAACTCACAAAAGGAGGATGTGGCTGGATCTGCCTTTTTTAAAGGAATATTTGGTCCTTAAAATGGAATTGTATTTGCCCTAACTTTCAATTAGCTCTGAGGAATTCATCTGCCTGAAGGAGAGGTTCAGTATTTCTCTTGGGTGGGATAATATTTGACATGATTAATCTTTTCTCTCTCTCTGTTTCCCTCGTTCTCTTTCTCTCCAGTCAAGCAGAAAGCTCTGTCCGTGTTAATCATCCCAGGGGACGCACACTGCAAGGCACAAGCAGAGGATTCTATAAGTCTTTCTGACTTTGCTTTCCAAAGGCCTAAACTTTTAGAGGAAAGGAATTGCTAGAACTAGACAGAGAATTCTGAAGAAACAAAAAGGGTAAAAAATTTTCTCCAAACTAAAACAATTGTAGAGAAATGTTTTTTGGCTAATGGGAATAAGGGACAGAGGGACACATGGACACATACAGACATATACACCTATACCCACACACACCCACACACACCCACACACACCCACACACACCCGCACACACACTGATGGCTTGTCAGCATAAAAGATTCTAGAGCTGTGATACAAATCTGGGAAAATACAGAGGAAAATGCACTAAAGATTGATGTTAAGGACAAGTACCCTACAGCCCAAACCCAACTGATCCTAGTAGAATTTGGGCTCAGAATCAGAAATGAGGTTGAGTAATAGACAATAAAAGGTTACATCTCAAGTACACTTGAATTTGTGGGTTGAGATTCATATCAACCCTAATACGTAAAAAACGTTATGTCATATGAACATGTGTATAGCTATAATGATGTTTATCAAAGAGTTGTAACAAACAAAAAGAAAATAACCTAAATGTCCTTTGATGAAACCAATTACAATACATGTATATGCAAAAACTATTTAGGATATCATTTATGAGATTGCTTAATTAGATAAAAATATTCAAGATATTCTGTGATATGAAAATACAAGTTAAAAATATTCTGGAGAGTATAAACCAATTTAAAATAAAAATATATATGTAGATAAAAAGAATAAACTTAAAGAATATATATTATATGAAGGACGTTAATTTTTTCCTTAACATTTTTCTTCAAATGCTAATGTTCTACAAATAGCAGGTATTCCTTTTATAATAAGAAGAATACAATAAAACTGTAAAGTAAAATGCAATTGGTTTACACATTACACTGAAAATACTACGCATTGCTTTTGTGGAAAAGGTCAGGGAGAGGAGAGTCCTCCCCTTCTCCCACATGCTGCTGATATGATGACTCGAAGTTGTTCCTCCACCCCTTCAGGCTATTCTTGTCAAAATAATGCTTAAAACAAGACCAGAAGCTGGAGAAGGAGCAAAACATAAAAATATGAAAGAAGTGAAAAGTGAGAAAAACTTACTATGCATAATTTGGGATGGAGAAAAATAACAATATCCTTACACTTTCTTTTTTAGTATAATGTCATATATAAAATAAGTACTTAGCAAATAGTGACCAAGATTAAAAACAAACAAGGAAAGGAAATTGTCTAGCACTCCTGACTATAAAAAGGGCAAAGGAAGCTCTGGCTAACAAACCTGATACATTTTCTAAATAAAACACTGGTAGATTAGTGAAGGAACTCCAACATGTAGGTTATTGAATGTCAGAATGGATAAAAATTTATTATAATAGGATGTTATGTGCAGTGTCCTGTTAGAAACCAGGATAAGGAATTCTGATTTTGACTTGATAATAAGAAAGTTTACATATTAGTAAATAATATTAGCATATTTTTAGTCTACACTTGGAGAACAACTGGATAAGTAGAAGCAAAGTGTATTTTAAGAAAAAACAATAAATATGGCAATAGATTTAATTTGAATTGTGTTACATATTAAAAGTACCTGAACTAGTGATTTCTCAGTACTTTTCTATAGACACAAATAGATGATAATCAAAGTAGGCAATTTAAAATCGTGTTGTTATTTTTTACTTAAATACTTTCTAGTGTTTCTTGACAAGTCCACATAACATTAATGTCAATTATATAAAGGGGGATTAAATAGCACTACACATTATAACTTCAAATTCCATGAAGAAACTCATTTTATTACACTGGCTTGGATCAGCCATTTCCTCAAAACTGAAAGCAAACATGGAATTCTCATTGTCATCAAACATTAACTCGCCCTGCCCGGATAGGATAGCTCGGTTGGTTGAAGCATCCTCCTGATATGCCAAGGTTGCCAGTTCCGTCCTCCGTCAGGGCACATACAGAAACAGATCAATGCTTCTGTCTCTCTCTCTCCCACTTCTTCTCTTGCTAAAATCAATCAATCTGTCAATTGAAACATTACCTCTCCACGTACTCATTGTTTCTTAGTCTTGTCTATCTTTTAAGATTGTACTTACCTTTGGGAATGTCACTGAGTTTATTTCTCTGGAGAATTAGCAACTTAAGATACGGAAGCCCATTTCCCATGCTGCCTCTGTGGTGTTTTGCCCATGAGGACTTAGGACTGCGTAGATCCAATGAGATGGAGTGGATGGCATTGTTGCTGAGGTTTAATATTTCCAAAGCATGTAAACGTGCAAAGGAGCTTAAGGTTATTTTCGATAGGAGATTGTTACTGAAGTCCAGATGTTTTATGCTCCATTCCTCTTTTTCCGTAGGAGATTGCAGGAGAACCTTAAAGAAACTGGAACTTGTATTCACTGTGGCTGCTGTCTGTGCCATGTCCGCAGGCCCGACGCGCTTTCCAGTAAAGGAACAGTTTGTCGGCAGAGATCCATTCCACTGGCACTCAGACACAAAAAACAGACTGCTTTTTCTGGATGGGTTTGTTATTGTTCCAGTGAAATAAAGACTTATGGTCATGGTTATAACTCTGAAACATAGGTTTTTCATAATGCCTGAACAAAAGAAAATGAATTAACTTATTTATAATAACCCATGTAAAAGCTAACAGCAAATAAGCAGACAATTTACTTTTTAATTTAAGATTTAGGAAAATGATCTTGTCTTTACTGCCAATTTAGGTAAAAGTTTGATTTCTTATAAATTTCTTGGCCCTGGCCTGTGGCTCAATGGATAGAGCATCAACCTGGTTTGCAGACATCCCAGGTTCGATTTCCAGTCAGAGTACACAGGGGAAGTGATCATCTGCTCCTCCCCGACCCCTCTCGCTTCTCTCTTTCTTCCCTTTCTGTAGCCATTAGTTCAACTGGTTTGAGAGTGGTCCACGGTGCTGAGGATAGCTCCATTGGAGTGTATCAGCCTCAGGCACTAAAAATAGCTCAGCACTTGAGCATTGGGGTTGCCAGGTAGGATCCCTGTTGGGGCACATGTGGGGAGTCTGCCTCCCTATCTCTCTTCCTTTCACAAAAAAAAAGAAAGAAAAGAAGGAAGAAAGAAAGAAAACAAATTTCTTATAAATTATAACATTAAAATGTAGCTACCAAAAATGGGATAGCAATAATATAAAATCACATTTATGTTGTACTCTAAAGAACTCCCCTAATGTTTTAGAAAATACATATTCTCTCACCTCTGTGCCTGCTTTTCCAGGATCATTCATGCTGCTGCAGTCTGCCCTAGAGTGAGGGAAACCTACCAACATTAAAGGCTTCTCTGCTTCCTTGCTGGTCATCAGGCCAGAGCAAAGTCTATTATCTACAACACTGTAATCAGCCACGTGACAAGCCATCCAGTTACACTGAACTGTGGAACTGAATGGGTGGAAAATTCAAATCACAAAAGAGATTCTGGATTTTTTTTTAATGACTAGAAGAACTACGAGCTATGTCTTGGTGATGTTTCAAATCCTTTTGAAATCCTTTAGTTATATCAAACATAAATAGCATGGGTTATGAAAAGATTGTTCTGCCTCAGAACCATGAAGATGTAGTAAGATATAGAAAGATCAAGTACCTTTTATACCAGAGTTTTGAAAAGCAATTCAAAGTTTTAAAACAAGTATTTACACATCTCAATGACTAAATAGATACAAACAAAAAAATATTTTTTAAAACAGTAAATAATTTTTATTTGTTTTAATGACACCAAATCCCATTAAAAACTGGTGAGCATGCACATAGCCACATAATTCAGTATGTAGGTTTGCAACAAAGTGTCCCTTCCTTTCTGTGCTGAGCACCATTTTAGTTCATCACTAGTCAGAAACATTAGAATGACTTAACTGTTTTTCCTCCACAGTCTTTTGATTTTCCTTCTTCTCGGTCTATACTGCGAGATTCCAAAGGGTTGTTTTCCCATCATACTTTTTTCTTCATATCATCCCCTCATTGAGAAACTTCAAAGGGCACTGCAGTGCCTGTGGTCATTCAGGGCTTTGCATTACCCAGCTAACCTACAGGCCACTAAGATACACGTGGAGCCTCTACAGCAGGGGTTGGGAACCTATGGCTTGCGAGCCAGATGTGGCTCTTTTGATGGCTGCATCTGGCTCGCAGATGAATCTTTAATAAAAAAAAAATAATATTGGTAAAAATATAAAACATTCTCATGTATTACAATTCATCCATTTTCTACTGTTCATGTTCATGGTTGCGGGTGGCTGGAGCCAATCACAGCTGTCCTCCGGGACAACACCAAATTTTTATTGGATAATGCCTAACGTACACGGGTCGTTGTATGGCTCTCACGGAATTACATTTTAAAATATGTGGCGAAGCCTGACCAGGCGGTGGCGCAGTGGATAGAGTGTTGGACTGGGATGTGGAAGATCCAGGTTCGAAACCCCGAGGTCACCAGCTTAAGTGTGGGCCCATCTGGCTTGAGCAAAAAGCTCGCCAGCTTGGACCCAAGGTCGCTGGCTCCAGCAAGGGGTGGCTCGGTCTGCTGAAGGCCCGCGGTCAATGCACATATGAGAAAGCAATCAATGAACAACTGAGGTGTCGCAACGAAAAACTAATAATTGATGCTTCTCATCTCTCTCCGTTCCTGTCTGTCTATCCCTATCTATCCCTCTCTCTGACTCTCTCTCTAAAAAAATGAAAAATATATAAAAAAGATTTAAAATATGTGGCGTTCCTGGCTCTCTCCGCCAAAAAGGAGACATAATTTAAAATTTTTCATTGAACCAAAAAGGTTCCCAACCCCTGCTCTACAGGACATGGCTGTTCATGGTGCTAGACGTGTACATCTCAGGCTAAAGGTAGCTTTCCGTTCATTTCCAATTCCAAGTTCAACGCCCTCTCCTCTCCTCAGTCCAAATCCTACATATTTCAAATCCTATGGGCTGTAGACTCTTTTTCCAGCCTTAGTCTCTATTTTCTATTCAGAAATCTTTCAGCAAATATTTATTGCACGAATGAATGAATGCATCAGTAACATTCAATTTGGCAGAATAGCAGTATTGCTCTGCATTGCTATTTCTTTGCTTTATGTCTGTTTTAAATTCCCCGAAAGACAGTACGATCCTGGAAGGTAAGGGCCATGTTTTCAATGTGATATAGTGAATATGTAAATTTCCCCCCTTATATTTTCTATGTTTAAGAGTTTGCAGTCTGTTGTGAGGCTATGCTCTGGATGAATTCATGCATGGAGTGAATGAGATTTACCATGTAACTTTGGAACTTTGGTTTTGTACAAGGTCAGCTCTCCATGTTTTGAAGGGCATCTAAATTCAGGCACACGTGGCTGTAAACTGCAAAGGTGCCCTGCCGCAAGGAGAAGGGACTTTTTATAGTGTGGCTCTTAGGCAACACTAGAAATAATTTCTACTCAGAAAAGTATTTGTTTCTCTTATTGAAAGCTGTAGTCATTATCTATACAACTGTATACCAAGCTAATATAACAATACCAGCAACAAAAAATCTAGTAATTCGCAGGCACATTCCTTTGCAGTATTTTTTTTTTTCTACAGCGACAGAGAGAGAGAGAGTCAGAGAGAGGGATAGACAGGGACAGACAGAGGTGAGAAGCATCAATCATTAGTTTTTCATTGCCATTGTGACACCTTAGTTGTCCATTGATTGCTTTCTCACATGTGCCTTGACCGTGGCCCTTCAGCAGACTGAGCCGCCGACCTTGGGTCCAAGCTGGTGAGCCTTGCTCAAACCAGATGGGCTCACGCTCAAGCTGATGACCTCGGGGTCTCAAACCTGCGTCTTTCGCATCCCAGTCCGATGCTCTATCCACTGCGCCACCGCCTGGTCAGGCTCCTTTGCAGTATTGAAGAGGAACATGTGGTTAAAAAATACTTGTTCTTCAGGAGACATAATTTAAAGATTTTCATTAAACTCATTCTTTCTAAGTTGGAGAGATCTATACATTAATAGATTTGAGTTCAAACACCTGGGTAATGGCAATCTTATGTCCTAAAGTAAAAGGTATTAATAATATGCACTACATATAAGCTTATACATATTAGGTAAGGGACGCCTGGGAACTTCAGAAACATTTTCTGAGAACATTGGAAGCAATTAGATAAAATGTAAATCTTTAAAGGAACATATTCAAACTGGAGTATGAGGAAGCAGTTAGAAGTATTGGGTGTGTATGGGTGTTGGAGAGGGAGAGAGATAGGGAGAAGGCAGTAGAAAAAACAAAGTAGAAAGGAAATAGAGTCCCTATTTATATAAAAGGAAGTTAAAACAATTAGAAGAAAATGACTGAAGAGGCTATTTTTGATAAGATGTATAAAGAATACATAGTAACATTGGGTCTAAGGCATACCTGATGATCTTCAGGTAGTTTCCAAATGGGTCTCTATCTGGATCAAGCCAGGTGGGAATTTTAGACCTGAGCCTGTGAGGCTCCACCCATCTGCCCATGAAGCCTGCCCTGTGGCAAACCCTCACCCTTTCATCACAAGGCCCTGGCCTCCTGCCACAGTGACAGTGTGCACATTGCCCTGGACGCTGAGGGAACAGCCACCAGAGGGAGAGAGGCCTACTGCAATGTGCAGAGGGTAAGTAGGGATGTCCACACTGTACAACTCCTCACTCTTGAGTCCAGGATTCTAATAAGATGACATAAACACTGATGGTGTCCCACTCTCAAGCTGTATTTAAATTTACCATGTTTGCATGATTAAATAGAAACCTGCATATATATATATATATATATATATATATATATATATATATATATATACACACATATATATACATATATATATACATATAGTGAGAGAGAGACAGACAGACAGGAAAGAAGAGATATGAGAAGCATCAACTTGTAGTTGCAGCACTTTAGTTGTTCATTAATTGCTTTCTCATATGTGCCTTGATGGTGGGGCACCAGCTGACTCAGTGACCCCTTGCTCAAGCCAGTGACCTTGGGGCTTCAAATCTGGGTCCTCAGCATCCCAAGTTGATGCTCTATCCACTGTACCATCACCACCTGATTAGGCAGAACCTGCTAATTTTTTAACTATTAAAAAAATTAATAGCAGCCTGACCAGGTGGTAGCACAGTGAATAGAGTGTCGGACTGGGAGGCAGAGGACCCAGGTTAGAAACCCCAAGGTCTCTGGCTTGAGCATGAACTCATCTTATTTGAGTACCAGTTCACCAACTTCAGCACAGGGCCACTGGCTTGAGTGTGGGATCATAGACATGACCCCATGGTAGCTGGCTTGAAGCCCAAGATCACTAGCTAGAGCCCAAGGTTGCTGGCTTGAGTAAGGGGTCACTTGCTCTGCTGCAGCCCCTGGGTCAAGGCACGTATGAGAAAACAATCAGTGAACAACTAAGTTGCCACAACAAAGAACTGATGCTTCTTATCGCTCTCCCTTTCTGTTTGTCTGTCCCTCTCTGTTTCTCTGTCTCTGTCACACACACACACACACACACACACAAAAGAAAAAAATTAACAGTGAACAATTGACAGAATCTTTATTGTAAATAGAGGTCATTAATAGTTATTACAAGCTGAAGTAAATGAAACTGAAAGTTAGTAATCTGAATCAGATTTATAGGTTTATTTTGGTATGGCATAATTGTGACCTTTGCCCTTTAGCACTTTTTAAAAAGATTACTAAAATTATCAGCACATCAATGGTCTCTTTTTGTCAAGTTTAGCACTGGAACAATCTTACCCTCTTAGGAACACGCATTCAAAACTAGGTAGAACTTCCACCTTTCATCATCAAAGCTACTACACCAAACTTGTTTTTCATAATGCAACGAATACAAATAGGTATATTTTAAAATATTACATATAGAGGCAGTCCCCACCATGTCGTTTTGCATTTTCCTACCTGCTCATTACAGTCTCTAAAGTGTCATGCTTTATTTCATTTGTCCCCCTACCACTAGAGTCCCCTCTGAAGTACTGCACTCATTTAAACAAGCCTGTCTGTGCCAGCCACCTCCCCCTGGTCTGCTGCTTTTCCCATCAGCGCTCAGTGTAGGGGAGGAACAACTGGCAGAGAGGAAAGTTAACATTTCTTTTTGTTTTTTGTTAACATTTCTTTTCATAGAAAAATGCCATCTGGTGGTGAGGATGAGAACCCCAGAGTTTACTGTTAGCAAAACAAGTCAGAGGTGAAATGGATGGTTCGTTCTTGATCTGCTTCCCAGCGTCTTCTCCACGTCCACATTTCAGTGAAGAGGCAAGGGAGACCTTCCCAGTGTCCTCAAATACTGTACCTGTTTCTTTAGCAATCAGTTCTATAAAAACATCAAAATGTTCTGTCCTGATAAAAGCACTTAATGGAGATGTATCAAAAACACAAGTATTTCTCAAAGGGGAGAAAAAATAGATTCTTTCGTGACTTACAGTCAATAAATAATACATTGTAACATTATGTTCTGTAGTTTTTGTAAAAATATTTAGAGAAAATTTCAAAGTAAATCTAAATAGAGCAGACAAGTAATGAATGTAAGATTTAAAAATATACTGAGCATCAGAACGAAACTTTTAATGAAGTTGTTCTGAATATCTTTCAGATACTAAGTGATACTGAATATACTGAAATAGAGTTCTGAATATCACTACAACTAATAACACTCAGAGGTAATACATTTCACTTTCTTTGTCTTCTTTTAAAAACTGCACTCAGTATTCTACAGAAGTCCATCTCTATTGGAGTACACTTCAGTACACCATTCATAGTCTCTAAGGCAGCTGGTTTTTCTATCAGAGAGAATTGTAACAATATTGAACGCAAGTTGTTTTTTGTATTGATTTTCCTATCTACACAGTTCAAAGTGACCGTGACACAATACTGTTATACTTGAATGCAGGCTGGCGGCTATGATTTATCAGTACTTGCCTCCTTTGTAGCAAACTACTTTGAAGTTTCTGTCCCTGATACTGTGTATGTTTTAATAATACCAGAGAGTTCCTTTCAAGTAAAATACAAAATACATTAAAAACCACTGATTTGAAGTTTGTAAATCATTACAATGGGACAATATTATTAGAGCAGAGATCAAGTCTCATGCTTAAAAATCACTTGTATTATATCTGCATGAGCACTCCTTAGTCCAGAGCTTCCCAACTTTTTTCCAAGGAATGGCACACATTAGAAAGTGTAATGTTTGTGCAGCATGCACTGGGCTGAACCCACCAGGGCATTCCTGGCCAGCGGGACTTGGTTGGGGCCATGGCCTCCCGGCTTCTTACTGTGTTGCCCTGAGGGCTGAGGGTATAAATATTCCGGCAACCCTCTTCTCCAATTTAGGTACTCCGTGTGCCGTAGCCCACCAGTCGGGAAACAGGTAACTGGTAACTAGGTCAATTTGACCTCCCTGTGGTATGACATTTTGGAATTGGCTTAGGATGGTTTAAAATCTAACACAATTGACCATATATATATTTGGACAGGAAATTGGTTTATTTTTAACTAGAGTAAGCATAGTTGCTTTGTTTCTTATCTGTAAGTTTAAATTAGTCTTTCTTTGTTCATCTTCTCTGAGTTTTAAAATCAATGCAGATAGTGAAAATAACAAAGTTTTTGGAAGCCGGTGCATCTAGGTTTGAATCCCAACTCTGCTCTTTTCTGTGACATCAGGCAAGTTTCTTAACCCTCAGATCCTCGATTTCTTAATGGTAAAACTAGGGTAATAACTCCTACCTACAGAGCTCTAGTGAGAATTAGTGCTACTACACATGTAATGCCTACTACAATGCCTAGGATCTATAAGAGGCTTAATAAGTGACAGCTATCAGCATTACCTACAAGTTAAAGCTAGGATGGTTATTTTAATTTCTACCACATTGTGAACACTTAATATTTATCAATATTTAACAAGTAAACATTCTATTACAGAGTATTTTCTTCCTAGTGCAAACGAAGGAACCACAGTTTCCTATTACCTCACATACGTGAAGTTCTTTAATGACTTCACTTGCATGGGAGATTATGGCTGAAAGTGAGTGCACCAAAAAGCTGTCTCTCCTCTTAGAAGCCAAAGACAGAGCATGTAACATTTATTGACGATGTACTTTTAAACATCTTAAGTGGGTCTATGCCCTTTAGTTACCAAAAACAGAGCCCTTTATCTTTTAGATGAGGAATAGTGGATTTTTAAAAACACCTTTTGAAAGATTAATTTTGATTTTATTAATTTCTGATCATTACTTTAGAGAATGGTAACTTGAAGATCAGTGCAACATAATGAAAGGTAATTAGAATTCAGGCTCTCTGAGAATATTTTAAGTATGGAGATTATGTAATAGATATAACAGTGCTCTTCAGATAAAATAGTTACCAGTTATCACAAACTCTGTAAAAACATAATTGCATGCATACTCTTAAAAAAAAGGCCAAGTCAAGCTATGAACATACTGAAGCTCTCCCAGGTTCTTCTAATGAGTGTTCCCGCAGGGGTTGTTGGAAACCTGGCAGCCCATATTCTGGCCTGTGACTTGTACTTTGAAGAGAGTCCCATCGGCACACACGCAGAGCTTGTAGCGCACCCACTCGCCAGCGCCAAACTGGGGTCCACTGGAGGAACTGGGGAGGCGAGTCGGACTGACCATCACTGTTCCATTTAGGATGATGCTGTTCTCCTATTGGGAGAATAGCAGTATGATTTATTTACCTCCACAAACGGGGATACAACAAATTTAATTGAAAAAACCTAACTGGAATATTAACAAGAAAAGAAGGCACTAAGAAAGAGTGGAGTCATGACCAAAACAACAACAAAGAAAACAAAACTAATGTCAAAACTCAACTAGTGATCTCTTAGTAATAGTTCATCATGTATACCCATGTACTTATAACACAAGTTACTTCTCTATTACTTAAAATTATACCAACATTCCTAAGCGCATAATAAGGCTGATGATAAAGTCTCAGACCGTTTTACTTACTTCCTAGGAGAGTTCAAACAAAGTTACTGATTGAGAAGTTTCTGATGATGATAAAAGAATTTTTCCCTAGAGATACTGAAGCCATCTACTTGCGAAGAAGGCACGGCAGGGAACTGCCTGGAGAGCCTCCTCCTCAGTCCGTCTGTCCCTCTTGCCCTCCCCCCCTCCACGGACATTCTTGCATTGCAGGCCCTTCCTTTTTGGGAACTCCTAAGCATCTCCCTCCCTTCCTGCTCCTCTCTTCCTTTTCTTCTCTCATTCATCCAACACATAACTACTACAGGTCTACTCTGTGCTAGACTCCACTCTAGGTGCTGGGGATACAGCAGTCAACACACAGGGAGAGTCCAAGTTCTCACACAGCTGCCATTTAAATGGGGAGGGCGGACAATAAACACAGGAACAAGTAAAACAAAGAGGACACCATCTGAGGAAAGTAAGCCTGGGAAAGGAGAGCGAGTGACCAGGCAGGCGTTCCACTTTCCACAGGGTGCTCAGGGAAGGCCTCTCCGATGAGGTCACGGTCCAGCTGAAGCTGTATCATGTGAAGGTGTAAGCCACGTGGGTCACTGGGGACCGCACTTGGGCGAGGAAAGGACACACAGCAAGGCCCCGCGGGTCAGGAACAAGTAGTGGCAGAAGCAGAGAGAGTGAGGGGAAGACTGATAAGAGACGAGTCTAAGGTAGAATGAGGAGCCAGACAGGAGAGGCCAGGACACGGATTTTGGATTTTCTTCTGAACTGGACGGGAAGCCATTTGGACGGTCTGACTAGGGAAGTGTTGATCTTTGAGAAAGGGTCGCTCTGGCTGCTGCAGAGAACTGACTACAGGGTGAAGGGGAAGCAGGGAGCACTCAGGGGGCTGTTCCCGCAGCGCGGGCAGGAGGTGCTGGTGCAGGTGGTGGCGGACTGACAGGCACCACTCGGGAACCCTGAAAGAAACGCACACTTGGGGAGGGAGGGAAGATATGAAGATTTTAGCATTGCTGAGTTTGAGATGCCTACTAGCTATTAAAGTGGGAAACATAGAAGGTAGTTGGATATGTGACTTTTAGTTCCAAGGAGAGAATAAAGCAGAAATTCCAAATGTAAATATCATCAGATTATAGAGAAAGACGGTTACGAAACCATGAAAATGGTTTCTTGACCAGGAAGAGATAGTATATAGACTAAATACAATTCTTAATGATGAATTTTTCAACTTTGTTCCAATGCTGCCATCTTGTGGTCATTTAATTTTATTTTCTTTACATTGCTAAAGCATTTATTTATTTATTTTTAAAATTTTGATTTTAAAAGAATTGATTTTTAGAGAGGAAGAAAGAGAGATGTCAATATGTACCCCAAAATCTAATAATTCTCTTAAATTCTTAAAAAATACTCACTGCTTTTAACTCCATATTACCACCCATGTGAAATTCAATGGTTTTGCCCATAATGAACACTCCTTCATTCCCACGCACTATAGCACGCCCATCAACTTTTATGTTCAAATCACTGGTAGCATTGCTGGTGATCTGAAAGGGGGAAAAAAAAGTAGCGAGTTTCTAAATTAAAGTGATAAATACTATCAAAGATAGAGAAATAGGAGTTTCGACCATGAAATATGAAAGGCAAGTGTTTTCATTCATGTTTTACAGATGCTGAGGTCAAGAGATGACTTGCTAGTGGTCACATAACCTAGGTAATGACAAATCTAGCACTTGACCTTACTGCTGTTCTGGAATGTCTCTCATGCCACTATAAAAGAGTAAAACCCCTTCCCACCTTTTACGTTTAGAGCAGCGATTTTCAACTGGTGTGCCACAAGAATTTTAAAACTATTCAATACCTGCCTATTTAGTCAGGGGCACGGACCCCTCTTCCCTTAGTGTGTCAAATAAAAAAATGACAACAGCCGTCCAATGTGAATGAATCAAACTTATACCTGTATTTTTTGTCAAATTGACACAAAATATATTTTTTGGTGTGTCACAGAATTTTACTAATTAGTTTATTATGTGTGCCACAAGTTGAAAATAGCTGCTTTAGACAGAAGTTCTCTTCTATTAATAAAGCAGAGAAAATACATCGTACCCTTTCAGTAGAGGCTTTTTGAACATTTAAACTTTTTACTCCACTCGGCAAATGAAACTCATGAGTTTCATAGTCTGTGCTGAACAAAATATTTTGAGTCCTTGGGTCGAAAAACTGCATACCAATGTCACTTGTAATAGAAGTTTTGTTCTTTTCCACACTGAGTTTTGTTGTCCCTTGCTGAAAAACAACCTTCAGAAAACATTTTATCATGAATATGCTTTCAAACAAGACTGCATCCAAAATCCATCAAGAACATCATAAAACACTCTATAATAATATACTAATTTCAAATAATTTCAACTGTGTCTGTCTGTCTGTCCCCTTTCCTACTACTTGAGAGAAAATTTCTGTAAAACAAGGACTTACATGTTTATTTGCTTATACAGCTCTGCACAAATACACGGGTCACAGGGCACATAGATTTAGGGCTAAGATGGGCAGGGAAGGTAAGGGGACCTCCTTGAGGTTCTATGCAGTTAAAAACCTGTGTTATAGCCTGACCTGTGGTGGCGCAGTGGATAAAGCGTCGACCTGGGAACACTGAGGTCGCCAGTTCAAAACCCTGCACTGGTCTGGTCAAGGCACATATGGGAGTTGATGCTTCCAGCTCCTCCCCCCTTTCTCTCTTTCTCTCTCTCTCTCTCTCACTCTGTGTCTCCTCTCTAAAATGAATAAAATAAAAAATAATAAAATAAAAAAGAGTGGTATTTAAAAAAAAAAAAAGCAAACCTGTGTTATAGTAGCCACTTGGCATTGGCACTAACTAGATTGGCATGTTCTCTTCCAGATTCCCAGAACGTAGAGGGTATTCTGACCAGAGAAGGTACTTTATAAAATGGCTTTCTTCTATAGAGAAGGACTAAACTATGTATTTCTATAGTAATTTTATCTATCATAGTACATGCTGCTATGGAACAAAATCTACTATATTAAGAAAGCATCTGGTCCTGGCCAGTTGGCTCCGTGGTAGAGCATCAGCCCAGCATGTAGATGTCCTAGGTTCAATTCCTGGTCAGGGCACACAGGAGAAGCGACCATCTGTGCTTCTCCACTTCTCCCCCTCCTCTCTCTCTCTCTTCCCCTCCTGTAGTCATGGCTCGATGGGTTCGAGCACATCAGCCCCAAGCACTCACGGCTCTGTGGAGCCTCCCTCAGGTGCTAAAAATAGCTTGGTTGCAAGTATGACCCTAGATGGGCAGAGCATTGGCCCCAGATAGGGGTTGCCAGGTAGATCCCAGTTTGGGCGCATTTGGGAGTTTGTGTCTTTTATCACCTGTCCTCTCACTTGGAGAAGAAGAAGAAAGAGGAGGAAGAGGAGGAGGAGGAGGAGGAGAAAGAGGAGGAGAAGGAGGAGGAGAAGAAGAAGAAGAAAGCAAGCATCTAACATTAATAGAATATAAGACCAACAATATTATTAAATATATTTATGAATTCTTCTCTAAAATAAAATACCGATTTCCAATAATCAACTTAGGTTTTTACAAAGAATTTTTCTCTAATGCCCCTCAATTAAATGTAGTAACTTACAGGCTGGTTGTTGCCAGTGATGACCAAATTTTCATTTCGCCTTCCTCCTACTGTGCTCTTATAAAGAGGATGTATAACTCCCATGTCAGATATTTGCTTAAATCGAAGCAGACCACTTTCATGGAACTCCATGCTATCACAGCCATTTGGTCCAATGCGAATGACAACCCAGATAACAAGTGTTATCTAAGAAAGAAAAGAAGCCCACCGTTCACAGGCAGCAAACATTTAGCGTAATCGGGAAACAAACAGAAAAGATAATTGCCAAAGGACAAAAAGGGCTCCGTCAGTGAGGTGAACATACCAGTGGTCTTCCACTTATAAACAAAATCATTTAATTTCTATCAGGATATTACATGCAAATAGCTGAAGGTCAAAAAGTGCTATTATAAAAAAGAGCAGTTTATTTTTTCTACCCCCTCCATATCTCATCCAGGGAAACCACTTTCAACAAGTTTATTTTGTCTAGAATTTCCCTTTATATTTTAAAATAATGTTTGTATATTATTTCTTCTCTCATCAATGTTAGGATTTATCGATTGATTCTGTATTTTAACAGGTGAGAACACTAGCTCATTTATATTTCTTTTCCCCCAACTTCAGTCTTAGGTTTTGGCTAAGCCCATGTTCAGCACTTTCAGTATTATGGCCATGTAAGTACTACTCACTGCTAAGCCAAGTACTATCCTACCATAGCAGTCCCTTTTCTGTACTTCGTGTCTCTCGGCATTTAATACCGTCTTCCCTTCATTTCCTCAGTTTCTTTAAAGATCTGACTAAATCTCTTCAAACCCTCCAGTATTTCCGTCAGATGTCTCAATAATATGTTCCAGAAGTCCGAACCGCTCAGATGATTTGTAAGTTCTGTTTTCCTCAGGACTTCTTTCTGGAACCCCTATCTTCTTGCCCCAATCTGGACTGTGACCCTCTGGGTCTGCTGCGTGGCCATAACCATGAGCCCCTCCTTCGCTCTCGTGCTGGAGCCTCCTTTGTCTTTCTCCCTGTAGATACCCACCGCCTGTGTCCTTGTCTTCAACTGTCTCACCCTGGGACCTCCTTCTGGTGGCGCGCCTCCGCCTGCGCTCCCTTGGAAAGAATGTACGTGAAGTAAAAAATTTGGAGTGTCCATGGCTACAAAATACCTCTATAAGCCCTCACATTTGACCGATGGTCTAGCTCGGTATGTGTTTCTAGATCTGAAACTGTTTTCTCTCTGAGTTTTGAAGGCCATTGCTCACTTGCCTTCTGGTTTCAGGTGCTGCTTTTGAGAGGTCTGATGCCACTCTGACTCTCTATTCTTTATGCAGGACCTGATTCTTTTTCCTCTGGATCCTCTTTACTCCTCCTGGTTCTCCTCGATTTCAAAGCGATGGCCCTGGTGTGAGTCTAGTCCATGTGTTATGAAGGACAAAGAACGGTACTTTAAAATCTGTTCTAGGAAACTCTGTTGGTTTATTTATTTGAAAACTTTCTCCCCAGTGTGTTCCCTCTTCTCTCTTTCTGAAACTCCTGTTTAAAAAATGTTACAGTTCCTGGATTAATACTGTAATTTTGTTGAACTCTCTCGAAGAATGCCTTTATCCTCCAGTATGTATCCATCCATCTGTGTATGTATGAGATGTTCCTTACTCTTTAGTTGCTCCTTTTTAATGCCATGTTATCCTGTTTCATGGCTGCAATATCCTCATATTTCTCTGAAGATACTGCTTTTAGTTCTGTGGGTTTTACTTAAGTTTTCTGTCATTCATTGCATTTTTCTACCTCCTTGAATTCTTACTTTCCCCATGGTTTGGATGTTGTTGGTTTCTATCATGTGTCAGTTCTGGGAGCTTTCCAAAACAAACAGCTACATTGATCCTTGGAGGCTCAGTATTCATATTTAACAATGAGGTTGCAAATTGTCCCTAAAAAGTTCTCTGGCCCTGGCTGGTTGGCTCAGCGGTAGAGTGTCGAATCAGCGTGTGGAAGTCCCAGGTTCGATCCCTGGCCAGGGCATACAGCAGAAGCGCCTGTCTGCTTCTCCATCCCTCCCTCTCTTCTTTCTCTCTACCTCTCTCTTCCCCTCCAGCAGCCAAGGCTCTATTAGAGCAAAGTTGGCCCAGGTGCTGAGGATGGCTCCATGGTCTCCGCCTCAGGTGCTAGAATGGCTCCAGTTATAATGGAGCAATGGCCCAGATGGGCAGAGCATCACCCCCTAGTGGGCATGCCAGGCTGATCCTGGTCAGGTGCATGCGGGAGTCTGTCTCTCTGCCTCCCAACTTCTTACTTCAGAAAAAAAAAAATTCCATGTAGGGTGGGGCTTGTGACCCACAGATGTCACATGGCTTTTTTGCCGGGACTTGCCAAGTTTTAGCATCTGCAGGTCTTTAATCCAGGGGCCTCAGTTTCTCCAGAGAAGGCTATTCTATGCCTTGCCAGGAGGATATAAGCCATGTGCCAATAAGCGGGAGGTGGAGGATGAGGATAAGGGAGCCTGGGAACGGGAACCTTGGTACTTAGGATTCAGACTTCCCGGCCTTCGGTAGAGAACCCCATCCCTTCCCTCCTCTGTGCAACAGCCTCGGGCAGTGAGAATGCTCTCCTGTCAGTACATTCTTGTGTGGGGTTTGGAGGGATGCTGTCGGACTGCTGGCTGGGAGGGAGGGGAGGCTAGGGATCCCATGGCTCCTTCTACAGGTTTCTCCAACAAGCTCTGTATTCAGTTCTCGCCTCACTCCTGCTTTTCAAGGTACCTGCACTTCTGACTCCTGAAGCTTTCAGGATTCTGCAAGGCACTTTCACCAACATACCCTGCCACCCCTCCCCAACACACACGGTGGTTTCTTGTCTCTGGTAAGTTATTTGCCACTCCTCCTCCTCCTTTTTTGTCTTCATATATTATGACTCAGGTTTTCAGTTACCTCCCACTTTCTCCAAAGATATTTCTTGGAAAATATTGACATTTCCACCTTGGGATGAGCTTTTTAAAGAATAGGGGGATGACAATGTTTTTAATCTGCCATCTTAACCAAAAATTTCCAATAACATAGCACAATAAAACAAATTTGGAATACGCGCTCATAGTGTAGCTTTGTACAGTACCAGTTCTTTTTGAGTTAAGTAAAGAATTAGACACAAATGTTTTAGACCAGGGGTAGTCAACCTGGTCCCTACCGCCCACTAGTGGGCATTCCAGCTTTCACGGTGGACGGTAGCGGAGCAACTAAACACTATAGTAAGTTGTTTTATAAAGATTTATAACTTAGCGAAAATCCGACATAAAGTACTTGGTAAGTAATTATTATTATATACTTTAACTTGCTATAACTTTGCTTTATAAATTTTATAAAGTAAAATTACTTCCCTACTTTATAAATCACCATTACTGTGGAACCGGTGGGCAGTTAGAAAATTTTACTACTAACAGAGATACAAAAGTGGGCGGTAGGTATCAAAAGGTCGACTACCCCTGCTTTAGACGTACATAAAGACAAAGAACTGTCTTGAAAGTATTAAAAGTAAAAAGTCAATGGAATCACGTTAGAACTGCTGAAGTCTATGGTCATGATCAGTCTTGGGTAAACAAATAATCAATCACTCTCTACAAATTTAACCCTCTGATAGTTACAACCTTGGATCAAGTCTTCCTTAAAAAAGTATCTTTTGAAAAGGCAACATCCCATGCCCTCAGCAGCTCCCTGTAAACTAGCATTCCCAATCCTTTCTTTCTCTGACAACAGAGATAGAAGACCATAAAATATAACCCTTTACTACTATCCAAGGGCTTTCAGGTTTAAAACTCTAGCTGTGGAGCCTGACCAGGCAGTGGCGCAGTGGACAGAGCATTGGCCTGGGATGCTGAGGACCCAGATTCAAAACCCCAAGGTCCCTGGCTTGAACACAGGCTCACCAGCTTGAGCGCAGGGTTGCCGGCTTGAGCATAGGTTCATAGACATGACAACAAGGTTGCTGGCTTGAGCAAGGGGTCACTTGCTCTGCTGGAGGCCCCTGGTGGTCAAGGCACACATGAGAAAGCAATCAATGAACAACTAAGGTGCTGCAACAAAGAATTGTTGCTTTTCATCTCTATACCTTTCTGTCTGTCTGTCTCTCACTCTAAAAAAAAATCTACCTGAGGAGACAAGACTAAATGTGGGAAAGCAGAATAAAAAGAGAAAGGATTATATTTTTTAGGAGAGGTGAAGGCAGTAAAATCATCTTAGCAAAAGGTCTCTTCTACTGAGTTGATTCTACCTTTTATAAGTTAAGTCCTTTAAAGGGAAGAATCCATGAACATCTTTTTTTATTAAGAATACATGGTAACATATGCATATTAAGATATACACACATACATATATATTATATATATATTCTTTAAAACACAGTAAGAGATAAAACGTGTAGCAAAGCAGAAAGTAAGAGAGTCCTGAAAGAAATTATATAGACAAAGTCTGTGATTTCACTGGAAAACAGATGAAAATTTCCCTATGGGAACAAACAAAAGGATATTGTGGGCCACATACTCACAATTAAGTTGATAAGAGCCAGGATAAACAAGAGGACAATCACGCAGATGGCTAAGTTGCCCTTCCTCCCTCGCAAGCCTGTTTTATGGAGGCGATCTTCGTCAATAGGAATGTACCCGGCTTTAAAGTTGCTGTTGTGTTCTTTATTGACATTCCTTCTCTCAACAGCCTTCTCCCGCATGGACTTCTTTACAGGGCCATTGGAACTTTGCTAAAACAAAACGCAACACGTTGGAACAGCTTTATCCTCTCTTTGGATGCATTTATTTATTAAGTGCATATTCATAACCAAAGAAAGCTGAATTGGTTAGTGACATATTTTCCATTAATAAACTTCAGATCACGTTGAGTTACAGTCTCCAAGGACAGCCATTAATGACTATACTTCGGGTGGTAGGAAGAACTCTCAGTATGACTATTTGATAACAGATTTCCACTCTGCTTTGAATAGTCCTACCTTAGTAGAGTGTACCGTTAGCACATTTGGAGGAAGAACGAACATATACATTTTACAGTGGGTAATAATTTTTAATTAATAATTTATAATTATTTTCAATTATACATGTGTTTTCATTTATATGAAAATGTTTTTGAAAGGCTGGTAGACTTTATCAAAACTAAGAATTGGCTAACGCTAACATTATCCTAGACCAGCAGTTTTCAAAGTATGGGCTGGGAATCCTGGGGGGGGGGCTCCCCTGAACCCTCTCAGGGATCTGGAGAGTGAAAACTAGTTTTCAAAATAACACTAGGATGTTATTTTTCCTTTTTTACTCTCCTCTCATAAATGTACAGTGGAATTTCCCATAGGCTCCGTGACTGTAAGTGATGACATGATTGCTGTAACAGCTAATGAAATGTAAGCTTTGTGTATTCTGTTTTAATTACTAATATGGTAAATATCAATGGGTAAAACCAATGTAAACAAAAATTCTTTGGGATCCTCACTAATTTTTTTTTTTTTTTACAGGAACAGAGAGAGCCAGAGAGAGGGATAGATAGGGACAGAGAGACAGGAACGAAGAGAGGTGAGAAGCATCAATCATCAGTTTTTCATTGTCACACCTTAGTTGTTCATTGATTGCTTTCTCACATGTGCCTTGACCGCGGGCCTTCAGCAGACTGAGCCACCCCTTGCTGGAGCCAGTGACCTTGGGTCCAAGCTGGTGAGCTTTTGCTCAAACCAGATGGGCCCCTGCGCTCACCTGGCTACCTTGGGGTCTCGAACCTGGGTCTTCCGCATCCCAGTCCAACGCTTTATCCACTGCGCCACCGCCTGGTGGGATCCTCACTAATTTTTAAGAGTTTATAGAGGACCTGAGACCAAAAAGTTTGAGAACTTGATTTAGACTATGGCTGACATTTTAGGTATCAATCTGGTATATTAAAAACACAGAAGGAATGGGTAGAAATGGGTATTACTCAACTCATATGTGCTTTAGAGCTCTGAGAAAATTCATGTATTGAACAGACATTTGGTAAGCAATTTAAGCTTAAACACTAATACCATGAATAGAAATATAAAAGAAATATAGGACATCCTTATCGTCTAGATATTATAAATGTGACTTGGGTACATAAGATAGTAATGCAGTAAAGTATTCTGTATGTTCAGGTGCCAAAGTCAATAGTATAGACAATATATGCTGTGGAATTGAATGGGAAGAGAGATGGGATGGTGTGGAGTTTCCAGGGAAGCAGGCTAGAGTGGGTGGGTCAGATCAGGCAATTCAGGGAGAATAAGGTAGGATGAGTGGGACAGCTTGTGCAAGTTCTTGGACTGCTGGGTGCAAATTTTTGTCTTTATATTTGTTTAACTGGGAGTTGCTGGAAGTTTCCGTACATGAATGACAGGTTTCAAGATGCTAAAAGCATGGGCATCTGTAGAAAAGCTAGGGAACAGCACTGCCAGGAAGCAGGCTGTTGGGCATGTTGCAGGAAGAGAGGTATGTGGTAATGAAGGCCTAAACGCAGGTGCGATCAAAAAGGACAATTAAAAATAGAATGCAAGAGAAAAGTTAATTGAATTTGTAGCCAGGTTCAAAAAAACAATTGCATGTTTATTAAATGCTGACCAGTTAAATATGGGGAATGAAGGAGGGACGCAATTCTACATACATTGATTGTGTCTGAACTGAATGAGAAGCAACCATGTGCCTCAAAGGCCACGGGAGGTCTTAGGACCAGAGGAACACATGTGAGAGCTCTCGGCCTCGATGTAAGTTAAATCTATGAGACCACTTCAGTTTATTGTGAGAAAAACGGTACAAAGAGAACAAAGAGCCAAGGACATAGTATTGGGAAACTTTAAATGTGCAGAAACAATGAGAAATAACAACTACAATGAATGGTAAGAAGATCAGGATGGCAGCGCTGCTGAACTTGATTTGTCAGGAAGTGCTTCCACTACCTTCAAAGCTGAACTCTGTGTAGCAAGTTATAAGCAGGGCACAGTCTTGAAAAGATGCTGGCATGTATACATATATTTTTGAGTCCAGAAGAAGAAAGGAAAGACAGATTATATCTAAAGAATTATGTCAGAGGAGAACTGTGCTTCTTTTGTTGCTGTTAGCACTCCGTCCCACCCCAACTTGGGGGTCGGCTTTTATGTTTGATGGCAGAGGGAAAGATGTCAAGAGAGGCGGATCAAAGATCTCAGAGTAGAGCAGGGTATGTAGGAAACAAGAGCCTGCAGGAGGCAGGAAAGAAAGTGACACAGCAAAGGAGAAAAGAATAGTCTTACAGGGTGGGCTCCTACTTCACGCGAGTGGTTCATGCCAAGAAGGAAACCACTCTTCTTTTTCCTAGGGATGTGACAGGCAAGGCCATCTGGAATCTTATCATGGCGTCAGGGGTAGCAGGCGGGTCGAGGACTTATGGGAAAAGACAGGGATAATCATTGGAGTAATATGCAGATATAAAATAATTTAATTCCACAAAACAGTAAGGAAGGTTTGGTAGAAGAGAATTCAATCTACTCAACAGATTTTATACAAACCGAATGCTGGACATGGCCGTGTAGGTTGCATTCTGCACGAGGTGCATCGACTGCAGGCATTTAGAGTTGAAGATGCATTTAGAGGGTTCTTCCCTGAAGGTAGTAAAATACCTTGTGCTTGCTTTTAATTTTCACAGACACTTGTGACAGTGCTGATAGGTGGGCAATTGAAGTCTTAGCCAGAGTTTGAATATAGGTCTACATAAAACAGAGGCAGGGCAAATCTGTACCTGCTGCGATGCATTCTTTACTCATCTCTGCCAACTCGTGTATATTATTATATTCACTGGATGCATTTAATATTTAATGAAGATTGACTATATGCCAGATGCTCAGACTACCAAGATGAGCAAGGCTTAGCATTTACCCTCGATGAACTTACAAGAAAGTAGGGTAGGCAGACAGGTCTCTAACAACTGTAGTTCAGCATGGCAAGTGCCACTGTGGAGCAATGCACGGGCCACTGAAAGGGTACACGAGAAGAATGCAATTCTACTTGGCAAGCAGGGGCGCAGGGGCATCAGCTGAAGGTTTTTAAGAAAATTTAAGAGTTCCTTATGGGTCACCTCTGGACAAACTAATTTTGGTAGTTTTATGTGAATGGCGAGGAGGACAAGTACAGGAATGGGGCAAAAAATGAGGTGAGAGATGTGGTTAGAGGCCAGTAAATGAATGGATGTAAGTACCGTGACAAGGTCGATGGACTTCCCTGTTAAAGTGATGGGGAACTACCAAACATTTAAAACAGGTTAGTGATAGGATCAGAGTTGCCTTATAGCAAAATCAAACCAAAATGCAATAAACTGGAGTAGAAGAGTTTCGAGTCGAAGATATCAACAGCAGTTTTCTCTAACAGTCTCCAGAGAGGGCCTGACTGGGCTTGGGCATTGGAGATGAAAAGATTAAGCAGAGGTGTTAAGAGGCAGAACTGACAGGAGGACCTGGTGAGTGACTGTGTGTGAATGAGACAAAGTGGGGTCTAAGATGGCTCCCCCGTAGACTCTGTTGCATAGTTAGTGGGATCTGAAGAAAAAAGAAACTGTTCAAATACCAAGCCTGGTACAGCACAGCATTAAACCAAATGAGGGTCCCTTCTGAACACCCCTAAGCCGGCCCAGATCCCAAGTTTCCGGCTCGGTTAATCAGGAGAATGAATGATTGTAGCCCTTTTAATAGTAAATAGGATGCAATCCAGTTTTGAACATTTTTGAGTTTGAACTGCCCATGGAAAATTCAGTTACATTCAGGGTTATAGACATAAATGCATAACTCTGAAGTGGAGATTGAGGGATGGATCAGAGTGCCCCGTTTATGTGGAAAGCAAGAATAAACCTCAGTGGCACCTCAAGAACATCATTAGGTGATGTAGGTAAAATAAGAACGGTTTAAAACAGAAGCTGATAGATTAGGAGGGCAATCAGGAAAGCCACCGAACAACTTTAATCTCAGCAACTGCAAGTTTTGTCTTCTTTCACTTTTACTCATTCCTTTATTTTACTGCTACAACCTGTAGCTTGCCTCCTGCCTTTAGCAGATGGTTCTGCATTTATTAGGCACTTTGACTTTAAGCTCCTGAAAGCAGATTTCATGTCTTTTAGATTTTATATCCCTAAGAATGACGCTTGCAGTATATATATCTACTAGGTTTCTAATAGCAGTTAATCACCTAAGAAAATCCAGGAAGAAAAAGCTTTTCTGGAAGCAGAATGATGGTTACTTAACCTTGTATTTATTTTTTAAACAAGGGTTAAGAATGGGACTTAAAAAAAAACCTGTCACATCATAGTTCTATTTTTCTAAAGGGAAATACAGTTAAGAAAAAAGAAAGTGACCATGAAAATTACTTTTGTTTTAAATTACCCTAGTAACTATATGTATATATTATATAGATCTTATATGTAATTATATAAATATTTATATTTACACACATATTCATGTATATGTATACAGATATATATCTTGCTTTTGGCGGAAAACGGCCTTTGGAGCTATTATAAGCTACAAGTTTACAATGCACATCAGGAAATACTTGATAAAGCATTTAAAAATGATTTTAAACCAATCGGCCAGGAGGCAGTTTTATACCGGTGACCCCCGCGCTCTATAAAGCCAAGCGGGCGGAGAAACCTGGGTGTCTGCACACCCACATTGGGGAAGGCAGACACAAGTGGCAGCGAGCCGACACCCAGGCAACAGCTGTCTGTCCCTTGGCTGCGGTCCAGGAGCCTCGCGGCGCCGGGCTGAGGTTATTTTTACCCGCATCTCCGCGGGCCGCCGAGCGGGGCAGGTCCTGGCGCAGGCTCGGGCTGTCCCGGCCGCCTCGCGGACTCTCAGGCAGGCGCCCCCTCCTCGCCGCGGCCGAGGGACAGCCAGGCCCGGCCAGGCCGAGGCCCGTGGCTCGCTCCCCTCCAGCCCCGGGGCTCCGCCTGGGGTCCCTCCTCCCCCCACCCACCCGGCCTCCGCCAGCATCCCGGGCTGCGGACAGCTCCTCCCGCCCCGCCCTGCAGAGCCCGCCCCAGCCGGCCCGCGCGCCCCGGCCCCGCCGGCCAGCTCTACGGCGGGACCCCGGAGCCTCTGCCCCGCCAGCCCCCAGCCGCGACGGGGCTCACAGACCTGCTCAGCGGCCGCCGCCGCAGCCGCCATCTTCCCGCGCCCGCCGCCGCCCTCTCCGCCCGCTGCCACCGCCGCACCGAGCGCCTGCGCCTGCGCCCTGGCGGCCGGGGTGGGAGGGCACCGCGGCTCACTGCGGGTTACCCGGCTGGAGAGGGAAGGTTTGGAGCTCGCCAAGCTGCAGCGACAGCCCCGCCAACCCCTGCACCCGGGACTGCGGCCTCGGGGACGTTATCCTGCGCGAGGGGTTCCACGCGACCTCGGGCCGCCTCTGGATTCTCCCGAACGGGCACGGGGACGCCTGTCCCTTTCCACTTCGTTCCTCATCATGCAGGGCGGGTGCCGTCCCGGGCTGGACATTCTCCTGTTGTCACCGGCGCGGGTCTCCCAGCTAGGCTGGAAAGGGGCGTTTTCGAAAATGCACGTGGACGAAGACGGAGTGGTGACAGTGTGAACGGGAGGTAATAAATTGCCAATTAGCCAGCTAAAATCTTGAAAACGGAGAGTCCTCAAGGAAGACAGCCACTTCAGTGGTGCTTCTTAACTTTGCAGGGCCGATGAAGTCTGATGCTTATTTTTTGTGGCAATGGGAGTGGCCTTTCCATTTAGTACTGGAGACAGTGCGTCCCAGGGCACTTGATCTAACACATACGTTTTGCCCAGAGAACACATTCCTTGTTCCCAGTCTTCAGTATGATCCAATAATCCTGGTAGGTTTTTGTGTTTTTTTTTCCAGATGTAGCTAGGACAGTAGCAACCAAGATGCAAAAAACTTTCCTCAGTAACTGAAACCACTTCTAATAAGCATCTTTGGGCCCCAGGGTTGCCTAACTCAGCAGGAAGCACCAACAGACTAGCTGGCAAAACCTTTCTTTCTGTAGGAACTCGATCAGTTTTTGGGTTTTTTTTTTTTTTTTTTTTTTTATGTCTGGAGCCGTTATCCCGCAGCTCTGCCTGCTTTGCATCAGAGGATTGCTGTGAGATTCAAATAGATAATCTGTTGTATAATAAATCCCTCATAAACTTTTTCCTCCCCTTCCCCTTCTGATTTTGGCTACTGTGGTCATTTCAGAAATTAAAGAGCCTTCAGCTCAGATCTCTATCAATTACAGTTAACTCTTGAACACGGATTAGAACTGTGCAGATCCACTTATATGCCGATTTTTTTCAATAAATACATATAGTACTGTAAATATATTTTCTCTTCCTTATGATTTTCTTAACACTTCCTTTTCTCTAGCTTACTTTATTGTAATAATACAGTGTGTAATACATATAACAGACAAAATATTTTAATCAGCGTTTGTTATCAGTAAGACATCAGTCAATGATAGGCTATCAGTAAAATTTTTGGAGGAGTAAAAAGTTATATGTAAATTTTCGACTTTGCAGGGTTTGGCCCCCTAATCCCTATTTTGTTTAAGGGTCAACTATAGTTCTTTCTCCACTGGATGAGTTTTTAAAAAGATCTTTTCCCTTCCAGTGTGGCAGAGAAAAAAGACCAAATGAAGCTGGTAAGTTGAGAAAGCAGAGTGCTCAGGTTATAGACCACTGAGCAAATGGGCAAATCTCGGCAAATCAGTGTTTTGCTATATACCAGGTGCAGAACGTGAGCAAAGCCAAAAGATTTTCTTCAAATAGTAATATAGGCCCTGACCCAAAGGAGCTCCTAATACAAATGGTTGTAGGGCAAGAACAGTGTCGCACACACAGAAGAGGATTGGGGCGTCTGAGAAAGCAACTCAGGCCAGAGCAGAGCAGACTGTTGTTGAGCCACGCTGTCCTTAGTAGGAAGAAGTGGGTGTTCTGCCAAGGGTCCCACCATACATCCTTGTAGCTTGTTGCATATATTTATGTTTGGTGTTGCCGGAAACTACGTACACAGCTCTCACTCCACTGAGCGGATTCTGTTAATCTTTCATTGGCTTCTTAAAATCCCATATTAAAAATCTCTCCAGTTGACCAATATAGGTTAAATTCAGAGTGGACAAAACTAAGGGCTTTCAGAAAGCCTGTTCCATCCAGGAGTTTGAAACATCATACTTCTCTGAGACAAATGGCTTCCAGCTGGGTGATAGAATAATGATGGCATAGAATACCAATTGGCTTTAGATTTGCTTTCTTCAAACTCAAGGGGATTATGACATCAGATACTAAGGTGCCAATCAACTCCTTCCTTTCTTCCTTTCTTCCTTCTCCCTCCTTCACTCCTTTGCTCTCTTCCTTTCTTTCCCCTTTTTGTTAACAATTCAGTTTTACAAACTTATCTGAAAGGCCTAGAAATACCAGTTGCTATGTTGAAGATATAAAGCTACATAAGCCTATTTTCTTCAAGAAGCTCACAAGCTTGTATCAGAGGCAGACAATAAAGTATTATGTCCAGTGAAAATTGCAATAGAATTAACATGTCCAAAAGTTAGAGACAGAAAAGATAATGATGAGAGTGATGAGCTCTGGGAACTTGGGGGAGATGGGGAGATTTTTGTCAATTTTAGCTGGGTTTAATTTGATTTAAAGTGCAACTAAGGAGAAATACCATGTTTATTTCTTGGAGGTTAGGTGTATTAGTCATTCCAGCAAGCCTGCAGAATAAATTGCACTCCAGGCTTCTAGCTCTTTCTTTAATTGATTGCTATCCAATACCCTGAAGAGCTCTGAGGAGGGGATCATCATTAAGGACACTTATGAAGATGTCCATTTATTCCCACAGATACTGAATTTCTAAGTTTGTAGCAAATAATGTCACCAGAGCTAAGAGATGGCCTGTCAATTGCTTGTCCCTCTCTTTGATGACATGTGTGGTAGTGTTATCCCCCTGGCATTGATCCAGAGTGACTGCAAGAAACAATCATACCAAGATTGTTTCTTTAAGAAAGGAGTTTATTAAAGACACCTTTATCTCTGTTGTTCTATACTCTTTGAAAAAAGGATAAACATACTTTAGAATTAGTACCAGGAAAGTGCATTTCCATTCAAAGAACTTATATATATTTTAAAAATTAATAATCATAACACTCATTTTCTTTTTTGCCTTGGCTTCCACAAAGCTCAGAAATAAAGGTAAAATATGGCTCAATCTTAGTACATAGGCTTAAATTTCAGGCATGTTTACTTTCTTTTTCCAAAGTTAGAAGCGGGGAGGCAGTCAGACTCCCACATGCGCCCAATCGGGATCCACCTGGCATGCCCACCAGGAGGCAATGCTCTGCCCATCTGGGGCGTTGCTCCTTTGCGGCCAGAGCCATTCTGGCGCAAAGGCCATGGAGCTGTCCTCAGCGTCGGGGCCAACTTTGCTCCAATGGAGCCTTGGCTGCGGGAGGCGAAGAGAGAGATAGATAGGAAGGAGAGGGGGAAGGGTGGAGAAGCAGATGGGCACTTCTCCGGTGTGCCCTGGCTGGGAATTGAACCTGGGACTTCTACATGCCAGGCCAATGCTCTACGCTGAGCCAACCAGCCAGGGCCCACGCATGTTTGCTTTTTCCATTAAAAAATACCGTTATTTTTCTACAAGTCTTTTACTTAAACCATCTCAGATACTATTTTGGAAGTAGTGGGGGTAAATAATGCATATGTAAAACATTTCCTTTGTTTTGAGTCATTGAGTACTATACTTCTTTATTATTAATAAAAAGTTTCTATTATGCACCACCACACTCCAGAGTTCTAAGGAAACCAAGATGTACACAAAATGATTACAGGCCTTAACGGTCTTAAATCTGGTTGTGAGGCTTGAGCACTGTGGAGATAAATAATATCAGGTAGCATATCCTTAAGGGATTTCATAGATCCCTCCTATCTGAAGATTTTATAAGTTTAATTATTAAATTAGTAATGTGGACATGTAGGTAACTTTGTTTCTGAAAAAAAAACAATTTGTGTTCAACGTAGAAATATGAAAAATCAGAAAGGAATAAAGGAGCAAATTAAAGTCACCATAAACATACCTATACTATAACCATACCACTACTATAACACAATATATATAAAATTTGGTGTCCTTCCTTTTCTCTATTTTATTTAAAAAATTAAATTTAATGGGTGACATTGATTAATACGAGTACATAGGCTTCAGGTAAACATCTCTATAGCATTTGAACTGTTGATGTTGTATACCCATCACCCAAAGTCAAATCCTTTTCAGTCACTGTATATTTGTCCCTTTTTACTCCCCCGCCCTAATGTCCTGCTTTTTCTACTTTGCTTTATATTGTAAAAATTCCTAGATACTAGATATTCTTTGGCCATAAGATTTTTATTTTGCAACATTGCATTGAATGCTTTGATCAACCATTATCCTATTGTTGAAGATTTAAGTGATTTCCAACCTAATTTTCTCTAATTATATTAATTAAATATGATACTGTGATCTACATTTGTAGTAATATTGATCATAGCATTTATGAAGCACTTACTGTATACACGAAGCAATGTGCTAACTACTTCACATGAATATTAGCCTCACAATAATTCTGTGAAGTAGGAACTATTATCCTTCCTTAAAGATAGTGAAACCTTGGAGCAAAGTTGGCCCCGGCACTGAGGACGGCTCCATGGCCTCTTCCTCAGGCGCTAGAATGGCTGCAGCAGCAACAGAGCGACACCCCAGAGGGGCAGAACATTGCCCCCTGGTGGGCATGCTGGGTGGATCCTGGCTGGGCGCCTGTGAGAGTCTGTCTGACTGCCTCCCTGCTTCTAACTTTGGAAAAATACCAAAAAAAAAAAAAAAAGATGAAACCAAGGATTAGGGTTTAAAGTGTCCACAGCTAGGAAGAGGATTTAATTCCTAATCTGACATAATATTCCAACTTTTTTATGAATATGTAAATAGGACTGTTCAATATTCCTATTGCTTATTGAAATATGAAGTAATTGGCTCCAAATTAAGAACTGTGTGAGGGTTTTCCTCCATTACCTTCTTTCCCCTTTATATTATTTTAAAGGAAAGGAGAATCTAATATTTAAGGGGATTTTTGTGATTTTTTTAACTTTAGTAATTATTCTATGATAAAATGTCTTATGCACCCTTAGTCTTTATTTTGTGGTCTGTAGAAAATAGTGGGAACACAGGTCCCAGAAATGAGCCCCTCATTTTTTTTTTGTTAGAGGACAGTAAATTTGCATAATTGAGAAATATAAACAAGAGGTGGTGAAAATTCTAAATTTTACTATACTTGGATACATGCAATGTTCATATAATCTCAAGTACCTAAGGAAATGAAACTGAATTAGCTATTTAGCAAGCTGAGGCCCTGTACCACGTCTACTGTTTTAATAAATAGATAAGGATTTGTAATCAGTACATCATTTGATGGAGTATAAAGTGAGGGTTTTGGCTCTGGCCGGTTGGCTCAGTGGTAGAGCGTCGGCATGGCATGTGGAAGTCCTGGGTTTGATTCCTGGTTAGGGCTCACAGGAGACGCCCTTATCTGCTTCCCACCCTTCCTCCTCTCCTTTATATCTCTCTCTTCCCTTCCCGCAGCCAACGCTCCATTGTAGCAAGGTTGGCCCAGGTGCTGAGGATAGCTCCATGGCCTCAGCCTCAGGTGCTTGAATGGCTCTGGTTACAACCGGTTCCCACCAGAGGGACAGAGCATCGCCCCCTAGCCAGTGTTGGATCCCGGTGGGGGCGTGCAGGAAGGAGTCTGTCTCTCTGCCTCCCCGCTTCTCACTTCAGAAAAATACAACAACAAATAAATAAAATGAGGGTTTTTAAAGTGCTTAGCGATGGTTGAAATGGTTTCATTTCTTAAGTAGTTCAAACTATCACTGTAGCAATACCGTACGTATATTCTCTTGAAATACATAGGATCAAACCAGGTCTGAACTTTCAGAGAGTCTAAAGAGTTCAGAATTAAATGAAACTTTAAAGTGATCAATGATTCTAAAAATATAGTGCTAAATAGTGTCCAATCCTGGAGGATTAACTTCAATTTGTGAACATCTTGGAACTAAAATCTATTGACTCGGGCACCCACCTAGTGGGCCATGGAACACTGCAAAAAATAGAAGCGGGAATAATTGAAATTTTAGTTAAAGCAAACTTCATACAGGTGAGCCCTAGGGTTATATACTGCTCACAAAACTCAGAGGATATTTTAAAATGAATATGAGGTGATAAAAAAAAGAATTTGATTTTTTTATTAAGAACATCAGAAAAATCAAATGACAAGTTAAAGAAAGTTGTTTGATTATGCAAATGAGATGCAAAACCAACTTTTACTTCATTGGTGAAAATGCACTCTACAAAAGGCATTAAGTACTGGAGTATCTGCACATTCCCTGATTCCCTACAATGAATTAAAGGTCCGAGAAGTGAAAGAATAAAGGAGCCAAACGTGCTTTCCTAACCGTAAACTTCTATGGAGAAGTAACCTTCGCTTTTTCTAGACAAGAGGCCGTCAGCTGACCCGCAGACCCCTCTCTCACACTGCCACCCCGTCTGGCCCAGCGGCCATTCTTATGTAGTTTTGGCGTTGACCAGCCCCTGTCCCCACTCGGAGTCTCAGTGGCATGGGTTGCGTTGGCCTTAGGCCAGCAGCAGCAGGAGGAGGAGGAGGAAGATCAGCAGAACAGCAATATCGCCCGCCCAGGAGGGTGTCCAGGACTCCGCAGGAAAGTGGGAGGGCCGCGGGGCGGGACGTGGATGGAGGGGGCAGTGGGGGCTGGGCGGCGATCCAGGCGTTGCCACGGCGCCCGCAGCGCGCGTCCCTAGCAGCCGCCTGCCCACGTCAAGGTTTGTTTAATAATCGCCGCGGTATTTATGGTCTGGGCTCGCGACGGCCGCGGGGGAGCCCGGAGACCGCGCCGGGTAGCGGATGAGGCGGGGCGGCTGCGGCCCAGGGCACCTCCCCCCGGCTTCCCGAACCCTGCCCGGTCCGACCCGAGGGGGAGGATGGAAACACCTGCCGCGCTCTGAGCCCTTCAGGAAGATAACACCCTTCCCGCCTAATCACCCGCAGTTCTGCGGAGGCCACCGATCGGTCGGCTCCGCGTCTCCATCTCCCAGAGCCAGGCCGAGTGGAAAAGCGAACGATGGCGGAAAACCTGAGGAAACTGGTCTCCAACGAGTCTTTACGAACGATGCAGGACAAACTAGAACGCTGGCTGAGGGAGTACAACGTGAGTCAGGGCGGGAGGCCTCCGGGGCTCGCTCTCCCTCTAGTTCCTTGTACAGCCTTCGACGGAGGTTTCTTAGGTCTGGCATCGGGGTGGCCGCTTTGCAAAGCCCCGGCGGTTTGAATCCTAAGAGAGACCCAGCCTCGTACCAGGATCGCGGGGAAGGAGGGATCCACACGTGTCTGCCGGCGCCCTTTCCTCCCCGCGACGTGAGGCGGCGCTGGGGATGCGCGGTTTCCGGAGCGCGGGACAACGAGCCTGCGAGAGCGCCTTCCCTTTAGTGGTAACCAAGGACGCTCTCGGCCCTAGCAACGGGAAAGACCTGCGATCCGCCAATTTTCCTCTCATTCCTACCTCCATCAATCCCCCTCCCATCACCATCTCGAATTATTTTTTACTACACTCTTCCTCCTGCTTCTCCGCAAGTCTCACACTATGAGGATACCCAGGGGTTGTGTCAGATAGATTTTTAAAATAAAAACACACCCAGTGCGTCTTACCCAGAAGTGAGTGAGACGGTCACTTGCCAATGCTGCGGATTTCACTGGTGTGCTGGTCAGCGTGGCATTTGGCACAGTTTCAACACCAAGGGAGATTTCCGAAGGCTTGTTACCTGGGCATTTGTAAGAGGACAATATCTGTTATCAAACCCAGAGCGCTCAAGATTTTTTTTTTTAAATGTTATTTTATTTTATTTTATTCATTTTAGAGAGGAGACAGAGAGAAAGAGAGAAAGGGGGGAGGAGCTGGAAGCATCAACTCCCATATGTGCCTTGACTGAACCAGTGCAGGGTTTTGAACTGGCGACCTCAGTGTTCCCAGGTCCACGGCTTTATCCACTGCGCCACCACAGGTCAGGCTCAAGATTTTTTAATCCCATTCCCGCGCAGGCGCCCATTACCCCCCTCCCCCGAAAGTTAGAAATCCAGTGCTGAATTTGCTTTACATTTGGTCCATCGTCTTAAATAAGATAGTTCCACTCTTAATAGCAAATAGAACGCGAGTGCCTACTTGCTACCTAGTCTCACATGATTGAGAATAACAAATCTTTTTTTTTTTTGAATAACAAATCTTAATACAGATATTTACCCTTCTTAAAACGACCTCTTAAATTTCTTTTTTATTGCCTTGTGGTCTAAATAAACTCTGAATGTTAGAAAGTACATTAAGTTTGTCAGGAGGCTGGGACAAATTAAATGATTATTTTAGACACTACCTGTAAGCACTGAGAAATGTCAAAATTTTCTGTATTTTCGTCCTTATTAACAGTAGTAGTTCATCCCATTCCTCTGTTCTCACTGAAACCGGTTCAGCCTAGCTTCTCTCCTGGGATTTGCCCCTCTGCTTCCCGCCTTCACCCCCCACCCCCACACTTAATAGGGACTGCATTCTCAGGGAGCCGTGCCTTTCCAAGTTATGTGTTCATTTCCTGGGCACCATCATTTCTTTTCAACTCTGGCATCTCTGTTATATTTGACTATTGACACACCCATTCTTCTAAGGCTCGAATTTGTTTCCTTGCCTTACCCACTTCCCTCTCGTGGCTGTTCTTCAAGGGCCAGACTTTAGAACTCTTCAACCTCCATTCTTGCTTCATCCCTTATATGTGTGCTGATGAATCTCATATCTGTATTCAGGTTCTGTTCTTATATGAGCTACCACTTCTCTGATTGACCATTGAACATTTTCAGTTATGCTGTTGTCATCTCAAAGTTAAATTAGTCTAAAACCGACCTTAGCCTCTCCTATGCCCCAAACACAGACCTCATCTTCATCACGACACACTCCATTCTTTTCGTCAGCATAATCTGTTGGTACCAGCTTCTAACTTCACATAGAACCTGAGCACTTCTCTCCACCCCCACTGCTACCACCCTTGTCCACCTTTGATCAGTATTCCATCTGGATTATTATACAAATAAAAGTCTAAAGTGATTCTTCTAAATGTCAAGTGTGATCAAGTTACTCCTTTGGCAAAACCCTTCAGATTTCCTGTCTCACTAGGAAGAGCCCAAGTTTCTTCAATGCCTATCACGCTCCTACACAATTGTGTTCCTTCAAACCCTGTGACCTCATCTATTACTCTCATCCTTGCTCTATACATCCCAGCAATACGGGTCTTCTTGTTCTTTCTAGAGCAGAGCTGCCCAGTAGAACTTTATGTGATGACTGACATGTTCTATGTCTGTACTGTCCAGTATGAAGGCTAATGAAACAAATCACAAAAACAATGGTAAACATTGCTGACTCATTTTCTTTTAGTTATTAAAGAGATACTGGATTATTGCATTACTTAGCCTTTAAACTTGGATTCCACTAGATGTTTAGGGACAGCTTGGTGCGAACACATAACACTCAGAATTGTTTTCTTCCTTTGTAGTTATTGAGAATGTTGGCGAAAGAGCCACAGAGAATCTCTTCTTGTTTAACTAAGAACCGGACCAATTATAGAGTTCAATAGTTCATTCAACAAATAATTCTTTAGCGTCTCTTATGTGTAAAAGTTTGGGTGAGACACTCTATATTTACACTTTGTGTGGTGCACATTTATTCATTCAACAAATATTTTTTCAAAGCTTATGATGTACCTGCCTGTGCTAGGTGCTGGGAATAGAAATGTCAAGTGCTTCTTAATGACGGACTTCTGGAGAAGAGAATGAAGGACAGAGGAACGGCCTGTGCAAACAGGGAGATGTGCAAAGGCTGGTGTACTGGGGAGGGGGCTGTGAATAATAGTTCAAGGCAGGGAGGGGAAGTGAGATGAAGCTGAGGAGTTCAAGTTGTGGGGGGGGGGAGGGGGTGGAAGGCCTTAGGCGGTGTCGTAAAGAGTTTGGACTTCATCTGGAAGGCACTGGGGAGAAACAAAGCATTTTGCAGTGAGGACACATGTTTGGATTGTGTTTTGGAAAGATTGCTCTAGCTGTTGCATGATGGGGACATTGGAAATTCTGGGGAGAATGGACAGGGCTGGGATATATATTAGGCAAGAGATAATATGAACCAGCCTCTAAAGGTTAGAGAATGGTCCTTCAGGTTCTGGTAAGAGGATGCTGTCCCCAGTACCTATAATGTATTATGCAACGTCCCTATAGTGTTATTGGTCAGCTCTGTCAAAGGGTCAAATAACCACCTCATTACTCCGTAAAGATGTTAAGATGAGAGAGATATTAGCCTCCAGACAATGTTAGCAGTACCTGGAAGAAGATCAACTCTAAGCTGAAACTCTCCTCTGTCTGAGATGCTTTTATTTCCACTCAGGCCTGTGGACTAGAGAGTTAATTTTGGTCATATGCTCTGAGATCTATTACTTTTTGACATGTGTTCTATGTAATGATAATAGCAATTAGTAAGACTGTAGTATCTCTTTGATAACCCCACCCATAAGATAAGATAGGATTACATTTCATAAAGTAAAATAATAGACCCCAGGACCTTACAATCTGGAAACTTTTGAATATGTGTGTGTGTGTGTCTGTGTGTGTGTGTGTGTGTGTGTGTGTGTGTGTGTGTGTATTTAATGAGAGGAGGGGAAATAGTGAGACAGACTCCCACATATGCCAACCTACAACCCCGTCTGGGGCCGATTCTTGAATTAACCGAGCTCTTTTTAGTGCCTAAGGCTGATGGGCTCTAACCAACCAAGCCATCCTCAGTGCCTGGGGTCAACGATGGAATCGGTTAAGCCACTGCCTGTGGGAGGAGAAGAGGGAGAGAAGGGGGAGGGGGAGAGGAAGAGAAGCAGATGATTGCTTCTCCTGTGTGCCCTGACTGGGAATTTAACCGGGACATCCATACGCTGGGCTGGTGCTCTATCCACTAACCCAACCGGCCAAGACCAACTTTTGAATATTTGATATATGAGGGGGAATGGCAAGACAGGCTGGTTAATACTTCCTCTGGCATTACTCTCCTCTTGTGTTATAGAAATATTCACTAACAAGTGAAAACAGCATATTAAATATCAGCACATAAAAAGAAACTCTTAAGGAGGTATCTGCTCTGCTTACTTTAGAATAATCTTGCGGTTGAACTAGAGGCTGCCTCTCTGCCAGATATGCCGGATGCTTAGTACAAAGTTCATTTGCAGTTGCTATGGTGTCTTCAAACAGACTCCCTGCCTGTTTTCACTCCTCCCCTATAGTCAACATACTTCTCCATTCTTGAGGATTCACTCTAATTAGTAAATCTATAGAGAACATTTTTCTTCCCTTTAGAAGCTTTATCTCTTTATTAGGTAGACTATGCTGCAGGAATGAATAAAACCCCCAGATCTTAGTGTCATAACATACAGGGACTTCTGTCTCATCCATGCAAAGTCTGATGGCGGCTCTCTCCATCACTGGCTCAGCTTTTGGGGCCCTCCATCTGGGGCAGCAGCCCTCTCGTTACAGGACCCCGAGCATCCTCAGGGGGAGAGAGAGCAACGAGCTTGCACTGTTTTACATCAGACACATCACTTCTGCTCATCGTCCCTTGGCCAGAATTAGTTATGTGGCTCCAATCTAATTGTGAGGGCGCCTGAGAAATGGGGAGCACATGAAATATATGATTACTGCTTTTGTTTCTGCCATAGTTACTAATGATGAACTCATGGCTATGAAAGATACTGAAAAATGATTAGGGCAGATTAGTTTATTTTTAAATTTTATTTGTGCTTGGTTTTTGTTTTGTTTTGGAGAGAGGCAGGGAAAGAAAGACAGGAACATGGAGCTGCTCTTGTATGTGCCCTGACTGGGGAATCGAACCAGCAACCTCCACGCTCCAGGCCAATGTTCCAACCAACCAAGCTATCCGGTCAGGGCTTCAGATTATTTTATTTTTTACAGGCAGGCAGACTGTCAATTTCTTAATTTGACTTTTCTTATTTTCATTTAGGACAAACTTGTTAATACTTGAGAAGAATAAATAATGAAAGAACTGCAATAGGAATATAACTAAGATCTAAGGGAGAAGCCTACCTAGAAGCTTTCATTAAATTGTTGGGGTCTATATAATCCTACGTTTTCTTAGACCTAAAGTTCAGTATTTTGGTTTTAAAACTGTGTATTGGAAGTAGTGGTGATGTGCAAAGCCAGCCATGATGTAGAATAAAGGGTTATTTTTGGGAACTACCTGAAAGACTGCCTACGTGTGGGACTGCCACTTCCCTAGGGGAGTGTTTGTAGCCTGTTATAACTAGCATATAAAGAGCCCTTGAATGCTTTCAAAGGACTCTTGATGTATCATTGCCTTTCAACCTTGTAAGAACCTATGAAATAGTAGGTTTTATTTTCTACATTTTATAGATGAGGAAACCAGACCTTAAGAGGACAGCCTGCCTGCCCAAGGTCACTCTGCTAGAAAGGGTGGAACTTGGATTTGAAACCCTGTCTTTTGCTGGCCAGGTCCATTCTCTTATCTCCTGCAGAGGCAGGAAGGCATAAGGAAATTCCACTTACTTGCAGTGCCCATTTCCTGCTGCCGTCCCCACCCCAGTCCCAGCATATGTACCGGGGACATTGGGAATCAGAGAAGGTAGATATGGGGACCTTTGTTTTCCATGTGTGAATTTCTTTGATGCAGCGAGCTGCAAAAGGCTACCCCCTGTCTCCCAGACTAGTTCTGTACACTGATGATCGTCTCTTCTCCTTGCTTATCCCCAAATCCTCTAACTGGCATTTGGAAATGGTATTCTTATTGTATATAAAATAAACTTTTTAAAAATAAAAATGTCGGGTAAACCATTTAATGTAATAGCATTCATATTATAAAGGAATGTTGTGATGAATCCTTTTGTACTATTTAATTCATATAGGTGAAGCATGTTCTGTTGTGTGTGACTGAAGTTTCTTAGAAAATAACTTATTTGTACTGAAACGGATGGATTTAAATAGCCTTCCAAACAAAAGTTTACAAGTTGATTACAAATAATATTAATTGAGTGATGGAAAATTTTCGCTCTTTTTCATGTTGTGGACATGAGGCAAGGTTAGTAATAGAAGAGCAGACAGGAGAGAACCAGTGGTAGTGCGGCGTGGAAGATCAGGTCCTCGTGGGGGGAAATGGTTTAAGGTCAAGGCTGCTCAGCAGGAAGTGAAAGGGATCATTGGGTTGGTGCTCATGCTAGTGCACATACGATGTGTGCAATGGCACCGCGTGATAGTGACCGGAGTGAAGAGAGTCACTGGAGGGAAGGAAGGCTGGATACGTTGTGTGCAGACTTTTATGAAGGACCTTGGAAATGGGGCAGCATTTTGGTTTGTTTGGGCCAGAGCGTGGAGACACTGAAGGGATGGGAACATAGCTACTGTCCTTTTGCTCTTTTTTTCCGTACTACGAAACATCTTCAGAGAGTACCCTGTCCTTCTGTCCTCATTGCCTTGGCTTCCTCAACTTGGAACGATCTGGAAATACACCAGGAACGCCCGTCTCCCTTTGTTCTGCTACAACAGCTTGCTCATACATAACAGTCACTAGAAGCCCCCTGGTGGTCAGGCAAGTCCAATCTCTTTTTCCCTAGTCCTAGTTCCTTGATTTCTCTCTGCAGCAGTTGACACACCTTATCAAATTGTATGGCGTTAGCTGCTTCACAGATGCTAGTGATTCTAAATCTTTCTCTAGCCTGGGCCTTTCGCCAGGGCTTCTGACCTGTCCCGCTGTCTTCCAGACAGCTTCGTGTGGAAGCTGCACATCCTCCAACGAATACAAACCTCACTGGACCAGTTACCCCTCTCCAGCCTTTCTGGCTAGCTACCGGTGGCCTCTGGTTGGGCAGTGGCATCACAATCTCCCCTGCCACCCAGGTCAGAAACCTGGGCCCTTCCCTCTCCATCTCACCTCACAAATGGACACATCAAGCCCTGAGGAATCTATTCCTTAAATTATGTCAGATATCTCCCACTTCCCCCTAATAGTGGCTATTGTTCTAATTCAAGTTCCCATCATTTTCTAGATGTGTGGGAAAATCAGATTCTTGGGCATGCCTAGCGCAGATCTCAGGAGAACTTTTTTGCATAAACATATGCAGCCCCAGGGAGAAGGCTCAGTACAGTGGCCTCATGTTGTCCAGAGAACTCCGCCCCTAACCGGGCTCACACTCTCTTTACAGCCCTCACAGCAGCCATTACAGTTACAAAAGGGGACAGGCGGCCCACCGCTGTTGCATGGGGGTTGGTAGCTTTAAAAGAACATGTTTTCTTCATGTTAACAGTCCTGGTGGTTATATTCCTGAATATTCTACTCCTCTCTGTTATCTCCAGTTTTCCATCTGAATGAAGCCACAGGAGTAAGCGTGAGGTTCCTTGTTGAAGTTCTACACCTAGGACATGACCGATGTTTACTGATTTCCCCGTCTTCCTCTGTGCACACCTCCAATCCGACCTCGAAAGCACTGGTTGAGGGGTTGCTTTTTGTGGCTCCTAATGGCCCAGACCAGTGATTTTCAACACAGGGCAAGTGTGAAAATTTTAAAAATTACCCACAGAAATCAGTGCACTTTACTTCACAACATAGCACCTATGTACCCTTATGCATATATAACTGGAGCAAAGTATTCACAAATTGTCTTTAGTAATTGTGATATACTGTGTTTTCTCTTAATTTTTATTGGGCGTGGTGAGAGTTACAAATCTGATATCACTTTTCACTAGCTCGTGGTTCCAATATTGCTTGCACAGAAAAGTCTTCTAGAAAGCTTTACATTTTTTTTTCAGTGCCCAGTCTCCACTGTGGAACAATTAGAATTTCATGGGGTAGGAGCCCACAAAGCTCATGTGCAGGCTTCCGTGAGTCTTCTTGGCTTCTTACAATTTCTTAGCCTCACTAATGAAATCTGGTCCTACCTTTATTATAGCAAGTAGTCACTGGTTTTGCATTTTTTTAAAATTAATTTTAATGGGGTGACACCAATAAATCAGGGTACATATGTACAACAAAAACATCTCCAGGTTATCTTATCATTTGATTATGTTGCATACCTGTCACCCAAAGTCAAATTGTCCTCTGTCACCTTCTGTCAGGTTTTCTTTGTGCCCCTCCCCTCCTCCCTATCCCACCCTCCCTTCTCTCCCCCCACCACGTAACCACCACTCTCTTGTCCATGTCTCATAGTCTCACTTTTATGTCCCACCTATGTATGAAATCATGCTGTTCTCAGTTTTTTTTCTGATTTACTTATTTCACTCCGTATAATGTTATCAAGGTCCATCCATTTTGTTGTAAATGATCCGATGTCATCATTTCTTCTGGCTGAGTAGTATTCCATAGTATATATGTACCAAAGCTTTTTAATCCACTTGTCCTCTGATGGACACTTGGGCTGTTTTCAGATCTTCGCTATTGTGAACAATGCTGCCACGAACATGGGGGCACATTTCTTCTTTTCAACCAGTGCTATGGTATTCTTAGAGTATATTCCTATAAGTGGGATAGCTGGGTCAAAAGGCAGTTCAATTTTTAATTTTTTGAGGAATCACCATACTTTTTTCCACAGTGGCTGCACCAGTCTGCATTCCCACCAGCAGTGCAGGAGGGTTCCCTTTTCTCCACATCCTCGCCAGCACTTATTCTGTGTTGTTCTGCTGATGAGCGCCATTCTGACTGGTGTGAGGTGATATCTCATTGTGGTTTTAATTTGCATTTCTCTAATGATTAGTGATGTTGAGCATTTTTTCATATGCCTATTGGCCATCTGTATATCCTCTTTGGAGAAATTTCTATTCATTTCTTTTGCCCATTTTTTAAAATTTTATTTTATTTTATTTTATTCATTTTAGAGAGGAGACACAGAGTGAGAGAGAGAGAGAGAGAGAAGGGGGGGAGGAGCTGGAAGCATCAACTCCCATATGTGCCTTGACCGGACCAGTGCAGGGTTTTGAACTGGCGACCTCAGTGTTCCCAGGTCGGCGCTTTATCCACTGCGCCACCACAGGTCAGGCTATTTTGCCCATTTTTTGATTGGATTGTTTGTCTTCCTGGTGTTGAGTTTTGTAAGTTCTTTATAAATTTTGGTTATTAACCCCTTATCAGACGTGTTGTCGAATATGTTCTCCCATTGTGTGTGGTTTGTCTTTTAATTCTGTTCTTATTGTCTTTAGCTGTGCAAAAACTTTTTAGTTTGATATAGTCCCATTTGTTTATCTTGCCTTTTATTTCATTTGCCCGTGGAGATAAATCGGCAAATATATTGCTGCTACAGATGTCGGGGAGCTTGCTGCCTATGTTTTCTTCTAAGATGCTTATGGTTCACGGCTTACGTTTAAGTCTTTTATCCATTTTGAGTTTGTTTTTGTGAATGGTGTAAGTTGATGGTCTAGTTTCATTTTTTTGCAGGTAGATGTCCAATTTTCCCAGCACCATTTGTTAAAGAGGCTGTCTTTACTCCATTGTATGTTCTTTCCTCCTTTGTCAAATATCAGTTGTCCATAAAGCTGTGGGTTTATTTCTGGGTTCTCTGTTCTGTTCCATTGATCTATGTGCCTGTTCTTATGCCAGTACCAGGCTGTCTTGAGTATAATGGCCTTGTAGTAAACCTTGATATCCGGAAGAGTAATACCTCCTGGTTTATTTTTTCTTTTTAAGATTTATGAGGCTATTCGTGTTCTTTTTTGGTTCCATATAAATTTTTGGAATATGTGTTCTATATCTTTGAAGTATGTCATTGGTATTTTAATTGGTATTGCATTGAATTTATAAATTGCTTTGGGTAATATAGACATTTTAATGATGTTTATTCTTCCTAACCATGAGCACGGCATATGCTTCCACTTGTTTGTATCTTCCTTGATTTCTTTTATCAATGTTTTATAATTTTCCGAGTACAAGTCCTTAACCTCCTTGGTTAAATTTATTCCTAGGTACTTTATTTTTTTGGCTGCAATAGTGAAGGGGATTGTTTCCTTAATTTCTTTTGCTGACAGTTCATTGTTGGTATATAGAAATGTCTCTGATTTCTGAGTATTAATTTTATATCCTGCCACCTTGCTGAATTCATTTATAAGGTCCAGTAGTTTTTTGACTGAGACTTTAGGGTTTTCTACATACAATATCATATCATCTGCGAATAATGACAGTTTTATCTTCTTTTCCAATTTGGATGCCTTTTATTTCTTCTTCTTGTCTGATTGCTGTAGCTAGGACTTCCAGAACTATGTTGAATAAAAGTGGTGAAAGGGGGCACCCCTGCCTGGTTCCTGATCTTAAGGGGATTGCTTTTAATTTTTGTCCATTTAGTATGATGTTTGCTGTGGGTTTGTCGTAGATGGCCTTTATCATGTTAAGGAATGTTCCCTGTATTCTCACTTTACTGAGAGTTTTGAGCATGAATGGGTGCTGGATTTTATCAAATGCCTTTTCTGCATCTATTGAAATTATCATGTGATTTTTGTCCTTCCTTTTGTTTATGTCATGAATCACATTGATTGATTTGCGAATATTGAACCAGCCTTGCCTCTCCAGAATAAATCCCACTTGATCATGGTGTATGATTTTTTTCATATATTGCTGAATCTGGTTAGCTAATATTTTGTTGAGAATTTTAGTGTCTAAATTCATCAAGAATATAGGCCTATAATTTTCTTTCTTTGTGTTGTCTTTGCCCCATTTTGGGATCAGAATTATGCTCGCTTCATAAAAGGAGTTTGGAAGTCTTCCCTCCTCTTGAATTTTTTGAAATAACTTGAGAAAGATAGGAGTTAGTTCTTCTTTGAATTTTTGATAGAATTCACTTGTGAAGCCATCAGGCCCAGGACTTTTCTTTTTTGGGAGTTTTTTGATAACTGTTTTGATCTCATTTGTTGTAGTTGGTCTATTGAGGTGTTCTGATTCTTCCAGATTGATTTTTGGAAGATTATATGATTCAAGAAATTTGTCCATTTCACCTAGGTTGTCTAATTTTTTGGCATATAGTTCTTCATAGTATTTTCTTACAATACTTTGTGTTTCTGTTGTGTCAGTTGTTATTTCTCCACTGTCCTGTCTAATTTTATTTATTTGAGTCCTCTCTCTTTTTTTCTTGGTGAGTCCAGTTAAAGGTTCATCAATCTTGTTTACCTTTTCAAAGAGCCAGCTTCTGGTTTCATTGATCCTCTGTATTGTTTCCTTATCCTCTATGTCATTTATTTCTGCTCTGATCTTTATTATTTCCTTCCTTCTACTGGTCCTGGGTTTTATTTGCTGTTGTTTTTCTAGTTCTTTTAGATGCAGGGTCAGGTTGCTTATTTGAGCTTTTCTAGCTACTTTTGATATGCCTGTAATGCAATGAACTTCCCTCTCAGTACTGCTTTTGCTGTGTCCCATAAATTTTTTTTTTTTTAAAGGAAGAAGATTATTTATTTATTTATTTTTTTACAGAGACTGAGAGAGAGTCAGAGAGAGAGATAGACAGGGACAGACAGACAGGAATGGAGAGAGGTGAGAAGCATCAATCATCAGTTTTTCGTGGCTGTTGTGACACCATAGTTGTTCATTGATTGCTTTCTCATATGTGCCTTGACCATGGGCCTTCAGCAGACCGAGCAACCCCTTGCTAGAGCCAGCAACCTTGGGTCCAAGCCCGTGAGATTTAGCTCAAGCCAGATGAGCCCGCACTCAAGCTGGCGACCTTGGGGTCTCGAACCTGGGTCCTTCTGCATCCCAGACCAACGCCCCATCCACTGTGCCACCGCCTGGTCAGGCTGTGTCCCATAAATTTTGAGTTGATGTATGCTCATTATCATTCGTTTCTAGAAACCTTTTTATTTCTTCTTTGATCTCATTGTTAATCCATTCATTATTTAATATCATGCTATTTAGTTTCCAAGTGTTTGAGTATTTTTCAGTTTTTCTTTTGTGGTTAATTTCTAGTTTCATGGCATTTTGATCAGAGAAAATGCTTGATATGATTTCAATCTTCTTAAATTTATTGAGACCATTTTTGTGTCCTAACATGTGGTCTATCCTAGAAAACGTACCATGAGTGCTTGAGAAGAATGTATATTCTAGTGCTTTAGGGTGAAAAGTTCTGAAGATATCTATTAAATCAAGTTGATCTAGTGTATCCTTTAAGTCTGCTGTTTCTTTATTAATTTTCTTTCTTGAGGATCTATCCATTGTTGTTAGTGGGGTATTGAAATCCCCTACTATTATGGTATTGCTGTTAATCTCGCCCTTTATATCCATCAAAGTCTGCTTTATGTATGTCGGAGCTCCCATATTTGGTGCGTATATATTTATAATAGTTATATCTTCCTGTTGAATTGTTCCCTTTATCATTATGTAGTGTCCTTCTTTATCTCTTACTACAGCCTTTGTTTTAAAATCCATTTTGTCAGATATAAGTATTGCTACCCTGGCTTTTTTTTCATTTCCATTTGCATGAAATATTTTTCTCCATCCTTTTACCTTCAGTCTATGTGCATCTTTTGTTTTAAGGTGTGTCTCTTGTAGACAACATATGTATGGGTCCTGTTTCTTTATCTACGCAGCTACCCTATGTCTTTTGATTGGATCATTTAATCCATTTACATTTAAGGTTATTATTGATATGTAGTTGTTTATTGCCATTTTATTCTTTAAAGCTGTATTCTTCTTTTGCTATATTCTTTCCTCCCTTTGAACTGTTCACAACAGGCCCCTTAGTACTCTTGCAGAATTCGTTTGGTTTTAATGAATTCCTTGAGGCTTTCTTTGTCTGGGAAGCTCTTTATTTCTCCTTCAATTTTAAATGTTAGCCTTGTTGGATAGAGTAGTCTTGGTTGTAGGTTCTTGTTCTGCATTACTTTGATTATATCTTGCCATTCCCTTCTGGCCTCAAGTGTTTCTGTTGAGAAGTGAGATGTCCTCCTTATGGGGGCTCCTTTGTAGGTGATAGCCTTTTGTTCTCTAGCAGCTTTTAAAATTTTCTCTTTATCCCTTAGCTTTGGTATTTTAACTATGATGTGTCTTGGTGTAGATTTTTTTGGGTTTCTCTTTAATGAAGTTCTGTGTGCTTCTTGAACATGTGGAATGTTTCCCAGCTTTAATTTAGGGAAGTTTTCTGCTATGATTTGATTGAACAAAGTTTCTATTTCCTGTTTTCTCTCCTCTTCTTCAGGAACCCCTATGATGCGAATGTTGTTTCTCTTCATGTTGTCACAGAGCTCCCTTAGAGTTTCCTCACATTTTTTGAGTCTCTTTTCCTTTTTCTTCTCTGCTTCTGTGCCTTTGTTTATTGTGTCCTCTAACTCGCTGATTCGATCCTCAGCGTGATTCATCCTGCTTTTAATTCCTTCCATTGTGGTCTTCAGTTCTGATACTGTATTTGTCATTTCTGTCTGATTCTTTTTTATTATTTCAATTTCGTTTTTCATACTTGTTATCTCTTTATTTAGGTGTTCATAGTGACTATCCATTGTTGCTCTAATTTCTTTGAACATCCTAACTATCATTACTCTAAATTCTGCTTCTGGTAATTTGGTTAAATCTGGTTCATTCAGTCCTTCTCTGGGGATTTCTCTTGATTCATTTGGTTTGCATTCCTCTGCCTGCCCATTTTGTCTGTGTATAAGCAAGTTGTGGCCACTGGAGTCCAGTAGGTGTTGCCTTTGAGTTCTCTAGGTGTGGTCTGTCTTCAGGCCCGCCAACCCCTCTGCCGCTGCCTAGGGCAGTTGGGTATGGGAGTTGCCAGTGCTGGCCCACTATGGCTGTTGCTGTGATTTCTGCCTCTCCTCTGCGGGAGGGGCTGTCACTCAAGCCACAAGCCTCAGCACCAAGGGCAGAGGTGAGCACCTTTGCACAGCTGCGGACCCAGCCTGTTTCCTGGCTGCCGCCCAGCACCCGCAGTCAGAACCTGCTCGCCACAGTTTTGCGGGTTGGGTGGGGCTTTTGACGTGCTCTCAGCTGTGAGCCTTTGCCTGTCCGGAGCTTTAGCCCCGTCCTCGAGGCCAGGGCCCTCCTGCGCAGGGTTGCAAACCGCGGTTTATTGGGCTGGGCGTGTTTGCTGGTGTGAGCTCAGCTGCGGACTTCCGCTCGTCCCAGACTCTACCCCGCCCCCGCGTTCAGAGCGAACTCGTGCACGGAGGATGGCAAACCGTGGTTTCTCTGGCTGGGCGGGGCTGGTGGCGTGAGCTCAGCCGCGAGCCCCCGCCCATCCCTGGTCCTAGCCCCGTCCCCACGGTCAGGGCCGGCTTGCGCAGGGTCGCAGAGCAGATCTCTACCCGTTCCTGGCCTCCCGCTTTTCCCCCTCAGGTGGGGTTATAGGCGGGCCCGCAGCTGCCGGACCGCTTTCACGCATCCCCTCTGACCCTGCTGGGCTAGACCGAGCTCACACCAGCTGGGCCTCCGCTCACGCCAACAGAACCGCATTTTAGCGTCCTGTCACCACCAAACCCTTCAGCAACCCTCAGCAGAGTAGGAAGGGCCCTAAGTCTCCACACTGTAGGCCTGGGAGCTCCCTCCCTCTAAGCAGCTCTGCTCTAATTGCCGCGGGAGAGCTTGTTTGGCTAGTGTCCTGTCTCCCTTTGCTGGTATTGCTAGTTCCAGGGGCAATATTCATTTTCGATTAGGGAAGTGACTTAGCCCAGGGGTTAGGGTGGCTGTCCCTCAGAGTGTCCTTGTGCCTTCAGTCCACTCTCTGTTCCCGCTGCTGTGTTCCTCTCCTCTGTCCCCGTTCCCCGGAGCCCCAGTTGAGTAGTTGTGAGAGAGGTTTTCTGCGCTGTCCCTTTAGAAAGAATCTTAGGTCTGAGAAAACTCTTTCTCACAAACAGTATCCTCACTTGTTTCACAGCTCAAAACTGTCCAAACGCCTCTTCTAGGCTCTGGGACTGCAGACTGGGGCTTTGTTCCTGGGACCCAGGTCCCTCCCTCTCCGCCAAACTCTCCTCCCGCCATGCGGGTCTCTCGGGGCTGCCGTTCGCTCCGGGGAGCTGGGCAGCCCTCTTCGTGTTTTCGCTATTCCTACCAGCCTCAATGTGGCTTCTTCTGTGTTCCTTGGTTGAAGAGTCTACTTAGTTTAGTTCAAAGTTGGTTTATCCAGATGATGGTTCTTAAAATTGAGTTATAATCCACTTTGGTTCTGGGAGTTGGAAGTTGGTACGTCCGCCTACTCCATCACCATCTTGCTCCTCCGGTTTTGCATTTTTTGATGTGCTTATCTTAGACTATGAATTCCTCGAGGGCAAGAGACAGTCTCCTTCACCATCCTGTCCCTGGCACCCGGCACACAGTAGCTTCATCCTGGAAGATCGGCCGAGGGCAAAAAGGTGCAAGTGAGGCAGAGAATGAACCATCTTCTTTGCCTTTCTGATTCCTTGTCTTTCTTCCTGGCTATCCTCTTATTTCCTACTGCTCTTGTTTTGTTTTTCATTCGCCGACCCTTCTTCCTTAGCCCACTTCTGAATTAGCAAACGCGCCCTCAGCCCTCGGCCGGCCCTCTCCTCCTCCTAGTGATCTGGTCTGGGCCTGTGGCTTCCCCTCCGCACCTGCCCACAGCTTCCAAAGCCACACCTCCAATCCTCCCTCCTCTGAGGTTCAGACTGCTTTTCTAGCTGTTCTGGGTGATGCATCGTGGTTGAGAGCTTGACTCCAGTGTCAGAGGCTACAGGAATGGGTTCAGGTTCCAGATCAAACACTCTCTCTTCCAATTTCTTAAGATCTTTATTCTCCTTGGTGGTGGATTTGGGATGATGAGTGGTATTCAGTTTGCAGGGTTGTTTTGAGGGTTCCATGAAACAGTGTGTTTCAAGCTCTTGGCACAGTGCCTGGCTGGCGCAGAGTCGGTGCTCAATAATTGCTAGGTGCTATGACTGACATTTCCATCTGAGGCCCTGCAGACCCCCTAGGCTGTCCCCAAAACAGCATCATCTCTCTTATACCTCTTACCTGTTTTCAAACTTCCCAACTTCTTCCTCAAGTAACACTGGTGCTAGTGGTGGACACAGATGTGACATGGGGCTGGGAATGACCTCTGTGGGTCCTTGGCATCTCCACAGACCTCAGCATCCCTCAGCCAGATGGGTAAAACCGCCTACCTTCCTTCCGGGCAGGTTCTCTAATCCAAACCCTGTCGGGTCTGCTTCTGCCAGCTTGATTTTTGTAAAATGCGAAGCAAATCTGACCATGTCACACCCACGCTCCTTTACTTACCCTGTTAAATCTTTTAAGGATGGGGTTAAACCCAGGGGCCATGGGACAAATAAGGTTCTTCGTTATGTGGCCTGTACCTGTATTCCATTTTCTCCTGTACTATACCTTGTTGTTTCGTGCCTTGTTATCTGCTCTTCTTCCTCTTGAAATGTCCTAACTTCTTACCTAACCTCATCCGCCACCAGTGTGAGTTTTGTCGCTTCGACAGCTGACTGTCCACCTAGAACCCTGAGAAACTAATGGTACGGTAATTATTTAACCGGGCATGTTTTCTATTCACTATCCCGCTTCCCCTCGCGGCTGAGCTCATGGACAGCAGGCAACACTTTTTATTTTGATTTTAATGTGGTTTTGTCCTGAGTTGCCAGCCCACGCCTTTACATATAATAGGAATTCAATGATTTATGATGAAGGAACTTTGAGAGTCTGTGCTTTGGAATTAGGAGACAGTATAATTAGTTCAAGTCTTTCTTTATCTTGTGTGAGTATGTGTTCGGTAATGTGACCCTATTAAAACTATTGTATCTTGTGCAATGCTTTGTTAGACATGGCAGCATGTTGTGGCATGTCTTGGGAACAGGAACTGTCTGACAGTATATTCTCTTCCGTTATTTAAGTTGTGCGTACATTCAGCAAACATTGCTTTGGCAGTCGAGAATTCTACCACTGAACCACCCATGTGACAAACATCCCTTTGGGCAGCTACTTTGTACCAGGCACAGGCAAGGCATAAAAGCAAATAGTAATAGTACCACCATAATAGTTCTAATGATTATATAGGTCCTCTCTCTTTTTTTTTTAAATTTCTTTTTTGTTTTTCTGAGGTGAGAAGTGGGAGGCAGACAGACAGACTCCCGCATGCACCCGACCCGGGGTCAATGCTCTGCCCATCTGGACCTTTGCTCTGATTCGACTGGAGCCATTCTAGCACCTGGGGCGGAGGCCATGGAGCCATCCTCAGCACCCAGGCCAACTTTGCTCCAATGGAGCCTTGGCTGCAGGAGGGGAAGAGAGAGACAGAGAGAAAGGAGAGGGGGAAGGGTGGAGAAGCAGATGGGCGCTTCTCCTGTGTGTTCCCTGACCGGGAATCGAACCCAGGACTTCCACACGCCAGGCTGATGCTCTACCACTGAACTAGCCAGTCCAGGCCTGTAGCTCCTCTCTTTTGCACCTAAGTTAGCTCATGAGATCAACCACCTTCTGAATATGAGTAAACAGAGGCTCATATTTGAAATTTCTTTTCTAAGGGAATGCAGCTAATAAGTGGAAAACCAGCTTTGAACTAAGGTCTGCCTTATTCCTGAGCCCATTGCTCCTTTCAACTTCAAATGCCGCCTCATAGGTACCAATTGTTGAATGCATTCTGTCTCTGAGGTGCTGAATATTCATTATTTTGATATAATTCTCCTAATACTCTGCAAGGCATTATCTGTCCTCATTTCTGGAGAGGAAATGGGCTCAGAGAGGTTAAGTAACCTGTGCAACATCACACAAAACTTGTGACAAATTGGAGAGCTGAGACACTCCTTCAGGTCTGCTTGCCTCCTATGCCCATTCTGTGTCCACTTAGCACATGGCGTGGTCCAGCCAGGGGCAAGAGGCTGTATGGGGAATTGAAGGTCAGCGTTCTCAGTGCAGGACTTAAATAACAAGGGCAAGGAGCTGCTGGTTCTCTTCTCTTTCTTTTCTTTTCATCAAGTGAGAGGCAGGGAGGTAGAGAGACAGACTCCTACATGTGTCCCCTGACTGGGATCCACCTGGCACCCCCCACACCCCAATCTGGGGCTGATGTTCTGCCCATGTGGGGCCTCTGCTCTCTTGCTTAGCAACTGAAGTATTTTAGTGCCTGAGGAGAGGCCAGGGAGCTATCCTCAGGGCCCGGGCCAACTTGTTCATTTGAGCCATGGCTGTGGGAAGGGAAGAGAGAGAGGCGGGGGGAGGAGTGGAGAAACATGGTTGCTTTTGTGTGCCCTGACCAGGCATTGAACCCGGGACTTCCACATGCCAGGCTGATGTGCTTCTGCTGAGCCAACCAGCAGGGCAAGGAGCTGCTGGTTCAACAAGTAAGGAATGAAGATAGCTTTTAAAGCTGTGTGCTCAAAATGTTCTGATCATGCCAGTACTATGCTAAGTCATTCATTCACTCATTCATCCATTCATCAAATATTGTTGGGCCTTCATTTTGCTATACTAGTGGAAATTGATACAAACATGAGAAAGGAAAAATCATTTTTTAAAAACACATAGCTTTCCTAGGAGAAAGGGGTAGAGGATGAGACAGGGAAACAAATGGCCACGGCAAAAATAAGAGCTACACCGGAGCTCCTCACCCAGTCCTACTCACCAGGCATGGGAAACAAATCAGCAGCTGCCCCTGGGTCTGCAAGGCCCCCAGGATCTGTCTGCCAATGTCTCTGACCCCCTGTGCAAAGCCACATGTGCCTACTTTTGGTTGTCCAGGTTGCCAAACGACTTTCTGCCACAGGGCCTTTGCCCCTGCTGTTCCCATGGCCCTACACACTCCTCTGGTCTCTGCATTCAGGACTTAGCTCAGTGTCTCCTCCTCAGAGAGGCCTTCCCTGACTGCCCTCCCTTTCACTCTGTCACATTATCTAGTCCTCCCTTCACTCCTGGCACTAATCCCCATCTAAACATCAGTATATTTAGTGGTTAAGAGCATGAGATCTGGACCTAGGCAGCTTGGGTTCTAATCTCAGTTCTGACGTATTATTAGCTAAGTAATTTTGGGCAAGCTTTTTAACCCTTATGCATCTCCATCTTCTCATCTGAAGATGGGAATAATAATAGCACTCCCATCTCATAGTGTACTATTGTGGGGATTAACTGAGTTTCTATATATCTATATATATGTCTTGAATAGTGCCTCACGCTTAGGGGGTATGTAAAAAGTCCAAAATAAGCGAACCACGATATGCTCGCTCATCCGTCTAATACTTGCTGTGTTTTAATACGCAGGGCTGGGAATACAACAGTGAATGAGCAGCGCAGGCACAGCCTCAGTCCACAGGGAGCTTGCTGCCTGTCTGAAGCTCTTCCCTTGTTGACACAGATATACATTTTTCTTGTAAACTTTTGCCTAGAAGTCATCTAAACTTTTCCTGTTCATTCTAGTTTCTCGCCTCCATGTGACCCACTTCCTGTGTTGGGACTCCTAGTGCCCCCACTCCTAGTGCCTTATTATGGCGTAAGATGACACGTCAGTCTGTGTATTTTCACTCCCACTTTGTTGCTTATAGTTGTGTCCCTTCCTTTACTGTTAGACTCTGCTAGAGCTTAAGCTAATGAGGAAACTAACTATGGAAGTTCACCAAGGAGATGACAAAAGCAGGGTAACAGCTAAAAGGCCTACCTCTTGGCTTCGTCATGTTCTGCCCTTATTGTTCAGAATGTTCCGTAACTGATCATCGAAGCATCCCTTTCCCCAAGTCTGCCTAATTTCTTCTTGCCTACATTTTACTTCCTCTTGGAAGGAAGTCTTCCTTGACTTTCCAAGACAGTGGGGTCCTGAGAAGACCTTATGCTCAGCCCTGTGGTCAGAGGTTATTGCACTGTAGGAGAACCGTCTACTGTCTGTCTCCCGCATTCATCTGCACGTGCCATATGGCCTGACACCTGTTTTTTGTCTTCTTCTCCATTGTATCCTCAATCCAGCAATACCCTCTTGCTGTTAACAGTAATGGTTTTGTGTATATATTGAACTTAGGGAGAGGACAGGAACCAATAAAGTAGGTAAATTAGGAAACAATGATTTGTCCTGTCTTATAATTTTTGCAAGATTCCACTGAGTATGGACTCAGGATTATTGGTATTAAAAGAACCCCCATACTTCAGTGGTTTAACCCACCAATAACTTTCTTGATTATGTAATGGTCCTTGTAAGTGTTCAATTAGCAACCTATCAAATCTTGTGGCTCCACTGTCCTAATGTCCTTGCAGTCCCCTGTGATTGACTGGCAGGTGGGGGAAGAGAGAAAAAGAAGAGAATCTTTCAAGGGGTTTTCTTCTGGGTCACACTGGAAGTGACACACGTCATTTCCCATCCAGGGACCCCAGCTCAGTTACATGGCCCCACAAACTGCTGGGGACCTGGGAAGAGCATCCTAGCTGTGTGCCCAGAAGGGAAGGGGACTATGTTTTGGTGACGCACAGCAATGTCTGGCCCTGGGAGTACAGCAGAGCCAGGTGGCCCTGTGGTAAAGTGAGGTCCTTGTCAGCCTGCAGTGGGAGTAAAGAATTGCACTGACGTCCACCATTTTGGCTTTGCAGACAAGCTCATGTGATCAAAATCTAAGTCTTTGCCTCGAACTCATTGAACAAGTTGCCAAGGTGCAGGGACAACTCTTTGGAATCCTCACTGTAACAGCTCAAGAAGGTGAGGATAGCCTGTGCCTTCCCATCCAGGCTTTCTTCTCCCCCCCCCCCCTTTTTTCTTTTCTTTTCTTTGTGCTCTCTGAGTTGGTGTGGTTGAATTTCTCTAGCTGACCTGGTTTGTGGATTCTTTTAGGAGGACATTATGATGGTGTGGAAGTCATCAAATCGCGTCTTTTGCCTTGGCTGGAGGCCTCCTTTACTGCTGCTTCCCTGGGAAAACCCGTTGACAGCAAGGTCCCCTCCCTACAGGTAAGGATGTAAGAGGACTCCCCTCGACTTTCAGTATCCTGATCAGACTCTGGGAACTCAAACATACATAAGATAATGGTTTGACTAGAGAGGGGCTCAACTCTACTTATGGAAATAGATCATAGGTATTAAAGGTGAATTTCTATTTATAGTAGTGTGGGGCAGAATGGATTGAATTTTCTCTTAAGACGGACCTGGATTCAAATCTCAGCTTTGCCTATTTATTAATGGTGTGATCAGGCAAATCAATGAGCCTTGGCTTCCTCAGCTATAAAAAGGGCCTGGTCATGTTCTAGATTTGGGATATTGGTTGGTCCACATTAGGCATTAAATAGTAACTTTTAAATGACAAAATAGTCACCTAGAGAGTTAGGGTATGACAGGAGCTAAGAAGATAAAGTGATTTTTAGATAGGGAAAGCTCAGTATTCTGAAAGAGTCAAATAAAACTAATTGGAAATTTTCACGATGAGAAGATAGCTCAATTCTGGTAGACCGACACAGGGAGTCCTAGTTTGTGGTTGATCTTGGTGGTTTCCATGGACAGGGTCAGTGTTTTAACAGTTGAAGACCAGACTGGAAACAACATATACCTACTTAAGGCATTGGCATTATTGTATCTGGATAAGAGAAACATTAGTGATCTTGATTTTAAATGTTTACATGGATCTCCATACATTTCTTTCTAATAATAAAACATATAGAGCAGGCTGTTCTAAGCCACAGGGCCTTATGGGGTAGTGGCTGAAGGATCCCTGTTGGAGATCACTGAACAGAATTCTTGTCCCTTTTCTGTGGTCCTGAGTAGGTTGTCTAACCTTTTATGTCATAGTGTCCTCACTTGCTAATTGGGGACAATGCTTTTGCTAGCCTAATAGGGTCATTGTGAGAATTAAATGTGATAAGCGTGAGAAACAACTTATATGTGGTAAGTACTTTATAGACTTACACACAATTTTTTTCTCTGTCGATTTTCATATGATTCTTAGATTTTTACCCCCTCTGCATGTTATTCTGGGTATAGAGATATAGGAGGATATTTAAATGTCTTTTTTTAAATTAAATTTTATTTTTTTGTACTTTTCCAAAGCCAGAAGCGGGGAGGCAGTCAGACAGACTCCCGCATGCACCTGACCAGGATCCACCCGGCATGCCCACTAAGGGGTGATGCTCTGTCCATCTAGGGCGTTGCTCCTTTGCAGCCAGAGTCATTGCGCCTGAGGCAGAGGCCATGGAGACGTCCTCAGTGCCCTGGCCAACTTGGCTCCAGTGGAACCTTGACTGAGCGAGGGGAAGAGAGAGATAGAGAAAAAGGAGAGGGTGAAACAGATGAGCGCTTCTTCTGTGTGCCCTGGCCGGGAATCAAACCTGGGACTTTCACATGCTGGGCATCCCGCTGAGCCAACCAGCCAGGCATAAATGTCTTTTTTTAAAATTTGAGGTATAATTTACCTATAGTGACATCCATAGGTTGATGAATTTTGAGAAATGTGTATATCTGTGTAACTCAGACCCCTACTAAGATATAAAATATTTCCATCACTCCAGAACATTCCTGTGTCACTTCCCAGGTACATCCCTCCACCCCCAGGGCAACCACCCTTCTGATTTTATTATTCCAGATTAGTTTTGTCTTCACTAGGACTTCCTATATATGGAACTCTCCCTTATGTGCTATTTTGTGCTTGACTTCCTTTGCTCAGCATAATATTTGTGCAACATGTCTATGGTTTCATGTCTTCAGACTATTTTTGTGATGTGTGTATCTTTCCAGGACACCTTTGACAGGGAGAGACAGAAGGAGTTTGGCGTTCGGGATCGGCAGCTGGACTCGGAGCTGAACACAACTCGTAGTCAACTCAACCAGGTTCAAGACGAGTAAGAGGAATGCAAGTTATCTTTTTCCAAAAAGAGTTGTTTGTTCTTTATTTAATTTTTAATTTTGAAAGGCGAATCATGTAAAGTGATTTGCTAACAAGTAATGTGTGTGTGTGTGTGTGTGTGGTGTGTGTGTGTGTGTGTGTGTGTGTGTGAGAGAGAGAGAGAGAGAGAGAGAGAGAGAGAGTTGGGAGTCACTGTCTTTGAATTTGGGGCCAGGATTTCCTCTGTACGTCGTTATGATCCCTAAGACCCTGGTCCCCTTGGCCCCATTCCTGGGCCTACTTTTCTTGAGCTCCATTATTAGCCCATATTTATAAACAGTAGAGATGTTACATGAAGATCTGTTTTGAGGGAGGAAAATGAGAAGCTGTGGCGGGAAGGGTTAAGGAGGGTAAGAGAGCAGAAACAAGATGAAGCAGGCTGAGTTTACTTGTCAGGGGTATTCATTTGGGGCTTGAGACTGAGAGATCTGGTTCTTTAAATGACGAACCATTCCAGATTCTGGAATGACTATCAGATAGAAAAGTGTATTTTAAAAATGTTAAGCAGTCTAAGGAAGCAACAGACATGAGATGCCTGCTGTGTACAAAACCAGGGGAGCTTGCCTGCTTGCCAAATTTTGGTTTTACTTAAGGAAGACAGATATACGTATATGAAACTGCATTCAGCATACAAAACTGCATTCAGCATACCTAACAAAAACCCATCAATCAATAAGGTATTTCTCCTCCCAAGCATTGATCCATTGCTGACATGTCTGAGAGAAAAAGGAAATCTTTTTTAAACTAGTTCAGGCTTGTGATGGACTAAGGTGTGGCATTCTGCCTTTTTCTCTGATAACGATTTCTTCCTAAGGAAAACATTGCTACTGATTTAGTTTTGCCTGAAAGGAAAATACAGATACCTTTTGCAAAATGCATACAACAAACAAGAGTGTATAGAAAAATCATCTGGTACCTCATCCCTGTTAATATTTTGGTCTGTTTTACTCCAGACCTTTTCGTTTGTGTGTGCTTGCACCTCCACACACCCCCATTCATGTTTCTGATTGGGACCATCATCAAAGAGCAGTTTTATAGCTGCCACAGGGTTTACAAATGTAAGGTACTAAAAGCATAATTCCTCTAATTTTTACACCTTATTTCAACCAATGTCAGCTGATTTGGAGTGGGGTGAGGAGGATCCTTAAATTTACCAGGTCTCGCCTGACCAGGCGGTGGCGCAGTGGATAGAGCGTCGGACTGGGATGTGGAAGACCCACGTTCGAGACCCCGAGGTCGCCAGCTTGAGCGTGGGCCCATCTGGCTTGAGCAAAATGCTCGTCAGCTTGGACCCAAGGTAGCTGGCTCCAGCAAGGGATTGCTCGGTCTGCTGAAGGCCCGTGGTCAAGGCACATGTGAGAAAGCAATCAATGAACAACTATGGTGTCGCAACGGCAACGAAAAACTAATGATTGATGCTTCTCACCTCTCTCCGCTCCTGTCTGTCTGTCCCTATCTATCCCTCTCTCTGACTCTCTCTCTGTCCCTATAAAAAATAAAGTTTACCAGGTCTTTTCTGGTTTATTGTAGTTCCTTTTGTGTAAATATTCAGTGAATTCCAAGTCCAGACTTTCACTAGGGGCTGTGTTTGCCCTCTCAGGGCACCTCATTGCCCTCCACCTTCTCAGACTGACATCTGGGGGCAGCGGGATGCTCGCTTGCTCTCTTGGTGTGGGAGGAGAGGGACTTTGGTCTTGTTCTGCCTGCTGGGTCCTTGTTGGCCTCAGTTCCACCTGACACTAAGGTCTTGTGCTGAGTTCTGATTGTCTGGTGGGGTCTCCTGGGGCATTTACTGGCCCCTGCTGCTGATGACCAGGTCTCTCGATTTGCCTTTTGTCGTTTCAAGATTTTACTAGTTCTCTGTTTTTCAGCACCAATAAGGGGGCCAGGAATTCCTACCTCCCCTCTCTCTTGTCACTGTGGCTCTGTAGTTAGCTGTAAGGGGCACCATGGACTGAGAAACTGTGACTGCATGCACTTTTAAAACTTATTAGAAAGTAATTTCAAATACAGAAATGTTGCAAGAAGAGTACCAAGAACACCCACACGCCCCTTTATATACCTTTTGCCTTATTTGCTTGCTCATCTGTTTGCGTGTGTTTTCTTTTTCTATATACCTCCCTACTCCTCACATCCATTTGAAAGTTGCACATAGGAAGGTATTATTGCTTTTCTCTGAATTTCCTAGTTTAATTTTGTTTGAATTTCCTAGTTTTGTTTTGTTTTATTATGAACCCACCTATGGTTTGTATTTTATTTTTATTTAAGGCATCACACATGATAGAGGCTGTTCCCTACCTTCTGTGGTAGCCAGCTCTCTCCTCCCTTGTGTAATCTGCCTACCTGTCTCTAAAATCAGTGTGCCACTTGCTGTGGAATGAGTGACCCACCCAGGGAGGTTCCCATGTCTAATTTTGTGGAGACCAGCTTGGTTGTGAGTCCTTTCCAAAGGTGCAAACGCCAATACCGTGCTGAATGGGGACAGGTCTGCCCAGTTCTGATGAACTGTAGACAAGGATTGACTGCTCAATATTATTCCTGTACTATGGGTAGGAATCTCACTTTCTGCATTTCCTATGTCCAATCTATTAGAATAGCCAGTTGAATCTGCTTCCTAAGTACCTCCCCCACAGCTCCTTTCTTTCTACTGTACTACTGTTGCCTTGGTTCAAGCTTTGGGTACCTCTGGCCTCAGCTCATTGCCTTCCCCCTGGTTTCCCTGTTTCCATTCTTGCTCTACTGCAGGCCATTTCTCACATAGAAAGCATAGATATATTTTTACTGTACTAAGTCATTGCCTGCTTAAAAGCTGTGAGTGGGCTCCCCAGGGCTTTCAAAGCACTGTCTGATCAGACCCTACCTCTCGCTTCACCCTCATCTCATGCCAGACTCCCCTCACGTAGTCTGCTGTCTGCTTCCTCTTCACTTTAAGCCTTTTCCCCTATTCCTTCAGAAAAATGGAGGTCTTCTGCTGGCTCTTGCATGGCTGGCGTTTAATTGTCCTTCAGGCCTCGGCTTCAATATGACTTTCTCAGAGTCTGCCTGTGACCACTATTCACCGAAAGGTCTTTCCTCTTCTCCTCCTTAAATTTCTCTTTCACAATGATCTAAGAATATCCCTTTCCACAATTTGGAATCCTTAAACATTGTTTGCATATTTGTGATCTGGTGGACTGGGCTTACTGTCGTATATTGATGTTTTGACACTGTCGTGTCTTTAGCACCCAGCATTATGCCTGGCACATAATAAATTCTCAGTAATTTGCTCAATGAATACATAAATCCATAACAAAAAATTTAAATAGATGTTCATCTCCTTAAAGCAATTCTTGGCACATGAATATACCTCCTTTTCTTCTCTCTGTATGTCATCCAAGGGTATCCCATTAGCATGCATGTTAGGTGTATATGTGCTCACATGTGTGTGCCACGTTTTCAGAGAAAAAATAGTACTTTATTCCTGTTCATACTCTTTCATTTCTTAGCCTGTTTTGTTCTTTTAATTTTCTGCAGTTTTCTTTTGATAAAATGTTCCTTTTCCCATATATATATTTTAAAACCTATAATATATTCACATTTGAATTAGACCACAACAATTTCCTGTCAACCTCCAGTAGGCCTATTGGGAAGTTATTACTACTACGGCTTTGCTTTAGACTTTAGACATTTTGTTCATTCATTTTTCAGGTTTTTAAAAAGATATGTACTATGTGACAGGCACTGTTGTAGGTGCTGGGGATAAAAAGCTGAATAAAATAAATCTTTTTTCCCCAAGTACTTCACAGAGTGTTTGTAAGGCTACTGTAAATGTGAACTTAGTGTTGGAGGAGCTCAGGAGAAGGGGAGACAGACTTCGCTTGAGAGAGTCAAGGGTGGCGTGTGAGTGGCACCTGAAGGATGAAGACAGCTGGTGTGGCTTTAGATGACAGTTGCTCTCTCTCAGCCTCAGGACCACTGTGTTAGAGCCGGGATGTCACAGGGAACTGGGCTCAGCTAAGTCAAGAAAGCTTTGCCAACCCCTGTCCTGGGAACACCTAATTGAGAGCTGTTGGTCTTTAACCATTGTCATCCAGCACATGCCCATTCCTTTTTAATTTGGACTTAAAGAAATAGTATCATTTACTATGGTTTGTTTACAATGGAGAGATTCATTAAAACTAACAGTGACTGAGCTTTGCAGAAAAACGGGAAACTCATGCTTAATAAGAGATGGAAGTCACAGGCAGGAAGACATGAAATACTTGGTCGTCAAGTGTAATTGTAGAGGACTTTATAGATGGGGAAATAATTTATATATATATATATAGGAAGTCTAGGAAAATTAAGTCAAATTCAACTTTACCATGCAAAGTAATCAGAATAGATAGGAGTGTAGTTCAGAAAAATGAAGATTTTATAGAGCAAGACAAACTGGGGACCTGATATAATTAGAGCAGATGAATGAAGAGGTGAAAAGAAGAAGGAATTGAACAAATTCCTTTGTCCTTTACATTTTAATATTAATTATTATGCACGTATGTAATCTTTTAGGCGGTAGTGGCTTTATAATTTCTATGTTTGACATTGAAAAAGGATGCTAGCATGTTTTTGCATATAAATGCACCATAATATTTGCAATATCATCTGATTAAATGCAGATGTCTTATAATTTGATCTTGTTTATGTCGAATTTATATCATATGCCAGAAGTTCCCTAGAGAGAACCTTATGCCTTGATTTAGAAAGTCTGCCAATTTTGGAAAATCTGTCTTTAGTTACTGATTTTTCTTACAGTCTGGCTGAAACTCCAAAGACTCTTGAAGAAACCAAGAACAGATCGGTCATATCCCTTTTGGCTGCAGAGGAGGAAATAAATCAGCTAAGAAAGCAGTAAGGAAAAAAAAAATGACAGGATTAATGCAGCCTGCTGATTAATCTTTGAATTTAGCTTTTTGGTGTTCCATTACGACATGAAAGAATCTGTTCAAAATCAAAGAGGAAAGGGAACGATATTTTTATTAGTGTTTTATATATTTTTCTTACTACAAAAAACATTACCTATCTACTAGAGAGAATTTTCAAAGTACAATATAGTATACAGGAAACCAAAAACCCCTCTCATAATTCCAGAGCCCGACCTGTTACCTTTTGACATGTCTTCCAAGTCATACATTGAAACTAGAGTTAAGGCTACACAATAAGAGTAAGTTTACAATTTAGGATGCCATTTTTTCCACTTAACATTGTTTTTCTATTACTAATGAAAAAATAATCCACTGCTGAACTTAGTTTTGAATAAGTGCATCATGTCTTGTCATTTGGGTATTTTTCTAATATTGACTATTTACTTTGATACCAGTTTTCAACATTGGAAATAATGTTATGATGATTTCTGTGGCAAAGATTAATTTATATTTCAGATGAGTCTCTAAAGATAAATTTCTAGAAGGGGAAAAATAAACACTGATCCTTAAAATGATACCTTTCTTGATTTTCATTTTGATATTTTCCTTCTAAAAAGAGCAAGTGGAAATTGTATTAAAACACATATATGTAAATTTATATTTACATATATGAATACGATTATGTATGAATATATATATATGAATATGAATATCATTCTATTGTCTTCACTCATGTTCTAATTGTTTTGATTTCTTCTGAAATACTAAATTTTAGCTTGGAGCACTGTTCTCTTTTCCACTTCTATCTATCTCCTCTCTCATCATTTTAATCCCTTATTCCTGTTTGATAGACCTTTTCACATGCATTGATCAGATTACCCAGTGATTCTGTTCTTCACTATTTCTAGAGCAGTTTTTAATTCTGCTGTCGCATTTTTGGCTTCTCTGCATGCATTCCAATCTTACCCCTTACCCTTTTGTCTCCCCATTGTCATTTTCATCACAGAATGTCTTCTTCTTATGGCTTTGCTCCTGTCTTATGATGGCCAGGCCTCTGTACCGTTATGAGTATGCCAACTTTATTGCTAAAGCTTCATTTGTTACTGTCATACATTATGTTCAGAGGTCCACACTTCCACCTAGTATCGTGGATGTTATTCAGTTTCCATTGTAGTTTCTCCCCGTAATCCTTCCTCAGAGATAGTATCTTTGCCCAGCTTCCAGACTAGGTTTTTTGAGGTCAGATGCTCCTAGAATTCTGTGCAGTTAATATTGGTCCAACCTAGAACAATGTGACTATAAGCCCACTCTGCTTTTGCTAGAGGACCTGCCTGTTTATCTTCAGGAGAACTGTTCCAATGTAAGTTGCACACATGGAGTGGGCCCCTGACGCTGGCCAGTCTACTCTTTGCTGATTTGTGTTTGTTCCTATGTATTTCCATTAGAAGTTTCTAAAGCAATAATGTCATCCAATGTAGAGTAGCCTCTGTTTTAATGCCGATTGTTGCTTATTACCTTTTCTTCTTCCCTCCCTCCCTCTCTTTTCTTTCTTTACTTAAAAACAAAACAAAACAATTTTTTTTTTTTTTTTTCTGTTCAGGCTTAAGTCTCTTCAAGCCCAGGAGGAATCCCGTCACAAAAGCGCAGCTCATAGAAGCTCTCCTCGTAGGATCCTGGAGCAGCGCCCTGTTGAGAGCAAAGGCTCAATGCAACGGACCTTGGAGCAGAGGCGATCGGACTATAGCAGCTCCAGCAAGCGCAGCTCTGACAGGTCTGATGCAGAAGTGATATCCGATTATGAAAAACAGGTCCGAACGCTGAAGGACGAGATCGCTCTTCTGTCTGCTGAAAAATCTGGACTCCAAGGAAGGTCCGATACATTCTCACACATCTTTTCATTTAAGTTCCTTGTGTTAGTTATAAAAATGTGACTTGGGGTGGTGGTGAAGTAAACTGACACCCTGGAACCCCCCAAAACCCCAACAATATGGCAAGTATAAGAAGCTTTGAATTGTAAAGGGTTTTCTCTGACTGTACCCTACCCTTCCAGAGAGAGAAACCACCTCCTGGCTTGCCAATGCCTGAGCACTAATTGATTTTAGACTGACATTGAAACTTAAGGAATGAAACTGAGAGGTATGAGAAAGGGAAATTCTTTGGCTCAAAACAAGATTTGAGGGGGCCAGACAAGAGTTGGTACACATATTGAAAGAATGTTTCATGATATGAGGGTCTTGTTTTCTTTCCTTTTTCTTTCTTTCTTTAAAAAATTTTTTTTCTTAAGTGAGAAGCAGGGAGGCAGAGACAGATTCCCACATGTGCCCCCACTGGGATCCACTGGGCAACCCCCTATGGGGCAACGCTCTGCCCATCTGGGGCCATTGCTCGGTTGCTCAGCAACTAAACTATTTTATTGCCTGAGGCAAGGCCATCAAGCCATCCTCAGCACCTGGGGCCAATATGCTCTATTGGAGCCATGACTATGAAAGGGGAAGAGAGAGATAGAAAGTGGTGGGGGAGGGGTGGAGAAGCAGATGGGTGCTTCTCCTGTGTGCCCTGACTGAGAATCCAACCTGGCACATCTATACACTGGCTGATGTTCTACTGCTGAGCCAACTTGTCAGGACCCAGTCTTAGTTCTTAAGGCCTAAGAATCCTTTCTCCAGGATGACCAACTGTCATTTTACTGTAAGGTATTTCCTTCCTATGCTTTGTTTGATGAGGGTGTAGGTTAGCGTTCTTGTAATATCCCTTTCTACTGTGGACAAACATTAAGACAGGTCATGCGGACAATGTTGAGTGAAGGCAAAGTAAGATGTTTCTCTTTGGAGTCATTGCATTTTCCTTGTTCTCTCTAAATACCTCCCCTCCCCCAGCCTGATAACATGCCCTTATTCAAGTTATTAAAGCCATCTCGATGCCTGGTCCCCATTCCCCTAGATGTCACCTTAGCCTTTCATTTTTAAGAATCACTTTAGTGTTGTGGTGCTGCTGTCTTGTCCCAGCTCCTAAGAATGTATTCCGTGCATTCCTGACCGACTCCAACTTTAGTGACTTTGCACTGATAGCTTGCAATTGGCCGTGGTTGCAGTATTTCTTGCACCGTGGAAATTGACATATACTATTAATGAGGGCTCTCCCCCTCTCTTCAGAGTCCACTTTATACTACTTTTTGTCCCATGGTTTCTTCTACAAAACTTCCTTTTGTGGGGTGGGGCACTGCCTTTGGGCTAGCTAATCTGATCATTTTTGTCGTACTTGGTATCCATAAACATTTTACTGATTTGGTTCTTTCCAATTTGTCAAGTACTTCCACATATAATAGTTCACCTGATTTCCCAACCCCAACCCCCCCCCCCCCCCCAAATAGAGCAAACATGATGTAGGTGAAAACTGCAGCTCTACAGAAGAGAAATGATTGGTATTGTTCCTGCCGCTATGATGTAGTGGGGCTGGGACTACAACACAGACATCCTTTCCCATTGTCCCGTGTTCATCTCATCTTATTCCACAAGGCTCACCGAGGCTGGGGATATGCAATAAAGAAAATCTGACTTCTTTAACTCTGGCTCTTACCAGCTGTCTTACTCCAGGACAGCCAATGAACGTCTCTGAGCTCCAAGTTCCTCATCTATAAAATACCCAACATTCGGTGCTGGACTCACAGGGCTGCTTAAAGGATAAATTGGGGTGCTCAGTGAGTCAGAGTGCTTTATCAAGTCTAATCTACCATGCAAAAATATAGAGTCTGGTATCACAGCTGTGGTCACATTTGAGACCTCGCGCAGACGCAGAGAGCCTTTGGCAGGCCTAGTTGGGAGGCCACGGAGGCAGCTGCTTTCGGGGCCTGCAGGGACCCATGGCTCTTGAGTATCATTTGCACTTCATGTAGGGAGAAGCCGAGCCCAGGAAGGACAGGGAAGTGAATCAAGGTGCTTCCATGCTGATTCTTGCTTACCAATAGGTCCACCAGGAGCCGGTCTCCTAGCCCTGTCCCTCGCAGTCGCAGCCGCAGCCGCAGCCGCAGCCACAGCCCCCGCCGCAGCCCCCGCCGTAGCCGCAGCCGCAGCCGCAGCCGTAGCCGTAGCGGCAGTCACAGCCGCAGCCGCAGCCGCAGCCGCAACCACAGCCCCTCTACCGCAATCGTGAAGATCAGGAGCCCGTCCCCAAATCGCGCCAAACTGTCCAGTGCGGCGCGCAAGGGTGCACTCTTGTCCCGGTTCAGCGATGCCTACTCCCAGGCCCGTCTGGATGTGCAGTGCCTGCTGCGGCAATGCATCGACAAAGCTGAGACCGTGCACCGGATCATCTACATCGCCACTGTGGTATGTGACCCTCAGGCTGCGCTCTAGAGGTCCATGGGCGCGGCCTGCAGACAGCAGTTTGGTAAACTAAACAGTACAGCTTAAAAAGACTGGTAGATCTGGGGTCCCTGCAAGAGGGTGAGATTTCCATGCTTGCCCTCCCTCCTTCCCTCCCTTCCTTTCCTCATTCCATTGCAGGTATTTGAGATGAATCGTTTGTCACAATCAATAACTATTCTTATGTATTAATATTGCTATTGACCAGACATTTGTTGAACTATTTATAACTAGAAATGGGTATATATTTAGTTGATTTGCACAGAAGCTTATAAATGGGCATGGATACACCAGTGGATATGTTATTGCTAATGGCTATCATTTAATTGATTTCCTTCCATTCTTAGAAAAATCAGGAGTAGTAGTTATCAAAACTGCTGTCATATCAGCTACTTGAGTATAGCAGATTAAAAAGTGCTCATATATATGCTCATATATAATCTTTAAAGTAAGTGGAGTTATTTCTTTGGTACCATATTGAGACACTGAGTCCATAATGGGAACAGCTAAATATATATATAATTTGAGAGGAGGGAAGATAAAGAGACAGACTTTCTGCATGCGCCCTGATGGGCACCTGGCAACCCCTGTCTTCGGCTGATGCTCTGCTCATTTAAGGCTGATGGTCTCAATGGAACTAATTTTAGTGCCTGAGACAGAGGCTCCACAGAGCCATTCTCAGCACCCAGGGCCAATGTGCTTGAATCAATTGAGCCATGCTGCGCGCGCGCGCGCGAGAGAGAGAGAGAGAGAGAGAGAGAGAGAGAGAAGAAGAAGGGGAGAAGTGGAGAAGCAGATGGTGACTTCTGTGTGTCCTGACTGCAAATTGGACCCAGGACATTCACATGCTGGGTTGATGTTTTACCACTGAGCCAAACAGCCAGGGCCACAGCTAAATATTAAATAAAACAGGACATTGGTATGAGAGCAAAATTTTCAGACTCTACTGAACTCTATATCTTGTATTTATTAACTTATGTCAGGGGTCAGCAGACTAGGAGCTGTGGGCCCTATCTGGCAGTGACTTGTATTTCTAAGAAAAATACCACCTGAGAGCTAAGATTATAAAAATAGTTTTACATTTTTAAAGGGTTGTAAAAAAATGTGACAGCAAAACCTATAATGTATATTGTCTGGCTCTTTACAGAAAAAAGTTTGCCAGTCCCTGGTTTGAGAATCACTCACTGAGCTAAATAAAGTTCTGTAAGCACAGAGGTGATGTCCTTCATGTACAACTAAATTTTCCCAGTGCTCACTACATAATAGGCATTTTAAAAATATTTGTTGAATTAATATGTCAGGAAAAATGCCCAACACTTGATATGTGTCTATGCATAACAAACACTAAATTGGTAACTTTCTTTTATTTCTTGACCAGTAATGTGATGTTACTATGGGATCAGAGAATCAGCTAACACTTTTCAAGTATTTATGTAACCACAGCTGATTTATTCCCTTGAACTTCTGCACTGTCCTACATTCCATATTACCAGGAAGATGGTCCACTGTCTTAAAATTAGTGAATGTGGATAGTCATATATGTAATTATGTACCTTTCAAAATTGAGACTCAGGGAGTCCTCGGGTTATGACATAGTTCTGTTCCTATGAGTGACAGAACCCAAATTTTGGTGTAAGTTGAAACATATCCTAGTCTAAGTCACTTACCTATTCTAACACAGTTGTAAAATCATAATCTAGAACATAACAACTAAGCCACAAATAAAGGAAAAGTATGTGATATACTGTATTATACGTCTTACTGTGTATTCTGCTGCGTGCAACCAAACTAGTTCGCCCATGAAGTCTGTAAGTACCACGCTAATGGCGTAAGTTGAAACACTCATGTCTCATTTTTTAAAAGTTTTTTTTTTATATATATATTTTTTATTATTATTAATTCTAATGGGGTGACACCAATAAATCAGGGTACATATGTACAATGAAAACATCTCCAGGTTATCTTATCATTCAATTGTGTTGCATACCCATCACCAAAAGTCAAATTGTCCTCTGTCACCTTCAATCTAAAAATTTTTATGGGAGTGAGCATCATAAGCTCAAAACGTCTCGACTGACATAACCCGAGGACCCTGTATATTTGTGTTTATGTAAATATATATATATATATATATATATATATATATATATATATATATATATATATTTCCTGTAGTACGAATAGTTTTAACCAACTGTGTTTGGTCATGAGAAGGCCCATGTGATGTTGAATTTTTGATAGGCATTATTTCCTCAGTCCTTGCTTTGGACTTCTTTGTCCCCCTCTTCTCACCAAATAAATTGGCTGCAATTTTTATTGCAGGAGGCATTCCACGTAGCTAAAATGGCATTCAGACATTTCAAGATCCGTGTGAGGAAATCGTTGTCGCCATCATATGTGGGATCAAAGGACTTTGAGGATGCCGTATCGGATTATATCATTTGTCACCTTGATCTATATGATTCTGAAAGCAGTGTCAACGTAAGTGGCGGATCTCTTCTTGGGGCTGGTTTGCTACTAATGAGGTTTACACAGAATACCAATAACTCAGAAACCCATTCGGTTCTTCTGTATAATGGAAGAGCAGAAACGAGCAGCATCCAATGTATTTTATAGAACCCGTCAATATTCACTGTTTCTTTCTTAGACATTGTATGGGGAAAAGAATTCTGAGCTTAATAGTTCTATTCTTTAGATCAGCGATTTTCAACCAGTGTGTCGTAGCACACTGGTGTACTATGAGAATTTTTAAAACATGCAATACCTGACTATTTAGTCAGGGCACTGACCTCTTTTCCCTTAGGTTGTCAAATAAAAAAGTGACAACAGCCAATGCAATAATAGTTGTCCGGTGTGAATGAATCAAAATTATACCTATATTATTTTTGTCAGATCAACAAAAAATATAACATATTTTTTGGTGTCCTAATGAATTTTAGTTATTAGTTTATGTGTGCCACGAGATGAAAAAGATTGAAAATTACTGCTGTAGATGGGCCCTTAAGATTAGAAGATAGAACATCATAGTTCCTAAGATTTTAGAAAAGAGAGGTATGGATTTGCATCCCACCTCTGCCACTTACAAGCTGTGTGACTTTGCACATTTACTTAACCTCTCTGTGCTTTAGGTTTCTAATCTTTAAATGGGAACAACAATAGTCACAACCCCATAGAGTTTATGAGAGAATTAAATGAAAGAAAGCAGGTCATTTTCTTAACACAAAACTTGGCACATACTGAACTCTCCATAAAAGCAAGCAATTATAATTGTTATTATTATAAATTGTGAACAAGTCAAGAATTGTGTTGGCACATCATATAACTTGCCCAGACTAAAATAAAAAGCAAAGAATAAATAAAAGCTTCTAAGGTTTATTAAAAATTTATTTAAAAAATTGTTTTAGGACTCTCTTGGCCTTTGGTATATCATTTGTACTCTGCCACCTGTCCTCCTTCCCTGTGGGTGACGCTCCCTCCCTTTAGCACATGCATTCTGCTTTTAGTTACACTTGCTTCCATTCATGCTTTCTTTTCCCACCTCTGTCCGTCATAATGTCCTCAGGACTGTCACAGTTTCTGGTCACAGCTTGGTTAACAAGGTGATGCTATCTTTTTGTTTTTCAGGATGTGATCCGAGCCATGAATGTCAATCCCAAGATTTCATTCCCTCCAGAAGTTGATTTTTGCCTCCTCAGTAACTTCATCCGGGAGATATGTTGCATTGCCTTTGCGATGCAGACTTTAGAGCCGCCCTTAGATATTGCATTTGGAGCCGATGGAGAAATTTTTAATGATTCCAAGTAAGAGACCTAGGGGAGGGAGCTAAGGGATATATATAAATAAGTGATCTTGTCTCCATTTCCTGGGAAAAACTTAAGGGAAAGATCGCTGGGTGGGGAAATCAATAGATATTGCCTCCAGGCCCTGCCAGATGTGATTCAGAGGGGAAGATATGATTTTTGTTGATCATGTTGGTCTTGGGAAGAACTAATAAGTACCTGGAACCTCTCTGGAACATTTTAAAAGAAAGGTGCTATATAAATACAAACATGTATTACTTATCATTGTTTAAAATTTTTTTAATGAGGTATAATCAACATATAACTTTATATTAGTTTCAGGAGTACAACATAGTGATGTTGTAAAATGATCACCACTATAAGCCTAGTTACCATCCATCACCATACATAGTTACAAAATTATTTTCTTGTTCTGAGAACTTTTAAGATCTAATCTTGTAACAACTGTCAAATATGCAATATAGTATTATTAACTACAGTCACCACACTGTACATTAAATCTCCTGACTTATTTATTATAACTGTAAGTTTGTATTTTATGACGTCCTTAACCCATTTGCCTGCCCCATGGCTCTGGTAACCACCAGTCTGTTTTTTGTGTTTATGAACTTGGATTTTGTTTGTTTGCTTGTGTGTTAGATTCCACATATAAGTGAGATCATATGGTATTTGTCTGTCTTTGTCTGTCATATAACTTTTAGCATAGTGCCCTTAAGTTCCATCCATGTTGCTGCAAATGGTAAGATTTCATTCATTTTAAGGTTGAGTAATATTCCACTGTATATGTGTATCATATATTCTTTATCTATTCATCCATCAGTGGACCCTTACGTTGTTTCTGTACCTTTGCTATTATAAATAATGCTGAAATGTACATGGGCATGGATCTATATTTTCAAATTGGTGCTTTTGTTTTCTTCAGATAAATATCCAGGAGTGAAACTGCTGAATTGTATGGTAGTTCTATTTTTAATTTTTTGAGGTATCTCCATACTGTTTTCCACAGTGGCCGCACAATTTAACATCCTTACCAACAGTATGCAAGACTTCCCTTGTTTTTATATCCTCACCAACATTTATTTCATGTCTTTTTGATAATAGCCATTCTAACGGGTGTGAGGTAATATATCATTGTGGTTCTGACTTGCAATTCACTGATGATTAGTCATGATGAACACCTTGACCATTTATTTGTATGGAAAATATCTATTCAGATTCTTTGCCAACTATTAAACCAGATTTCTTTTTTTGCTTTTATTGGTTTTTATAACATTATTTATGCAGGTTTCTCAAAGTATGGTGTATAGGTCATCTGCATCAAAATGGCACAAAATATTTGTTAAAAATGTAGTTCTGGGGATGGGGTTTTAGAATCTGTAATTTAATAAGTACCCCAATATTCTTTATGTACACTAATATTTGAAAAGGAATGCTCTAGAATCTTTTATCTAGGACCATTAGATATCTACCAAGTGTTATATGATATACATTTCCTTTATAAATTAAAAGAGTTTAAATGAATTTGGAACATTTTACTCTAACTTTATGAGATCTTATGATAGAGCTGGAGATTATCTGGGAGAAGGCCAAGTGGATAAGAATAGAGGCTCTGGTATCAAACTGCCTGGGTTCTAATCCCAGCTCCACCACTAATTAGCTGTATAATCTGGGCATGTTAGTTAATTTTCTGTCCCCTTAGTTTTTCTATGTTAAATTGGGGAAAATAATAATTTCTACTTCCTCGGGCCGTAGAAGGTTCAATGAAATCATTCAAATAAGGTACTTAAGGACACTGCCTGGCATATAGTGTACACCCAGGAAACATTAGCTCTGGGTCTTCCTTCTGGCTGTAGAGTTATTCCCAGAAGCTTGTTGATGATAGAGACCATGTATCTTTCTTTTGCTTATGAAAATCACAGCAATGGTGTACCTTTGCCTTATAGCCTGCTGTATTCTCTTGCTGTTACCTTGTCTCTAGCTTGTTTCAGATCACAGTTCCCAGTGTACGTCTGTTCAAAGAAGAGCTGAATATTAGAACATTACACTGCCGTTGGATCTTTTTGATTCCCTGACAGAACATATCTGCACCCCTCTTTTTAAAAATTCTTTCTTCCATTAGCAGATGCATGGTCCCACTCAAAAATCTTCATCCATTTTGGCTTATGAAATCTGCACATTTCACAGACCTCTGGCGGCCTTCCTGCCTGCATGCCTTTAATCAGAGGGAACATGCGGTCTCTTGGGGCACTCTGAACCAGACTCTTGGTGGGCTGTGGAGCGGAAACTGCAGTTCCTATAATGATTGGATTTGGTTCTACCTCTAGGACTTCACAGTACAAGTATAATCCCCTCCCCCCTTTAAACTCTGGCAGTCTTTCACCATTTAAAAGTAATTAATCAGATTCTCCTTCTTTTGGTCTCATGCCTTCTGGTTTTTTCCATGTGAAGGGGAGGGGATTTGAGACTGCTTGACAAGTATACTACTCACAAAAATTAGGGGGTATTTCAAAATGAATATGAAGTAATTAAAAAAAGAAGCATTTGATTTATTTTATTAAACAAGAACATTGGAAAAGCAAACGACGAGTCAAAGGAAGTTGTTTAATTATGCAAATGAGATGCAAACCCAACTTTTATTTCATTGGTGAAAATGCACTATAAAAAGGCTGAAAGTATTGGAGTATCTGCACGTTCCCTGATCCCCTAATTTTGGTGAGCACTTTAGATCTGTTTTCTTGGTCGGTGCTCCATGTTCTTCTGAGCATTCCTTTTTAAGAAAGTTTCCACACTGAATGTAGTCCCCTGGTTTGAACTGGGGAAAGGTTCAGACTAGCACTCCTTCCATTCTTTCTCTTAATTTTATTAGTTGTTTTCTTTTTTCAGCCATATAACACTGTTCACTCATTTGAGTTCAACTGGAACCTGTTGTTATAATTTTTATGTGGGCTTGATGAAGCCGTTTATTACCTCTGTCTGTGTAGTTAAGTGCTTCTTAGATTCAACTACGGGACCCCATAGGTATCCACATTACATTCTGTCTTAGCAGATTCAGCTTATTTTTTCAGCCACTAGAGCTAATTTTTGATACTGTCATGATTTTTTTCTGACCCACTTCCCACCTTTGAATGATATTTTTGTGTTTCATGCAAATCATTAATGAATATGTAAATTTATCACAGGATTGAGAGAGAGCTGTTTGCTCTTTCATTCTTGTTCTTATTGACCCATTAATTAACTCTCTTTGAATATGATTATTGAACCAGTTTCCAAGCCACCTATTTAAGTTAATCATATGCTTATATTTCTGTTCTTTTGTCCAGAAGGATAGCATGAGAAATCTTGTAGGACACCTATGGGACTTCACTGGTCTCTAGCATTTTCCTAATTGCAACTCCTATATTCCAGAGAAGAGAAGAACAAGATTAGTCTGACACGACTTGTTCTTATAGAGTCTGTGCGGGTCCTTGTTATCACTGGTTCCTATTCTAAGAGCCCACATCATCTCTCTCTCTTTTAAATATATTATTTATTGATTTTTAAAGAGAGGAGAGAGAGAGAAAAGGGGGCGAGGAGTGGGAAGCATCAATTTGTAATTGCTTCTCCAATGTGCCTGGACCGAGCAAGCGTGGGGTTTTGAACGGGTGATCTCAGCATTCCAGGTTGATGCTGTATTCATTGTGCCACCACAGGTCAGTCAAGCCCACAAATTCTACGAGTACCATCTCTTTAGTAACAGAATTAGGACTTGTATTTTTCTAGATCTGAGCATAATCGAAATTGAAATTTATACTGATACAAATGCTTCACTTCTCTTTCTCCTCCTTTTGTGTGTTTAAAACAGGTATCGTCGCAGCTATGACTCTGATTTCACTGCTCCCTTGGTCTTCTATCACGTGTGGCCTGCCCTCATGGAGAATGACGTCGTCGTTATGAAGGGAGAAGCTGTCACCAAGAGAGGGGCTTTTGTACGGTGGCCTTGCATAGTGACAATTCATCCCACATGTTTGATTCACAAGTTCGAGAACATTTATAAACCCAAAGATTCTATAAAAGCGTTTCCTGAAGAGTTACCTGATAAGATTTCATACAAAGGAGAGGAAGGGATTGGCTGGAAAGAACGGGTTCTTTTCTTTGATTTGTCCACGATTCTTCATAATTTCCTGGCAGTCGTTTCTTTGCTTGTTGCTTGATTTATAAGATGGAACTAGTCCTATCTGCCTCCCCTGTCTTAGATATATTAAACACTTTGAGCTTACCTTATGGGAGGCCTTCTTTAACCCTCAGCATTTAAAAGCCATTAACTTTCAGGAAACGGTTTGCCAAATTTATACTGACAGTTCTACATTTTGGGAAATGATGAATGTGCCCAGTTTTTCTCTCCTTGGTATGAAGTGTAGAGAGGGGAGGGGTGGAGAGGTAAGAGCACAGAGGCGGTGGGAGAGAGGAGCCCGTCAGTTTGGGAAGGCTACTTCCTGTGTACATTGGTGGTAGAATGTTTTGAACATGCTAAATAATTGGGAAGATAGAGTCATAGATATGCAAGTGTCTGAGTGTGTGTGGTGGTGGGGACTGGGTGTTGGAACTGGTGTCCACGAATGCTGGGACATTCTGTATAGCGAACATTATGGGGTGTTTACCCTACCCTTCTTGGAAAGAGTTAAAGTAAATTCTGAAATTTAGCTCCTTATTCCAGCCAAGGACACCACCTGGGTGATCCAGTTCCTGTGGTCTCCAAGCTGGAGAGGAGGGAATAAGCTTCAGAGCCACTCTTCACCAATGGGGGTGGGGAGGGGGAGAGGGAAGTAGTGTATTTTAAAAGAACTTGAGACAAAAGTTCTTATAGCCTTAGCAGCCCACTTTAGCTAATAATATCTCAATGAAATAGTTTGTGTTATGAAAGTTGAGCCCACAGGAATCGGGTTTTGCAGATCTGACAAACACACATACTGTACAGTGAATGAGCTCATAAAACATGCTCTTGCCCCAACAATAATTACCCTCTGTTAGGAGACTCTTATTGTAGACAGTCTGCAGTATAATTTAGAAGGGAAGGAGAAGAAATAGCCACTATTATGTTCTACATCAAAAGGCAATTGCCTTTTAATTTCCTTCTCTCTTGTCAAACATATCACCAACATTTGCCCAAACTTAAATTCCTAATACAAAATGAGAAAAGGTTGAATGAAAGGAAAATTTTAAGAAGGGTTTTTATGAGTGAAATCTCCTTATAGTGACCATAGTTTTCTTCTTACTCGTTAATTTAGTCAGAGAGTCGCTGGACAACAATGGTGATTCACTCAGTCACTCAATTCATTTCATTCAAGAGTAGTTATTCTGTAGTTATTTATGATCCGGGTGCTGGGGGTTTCAGCAGTGAACAAAACAGACTCAAATCCCTGCCCACAGGGAGCTTACATTCTCTCTCACTTGTGAACTCAATATAATTTGTAACAAATTACTCATCAAAACAAAATTCTATTAGCACCAAGAGTTTTACCATCCAAAAGTTCATTGTAATGGGATTTTATTTGAGAAATACCTCAGAGTTATTGTCAAATATTGGGCAGCTATGGTAAATAAAAGGAGAGTACCTCATGCTGGTGACCAGTAATGGGTAAGTGTGATCAAATCAGCAAAACCTCTCTATCTCTTGGCCATGCATACTGTTTTAAGCTGTGTGAGCTTTCATGAGCTATTGATTATTTTTCTTTTTCTTGCTTTTTAGTGGAATTCAGTGCGACCTGTAACCCGATGCCGAAGCAGGAGTTTAAGTCCCATCTGCCCTCGTAGCCATATTGGTTTAAGCATGGTACATATCTTACCATTTTTGCACCAAATCATCCTATAGTTGACAATTTAAATTCAACAGTAGCTTATAAATAAGGTGATTATAAGTTTACAGGTAGAAAAGAAATCTGTTGTAATAACTCCAAACTGATTTTAAGACTAACTTGGACTAAGGAATTGATTATCTAGAAAGAAAAAGTAGAGGTTGGTTTTTCTGAATTAGTTGAAAGACTAGTAGGCTTTACTTATTTCATATTTTTATTTTTCTCTGAAAGAAAATGGGCTATTAGATATCAGCCTTCTGAATAGAGAAGGGGACACCATAGTCAACTGATCTCGGCACAGTCCCCCTTCCTCTGAACTTTCTCCATGATTTGGAGAAATTGCTCATAAGGTCTGGGTTTCAATACCATATAAAGCACATTGCAAGTATTTATTTTCCCTCCTACTTCAAAGTAAGAAGAACAAAATTAGTCTCTTTTTATAATAGTTTTTGGGAGGATTACTAATACTCCTGTCAAAGAAAAAAAATAATAGCAATAACATTTCTGAAAACTAAAAATATTGTTATGATTCACCACTGTTCATTTATTCAACGAATAATATGCAGTCAATGCCTTTTGACTACAGGGCTGGACTAAGACATGTGGACACCAGACAGGCTAACAATCTGTTGTTCCTTCAAATAAAAAATTTAAGAATATTTGTTTCAACCTTGTTTTAGAGAGAGTGATGGAGGAGGAGAGCTGCATCTGGTAACACTTCACTTCTCTGAAATTACATCTAATGATGCAGCTCCAGCCCCCAAATACTAACCCTGCCCCCAGCAAAACAGAAACCAAAACCCCCGGCAGGCAGTGATAGGACCCACCTTTCTTTTTTTTTTAAAAAATTTTTCTTTTTATTTTATTCATTTTAGAGAGGAGACACAGGGTGAGAGAGAGAGAGAAAGAGAGAGAAAGGGGGGAGGAGCTGGAAGCATCAACTCCCATATGTGCCTTGACCAGACCAGTACAGGGTTTTGAACTGGCGACCTCAGTGTTCCCAGGTCGACACTTTATCCACTGCGCCACCACAGGTCAGGCTAGGACCCACCTTTCTTACTGAGTGTAGTGAGCATCTCTTGTTACTCCACTCACTCCATTGTATTTGTTAGTGTCCTTATCAGACATTCCTTCTGTATGGATGGGTGCCAGATTGAGGGGGAGGATGGAACACAAAAATAACTAACACATGGCCTCTTTCTCGGATAGGTTTCAATATATGAAAATCAGTATGAATTGAAATAATTAAATGTGGTCTATGATTTGGTTCATGAAAGAGGCAGAAAGCACTAGAATTATCAGAGGAGGTGTGATGCCTTGTGGGTTTGGTGGTGAGGGTGGGGTTTGTGGGGAAGTTGGTGTTGGATCTGGCAGAATTTCGTTGAGCTGGGACATTGGGGAGAAAAAATTCCAGGTGTAGGACATGGCCTGAGATTGGAAAAGATGTGATAGAGCTTTTTTCCTCTTGGAGATTTTAATCTCACTTAATTATCTTTATTCAGAAATAAGTATTTATAGTAAGCAAAAGCAAAAGGATAGTGCATTTAGTAGACTGATAAATAAAAAGGAAATCTTGAGAGTTTTATAATGGAAGAATCACAGTTCTCATTCCGAGAGGAGATGGCATATCCGCTGAAGGGCAAGTTAGACACCTACCATGCTGACATCCGTGGCAGATTTACCTCTGGCACTCACTTTGAAGCCTCTCAGTGGGCACTGTTCCTCTGAAACAGCCCCTGTACATGTTGGACCCACCTGCTCTCCCCACCATGTGTCCAGGGCAAACAAAGTAATTTAAACTGGAGGTGAGAATAAAATATATTCTTGAAGGCGAAATGGCTTTCAAAATTCTGTCTCTTTCCGCCATCTTCTCCTGATAGCCAGACAGGTACACCTGCAGAATAAAACACAAATTGTTTGGTTGGTCTGGTCTCTTGGCTTATTTGAGGTCTTGCAGCCAGAACAGCTTCCATCTTTGTGTCCATCTGTCTGAAATGTTTGAAAGAGCAAAGCATGAAGGATGCGCTTGGTCAGTTACTTATGAGCCGTCACAGTTTTGCAGGTATAGGTGGCTTTTGCTTAGTGAAAGCAAAGGTGAGATTTGAAAAATGACTTTTTGGCTGCGTAATGGCTCTCCGTAATAGGGCAGGATTTTGGACACGAGATCATTCACATGAAGGGATCTGCCAGACAGTATTTGACCGTGTGAACTTTAATTAGTTAATAATAATAATTTTCTGGAAAGCTTTGAGTTCAGTATGGCCACTGAGCATTGAATCTCAAAGTATTTAGCAACCATTAAACAGCAACAACAAAAACCCACAAAAATCTAGGCCACCGATCACAGCTTTCAATTAATATCATTTGAAGTAAATCGAGTGCCCATTTACCTCAAGAAGTAAACCTGGAAACGCAGTGCTCAGCTTTAGTGGGAGGAAATCAGATCGAGGATTCATTCACCGAGCCCCATGCGCTGTGTCATTCACACCCCACCGTTATGTTTTCCAGATATCCCGAAGCAGGAGCCCTTCTCCCATAAGATGTGTATTGCCAAGTAAGTGGGGTTGTCTGAGGGAACATTTTCTGGTTTTGTTTTAACACTTTTAAAAATACTCAGCCTTGTGCAGCAAAATGCGTGTTCTGCTTCCTGTGGAACATCTTTTACCCCCAGCTGACACCTTCCACTTCTGGGCGGTGGCACTGAGCAGTTCACATGGGTGACATGGGGGGAGTCTCCAACCGAGAGATTTTATTGACATAAACTTACACGAAGCACCGTGCTTTTACTTAGGTCCTACCAAAAGAAAGCCTTCAGAAAGTGACCATAATAATAAATTATTTCTTTTTCCTCCCTAGGGTTCTAAAACTACCAGACCACGTTCTTTGCCAAGCTCACCGGCAACACCCAGCGTCCGTCTGTCCATCTGGCGCCCCCGTCTCCTGCTGTGTCCGCCTCACACCTCACTTAACCTAATGTGAAAAGGCAATTAATTCTGTGTATCAGTCCACACAGAGAGTTAAATGTTTTGGCTTGACGTGTTTGTAATTTCAGACATACTGCTTTTGATTTAATTTTATAGAGACATATTCTATTATTTTGATAAAAACCATTGCATAGGTGTTTAGGATCATATTCATTCGAAGCAGGGTCCATTACCCAGGCTTAGGGTTCTCATTCTGAAGGACTAAGGCCCTTTTATGGCAACTATATGGAAAAACAAAGAAAAAGGAGAACCTTTACCATGCCTAGTCCAAAAGATGAGGAGAAATTTTAGTTCATGATTTGATCATAAGTGTTATAATTGATGGTGTTAGCTTTAACTTAAAAAACAATGTTGGGTGTTTTAATGTGCTTTTAAGGTTTGGAAGACAGCCCTAATCTCAGGGTGGGGAACTCATAGCAGCAATATTGACTTTGGGCTACATATAAATGATGATGAGGTAAGGGACCATGGGTCATTGGCTTGCTTCTGTTTTCTTACTTTGCCCGGTTTGGTTGAGCTGAATACTCTATGTCGAAGTTATTGTTGAGAGAATTTTTTGCTTCATAAATGCAGAGCAGTGATTTGGATAGAAGCAAGCCTTGAGAGAAATATTAATTACCTTGTGTTTATCACCTGGGAATGTTTTATACAGTTTCAATGTACGTGTTAAATATAAAAGCTACCTGGGACACGCCCTTTCCCTAGTTTACCTGCCTGTTTACAGATTCCGACCTCCTATGAACTCCGTGTGACTAAAAATGCTTAAACTTGAGAGCTAAAACTAGACACACCAGATACTGATTTTAAATTGAGCCTATTTCCTAATTTCTTCACTGCAAAGAGTATTGTAAGTTCAAGATAATAATGGAATGTGGCTTTCTCAAGATAAGTAACAACTGGCGTTAAACACAAGCCTTACAATGGCTGTGTGTCTTCTTGAGAGAGGCTCTGGACTGGGCACAGCTCAGTGTGCATCAGCTCGGTGCCGAAACCAGCACGTGAAGCTTTCCAGGTGGGAAATCCCAGACTTCTCTAAAATGTCATGTCTCTAGAGACGAGGGAGAGACCACCTCAGTCCCTGCCCCCTGAGTCATGATCCCCAGCTCATTGTGAAGCGTGAGGTTCAGTCCCCCATCTGTGTGTTCATGGCTGCCACGGGAGACAATGCGGTGTTCTGTGCGGAGAGCGTGGCTTGCTTTGTGGCCTTCAACAGATGACTTCCTCTCTGAGCCTTTGTCACTGTGGAGTGAGCAGGCTGGATGGGATGAGTGGTCCTCTCAACCCTCCCAGAGTCAGTGCCCCCTTTTTAAACATACACAATATTTTCCTATGTATAAGACGCACTTTTTTTTCAAAAAATGGGGGTGGTGGTATCTAAAAACTGGGTGCATCTTATATGGTGGTTGTGGCATTTCAAATGCATGAGATGGAACTGAGGACGAGGCAATATATGAAGACAGTGATTTATCATCAGACCCAGACGAGGACAAGCCAACGGATGGGAGTTTTGACAGTGATGAGGAGTTATATGAATTTTATGATGAATAAAACTTTATTACAATAACTTTATGTAATACATTTTTTTTTTCAAATTTTGGGCCCCCAAATTAAGGTGCGTGTTGTACATGGGAGCATCTTAGGCATGGTGAAATACGGTAGTTTATTTTGGCTATGCTGAAATGAAATTCAAAGTTAATGTGTTCTATATTGCTATATACTTTTAAACAATGAACATAGTACCCTCACTGTAATTTAAAAAGCAGAAAAAAAAAGAAAGGCACTTTTTAAATAAAATAAAATGTATTTTAAAAATAAAGCTTGGGCGTAACCATCCTAGAAGGTAAGATTAAGTCACCAGATGCGCCCACCCTGTATGTCAGGTCATAAGCTCCACAGGCAGATCAGTGTGTGTGGTATTAGCAACATCACACACAGTGTTGTCATCAGGCATGATTTTCTGAAATGGTGGATGACTATTGGTAGAGTTTTGAAAAAAGTCTTAGAGTTATGCCTTGATTTACACTGTAAATGAAATCCTGGAATAGTCAGTATGTATTAAAACCATGCAACAATTACTTTGTGTTCTATGTTAAAAGGTCATTTCTAGAATCTCACTAAATAAAGAGAATGCTTAACATATCAGATTTATTTTGGAGCTGATTGTGGAAATACATGCGCTGATTTGGAAAAAGTTCACCTGTATTCAGTTTATTCACTCTGTACCCTGTCTGGCCATTTGTCATTTCTCGTCTCTGGTGTGAACTGTAACCACAGCAGGGAACCTTAGTATTAGTGACTTCGAAAAATGAAAACTCTTACTTCATAATCTGGATAAATATTAATTTCTATAGTTTTGATTGAATATTGAATAATAAAATTAAGAAAAAGAGTGCTTCTGTGTCTGTAGGTTCTATGTAATAAAATGCTTTCCTTCCAGATTCCCAAGTTCAGCACTGTTTTTCACCCATCTCCATTCTGTGAGGTCCGAAGCGGAGTCAGGAATTCATTCTGTAAATGAATTCTGAGCATGTCTGGGTTGACTCTCCAATTGCTACCATTCTGTGCTGTAGCTTAATTGTATCTTTAGTTTATGTTATTCACAATTCATTGTCATCATATTAAAATGCTCTCTCTGAGGAGTACTTTACCATTCTCACGAAGCTTTCACTTATTTCAGTTGTGCCCCAAACAAATCCAGGTGTCTTCTGTGTTATAGGTGAGGAAACTGTTCATCCGATACACTATGCTACCTTCTTCCAAGGCCTTTTATTTCAGAATAATATTTTATCCTGTCTTCTTTTGTTTCTCCATGGCCTATAGCATCAGTTCTTTTGTTTATCAGTTTATTCATTTATATACTCACGAATACTCATTTAGTGAGTACCTCCTGCGTGCCAGATATAGCCCATACTCTGGGGATACTCTGGACAGGGTTCTGTTTCTAAAGGTACTGAACATCATGTCCAGTTGCGTTCCTTGGTGATTTCCCTATCATAAAGTGCAGGTATGATGAAAGAAAGAAAAAATTGCAGTCATACAACACATTGAAAAGGGAAAATGTTACGTATCAACTGAAGAATTTAAACATTAATTTGGAGGGGTGTGTGTGGCAGATACCTATAAAATGAGAGTTATGCCAGGCAATAACAGAGTGTGGTAAACTACACAGAGAATGTAACTCAGTTACGTCATCCAAGGGTGAATTAGTCTTTTATCAAATATCTATTGAACCTCTGATTCTAAGATCATTAATAATAAAATGAGTAAGGGGAGGAGAAACTCAAGATCAATTCCAACCACAGCTGTGTGCTTCAACTGCAATATTTCTAAGTAACAGGACAATTTGCAGACCATTCTAATTCACTTTTAGACACCCCACAAATCCTTCATGAGGTGGATCGTTGCCAATAGCATTCTATAAAGTTTGGGCTGAGTGGAAGATTTCTTAGTAGTATGACTGTGAATAGTATATCTATAATTAAGGGTAAAGTGAAGTGAGGCTTTTAAGACACTAGTATTAAAACTGCATTAGGTCATTGAATATGAGCCCAGAAACCATATGGGTGACATTTGCCATATGCCATGGAAATCTCGAAGTAGTGAAGTTTGTTAGCCTTAGTACAGTGAGTCAACAGGGACCTTGAAAATGAAGTAGGAACTAATTTTTTTTTTTTTTAATTTAAAGGTGGCATAATTTCACACTTTGAACAACTGCCCACTGAGTGCCAGCATGAACATCATATATACTTGCCATAGAATCACTGGCAATTATATATCAAAATTGGGCAGCTAACTCCATTTTCTGTTGGGTGAGAAACAAAATAATGTGATAAATGGGTATGTTATAACTTTATTTCAGTATAGTTTTAGCCAAGATTTTAATAATACAACCAAAATAATGTATTGAAATGTGATGTGAAATATGTTTGGGGAAAGGTTTTTAGTCATTGGACAATTATCAGAAGATCTTGAGTGGCATTGATGAATGGTGGGACCCTTTTGCAACTGCTTTCTAGTATTGGGATGCTGGGGCGGGACATTACATTTTTCAGTGTTTCAGAGCTGTGCGGTCAGAATAATGGACTTCAGGATTGGCCCAGCTCAGCAGGTCACAAGTTGAAGTGAGAATGGAAGAAGTTATTTGTTTATTCATCATTTATTCATTTAAGAAGTGTTTGCCGATGCTTGTTAAGTGAGGCTACAGGCATTGCGTTGGGCCCTGGGGATAGAGTATGCAGAGAATGTGCTCAGCGCTCCTGCGTAGTGTGTGCCTATGGCATAGGTCCATGGTCTCTCTGAAAGACGGGGCAGTAACTGGTAATGGCCTCCCGTTTGGGAGATGATCTTAAGTCAATTATGTTGATAGAGGGTTGAATCAGTTTTCCATAGTGCTGTCTCCTGGAATCTCAGACTTAGGACTGAGTGGTACTCATTCAGGGAGCTTTCCCAGCTTAATAAAATATATGATGAGAATGATCAGAGAAAATACAGGTGCAGCTTAAATAATGGGTTAGAAATGGCAAGGAGGCCATCAAGGACTTTGTGCTAATCTTTGGGAAAAGAGGCATTAATTACAACAAGAGAAGACACATTGTCAAGATTGGAGAATCTACTGTCCACAGAAGCAGTTTTAGGAGCCATCCCAGGAAGGCCTCCCTGCTTGCACTTTATTAGCAAAGTCTTGACATGTTACTTTTCAAGCCATACTTAGACTTAAGACTTTGAAGGATGTTTGAATGCAATGTAAATGGCTTGGAGCAGCAACCCAGAGTATGAATTAGGTTTTGATTTTTTTTTCTGAAAGTCATATCGATAAAGGAAGAAATAAGGACCTCTTAGGGACTTAAGAATGTGATTCTAAGTTTATTTTCCTTTGAATGAGATGGATGAGGGCATGAAAACCAGGTTTCAGCTATTCCACTGTTGTGTTTGGCATGAGCACAGTCTTACTGGCCAGTGAAAGTTCTGTCTTTCCAAAAGGCAGCTTTAGCTTGGAAATGGCGGTTGTGGACTAGCAATTTTTAAAATGTAAACCCAATGTGATGGTATCTGGAGATGGGACTTTTGGAAGGTGACTAGATCATGAGGATGGAGCCCTCATAAATGAGATTAGTGCCCTTATAAAAGAAATCCCAGGGAGCTCCCTCCCTTCTTCCGCCTTGAAAGGAGACAGCAGAAGAAAATCTTTTATAAAGGAGGAAGTGGGTCCTCACCAGACACCGAATCTATTGGCACTTGATCTTGGACTTCCCAACCTCTAGAACTGTGAGAAATAAATGTTTGTTGCCTAAGCCACCCAGTCCATGGCATTTCTGTTATAGCAGCTCAAACAGACTAAGACAACAGTTTTCTTTGATCCAAGACCCATTTGTATTCATGTAGATCCTGTTGCTCATATGAAACCTGTTTGCTGCAGATCACTGGCCTTGAGATAATGTGACTGACTTCTAACTTTCATGGTTTGATTTGAAATTGTTTAACTAAAAATAAAAAGAAAGGGTGTGGGGGAATAAAAGAAAAAACTTTTAGCTTTTCTTTGATTAGAAAAATTAATTTTTCCTGGGTGTTAAATGCTGACGGCATAAGTTAATACATATACTATATATTTATAATCTGACAGAAAGCTTAAGATGCCTTTGAGTTTCCCAGAATATCCTCTGTTGAATAACAATAAGTAGTACTTAATCTAACATTTATTATATGCCAGGTGTTGCATTAAGCATTTTATATTATTAAACCCAGTTTATAGATGGAGAAGCTGTGGCCCAATGTCATTAAGTAACCTGTCACAGGCCACAAACCTACTAAATGTTGGAGCAGAAGTTCAAACCCAGGTTTTTGTATGTTGAGCCTATTGTCTTTTCACTGATTCCACAGGATGTTAATAACATGTGAAGTGGAAAAATATATTCTGTGGTGATATAGGTTTGAAAAATGAATTAAAAAATGAGTTGGACAAATCTTCTGTGCAGGACTCTGCAGAGCCTCAATCTTCCATTGTTTGCGGACAACTCCAAGGACAATGTCATGTGCAGCGCTCTACAAATGTATCTCACCACGGCATACTCCCACCCCTTTCCTGATGGAGCTCTTAAAGAGATACTGTTCTAAAACATCAATTTTAGAAATGCTTCCTTAGGACCTATTTAATTTTTTAGAATTGTAGATGCTGCCGACCATTGGGAATTAGGTTTTATCAATTTTCACAAGTGAAGAAAGAATCCTGACTCTTCTCATCTGATAAGACTTTTCATCCAATAAATTAGTTAATAAAAGGCCAAAACAAGAAATCTCTTATCTATTGCTGTTCTTTATACTTCTTATCTTTTCCCTTTTTCTTATTTTATTCATCCATCTATCATTTGTATTACAAAATAAAGTTCATTTGAGCCCAATATTTGTCAGGGTTGTTTTTCAGGCATTCGTGTTTTTCCTTAAATTCTTTGCCATGTTATACCTTTGCATCTTCACTCCTCGTTCCTCTTTCTAGTTCCCTTCTACTTTCTCTTGTTCAGGGATTCTGTTTTCCCAGTTAACCTGCTAATGCACAACCTTTTACACTTGTGAAAAACAAGCACCTAAATAATGTCACGATGAATCCATGAAAGAGACCAAGGGATGTTATTCAAACTAAGAACATACTGAATAGCATTCAGTATAAGGATGCATTTATATCCTGAGTCATACGATGCATTGATCTTATAAAAAGCTCAACTAATTGCTTTCTAAATTTTTGAATGCTAGGGCTATTAAAAATGACGATTCTTAAATTATAAACTTCCAATAAGTCAGAGCTATGCTTTTATTTACATCTTAGTATACATGTTGACTTGTATTCCCCCAATTTGTTTGGTGATGAAATTCACTTGGCGTGCACATCAGAGACAGAGGACTGGACTGCTCTCCAAGCACACAGCATCGGAATCCCCAGGAGCATTTGTTAATATCAGCAGACAAGTTTGTAAAGCACTTGTCTAGATCTGGCTTTAATGACCCACAAGCAGAATATTGCACAAATAATTTATTGCATATATTATATGTTACTTAAAAGCCTCTGCAAATATTAAATTATTTGCTACACTCACGTAATACGTAAATTACCGAAAATTTAATACATGTATTTTTTACTGCATACATACATATAAAAATATGGCCAATAGCAGGCTATACAATTAGATTTTCAATAAAAGAAAGGGATGAAAAGAAAAAAATCAATTTTGTTTTTCTTCCCTGAAGGTTAAAATTTTCCTCTCGTGCTTCATATTTGGACAGCATCTGTGTTGAGCTGTCAGAATATGTATTTCTTACTAAACTCATAAACTTCCACCCTGTAGATCGGTGTTCATTGTGTATAACTGAGAGAGTCATGGTTGGAATAATGAATAATGAGTTCCCATTGGTCATGTTTTGCCTCCTCGTGGGTGTGTGCCAAATGGAGTTAGTCACCTGGGTGATTCAGAGTTAGGGACATCTTTATGAATATGCGTATGAGTCTCTGGAGAAAAATCTAAAATAGAGTGAAACTGACATCCAAATATTAGACCTCACAGGTGGTCTACCTCAACTGGAATTTTCCCAAACATTGAATAGAAGAGAGAAATTTGGCCTTTTCTGTTTACTTTGCAAAGTACTGAAATGCTCCAGAGAATATTGAAAATGAACCTGTTTTAATATCCTTAAAACTGAAGGACTTTGTCATCTTTTCTCTTAGACCCCAATAGAATCTCTCGTCACTACAGAGTCTAAGTTGAAAAGCAGGTTTTTAAAAAGTTCCAGGAAAGAAATCTTGATACAGAGGGCCAAATGTAACATCAATTTTTAGTGTGCCAGGATTTGAAACACGTGGGCTAATAGTCCCAATGGAGACACTTTGTTCTTAATGTTTTCTTTGTCTGAATTCAGCTTTTCTTCATTGAACAGGCAAAGGTGGTAATGTAAAACAAAGTAGTATCGATTACTGGAAACTCAAGTTGTAAAATATGTGAGGATGACCTCTCCTGTTCTAACCAAGGTCCACAACTGGAGGAAATTTTAGGGACATAAATCAGTTCTAATCTTTGGTGCTATCCAGGTCTCTAGTTCCTTTAAGCTTGGAGTTTTCCTGGGAAATGTATAGGTATAGCCACCAGATGGCAATGTTGCTTAAGAAATGAGAGAATACTAGTAGTAACAAGACGAACAGAAATAAATAGCAATTCCTCAGATAAAATCTGTAACTTAATTTAGTTTTATCGTGCTCCATAAATTTGGAAAATAAAGTGATGGAGGATGGCCAGGCATAAAATACAAAGAGCATGATGGGAAATGTGAAGTGTTAAGTAACTATATAATTATACCTAATAAGGGATTCACGCATTTGACCTTCAAGGCTCAGAAAGCAATTCCTCTGTTAGAACAAAAGTGGGTTTTTTTGGTGTGTTAATTAAAAAACGCATTTATGCAGCCTAAACCCATCACCTTGTTAACTTAGAGTTCTCGTTGAGACACAATTCAGTGTTAGTCAATGTTTTGAACACAGCTCTCTGCTTTTAAACACAGAAGAGGAGAAAAGGGTAGTTTCTTTAACGATCTTCTAAGATTTCCAAGACTTTTCAAATTGTTAGTGTTTTACATGGCCCAAGTTCTCCAAGAGCTTAGTTTCAGAAACCTTTTGGGTTATTTCAAGCACATATTTTAGTTTTAATTTGGAAGATGGAATAATGTTGCTAAGAAACTCTCTAAGAAACTGTAGGGATTCAGTAGAATAATATTACTTGAGTGTTGAAAAAGCCACAATTCAGTATGAAAGAGGAAAAGCTTATGGCACTAATAAAAACTATTTTCTTTCTTTTAAAAATTCTTTACAGAAACAAAATATTTTCTGTCAAAAACATAAAGTTCTATTTGGCCTCTCTAAGCCTGCATTTGTTTTTTTGTTTTTTTTTTTAATATATATTTTATTATTATTAATTCTAATGGAGTGACACCAATAAATCAGGGTACATATGTACAATGAAAACATCTCCAGGTTATCTTATCATTCAATTGTGTTGCATACCCATCACCAAAAGTCAAATTGTCCTCTGTTACCTTCAATCTGGTTTTCCCTGTGTCCCTCCCCTCCTCCCTATCCCACCCTTCCCTCCCTCCTCCCATCCCATAACCACCACTCTCTTGTCCATGTCTCATACCCTCACTTTCATGTCCCACCTATGTATGTAATCGTGCTGTTCTCAGTTTTTCTTTTTTTCTGATTTACTTATTTCACTCCGTGTAATGTTATCAAGGTACATCCATTTTGTTATAAATGATCCGATGTCATTGTTTCTTATGGCTGAGTAGTATTCCATAGTATATATGTACCATAGCTTTTTAATCCACTCGTCTTCTGACGGACACTTGGGCTGGTTCCAGATCTTCGCTATTGTGAACAATGCTGCCACAAACATGGGGGCGCATTTCTTCTTTTCGAACAGTGCTATGGTGTTCTTAGGGTATATTCCTAAAAGTGGGATAGCTGGGTCAAAAGGCAGTTCGATTTTTAATTTTCTGAGGAATCTCCAAACTGTTTTCCACAGTGGCTGCACCAGTCTGCATTCCCACCAGCAGTGCAGAAGGGTTCCCTTTTCTCCACATCCTCGCCAGCACTTATTCTGTGTTGTTTTGCTGATAAGTGCCATTCTGACTGGTGTGAGGTGATATCTCATTGTGGTTTTAATTTGCATTTCTCTAATGATTAGTGATGTTGAGCATTTTTTCATATGCCTATTGGCCATCTGTATGTCCTCTTTGGAAAAATTTCTATTCATTTCTTTTGCCCATTTTTTGATTGGGTTGTTTGTCTTCCTGGTGTTGAGTTTTATAAGTTCTTTATAAATTTTAGTTATTAACCCCTTATCAGATGTGCTGTCGAATATGTTCTCCCAATGTGTGGTTTGTCTTTTTATTCTGTTCCTATTGTCTTTAGCTGTGCAAAACCTTTTTAGTTTGATATAGTCCCATTTGTTTATCTTGCCTTTTATTTCAGTTGCCCGTGGAGATAAATCGGCAAATATACTGCTGCTACAGATGTCGGAGAGCTTGCTGCCTATGTTTTCTTCTAAGATGCTTATGGTTTCACGGCTTACATTTAAGTCTTTTATCCATTTTGAGTTTGTTTTTGTGAATGGTGTAAGTTGATGGTCTCGTTTCATTTTTTTGCAGGTAGATGTCCAATTTTCCCAACACCATTTGTTAAAGAGGCTGTCTTTACTCCATTGTATGTTCTTTCCTTCTTTGTCAAATATCAGTTGTCCATAAAGCTGTGGGTTTATTTCTGGGTTCTCTGTTCTGTTCCATTGATCTATGTGCCTGTTCTTATGCCAGTACCAGGCTGTCTTGAGTATAATGGCCTTATAGTAAACCTTGATATCAGGAAGAGTGATACCTCCTGCTTTATTTTTTCTTTTTAAGATTGCTGAGGCTATTCGTGTTCTTTTTTGGTTCCATATAAATTTTTGGAATATGTGTTCTATATCTTTGAAGTATGTCATTGGTATTTTAATTGGTATTGCATTGAATTTATAAATTGCTTTGGGTAATATAGACATTTTAATGATGTTTATTCTTCCTAGCCATGAGCACGGTATATGCTTCCACTTGTTTGTATCTTCCTTGATTTCTTTTATCAATGTTCTATAATTTTCCGAGTACAAGTCCTTAACCTCCTTGGTTAAATTTACTCCTAGGTACTTTATTTTTTTGGCTGCAATAGTGAAGGGGATTGTTTCCTTAATTTCTTTTGCTGATATTTCATTGTTGGTGTAGAGAAATGCCTCTGATTTCTGAGTATTAATTTTATATCCTGCCACCTTGCTGAATTCATTTATAAGGTCCAGTAGTTTTTTGACTGAGACTTTAGGGTTTTCAATATACAATATCATATCATCTGCAAATAATGACAGTTTTACTTCTTCTTTTCCAATTTGTATGCCTTTTATTTCTTCTTCTTGTCTGATTGCTGTAGCTAGGACTTCCAGAACTATGTTGAATAAGAGTGGTGAAAGTGGGCAACCCTGCCTGGTTCCTGATCTTAAGGGGATTGCTTTTAATCTTTGTCCATTTAGTATGATGTTTGCTGTCGGTTTATCGTAGATGGCCTTTATCATGTTAAGGAATGATCCCTGTATTCCCACTTTACTGAGAGTTTTGAGCATGAATGGGTGCTGGATTTTATCAAATGCCTTTTCTGCATCTATTGAAATTATCATGTGATTTTTGTCCTTCCTTTTGTTTATGTGGTGAATCACATTGATTGATTTGCGAATCTTGAACCAGCCTTGCCTCTCCAGAATAAATCCCACTTGATCGTGGTGTATGATTTTTTTCATATATTGCTGGATCCGGTTGGCTAATATTTTGTTGAGAATTTTAGCGTCTAAATTCATCAGGGATATAGGCCTATAATTTTCTTTCTTTGTGTTGTCTTTGCCCGGTTTTGGGATCAGAATTATGCTCGCCTCATAAAAGGAGTTTGGAAGTCTTCCTTCCTCTTGAATTTTTTGAAATAGCTTGAGGAGAATAGGAGTTAGTTCTTCTTTGAATTTTTGATAGAATTCACTTGTGAAGCCATCAGACCCAGGACTTTTCTTTTTTGGGAGTTTTTTGATAACTGTTTCGATCTCATTTGCTGTAATTGGTCTGTTTAGGTGTTCTGATTCTTCCAGATTGATTTTTGGAAGGTTATATGATTCAAGAAATTTGTCCATTTCACCAAGATTGTCTAATTTTTTGGCATATAGTTCTTCATAGTATTTTCTTACAATGCTTTGTATTTCTGTTGTGTCAGTTGTTATTTCTCCACTGTCCTTTCTAATTTTATTTATTTGAGTCCTCTGTCTTTTTTTCTTGGTGAGTCTAGTTAAAGGTTCATCAATCTTGTTTACCTTCTGCATTTGTTTTTTTAACAGGATATTTTTTCAGAGAATATCAATCTTAAAATTGATATCTTTACAGTCAGAGCAAAAGAATCAGTTAAATATGCCTCTTGTCAATGACCACATACCTTAGTTTAAATTAAAATACTAATCTCCAGCAAAATTTTACAAGGGTCTTTCTATTCCTGCCTCCCTTACCAAGCCTTCGACTCTTGCAATTCAGGTTTTTACACAGTCTGGATTAGACTTTCATTAAAGGGGCTCAACTTTTTGGGCGTCCTTAAAGATACTATGGTTGCGGGATATTGTAGCTAATGGCTGAAGGCAAGGTCTCTTCTTCGATATGGGTTTATTGTTTGTCACAGGAAGCTGTTTATTGATATCATAGGTGCTCAGCAAGCCGAGAGCTGTCATAGTGCTGTGAGCCTCTACTTTATTTGTATTTAATTTTAACAACTAGACATCAGTATAGAGGTCATCCTGGGTAAGGTTCTTTTTTTTAGCCAGAATAGTGTAATAGAACCATTGCCTCAGACCTAATACAGGAAACAGAAAGGACAATTTCAACACATTAAAAATGTAAGGACAAAAAAAAAAAATGTAAGGACAGAGGATGAAAGATGAAAGGAGAGGTCGAAGGGGGAGGGCTGTTGTCAAGGAGATCTCAAGGGTTTGCCACCAGAGATGTGTGTCACTATCAAGGTATGAAGAACTGAAAAGAATGTCCATGTTCAGTTGTACAGATCTTGCATTTCACAACCCCAGGGAGTGCCTCTCATTTGGATCACTGCTACGCACAGTGCCAGTCTCCAAGGAGCTTGGACCAGAGTGTAAGTCAATGCATTGCTTTCTTCATGGAGCAAATCGGGCTACGAAAACAAAAAAAAACAAAAAAAAATCCAGACTGCCCTAAACAGCATGCTTAGGGACATAGTTGATTTAAATTCTGATACAAGTTCCTTATTTAATGGTGGACTTATAGCCAACAGCTTGTGAACTGTCAGTGGAAACAGCATCCCCTGTTGGACTGATGTGAACAGCATTGCCCAACAGTATGCAGTGGACCTGGGGGAAGGGGATGAGGCTTTACAGTTGGTTTAATGGTGTCTTCAAAGTTCTTGAAAAGCCTCATAGAAGAAGAGATTATCGGAACTACTTTGGCTGTTCCCCTGATGAGGAAGTATAAACTGTATTCTTCAAACAAGGCTTCTTCTGCCTTATCTCTGAGGTTCTTTAAGAAGAGAAGTATGGACCAGAATCTGGACGAGGGTGAAGCAAGTAAAGCAGCTGCATTGTATACAAAACACTCAATAATAAAATATTTTAGTGCAATATTTAAAAAAATTAACAAAAAATGTAATACTGGTAACGTATTTTCCTGGGTTCTGAGTGGCTTCTCTGAATTGTCAGACAAGCTCTATATAGTTAGTGTCACTGGGCTCTAGGGAGAAACTTGTCTTGTTATCCATATCTTTTCTGTAAATCGGATTAAAAACAAAACCAAACCTAAAATAGCAGTTTCTGACATCAGTAAAATTGCATGTATCAGCAACTTTTCTCTGAAACTACTAAAATGAGACGCATTAGATCTAAAAAATAATGAGAACTTGCCCAATTTCGGTTTTCGTTCACATGAACTGTATTACATAGATCTTACCAATACACTTCCTTTTTATTTTTAGGCCAATATGGACAATGGGATGGAATTGCCAAGACCTTAGTTCTGGTGGACCAGAAAGACATTTCTAATCAAGGGTGCAGTGAATAAAAATTCAAAGAGGTCCAACAACATAGGAACTGCTACACTGGAGAACAAAATTTTTGCTGCATCCACATAAACATTTGTTCTTACCTAATTCAAGTGTGCTGATCTCAAATCTGACATTAGTTTTTCTCTGAAAGCTACAGTATTTTTGCATTCAAGATTTTAGATTTTTATCTTATTGTAAAATTTTCAACATTTAGTTAAACATAATGAAGTAGAATGTCTTCTTGGGCATCATCTTTGTGAAAATATAATAATTTATATAATGCAGTAAATACACTAATACACTAAAACATTATTGCATCAGAATTTGTCTACAATTTTGAAATAGAACATATTAAAACACTTATTTTAATCATAAATTTGTGCAAAACTTATTTAAATTCTATTCAAATGTTTGTGTTTGCAGCTCTTGCATTTGTGTACTTGTTGAGGACAATCTCGTTTGATGCTCCAGCAGTAGTCTGCTCATTACTAACAGCTCCAAGATTTTCGGGAAACTTATCAAGCTGACTGACTGTTCAGGAAGTGAATCTTAATGCTCGTGTTACATCCAATGTTGCAAAAAGCCAACAGCATCCTTTGAACCAGAAGTTCATAGTTTTCTGTTTTTTTGTTGCCAAGGAAGTTCTTTGTAACTGCCACAAAAGACAGCCATGCCACTTTCTCTTTTTTATTCATCTTCCTGGCAAATTCTTTGTCACATATGAGGGTTCGAATTTGAGGTCCATCGAATATACCTGCTTTTATCTTCTCAAAAGACAAGGCAGGAAAAGCAGAAATCATATGTTGAAAGCATTCACTTTCTCTATTCAAAGCCTGAACAAACTGCTTCATTAAGCCAAGTTTGATGAGAAGTGGTGGAAAAATGATCCTGTCTCGATTAACTACAGGTTCTTTCACAATATTTTGCATCAGAAAAAGACCCTTTAGATTATACAACCATTTCCTTATGCATCTTATCAAAATACACTTGATCACCATGTTCACTTTCTTCGTCCTTAGAAGAAATAAAACCATTGAAAACTGGAACCAGGAGTGTCTCAGAGTGTGAAATAGGTCGAATTGCTGAAGAAATATTAGGATATGTGATCATATGCTATTTTTTCTTGCCGATGCCCTTTGTATGGATCAGACAGAAATAATAGTTACTTCTGAGGTCCTTAGGTTTACGCCAAGCCATGGAAATCCCAAAAAGCATTCCTTTGCGTTTTCCTTTTGTCCAGTCAGGAAGCATTTCCTCACAATTATGACACTCAATATGAGGAGCTCAATTCTTGTCTTGACTGCCAAGGGGAACTTGAAAATAGGCAATATATGCATGTGTCACAAATGATAAAATATTGCGCCTTTGATGTTGAAGTGTGTAACAGCTACATATATAACAGAAGGTGTCAGGACTATTCTTACATTTACGCCTACTCGAAGAAGCCATGATTCAATCTTAAAACAAAATAAGAGGGTGTTTTTATCAGATAATAATTTTTACATTTAAAAACAACTATAATTATGTAAAAGTGATGTCTGTAAAACATTAATTGCCTCGTGTTTATGTTCAATCCAAGAGTCGTTGCCCTTTAACTCCAATTTAAAAACCAATGCATGCCATTAACTGTAACAAAAAGAAATTAAAATTGCATAAAAACTAGAGCATGCACTAAAAAACGAATTTCAGGTTTGGAATCAGCAATGCAGAAATATATAGAAACATGCTTATTTTTGTCTTGCAATAGAAAATGGAAAAAGAATTGTTCCCCAGTGTTATTTGAGCAAAATATAGTCTCTGACGTTACACTGAAAGAGAACATCTTGTACCAGTAAGGTGGACATTGTTTTAGGAAAAGCAGACAATAATGGGGATTTGTTAATTTCTGAATGAGAGTTCATCGTGCATTTTTTGATGAATTTTTCTGAAAAAAAATGTGTCTTGCTTGGCTTCAGCCTCTGAATACTGGAGAGTTGCCTTAGAAAGAAAGAATTTAGTAATTGCAGGATGGTGCTGGATTACTTCATTGATTTTGGCTTTGAAGAACTAAGAGAACTTCATAAAGCAACTTCTGTAAGATATTTCAATTGGAGACAAACCTGATGTCCCACGAAGCCTCTGCTCTTTGAATATTCCTTATCCAAGAGCTGTTAATATCTTTAAATGATGCTTATAATTTCTAAATATTCTTAATTGTCATAATAAAATTTTGAAAAAAAACGCACCTTATTTTTTCTTTACTTCATGAGCTTGTAGGTCTGTGTATGCTTTTAAGCAGTAGTGATACTCTGTTTTGATTTTTAAAGTTGAATAAAGAGGACCAGGACCTATCCTGGGTGGCCACTAGCCCGATTTAGCATGAACTAGTGTATCAGCAAAGCAAGGTCACCTCCAAAATAAAACAATTTAGTGTTTTTTATTTAAACAAAAAAGCCCTATAAGTAGCTTTACAAAAAATCAGAATTTTGTTGGATTTCCTTAAGCTTTTAATTTAGACTGTAAAATAAAAATCAAATTATAAATGAACGTGGGTGTGGTGAGCCATAATTTCTTCAAGGCTCAAGGTCTTGGAAGGCAAAATAATACCCGCATGGAAAAAACACAAAGCCAGTCTGTCTGTCTACAAAAGGCTTTAGAGAAAATGGCCAGCCTGCTCAGTCCCATAGCCCCTTGTGCCCGTCTTCCATCAGGACTCCCCTGGGCAATGGGTCAGCTTGTTATTACCAGAAACCTTTACTGAAAAATAGGTTCTTGGTGTTTTGAGAACTCCTTTTGCTCCTGCTCCTTATTGCTCGTGTGCAGCAATAATTCTGGGTGTCACTGGAAGCCCTCTGCACGGTACTCCTCCTAGTGTCCTGAGCAGATGGTCCTAACTTCAGTGCCGGCCCAACTCCACGTTTGTCTGATGAGGGAATTTTAGCCAGGGGTCAGTTTTGTGCACGGCGTCTCTGAGCCACCAGGGAGACACACTAAAGACTGTGGAAACAGGAAGTAATGTGGAGCTGTCTCCCTAAATAGGATACTTCTCTGGGTTTTACTGAGAGAAGGGAGCTGGGTTCTCTATCACATTTTCTCTGGCCAAGATTTGAGAGCACTGGACTGCTGCTTGTTGTGCAAAGTGCAGAGCTGGCAGGGGTAGTCAACCTGGTCCCTACCGCCCACTAGTGGGCGTTCCAGCTTTCATGGTGGGCGGTAGCGGAGCAACCAAAGTATAAATAAAAAGATAGATTTAACTATAGTAAGTTGTTTTGTAAAGATTTATTCTGCCAAACTTAGCGAAAATCTGACATAAAGTACTTGGTAAGTTATTATTATTATATGCTTTAACTTGCTGTAACTCTGCTTTATAAATTTTATAAAGTAAAGTTACTTCCCTACCTTATAAATCACCATTACTGTGGAACCGGTGGGCGGTTAGAAAATTTTACTACTAACAGAGATATAAAAGTGGGCGGTAGGTATAAAAAGATTGACTACCCCTTGAAGATACTGCTTGTTCACGGGGTGGGACATTGTGCTAGAGAGGGAGACCCTGATGTACAGGTGACCATCTGGTTCTCCAAAGGGCTGCAGTGGAAACATCTAATTCTTCAGAAAGAATATTTTTTTGAAACATAGTAGTAAAAATTGTGCATAAAATAAACTGAATAGCATATTGTCTTAACAGGAAAGGAAGCAGTCATCTTAAAACACAGGTTCACTTTTTTGCAATGCTGTTGTTCTATTTTGAAATATTCTACACGAGCGGTTTTCAACCGGTGTGCCACAAGAATTTTTAAACATGCAATACCTATTTAGTCAGGGGCACTGACTGACCCCGTTTTCCTTAGACTGTCAAATAAAAAAATGGCAACAGCTAACACAATAGCCCCCTGGTGTGAATGTCCTGTCTTGAATCATAAATCTATAGGTCATATGATAAAGTTGCAGCTTATTGGTCATGTCACACAATAAGGTTGGGTTTGATTGGTTAATTCTTGGTACCAGAAATCCATATATGCAAATAAAGTCACCTGGGTTTTTTTTAAAAGAAAGTCACTAAGGAGCGAAAAGGTAGGTAATTACTATAATTTTCCTGTAAATCAATCAAAATAATAACTATTTTTTGTCAGATGGGTAAAAAGCATATTTTTTGGTGTGCCACAGAATTTTAGTAATGAGTGTACGCGTGCCATGAGATGAAAACGGTTGAAAATAATTGTTCTACAATGTTACATTAAAAAAGAAAAACATTTTTCAAGTCAGGGGACTGCACCTCTAAAACGTTTCTCCAACAACGGAAAGCACTTGTGAGCCCTTAACAAAACCCATGCACCGATTTCTTCTGTAATGAGACCTCTGTGCCGAGATTCCCTGTGCAGAGACTCCCTGAGCAATCTCTGTCAAGTAATCTGTGCACTTTCTGGCCTGGGGCTTTGCTGACAGGAAGGAGGCTCCCTTTCTTCTTTGTATGGCTAGTTCTCGCAGCCCAAGGGAGTTGTTTCCCAGGAGAAGTGTTTTGTCTCGTCAACAGGAATTCAGAACCTAAAGGCATTATCTCTTCCTTTCTGCAGATGCAAAAGTTCAGTAAAATGCCACCAGTGGTCTCAGCTCCACCCCGCCTTTTCCATGGAAATATATGACAGCCAAGAGCCTCCACATGCATTGTGTTAGGGGGGCTTTGGAGAACATTGGCCTCAATGATGTGGTATTTTAATACTTAGTTCACTAAATCCCTTGCCTGGCTTTACTCATTTTTAATAATTAAAATCTCAATTAACTCAAATACACAAACACAGGGAATGTGCAAGCTCGTCTTTCATTTGGAGCCCAACTTCAATGAATGGCAGACGGTTTATGGGCTCTTACTTTCTTTAGTGTGAGCCTGCAGGGGCTTATTACCCAGCCTCCACCTCTCCGACTGCCATATGCTTTCCTCAAGACTGCAGCTTTAATCAAGACCAGACTTAGCTTGATGTGAAATAAGATCCGAAAGCCCTGCGAAGTCATCCTCATGAAACCCGAGCAGCTGGAGCCCACAGACGGAGAGAATCTGATTTAGAAACATCATTTCAGTGCTAGCTTTCCAGCCCATCTTAAAGGGAACACAGCTCAAATCCTTGGACCCTGGGAAATTTGCATGAAATCTTGGGGCTTCCTGTAAACCTGAACCTGGCCATAGAACTAGTTGAAGAAGTGAGAAATATTTGGATCATCATCTGGTTAGGTCTATGTATGCTTTTCCAAGAGATTAGGAAGGAAGAACAATGAACGTTGTTGTAAATCCTATATTTGAGTCTTTTTCAGGACTTGATTTTAATTAAATCAGATCAATAGAGCTATAGCGAAGACTTGTGGGAGCTGTGAAAGCTGTAAATAAATTGTCCTTGGCATAAAATAAAATGAGAAACGGGGTCTGGAGCTTTAACAGGGTTTTGTGGATGCTTGGGGAGAAAAGAACAGAGAGAGAGGGCAGCTGGGAAGTTTCTCCCAGGTCTTGATGAGCGGGGCCTTCTCTGTGCAAATACTTACTCTTTGGTTGGAGTGAGAAACCTCAGTATTCCAGAGAGCAGGGCCATTGTCCTGAAAATGCTCTGCTTCCAGTCTTTGGTGGTGAATCTGGAGCCCTTTGCGTTCATTGGCTCAGTGGAAAGAGCTAGCTAGCCACTCCCTAGTTTATGACGCACATCCTTTATCTTCTGTCATTTGTGCAGTGAAGGTAGTCACGTCTGCAGACCTATCTCAAGCGAGGCTCGCATGGACAGCAGTCATGGAAGGAAGCAGAATTTTTTGACCTATAGATGAAGGAGCTTAGTCGTTCTGGTGAAGTCACAGATGGCCTCTCCTGAATTAGATGTGAGAAGAAAGTTTCTGTTTTCATACCTGACTGCTAAGCTCGGCCTCAAGAGCTCCTCTCATTCTCAAGTCCTCTGGGAAACGGAGTGGGGAGGGGGAACCAATCTAGCCAATCCAATTGGAAACTTGGTCTGATTTCATGATTTCAAGTTGTTCATGTTTAATCCAGTGACTCAGGAAATAATTTCTTAGTGCTTCAGACCTCTTTCTTCTTTCCCCTACTTTTCTCCAAGATGGTACCCAAGTTTGTGGCTGATAAGCTTCCACAACCTCACGGTCTTGTAGGAAAGGGGTATTTTGAAGCTTGTATTGGATTTTTGGTATGCGGAACTTGTGTTTCCTGACGTATGGCTGGCGTAATCCTGCCCTTGGACGTCCCTCTAGCATCTCTGCTGTTTGTGGGTTCTGCATGTGTGGCCTAGTCTTTCACAGACCAGTCAGAGTCTGGAGGCCCTTCCCTGTCTTCCTCCAATCTTTTTATTTATTTTTTGGAGTCTTTGCCATGTGTCCATCAGTTTCTGGTCTAGGCTGTCTAACCTGCAGAAAGGGCTTGTGGATGCACTTGCTTCTCCCAAGAAGGTGGGCACCACGCAGACCAGCTGGTTTCATTCCAGCACTCATGCAACACAGGAACTGGCAGCTTTCAGGAGGGTAAACTGGAACCTCTCTCTGCCTGAGCATTCCACTTGGTTGTCCTTCGGGCCCCATGGGTACAGGATGACCTTGCACAGGGGTCTCCGGCTAGTCTCAAACAGCTTACCAGGAAAGAGGTCCCCCTCACTCAGCCACTGTGCCCTCTACCCAGTCGGGAGTAGGGAGACAGGGCACATTTCTGACCTTCTGTCTCCCCAAGCACCGTCTCACCCGCATCACCTCAGAACCCTTCCAGGCTGCTGGGGCACGCTTCCTTTGTTTGCCCTTTCTGTCTACTTGGGCTTCTTTGCGTCCAACTCCTGTTATGGGCTTCTCTTGCAGTCTCCTTCTATGATTCTCCCGGGTTCTCTTTTACCAAATTATTTACTATTTTCTCCCAGATTAGCTAAGATGTAAATATAATAGACAGTAAGCTTCTTTTGGAAGGACGCACAAGAAATGTCTAATAGCAGTAACCTTTGAGAAACGCAATAGGAGTGAGAATTTTTATTTCCATTTTATCTACTCTGGACTGTCTGAATTTCCAAATCATGTGAAATATTATTTTTATTCTTTCTGCAATATTAATTGGGGGTAGAATATAATTTTCTCAAGATAATTTAAATGTGTAGTATACATAGAAGAATTAAAGTGGTATGGTTAGATTTATGGTTGCCTTCGATATCCACTTTCCCAACTTTCTCATTGGAACCCGGAGCAAGGTGCCCTGCAGAAAACTACATTTCCCAGTCTTCCTTGCTGTTTGGGGCAACCATATGTCTGTGTACTGGTCAATGATGTATAAGCAGAGGTGATGGGTAGGATTTCAGAAGAGGTTCACTAGAGAAAATAATCTTCCTTTTCTCCTGTCATAGCTGGGTTTCCAGCAGCCTTCAGACCCGAATGGGATCTTAAAGGCAGAAGCCACAGGCTGAGGATGGAGCAGTCAGATGGCAGAGGCATGAGTCCCGATGACTGCACAGAATGACAACGTCACACCTCAAGGGCTTACTGTCAGACTTCTGTTACGTGAGAGAATAACCTCTACTATGACCAATATACTTTATTTCTGGTTTTAGTTTATTCACAGTTGAACATAATTTCTAACTGGCATGCTGGTTTAATTAAGTGTGTGCTGAAATATGGTATATGAAATTCATCAATATTGATATCATATTGATTAAAATGTATAGTGAAACAGTCCTCAGTGTCAAGAGCTTGAGACCAAATTTTCTATCATATTCAAAATGGCAATATGTCCTGTACTCTGAAGACACACTTATAAAAATAAAAATCTTAGTGCATGCTATTTAGTTATTCATACCTCATATAGAAACCTCAAATGGATTCCATTTTCTCTTGAACAACTGCTTATGCAAATCTTGAACTACAAACTTCTCTAATTGCAGAGGCTACTGGGAAAATACACACATCATGGCCTATATATTCACTATGTCTGGACACCCTGTCCCCCCAGTAAGGTCGCATACCTGTGGTTTGCACTGGCCTGGGGCAGGGAGAATGAGACCAGATGGGAGATTTCAGTGGGAAATTCTTGATTAAACACAGTGGTTGTGTAACTTGGTTATTAACTGGGGCTTCCTGGACCCTTACGATCTAGATAAGAATGGCCTAGACCTCCAAATAAGTACATCAAATACAGTTCAGTGTCCTTCCAAGTTTCTGAAATTCATTGTCACCTCTGGCTCTGACTTCCTGTGCCCTTTGAAGTCTTGTTTTGTACTCTGTATCTTAGTGCTGTTGCTATTTTCTTTGCCCCACATTATTCCAAAATTAGGATCTTCTTGATCTTTCTCCTCTAAACAATTGTAAACACACAGCTGTGGCCTGTAGTAGAATTTTTACTAAAGGTCTATGGATTAGTATAGGGGAGCTTCACACCACCACACTGGACCATTATCTGTGTAAAATTATATCTTATGTAGTTTTATTCTTTCGAAAGCTTTATTGAGGTATAATTGCTATATTAAATATTGCACACATTTAATATATACGTCTTGATGAATCTGACACATGCATACACCACGACCAAAGTACTAAGCATATCCATCATCTCTAAAAATGTCTTTATTTTATTTTGTGCCCTTTTTTTTTTTTGGTAAGAACACTTAACATGAGATCTATCTCAAAGTGCACAACACCATATTGTTAACTATAGGTACTGTGTTGTACAGCAGATCTCTAGAACTTACTGATCTTGCATAACAGAAACTTTATGCCGATTAAAAAATAAGCCTCGCTCTCTGATATTGCCATCAGCATTGAAGAGGCCTCCCGATCCCATGCTCTTTGCTCGCAAAACCCAATGGACAGGTTATCTCCCAGAACCTTCACCTTTCACTTATCTCCCACCACCTTCATCTGAGTTCTGGGCCTCTCTGCTCCTTCAGGGGTCTGCCCACCCACACATCCTCCCTCCACCCCTCAAGGTCTCTCTCTCCCGCAGGGAGGGAGCCCCTTCCCATACCTGGGTCCTTCCATCTCTCCACATTAACCAAATCTGTTATTAAACTGAACATAAATGGTAAAAAAAAAAGTCTCCAGTAAAAAAAAAAAAGTCTCCATTTCTCCCACTCACACCCCCTTATAACTACCATTCTGTTCTTTGCTTCTATGAGTGTGACTATTGTTAGGTACCTCATGTAAGTGGTATCATACAGTATCTATTCTTCTGTGACTGGTATAGTTCACTTAGCACAGTATCTTCTAGGTTCATCTATCTTCTTGCAAATGGTGGAATCTCCTCTCTACCCCAACATGCACAGCCTCCCCCACTATCAATATCACTCCCTAGAATGGTACCTTTATTTTAAACCAAGGATAAAACTACAATGACACATCATAAACACATAAAGTTCATAGTTGAGCAGAGGGTTCACTGTTGATGTACATTCTATAAGTTTGGACAAATGTATAATGACATATTGTCATCATCATAATATTATTCACAGTATTTTCATTGCTCTAAAATCCTATATGGTCTGCCTATTCATTTCCCACCCCCAAACCTTGATAACCACTGATATTTTTACTGTCTCTATAATTTTGTCTTTTCCAGAATGTCATATAGTTGGAATCATATGGTATGTAGCCTTTTCAGATTACCTTGTTTCACTTAGTAACATGCATTTAAGGTTTTTCTATGTGTTTTCATAGCTTGATAATTCATTTCATTTTAGTGCTGATTAACATTTCATTGTCTGGATTCATCATGATTTATTTATGCATTCACCCCTGGAATGACATCTTGGTTGCTTCCAAATTCTGGCAATTATGAATAAAGTTGTTATAAATATCCGTGTGCAGGCTTTGGGTAAACATAACTTTTCAACATTATTCTTTTAGCGGGGAGGGATTAATACCAAGGAGCACAATTACTGGATTGTATGGTAAGAATAGTTTTATAAGAAACTGCCAAGCCATGTTCGAAAGTGCCTGCACCATTCTGCAGGCACCAGCAATGAGCGAGAGCTCCTGTTGCTCCACGTCTTCACCAGCATTTGATGTTGTCAGTGTTCCTGACTGGCCATTCTAATAGTGTGTGGTGGTTTATCATTGTTGTTTTCATTTACACTTTCCTAATGACATAAGATGTGGAGCATCTTTCCATATGTCTATTTGCCGTATGTGTATCTTCTTTAGTGAGGTGTTTGTTAAGGTCTTTGCCCTATTTTAAAAACCAGATTGTTTGTTTTCTTATTGTTGAGCATTAAGAGTTCTTTGTATATTTTGGATGAAATTCCTTCATCGGATGTGGCCTTTAGCAAATACTTTCTCGCAGACTGGGGGTTGTCTCCTCATTCTTCTGATACTATCTTTTGCAGAGCAGATGTTTTTAATTTTTTTTTTTTTTTTTTTACAGAGACAGAGAGAGAGTCAGAGAGAGGGATAGATAGGGACAGACAGACAGGAACGAAGAGAGATGAGAAGCATCAATTATCAATTTTCGTTGTAACACCTTAGTTGTTCATTGATTGCTTTCTCATATGTGCCTTGACCGCGGGCCTTCTGCAGACCAAGCAACCCCTTGCTGGAGCCAGCGACCTTGGGTCCAAGCTGGCGAGCTTTTGCTCAAGCCAGATGGGCCCGTGCTCAAGCTGGCGACCTCGGGGTCTCAAACCTGGGTCTTCCGCATCCCAGTCTGACGCTCTATCCACTGCGCCACCGCCTGGTCAGGCCAGATGTTTTTAATTTTAATGAAGTCCAATTTATCAATCATGTTCTCCATGTTCTATCAGGACTTCCCATGTATCAGCCCTGTTCTGTGGCAGCAAGATTTGTTAGTTACCCTTTGTTCCAAGACCAAGATGAGCTGTTTTATATAGGCTACTGGACTTTACATCCACCCTGTTAAACTCCCAGTGATGTCTCTGGAGGAAAGTACAGTGGAAACTCAAATTCTAGTGGGGCCAGAGAGGTAAGCAAATGGGACCAGGTTCAATACCATGGTGAGTGGCAAAGATGCTGGAGAAGGAAGATTTCATGCTTTAATGGGGCAACTGCTAACTGCTTGTTTGTGTTAGCCCTGAATTTGTATGTTGATGCTCTAACCTCCAATGTAATGATATTTGGAGTTGGGGCCTTTGAGAGGTAATTAGGTATAAATGAAGTCATGAGCATGAAGCCCCAATGATATGTTTAGACACCAAATATCCTATAAGAAGAGGAAAAGAGACCAGAATGCTCTATCTTGGTCATGTGAGGACACAGTGAGAAGGTGACCAGCCATCCACAAGCCAGGAAGAGCTCTTGCTAAGAACTGAATCTGCCAGCACCTGACCTCAAAACTATGATAAGTAAATGTTTGTTATTTAAGCCACTTAGTCTATGGTATTTTGTTATAGCCCCATGAGAATGCAGGCCTACATTTGCCAAACTCTATAATTTTTAAAGAAGAGCAGATATTTTCTGGTATTTAAGGGGTAGGTTAGCCAAATGAAACAAAGCAGTAGGCTGAATGTGGCATCTGAGTCACCATTTTGAAAATTTTCCTGTGGCAGGTAGGAGTTCTGGCTTTAATGTCTGATAGGCCGGATTTTCTCCAATTCCAGCACATGTTAGCTGTGTATCCATGTTGTTTTCTTATCTGTAAGCTAAGCATAATAATAGCACTCTATGAGCTAAACAAGGTAATTTAGAAAAAGTAGCACAGCACTAGACAAATAGAAAATGTTAAAAGGAGCCAATCTGAAAAGAATACATACTGTATGATTCCAACTATATGGCATTCTGGAAAAGAGAAAACTATGAAGACAATAAAAAGACTGTAGTTGCCAAGGATTCAGGGACATGGACAGAAGGCTGAGTAAGTGGAGCCAGGGAATTTTTAGGGTATTGAAACTACTCTGTATGATACTGTAATAGTGGATACATGTCATTATACATTTGTTAAAACCCATAGAATGTACAACATAGTAAACCTCAATGTAACTATGGTCTTTAGTTATTAACGATATATTAATGTTAGTTCATTAAGTGCAGCTAATGTACAGCACTGGTGTGATGTGTTATTAATAGGGGAAATGGGGGGTAGGATGAGAGGGTATATGGTTAAGAATGTTAATGTGAATCACGGTTGTTGATAAAGATGACTATGTGTGTATAAGTTATTGCTGCAAACCAAGCCACCCCAAACCTTAGTAGCAATAAGGTGAATACTAGTAAAGACAATAACTATATATCAGTGGTTCTTAACCTGGGTTCTGTTGAACTCTAGGGTTCGATGAGTCAGTCTCAGGAGTTCGGAGAAGCCTCTGCCGCGGAGGCCAGAATAAAGTAATACCGTAATTTGTTGTGAGTTCATGCACTTTGTTGGTTTTGTTCTTTGAGCAAGGTGATGTTCATTCACGGCTCATTTTGTGCACCAGTAACAAAACATATACCTATGTCTTGAATTTGGAAAAAAAATCATATTTTATTTATCACTAAACAAGGGTTCGGTGAATGCGCATATAAAACTGGTGGGTTCAGTACCTCAAAAAAGGTTAAGAACCACTGCTATATATTATGGCTCACAAGTCAATGGGTAGCTGGGTGGTTCTGATGATTTGGGCCAGGGTTGGCTTGTCTCAGTTAGGCTTGCTCATGCATCTACAATCAGTTGCAGATCAATAAGCACATCTTGGCTGGGCTTTGTCACATAGGGCTCTTGGACCATGTAGCACAAGTACCACAGGTGCCAACTAAGTTCACAGCTGGGATAAGTGGGCTGACTGACAATGGACCATGTGTGTTTTCATCCTCCGGCTAGCCCATGCTTATTCACATGGTAGAGGCAAAGGTCAAAGAGGGGGTAAGTGCGTAAGACCTGCAATGTGGAAGGCCACATTCTATTGGCCAGATCAAATTACAAGGCCAGACCAGATCTCAGGACTAGGAAAGCAGACTGCATCTCTCGATGTAGGAGCTGCAATAGCAAGCTGTGGAGTGGGTTCAGAGAGGGGAATACTTGCAGCCTTTTGTTTTCCAGATACTCTACCACATTGATAATGAAGTTTTTCTTCTTACCCATCCCTGTTAGGTCCCCACTCATCCATGCCCTAGGCTTTTTTTTTTTTTTTACCAGATTGGCTTGACCATATTGCTAGCACATTTTTCTTTAAATCTAGTTGGAGGTTTGGCTTGGAAAGTTTAACTTGATGAGACTTTTATTTTAATCCAGAGAGACCATCAAAATAAAAAACTCACTTAAGTTGGCATTCAAACCTGCACTGGACAAACAGGAACCTTGATATACGGGGGCTCTTGTGAAAGGGCCCATAAACCTGTCATATGCCCAGTGAGCACATCAACAACTCTAGCTTTGTATTATCAAAAGCAATGATTTTTGATGCTCGATGACATTGGAAAAAGAATATTGAATCTATTTACCACAATTTACAAAGCCCCAAGACACCCAAACATGACGCATAAGCTTTGCTGGTGGGAATAAGAGTAAGCGTTGCCCTGTGAATAAATACGGCACACATACTGTGCTTAACTTGGCTGCAAAAAGTCAGTGACATCTCAGGGAGAAATGTTCTTACAGCTCATGCTCTGAGGGCCCTGTTTTTCACCATCTGCCCTTGGGTCGCTGTTTATTTCTGTGGATGAGCAGTGTGCAATTTACTGGAAAAGTATTTTGAAAAACCCCAAACACCCACATTATGAAGAAATAGGGTTGAAAATTTTCCAGTTTTGCAGTTGAATTTATAGTCTTAGCCCTAAGAAAATATTCCAAGCCATCTTCATTGACTCAGTACTTTAAATGTTCCCAGTGAAGAAGCCTAAACACCATTAACAGCTGAAGGCAAGTGTTGAGTGGACATGGCCCTGTGTACAGCTGACATCGTGTGTTGCTTGTCTTCTCTTGGCCCCAGGCTGTGGGAGACCCCTCAAATGAGGTGAAGCTCTATCACTTAGGGCAGTGATTTTCAACTGGTGTGTCACAGCACGCTACTGTGCTGCAAGATTTTAAAAATTCTTTAAATTTAATGCAATACCTGACTATTAAGTAAAATGACAATAGCCCTTTGGTGTAAATGCCCTTTCTTGAACCATAAATATATAAGCCATATAATAAAGAGAATTGCAGCTTATTGATCATGTTGGAGCAAAAAGGGTAGGTAGTTATTATATTTTTTATAAATCAATCAAAATTATACCTATTTTTTTATCAGACAGGCAAAACATAATTTTTGGTGTGCCACAGATTTTTAGTAATTAGTTTATGTGTGCCATAAGATGAAAAAGCTTGAAGATCACTGTCCTCGGGGGCTCTGGGTGTGCTGCATACTCCAGCATTCCTCTCCTCAGCTTGTCCCGCTTCTTAAATTCTGCCGCGAAGGTGTTAACTTTCAATGAAGTCCTCCAACACTCAGGAGCCAGTCATGGGATGGTTTTCTGCCAGCCACTGGCCAGGGCAAAGGAGAAAGTGTCACAGTTGTTACTTCTCTCCTCCTGAGTCTTGGGTGTTTCTAGAATAATATTTTCCAAAGTGCATTCCATGGAACTCAAGTCCGATGAAATGATTCTCAAGAAAGGGTTCCATGGTCAGATAATTTTGAGAAACAAAGCAAACCATATTCTGCTCTTGCAAAGCTGCAATGAAGTTTAGCAAATAAAACCCTGAGAAGTTTTTCAGGAAATAACCACATCTAGTTTTTTATAATCCAGTCTTTTCCCAATTGTCTGGGGAATCTTTTAAAGAATAATAATAATAGTTCGTATAATTATTATTTTGCCTAAACTTTAGGGGGGGGGGATTTGAGCCACTTGCTTAGTCTGTTCAGGCTGATATAACAGAAATACTATAAAGTGGGTTGCTACAAAAATTTGTTCTCCTAGCCCTGTAGGCTTGAGTCCAAGATCAAGGCACTGTCAGATTCTGTCTGCTGGAAGCCTGCTTCCTGGTTCATAGATGACTTTCTTTTCACTGTGTCTTCACATGGCAGAAGGGGTGAGGGAGCTCTCTGGGGTCTCTTGTACAAGGCACCGATTCTATTCATGAAGGCTCTTCCCTCATGACCTCCTAATACCATCACATTGGGGCTTAGGATGTCAATGTGACTTTTGAGTTGGAGACATGTTGAGCCCTTAACAGCCACTTATGTTCCTGTCTCTTGGGGATTTGAGCATTCTCTCCTCTTTTGCAAAAATGTCTTCAAAGACTGTAATGGTTTATTTCAGGCAAGAGTCTCCAGTGCCAACGACTCTTTGCTATGAATGGTGGTAACATGCTCTGGTTAAAACACACACACACACACACACACACACACCACCACCACCACCACCACCACCACCACCACCACCACCACCACCAAAACGGATTCTTTCAAGAATACATGTTTTTATTAGGTACCTGTTTTCTCGCTGACGGATTTTGGTAAACCAGATTCATCTGCATAAGAATATACAAGTGCCAAGTGTAAGTTTTCCTCTCAGACATTTGAGTGAGCTGATGCCTCAGGGAGATGTCTGACTGAGACTTAATGTGCTCTCAGTGCCTTGAATTCTTGGGCAGTAGGTATCTACCTGATAGGTATCATATAGAGTTGCTGAGGGTCTGTGCATGTAGATGTGAGTGTTTCATGGCATTGACCAAAAGGGATGCATGTTTTTACAATGTGGCATCATTTGTAACTTGGATTCTCAATGAAAAATGACTCTTGTCAACAAAGGTATTTAAAAGCACCTTCCTCTTTCTACAGGTGGCTGGAGGTTCTCCCTACAGAGGAAATCCAGTCACAAAAACACGGGTTAGAAGCACCTTGAGTTGCAGCAACATAAAGCCAAAGTCAATACTCTACACAGCATATTGGAAAGAAGCAAAGACTTCCTTCCTGAGAAGGGCCTAAGGAAAGAGTGAACTCCATCTGTCATTGAAGTAAGGGCTTGGAAGCTGGATGCACAAAGCCCAGTACAGCTAATTCTGTTAGCCCACGGTTAAGAAATGAAATTAACTCCTCAGAGAAGTGGAACATAGAGTGATTCTGAACTCACTGTATGTCTTCTATTATGTCTCGTATGTGTGCAACAGTAGTATCTCACTAGACCACAGCACCTTGAAGGTAGGCCCCATGTTTTTTTTCAGACACTTCTGTGTATCCAGAATTTAGCAAAAACCTTTGTCACCTAGTAGGTGTTCATTTTACACATGAAAAAACTTTGTCTAACATTTCAGTTTCTAGCAAGTGGTAGAGTTAGGATTTCAAGCCAGGTCTTTGGGCAATAGAGCACATAGCCCCCAGGCTAACCTCCTCTCACTGTCTTCACTGGGCATGTGTTGGCAATCCTCTCTTGCACCTTCAGTTGTGTTCTTTCCAATGAGATATTTATGCTACACCTTTTGCATGTTTAAAAATACTTTTTAAATAAATCACTTACTCAATAGACGTTTTGGCCTTGAGTTATTACCATGTCTCACAAAATGGGAATTCCTTTCTGCTCTCGTTGTTTTTATGCATACATGCTGACTGCCAGATTTTATTACTTTCCCTGCCTGAAAAATATTAGTGTCCAGAAGCCGGTTCCCCGTTGCTGACAGAAGGCAAACTAATTAGAAGTCTGCCGGCACAAGTTTTATGGGGCAAAATGCATTTTTAGTTCAGCCAAGGAACTGAGCCCACCTTAAATAAGAAGTAAAAAGTAAGATGGTCTCCCAAGTTAACAAATAAATGAATTAGGAAATAACCTTAAACCTCCCAGATGTATTGAAGGCAATGTGGATGCTCCCAGAGGAATTAAAATGTGACCCTTTGGTCCATAGATACACGGCAGATGGGATACTTTATGGATCAAAGAAATGGGGACATTCTATAAATTATCCTAAATAAAACATTCACAGCATACCAGTTACCAGATAATGTCTGAAGTGGGGGTTGGGGGGGGGACGGGAAATTGAGGCATAAAACAAGATTGGCTGTATAAGTTTCTGGAAGCAGAGACTATATTATGGAAGCCACGTGGTTCTAAGTTTTCTCCAACTGCTCTCATGACTTTTAACATAGCAGGCTCTGGAGTTAGGCTGTCTGGGATCTAATTCTGGCCCCTCAATTAACTGAGAGTGATTAATTTCATTAACTTCTATGTTTCAATTTTCCCATCTGTAAAATGAGGCAAATGATAACCGCTTGCAATGGTTTTCTCAAGGCTCAGATGAGTTAATACCAACAAAGCTCTCAGAAGAGCACATCAAGCTCAACAAACATCCTCTGTTAGTATTACACTCCATAAGGCCCATTATAATCTTTCACTTGAACTTTGATGATCAATTACATAAGATGAGCAGGACCTGAAACATAATTTGGGGAATCCTAGTACAAAAAAATGTGGGGTCCCTTGTTTAATAATTATTAAGAATTTTAAATGGTGACCACAGAGCATTAAACCAAGCATGGGCCCTTCAGAGGGGCAGGCTGGGTGAGCCTGCACAGATCACACTCTCATGAAACTGGCTTTACAACTGAATTATAAAACCAGAAGAATACACATACAAGATAAATTGATATAAGGTTTTTTTTTTACCTCTGAAAAAGCCAATGAAATTTGTTTTCTATAAAGAATTAACCCATTTAAGAAAATAAATTCAGAATTTTTTTTAACTGGTCAGTTTAGTGAAAATGTAATAAGCTCCACTAGATTCTTAGAGAAAATAAAGACATAAGTGTCAATAGGAGATAATTATTCCAGGATCCACTTTTAAATTTTCTGTGGCAAATGAAGTAAGACCAAAACATATAAACAAACAAACAAAAAACTCTTCTCACAAATGCTCCTTAGGGCACCAACAACTGACAAATTTAGTAATCATGTTTGGTCACTGATTGCCAGGAGATAATCTTGGCTTAAATTTCTCTACATCATGCATATCCTTTTAGTAAAACAGATTTTGAACCAAAGGAATAAAGAACAAATAGCACATAGTAACCTTGATGAGTGGATGAAGAGAATCAAAGTTCTATTTATTTCTTGCCAAATCCATTCAGTTTGGGGACATGGTGAAGACCACAATTGCTTGAAACTTATTAGACAGATCAAGGCAATAAAGAGGAAATTGAATCCCAGATTAAAAAATGGATCTATGCAACTGGACAATTGGATAACATATAAATAAATATGTTACATATATAAACATATATCTTGTATAAATTATACTTAGAAAGCTCTTCTACCGTTGTTGGTCTAAAATTCATTAAAAGCAACATCTGCTCACAGTGAGGTAGCCATCCATAGGCAAATGTTTTTCAGCTGTACTGTGTAGATTTCATTGTACTATAAATGGAGTTTAATAATTCCCTCTTTTATGTGTGTGTGATGCTTTTAATATATTTTATTTTTTCACTTAATAAGATCAAGCCCAGTTAACTACTCATTTTCATATGGATTCTGGCACTTACCCACTGTTGTTTGAAGAAAATAACAATTTTTATCTCTTTATTGCCCTCCAGTGACTTTTGGCATTCACTGTTTAGCATTTAACCCAAAGAAAACACGAGCTGGGAATAGAAGGAAAAGCAGAGAAAGAGTGGAACAGATGAATGTCTTGAATAGTTTATTATTATCTGGTAGGAACACACCAATAAAAATAATTTTAATATACACTATAAACTTATTAACAGTTTTAATCTATTTTACTAAAGTATTACAAGACTGAAAATTAATCAGGATAGACTGGAAAACTGGAACAGAAATAAGCTTTGCGAAATTCAGGAAGAGGTCTCCCAAACTACAATAAAAAGTCAAAAGGATCTTTGCAGTTGAGTTACTTAACTTACTTTTCAAAAGCTCTTGGTTGAGGGAGCTGTGAGGTTTTTCATTCCAGATTTCTAAACATCTTTTTAGTTATCAGCAGAAATTCTCCTTGCCCTCAATCCCTTGGCAGATTTTTCACTAAAGACAAATGATGACGAAGAAACTTTTTTCTTTTTTCTCTTTCTTTTTCCTCCCTTCCTCCCTCCCTCCCTCCCTCCCTTCCTTCCTTCCTTCCTTCCTTCCTTCCTTCCTTCCTTCCTTCCTTCCTTCCTTCCTCTTTCTCCCTCCCTCCCTTCCTTTTTCCTTTTCATATACCCTCTTTGACGTAGCTTTTGCTCCAAATTTATACTCACTTTTAATTTAATTATTTGTTTTCTTATTATTTAGCTTTGAGTGTTCTTAATAAATTATGGGTGCAAACATTTTTAGCAGATATATAATTTACAAATATTTTTTCTCAATTTGTGGATTCTCATTTTATTCTTTCAACATGATTTGCAAAGATCCTTTTGACATTTTATTCAGCATTGACAGAGATCCCTACTTTTGATGCAGATCAAATTTATAAATTTTTATTCTTTTAAGGATCATGCTTTTGATGTTATCTAAGAAGTCCTTGCCTAATCCATGGCTACAGATATTTTTCTCCTATATAGTCTTCTAGAAATTTTACAGTTTTTGGTTATACATTTAAGTCTATGATCTATTTGAGGTAATTTTTGTATTTGGTGTGAAGAGTGAATTCAGATTAAGTTTTCTTTGTTTGTTTTCACATATGGATATTCATTTGTTCTGAAATTATTTGTTAAAAGTACTATTCTTTCCTGACTGAATTGCTCTTGCACATTTGTCAAAAAATCAGTTAATCATACATGTGTGATTCTATCTCTGGCTGGACTTTCTATTTTGTTTCACTGATCTTTGTTTACTTGAACACCAAAAGCATACTGCTTTAATTATTGTAGCTTTTTATTAAGGCTTAAAGTCAGGTAGTACAAGTCTTCCAAATTTTTTTTTCAAGTTGTTTTCATATGAATTTTATAATCAGTTTGTCCATTTTTTCCATTTTTACTAAAATAAATAAATAAACAAACAAACAAATAAATAAATACTAGCTGCAATTTGTTTGCAATTAGGTTGGTTAATTCCAGAAGAATTAACATCTTAAAAATGTGTGCCTGATTCATAACGATGATATATCTCTCCATTTATTCATATCCTCTTTAATTTTCAGTGCACAGATCTTACATGTATTTTTTTCAGTACTATCACTATGACTTTTATTGTCCTTGATACTATCATAAATGCTACTTTTAAAATATCAACTTTTAATTGTATTTTACTAGTATACAGAAATTAAATTTATTTTTGAATATTTACTTTGAGTCCTACAAGCATGCAAAATCCACTTATTAGTTCTAGTATCTCTTTTGGTATATTTCATAGCATTTTCTTAAGGTAGATAATCATAATCATGTCATTTGTAAGTTAAAACAAATTTTCTTCTTCATTTTCTATCTGGATGCTGTTTATTTTCTTTTTCTTGCTTAATTGCTTTGGTTAGAACCTTCAGTTCAACTGTCAAATAAAAGTTGTAAGAGTGGACACCTTGTTCCTGATCTTGGAGGGAAAGCAATCAGTCTTTTACCATTAGCATATCAGCTGTAAGTTTTTGTAGATGTCTTTTTCAGATAAAGAAAGTTCCCTTGTATTTCCAGTTTGCAGAGAGTTTTTATCAAGAATGGATGTTGGATTTCATCAAGTGTTTTTTCTTCATTGTTGAAATGGTTATATGCCTTTTCATTTTTAGTTTGAAAAAATAGTGAATTACATATATACATAACTATTAATGATAGATTTTAAATGTCAAAATAATCTTTATTCCTGGAATAAATCTCACTTTGTTCATTATATATTATTCTTTTTATATATTTTAGTTTAGACTTCCTAAAATCTTGTATCTATGTTCCTAAAGGAGACTTGCGCTTTTATTTTTTTCTAGTCCTATCTTTAGTTTTGGTAATAAAATGCTGGCCTAATAAAATGAGCTGGGAAATATTTTCTCCCTTTCAATTTTCGGATGAGTTTGTGTGAAACTGAAGTTCTTTATTCCTTAATTGTTTGGTAGAATTATTTAGTGAAGCTATCTGGCCCTAGAGTTTTCTTCATGAGAAGATTTTTTAAATTAAAATTTTAATTACTTCATTATATGTAAAGCTATTTAGGTTATTTATTTCCTCTTGTAGAGCATTAGTAGTTTGTTTCAAGGGATTTGTCCATTACATCAAGGGATTTGTCCATTACATCTAAGTTGTTAAATTTGTTGACATAGTGTTATTCATAATATTCTCTTATACTTTGAATAGCTATAGAATCTTTAGTAATGTCACCTCTCATTTTTTTATAATGAAAATCTGTCTTCTCTTTTATATTCCTAATCAGTCTGCCTATAAGTTTATCATATCATTAGGTCACTCAAGTCAACTAATGGAGAGGTTCATGAATTGAGAAACTGAGTACTCTCGCTAACTTCCAGCAAAAAATTGAGGCCTCTAGATAAGAGGCATGTAAGTGAGTCATCTTGGACATTGATCCTCCATGTCTGGTCAGTCCTGATACTGTAGCCCAACCCGAAAGCTTGACTACAGCCTCTTAAGCAAATCAGAGCCCAAACCACCCAGTGAAGTTGCTCCTGGATTCCTGAATCACAGAAACTGTATAAAAAAATAATATTGGTTTTTGTTTTAAGCTATTAAGTTTGGGGGTAATTTTTAATGCAGCAATAGAAAACTAATACATTAATTAACATATTTGGTAAGCAGTTTGATACTTCTAGGCCTTGCTTTTAAGCTTTGCTTTGTGATACCAAAGCAGCAGCATTTAGTGTATGGCTAATTTTATCACATTATTGAGGCAAAACCCTTCAAGGTACTCTACCCAGTGGTCATGAATTATGAGGTTTTTCTATTCTGTCTGGTAGGAACAAGAGCTATTCCTTGACGGTATGATTTTTGGGGTCTGTTTGCTCTCATCCTTCCAAGATGGTTCTTTTCCTGGCACTGGACAACTTCTTTACATGCAGGTGTTGATTGATGTTCACATTAACTCTGAAGCCTTCAGAGTTTTCCCTCTGTACAGTGCCCTCTTCTTTAATACTTTGTCCTGAAATTCTATACTCCTTGGCCTCCCCAGACTCTCAACTCTGTCTTTTCAACACAGATAGCCAGATTGTGCCTGAATTCCCTGTCCTTACTCTGTGTTCTGAAAACTCTAACCAGGTATTAAGCTGGAGAAATTAAAGGGCTCCTTTCGTTTCTTATCAGTTAAGGATTATTGTCCTTCATTGCCCAATGTTCAATGCCTTGAAAATATTTGCTTTCTGTATCTATCTGGTCTTTAAGTTGTCCAAGAAGAAGGGTAAATCTGGTTCCTGTTACTTCACGTTGGCTGGGAGTATTCCACAGATAGACACTGAAAGGCTAGTGTTTATTGAGAGCTATGTTCCGGGCATGATGCTTGGTACTCTACATGCTATATCTTAGTTAATCCTCAAAACTAAAACAGAATAAAAACATAAAAGCACACACAATAAAAGAGCTATAAAACAGATACTGTAAGAATTTCTTTTTTATAGATGAGGAAGTCAGGACACAGAGAGACTAAGTTTCTTCAAGATCATAAGGCTAACGTGGAGAGATTGGGGTCTGCAGCCAGATCTGTTTGATTGGCAAAGGCAAGCTCTCGACCAGTCTCATTCTATACCTCCTATTTCTAGGTCTTGCTGCTTAAAAGAAACTGAAAAAAACTTGCCTTGTCTTATGCCCACCTTCTGCAGATATTCTTCCAGATTTTTCTTTCTCCCTCTAATGATTACCGCATGGAAAACTCTATAGGTTCCATAATATTAGATGCAGATTTCATATTTTGTTTTGTATGGAATGCCAGTTTATTGGGGATCCTGACTTTTCCCCCTGCAAACAATGAGGCAAATTTAAGAATTTAAAAAATAATTCATTTTCCTAAAAAATATATGAGGCTTGGTTAATGATTATAGCCTTTGAATTAAGAGATGGAAAAGAAAAAATAGGTCTCTATGTGAAGATGTTCCTAATGTTTGAACAGAAGAAAAAATGAGGTCCAAATTTCAAGTCAGCTTCCAACTTTTATGTGAGAAATAGCAGGAAGGCCTCTCTACTGGGAGAAATACTGATGTATGTTTATAGCGGTTCCAGGAATCCTGAATGAAACTCCACAGAACACAAAGTTACTCAAGTCAAAACAATTCACACAAACATAGAGATAACTTATTAAATATCTTTTTGAAAGGAGTACTAACACATAATTAAGGAGGTGATTCCAGGGTAACTTTGAGTCTGTTACAGTTCTAAAGTTCTCAACAAATAAAACTAATACAATTTTGGCCACGTTTATCAGTAGAGGAGACTCATGAGCCTTAACCTGGTACTTGGTATAAAACATGAATGCTCAGTTTTAAAAGTTGAACTGTTTTCCACCAGTACACCCTTTTTCTTTATCATGTTTGTTGGATTCTAATTACACAAATAAAATATGCTTATTATTGAAAAAGTAGGAAATATAAATAAGCAAAAAGACAAAAATCATCTGTAATTTTAACCAGCAATCAGTAATCACAATGGACATATGGGTGACAGTCCTAATGGTCTTTATCTTCCCCCTGCATAAAATGTGTATGTGCATTTGTGTGGATATTATGTGGTTGTGTGTGTGTGTGTGTAATGTGTAGTTCTAGAATAGTTTATAATGCCATAAGGCAGAGATATCTAATGCATTTGGAAACATGGCAAAAGATGTGAAAAGCCGAATATTTTAGTTGAAATCTGGGTTGGAGGGGCCCCTGACAAGACATGGTATGCTCTTATAAATTATTTTTTCTTCTCAATCTAAGTCTTTCCCACTTTCAACCTTTGAGACATCCTCAGAGATGAGATGCCTAAACCTATGATTGAAGAGTGATCCTTTGCATAATAGTCCCAAAGGTGCCTCAGGATTAAGGCCTGGGTTGGAAACAGTCAGGACAATATTTCCCAGACCCACAGCTGTGCGGGTTACAATCCCCAGGGGCCCTCTAACTGTGGCTGTGATTATAGAGAACAGTTCACTGTTCCTGGATCACGTGAGTGCTAGAAAGGTGAGACTTTCCACAAATCGAGAGGATACAAGATAGAGACAGCCAGCAGCAGAAAAGGGTTTACTTTAGATCAGTGGTTCTTAACCTGGGTTCTATTGAACCCTAAGGGTTCGATGAGTCGGTCTCAGGGGTTTGGAGAAGCCTCTGGTGCGGAGGCCAGAATAAAGTAATACCGTAATTTGTTGTGAGTTCATGCACTTTGTTGGTTTTGTTCTTTGAGCAAGGTGATGTTCATGCGCGGCTCATTTTGTGCACCAGTAAAAAACATATACCTATGTCTTGAATTTGGAAAAAGAAATCATATTTTATTTATCACTAAAGAAGGGTTCGGTGAATGCGCATATGAAACTGGTGGGTTCGGTACCTCAAGAAAGGTGAAGAACCATTGCTTTTGATGGTTCCGTGCCTTTCGGTGAATTTACAGGCCATTAAAGATTTTTCCGTCCTTCATTTGATGTACTTAGTTGCATTCAAGAGAAATGGACTCTGCCTGATTTAAGAGAAAAAGAAGAAAAGAAAAGAAAAGAAAAAGAAAAATAAAGAAGAAGAAGAAAGAAAGAAAAAAGAATATAACTAAAAGGCAATTACTGCCCTGGAAAGTGACTGAGGCTTCGGGATAGGCAGCAAAGGACTTAAATAGAGGATGTTAGCAAAATCATGCCTCAGGAGCCGTCTGGTGAGGCCTCTCCTGCCACGCTGCCTCTGGCCCCAAAGGCCAAGCCTTCTATTACATTGCAGGACCTGTGGCAAGAGCACAGGTGGAGGCCCAGGACCATATGTCTAAATATTTAAAAATTAAAAGTAAGTTATACACAGCATTATAGAGAGCAGGAAAGCAAATCCTGGAGGGAATGGGGGAGGGGGCAAAGGGTATGTTGCGGGAAACATGGGGGAGGGGGGATGTATTCGGTGGGACACTTGAATCTATGTAAACACAAATACATTAAAATCAATAAAAAAGTAAGTTATAAATCAAATGAACAGTCTATTAAATAAAAATGTTAAATCCTCCTTCCTTGACAAATATACTTTTATAACTAGCTGAAAGATCAAATTCAAATTTAGAATTTTTGACTGCTTAGAATTCTATGGGCTGAAATCCAGCCTTTGGCTCCTGTCCTCCAACCCCTAGCACATCCTTGTCTCCACCCTACATCAGCCTGAATATATATAAGAACCATTCACATCTCCAGCAGAAGTCCTCCCTTGACCACCCTTGGGGTCTAGAAGTGTGAGTCGTCTTGTCTCAGGGGTATATGCAGAAAAGAAGACAGCACAGGTTCTGGAAATAATCTTGGAACCATTTGGGTGGAGACTTTTGGGGACCTGGGTACTTGGAGTGCAGTCTAACAGCAAGGAAAGAATTCAGGCTCTGAATGAGCAAGCCCCATTAGACCTGTAGGTTCTTTGCTGCCGTGACCAGCTCAGCAACCGGTGTGCACGAAAGGAAGGCGCTGCAGGACTTACGAAAAAACACACATGACACAACATACAGAAAAGATGGGTACACGGGACTCCCAGCCTCTAGGACTGAGAGCCCAGATCTCTGCAGCCTCGTCGAATTTATTGGTCTCTTTGCTCATCAAACAAATTAGCAGAGCCTGGGGTCAGGTGCAGAAAAGGATGATTAACCAACAGCTTTCAGGTATGCCAGAAAAGGCCATAGGGATCAGCTAGTTCCTTTAAACAATATTATCAGTGCTTGCCAGGGCAGCGGTCTGCCCCCCAGGACTTGGCGTTCCAAAGTCCACACCAAAGACTTGTCTCAGAACAACAATCTACTTCCCGGCCGTTTTCCCACACCTTGCTCAATGAGGAAGAGCACAGCAAAAGAAGGGCCAGGACATAGGGTCCCCTAAGCTGGGGCCTAGGATAAATTTCCACCTGCCTGAGTCAAGGACAGTACTGCTCAATGCCGGGTATACTTCAGCTGCTCTGTGGACTGGATATGTCTACCACCAACAGCACAATGTCACTTTTATCTGTGCTCTAGTGCCCCAGCAAGAGTGTATTCATGCCTAAGCCAAGGTTATACACCTAGCCTTCGCCCCTGGGGGGTGAGGTGGAGGTGATGAGCAGTGGAAAACAGAATCTGGTCAAAAATGACAAATGTCCACTGCCCCCCTATTGAGTAAGTCACTATTAAACATGTTCTATTCCAAGCCCTCAACATAGAATCCTCACAATTGTTAGTGAAAAAAATATAAATGGGATTATCAGTGTTGAATTAGTCAAAAAAGAAAGCATGGAATTATCTTTCCTCAGAACTGTTTCCAGGAGGAAGTTTGTTGTTCCTGTTTATTTTTATTTCTAGGCCTGGGCTACTTGCTCGTGGGCTGAAAAGAGAGAGACTACGCATTTCTTAGTCCCCAGTGAGTGTAGTAGACATTCGTTGCTTTTGTCCACCCAGTATCTGTTTCCTTTTCCTTTGTTCCATAGCTTCTTTTCTTCTGGTAATAGCTTCCACCTGGTTGGGTGGTGTTGACCAACCCCTAGTTCCAGGATAAGCATGTGACCCATTTGTCTGACCAATCAGAAGATCACACACTCCTAACCACAGGAATTGGTTTTCACAAATATTGGAATATCTTCTGGAGCACAGTTATAGCAATTCTTAACCTCTATATATTTAAGAAGGAAATATTTAAGATGGAGGAACTTTTGAATGAAGGCAGTGACTCATGAGAGGTGGGTCATTAGAAGGTCCTCCCCAGAGCACAGAAGCTGCTCCCCAGAGACCCTCAGCTTCGTCACTAAGTCAGAGCCAAGATGCCTGAGTTCCACCTTCAGGAGACCAGAGTGCTGCTGCTTCTGTGTGCTCAAATCTATTTGGACGGAGTTCTCAGACTCAAGGAAATGACTCAGTAGTCCTCCTTCCTAGGTTACTGTGCCTAGTGGCAGAGAGGACTTCTTGGTAGTCAGTGTAAACCTGGGATGCAACACACTTGAGTATGAATCCTAGTTCCAGCAGTGGCTGCATGCCTCGGTATCCTCATTTATAAAACGGAATGATCTTTAGCCCAGAAAGTCAAATGAAGTCCAAGGTGGTTGAGGAGGGTCCCTGATGCTCTTGGGAATTTTGTATTTAAATGACCCTCAACTCTTGCAACAAAAATGGGTTTGATGTGGATAAAGCATGATGTGACATTGTAAAGTAACTAGTCTGCTCCACCACCTGCACAAGAAAGTCTGCCTCTTTGCATTATGGTTGTACCTGGTATGTACCTAGCAGAGTTCATTGTGTTTGGTATGTGTTCAGAAAATAGTTAGTAATTAATTTCTTGTGTTGACCTTAGTTATTTGATTCAATTAAATTCACACAACATATACAACAAGCTCTTGTGCTTGGTGCTGCAAGGCATAGGTGATGAGACCCACTGCCCTGTGAATGTTCTGGAATGAGCGAGATGATCCTGAATGAACCAAAGCAGTGCTGCTACCCCCATCTTCTCATTAGGGAAAATGGATCTGCTTACTTGTGTGGATTTATTTTAATGGAAGTCTATAATCCTTTCTGTTTTCCTTTGGCGAGTGTCCAGGTGCTCCTGATGACAGCCCCGCTGAGAATTTTCCTTTGATTTTTGAGTGAGCAGCGCTCTTGGTTTGACCCACTTTATTTCCCAGCTGGGGTCTGCCTGCTGTTCACGTTCCCCTCCGCTCTTGCCTCTCCTTCCCCGGAGTCCCAGGCAGCTCTCCTGGGCCCCAGGGGTCCCTACACCTGCCCCCTTTGCTGGCAGTGAGGCTGTGAAGGGACACCAAGTCTCAAAGCCCGTGGCTGCATTTAGCCCCATGCTTCGCCTTCTTTTGGTTTCTCTCCATATAGTAAAGTCAGGCCCTCCCTAAGGATGCAGATTTTATAAGCCAAATAAAGGAAACACAGGTTCATGTTCAAGGATACTGCGCTGGTGCTGGTGTCCTTGAATCTGGAAAAGAAAAATCCAATTTATCCCCTCGACATGTTGTCCTTTATGCACCTGAATAATAGCAAAGCCAAGAGATATAAGCATCACTGATAAAAATAAAAACAAACCTTTCTATAAAACATCAAAAATTTAAGGGGCTGTCCAAAGTATATTATTGATATGGTTTTAAGTATGTATTATGCTCACTCTATATTGTTAAGTAAGAGCATAAATTGCAAAATATGTACCTTATGATCTTTGTTATTAAAAATATATCTGTTAAAAAAAAGTCTGGGCCCTGGTCGGTTGGCTCAGTGGTAGAGTGTTGGCCTGGCGTGTGGAAGTCCCAGGTATGATTCCTGGCCAGGACACACAGGAGAAGTGCCCATCTGCTTCTCCACCCTGCCCCCTCTCCTTTCTCTCTATCTCTCTCCTCCCCATCCCGCAGCCAAGGTTCCATTGGAGCAAAGTTGAACCAGGCACTGAGGAAGGCTCCATGGCCTCTGCCTCAGGTTCTAGAATGTCCCCCATCCCCCGCCTGCCCCGCTTCTCACTTTGAAAAAATACCCCCCAAAAATAAAAAATCTGTCCATAACCCGAGAGAGTTTATGGGTAGTTTCACACATGCCATCTCATTTATTTATTCAACAAATCTGTAATTTAGAAGAAACATAATATTATTTATTACATAAGCGAAAAGGACTTCAAAGCTTGTCTGTGAGCACATGTCTGATAAATAGCAGAGCTAGAACACTTACCAGGCCTTCTGATTACAAATCTCTTATTATACTATCCTGTTAGCACACAACAAACAATGACAATGTTTTGGATGAAACACATGTGCCACCATTTCCACATAATTGTAATAAGCATGTATTATAAAATCCTTATAAGTGCAATCGACAGGTAACACCAATAGTGGTCCTATCCCCACTCACATGTTCAGCCCTCTCACACCATCATGACTATTTCCTTTTTTTTTCATTAAGTGAGAGGTAGGGAGGCAGAGACAGAATTCCGCATGCACCCCTACCCAGCAAGCTCCCTACCAGGGTGATGCCCTGCCTATCTGGGGCGTTGCTCTGTTGCTCAGCAATGGAGCTACTTTAGCAACTGAGGCGAGGGCATGGAGCCATTCTCAGCACCCAGGGACAACTCGCTCCAATGGTACCATGGCTGCAGAGGGGAAGAGAGAGAGAGAGAGAAGTGAGAGAGGGAGCGGTGGAGAAGCAGATAGTCGCTTCTCCTGTGTGCCCTGACCAGGAATGGAACCCAGGACTTCCAAACGCTGGGTGATGTTCTACCGCTGAGCCAACCGGCCAGGGCCCTATCATGCCTATTTCCATTGTGCCTATTACTGGTGCTACTTTACATTATTTCATGCAATAGTTTGATTCATGAGTTCTCTTGCACTAATCTTTAAGTTCTGGGAGGAAAGGGAGCATGTCCGATTTTGTACACGTTGAATTTTTGATAGTGTTTTTGACTCATGGTCGTGTTCAATAAATATTTGTTGAAGGAATGAATGAATGAAAAATCAAGGAGAAGCAGCTAGGGCTTTGATTTGGAGCTTCACTGTCAACCAGGATATAATGGTGCCTATGAGAGACTGAAGGCCAAGAGAAAACATTCATGAAAGTGTTTATCAGTTTTCTTGGACACTGCGGTTAACCGGTTAACCGGGTGGGAGAAAGAAAAGTATCCTTTCCAACACATGTAAACGGGAGTGCATGTAGCCTTTACTTCTTAGGGGCGCGGCTTCTGTGGCTCCTTCGTGTCCTTCACATTGGCCGGAAATCAAGGAAGGAGAGTGGGGGGGGGGGTAGAGTGCCCTGTGACTCTCAAGTAGGAGAGGCCTGGGGGGTGCTGCCTCTTTCTGGGTCTGGTGGAGGTCCTTGTGGTCAGATGATATGGTCCCTGTCTAGATCCCTGGCCAAAGTTCTGAGGCCACGTCCAGGCCAAAGTCAAGTCAGCTGCTGTCTTGAGCATGGAATTAGGTATTTATTGTAATACCTGAGACTTTGGGGGCATCTGACACCTACTTTTTTTTCTTTTTTGGAATCACCAGAAGTAAAGAAAACTTTTCCACTCCAGATACAGCCCAACCTAGTTGTCCTTCTTTTTTTTTTAACTTTTTTTTTTTTTACAAGGACAGAGAGAGAGAGTCAGAGAGAAGGATAGATAGGGACAGACAGGAACGGAGAGAGATGAGAAGTATCAATCATTAGTTTTTCATTGCCGTTGTGACACCATAGTTGTTCATTGATTGCTTTCTCTCATGTGCCTTGACCACGGGCCTTCAACGGACCGAGCCACTCCTTGCTGGAGCCAGAGACCTTGGGTCCAAGCTGGAGAGCTTTTGCTCAAGCCAGATGGGCCTGTGCTCAAGGTGGCGAGCTCAGGGTCTCGAACCTGGGTCTTCCGCATCCTTGTCTGATGCTCTATCCACTGTGCTACCGCCTGGTCAGACCCTAGTTATCCTTCTTAAATGGGAAAGGAAGAGAAGTCTTCTGTGCATTAAGGGCACTTACAACACAGGGATAGGGAATCTCATCACAATCAGTGTCAGGTCTGTGCTATTTTTGCCACTGACTTTCAGAATTATTTTTCACAAACTGCAAATGAAAAAATAGATTATCTAAAATGCGACCAAAGCATTCATATATCTAAGTACAATCTGGGATTTAGTATTACGACATAATATCAACTCAAGGTCAGCCCACATCAAAGACTTGCTATTTATTAAGCATGTGTACATCAATGCTTAGTCAGAAGAAACTACACAGGATGCTCTGCTTGGAGTATTTTGTTTATCTAAAGTTATCTTAGAAGCTTGGCTAACGTCATTTATTCTCCCTGATTCCTGTCACATGTGGGACACAAGAAGAATTATCTTTTGGAGGCTGCCAGGCTGAAAGCCAGACTCCTTTAGGGTGCTGTCCTGAAGGGTCATGTCTGTGTTTAAGAATTTTATTATGGGCCCTGGCCAATTGGCTCATTAGATAAAGTGTTGGCCCAGTATGCGGACGTCCCAGGTTCGATTCCCGATTAGGGCACACATGAGAAGTGATCATCTGCTTCTCTTCCCCTCATTCTCCCCCTTGTCTCTCTCTTTCCCTCCCACAGTCAGTGGCTTGGTTGGTCCAAGTGTCTGCCTCAGGCACTGAGGATAGCTCAGTTGATTTGAGCATCAGCCCCAGATGGGGTTTGCTGGGTGGATCCCAATCAGGGCGCATATAGGGGTCTGTCTTACTATCTTCTCTCCTCTCACTTAAAAGAAATTTTTTTTTAAATACAGATTTTTTTATTGATATATCTATCTTTCCCCATCTGGAAAAAAAAAGGTGTTTATTTCTTTAAACTTTGGACTACTTGAAATTTATATTCTTTAACTAAATCTGCTTCCTTGGAATTTAGGGGATTGTTATTATGTATAAAATATTTTTTAAAATAATTATATTTTTGCAAATAGTCTTTGGCTCATTGGTTTATAACATTCCTGGAGTTGTTACTTTAAATAATGAGGTTCAAAAGGATCACTAGACAGATAGGAAAAATCTAAAGCTTAATTTTCCTCAACTGAAATTGGAAAGCAGAACTTTATCATTCCTTATTTTTTCAGAGGCCATGTGGCTGGAACCTTGGACACTGGGGCTGTGGATGGCTCAGGCTTTTTCAACTTCTTCCTGGAAACTGAGGAGTGTTTTTGACAGCAGTAATAAATCAAACTTCCACAGGAAGCAAAGAGATAATTGAAATGAAACATAAGCTGTGAAATGTCCTCCCTGAGATTATTATGGTCCTTTTTCGGTGGTTTCTCTCTTTGCCTGGCTAAAGAAATGAGTCTTCAGGAGGATGTGTGAATTGGAGGTGTCAAAATGACCTGTTTCTCTGGAAATTTTAATTTGTTCACAATGTCCTCAGGTTAAAATTAACTTCAGGAGCAAACTTCGCAAACTTTAGGTAGCTTCATTTGTCTGAGGCTTTTACAAATTCGTGGCATTTTTTACTTTCCAAATTTGAAATTTTCAACTGGCTTTAATGTAAATATCACTCAACAGCTTTAGTACACATGCTTAAGAAATTTACTGCAGTGCGAAAGGAATAAATGAGTATTCTGAGAATTTCTTTCTGACAAACTGAGTGATTTATTGAAAGTTAGATATAGTCCTTGAACCGTGACTCTTTTAATGGGAGGATTCTGAGATTACTGTTTCCAGTGGAATCACATTCATAGCCAATTTCTGTTCAGTTGAACGTGCCTGATGTATTTTAATCTGATTTTATTCCTAACAGTAAGAACACTGGTTTGGCTACATTTGGAGTCAAATATGATGAAATCATATTTAAAAAATAAAGTTAATTTAGCCATATTATATAACTATGCCTCAAATTTAGAAGCACTACTTTGTGAAAATTGCCTGTACTCACCTCAGCTTATTTAGTATTATTCTATTCCTCTAGGACGATTTACAAAACTGGTTCATCTTTCTTTTTCAAGTTGAAAGGAGCGGCCATTGCTTCTTCCTTCCTTGTTACCAAGGCCATCTCAACCAGCCTGTTGAAATCAGAGTGAACTTGAGGAGGCTGGTAACTCCATAAAATGGTAGCTACATAACCAATGAAAACAAAATATTTAAAAAATCAAATGGGCACAAGGATTTCCCTACTGCTTGTGGCACATGGAAGCATGATCAAATTAGAAAATTAGATTAGGATATAGTTTTGAAAAATGAGAAATGTATTACTGTTCACACAATTCATACATGCACAATTCGTTCTTGTTACTATCATTGTGTCCCTCTATACTGAGTTAAACAAAATCTTGTTTCTCAAGTTTGAGCCAGAAACATGTTCTACTTGTACTGAATTCAGGGGTTTGGAGATTGTTTAATCCATTTAGAGATTTCTTAATATTTTAACATAATTCATTGCTATTGCTAAATAAAATCTCCTTTGATTCCACAGCTGTGGGCTCCCACAATATTACAGGACTTGATCCAGCCAAAGGAACAAGTCTTTTATTATTCACATACTCAAGCCCTACTTACAGAGGTCTCTGAAGGTAGAAATCTAAGGCATGTTACCGGTTGCCTACCCAGTATCCATCCTGTTCTTTCTCCTCCAACAGAACTTGAACTTTTATTAGGACTCTCCCCTCTCATTGCATAGTTTGGAAAGCTAACTCTATCCCTCTCCCCAGTGGTAGAACCTGATTATTTTAAGACAACTGTAGAAATTCCATGTCATGCTTGTGATTGGTTTAGGAATTGAGCAATCAATATCTGTCTTTACCATTATTGGTTATTGGGTGTGTAGTTAACCTAAATTAGTGCAAATAGATTATAGGAAAGAATTTTTCTTCTGTGGCTGGAGAATATGTTTTCTCTCCAATTTTCTGGCAAAAAGAGAAAGTATGTTTTCCCACTGCTCTTGACCAGTGGCTTGTGATTGCAAGGGAAGTAAAGGTAGGGACAAATAGACACAAGAGTCGAGGGAACTCTAGGATAAAGGAAGCCTGACTGTTCCACACCTGGGTCCTGTCTTACCTTTGGAGTTGGAAATGAGGCTCCTATACTTGTAGTCCACAGCATTCTAACTTTAAAAAGAAGTAAGCACCCAAAGAGATCTACAGATTCAATAAAATCCTTATCAAAATCCCAAAGATATTTTTTCCAGAAATAGAAAAATCCATCCTTAAATTCATATGGAATCGCAAAAACAAACAAACAAACAAAAAAACCAAGTTGCCAAAATAATCTTGAAAAATTAGAACAAAGTTGGAGGCCTCAGACTTCCTGATTTCAAAACTTACTACAAAGCTACAGTAAGCAACACAGTGTGGTACTGCCATAAAGACAGACACACAGACCAGTGGCATGAAATAGAGAACTCAGAAATAAATCCTCACATATATATCCAATGACTTTCAACATGGATGTCAAGACCATTTAATGGAGACAATGTGGTCTTTTTAACAAACAGTACTGGGTATCCACATGCAAAAGAATGAAGACAAACCCTTACTTAACACCCTATACAAAAGTTAACTAAAAATGGATCAAAGACCTACACATAAGAGCTAAAACTATAAAATTTGTAGAAGAAAACATAGCGGGAAATCTTTTTGATGTTGGGTTTGGCAATGATTTTTGGATGTGACACCCAGAGCACAGATGACAAAAGAAAAAAACCCGATAAACTGAACCTCATCAGAATTAAAATTTTTCTACATTAAATGACACAATTAAGAGAGTGAAAAGACAACATCCAGAATGAGAGAAAAGGCTTGTAAATCATGCATATGATAAAGGTTAATAACCTCAATATGTAAAGACTCTTACAACTCAACAACATCAACAACAAAAACAACTCAATTCAGAAATGAGCAAAGGACCTGAGCAGATATTTTTCTCAAGTAAGATATACAAATGGCCAATAGCTTATAAAAAAAAAAAGATGCTTCACATCACTAATAACCAGACAGATCTGAATCAAAACCACAATAAGATACTGCTTCACACACATAAATTGCAAAAATGAAATGAATAACAAGTGTTAAAGAGAACGTGGAGGATTTGGAACCTGTGCGCATTGTTGATGGAAATGTAAAATGGTGCAGCTGCTGTGGAAAACAGTATGGGGTTTCCTCAAAGACTAAACAGAACTACCATGAGCCAGCAATTCCACTTTTGGGTATATGCCCAAAGAATTAAAAGCAGGGACTTGAACAGATATTTGTGTACCAAATGTTTATAGCAACATTACTCACAATAGCCAAAATGTGGAAACAACCCAAATGTCTGCTGACAGATAAGTGGGTAAACAAAATACGGTATAAACGTACAACAGAATATTATTCAACTTTAAAAAGGAATGAAATTCTGATAGGTGCTACGGCATGGATGAACTTTGAAGACATGCTAAGTGAATAAAACCAGACGTGAAAAGAAAAATCTTGCATAAGTCCACTTAGAGTAAAATTCCCAGAGATAGAGAGCAGAATCCTGGGTCCTTGTGGGTGGGGGTTGGAGGTGGGGGTGGGGAGGTTTCGTTTAAAGGCGGTTCAGCTTGGGAGGACAGTGTTCTGGAGATGGAGAGCAGTTATGGTTGCACAACAGTGTAAGTGTGTACTTAAAGTCACTGAATCGTCCAGTTAAAGATGGTTAAAATGGTAAATTTTATGTTACGTATATTTTGCACCCTCCCCCCCTAAAAAAGAATATGACCATAATACTGAAAATCCTGGAATTTGGAAGCTTCTGTGAGGGTTTTCTGCTGTCAAAAAGTGGAGTCTTGGAGTCAGGTGATCCTTTGCTTAGGAGAGAGGCATACTACTAAATGTGGGGGGTATTTGGAAATGCAAAGTTAGACCCAGAGAATAGTTGCGTGCGCGCGCGCGCGCGCGCGCGCGCGCGTGTGTGTGTGTGTGTGTGTGTGTGTGTGTGTGTACCTGCAGTAGTAGGTAAGTATGAGTCTATGTAAGGGAGTAAACACTATTTAGGATATCTGAGGCGGGGAGCTAGAGTTGAGAGACGGGTCTGAGGGGAGCAAAGGAAGCCAAGAAATTGGTGACAAGCTGCAATCTAAGGGAGAGAACACGAGCAGAGGGAATAAACCTCTGCCCCAAGGAATAAGGAAGGGATGTGGAACACACATTTTTGACTGTTGCCTTTTACAGTGCTGTTATTTGAATCCCCTCTTCCATTTCCCCAACTTTTAGTCAAATCATGCGATGCACAATAACCCCAGGTTAGTGATTCTTTTGGGAAAAAAGAAGGTTTAGAAGTGTTCAACATGGCATAACACATAGGCCAGGGAGAAAGGATGACCTCCATAGAGCTGAATGCAATGGGCAGGAAGAAGGCTGTACTTGGACTGGTCAAGAGGAAGCGAATCTGCCCCTGCCCCGCAGTGACCCCTGGCGGAGACTGGGGGAAGACTTCCCACAGCACGTGGCTTGGGGCTTCTAGCCACTTCATTTGGATGTTAAAGGGTAACACCAGAAACCCAGGGAATCTGGGGACATCAGGCTTACACATGGAGTCACGTTCATTATAAAATGCAAATTCAAACATATTTTTGTGGCTTTGCTGAAGTAATCCTTTCTTGTTTCAGTCTTTTGCCCTTTTCTTCCCCAGAAGATAAACTTTTGTGGAAAAGATATGCAAATTGATAATTTGCTGCAGTCACAAGCTAGGGTTGCTTGCTGCCATATGTTGCTTATCATAGGAAGCGCAAACGATCCAAGTCAAACGGAATATTTTTGTATTTAACATGTTCCACAGAGCTGTCTTGTTATAACTTTTTTTTTCATTAACAATGGAGAGGAAAATAAACTGACGTCAGCTGTGGACATTGCCAAATCAGACATGTGCTTTCTGTTAGCTTCGGTCCTCCTCCCCAGGGCTTACCGCATCTCCTGACGGCTCCCAGGGCTGGGTCTGCTTTATGTAGGGCTCCCGGAGTCAAAGATGGGAGACGTCCCTGTTCCCAGCTCAGCTGTCCATCGGAGCTCTTTCTCTTCCTATTCTTGTGGAACCTCTGTAAGTCTCAACCAGAGATTGTCAAGCCTGTCCCCTTCTGCGATGAAAACTTTAGGCATGGCGGGTGGCTTACATTTGCCATGCCAGTGGGACTTAGCTCACAGCACCTACATTTTGGAAGAAGCAGTTGGTGTGCTCATCCCCAGACACAGCCCATCTGTGCTCCTGAATGGGAACACTGCCCCTCAGCGAAGGCAGGTGGAGGAGGGCTACGCAGCTTGTGGGCCTGTTTGCTTTCATGGAGCTGTGCATGGTCTAAGGAGATCTCTTTGAGTCGTCTTAGGATGGTGTCCCATGTGGCTGATCAGAGCGGGATCCAGGCAGTTTCCTGAATGCAGACTTTGAGGAGAGGAGAATGGGATTTAATCTGGATAAGGAGAAAGAAAAGATGGTTATAGTGGTGTTAAGGATCTGAGAGATCAACAGCCTTCTGGTACGAAACCTCTGGGAAGGCAGAAGGACTGACCCTCCTAAGGATGCTCCAGTCTAGGTTATGCATGCAAGTGTGCTGTAATAAATAGCAACTTAACCATGGGAATACATTCTGAGAAATGCCTGATTAGGTGGTGTCATTGTGGTACACATTTCATAGAGTGCACTTACACAAACTTAGATGATATAATCCACTACACACCTCGGCTAGATGTATAGCCTAGGCTTCAAGCCTATATAGCATGTCACTGTGTGAGCAACACAAGATGAAATCAAGCACAAGGAAAAATAATGCAATTGAGATGCAGTAAGCCGAGATGTAGACGTGAGCCAAATCAAAATTTTAAATCCAGCTTTTAGTCAAAAGTCCATGTTTCCTTCCCCAATATATATACACTTGGTTTTTGGACAAGTCTCATCTGCAAGTCACCAAAGTCAAAGAAAAAACAGCAAGAAGTGTGTATTGAACCCTCTGTAATTCTTAAAAACTGAAAATGCCTCTGGACAATCATAACGAAATATTTATGAAGGTAGCTTTTGAGGATTGGTTAACAATTGTCACTGTCTGAGACGAATGAATGGTTGATATTGTATGGTTTGACATTATAGAAAGCGTCCCAATCTTGGCTATGGAGTGTAAGGTGCAACTTGTTAGAAGTTCAAGGCCTTAAGGGTTTGCTTTTTGACTTGAAGATTGAAAAGGCACAGAAAATAAGATGTCTGTGTGTATATGTGTATGTGACATTTCCCTTGCTGAGTCTGGCTAAGGAGAGGGTACAGAAGCCCTTTCATAGAAGCCCTCCCTCCGGACAGCGAGTTTCTAATGGCTTCAAGTGTTGTTGGATTCGCAGAATCATTTCAGACATGGATCGTGGAAACAGCACAGGACCTCCAGTCAAAGGCCTGGCTCAGGATCCTGGCTCTGCCACTTGCAAATGAATGACCTTGGAAAAAGCTTAACCCATCCCTGGTCTCTTTGCCTCATCTGTGAGAAAGGTCCCTGTGTATTTGTTTTACTCAAGGCTTTGGCATATCTACAGACAGCTGGTTTTAGAGATCCAGTTTATCAACAGTCTCTGCACAATTGATCACTTCCTTAGGTCCCAATATTCCTCAGATGCTCACTCTTCTGTGAAATCCACAGTGCTTCCCAGATGAATGGATGCGCAGAGAGGGAAGGGGGCAGAAGATCTGGTTAAAACATTGAATAAGAACGGGTGGTATGAGACATCTCTACTGATTTTTGGAAAGTTTCCTCTCTCCTTGGCTGCAGAAAAATTTACTCTGCTGCTGTTGCACTGGCCCATGTTTTAGACATATTGATCCAGAGTGAAGCCATAAAAGGAACAAATGGCTTTTTCTGGTTTCACACCAGCCGAGAGGAGTGAAAAGTAGCTCCTTTTCGCAATATTATTTCCTTTCACCTTTCAGCCACTGAAATGGAGACCACAAACCAAAGGCCATCTCAGGGACTGGAGCTGACAGAACCTAGAAAGGAAATCCAAGGGGAAGTCAACATGGAGGATGGCAACAATCCACCCCTGATGGCAATGGAGCCATCAAGAGAACCAGGAGCTTCTATGACAACACCAGGCACAAAAAAGAGACAATTGTTCGAGGTCGCTGAGGTCACAGAGCCGTGGCTCCCCCCCTGAAAGTTCGACCCTTCTTTAAGGAGAGGCCAGGAAGAGAGAGTGCCTGCTAAAAGATGGCTGCCTTCCCAGGATAGCAGTGCCACTCTGTAGAGGGGGGAGACATTGTTTTTCTTTCCTGAAGACCTGCTGGGTTCGTCCATGGTCCAGTCAAGACTGTGGGATCCTCTTGTCCTTTCTATGTTGCCGAGATTGCCTGTATCTTCCTTCCTGTCTCCGTTTGGCTCAGAGGCAGCACCTGGCGACTACAACTGTACAGCGTTATTTCATTTTCCTCCCATCTCGGGGGACAAAACTCACTGAGATGGCTTTGTGCAGTCAAATGCCACCTGAGGCCGAATGCTCTGGTTTCTGGGGGTGGTTTTTCCTTTGCTTCTTCTGTAGAAGCTTCTCTGTCCAGCGGTCAAAAGAGCATCTCTGGGAGGCACAGCTTTCTGAAATGTCTGAGACTCGCTTGGCATTTGCAGATACGAGCTTTCTTTCTTTCTTCCTGTGAGTTGTTAGTGAGCTTTGTAGCTTGTGACTCTTCTAGAGTTATTTTTATACTAATAAGAATTTTCTTATTAGTAAATTAATACTATTTTTTTCTGATTCCATACTTAGTACAGATACCTTAAGAACTCTGACCTTTGAAACAGAAACATCTAATGAGACTAATGCTTAATAAGGATTTTTTTTTTTTGGTCCCAAGTTAGACATTCCTTATTACTACTCCAATAATTATTTATGGAAACTTTCAAGCTTTTCCTGAGACATACACATTTTTTGGAGACATTTGACCCGTTACAATTGTACTCTTAAGGTCAGATCCAAGCAATATTTTTTTAACTTTATATTATTTGGAAGTTTTAGTTCAAGTTTTTATGAATAAGCTTTTGAACATTCAGGAAGCTTAGATAAATCAGCATTTTTTTAGGAGCAAAATAGAATATAAAGATACATCTTGTTTGAAAAAACTCTTAGTGTCATTATCATAATAAGCAAAGTCAGAAGACCCAAGACAAACTATGTTTCCAACTCATGTCAAAGAGGGCTTATTATCTAGCTATAGTGTTCCTTCCTATAAAGCTGTACAAGCAAGACTTATCACCCACTAGAAAATTGGGCAGGCATGTTAACAGATAATTCACAGAAAAAAATTTTATATAGTTCTTGAAATATGAAAAGCTCTAACCTTTATGACAAAAGAAATACCACTTACAATTAAAATGAGATTTATCTTTCAAAAATCAGATTGAGGCCCTGGCTGGTTGGCTCAGTGGTAGAGTATTGGCTCGACGTGTGGATGTCCCAGGTTCAATTCCTGGCCAGGGCACACAAGAGAATTCTGGTGTGGCCATCTGCTTCACTACCCTTCCCCCTCTCCTTCCTCTCTATCTCTTTCTCCCCCTCTCACAGCCATGACTCCACTGGAGCAAAGTTGGCACAGGTGCTGAGGATGACTCCATGGCCTCTGCCTCAGGTGCTAGAATGGCTCCGGTTGGGTTGCAATGGAGCAACAGCAAAATGGGCAGAGCATCGCCCCTGGTGGGCTTTCCAGGTGAATCCCAGTCGGGCGCATGTGGGAGTCTGTCTCTCTGCCTCCCTACTTCTCACTTCAGAAAAATACAAAAAAAGAAAAAAAAATCAGATTGGTAAAGATAAAATTTTTTATAATGTATTCTTATTAGTATAGGCGTAATAGAATTTGACAGTGGAGTGTAAATCGATAAAATCTCTCTCTTTTTAAGAATATTTTATTTATTCATTTTTAGAGAGGAGAGAGAGAGAGAGAAGGGGAAGGAGCAGGAAGCATCAACTCCCATATATGCCTTGACCAGGCAAGCCCAGGGTTTCAAACTGGCAACCTCAGCATTCCACGTCGATGGTTTTCCACTGCACCACCACAGGCCAGGCCAATAAAATTTCTAACAAAGTTAAATTGGCTATATCTATAAATAGCATAAAAATGTTTGACTCAACAGTTTTATTTTCTAGAAATTTATCCTAAATATAGTCACACATAATGTGTGTATAGGTATGTCATTGCAACATTATTTTAGTGATAAAATACTGGCAACAATGTAGCTGTACAAGTAAAAAATTATGTAATTTTTGTACATATATATAATTGACTATTGTGCAGCCATTACAAAGAACAAGGAAAGCATATTTGTACTGAAATAGAGAAGTTTCAAGATACACTGTGAAGTATAAAAGCAAAGAACAGAAGAATATGAAAAGCATACTACATTAAAAGAAAAATTGTACATATAAAATACACTTATATAAATATATATAAACACGTATAATATTCTAGTTAACCTGTATTCTACTGATGTATATTTATGTGTGCATGCATGCATATATATGTGTGTGTGTGTGTGTGTATGTGTATTTGTAAATGTATAGACTATCTCTGAGTGAATGCACAAGAAATGTGATGGAGAAAAAAATGGGGGCAAGAGAATTGCTTTTTATTATATATATTTTTGTACCTCTTAAACTTTGCACCATAAACAATTGTTCCCATTTAAAACTATAGATAAAATTAATTCTAAAATTAATTTTTAAAATGATAAAATATTGCTTTCTCTTTCAGTATTCTGAAGTTCTTACATTTATCTTGTGGCCACCAGAAGCAGGTGCCCATCTCACAAGCACAGTTACTCAACAAGTTTGGAGTCTTCATACAATTTCCCTCACAATTTCTCTATTTTTCCTTCATACAATAGAAGTCCCTTCAAAGTTTATTTAGTCAAGACCCTAGAAATCTGGAAAATTTTCAGAGCCCTTTCATCACTATCTGTGCCCAATTTTTTTTATTCAAAGTTCTTCTCTAGATAGCTAATTTTCTCTTTCTTCAAGGCCAAAATCAAGACCTTGTTGTTTTCCTTCTCTTTTATAAAATGAATAATTATTCTGTGCCAGATACTGTAGAAATCTCTTAATTTAATCACCATAAGAATCCTATAGTTCCATTTTAAAGATGAAGAATTGAATTACTTGCTCAAAACTGCACATCTAATAAGTGGCATTTTTTATATGGAGAAATTTTAAAAAATAACATCGGAATAATTAACTTTTTCCACTTAGAATGAAACATAGAGTGTTTAATACAAATTGTCAGCTTGTATTTTTGAGAGAGGGATGTTTGAGAAATTGTTTAGAAATGACTGAGTTCTAGTGCTTTTATTTTTCCTATAGGAAAAAATAATTATAAAATGGTTTGCTGATAACCATCTGGGTGGAAAATTAATGTGATCTGAAAACATTGAGCTGTATGTCTTGGGCAGATTTGGAACTCTCCTCTAGGGTATTGAATCCATCAGGGTTCAAACAGAGAAGTGTATATTTATATATACAGTTTATACATCATAAATATCGCATACTTGTATATGACATACAGCTTTCTGTCGAATGCTTTCAGTGTTTTCTGTCTCATTATAAGCTTGAAGTTTACAAGGCAGGTCATTGGGTAGAAGATATGGATGTCAGGTGGTAGAGGATAAAGACATACTGAAACCCAAGAAGACCGATTGGAATCCAAGTCAGTTCTCATTGCTTCCAACCTTGATGATGTGATATCTTGCAGGAGAAACTATGGCCCTTTATTAGAACTAAACACAAGCCTGTCCCAGAAGTGGAAAAACTGAAGGAGGACCCAGGGGAAGCCTGGTCAACCGGTGGGTCAGCAGAGGACAGTGAGCATAACACAAAAGCACCTGTGCTCAACTTCTGAGCACAGGAAGCAAATCTCACACGGAAATGTCTCTATGGCCCACCCTAACCAGAAACATACAAGAAAGGCAATGAGGATTTGGCCCATTTAACCACCCTGAGGCTTCAGGTGGCCCCCACCACTCCTCTATTGAAATGGAAGTTATGATGGAGCATCATAGGGCAAGTCCCACAAATTCTGGGCAATAGTTTATAGCAGAATTTAGTAGAACCCAGGAATTCCATGGAAACACAGCAATTAGTAGCGGTAGTAGTTAATTACATGAACATGAAGTCAGCTTCCCAGGGAGTGTATTTCCCAATCCATCATTTATTGACCTGGTTATTGTGGGCGAATTACTAACCTATTGGTGCACCATTTCCCCATCTGAAAAGTGGTGGTGGGGTGGGGGTGGGTGGAGGTGTGGGGGAGTAGAAGCAGGATCAACCTCCTTTGGTGATTGTATAAGATTAGCAAATTGATCTATGTAAGATACTTAAAATACTGCCTGGCATTAATAGCTCTCAATAAATGTTAGCTATTTTTATTACTTCTCAATTTATTTTATTTTGAACTTTTATGTTCTTTTTTGACATTAAATTAATTACTTCATCCAATTGTTATTGAACACCTGCTACTGCTATCTGGATGTGGAGGTCCAGAGAAAAATAACACTTTTTTGTTTTCTGAAGAAGGTTGCAGTCAGTAAACAGAGCCCCAAGCTGGTGACTTCAGGCCAGAGGTGAGGGAAGCATTGGCTCTTCATTCAGGACAAGTTCAGTACTTCACCTTGACTGCATCTTCCTGAAAATTCAAGAAGTCCTGAATCTATGAAAATCTGTGTTTCCCTTGGAAAAGAATAAAGAGCTCCCTCAATCTAGGGATAATGGCATAAGGAGGTAATATTTTTTAATGTTTTCTTTGAAACAGAGAGAAAATTAACTTCAGCCTCATCCACCTGATAAAACCCAAAGAATGAGATGATTCATGTATGGTTTTCCATGATTCGTGTACATTTTTACAAATTCCCATATTTTACCAATTAATTTGAAAGTTAAATAAAATCATGACTATTTAGGAGAAACAGATAAAAGCAAAATTAATGTGAGCCAAGGCATATCAAGTTAATTCTGGTGCAGATAAGGGAATGTGTATGAGGAAAGTGTTTAGTTTTGCAAAACATTATGCTTTTGACAAGTGTTCATGGTTTGTATATGAAATAGCTTAAATCACTGATCACATTGGCAACAAAATGGACCTGAACTTCAGGTCATTTTATGTATTTTAAATGGTCTCTATTTTTTTTGGTACTTCTTGGGAGCTAAGGGAGGGAGATCAAATAATTTTAATAAAAAAAAGATTTGAGAGTCTTTTGAGACACACTACAATGCATTACCTGCTGGTCTAATAGATTCCCATCTTCAGCAATGACAAAGCACAAGGAGATGGGCGTGAGAGCAAAGAGCCAGGAAAGAGGTGGCATGACCATGTGTTGGAACTTGTTGCCTTTGGCTTTTTGTTGTGTCCAAGCTAATTTTTCTGTACTAGTTGGTGGTTGTTTCCATTCTTTCATGCCTTCATCAGTTGACTTCCTTTGTGCAATATGACTTCCAAAATTTAAAGGACTGTCACAGGAAGTCTTATGTAGTTCTCCAGGGGGTTTCCCCCCTTAAATAAAAATAATTGAACTGAGCCTAGTAGCAATTGCATTACCACGCTGAGCATAGAGGCATGGTTTTAAGGATATAGTTAGTATATGTTTTTCAACCATCTTTCTCCCAAGATGCTAACTAACATCTTCTTACAGCCGAATTTCCCAAAAAGACATTAGTTTTAAACAAAATGTCAAATGAAGTGCTTTAATTCGAGAGTTCTTGTACACAGGTCAATCCTGTAGCAGTTTCACTGGTTTAGAAAGAGCTGTGGACTGCTGAAGATTCTTATAGTTTTCTTTCGCTGCCTGATTCCTTTAACCTTTGAAGGTATCAGCCCTAAGAATCACTTGTAAAAACACTTCAGAATATGGAAGGTCACCATCTGTGAATCTTGTATTTGTGTGTTTGAATGTTCAGAGTCACTTTATGTTCCTATGACTCTCATTCTTATCAAATGAGAAAGATCATATCGTTCACAAAGAAATATAGTATTCTTTGGCCTTTTACAGGAAGCAAGAAAGCTTTATTTTATCCCTAACTTCCTGCTTGTGAACTGTGACTATTTTCAGTGCTTGGGTGGTAGAGTCCTGAAACAGCAAAAGTTAAAGAGGTGGGAAATGATAGGGAATCTATACTGCACCCAGGAACTTTTAAAGTTCTATAAATAGGTGTGGGAAAATGGAAATTCTCCACTTTGAATCACTGTGACAGTGGACATTACCTAGGTTCCATTAAGTAGTAAGATTAGCTCACACCTATATAGCAACATCTAGAGAATTAATGTTCCTTGAAAGAATGGATTAGAATGTGGTTTAGTAGTTGGCCCATTTTCTTCATTCAACTAAAAATCCTTGGCCGCTCTCTGAGTTCCATGCACTTTCCAGGCTATTTTTATTCCTTTATGTTTTTCCATTGGCTGCTGTTTCTCTCCTTTGCATTTATAACTCCTGCTCATTCTGTAAATTCAGTTTAACTACTACTTCCTCAAGGGACCCTTCTCTGACTCTTTCCAGGTGAGTTGCATGGCCTTTCCTAGACTTCCTCTGAGCTGCTTGCAGCCCTCTCACGTAGTCTTATATCATATTGGTGCATTTTGTTATAGTTACACCCCCCAACTCCCAATAGACTGCAAGATCTTGGAGGCAGGGTCTGTATTATATTCAGGTTTGTGCTCCCAGCACTTGGTGGAGTGTCTGGCACACAGCAGAAGCCCAAATGAGTGGTTGCTGAATGAATGGAAGCATGCACCCTGCCTTCCCTACCCTTGGGTAAGTCTGAAGAAAGATGAACTAGATTTGAGATTTTATTGCATAATTCAATTACACTGTCAAAACAATTTTTAAAGCTAAAAGGAAATTCAGAGATCAGCTCCAGGAAATTGAGGACTAGAGAGGTGAAAAGAGATGGCCAAGGTCATGCAGCTGTTTAGTGGCAAACTGGGACCAAAGCCCAGATCTCCTGCTGGCCAGTACTAGCCCAAATATGGGGAAGCTTAGTTATTTCCTCTTAAAAATTACCCCGCAATACAGACAAAAAGACACATCAATCTAAAAATGCTAATGAGAAGATGGCAAATTGAAATTACTTAGAGGAATGAATCTAACAGTAATTATTCAAGACTCTCTGGGAATGCCAAGAGGAGACAGCTGAGATGGGCTCACAGCTGATTTCTTCTGACAGGGCCCTTGGCCTTCAAGCCAGTGTTTGCTGGTCAAACTGCAACAGGGGTGGATAGCTGAACAGGCCATATTCAGCAACCATCTCCGCTACAGAATTGGGTTGAAAGACAAATGTCAAGTTCAAAAAAATTAATGTGTTCATATCCCTAAGTTTATTAAATAGGGAATCTGAAATATTTCTTAATTATAATGCTTAACAATGACAAATATAAAAATCAAGAAAAAATTTTTGTTTCTTGCCTTCCAATTTCAGAAAGCAACTGAGGCTATTTCCAGAACAAACCCCATAAAGAAAATAAATCTGATATTTGGGTGCATGTTAAAGTTGACTAATGACTGGTTAAGCATTGGGAAGGCTTTGTGAGTATTTAGCAGAAAAAAAGCAAACTGGTACTTATTGATTAAATATGTTATTATTTTCCATATAAACAACTGTAAACCTACTTTTGCCCACCCTGTATATATAGATAGATAAAGGGAGAGAGATAAAAATTATGTATATAATTAAAAATACAGTAGTTGCATGTATATATAATTTTATATATATATATATATATATACATATATATATATATATATATATATATAGTGTGTGTGTGTGTGTATGTGTGTGTAGAAAATAAAGACATCATAGTATTTATTTTTTCTACAGGGACAGAGAGAGAGTCAGAGAGAGGGATAGATAGGAACAGACAGACAGGAACGGAGAGAGATGGGAAGCATCAATCATCAGTTTTTCCTTGCAACACCTTAGTTGTTCATTGATTGTCTTCTCATATGTGCCTTGACTGCGGGCCTTCAGCAGACTGAGTAACCCCTTGCTTGAGCCAGCAACCTTGGGTCCAAGCTGGTGAGCTTTTGGCTCAAACCAGATGAGCCCGTGCTCAAGCTGGCAACCTCGGGGTCTCGAATCTGGGTCCTCCGCATCCCAGTCCAATGCTCTATCCACTGTGCCACCACCTGGTCAGGCAAGACATCACAGTATTAAAAATAACTATATCTAAATGATAAGTGACTATTTTCTTATTTTTATTTTTGGTTACTTTTATAATTATTATTCATAAAATATATTATTTGTGTAACCAAAAGTGAACAGTTACTTTATTATTTTGAAATAATCTACCCTTGTATCTCAGATATAAATTTTAAATCCTTTTGTTCTTGGTTTGCCTAATATTTTCAGTTGCTTGGAAAGGGAAATTTATTGCTATAAAATAGAATTTTTCAAGTAGACACGAGAAATGAAGAGTTACTGAACATGCAGTCATACTAGAAGACAGTCACTAGGGCACATTATTCATCACAGTCTAATACTGTGGGGTTTTTTTTTGGAGTGGGTTTAAGAGTGAAAAGAGATACACAGTATTTGCAGGTATTGGAGTATTTGCTCAAAATAAATCTGGGAGGTCCTACGAGTTAGAAATGTAAGTACTCAAGAGTTTGTGTAGGAGGAGACTGCCATTCCAAGTGAACTGCAGAGGAAACCATCCACAAAATGGGAAAACAGCCCACTGGGTGTGAGAACATATTCACCAATAATATATCTGATAAGGGGTTAATATCCAAAATTTATAAAGAACTTTAAACAGAAAAGGTAAACTCAACAACAAAACCCAATAACAAAAATCAAACAATCCAATAAAAAATGGGCAAAGGACCTGGTGAGACACATCTCCAAAGAGGACGTACAGATGGCCAATAGACATATGAAAGATGCTCAATGTCAACAGATCATTAGAGAAAGAAAATTAAAACCACAATGGGATTGTGGTTTTAATTTTATTAAAACCAACTCACCCCTGTCAGAATGGCCATTAATAAATCAACAAACAAGTGTTTGCGAGGTGTGGAGAAAAGGGAAGCCTCATGCACTGCTGGTGGAAATACAGATTGGTGCAGTCACTATGAAAAGTAGTATGGAGTTATCCCAAAAAATTAAAAATGGAACTGCCTTATAACCCAGTGATTCCACTTCTGGGAATAGATCTGAAGAAAGCCAAAACATTAATGTTCATAAAGCTACATATTGTGTATCTTTACAATAGCCAAGATGTGAAAGCAACCCCAGTGCCTAACAGTATATGAGTGGATAAAAAGGCTATTGTACATTTACACAATGGAATACTGCTTTGCCTTAAAAAAGAAGGAAAAACTACATTTTGCAATAGCATGGATGGACCTGGAGATTATTATATTAAGTGAAATAATCCAAGCAGAGAAAGACAAATACCATATGATCTCACTTATATGTGGAATCTAATGACCAAAATAAACTAACAACAACAAAAAAATAGAAACAGACTCATAGATACAGAGAACAGACTGCTAGCAGCAGAGCAAAGGAAGGTTGAGGGGCTAAGAGAAAAATATGAAGGGAGTAAGCAAAAAAAAAAAAAAAAACCCTCATAGACACAGACAACAGTATGGTCTGTTACCAGAGAGAAAAAGGGGGAGTTTGAAGAGGGTAAAGGTGGGCTAAACAGTGATGGAAGGAGACTTGACTTGGGGTGCTGAACACATAATACAATATACAGATGATGTATCATAAAATTGCATACCTGAAACCTATATTATTGTACAAACCAATGTCACCCCAATAAACTCAATTAAAAAGAAAGAAATGAACACCATCCCAATGAAGCATGTCCCAGCAGTATCTGAACAAATGAGTTTAGAAGTCAACATTTGGGCCGAGAGTAAACTTGAAGAGATACGGGAGGTGCTTGGTCCAATTAAAATCATGGCATTCACAAGAAGTGATTTTCCTAGGGACTTCAGACTTGATTGACATGGTTTCCAGATTTAAAAGGGAGATTTTTTTTTTCCATTTCTTAGGGCTGTGTGATGATGAGCCAACATGAGACTTGCATGATTAAGGGGACTTAAAGTTTAAGTTCTTCTCTCCCCAGCCCCCATCTTGGCAAACTATATAGAAATTAAATGGGGTCTAGTAAACATTTAACACTTGATAAGAAAAACCATTTTTTTCAAGCTGAAGAGAAGACATTCTATTGTTTTATAAAAATATATCATTAAAATTCTACTAATTGTTATAGTCCAAAGAAAGTTTCAAAATATCCCACTAGATTTAAAGAGAATTATACTTGTAGAACATGAAATACTAACTTTTTTGGATTGTGTTCTTATAAATATCTATGGGGTTTTGGGGAAAGGAAAAGGAATGTAATCTCCTATGATCACACACATTAAAAGGATGAATAAACAATGGAAAGCAGCCATCAGACAAAGACCCTAAAAGACTAGGAAGCCTAGATACTGATCACCACCATGGGCTCACACACCTGCCGGAGGATGGACCAGTGTTGGGGCTGAGCCCATCCTCCCTGGGTCCAGCTAGACTTTCCAGTATGACTAAACTTGGAACTGAACTCATGTGTGGCCAGATGACCATGGAAACTCATCTTCGGGGTATGGCTTTCTTAAAAGCTCATTGAGTTTTGGGGAAAAAAACCTTTTTTTCTCTACTTTGAGCTATCAGTCTTGTTGCCAAATACGATGTGTCTTGTTTAACTCAGGGGATAATGGTTTACAAACTTCTAGTGATATCTGAAGAAAGTCTTCAGCATCCAACACAGACTCTTGTTGGGACCTTATTCTTGTGCTCCGAGAAAGAATATTTACCACCATGAGCTGGTTTTTGTGTTGCTAATGTTTATATGCTAACGCATTTCCTGTCACATGTTACTGGCAATAGTGATATCTTCATAAAGTTTTTAGAGTTTGCAAAGAATTTTTTCAGACATAATTTTACTTAATCACACCATCAGCCTTTGAGGTATCCAGGACAGATTTTTTAAAAATCTTCATTTGACATGTAAGAAAACTGATGCTCAGAGCAATTGAGCTCCCTGCTTGTCATTAGTGTATCCAGGCTGGTCTCTTGATTCCCATTTTAGAACATTTTGCACAACCATGTTCTTACTCGAGGCCACATATCAGAATCATCTGGATAGTGTTTTATTTTTTTAAAATCCTCACGCCCTGGCTGAACCCCAGGCCAATAAATTTATAAAAACTTGGCATGAGACCGAAGCAAGAATATTTCACACAACTCCTCAGGTCACACCTCTATGAAGTCAAGTTTGGGAACCACGCTCTACAATGTCATATTTCCTCCTTAAGTGGAAAGTGGCATATTGAAGCTATAATGTATAAGACACCAAAGTGTGATGCTACAAAGATTTTAAGATATTCGTTGTTTTATTCAACAACTTTTTTTTTTTTTTGACAGAGACAGAGTCAGAGAGAGTATCATCAGATAAGGGCAGACAAGCAGGAAGGGACAGAGATGGAAAGCATCAACTCTTTGTTGTGGCACCTTAGGTGTTCATTGATTGCTTTCTCATATGTGCCTTGATTGGGGGGAAACAGGGGAGTAGGGAGGCAGGCTACAGCAGACTCAGTGACCCCTTGCTCAAGCAAGGGAGCTTGGGGTCGAGCCAGTGACCTTGGGTTTCAAGCCAGCGACCTTTGGGCTCAAGCCAACAACCATGGAGTCATGTCTGTGATCCCATGCTCAAGTCAGTGACCCCGTGCTCAAGCTGGCACCTTGGGTTTTGAACCTGGGTTCTCCGTGTCCCAGTCTGATGCTCTGTCCACTGCGCTACCACCTGGTCAGTCTCAACAACTCTTTATTGAGGATTCTCTCTGTGCTTGGTGGAACTATTCTATAAGACACCACAGTAAACAAGACAAAGCTCCTGTAGACTTGGCTATCTCAGGAGCATGGTAACCTCCCTGGCTAGATAGAGTGCTCCTCTTGCGTGGTGCTGAGTCTTCTGCATTCTCACACCATTTCTTACTTCGACTCTGACACTGATCACATTCACCTTACACGAGGATTTAAAGCACCATGATCACAGTGGGAGGTATGAACACTGAGAAATCTTCTGTATTGTAAAGATGTGTGTGAAAAATTCTACTTAAGAGCTTGGTGTAAAGAAAATAAATCTGCTACTGCCTGATCTGCTTCCTTTTGTTAGACAAGGAAAGCCACATTATCCATCACTCTTTTTTTTTATTTATTTTTTTACCTTGCTTCTCGGAAGCTTGGAACTAAGCTTTTTGTACAAGTCCGGTTGGTTTCTCTCACTGCATCTCCTGTGGCGTGTTCCCTCGGTATCAGTTGGTCTTGGCCCTCCTCACACTTAAACAATGTCACGGCAGAGAGATTGATGATGATCTGTGGAGGGTTAAGGGAAACCAACAAGCAGTGGCAGAATGTGGCGGGCTAGCTGCAGCTGGAAGCAAGCTGCTCCAGCCTGGGCGAGAAATGATGGGCAGCTGTGGCTGGCACGTGGAAGGAGCTGGCAGCCCTAGGAGAGAGCTGCCTGGCAGGAGCTGTGGATGTTGGAGGACCACGGCCACTGCCAACCCAAGGCCCTGCAGGGAAAGAGCTCGGGGCAAACTCCCAGATGTCTTTTCCTTTCTGCCCTTCAGATCATTGTTGGGAATCGACATTGGCTAAGCCAGACAGACACCAGAAGGCAAGGTAGCCCACCTAATAAACTCCATGTAAATTGGTGTCCCCAGATGCAGAGCAGGTAAATGGTGGGTCTGCAAGGGCAAATGAAGGCTCTGTCTTCACTAGGCAATGTGCCTATCACTTTAAGTGGCTTTTATGACAACTGTGCCTTTTATTGTTTCCTACTTCTTATCTTGTGGTTTTAAATTCAAAGTTAGGCTGAGTCTAAAAAATAAATGGGTAGAAGTATAGAAATGGCAGCAAAACCCTAAGTGACATTATTTATTGTGGGTGACAACACGTAAGGGCAATATAAGACCATCACCATCTATCTCCCTTCACGTCCACGTCAGGTGTCAGAGCTGGGGGGGGCAGTGGGCCGGCCCTGCCACCCTCCCCTTGAATGTCCTCCCCCTGCATCCCCCACTGTCTACTCCCTCTGTGTGTCCCAGGGTAAACAGGGCTGCGCTTCCTCTGACAGCACTCTGCATTACTCTTTAGGGATTGCACTGGAATAAATTCCCTGTCACATTTTTAAAACTATGAAAGTCCAGAACTCCCTGTGCCTTTTATTTTATTAGTTTTTTTCATGTTCTTTGTTTAAGACTTTGAGAACACAGAAAGGATAAGAAGGAAATAATAATTTCTCAACTCTGTACCTAGATATAACCACTGTAAACACTTGAGCACATTTTCTTTGTCTCTATATTTATTTATTGGTTTATTTTACCATCACCACCATCACCACCATCACCACCACCACCACCATCACCATCACCACCACCACCATCACCACCACCACCACCATCACCACCACCACCATCACCACCACCACCACCACCACCACCACCATCACCACCACCACCACCATCACCATCACTACCACCACCACCAGCAGCAGCAGCACCACCACCACCACCACCACCATCACCACCATCACCACCACCACCACCACCATCACCACCATCACCATCACCACCACCACCATCACCACCACCATCACCACCACCACCACCATCACCACCATCACCACCACCACCATCACAACCACCACCACCATCACCACCACCACCACCACCACCATCACCACCAACATCACCACCACCACCACCATCACCACCATCACCATCACCATCACCACCACCATCACCACCACCACCATCACAACCACCACCACCATCACCACCACCACTATCACCACCACCACCACCATCACCACCACCACCACCACCTCATTACCACCATCACCACCACCACCATCCCCACCATCACCACCACCATCCCCACCATCACCACCACCACCACCACCACCACCACCACCACCACCACCAGCATCACCACCACCACCACCACCTTTACCACCATCACAACAGCACTCAGTAAGAGCTTGGCATTATTCTAAGTACTTTATGATAAAGAAGTAGAAACTGATGTTCTTTATTTTACAGATTAGAAAACTGAGACAAACAAAGGTTATATAATTTGCCCCTGGTCATATAACAAGTAAGTGGTAGGACTGGAATTTCAACTGGAATACTGTGGCCTAAGTGCTCTTAGTTCAAGTCACCAGTGAGATGACATCAGTCAAAAATAGAAGCAGCAGCAGGAAAAATAAGGCTAATACCATAAAATGGACTCAGAAATTAACTAAAATTTCCAACCAAAAAATTATTTTATTTTTGCTCTGGGCACTCCACAAAGTTTGCTCTAAGTTCGTAGGCTACCAATCCCACAAAGGGAGCCTGGTCAATTACAAAATGCTTGGTGTTCATAAGATTAAAAACAGATCAGATAGTCAACAGAAATACTGCCATTGTTGATATTTTAACCAGGCAGAAGTAATCTTATAGATGTCTGGCCATTGTGTAATGTAACCAATGATGTCATTTTTTTAATTCACTTATCATTTGATTATTATTAAGCACCTGCTCTGGGTCAGGCATTATTCTAGATTGGAGCAAAATAGTAGTTAATAACTTTTTGTATTAAGCATCTTACATTGCAACGGAAGATAGACAATAAGCAAGTAAATAGATTTAAAATATATACTTTCAAGTAGGGGGAGAAGGCCAGAGCAGAGAAGAAAAGGCTTACTTCAGCAACATCCCAGTGTGAACAAATGATGGATTTTGTGGTATGTGTTTGGTAGCATCCCTTGATAAAAACAAAGTAAAATTCAAGAAAGTCAGTTACATGGGGACAAGCACAATCTTTGATCACTCTACAGAGGTAGATTTTAGAGTCTGAAAAACAATAAATGGACTTCATATCCTATAATTAACCATCCCTAAATATAGTTTTAAAATATTTTTCATTCAGGGATTGGTACATATTGGGTAGTATAGTAGTGAGGTTTACCCCTAGTGACTGTCTGGAGTTAATTATGGAACAATGGCTCTCGAACTTGTTTCAGAATTTCCAAGAAAGCCTATTGAAACCTAGGTTACAAAACCACCCCAAGCGTTTATGGTCTAGACTCCCAAGAATTTATATTTCTAATAATTTCCCAGGTGTCAGTGCTACTGCTGATTCAGAGACCATGCTTTGAGAACCATTGCTATAGACCCATCAGTCTCAAGAGGCAGTTGGGATGATAACTATGGCGGGAATCAGGGGAGTAGAGGGAGAACACTAAGGGAAAGGTTGGAATCCTCTTAGAAAAACTGAGAGGTCGAACCTAATCCACCTTTTAAAAAAGCCATTCTATTATTTATTTAGAAGTGAGTTGAAGAAATGCTTGCTCCGAAGTAGGGCCGGGATTTTCCCTGGGGAAACTGTTTTCAAAGTCTGTGCTGTGGTTACAAAGCACAGACAAATACTTGAAGTTCAAAGTTCTATTCCATTAGCCTGGCCACAACTGTTTTAGTCTGGAAAACTTTTGGGACGATGCAAACCAAATACCTGTATCAGATATATATTTTATTCTGGTAAAAACACATCACAGGGTCATACAATTGTATTTTACATTGTTAAAAAGCTCTTCAAAATATACCTGAGGCTTTTCCAAATTAATAAAAGGCTCTTTGTAAACATTAGTTAAATAGATGCTTAGCATTTCATCATATGATTATGTGTAATTTCTTGCACTGTTTCCCTCTGGAGATTTAAAATATTTGCTCCCACAGATAATGGTATAATGAATAACTGTGCAGATAGATTTTTGTCCACTTCCTAAGTATTCTAGATTACTCAAAGTGGAATTGCTGAGTCACAATAAACATTTTTAATGTGTTTTGTCATTTTCAATTAGGTATTCAAATGTGAACATTGTTGCAAGGACAGTGTGACTTCAGCTTCTTTGCCATTTGAATAAGCCCAAACCGTGTTCTCAGAAAAAAAAAGAAGTATGTGATTCATTGAGAAAAAAGAAATTTCACATCAAAGTCTTGAAAGAAAATTTGTGAAAGTCTCTTTGAAGAGACAGCAAATGGAAAACTCTGCCACACCAACACACACAGAGAAATTTCCTAAACACCATCTTTAAACATTTCTCTTTCCCCAGAGATGCATCTTTATAGCAGCTGTTTCCGTCCCCCAGATCTCTAGTCTGTCTTTCTCTTCAACCTCAGCTGGTTTCTCCTGCCTTGGGCTTCTTCCTGACAGAGGTGCATGCCTGTCTCATGTAAATAAATGTAAAGTTTCCAATTTCCACAGCCTTGATTAGTGCCATGAAGGCCCCAAAATTGCTTGAGCAAAGAATTTTCTTTAGGAGGCTTTGAAGGGGAAACCCCGGGAACATGGCAGGAATGCGCTGCAGTTGGCTTTAGCCAAAGGCTACCACTTAGCTTTGGTATTGGCCCCACCACTGAAAAGCCAAACAGCCAAATGCTACCATTTCTGACCTCCCTAAACCTGTGCACCCTCAATGATTGCATGATTGGATAAATTCCAATCATATCCCTCCCATCTAATCATATAACAAAGTCAACAATATGAACAGAGCACGTCAGTCCACCTAATAACATTTGAATATTCATTTTTAAATGTAGGTAAACCTCATTGATGTAACTTGAAGTAAAAATCTCTTTCTGTGTTTTATAAGTTGAAATCTAATTATTTTTTGAAGTATGTATATACTTACTAATTTTAAGTGTGTCATGTTGCATAATTATTAATTATTGCAAAACCTGTTTATGTATAAAAATAAGAATTTTCAAACGATTAAAAAGGGTAAACTGATTAATTATCAATACAAACACTAAGAGAATGTGTTAGCTAAACGACTTTAAGAAGAACTTTATATCTTATTCTAGCTAACAAATGCCTAGAAAAATTAAAATAAAATATGAAACATGACAGAAATGATCCTGGAAAGGCTGCTCAAGGAATACCCAGATCTATTGATACATTTGCTGGGCTAGAATAAAAGACGCTGCACGTATTTCCTGGTGGAGGTTTATGCGAGTCAGATCTCAGGAATGTGTGCGGATGGAGCTCTGAACACTTGCCCTCACACTGGGTCAGTACTTACTGTTCCTTGCAGGAGAGCCCAACGGCCGTGAGCTGTAGCTCCATAAATCAGTGCTCCCAGGCCTTGGGAGTCTCTGGATCAGTCCTACTTCAAGCTTCTTTCTTTTTCTTCTCTTTTTGCCTTTCACCCCCTTCACCCATCTTTTCAGAATCCTTGTGGAATCATTTGGTATACTAACATTCCTAACATTAAACTAAATACTTCAAGAAATTATTGATTTTTAGCGATTTAATCTCATTTACATTAGATTCGTTCTAGGAAAAGACATTTTGAAGAGGATCTGTGTATGAATGAAAAGCAGACCGCCAACATTTCCATTTCAAAATTCTGCAAGAAGCAAAACCTTCATCATGAGGTCTGACAGCATCCATAGTGAATGGTTACTGATCTAGAGATAAGGAAACATAAACTAAGATGAGAATAAGAAAGTACTAGAGAAAAATGAAGTATCTAAAACACTCCTCCCACCTCTTCTGCCATTAGTTTAAAATGAGTGACTGTTGAGTGCAGCAAACGCGACGGCCAGTAATCCCAGGAGCAATCTAGCAACTGACAAAGCTCAGAAATGATTGCTCCAAATCTTAATGGTAAATTTGTAAAATTGAGCTATTTAAAGGTTAAGCGATAGTTATAACAATTTATAATAATAATAATAATTTAGATTTATTGTGGCTATACCAGGAGTGTGTTCTCTGATTAGGATATTTTGCTTTGGATGAATATTGACTCTTTTGCATCCAGACATTTGCAATTGAATCAAAATGTGTATTTGGCACGTCTCTAATTTACTTTAATATTTCTAATCCTGTCAAAGCTCATTAGCAAATGCTGCTGTTGACTGCAGTGGCAGGAGATCAGGCCAAAACTGTCTTATTAAAACATTCCCGTCTGGACGCGAGCTTTTCATCTCTTCTCAATGAGGCGTTCAGTTGGCAAAAGTGAAGATTTTCTATTATCAGTAAAGTTTTTCTTTTCTGGAACATTCTTCTCTTCCAGCTCTTCAAATATTGAACTTATTGTTGATGATTTAAACATGGTATTTGCTTACTAGACACTAAAAGGATTCAAATTCCTGTTTTTTATTTCTGAAAAAAAAATTGCTGTTGATGTTCAGAATGGTGAGGGAGTTTAGAGGACATTGTATGGAGAATCCTTGCTTTGCAAAGAGGAAACAGGCCTGAGGAGGTGATGGAATTTGCTAACTGGGGAAAAACTGGGTGCAGAATGCAGTCCTGTAGTGGGTCCTGAGAAGCAAGCTGCCACCTTTCAACTTGTCTTTTTTCTCTTTCTTAGTGCCATGCACCTGACCAGAGTGAAGAAACATCTTCTTGTTTTCTTCCCTTCTTCCCGAATCAATTCCTATATTATCTTTCAAGCATCGATGGGACAGAGGCTCTTTGATCTCTTTCTAAGTATTTCCTGAGCATTTCAACCTGCTGCCTTGTGGCTTTAATGAGCATCACAGATGATCCATTGATGTTTCCGGCTCAGTGAACCCTTCGTTATTACAGTGATTATTACGAAATGCATTTTGGCAAGTGGTCCTTCCCCTTAATTTTTAAACCCATGTGTATTCAACAGGAAATCTAGTCCATGTGTTTTTGACTCATTTGCACCCAGGTCATTAGAATGTGGTTGGTCAGAGCTTACTGGACTCTGAGTAGCGCTCTGGGCCATTTCATAACACGTCGCTGAGCTTAGCTTCTGCAAGATGTCACGTACCAAATTGTGTGCAGCTAGTGCCCCAACTCCAGCTATCCTAAGTTGACTCTATGACATATGCCCATGCATCTTTTCTTAATTAACTCCAAATTTGTGATGTTGTTTTTCTTTGATGACCTGTGAGACTGAGACAAATTTGAGTATATTATCTTCTTTCTAGAAGGGATATAGAAATAATAACAATATATAAATAATAATACTTAACACTTATTGAACATTTACTGTGTGCCAGGCACTGTTCTAAGCTCTTTATATGCATTTAATTCTCACAGTCACCCAATGAGGTGGCTAGAATCATTTCCACTTTAAAGATTGGGAAACAGAGGCCAAAGGTCACAGATAACAGGCATTGAAGCCATAGACAGAACACAGCCTGTCAAGCTCCAGAGCCAGTGCTTTTGACTGTTATATGACGTTGTGAACAATGATCAAAAATAAACAAATTAACAAGCCTTAATCTGGCTAACTCCAAAACTAAAACTCCTTATGTCCATCAACCATTTAAAATTTGGTCCAAAATCTAAGTCTAATAACCTTGTATATGTACCACATGTGATCCAGGTATTTTGCCCACTATCCTTCAAATGTCCTCTGTCAACACACTTACTCAGTCATCCATTCCACTCACCCAAGCCCCCAGCCACAGCCCACAAACTCCTGCAGAGCTCAGAGGTTGCCAATCTGATTTAGAGATAAGCATTAGGCTATAGAACCTGTCTGATCCAGTAACAGCTACTTTGTTTTCCTGGACCAGATAGGGAGTTTTACTTAAAATTTTTTACTTGTAACTGCTTAGTTAGAAGACTTATTTCCCTTTCACGAGTTCTGATGCTTGGGAAGATTACAGGAGCTAAATAATAACAACCAGGGGGCAAAGAAGAAAGCGGATTTCTTGGCATTGGAGTTTGAAGCTTTCAGACTTGGGGACCTAGTTGTTCAGGTGAATGGGGCTACGTGAATGTTGTAACATTTAACTCAATTTTTTGAAAAACAAAAGTATGTGAAGGATGAAAACAGTAACATGGGAAAACTGGTATAAAATGGGAGCTATTGTTTAACCCAATTCGTTTTAAAATTTGACCACATTCATAAGCACTTACCATGTAACCAGCACTAAATACAGAAATAAACAAGACATGGTTTCTGTTGCTGAGCTCACAGTCTGGCCAGGGAGACAGACATCAAAACAAATAACAATTTATCATGATAATAATTCTAAGTGCCTTCACAGGACAGGAGAAGATGCCATGAATTTGTTTCAGGAGTCTTAGGGAATTTAGTATTTAGGATTCTCAGAGGACGTGACATCTAAGTGGAGTTTGAAGAACAAATAAGAGTTCATCAGACTAAAAAGTGAAGGAAAAAGGTGGAGAAAAGTGTTCTAGGCCAAGCGTAAAGTGTGTGCCAAGGAAAAATGAACAAACGAACAAAGCCCACAGGGTGTGAAGGGCCTGGTGAGGGCTGCAAACAGACCAGCTGAATGTGCACATGGGGAGCGCACATCTGTGAACAATCAGTATCTTCTTCCATCTTAGAACGACATGGAGATGTTCAGGGTTAATTACCGGCAATGCTTCTCCCTCTTGCATTCTTGATGTATTTTCTGAAGAATGAGTCAAGCCTAACTGTGCTGTGTATGTATGGATATATATTGAGAAAATAATAACACAAGAAGGGAAGGGTTTTATAAATGTTACAGTGCTGTCCATTTTTATTTGATATATGAAATAGTATAAATTCACTACTCCCATAAATTTAGAGAGAACTCCAATTTTAGGGCCTGTTTACAAGGGTTATTTGACTTTGTGAATAAAGCATTCTTATTTGCTCTGGGGGCCTTGAGATAACTGAATTATTAGGTTCTTATGGAATGGATTTGGTGGTCTTAGTCCTCGGTGGGTTGGATATGCAGCAGAACTTCAAAGACAGCCTGTGTGATTTGCCTGGGATGTCAGTGAGTGATGCCTCTGGCAGCCGCTGGAGTAGGTGGGCACCATCCTGCTGCGGGCTTCATTGCTAACAAGCTAGTTCTCCTGCTTTCGGCCTTCTATGAGCCTCAAGATAACACGGAGATGACGGTGCATTCTACAGAATGTTGCCAGGTTTCCTGAGGTTGAAGGAATGCCACATTCAACATTGGCTGCTGCGACTGGGAGCTGAGCTCTTTGTGTGAGGACAGATTCCCTGGGTTGGAGTTCAGAAGACCGGAGTCATTTCTCCATTTTGCAATTATGAGCTAGTGTGTTGGACACATGGAAGTCTAGTCGGTACTCTCTTGTTAAAGCGTATCTGTGTTGCGGCAGAGACTGAGAGCTGCTACCTACTCTTCCCCCCTTCCTTAGGAATAGCACCTTGAAGACCATCTTCCCAGTCTCCTTCAGTCCAGAGTGGCCGGTAAGCTATAAGCAAACATTGTAGGGTGCATGCAGCTTCAAAAGTTGGCTTTGTTGATAAAACCACCATTTTCCCCCTTCCCTGTTCTTTCCACTTCCTGTCTGGAATCATAACCTGATAGTTGGCACTCCAGCAGCCATCTTGGACAATGAAGCAACCTTGATGATGGAAACCATGCACTAAGGATGAAGAAGAAAGATAGACAGAGCCTGCCTTCATGATGCCATTGAAAGCCTGGGTTCTAGCCATGGACTGCCTACGTCTGTACTTCACATCATGTTAGAGAAAAATAAACCCCTAAGTCTGTTTAAGCCTATGTTATTTGGGTTTTCTCTTATATGCAGCTGAAAACAATTCCTAATGGGAAACAGTTTATTCTCTCCTATCATATATCAGCTTTCCCCTAGCAGCAGGGGCTGCATCTGCCAGCAATTCCAGAGAAAATAGACAGTGATGATTCAGAGCTGGGGTTCAGGAGTCAGCAGCCTCAGGCAGCATCCTGGCTCTACCACTCACCAGGTCATGACCTCGAGCAAATTCCTCAACTGTCTTGTGACTCAGTTTCTTCTTTTTATCATCTGGATAATAATGGTACTCACCCCATAGGATGGTTGTGAAGGTCAAGCTAAAAGAGATAGCCTACGTAAAGTGCTTTGAATATGCCTAGCACCTAATAATCGCTCAGCATATATTAGTTATTATAATTACTATCATTATTGTTCCTATTATATTCTAGCTCTGGGAACCTAGAAGCACAGAAATTCTAGGGAAGAGCTGGGGTTGTTCCAGCTTTGGTGAAGGTCTGTGTGTTCAGGATATGGAATGAAAGAATTGGTCTTGACTGGGTCACACACTCACCTTGGTGGTGGTGGTGGGTGAGGGGTCAACTGAGTGTGGTGAGTGCTGAAAAATAAGACCAAAGCTCCCCTACGCCTCTAATTTGCCTCTTGAGGATATTGAGAAACTGTCTGTCAAACACTCAAAAACCTTTTGTACCAACGAGTCAAAAATTATCATCAGCTTTCTCATCAGTGTTTTTTTTTTAGTTTTAGTTTTTTGTATTTTTCTGAAGTGAGAAGCAGGGGGACAGGCAGAGAGAGACTCCCGCATGTGTCTGACCAGGATCCATCGGCATGCCCACCATGGGGCAATGCTCTGCTCATCTGGGGCATTGCTCAGTTACAACCGGAGCCATTCTAGTGCCTGAGGCAAGGCCATGGCACCATCCTTAGCACCCGGGGCCAACCCTGCTCCAAAGGAGACTTGGCTGCAGAAGGGGAAGAGAGAGATAGAAAGGAGAGGGGAAAGGGTGAAGAATCAGATGGGTGCTTCTCCTGTGTGCCCTGGTCGGGAATCGAACCCAGGACTTCCATACTCTGGGCCGACATTCTACCACTGAGCCAACCAGCCAGGGCCTCTCATCAGTTTTGAGGGCCTTTTTCTTACTTATCAGACTTACACTAAATTTAGGTCTCACTTTTCTCTCGGTGCTGAGGCAGCTCCCAGAAGGCCTTGCAAAGCTAAGACCCCTAGCCCCTTCCTCCCGCCTCTATACTGGTGATAGAAACAATGTGTGATGCAGAGACAAGGCAACTACATCCACTACCGAGCCAGTCACTTTCAGGGGGGAAAACTGATGTCTAAACTGCCAACAAAGGGTCTACAGAAGAAACACAAAACAATACCAGAACTAAACAGCTGCCTGGTGTGTGGCATTGTGCTGAAAATTTCCTAGCTCTCTGTGTCAGCCATGTCTTTTTATTTTCTGTACTCTAATGATTTGACATCTTGGGGCCTTGCTGACTCTGGAGGAACTAGCCAACGTTAGCTAATTTCTAAAGGTAGCACCAACTGGCCCAGGATCTTGCCTTTCAAATACAAACCACACAGAGTCCACACCCCCAGCCACCTTCTCTGTTGGCTCCTCACACTCTGAGCCACTATCCATCTGCCCTAATCACCCAAGGACAGGTACCAGACAGCTTGGGACAGCCCCTATGCCCAAGCTGTGCTGAATTTATTCAAACTAGCCAATCCTAAGCCTACCTCACCTGTTCCTTCCCCCCAAAACACAATAAAGGCTTTTGTCCTTCCCCATGTTTTCTCCTCACTCCCTCTGTATCCTGAGCAACTCTGGTGCTTCCCCATGTGGCCTGTGTGGTGGGCTACAACTCTTGTTTCTCAGAATCTGTAAGTACAAAAAACTTCCTTCCTTTATGACAATAATTTTTTTTTTTTTTGGTTTACATGTCTTACCATGCCTGATTAAAATGTGTGTGTGTGTGTGTGTGCGCACGCGTGCGCGCAAACCTATACAAGTTTGCTTAGGACACAAAGACTAGACTTACTTTTTTTTTAAAGCTCCAATTTCCTGCCAGAAGGGTTATATTTTTAATGAACATGACATTGGTTTCTCATTTTATTTTATTGAACTAACTTTCCGGGGAATATATTTTGTGTCCAAAAGAGATAATGTTTACTTAAAATATTCAATAAGCCAATTTTATTGTTATATTTTAATAACTAAAATGTTTCTCAGAGTCTATGGCTCCTTCTGGTGATTTTTAGTATCTTAAAACAGAAATCTTAAACAAATTATGTCCAAAAGTGTGAGAAGAGGGTTGTTGCTGGCGGTTAAGTACACCTTGGGGACTAGACAGTTGGCAGAAGGATGGAAAAAATGAAGCTACCCTTCCACCAAATCCAAAAGGCTCTGGCACCGGTTTTGTTTCAAGTGCATTAGTGAAAGAGGACTATTTAGAATGAGATAATGCTCACCCTTTAAAAAAGAAAAATAATGACACAGTCATTTAAGTACTCCTTTTTCAAGCTCTTTATTCAGTCCACAAAAACCAACCAGATATTTGAAGCTACAAACTCTTTTAAGGATCTCTCCCCATCATTGTTACCAGGAGTCTAATGCAATGGCTGAGGCCGGGCAAGTCCACATTGGACTCAGGCAGATAGTAGAGGAACTACAGAGCCAGAAAGCGTTGGGCCATTCCTGTTTAATAGTCTCCCAAAGGCAGACGAGCCAACTGGCAGGGGAAACCTCTTCTCCTGACAGTAGGAGAACAAACAACAAAACAATGACCCCCTCACAGTGGTGGGCAGGCAATCTGCAGTCCACCACCTGCCCTGAGGGCAAGCACCCGTAGCTTTCCATAGACTATATACATGTGGTGCGGCCACGTACTCACACACTAATCGTGCAACGTACAAGTGAGCAAGCCTCACAGCTGTTTTCCCAACAAGGAGACATTCCAGGAGAATAGAGTTGTTGCCTCAGTATGGCTTTCCTAACACGAACTGTTTTCTAAGTTTCTGGGAGGCCGGCCCTGCTGATCATATAACAACGAGGTTTAGTGGTGAAGTTCTGTGAACCACTATTTTGTTAATTATATGATTGTTGAGGGCAAATGTCAAAGTTCCACATAGCCCACGTGCTGAAAGAACAATGAGGCTATTTTTCTCTACCATCGCCACAGCTTAGATAGAGTTCTAGATCTAGCTGAGCTAGGACAGCTCCTGACTCCAGCCTGGAGCTCAGACCCCACAGCAGCAGTCCAGAAAGCATTTCTCCCGAGCCTCACCCTCTGTCCAGTATGAAGACTGGTGAAGAAAGGAGACCAAAGTTTACTAGGGATCTGCCTTTTGCTTGGTGTTTTGCATGTATTATCGCAGCTAAAATCTTCACCACAACTAATGAGATAGAAACTGCTGTCAATTTCCAGATGTGATTTTAAAGAGGCTAAGAATTTGTTGAAGGTCACACAGCTTGGTGACAGAGCCAGATCCAAAGCCAGATCTGACTACAATGCTGCACTGAATGCTCTATGCCAGCGACTCTCAAAGCAAGACCAACACCACCTGCAACTTGTTAGAAATGCAAATTCTGGGGCCCACCCCCAGACACACAGAATCAGAAACATCTGGATTGTAACAAGCCTTCCAGGTGATACTGACACATACAAAAGTTTGAAGACCACTATACTACACCGTACTTGTCTTCTTGTCTTTCTCTTCCCAAGCACAGGCTTTGAAGCTAGACAGACTAGAATGACACTTTCTGATTAGGTGACTGTCATCAAGTTGAAGTCTTTGAGTTTCTATGTGCAGTTGACCTTTGAACAACATGGGTTTGAACCGCACGGGTCCACTTATATGCAGACTTTTAAACCCCTCAAAAAATACATACAGTACTATAAATGTATTCTCTATTCCTTATGATCTTCTTAATAACATTTCCTTTTCTCAAAGCATACTTTATTCTAGGGATCCAGTATATAATAAGTATACCAGACAAAATATGTGTTAATCGACTATTTGTTTATTGTTAATTAATGCTTCTGGTCAATAGTAGGGTATTAGGAATTACGTGTTTTGAGGAGTTAAAAGTTATACACAGGTTTTTAACTGTTGGGAGGGGTGGGTGGTAGGGACCGGTACCCCTAATCACTACTTTGTTCAAGGGTTAATTGTATTTATTAGTAAAGTGGGAATAATAAGTATATTTCAACGTAGTTGCTGGGATTAAATGAGTTAATGTATATAGACCACTTAGGGCTACACCTGGTAGAGAGACAATACTCAACACACTGTTGCTATATTACTACTATTACCTTTTCCTGCCTATCTTTTTGGCACCAGAAGGAGGAGGAGCAAGAATATTTTCTAAGTCTGTGAGCTCGGGCAAGTTATGCAAACTCTGGACCTCAGTTTCCTTTTCTACCAAACCAGGAAAATAGTTCTTACCCATTGGACTGTTGTGAGAGTTAAACGAGTTAACATGAAGTTTTTAGAACAGTACTGGGCATGCAGTAAGGCCCAGTCAACACAAGCGATGATGAGGATAATGATCCTTGTCTACTTTTTCTTTTCTTTTCTTTTTTTTTTTTGCAGTTTTGACATGATTGTCAGGAAAGTGGTGGAAACAAGTGAGATTCTTTTTTTTTTTTAAATTTATTTTATTTTTATTTTATTCATTTTAGAGAGGAGACACAGAGTGAGAGAGAGAGAGAGAAAGAGAGAAAGGCGGGAGGAGCTGGAAGCATCAACTCCCATATGTGCCTTGACCAGACCAGTGCAGGGTTTTGAACTGGTGACCTCAGTGTTCCCAGGTCAACGCTTTATCCACTGCGCCACCACAGGTCAGGCCTCTTTTTTTTTTTTTAATGGGAGAGAGAGAGAGAGAGAGAGAGAGAGAGAGAGAGAGAGAGAGAGAGATAGGGACAGACAGAAAGGAAGAGAGATGAGAAGCATCAATTCTTTGTTATGGCATCTTAGTTGTTCACTGATTGCTTTCTCATATGTGCCTTGTGTGTGGGGGGGGGGGGAGGGGGGCTCCAGCAGAACCAGTGACCTCTTGCTCAAGCAAGCAACCTTGGGCTCAAACCAGCAACCATGGGGTCATGTCTATGATCTCACACTCAAATTAGTGACCCTGTGCTCAAGCTGGTGAGCCCATGCTCAAGCCAAAAGCCTCAGGACTTCTCTACCCCACCCAAGCCAGGTAAGCCATTTCTTCCCCTTTACAAAGACTTCCATCAAGTTAATTACCACACCGCCTTCTCTACTCACATCTATTGTTTATATTCCTGGTGCAATTTAGTGTCCAATAAATGTCTATTTAAAAAGAAAACAACTGCTTGCTCTTCAATTGTAATTTATAAATACCCTGTGTGCTTGGCAGACTGACAAATGGCCTCCCCAAGCTGTCTACCTCTTCAGCCCAGAGACACGTAAGTATGTTAGATTACACGACAAGGAGGGTATGAAGATTGCAGATGGAATTAAAGTTGCTAATCAGCTGACTTTAAAATAGGGAGATTAACTGGGCTTCTCTGGGTGGATCCAGTGTAATCACAGGGGTCCTTAAATGTGGAGGGAATCAGAGGACAGAACCAGAGCGACGTGTGAGCAGGCGCTGCCTTGCTGCTGCTGGCTTTGAACAAGGAGGAAGGGGTCCCAGGCCAAGGCTTATGGGCAGAGTCTAGAAACTGGAAAAGGCAAGGAATCAGATTCTCTGAAGTAACACAGTCCCGCTGACACCTTGATTTTTGCCCTGTGAGACCCATTTTGGAACTCTGTCCTCCAGAACAGTAAGATAATAATTTATGTTGCTTTAAGCCACTAAGTGTGTTATAGCTGCAATTGGAAACTAACATGGCATCCTGACTCCATTATTGCAACTAAGTTAGAATGGCTCTTTTTCATTCTTTAGCCTGAGCACCTGCACTCTGCCTTCCTGTCAGCAATGACACCTGTACCCAGGGTGCTGGGGCATTGAAAAGAATTTCCTACTGTACAATTATCATCTGAGAATGAACCCACAGACACATGTTTCAAAGTCTTCAGCTCAAGGTCTAGGGCGTGTTCAGCTTCTCAAAATTCAGCATGTGCGTCCTTGTTAGTGGAACCAGGGACCCTTCATATATATCCTTTGAACTCAGCCTCTGGTGTCTCACCAGGGAAGGTGTGAAACAGCGGTCTGTGAGCAGAGCCATCCCAGCATCCTCTCTGCCGGGGCACGTCTCCGCCAGCAGGCCCATCTGTCTGCATTCTGTTGGGCAGGAACCACTCAAAGGGGATCTGCTCTCTACTTTATGCCAGCTCCAGGGAGAGCCAAATGTGGCCCTGTCAGCACGTGGGAGATCAAAGAGCTACCACCCCCAACCTCAGCTGAGCTGCTGCAGCGAGCAGAGGCCACACTGAGTCCTTCTCTCTGTCCGTGAGGGGCCTGCTGACCATCTCCAAGGGCACACCCTTCCACCATGGCCTCTGAGAACCCGAGAGAGACCCTGACCGCTTCCATAGTTTGAGGCTCATTAAAAAAAAAAAAAGACATATCAAGACATCTTTTAAAAAGTTCTTTATGTTAAAGGTTTACATGTAATATATTAGCACTCTCAACCCATAAAGGAACAATGTAATGGAACACTGTTATTCGCAGGATTTGTAAAAATGTTAATGGATAGTATGCTGTAGGCAGCATCCACAGCCAATGGGGTATTCATGAAACTGACAGGATGAATATCTTCTCCGTGACTACGGATCCCATGATTGGGAGGTAAAGCTGGGAGTGCATGAATGAGGTGCACTGGGGTTGGGCTGCCTCAGCCTCACGGCTTTCAATGGTACCAAATATTCCTGTCTCCACAGGGAATGACAGCGAGTAGTTTAGCAACAATCTTTCTTACATGATGAGGTAGCAGAGGCTGTGGGAAGCATACCACTCTCAGGAAAAGGGGAGTGAGACGGGAGGTGGATATATGGCCTGCATGTAGGCAGACTCCAAACATATATTCTCTCCCACTGGTCATTAGTTTCAGGAAACAGTTTGTATTAGGAATCTAGGCTTAGAAAATACAACTCTCAGGCAAAAGGCACCGTGTTTTAAAGGGTAGTTTTAGTTCCTGCAGAGAGACTAATATCTTCAGAACTCTCCAGAACCAGGGAGGAAAGAAGTGCATCCCATCCTTTTATGTTCCATTATTTTAAGAAACTCTGAGCCTAGAGAAAGAGGTGACATCTCCTGGCTTTAATGACCCAAGAGGATTCAAGGATTCATGACAGAGCTGTAGTTCCTTTCTAAGGCTGACATAAATGCACTGAAGTCATCGGTGCTTCCCTAAATTGACTGACATAAAGTTGAGAACTCTCTCCCCTGTACCCTATCACCATGAAGTTTCCCACCACTGAATATTTTTATTAATATGGTCAAAGGGACAGTAATACCAGAAAATGATTTATCTCAGCATTGGCAACATTATGTGGTCTGAAATATTTATGATTTTTCTCTTTCTTTCTTTCTTTCTTTCTTCCTCTTCCTTTCTTCCTTTCTTTTCTTCCTCCCTTCCTTTCCTTCCTTCCTTCATTCCCTTCCTTCCTTCCTTCCTTCCTTCCTTCCTTCCTTCCTTCCTTCCTTCCTTCCTTCTTTCCTTCCTTCCTTTCTTTTTTTTCTTGTGACAGAGACAGAGAGACAGAAAGAGGGACAAATAGGGACAGACAGGAAGAGAGAGAGAAAAGAAGCATCAATTCTTTGTTGAGAGTCTCTTAGTCTCCTTCGTTGTTCATTGATTGCTTTCTCATATGTGCCTTGACTTGGGGGGGGGGGTACAGCAGAGTGAGTGACCCCTTGCTCAAGCCAGCAACCTTGGGCTTTAAGCCAATGAACTTTGGGCTCAAGCCAGCAACCCCACACTGAAGCTGGTGACCCTGCACTTAAGCCAGTGACCTTGGGGTTTTGATCCTGGGTCCTCCGTGTCCCAGTCCGACGCTCTATCCACTGTGCCACCGCCTAGTTACACATAAATAAAACCCAGATTCCAAGTATAATAAACCTATGGTCTTAAGTAGGTTTCCTTCCTTCCTTCCCTTCCTTTCTTTCTACCTACTTACCTTCATTCCTTCCTTCCCTCCTCAGTCTAAGCCTCCTTAAATTATTTGTGATAACCAGATAATAAAGTGTGAAGTATAGACAAGTCAGAAGAACACTTTAGAATGGCCAGGAGATTTCACCTGCAGTCTTAGATTATTCATCTAGGGAGTGGTCCAGACACTAGGATTTACGAAAAGCTCCATAGCAGTGCAAATGTAAAATCAAGATAAAGTAAAATCATGCTAATTTAGTCAAACAGTTGGTTTGACTTGTTTTCCTTTTGACAAAACTGAATAAAGTGATTGTGTTGCAGGTTTTGAATAGATATGGCCTAAACGTGATATTTGACTATTAGTGGACTAGTTATTATTATGATTTTGCACATTAATATGAGGCAGGAAGGCAGAAGAGGAACCTGTTGGTTTTATATAACGCAGTTTCAGTCAGTCACCTTCTCTCATGTTCCGTCCTTCTGTCTGCCTGCCTGCTTCAAACTTGCTCAGTTGCACAGGCCGAGTTTCACTGGGGCTGATGAAGTTTCTGGGCTGTCAGATCTGGCCGTCCAGCACAAATTCAATAATAATCCTAATGCAGCCACTGCCTGAAGCTAGCCCACTGCAAAGGGTGTGAAGTCAATTCCTTGGAGTGCTTCCAGAAAATACTTTTGGCATGGTTCTGGGATCAGCAACAGGATTCTGTCCTTGACATCTGGAACACCCATCTGAGATTCAAGCAAATAGTTCCGAAATGAAGTTAGGTCTCCTGACCAATTAAAAATGTGTGTTTGACAGAAACCCTGCACAATTCATTAGCTATCCAGCTAATTTCTAGCAGGTATGACTTTGTAGGGATTCTGGGTTACTGATTGTTGGGAGATCAGCTGGAAGCTGGAAGGTAGGTAATGTGGCGTGAGATCTGGCTGGGGATTGTCTAATTAGGATGAAAGTGTAGGTGACCAAATACCTGTGAGCAATTACTAGTGCTGCCTTTGGATGAACCAGATCCCAGGCCCAGTACTCTACCCTTTATTTCAACATGTATTTGACATTTAATTCCCTTTTTAGAGCTGTACCGTAGTGCCATTGGTTCTTACAACACCATGGAGTTTTTCCTATAACTGGGAAACTTCCGAATATTGCAAATGCAGGCTTATGTGCCTTCTGTTAATCCAGGGTTCTTCAACCTCAGCACTACTGACACTTTGTGCTAGATTATTGTTTGTTGTGAGGGCTTGTCCTGTGTATTGTAGGATGGTTATCAGCAGCTGACCTCAACCCATCAGGTGTCAGGAGCATTCCTCTTGTTTATGACAATAAAAGATGTCTCTAGACATTGTCAACTGTTCCCAGGGGGGTGGGGATAGGAGAGTAAATTGTCCCGGTTGAGATCTCTAGATTTCATAATATAAGAAATATAAGATTTCCTACACAAACGCAAAATTAATTATAAGCCACTTCTTAAATGTCATTCAGTACATATGAACCTTCCTTATCTTAGCTGTCATATACACAGCTTTGATTTATTTTAGTCATCTTTGTATGTGCAGTGGTGCTTAGCACAATGCCCTATTCACATAGTAGGTCCTCAATAGTGAGTAAACAACATCTACTCTTCCCCTACTTCCATCCATGTGATCCAGATATGGCTACTGGGAATTTAACATGTGCCCTGGCCCAAGCCAGTCTTATTTCTCTGGCTATAGCAATAAGTTTCAGGTACACACATAACTCAAAGTGAATCATCAAAGTGAATCATACGACTCATTGGAAATGTTGGGACAAACACACTCAGTTACACTTTTTTTTTTTTTTCCTGCTAGTTTTAAACATGGAAGGATGTAGTCCCCTAGAAATTCTGGCAACCATCTTACTATTATAAGAGATTATACATGAGCCTGTTTGAGAGTCCCTCCCAAGTGGTGGCACAGGGCTGAGAGACAAAAAGAAGCAAATTGGATCCTGAGGCTGTCATGGTGCCTTTACATTCAGTAGCATTTTTAGCCATGTCATGGGACTTTTCAGTGGCTTGAGCCACTATCTTCTCACTGGCTTACGCGTTCCCATTTTTATTGTCTTATGCTTCAGCCAGTTTGAGTTGGGCTTTCTATCACTTAAGATCAGAAGAGTCAAGAGTCCCCATTTAGACACTGCTCTACACAAGATCTGGCCTGTTTTGTGCATTGGGGACCCAATAATGCAGAGTACAAATGCTGAATCAGGCCTGCATATGTGTGCTATTGACAGGGTTTTAGAATGAATGGTCTGGCCATCACCTAACTCAGGGGTCCCTCTACTACATCCTTGTAGAAATTGGGCCACTGCTTGAATGTGTTGGGACGTTCAGAACTTGTTTAAGTCTGCTTATTTCTCTGAGAGTCAGCTCTAGTTGTTAAAGTCCTACTTATGGTAAGTGAAACCTGCTTCCAGGAAGCTTTTATCCTAGAATCAAGGTCTGTGGCTAAACAGAACAAAAATGCTCTTCTTACAATGAAAACAAATGCCATGTCTTATCTCTGTCAGTTTTTATTCTCATCTCAACCATTCTCAAGTACTTGTAGCCCCTACTGAAAAGTCAGGTTACAAATAGATGTAGCTGTCAAGAAGAGAAACCTTGGAGTGAAGCAGACCTGATGTTGTCACCCAGGTTCATGACTTTTTAGCTGTGACTTTAGAAAAGTTACAGTTCTCTAGCAGGTATGTTTTCATCTGTCACAATAGCTCTTATGAGGCTGTGGTGGACATTCTATGATACTCCTAAAGTATTTTTTTTAGCCCTTTATTTAGCATTGTCCCAGCATCCATGTGCTGTGTTTCATACATCATTATTATTTTTTTCATCTTGTTGCTATCATTGGGATACAACTTTAGGGTGTTCACTTAAAATATGGCCTCCAAAATTCAACACAGTATTCCAGATGGGATCTGACCATCCTAATATTTTGACATCTCTGCTAGATTTGTTGAAGGCTTCTTCTCATTTGCTTTAGTCATCCAAACTGGCCTGGGTAGCCCTAACAATCACTGTCTGGGTCATAAAGAGTGCAGATTACATGCAGTCGTTTTTCTCACCATGCAATGGATAGAAATTCACATAGTTGGGAATGTGATCTTGGCCTAAAGATAATCAACACAGAAGTTCAGCCTCTCAGCTCCTGGCTGCCTGAAATCAAGATTATATCTACGTTGGTCAAGAGGCCTGTTTTTCTTTCCATAGCATAGCTTGCTGGCCTGAGGCGAGAGGATGCTGATGTTTCCATTGGCAGGTTGCAACTTCCAAAGAATAAAGCAAACCCGATTGCATGATAAGGGGACATCCAGAAAAATAAGCACAGGACAGTGCTCTGTGGCCACATGGCGAATGTCAAGGGTAAAGAGGGTTCTTTAATGTACAGCCAATGTTTGTTATATGTGAAAGAAGTTGTTCAAAATCTAAAGTGATTAGCTGTACTTTGTGCTAGGAGAAAAACTTTCTTGATTATTTACATATAGTACCGATAGCCCTTCCACAGTCAACAACAACATTAGTACTTACTATATGTTAGATACTTTCATAATAGTAGAGTAGCAGAAGAAATAATAAGAGCTGCCACTTATTTGACAACTACGACTGTAGGTTCATATTATTCTCCCCATTTTACAGATTAGGTAGCAAGGCTCAGAGAGGTCATATAGCTTAAGAAACAGGGTAAGGATTCAAATTTTGGTTATTCAAATCTAGAGCGCCACAGTCAATACTCGCTCTCACCATTTTACTGTGATAGCTATATGACATAATGGAGGTGTTATCTAGTGCTATGGAGGTAATCATATTGCTCACGGCAAAAGTCCCTCAACAGCAATTTCTCCTTCCAGATTCAGTCCAAGTCAGCTTGCTCTTTTATGTCCTCGGCTCTGGGACTCCTTCTAAATTTTATTTTCTAACCAACCTCCCTAACTGTGAGGGCCTTCTTCATTGGGGGAACTTCTCTTTGGGTCTCTGCCCCAATCTAGGGGTGAAGTCACCAAACACATCATCGCTGACCTCAAGAGGCTTTGAGTCATTATGCAGCATCTGATCATCAGGTTTTATTATTTTTGTATCCTGAGAAGGGGAGTTAGTAGGGTTTGAAAGGGGGAGAGAAGAGTAGAAGGGTTACCAGAAAGACAAGAGAAGGGAGGGAAGGAAGATAAGAAAGAGGGAAAAGGAGAGATGGGAAGAGAGAAATTGAGACTGGTTCAAGTGGCCTCAGTGGCGTGTTAAAACAATTTGGTGGTATTTGTGAGTAATTAACAATTTGTTATGGTGGAAACAAGAGAACAGGTCTGCAGGTGCTGCTTGGTTCTCGGCTGCAGAGGGAATATTGAACTATCAGTTACCGAGAGCGGGAGAAAAACAGCGTGTGAAGAGAAATTCCCAGTTTGTGACAAAGCATGGGTTTTTCCAGCTCTCCAGCTCAAATTTCTCTCCGGGGGAACTCCAATCTCCCAGCCCCCCAAAACTTGTAATAATAATAAAGTGCTTAGAAGATGTATTTGAATTTCATATCACTTAAAACATTTGTAAGTTCAAAGTACTAAAAGTTGAGGCTAAAAGAGCTGTATCCTTTTGCTGAGCATTTTGGCGGTGGTGGTGGTGGTGTATAAAATAGATTCTGTTCTCCCCCAAGTGTGCTTTGACGTGGCTGAAGCAGGTTGGGAGATATAGAAGGAGGAAGTACAATTTAGATCTGGAGGAGCTCAGCATCCACAAGGGAAGTTTAGAAAATGAACAAGACCAGAACAATAGAACAATAGAAAAAACATACAGCACAATCTAGTATTAAATGAAATGGTACTTACTCTACTTGCAGTTCCAAAGGCAAACATCATTCATTTCTTTAATACCTTCTTTGACCTCTCAGGGTAGGTCAAGCCACTTGTTTGCATAATCCCTCATAGTTTTCCTTGACAACTCTTATCATGGTTTGTAATATTACTTATATATTGCATTATAGATATATTGTAATTATATATGTTGATTTACATGGTTTTTAAAAGATTCACCTCTCTCTGGCTCACTGGACTATAAACTCCATAGGAACATTGGGTCTAGTCTGTTCAACCATTGTATTCCCCAGCACCTGACGCAAATGCCAAGCACTCAGTAGATATTTTGTGATGAAAGACAAATGAACATGTTAAGAGTCGTAAAAAGGAAAGAGAGTGTATACTGGGCAGTTAAGAAAGATTCTATGGAGAAAAATGAATTTTACAATTTTACCAGACGTCCTTTATGAGAAATTATAGAAAAGATCTTTTTAGGTCTTAATGCCAAGAGATGGGGTTTCCACTGAAAAAGTGGTATGTTTTTATGTTTGTGGAGTGTGCGAATTTTATATATCAAGATTTTTTTTCATTGTGTTGGCTTCTAGGAAGCTTAGAGCCAATTTTCTTAACAATTTCTGGCAATTGTGCAATATGTTTTAATGAACTAACTTTGACCCTAATTTCAAATATTTTCTTACCCTTAATTTTCTCTTACTAATTTTCTACATTTATTTGTTTTACTAATGTAAATTACATTCCTTTGAAAATGAGATTTGGTGTTAAATAATGTTTAAATAATGATTACTGAGGCCCATAATAATGTATGGCAAGTGTTTTGTGATATTGGTCCTTTAAAGTAATTTTTGGCATTCTTGACTAATGTTGGAAGCCCTGCTCCAAGAATTACTTAAGATAATACCTAAGATGGGGTGGGTTATATCGGACCGTTAAAGTTAAGATTCCAGTCAGGGGCAGAACTTTATGTATGATGACAAACTCCCTATCAGCTGGCTCTAACTCCTGAGACAGTATCATAAGAAATATTTAAAACTTGCAAAATCTTTAGCCAAGAGAATTTGACTTCGAGTACTTTCTGCCTCCTTCATGCTTTGACTTCATGCCACCAATTCATCTGCTGTCAATTGTCATAGTTGAGCCAGTTGGGGGAACCATATGAATATTACATCTTAGTTACAATGGAATAAAACCATTGTTATATGCCCCCAAGGGAAAATTTTAAAGGAATTAATGTTCAGGTATTTTCTTTCACTTCTCTTATGGTTCAAAATAAAAAAAAAATAGTAATTTAAAAGCTTATGTTCACCCTAACTCAATAACCACAACCTGCTCCCACTGTGTGGTTCTATAATTAAGCTAATTTGAAGAAATACAATAAGCTATATTCTATAGTATTGTTTTTGTATTTTACCGTACTTATTAAGCCATTTCAGATGGTGACAGAACAACACAGTTTTAGAGTCCTTTGTTTGTTTTCTTCAATTGACCAATTATACTGCAATGCTTTTGAAACACCTTATATTGTTGTTGATTTTTAGCACTTTATCCAGTAATTATTTGCTGAAACAAATAATTTGCTGAAAACACACCAAGTCATTCTGTTCTGGTTCAAAGATTTGGCAAATATTAATGTGTTCTTAATGAAGAGGTTAATGGTCATTTAAGCAATTACTTTGAAAATTAATTGGGGGAGAATTATGATGAGGATTAGCAAATTTCTAAAGCTCCACGACCACAGCCACATATAATTTTTGGAAGGTAAATAAAAGTTTGAACAGGCCTTCTAAATAGGAAATACCCATCAGAGTGGTACTAATGGAAGCGTTACTTATAATCCTAAAAACCTTTGAGTTAAAAATATATATATTCAAGTATAGTAGAGTCATAATTATATCCTAATATACACATCACGTATGGAGTCTTTGAGATGTTAGGTGGGCCATCAGGGTCCCATTTGCATGACATCTTGGAAAAATAGTGAAGAGATGGCATGGCAATTTGGAATCAATACTCTTCAAACAAGGAGAGAAAATTCCTAATCAGACTCTTCCTCAGGTTGGTTTCCATGGCCATGAGGAAAAAGATTTAGTGGGGATGTAAATTCACCTCTTGCAAAGTTCCCTAAGACTACATCTCAAGGTGGGAGTTTTAAAACCTGAGATAATTAACACTTTTGAGAGCCAGTTACAGATATGTTCACTGGTTTAGCCATTCACGAGCAGATCAGCCCATCATTGTAGCCTGACCTTTCACAAAGACATCACTTACCCCTGCTCCAGTGTTATTTCCTAGGACTTCTCTGATGAAATCTCTCAAACAAGCTGTCTTTTCACTGTTTACAGAATGTTTCTTGTCCTATTCTGCCTACAGAACGACGCACAGAAACTCGGAAGGGGGACTACCATGGAGTAAGGCGTTTGGGAGGAGATCACGGTAAAGGTTAAGGATGGTGATAGCCAACACTGACTGAGAGACAGTGTTAGTGTTGTAGTATGACCAGTCAGTCCAGAAGTAGGTAGGTGTCCAGACCCTGGAGCCAGACGGCTGTGCCTGAGTCTTGGCTCTGACACTTACTAGCTTTTTAACCTCAGGCTAGTTATTTATCTCTTGGTTTCCTCATCTATAAAATTGGGCCATAATAGCAGCCACCTCAGAGGGTTGGTCATATATGTAAAGCATTTACAGCCGTCTCTGGCACATAGACAGCACTATATATTTGCATATTAAATAACTTGAGGAGTTTACACATGCTTTTTGACTAGAGAGAGACATCACGAGAAGGGTTGAAATGTATTCTACCAGCTAGATTAACAACGACTTGAAGACAAAGGAGGTAAGAAGGTATGAGAACAAGTCAACACTGGAAATCCCCAAGCATGACGTTCTAGGGTTTATATTAATTACAGTGGCAGCTTCAACAAGGAAAGGATCTGCAGGGTCTGTGAGAAAACAATAAGCAAAACATGATGATAGATTGGTTTCGGAGGGATGAAGATAGAAATAAAATATCCTAAGCTTTTAATCTTGAGGGATTAGAAAGATGATGGCGCTGTTGACAACAGTGGAGAAATTTGGAAAGAGATGCCTGTTTCTGCAGGAAAGACAGGAAGCCTAGGCCATGTTGATATAGAAGAAACAAATGGACCGTGGGAGTTAAGCTTATTATGGCCTGTTCATTAGACAGATGGGCTGCAGCTGAATCAATTGTGATGCTTCATGAGGATGTCTGAGGTGTCTGAGATGTCCCATGCCACGGGTCTAGTGCTCTTGCCACCTATTAACACACCCACCATTCTGTGGGTAGGTTTGGTTTGTTACTGTTATTTGTTATTCATCCCAGAGGCATGTCAGGTGGTCATGAGTTCTTGAAGAACAAAAAATGATACATTGATTTCTAATATATAGATACATCTCCAAAGTTTAAGTCTGTATGTGCTTTGTCAGAAAACAGAAGTTTGCTGAATGATGTTTTATATGATTTCATTTTTATTTGCATTCTCTGAACAGTATGAGAGAATAATTTTAGCCGACGCTCACATAGGGATTGCCGGAGATTGTTTGAAGCTTTTTATGCATGCTAACTCATTGAACCATCACAACCACCCTAGGGGGTAGGTAGTACAGTGTGTCCGTAAAGTCATGGTGCACTTTTGCATGGTGACTGGCCAAAAGTGCACCATGACTTTACGGACACACTGTATTATTGTCTTCAGATTAAGGAACGGGAAATGAAGGCACAGCAAAGGCTGGTGTTCTTAGATTGAATTGGGTTGAATTCTGAGATGAGGATTTATGTGCACCTGATTTATTAAGGAAGTGCTTACTCCCAGAGGGGACCAATAGGGCTCAGGGGAGCTGAAGCAGGAAGAAGAGGAAGCCAAATAAGGGTCCAATGGAGACAGAGCCCTGAAGGAGGGAGTATCAGCCTAATCCTGCAGGGGAACTCTGGGGTGTAAGTTATAGCTCAACGTTTCCTCCACCCACGGCAGGGGAGCTGGGCGTTCATACTCCCATGACTGAAAATTAGGGGCTGCCTGCTCTATGGGAATGTCCCTCTGACTCCCTGCACCTGTCACAAAGTGGCTCCAGTTGGTCTAGGGAAGTCCTGCTGCAAAGAGCTGCTGATGGTGCCTGCAGGACACAAAAGCACAGCAAAGGTGGAAGACGGGGAAGGTGCTCCAGAAGCACCCAGAGGGCAGGGCATCTGATGGAAGGTGCCTCTGCCTTGCAGGTACTTTGGGGGTCTGACAGTGCCCATCACGTTGCTGAGGGAAATCGATCCGGCAGGCTGCTATTTTTTCTTGGCTACTGTTTTAATTTGTCAATCTGACTCGTCCTTGGATATGTAGATGTATAAGCTGTGTAAATCTATGTCTGAACATACAGGTACAGAGCACACTCATTTATACACACCAAAAAAATGCAAAATTGATGCAGCCTAGATATTATATGACAGAAATCATAAACTGGTGAATCACGAGTTGAAAGCAGTCTATAAATATTCTTGGTTTGGCCCATTCTAAGTTTTTAGGTTGCACTAATAGCCAATATTTTAAAAAGTTGTGAGTTTTCAATGAAAACTCCATCCCAGATCTCTCCGCACATTGTTACCTCTCCTAATTAACTGGAGGTGGGTGGTAGATGGTGCCTCTCGGAACATGACAGGTGCCGTACAGTTTGTCACATCCTTTACCACCACGGCTATCACCCAAGCACCACCACTCCTCTATGTCATCTGCCTGACTCCTACAGATATTTAAATTTACAACTCCTGTTATATACAATTTCTTGATCACAACAGCTCTCATTTGTTTCTTAAGACCGACAACTTATGCCAGGTTTTCGTAACTTCTTTTCTGTTTCCATTTCTAGGTTTCTCACTATTGTACACACCCCTTCAGAGGCAGTATAGGGTTAGGTGAGTTTAGTCAGTGTAGACAACAGCCAAACCAGCTGGTTGTTCAAGCTCGAGTGACCTGGGTCAGCTTCTTCACTGGTGATACTAGCACAGCAATGGACAGACCATTCCTTTGCTTGAGCTAAAACTTCTGTGGGCAAACGTAACTTCTTACACACCAAATTAGTAGATAATGAATTTCCAATTGTTTCTTACTTGGATAAAGATGTCCTAATATCTCTCATTTTTAAAAAAAATTAATTTATTTATTGTGTTTACATAGATTCTAGTGTTGCCCTGAATGCATCCCCCCTCCCCCATATTCCCCTCAACATCTCTATTACCCCCCTCTTAACAGCTCCCTCCCCTCTTCCCTTCAGGTTTAATTCCATTCCTCAGTTCCACTTATAAGAATATATCCCAAGGACACCATATCACTGGCTCAAAAAGAGAAATGCACCCCCATGTTTATGGCAGCATTGTTCACAATAGCGAAGATCTGGAAACAGCCCAAGTGTCCATCGGTGGACGAGTGGATTAAAAAGCTGTGGCACATATATACTATGGAATACTATGGGGCCATGAAAAAGAAGAAAATATTACCTTTTGCAACAACATGAATGGACCTGGAAACTATTATGTTGAGTGAAACTAATAACTCTCTTAGCAGCTTCCAATATGTTCGTTTTCTATGTCAAAGATAACAGATACAAAAATGAAATCCTGAGTTGGATGGGAGTTTCTGTAAATTATAATAATTTTTTGGCTGAGCAAATAATTATATTGTTTCTTCAAATAACCATAATTTTCCCTGAATTAAAACCTTTTCTTATTTTTAGGATTCCAATTAAAATATATCTTAATGGGTCAAATCTTAAACCCAAATGCCTGAGAAAATCTTTTTTTTTTTAATTCATTTTAGAGAGGAGACACACAGAGAGAGAGAGAGAGAGATAAAGAGAGAAAGGGGGGAGGAGCTGGAAGCATCAACTCCCATATGTGCCTTAACCAGACCAGTGCAGGGTTTTGAACTGGCAACCTCAGTGTTCCCAGGTCGACGCTTTATCCACTGCGCCACCACAGGTCAGGCTGCCTGAGAAAATCTTTAAATTCTCCCATCCACCCACCAGCCATCTCAATGTAAATTTTCTGGAACGTTCTCATGGACATTTTTTTTTCTAATCAACTCTACAAAAAAATGATTAGATTATATCATGAGCTACTTAAAAATTTTTAATTTTTCTTTAGAGTTTAATGTTGGTTATAGGTCAAATGAAGAACAAATGTCTGCTCTCCTTACTTGCTCTCTAAATGACAGTTAAATGAGTTGCAATTATGTTTTTAAAAAATGTATACGGGCATAGGTAAACATCTTCCAATTTTAAGACCACTTTTACAAAGTTCATTAAGCAAATCATTATTCCCTTAGATATAGTTACATTTTCCCTCAAATATTTTGGCCTAGATATAGTTACATTTTCCCTCAAATATTCACTTTTTAGTGGATTGTTATTACCAAACTTTACTTAAAATAAGTTGACTGTATAGTACTTTAAGTAAAAGACCTTAACGTTTATGAAGCCGTGGGAAAGGTTCAAGTCAGTTCAGAAATCTGAGTTGGGGCTTCAGTTATCCCCAAGGAAAATTTTTTTGAAATTCCAATGAAAACGAATATCTTTTTCTCCAGTTATCTTTGCCCCTTAGATGTAAAAACAGTTGCCTCCCTGCAGTTGTTCTTGTAATTTCTTTGCTATTTATTTCTATTTACTTGGCCTCCTGAGTTTTTTCATTTGTTTCGTGCTCTTATTATTAAATGGACAAACTTAAAAGTAGATGCTTAGTATCTGCTAGCAGTGTAAAATATGTGGAGGAAAAACCCTAAGACATCATTTGGAATCTCTCTCTCTCTCCGTATACTCTTCTTTGTTTGCAAGGGCGGGGAGATTATTGGGTATTTAGCAGCTACTCCCTAGTTTGGGGCTTTCTCTTTCCGTATTCACTCCCAACTATCAATTTTGCTATGGGGTTGGATTTTTCTAATTTGTGGTTTTAGGGCCAGGGTAGCATAAATGCAGAGAGGATGCTCATGCTCGACCCTAATTCCTATGGGATAGAACTAAGACTGCGTGCACCCTTCTCTCATCGCCTTCTTCCCAAAGAGGAGCGGCGTGCTCATCTGCTTTAAGGACGTCTTTCAGTGTCCTCTGAAGTTGTGAGGGCACGCTTCTGTGCAGACGGTAGTAGTAAAAGGTCTAGGATGAAAGAAGTCTTCTGTTTTTCTGGTTCAGTCTCTCCCTGAACGTGTCATCTTGGGAAAATCACTAAACCTCTCTTTCTCCATTTCCCTGTCTGAAATGAGATTGATAATCATTTCTCTGTTTTGCTCACAGGGTTATTGTAGAGGGGATCAAATGAGATGCTATTCTTTAAAAACCCTTCGTTGAGGGCTTTTCATCGCTATGGTTTCCCTTGACCTCTACTGATACATAAATATTTTACTTTTTCTTGTGTGTTCTTTATCGTGAGTTCGTAGAAGATGCCACTTTTGTGCACTAGATGTCAGTAGAGCCTTACGGTTCAACTGGTACCGCTACCTGGCTGAGATCATCTGTTCTTGGAAAATTTTCCAAAGCAAACTTGTGTTTTTGCTTATTTTGCATTTCTTACCAAATGGCCATAAATTCATGTGTCCTCACCCCACACCCACCCTCATATCCATCCCACTAGAATTCTGCTTTCGGTACAATTTTCTGCTTTCCTTCTCTTCATTTTCTGGAGCAATTCCTACAAAATAATTCATTTCCAAAGTTTTCTTTATAAGAATGTGAAAACCAAGAGGAAACAGGTTATAGAGTAGACTCACAGAACAAACTAGAATAGTTATTGTGGGCAAGTTCGGTGCTTTTAAAATCAAATGTCATTTTGAAAAGTCTTGTTTACAGTCCTTTTTCCCTTCACTGTCCTGTTACCATGGCCTCATCACATTATTTAGCTTTCACTCTAATTGAGAAATAAAGCAGGAACACCAGTGGAGCTTTGCCTACCCCAGAAATGCTTAGCAGGCAAACTCTGTTTTTCAAAAATGCTGACTGTCTCGACAGAGAAGAAAATATCTCTTGGAACTACAGCTATTCTTGCTCCCTGGAAATAGCTAAAAAACTAAAGTTAAAGCACATGGGCTGTAGAGCCACGTCCATCCTTTGGGAAGTGTCATGTCCTTTCCAAAGGTCCAGATCCAACTGTAAAGCATGTTTTAAATGGCTTTCATGGTCACAGCAGAATTCACTAATTTAATGGCTTGTTTTATTTTAGATTTTTTCAAAAACATTTTATTTATTCATTTTGGAGAGGAGAAGAGAGGAGCGGAGAGAGAGAAGAGGGGAGGAGCAGGAAGAATCAACTCCCATATGTGCCTTGGCCAGGCAAGCCCATGGTTTTGAACCAGTGACCTCAGTGTTCCAGGGTGACGCTTTGTCACCACAGGTCAGGCTTTAATGGCTTTTTGACTTTAACTTGAAAATCATTTACCGGCACAAAAATTAAAGTGTAGGATGTTTTCAGGAATTGCTTTTCATCTAAGAATGACGGGAACTCTAAAGTATCCAGTGTCTGAAACTTCCACAGGAGGTCTCTGTGTTACATTCAAACATAAGATATAAAAGTTAAGCTGCTTTGAAGTGGCCCATGCATAATTCAAATAATACTTTAAAAAATCATTAATATCTGCCCACATAAGGCAATCCAACAGTGTTTCATTCCGTTCAGTACACATTGCTGTTGGTTGGAATGGGAATTACTCAGTGATTTTTATTAAACTTCTGTATGAGACAGACACTGTCTCACATACATGTACTAGATGCTGACAACGAATAGTAAGCAAACCCAGCCCCCTGGGACCTTGCAATCAAGTGGGGAGTGCACATAGTCATCAAGTAACTGCACAAGCAAACGAGAAACTGTAAATCTCACCCCTTGCCCTGTCTCTGTTTCTACTTCCCTGCTTTATTTTTTAGAGTCCTCATCACCCTATGACATTTATATCTAATTGTTTCCTTATTGTCTGTTTTCCATCCTACAATGGCAGTTCCTTGAGGGAGAGTTTGTCTTTTCTGTTCCATGTTGTATCCCTAGTACCAAGAACAGAACCTGACACAAGGCAGGTGCTCAATAAATATTTGTTGGATGAGTACATTAATAGAGTACTATTGGAAGTACCAAGTGTTATGAGATCCTTTACTAAAAGAAGTCGACTGCATCAGGGAGATTAACAAAGACCTTCTTGCAGAAGTGATGTTTGAGTTGAGAAGAAAAATTGGCATTGGTTACAAGCAGTATGTGCAAAGGCCCTGTGGTGAGAGGGAGTAGGATAAAGATAAACTACAAAGTGAAAGCCTGCGGGACAGGAGAGGAGAGACCAAGTGAAACTGGATTGCGAGATGCAACAAGAAAGGAAGGGAAAGCCTGACCAGGCGGTGGCGCAGTGGATAGAGTGTTGGACTGGGATGTGGAAGACCCAGGTTCGAGACCCCGAGGTTGCCAGCTTGAGCGCAGGTTCATCTGGCTTGAGCAAAAAGCTCACCAGCTTGGACCCAAGGTCGCTGGCTCCAGCAATGGGTTACTCTGTCTGCTGAAGGCCTGAGGTCAAGGTACATGTGAGAAAGCAATCAATGAACAACTAAGGTGTTGCGACAGCAACGAGAAACTGATGATTGATGCTTCTCATCTCTCTCCATTCCTGTCTGTCTGTCTTTATCTATTCTTCTCTCTGACTTTCTCTCTGTTCCTGTTAAAAAAAATAAAAAAGGAAGGGAGGGCCCAGACTGTGTAGGACCTCACAGGCTGAAGTAAGAGTCAAGAAGTTACCTTTATTCTAAAACTACTAAAGTTGTTTGAGTATTGTAAGCAGTGACTGAATCAGACTTGACAAGATTGCTCTGATGTCAGTGTGGAGAATGGACTGGAGGAGGGTCCAGAGGAGCTTTGGGAAATGCAGCCACAAGGCAGTGGTCCAGGTGAACAATGTGAGTGGTTTGAACTGGAGTGCTGGTAGTGAGGATTGGAATAAATGGATGCAAGAGTAGATGCTTCAATAACAATTTAAGAGGTAAAACTGATTAAGACTTGGTGAAGAGCTGGATAAAAGGTGAGGGCAGAAGGAGGTGTCAATGTTGAGCTGCAGTTTAGGCGTGGACAATGGGATGCTGGTGCCACTCAGTGAAACAGCAACCCCTGGAGGATTGGTTTGGGGAGAAAAGATGATGAGGTCAGTTATGTACCTCTTGATTTGGAGGTGCCTTGGGGGCATCCAAGAGCTCATACTAAGTTGGAGAGTCTAGAACTTGGAAAGTGTGGGCTGGAGCTATAAATATATGAGTGTTCCAGAGATGGTAATTAAAATTGTAGGCTAGACACTAGAATGAAAAGAGGAGAGACTTACAATTTCATGTAAAGATGTCTGGTTTTAAGTTAAAAAATGGAATTGCAGACAGGACCCTTGATGTAAGCAGGTTGGCCTGCCGTTCACGCCCACAGCTGACATTTGGTCTTCACTTGTGGGAGCCTTTAATGGGCCATATAGAGCAACTTTATAGGCTTTTCTAGATTCAAGTTAGTAGAAAATTAACTTTTTCTTCCTCCTGATCAGGGAACAGAAAACAAAATCTCATAGTGTCTTTATCTTGATAAAGTACTATTACCAGAGTTTTACTTAAAAACCTTCTTTCTTTCTTTCTTTCTTTCTTTCTTTCTTTCTTTCTTTCTTTCTTTCTTTCTTTCTTTCTTTCTTTCCTTATTTCTTTTATGTGTGACAGAGAAAGAAAGAGGAACAGATAGGGACAGACAGACAGGAAGGAAGAGAGATGAGAAGCATCAATTCTCCATTGCAGCACCTTAATTGTTCATTGACTGCTTTCTCATATGTGCCTTGACCGGCACTTGACCGGGAAGGGGGGCTACAGCAGAGTGAGTGACCCTTTGATCAAGTCAGTGACCTTGGACTTCAAGCCAGTGACCTTTGGGATCAAGCCAGTGACCATGGGGTCATGTCTATGATCCCACGCTCAAGCCAGCGACTCCACACTCAAGCTGGTGAGCCCATGCTCAAGCCAAAGACCTTGGGATTTTGAACCTGGGTCCTCTGTGTCCCAGTCCAGTGCTCTATTCACTGTACCACTTCCCGGTCAGGCAAAACTGTTATTTCTTTATGGTATGTGTATGTATGTTCACAAAAAATAAAACCACAGTTGTAAAAATTTTTAATTGATCATATATGAAATTTTCAATTAAAAATATGTTTTAAAAATATATCATGCATTTAAATATAAATATGCTTGCAATTTAAATAGGCAGTTGACCAGAGACACTTGAAAATTACAATTATATTTATAGCTTGCATTCACAGAGGCATTACTATGAGCCAAGAGCTGTTCTAAGGGCTTTACAACAATTACTTCCTTTAGTCCTTCCACAACCCTAAGAGGTAGCTACTCTTGTCCCCATTTGACAGGTAAAGAACCATCATAGCAAGGTCAGATAATTGGCTCAAGGTCATATGAATAATAAATGATGGAGCCAGGATCTGAACTCAGGAATTTTTTTATAGAGGCAAAACTTGTAATTACTGTGTTAGACTATAGTGAAAATTCACTGTGCACATTTTTAATATTTTGTATTTTGGAATAGACTAAGAACCTTTAGTAAGACTTTTGTAAACGACTTAGCAATTTATAGATTCAGATGAACATTAAAAACCTCTGTAGGCCTGCAACTCTGCACCTAACTCAACTTCCTTTAGGTTATCTGGGGTTCAAGAGCCCCCAAAGCCACTCTGGCCCCTGGGTCCATTCTGGCTTGTGGAATAATGTGACAACCTAATTGGGTATTAATATGATGTTCTGGGGCCTCTTAGTCAGAGTAGAGAGATCATTTTCTTGACTCAAAACAGAGGTGTGTCCAGACGTGAGGGCACAGGAAAAACATTTAGCAAAATTCCTCATAAAAATAAAGGTGGAAGATTTGGTGGTTTATGTCATCTGGCAAAACTTTGGGGTAGTCTCACAGCCAGTAGTGAAATAATGCCTCAAACCCTAACCACCAAAAAGGGCAAGTACAAGCCTGTTTTGCCCTCACTGGGCTGTTCACCTGAATCCCCCCCCCCCCCCGCACTGTGCACACAGGGCTCCTGGGAGGCACAGGACACCCCCATCCCCCTCTCCTCCACTCTTTCCTGGGTGCCTGCTCCCTACCATACTCCCTCCCCTAATTACAGCTCCCAAATCCTGCAGCATCTGCTTGTCCCTCCAGCCGCAGGATTTGGCAAGGAAACTAAAATGGAATTAATTTTAGTTTAGATCCAGAGCAGAGAGTTCATTTCTGATTCCCAGTCACTCATCGTCTGAAGAAAGATAGGGTGGAATGGCGAGAAAAAGAGGAGAGGAGAGTTTCTGTATAGTTGCTACATTTTGAGATCAACAAAGACTACATACACTTGGCCGAAAGATTCTGAAATTCATCCCCAAATTTATTTGAGTCCTCACCATTCTTTTATAATAATAACTTTAAAAACGACCATAAAAGGCCTGAGCAGGCAGTGGCACAGTGAATAGACCATCAGACTGGGAAGTAGAGGACCCAGGTTCAAAACCCCGAGGTCACCAGCTTGAGTGCAGGTTCATCCAGCTTGAGCACAGGGTAACCAGCTTGAGCGTGAGATTATAGACACGATCCCATGGTCACTGGCTTGAGGAAGGGGTCACTCACTCTGCTGTATCCCCCCAGCCCTGGTCAAGGCATATATGAGTAAGCAGTCAATGAACAATTAAGATGCTACAACGAAGAATTGATGCCTCTTATCTCTCTCCCTTCCTGTCTGCCTGTCCCCCTCTCTGTTTCTGTGTCTCTGTCACAAAAACAAAAAACAAAACGAAACAACAATAATAAAGGTTAATGTGGGTTTAGCCGGGTGCCTTGTTCTCCCTGTCTGCTCCCATGAAAAAGGAAGATTTGAAAGCCTCTTCTTTTGCCACTAGTGGAATTTTGCCTTGTCCTTGGTACATAGTAATAGACTCCTAATAAATCAGTGTGTGTGCGTGCGTGCGTGCGTGCGTGTGTGTGTAAGCAGAAGAATAATAGGACCTTGGGTAGCTCGTCACACACCTCCAACCTGGCCCCAGGATATTATTTTTAAGACGCTAACCATCTCCACTTGTGGGGCATGAGTAGGCCCAAAACGTCACGTTAGCATCATGGTGGACGTTAGCCCACTGACGTTCCCTCCCTGGAACACCGCCACCGCAGCAAACACCACCTTCCCGCACTGAAGGTCAGCGTTCCGAATCACCCTCTCGTTCACGCTGGGCACTTGAAAAATTCATCTGTCTCAGAGGGAAACAACTGGCTGGTGCACCTTCCCCCCTCCTTGGCAAACCTGTTTTCTAGTGGAATGTTGAGCCCCTCACTGGGTGGCACCCCGAGCACACCCACTTAGATTATAAACATTGAGAAAATTGCAGGCTTTGACCACCTAATTGGCAGCACTTTTCTGAATAAAAATATATCCGCCCACATGCCACGTTTGCTCCAGTTGGCAACGAATCCAAAGGCAGGGACACTCTCCACAGTGACCACAGCACTGCTTCTGCAGGTAGAGAAACGTTCTCCTTCATGGCCTCTGTCTCCCCGGGCGCCGCTGTAGCGCGCAGGCTGGTTGTATTGATCTGGTGAGTGATCTGAATGGCCCGATGTCAGGCTGTGCTGTGCCACGGAAGGGTGGTCAGCACTGCCAGATGCCAAGAAGGGAAATAGCCAGAAATTGGCCAGGAAGGGAATGGTGCACTCGGCGGGAGTCCCTGGCCCTGCATGGCTCCCCAGCATAACTATAGTTTCTCCTAGATGTTTCCTTCTCACAAATCCTGCAGCTCTAATTCAGGCATTTTCCTTTTAGTCTCTACCCAGAAAGAAAATGTACCTGTGCATTGATTGACAAGCGAACACGGAGAGTTGATGTTTGTGATAAGTTGTTAAATGAGAAAAGCAGCTTAATAAGCATTATACATTCTATGATTCCAACTTTGTAAAACAACAGAAATATGCCCAGAACAAAAGCTGTTCATCCTGACAATCTCCACGGAGTCATATTATATCTTTATTTCATCCTTTTCACTCATTGATGCTGTCTACATTTATCTATCTATCTATCTATCTATCTACCTACCTATGTATCTATCTAAATGTGAGAGCTCTCGGCCAGACTTGAAAACACTTAAAACAAGTCCTTGGCAACCAAATTATTCTTGGTGACCTTGCTATCCCTCTGGCCATAATTTTGGGACCAGAGGGTATATAAAAAATCACCTTTATTTCTTTATGTTAAATAAAATAAACTAATAAGCAAAAACAAAAAACAAAAAACAAACCTTATTATTACTTATGACCTGTTTCAAATCTTACCTCCTATCAGAATCATTTAAGACAACACTAGCTTCCAGGAACCTTTATATAGAAGACATGAAAAATGTATGTAGGACACATAGAATGGTATCTGTGCCTCAAGACAACCTGTGAACTTTCCTCCTTTGAATCACAGTTTTTACAAGGGCTGACTTGTCTTCTCTCCATGGTAGATTGCAAGTACTTTGAGAGGAGGGACTGAGTTTGAGTCTTTGGCTCTGATAGCACCTAGCATCCATCTCCTGCCCTGCCTGTCGTGAGCAGGGAGTGAAGCTTTTTTGAATGAATAATCATGCATGGTTTTGGGCACATTCTGTGTTTCTAAAAGGTTTCATCAAAATTTAGTCTCTCAAAATTAAAAATCCAAAGCCTTTTGAGTGAAATAAATAGCTTTGAGACTTAAAAAACTTCACACATAGGTATTTTGCCATGGCTAATATATGCAGAAATAACCCAATCAATGTCACCAGATATACTGCTCACAAAAATTAGGGGATATTTCAAAAAGAAATATGAAACGATAAAATATCCCCTAATTTTTGTGAGCAGTATATAAGATACGGTAGGACTCCAAATACAGGCAGGCTGAGAACTATAGGAACGCACAGTTTCTTATGGTTTATTTCTGTGTTTTCTCAAACCATAGATGTTCCTTTTCATTTTCCAAAACTCTTAATTTATCCTGAAATGCTAAGAAAGATAAAGAAATTCTAAAGATAAGCCGAGAAAAGGCAAAGTGAAATTCAACACATAATTATTTCTAAAAGGAATTATGACCTGCGACTTCTTTTTGTGTTGGCTTCAATCTAGCAAAATCCCTAGAAATAGTCACAGATTTATCTACCATGTGCAAAATAGACACAGAAATCAGCCAAGGCATTCATATGCAGACTTAGCAGGTAGAAGGAGAAGATTAGGTCTTTGTTTTTCCCAACTGAAGAAAAGACTCCTGGCTTGAATTTTGGGTGGCTCAGCATTCACATCCATCTTCACCCAGCTTACATTCCTGTCAGCTCTTTAGGGCCTGCAGAAGGTACAGTATTTCAAATATTCCTTCACCACACAGCTCCCAACTCAGCCCATCTCTTCTACTCCCAACTCCAGCAGTGCCTGAAACATCTTTCTAAACTCCAGAGGCTTGTTGGGATAAGCAAGGTCTGATGATTTCACAACTTATATTCTTTATTCTCCCAACAAGCATGTATGGAGCACCTCCTACATGCCAGGCTAGTTGCTATGGATAAAGAGGTGAACAGGAGAGATGCCATGCCTGCCTTTAGAGGACTTCCCATCCAACAGGGGAAAGCAGACATAAAAATAAACACCCAGAGTTGTTTCACTCTAGTTGTCATAAACCCCATGAAGGAAAAGCACAGTGAAGAATGACAATGAGTAATCATTGCTGAACTCATCTGAGGAGTCAAGGCCGGCCTCTCTGAGGAAGCCAAGCCCTTAGGGTAAGCTCAGAGCATCTTAGGTGGGAAAGACAGCACATGCAAAGGCACTGTGCCAGAAGTGTAGAGCATCCTAGGAACTGAGAAAGGCTGGTAAAGCCATGCAGAGCTTTGCATGTTACACAAAAGGAATTTATTCACAAGCGCAATAGGAGGCCATGGAAGGTGATGGAGTAAGGGAGTTCCACAGCCAGATTACAGCTTCTCAAGATCTCTCTGGCTGCTGTGTGGAAATCACATGAGACAGGTTAGAAGGCAGCAGCATGACCACTAGGAGGCTGTTGAGTTTGCCCAGGTTACAGTCGATAAGGCTGCAAGCAGCATGTGGCATGGTGGAAGTAAGGACGGAGAGAGATAAAGGTTCAAAATATGTTTTAGAAAGTAAGATTCAAAAACAGAAACAACAACAAGAGAACCCGTGTCACCATACATAAGATGTACTGAAGTCAGTACTGGGCATAGTGAAAGATTTCAGTCCAATTATTGTTCATTTTAATTTCATAGGTTTATGAGAACATAGACTTCGTTGGACAATGTAATTATACGTATTCCACAGCTAGTTGGTTATTTTTCTTAAAGTTCTTCTCTAAACACTTTAGGGAAGAAGGCTGCCACTATTAGAAACCCTGCCATTAGTAGAAGTCCTGTGTTATCAAGTGAAAGCAGAGATGTATGGTGAACTCCAATTATTGCAAGACCTTCTGTAGTATTAAATATAGTTAGTCTGTGTCCTCAAAGGGCTTGTCATCCCTGGAAGTAAATGAGCTCCCCCTGCGATGGAGGAATGTGAGTGCCAGGAATGGATTCTTGGTGACACACCATAATCAGCAAAAGGGGTTGGAAGGAGGAACTTGAAAAGGATCCCCAAACAAGCAATTGGAGAGATAAGGTAAGAACCAGGAATCACCATGGAAACCGAGGAGGCAAGAGCTTGAAGAAGAGATGGCTACCAGAGCCTTGGGCTGAGCTGGCAAGGAGGGTAAGGAGTGAGGAAAGTTTTTAGGAAGAATCTGGTGGCTTATGACAGATCCATGACAAGAGGACAGAGAAGGCAAGAACCAGTGCAGTGAGCTGAGACAGAGAAGAAGATGGAGAAATATGACAACTGTAAGTTAATCTTTGATTGATTGATTAATATGTATTTTGCCTTGTTCCAGAGAGGGTTTAAGGAGGCTTATAGGGATTCAAATATCCAGCAGGAAAACGTAAATTAAGAGAAGGATGAAAGGAGAAAGAAAAACAAGGGCGGTGTTCTAAAATGAAGCCAGGAATGTGGCTCAATATGCATACAGCTTTGGCCTCACCCAGATCAGGGAATTAGATCAAACAGAATGAACTGAACAGCTGCAAACGACTATACGCCCCCTTTTTGTAGCTCTTACTCTCTTTTCCCCATTATCTTGGGTCTTTTCCGTTTCCAGGTCTACACTGTGCTCCAAACTGGGTCAATTTGTCAATACTTAATGGAGTTTCTGCTATTTGAAAGGCGTCCTCAGTTATAAGATGAACAGACTTAATGTCAATGTCATTATGCAGACTCATCACTGCCACTAGAAAGACGACTCTAAGCTTATGCCCCTCAGACAGGTCACTACTCTCTCCTGTGAAAATAAAGGGTGGCCCATGTGGGAGCAATATGCGGTCCCTTGGTAACCAGACGAGGATGGGAAAATAGGGTTGTTCCAAGCCTAATAACAATCTGAAGTTAGTTAGACCAAGGAAGAAAGTTATGGTAAGAGAAGCAGCCACTGCAGGACACAGCAACGCTCATCCCATGGCTCCTGGTCATTGCCCACCGGACAGCAAAACCTCTCAGAAGCTTCTTGATGGTACCTGGCACGTGCTTGGTTCATGGAAGGCGCTCACTGAGTGTTCGCGGATCAATTACCAGCTGAGCAGTTAGAAAGAAAAGCATGACTTTTGGCTCCAATTGGTGTTAAAATAGTTGTGAATACTGAAACTATCATGTAACCTCTCTGGTTTCATTCTTTTCCTCATTCTCTTGCTAAATAGAGGAGTATTTTGTTCAGTACTTTATGGAAATTAATTGACTAATTTAAAAACAGAGGAAAATAGGCTTCTCGGTTTTCTTCTCTGTGAAAGTAGAACATATAAAGCAGAGAGTGGTGATGGCCATCCAACCTTCGTCCTTCGCTTTGATATGGATGCTTCTAAGATGAATAGTCCTCTACTCACAGCTGCCCTCGCGGTATGTTACAGTCTGACTCGTTAGAGAATTCTGATTTATACTCTGAAGAAATCTCATTTAGTCCTAGAGTTGGAAAGGAGATGACTTTGGTGGCATCCACCTGAAGGTCAGCCATGTGACGGTAGTTTAACTACATACAAGGAACTAATTACTGGCTTGGGCTGGGACACCTAAGTTTGCAACCTTGTTTTAAATGATCTTCTAACTGGAGAACCTAGAGAAGAGGTCACTTTGTAGTGCTTACAATATATCAAGCACTTCTCAGGTTCATGAAGAGACTTTGAGAAATACATGGAAATATATCTCCATCGTTTATTATACCGATGCTTTGGAAGTGGTGCTTTTATACCTTTGTTTTATAAAAATGTTCTTTGAGAAACATTGCAAAATGTCGTGTACCTTTAACAAACCATAAGGAAAACATATTATTTTGAAAAAAATCAAAGACTTTATAACTAACACTGATGAATTCTGATTTTTACATATAATAGGGTATTTCTTTTATTTGAGGAATGTAAATGGTTATTCTTCCAGGTCCACCAAACAAAAGGGTTCAGAAAGTAGCCTTTCTGAACATATTGCCCTAGTGTTTTTAAAATATGACTCAATATATAGAAATTAGAATTCAAGTACATATGTACCTATCACAGTGTCCAAAAATGAATGAATAATTCAATGTACTGTCCTAAATAACATGAGAAAACTATTTATATGCTCTATGGAAAACTGTTTAACCATATGAGAGAAATTGATCTTATATACTTAGGCATCCAATGTCAAAAACATCACCATCAATAGCATTTTCAGAACCAAGCCTTACCCAGATTATCATATGTCCTATATAAGTCCCAAATTTCTCCAGCCAAAGCAAAAAGAATTTTCAAAATTCCAAAGGGAAACATTTCTCAAGTTCCTTACTCAAATAGTTACCACAAGACACAGATACACACACACATACCCTTCAACACTAGGGAATGACCAAAACTAACCGAGAACTGGAACGAACTCCCAGCCAGCCATGGGGGAGCCAAATAAAAGTTATCAGGCATCTGTTACATGAAACCTGGGTAGGTGCCTGCAAACTTACAAGTGCCCTTAATGCTTATTCCAGATATGGTTAAATTATAGCAAAATTATTTCATTCTTAGTAGGGTGTAGTTTTTAATGCATGCAAACAAACTCTTCAGTCTTTTCCAGTCTTTCCTGTTAACACCAATTTAGCATTAGCTGGTGGCTGCTGCTCTGTGTAATGTTCTGCTCGCTGGCCAGAGATGAAGTCATGGGACTGGCTTTATGAGCTCTCGCAGCTGCACAATATCCCGAGAGACTCTCACTGCCTTCTGGAGGAAGAAAGTGTCCACAGGGCTTTGAGGTACACTAATCTGTTCTTAAGGTGCCAGGGAGCAGTTTTCCTTTCCAGAGGGGACCTTCATCCTGGTAAGAGGTCAGTGCCCAAGCCTCTAAGACAATGGGGTGGTCCAGCATCACCCCAGAGCTTTCCTTTGGGCCTCTCCCCACCTGGATGTTGTGAGATTAGAGTTTGTTCCATCTGTGCGCTATTATTTCCTCTGAGTAGGAGCCTCATGGAGCCAAGTTCTCACTGGATAAAATATTCAGATGAGTGTTCACATAGGTTTTTAAGCTTTTGATTTCTCCTGGTCCATCCTGTGGCCTCTGTTGAGGGGTAATAAAAAGTTTATTTTCTTCTGTCTTTGAAATTGGTCAATAAGTTCTATAAAGCCCTGAACAAAATGCTCCTCCATTTGGCGAAAGAATGGGGAAAAGAATTAATTCAGCAAAAGAATGAATGAGAGGAGTGAGGTGAGATGACGATCAAGGAAGAGAATGACAAAAGTCATATTCATAGGATGTAAAATATTATAAAGCTTGATGGAGAGCTACTTCCTTAAGCAGCCATCCATATCAGGCATCTATTAATATGCATGGATGAGTATATTGCTATTAACATTTAATTGGTTATAATATACAAGTAATTAAAATGCAATTTTTAAATATACTAACAAGATATTGAGTTTAACTATGTTTACTTATCTACTTTTTTATTATCTTATGTACGAAAAGGACAGCATATTTAAAGTAATCCTTAGATGTTTTTCTTAGTTCTGTGCACTCCCCCCCTCACCCTTCCCAGAGTCTAATTGTACAAGCAAATCTCTCTCATCGACAGCCCTCCTGGGGAGAGGGGAGAAGGAGGAAGCGACTGGGAGTAGTGAGCCCAGCCTTCACTGGTTTGGGATATGCTGAGTGATCCGATGAATTGACAGGAAAAGCTAACTCCTCACTGCTTCCCACTTGTCTTGAATCTGGGCTGCAAGACAATGGAGAAGATTCATCTGAGAGCTTGCATGACCATCTCATCCTCTAAATAGCTAGTATGATACATAGAAGTGTGCATTTGGGAGTATTTTGTTTTATTCAGAAAATCACAAACAAGAACAAGACTTAATAGATTTGTCAAACAGAAGAAGTAATAATCTATAGTGGGTAGGCAGGAAAGGTTTGATTGGGGACATCGGGCTCTAGGTAGAACTGTTTAAGTTGCTCTCTGGCACTGGACTCAAGGGCTCAGCCAGTTACCTCTAAGACGGCCACATCTTTGAGATGTATCCATGTACCTGTGTTCTTCCAAAGGTACCTGGGGATACTTAGGAGCTTAGCCTCCTTACAAGAGGGAACTGGCAGCAGATGCCATCATCTGTTTTCATCTGAACTAACCCCTTGGAGCCACCAAAAACTTGACCAAAGGCAGACGGTGAGGATGCCCGTGAAACTGCAAAGATGTAGACATCACTTAAGATGGGGGCCTGGAAGTTTGTTCTCCAGTTGACAGAAAGTTGTGTTAGCAGCAAACATTTCTTTTACAAGTAAATTAACTACTTGGAGCAATTAACTCCTGCTTAGGCCAAAGTAGATGAAGTGAAGTGGTAAAGGCATTTAGCTTCAGGAGCCTTTCACACTGGAGTAATACTATATAAATGATACTTCAAAAGCATTTAACTCCTGGCAAAACAAAGACGCCCACCTGCCTCACTACTGAGGGGTATAAATTGAAGCCTTCTGGAGGACAAGTTTCCAATATGTATCACAAATGTTAAACATATATATATGTCTGGCCTGTGGTGGTGCAGTGGATAGAGCATGGACCTGCAATGCTGAGGTCGCCCGTTCGAAACCCGGGGCTTGTCCAGTCAAGGCACATATGAGAAGCAACCAATGAACAACTAAAGTGAAGCAACTATGAGTTGATGCTTCTCGCTTCCCCTTCCCCTCTCTCTTCTCTCTCCGTAAAATCCATACATAAAATATTTTTTAAAAAGTATATATAACTCTTGCTCTGATCATTCTAACCAAAGAATGGATACTATAAAAATAAGCAGGTATGTCCACAAAGACTTATGGACATTAATGCACCTTGTAGCTTTACTTTAATTAAATAAAGACAAAAATATTCAAAAGTTTCAATAATGAGTGCTTAAAAATTATGGTATACTTGTACATTAGATTATTAGGCAGCTATCTTTTAAAAGAATTTAATATAATTGTTAAATGATTGAAATAAAAATTTGTTTGGTTTTTGCTTTTTTCTTCTTTTCCAAGTGAGAGGAGGGGAGGTAGAAAGACAGACTCCTCCATGAGCCCCAACTGGGATCCACCCAGTGATCCCCTTCTGCGGCCAATGCTTTGCCCATGTGGGGCCATAGTCACTACCCAGCTATTTTTAGCACCTGAGGCAGAGGCTTCATGGGGCCATCCTCAGCACCAGGGGCTGATGTGCTCAAATCAATTGAGTCATGGTTGCGGGAAAGGGAGAGAGTGAGAGGGAAGGGGGAGGGGCAGAGAAGCATATGGTCACTTTTCCTTGACTGAGAATCAAACCCAGGACATTCACATACTGGGTCAATGCTCTACCACTGAACCAAACGGCCAAGGCCTAAAAATCATTATAAAATCATTAAAAATAATTTTCTAGAAAAAGATGTTAGATGACATAATGTTCTTGATATAGTGTTAAGGTTTTTAAAGGTTAGATTACAAAACAATATATAGAGTATGAACTCATTTAAAAAGAAACCTACATATTCATTCATTATTGAGCACCTTAACAGGAGGAATAAAGATTTGAACAAGGTAGACATAGGAAATTTAATGTGATCATACCTAGTAAGAGGAAATATTTAAAATATTAATAGCACTAAAAGAAAATAAATGTCAGCTGTATCTCTATTAGATGAAACTCTATAAGCCCCTTGTAAGTACTAAAGAAAATCTAGGGACAGAATTGCAAAGACAATTTTACTCAGTTAAGGATGATTCTGAAATACAGGTTATGAATTTCTTGTGTTTAAATCCTTGACCAGATGTGTTTCAAAAATTCAAAAATTTTCAGTTTAAGAAGGTAACATGATGAATATATCATATATTACATACCAGCCCTCATCTGGGGTTGTACTATTTCTTCAGTGAAGTATAAGAATATTCATACTGAGTGGGATAAAGAGTTTTAGCTTGTTTGGGTGAGGTTTCCCTACTAAATGAGTTTGTGTTCAATTAAGAAACTTGGCTTGTTCAGACCTTTGCGATGTTTGAATTGTCTTTGATGGACTGGGATTTAATGCATTTCCCCTGATTCAGTGACGCACCCATCTCCTCTGCAGGGCCCGCAGTTGCGCAGTTGCTAACGAGGGGCTGGGCTGTGGTGGGTTCAGGCCCCGCCTCTTACTCCACCTGGAGTCCTGTTCCCGCTGAACTCAGCCCAAGCACTGGAGCGATTTTGTTTCTTGTTTTTGTTTTGGCTTTTTAATTTTTGCCTCCACTTTAAATAAAGAAGCACATGAAAAAGTTTTAACTCCAGGCCCAGCACACCTGGATCGGAGGACCCCTTACTTCCCCTCCTGCTATACTGTGAATCTTGTCAAGCTAGCGAGAATGAGACATCCTCCTCCTCCCGGAATACCTTTTCTCACCATATTCAAACTTAACCTGCAACACCAAGCTTTGTTGGTTTCCAAATGTACAAGTTTATACTCCCACCAGCAAAATCGAAAAGTATTAAGTTATAGTGTGGAGCCTTTTTTCCTCCGTGATGCCCAGGAGGGGCTCCCTGAGATCAAAACTCGACCTTGACCCTGTCCCCACCCAGTCTACTACTCCTGTCTGAACTTCCAATCTGTGTGGCTCAAGCGCCCTCCCTCAGGACACCCAGCATCCAGGTACGTGTTCTGTGACGGCTATGTGATTTCTGGTCTGCACAGCAAACAAACCTCTGGGGTTTCATCATCAGCCTACATTTTCTAATGTCAACCTCAGCATTTCTGAGACATTTTTCTATGTAAGTGTTGGGGTGACAAGATTTATTCAAACTGCACTCAGATGTGTAAGAAAGGAAAATAGTTTCCTTATTAACTGAGGACGTGATTTAAGTTTTCTCATGAGCTCCTTAACCTGCTGGCTAGAAATGGGGATTAAATAAATTTTGTCCAAGTTGATCAACCCTTCCTATATTCTAGAAAGCCTGTTTGAAAAAAATAATCCCTTGTGGAACTATGCCTCCAGTGTTCCAGATCATGGCCTTCTCTACTCCTTGTCCCCGAGATCGCAATCAGAGTATGAGGGATGCTTACCATGTGCTTGAGATTGTGGAGCAATGGGCTCTCAGACAGAGCCCTGGCACGTCCTCTTGCACCTTTGGTTTTTGTGGTGTCCTTTGTCAGCCTTGCTGCTGTCCATCGGGCTAGGTTCGCAGTTGACAGTAGTAGCTGGCACATGGAACCTGTGGTTTGGTCTCTCTCACTTGGTCAGGAAGAATGGTGTGTGTTGGCTGGGCTGGCCTCATCTCACCTCTCACTGAAGCTGGAGACCTCCCCGGGTCTGGGGGATCCATGCCTACCTGGGCGGTGAAGGTCACTATAGTGCTCCTTTTGTAACTGATGGCAAACCCATGGCACTCCGATCATTGCCTTTGAAGGCCCCCTTCAGTGCAGGGAGGAGCTTCAGAGCCGTATCTGACACAGGTGCCAAGGAGACTGCTAGTGGGTAACCAACACCTCTTCTCTCTTTGTTCTGTAATAGTAGTAGAATTATAGCAGGCCCTTTTATTGTTACACTCATAGTTACAATTGTAACTGGCCGCCCAGTTAAACAACATTTCCCAGCTTTCCTTGTGGTTAGGTTTGGTCATATGGCCAACTTCTGCCTTGTGAAATGAGATGAGAGGTGATATCTGCCACTTTGGAGCCACCGTCTTGTGACATTGGGTGTTCCTCCTCCACCTTTTCTCTGCCCTGTCTACCAAACGGAACCTGGACGTGGCAGTTACACACAGTTGCTGTGCTCTGGGCCCCACGGCAGAGCACCTACTGAGAAAATAACCTGAGTCCCGAATGAAGTTCCACCAGCCTGGGAACTCACTTCGCATATTCTAGGAGAAGACTTTTTTTTTCCCTTCACATGACTGTGTACTTGAGCCCGTTGGATACAGCAATAATTTTCTACCAGCAGCTACCAGGAGCTGACTGCAGTCAGGGCACGCCACACTCAGCCTTACACAACTGAGATGTATCACTTGGAGCACACAGTCCTCTATTCTTGGGGTTCCTCTCATCCTACTGACATATCCTCTCTCTTGGAGCAGAGAGACTGAGCGCCACATGTTCTTATCAAGCCTTTTTTCCCTCCTCTCCCCATAACTGACGTACACAGGAGTGTGGGCTTTGGACTTCTCTTCCCTCTCACCTACATCCCCTCCCCTTCGGTAGCAAGTCTGACATTCTAGTCACCCCAGGCAAAAGGAATGGCTTCTTCCATTCGCAAAGGGGCTCTCTGATCTGAACTGTTTTGGCTTGGTTCTTAATGGCTACAAAAATTTAGAAAATCCTTTCTCTCCTGACAAAATTTGGCTTTCAAGTTCACTGTCTACAAAATCCTACTGGGACTCCTGAACCTGCAAGTGCAAAAAAGAAACGCTCTGTAATAGTTTTTGAATGATCACTTATCATATATACAAAAAGAGGAAATAATTTACAGCAAGATATTTACAGTGGTTATCACCGTATGACAAGATTGTATAATCCTTAAAAATCTTCTTTGGATTTTCTTTCTTTTCTAACTTTTCTAAGACAACATAGACTATCTGGTGAGTTTTTTAAAAATAAATAAATAAAAGTTATTTTAAACATATGCCTGTAGTATTATCAGTTGGGAAAAGGCAAATTACAGTCTCTGTGGGAACTAATTTAAACTTGTCAGAGCAGCGAAATTAATTAGGTCTTACTGACATTTAACAGCCAGGGTGGCAGGCCTGATATAACTTAGCAAGGACTTAGAAAATTAGGGATAATAGCCTGCAGACTGTATCCCTGCAAAGCCTGCTCACCTCGGGGGGAACTGCATCAGACCATTTAGGGTTCCTAAAAAAGCCTCTGCATGTTAGTTTGTTCTTTTCCTGGAGAGAGGCATGAGGGACTTATCTCAAATGAAACACAAAGCCATTTTTGTTGGCTTTCCTCCTTTGTGTATTATGACAGTGAATTATTGCGGGCTTTGCTGGAATATTTCATGTATAGATCATTGTAAATACATCCTGGGGCGCTTTCTTCCCATAACAAAAAGGGACACAGAGCTCTCTTCTTTGGTAAGTAAAGTTCCTTGGCAAAAAACCAAAAAACAAAAACAAAACCCCAAAAACCAACAAAAAAACAGAGTTCGATTTTAAATGTCCAGGAGAAAAGACGAACTGCAGAGTTTCCAGGGAGGTGTGAAACTAACTCCCAAACTAGTGAGAAGAGAGGGACTTCGTGGCTGTCACAGTGGCCCTGCCTGACCTGGGTTGGGACAGATCTGGAGTGAGAAGATGAAGGAGAGGGACCCAGCTGGCCTGGAGGAGTCATGTGAAGCAAAGTGCAGCTGAACTGTCCCAAGCAAGAAACTTAAACATCAGCTTTCTGGGGCAGGAAATTCTAAACTCCGAACTTCTGCTTCAGGTAGGTCTGGAGGGAGCGTCTTGTCCCTTGCACTTGTGAAGCAAACCAAAGTGGCCCCCATCTCCCGAGTGCAGAGGAACTCACTAAGCGGTTTTCATTTTTCACTGTGGAAGCCTGCACAGCCATGTCAGACACCGAGTCAAAATATAGCAGAGGGAGGGGACTGCCAAACACCTCTGGGGCAAAGGTTTCTTTCTGCCTCACGCTGCGATCCCAGACTATTACCTGTCTGCTGCCTTCCAGGCTGGGTCTTAATCACTTCCAGCTGCGCTGGCTCCTGCAGCCCCTCGGGCCCCTCCTTGTCTGGCCTCCCTGCCCTCTGCCTCTGGTGTAGGAAAAATTAAGTATCATACTTAAATCTCCCCGTAGGATTTGGGGATCCTGAGCAGGAGGCGCAGCACAGCATCCATCTCCAGCCACAGATGACAGGGCTGGCTGGCCTCACAGTGGGGTGTCTCCTTTCTGCCCTGCTGCCTAAGCGCTCCCTGCCCCGCATCAGTCACAGCTAAGCACACAAAGAAAAGTAGGTAAGTAGGTTCAGCAAAGCTCTCCTACAAAGAAGCCTTCCCTGAAAAATCCCCTCCTTCTTAGGGATTGGTTGTTTGGGGCTAAATAAGCCCTCCTCCCAAGCTGTCATCTTTTGAATTGTACATCTTTCTGCTAGCGTGGCTGGATACCGCCATCAAATGAATTCAACACAAAACCTCAGTGACCTGGGGGGTTAGGAAACCTAGAGTAAGCGTGAACGGTGCCTGACATTGGGCCACCATTACCCCATTCCTTATCCATGGGGCAGATTCTCCTGCCTGGTAAACCAAGACTCAGGCTTCATCATCTGCAACACGGCATGCCAGGTCGACACGCAAGCCTGGAAAGGACTGGCATTTGGTGAAATCTCGTTGCCATTTTTGGTGAGCAATGAGTTTGGGTCAGTGGACAGAGATTACCTATATCCATGGTTCTCAAACTTGACCTCACATAACAATAGTCTGGAGAGAGAACTTGTTAAAATACAGAGGCTAGACCCCACTGCCAGTTTCTGATCCTGTAGCTCAAGGATTGAGGCCCAGTCTATGTCATACCAAAGAACTTGAACTTTATTTATCAGGCCGAGTAGGGTCCTTGAAGGCTTTTTAAATCTAGGTTGGTGGTGGGGGGCATATGAGACTGAGTTTATGCTTTTTGAAGCTCAGACTGCCCGAATGGAGGACTGCCCTGACAGACTGCAGCCAGGAGCAGGAGGACGATGGCACGATCCAGATAACTTTCACTATGAGGCATTTTGTGTAATCTTACAGAACGAGATTCTGGCAGCAGAAGTGCACTAAGCAACCTCCAGGGCCCGAGAAAGGCGGAAAGATGGGAAAACCGGTTTAGAATAAAACACAGGAGCTGAGAAGGCCTCAAAGACAATGTTGGCTGCTTATCAATCTTGCCAAGGTCCAATCGGTTCCCAGAACAAGAAGAGGCTGATTTGGAGGGGCCTGCAGAAGGGACACTCACCAAGCAGGCCTGGCTGCCTCTCTCCCTCACCTCCCTCTCCCTCTTCTCTGAGGGGAGACGTTCTTGGGGGGAATGCTGCTTAGGAAACAGGTGGTGATAATTACTAGGAGACCAGCAGTTTCCCTGCTTCATCCTTCAAAGTGTCGAAAAGACTGTCTTATGAGATCATGGAGTGCAGGAAGCTTTCCTGATTTGCGCAGCTCAGTTATAGTTGGCGCAGCCTGGTCATTCTAATTTAGTATCTGATGTGTAATTTCGGAAGGGCGTGAAAAAATATTTAAAGTCTACTAACAGTGCTTTGCTAAGGAGGCTAAGTCTAGGGTTACTGGCATATACACAGAAAGGGAGAATTCAGAATTTTACCACATATTCCAGATATGTGAGTGAAGGTACAGCAGAATCTAGGCAAATTACAATATTGATACCTAATAACGGCATCATGTCAGTCTCCTGCTCATCAATTGTCTTTGAATTCCCATGGCTTTCGATGTCCTCAGGCTTGCCTACCGGCCATAGCGTTGGTTGAACTGGCCTATCTGAACCTGCTTGGTATGTTTCCACCTCTGGCTCTGCCTACATTCCCCCAGCTATAGGACTCCTGAGTCTCTCCTCTCCGCCTTAAGGTCTCTCTCAAATGTACCTTTGTTTATAACTTTGCTTTAAACATACCAATTCACCACCATCCCTCCCCCCTCTGACATCAAATGGCATTTCCTGGCTGAGCATACCCTTTGGTCCTTTGTATTGGCTCTCTGGGCATTAATCCTCTTTCTAGAAGTAACATCCTAGCTCCCCAGATCAATAATAAATCCCTTGAGGCCTACAGTAGTCAGATCTCCACTGTGTGAAGGTGAACCCTTACAGCCACGTTATCCTTACATGGGTGACGTAGGAATGTGTTCACCCGATTTCTAAACGTCTGGGCCCTGGCACCAAGGGCAGGAACACTGCCAGCACATTCTCTCTTGCTCTTCATCTCTTGTTTCTGAAACTTGCACCATTCTCTCAAAATGGAACCCTCAATAGTGATGGGAACTTGGCCATTGGCAGTTTGTAGGCTCATATCGGACAGTTAAGCCTCCAGAGAGGGGCTACCTCCCTTTGTTGCTTATAAGTGTAAGGTATTTTTCCCCGCTGAGAAAGAAGGAAGGGGCCGGAGCCACGAAGTGTGGAATAATAAAGGCTTTATTTAGTACCGCACTGCCCAGAAGATGTTCTCTGGTCCAGAGGGGGAGGGGCAGGGATCAGAGAAGTCGCATGGGATGATCCACGCGGGAAATATTTAAAGGGTCTGTAGGATGGGCGAGCTAATATGACGTGGCAAAATCTCACTGGCTGATGGACAGTCGCTCTTTTCTCAAGGATTCCTGGGAAGTTTCCTTTTGGCGCGCTTGGTTGTGGGCGGCTCTAGCAAAAGTTCCTGAATCTGGGTTCCTCATGTGACCTTCCCCCATTATCCACTGACCTTACAATAAGTTCAAAAAATTAGGTTGGCCTGGCTTAGGGACATTCCCACACTTGGACCAATTACTTAATTGTGATTGAGGGGAAGAGATGATTTATTTCCTTATGGCTTCCTTCTTTCCAAAGAAGCCCAATTTTGTCATCTCTTCACCGAATGGCTGTGCTTCAGGGGGACTAGCCCAGTGGTGGTTATCAGCCAGTTTGCACCGGTTCAGCAGAACTGATATCTAGCTTTTGTTGAGTTTGGCGAACCGGTTGTTAAAATGGCACTTGTCATCAGGGTTCTCTCTAAGGTGGGCACCTGGGCAGCCACCCAATGTGGAAATCACAAATTTACATTCCTTACTCTTTTTTAAAGTTTATCTGTGCAACAGCGTATTCTAAACACCTGTAGTAATATTCATTCTGTCCATAGGTGGAAAAAATTGCAAGTGAGGATGCCAATCAAGAAGCAATATGGAAATATCTTAAATAACAATTTAATTGTTTTTGTCAGGTATTATTTAATATTTTTCATTATATTTTAAAACTCTTTCTTATAATATAGTTTTGTGTACCTCTTTTACTGTTTTTATTTAAGTATTAAATACATGAAATAATAACCTACCTTTTGGTATATCGTTTTTTTATACTTAAAATGGTCATTAGGTCAGAGAGCCAGTTGTTAAATTATTCGAATCCCACCACTGGACTAGCCCCAGCTCCACCTTGAGGGGACGTTCTGAATGGTCTCAGCTAGAGATCAGCAATATTTTGCCATTAAAAAAAAAAAGTAAACATTTTAGACTCTGCAGGCCATATCTCTGTTGCAACTACTCAACTCTCACTATAGCGTGAAAAAGGCCATAAACCAGATTACATAAATGATCGCATGGCCATATTCCAACAAAACTTTGTTTATGGACACTGAAATTTGAATTTCATATACTATTCACATGTCCTGCAATATTCTTCTTCTTTCGATCTTTTTTTTCAACCATTACAAAGTCATTCTGACTCCTCGTCTAGCCAAAGGTTTAGACCAGAGCATGTGCTATATAATTTGGGCCAATGGGAAGTTGGCTGGGCATCTTCTGGGAAAGATGTCTTTGCACTTTAAAAAAAAGCATGGAAAACAGGACCTCTTTTCTGTTTCAGGATGATGTCTGGCATGAACATGGCTGTTGGATGTCCCAGGGTCATCTTGTAAACAGCTGGGAAGCTGGGCTGAGGACAAAGACACACCACCTGCTGATGCTGGTCAAGGTGAAAGGTGGACAGAGCCTGGCTCCTTGATGAAGTTTTTGAGCCATTGAACTGATTACCTCGGAATGGCTCTACCCACAGTCTAGCTGTTCTGCACTTTTGCAAATGCTTCTACTGTTTCAGCAGCAGAGCTGGCCTTTTCTATTTAATTGTAGCTCGAAGCAGCCTCACGTGGGAATGCCCCAGCATCCACAAACCCTGTAGTATCTCATGATTGGAGTGAGTGGGAGAGAACACTCAGGGAATGGTCTAGAATTTCATTTTATATTTCCTCTTACTTTGTTAGACTACATCCTCAACATACCACTCACTTCAGTGTTCTTCACTCTTCCCCTCAAACCCCATCCCTTTAACATTCTTCTCTTTGTCTAGGCACGGCAACACTGATGCTTTAATGTGCCTGCTATTAGCTGAAAACTTTCCTGAGATTACTCCAAATGCATTCACACTGAAGCACCCTCAGGGAGGGGTTCAGCATGACCGCAGGTCTCTCCTCAGCTCACTCAGGTATGGTCCAGAGCACTCCCTCCTGTGACCTGTGGCTTTTGTTCTTTTTCCCTCTGCCCTTCTGATCCCGGCCTCACAGCCAGGGTTAATTCCTTTCTTTTACAGAGATAGAAAGTCAGAGAGAGGGATAAACAGGGACAGACAGGAGCAGAGAGAGATGAGAAACATCAATCATCAGTTTTTCTTTGCAACACCTTAGTTGTTCATTGATTGCTTTCTCACATGTGCCTTGACCACGGGCCTTCAGCAGACCGATTAACCTCTTGCTGGAGCCAGCGACCTTGGGTCCAAGCTGGTGAGCTTTTGCTCAAACCAGATGAGCCCGCGCTCAAGCTGGCATCCTCGACCTTGGGGTCTTGAACCTGGGTCCTCCGCATCCCAGGCCAACGCTCTATCCACTGATCAGGCGGGTTCATTCCTTTCTTGAGTAAAACTGTTCTTCCCAGGGGTCCAGCCCCGCCCCTCTCCCAGCACTTCCCTCCACTCAGGACCACTCTCCCTAGCCTCTCTTCACACACTCAGGAGCTTGCGTGTAAAGCCAGGGCAGTGTTGTTGTCCAATGGCTGACCACAAGAGATGGCACAGGCTCACAGCCCAAGTAAACAGCCTTGAATTGACCTCAGATGCTGAATCCCTGAGGCTGCTGGGTTAGGGGCTTTCTTCTCCGTTTGCATTTCAAGCAGGTATTGGGCAGGCTGCCCACACTTTCCCACCAGCAACTGCGATCCCCGGTCCTTTTCTTACTGGCTGCCTCTGTCTCCCTTTCCTCTCTGTTTATTTTCTCTGCCTGCGCACCTTGTTTTTCTTCAGGGGACCCTTATCCAGACCTGCCATATGGTTCTCCTTTAAACAAAGTGTGGAGTATGCAAAGGCAGCTGGGGGATCCCTGGCCTCGGCTACACCTGGGCCCCTCAGAGCTCGTGCAGCCGCCTAGCAGAGAGGGGCTCAAACCCAGCTGCAGAGAGGAGAGGGGTGTCCAGAGAAAGTCCAAGACGGGCCACACACCTCATTAGTTCATTTTGATTAGTTTCTTTTTTTTTTTCCAGTTGTTAGGAATGGAGAACAGTGATAGATGAGGCAGCCCTGAGATTTTTATCCCCTGAATTATATATAATTTGGCACGGTTAGATACACCATGGAGAGAGTCCATGGAAGGTGATTTGTATCTCACCAGGTTGACTTGTAAGATTACATAAGACTGCCTAAAACCCCAAAACCACAGACTTTCTTAATTTTTCCTGACAATTCCTGAGGACTTATACTCTGATAGTCTTCTTTGCCTGTGGCTTCTTGTCCATCTGTGTACTTTCTTCTTCTATCAACCTGGGCCAAGAACCAGGCCAGCTGTGCACTTGACCGTGAAACCAGGTTGGGCCCTGGGCTCCGGTGCCTTGTCTCCAGGCAGGTTGGCAACTCAATCTAGGTCCAGCTCAGCTCTCCAAGGCAAGCCCAGAGGGAGGGGGTTTTAGGTAATTTCCCTACTCAGAAAGTACCATTTTGTAATGTGTTTCGCCTCAGTGGCTGCCTTTTCTAATTTCCACAAAGGTCTGACATAGAGTAGTCCTGCATGGCCCTTGACCCTTCATTGATTCCCAGGGAGGGAACATCACACACATTAGACATAAATGAGCTTCTAGTAAACTTAAAAGGTAGGCGGCCACTTTGCACAATATACAGTTTGTCACTCCTTTGTTCTGTCTTCCTTGTCCCCACCTCCTTTCATTGACCAGGAGCTTAGAGTCATCCTTGATGCTTAGATATGCCTCGGGAGTCTTGCCCACCACTTCCACTGAGCTATCCAATTATTTCTTTCTAATAAATGCTAAGCTCTCCCTACAGGCATAACAGGCGAATAACATTTTCTCTATCTCGATATGTTGGTGGTAACCAAGCCAGACAGTTTATCTTTGCTCTGCTGGAACACACTGCATGTGCTACATGGCTAGACCACGTGAGTTATCGAAGTAGAAGCAGGACACTACTCTCCCCTGCCCCACTTACTATTGAATTTCATTCTGTGGAATTACATGTTCCTTAGGTCTCATGATATATCTGCTTATTTTCCTTATAAGAATAGTCACACTTCTGTGATTAAACTGTCCAGTTACACGTAGTAGTGAAAACTTGAATTTTCCTTTAAAGGGAAGGCTCCTCCCCCAACCCCACAAGGTTCACCTGCCAGTGCTACCCCAGTCCCCTTCTCCCCCGACTGGGTTGCCCCAGGTCCTCCAGGATTGAAACAGAGGAGGCTGGAGAGCCAAGGACAGGAGAGCTGTGTTTGCCTGGGACCCAGGTAATCTGGTGTTGGTTCTCTCTAGCCCTAGCAGAAATTTAAAGCCAAATTTCTTTGAGCCTGATGGGTATTTAAATCCTTTTTTTTTCTTTTTCGTAATATACATTTGTGGGTTCTTATGATAACCCTTGTCATGTCTGACCCCTCTGACTGAAACTTCAACTGACTGCTGACACACCCTTCAGCCTCGCATCGATGGTTCTTCTCCCACCTCCTTTTCCTTGTGGTTTCCCTGCCCCCGGCAGGGCCTGTGCTAAGACGAGCACAGGTCCACTCACTCTCCCAGGTGGCCCGGATTCAGGACAAAGAAACATCACCTTTTGAGCTCAGACAATGGCCTGAACTCAGTCCTCGTTGTTCCTTCTGCCCCGTGTGCCTCACCCAGCCCTTCCTGGGCTGTCATTTCCCTAGCCGGGGTCCAGTGTATTCCCAAGCTCTCTCTGGATGCCATTTGATAAATTTTTACATAAAAGACACTGGCTTTAGCTGTTTTTTTTGTTTTCAACATTTTTTTACAGAAACTTACATAATTTCAAAAGTAAACTGATTAGTATAATAGACCTATGACAAACCCCTGCACCAATTACTCAGTCTAACAATGATCAATAAAGAGTCAGTCTCATTGGTACACAGATGTACTCCCCTCTCCATTTGTCCTCAAACACTGGATTATTTCAAAGCAATTATAACTTTCTGTATGAAATTCTGTTGTAAGTATATCTAAAATTTAAGAACTCAGTTAAAAAAAATACAATAAATTATTTTAATTTATTGACAGTAAATTAAGAATAATTTCTTACCACTAAATAGTGTTCAGATTTCTCTTGTCACTTTTTATTGTTATTGCTCTTCTATAGTCTTTACTTTTTTAGAGAAGTTTTAGAGTAACAGCAAAATTGAGAAGAAGATAAAGAGATTTCCCATGTACCCCTTAATCCCACACATGGGCAGCCCTGTTATCAACATCGTCAGAGTGGTACCTTTGTTACAACTGGTGAACCTATATCAACACATAATAATCACCCAAAATTCTTGTTTTACCTTTGAGTTCACTTTTAATGTTGCATACTCTCCAGGCTTAGATAGATGTATAATAACATGTATCCACAATTATAGTATCACAGATTACTTTCACTGCCTTAAAAATTCCCTGTGGTCTGCCTCTTCATCCCATTCCTCCTCCCTGCAATTCCTGCAAGCAGTGAGTTTTGTCTCCTGCTTCCATAGTTTGGCTTTTATCATTATTTTTAAAAATGTTATTTCTTCAACTCAGGATCAAAAAGTCCATATAATATATTTGGTTGATATATTTCTTTTAATCTATAGGTTCCTCATTCCCCTCTTTTATCACTTGAGATTATTTCTTGAAGGAACAGGGCCTTTGTCCTACACAGTTTCCTAAATCTGCATTGTTGCTGAGTGTATACCTATTTAATAAGCATTTTACCAACATTTATCGTGTTCTTCCATCTGCTGCATTTCCTGTAAAAAGCACATAGACTTAAAGGCTTGATCAGAATTCATTTCCATATTTTTGCAAGATCACTTTTTAGAGCTGTTAACTTTCTATTGCATCGTATAATGTCCGATGGTTTTTTTCTTTTTAAGAGGTTAAGATTAACCAGTGGGTTCAGATGTTATCACCCCAATTCAGGCATCCACATTTGACATAATGATTTTTGGCAGTATGATTATACCTAGATCAGATGTTTCATGAGAACATCACCTTTTTGTATCTGCTAATGAAATGAGTATATTCTTATTTTGAGATCCATTTATTAACCTAATTTCTTCTATAAGGGAACTTTCCTTCATAAATTATTTGATTACCCTGGGATACAGAAGGATAAATAATTATTGTCTTTATTTACCATTTTCTAGAATAATGAGTTGGTTCTCTATCAATCTCCAAAGACTACAAATTAGAGATTTATTTTTTATGGTTATCATTATAAGCTCATAGATTTTAATATATTTGATGTCTCTCAATCCACTAGAGTTATTATTTATTTATTTTGTATTGTTCTGAAGTGAGAAGTGGGGAGGCAGAGAGACAGACTCCTTCCTGCACGTGCCCAATCGGGATCCACCCATCATGCCCACCAGGGGGCAATGCTCTGCCCATCTGAGGTGTTTTTCCATTGCAACTGCAGCCATTTTAGCTCCTGAGGAGGAGGCCATTGAGCCATCCTCAGCGCCCAGCAAACTTTGCTCTAATGGAGCCTTGGCTGCGGGAGGGGAAGAGAGAGACAGAGAGAAAGGAGAAGGGGAAGAGTGGAGAAACAGATGGGCGCTTCTCCTGTGTGCCCTGGCTGGGAATCTAACCCGGGCCTTCCACACACCGGGCCGACGCTCTACTGCTGAGCCAACTGGCCAGGGCTTAGAGTTATTATTTTTATTGCTGTTTATATTGTCACATCTTTGGTCTCTGAGTACCTCCTCAGCCTGGCTCAGACCAAGAATCATATTTGTAATGGGAAAAATAAAAAAACCAGTAAAAAGAAATCTTTACAGGAATAGAAGACTTTAGAGCTACATCAATGCCCTCTAAATGTTTTTTTCCCCCAGGCTTTTTATGTGGTCATAGAACTAATTTGTCCTATTTCTTTCTTGGGACTTGAAGAACGAATATTTCAGATGTTCATAAGAATGGTCCCTAGCTCAGAGAGAGGAATACATGGAGAGGTGGCATGCCCACTCAGTAAGTCAACAACCAGGGACTTTGCTATCCTGGCTACTTTGCTTGCCTTGGCTTCCACATTGGGAAATAGTTTGCCTATTAACCCCTTGTAACTTTATTGAAGTTTTTAAAATGGGAACTATAGAGGATGCTGTGAAAAGTAGAGTGCCCTCTGCTATGACCAAGCAGAAAAAAAAAGAAAGAAGACTGTGGATCAGCTTTAAATATTGAAAGTAATTCAATCAGGCTCTCTGTTTTCATTTGGCATAAATGTAGATATCAAGCAGTGGAGACAGGGCTGTTTCCTCTTAGGTCTAATGCATATCACAGGTGCACGTATCAAAAGATACTGAAATTCCTAAAAGCCCCATGGGAATTTAAAGCCACACTGGATTGACTGCAGAACAGAATTCAAAATTGGAGTCAGCACTATAAAACTGAAGGGATTCTTTTTTAGATAGGAACTTTAGAAGAAAGATATTCTTGAAACTCAAAGTTTGCAAGCTCTGCGATTTTTATACATTTCAGAAGTAGTGTGTGAGAAGTCACAGACATCTCCTTTCAATAAGGTACAGCAGGAAATGTGCAATAAAACTCTAAACGGCACAAGTGCTTGCTCACAGCCACCCGACACCCCAGTGCCTTACTCTACACCAGTTCTTCGAGCCACCTGCAATTTAAAACAACCCTGGGGACACTGCTCACCAGACATGGGGAAGTGTCGTTTAAGGGAGGGATCTCTCTCTCTCATATTTTCACTTACATACACGTCACTTCAGCCTTCCACTCCTACATGCTCACTTCCTATCCCTCTGCTCCCCCTGTGCTGACACAGAAGAGGAATTCAGCACCTCTTTGAGCCCCCCCACCCAAAGAATAGCTACTCACACCAAAGCTCTAGTAAGTAAGCCATCCTTTGCTAAACACTTCAAAGGGGAGATGGAGGAGTGGGTTTATGCTGCCATCCTACAGAGAGTAACTTAGTAAATTCCTTTCTGGATGTTTATGTTCTACAAAGTCCCATCTCAAAGTCATCCTCCACCCTGACTAATCTTTTTCCCCCTCTGCTTCTTCTACACGAAGTGCCAGTCTACTCATCCTCTTTACTCTCTCATGCTACGACTGCCTCAGGAAGTTCAAAGTCCTCTACTCCATTTGGCAGGTCAGCTTAGCTGCCTCTGTCCCTGCCCCTACTCTGGTAAAGTTATTGCAAGGGCTCAACAAAATAAAGGAGTCTACATTTCATAGAACCTATACCCCTTAGGAAGCAGATTCTGTAATTCAAATTCTTCCACTCAACTAATATTTACTGCATGTTTGCCATTTACCAAAAATTGTTCTAAGAGGTGAGGAAGGGTGTTATCTAAATAATACATCACTTTGAAGCACAAAAGTTTCTCTACTCTAACAAAATAATAATAATATTTATTTATATTTATTATAAATAAGTTCAACTTAATCTATGCATATTAAATTACTGGTAGAAAAGCTACTCTCATTAAACAAAAACTATATATACTTATATTCATATGAATGTATATAACTATATGAGTATCTATATTGTGTATTCTTTATTTTACTTCTCTATTTTTTAAAATATTTTCCATAATGAACTTGCGTTATTTTCATAAGAAAAATAATTAAGCAATCTTAGTTCATGAAAGAAATTTTATCTTCACACCCTACTTCTTCCATAAAACTTTTCTTGATTAATTTTATCCTTTTACCTTTGCAGTTTTCTGCTGATTCTATAACTTTCTGTTTACTTTCACATTGTTTTTTTGTTCTTGGATAGTCCCTGTGTGTGTTTAAAAAGTGTCCTCCCTATTAGAGTAAAAGCTCTTCAAGAGGACGAGTTGGTCTTCAGTTTCCTCTGTATTATGTTGTCTACCTATAACACTACTTTTTGTGAGTAAATGCTTTGATTACATTTGACTAGGTCAGCATTTCTCAACCTGTGTGCCATGGCTCTCTAGTTCCCAGAGGTGTTCTATAAATGAAGTTTCCTAGAAAATAATTTCAGGAACATGAAATACTTTATATCCCTGATGGAGATTCACAATGCATGATAGCATACTAAAGGCTCTGAGAAGTCCTGAAGTCCGTAATCATGCTTAACTACTTTAATGCATCACCTCCCAAACATATTTGATTTGAACAAATATGTTAATATTTGTTTAATAGTCATATTAAAAAAAATACCTATTGACTTTGGGTGTTTTCTGGGACACTTTATGGGAAATAAATGATTAAATCCTAGAAGACAGGGATAGAGATGATATCTTATTCATCTTTAGACTTGACATATCATAATACTGTCTGATATAACAGTGTTAGACACAGCAAATGTTTTTGTGTGAATGATGAAGTACCTGAAAAAGAGCGTCTGTGAACCTTTGCAATATGTGATTGAATAGCTGTAGGCTAAGGGAGGATCGATCAGGTTTTGCAAATAAATTCTAGATATTTTTAAACCTGAGTTTACATAAGACAACAGAGTAATGTATTAAAATGCCCAAACCCCAGGATGAAGGCTAAACTATAGACCTGGAAGGTTTGCTAAGGATATCATGACATACCTGCCAAGAGTCATTCAGACACAGAATATCCAATTGCCAGCAACCTATAAAATTACCTAGCCTATTTCTTCTCAAGCTGTGTCATGGACATACCCCCACTGGCCAAGGACAGTGAACTCATACTCTGGGGAAGAAGTCTGACTAGTCACATACAAGCAGAAAATTTCTTTGAACTTTCATATGTTATCTTAAGAGAAAAATGTCCATTCCACAACATACCTGAATTTATTTTAATATAAAAGCGGTGCTTTACATTTTTTAGCGGAGAGGTACAACTCTTCCATTTGAGATGAAAGGACCCATTCCTCCTTTCCCATTTAACAATGAGAGACTTCATGTTTAGAGAGAGAAAGTGACTTGTTCAAGACCACACAGCAAATCCCCTGCAAACCCGAGGTTAGAATCAGGTCTTCAGTTCCATGTTTTTTTCCTTACTACATGTAGCCGTCAACCTCACACTACACCCACAAAATGCCATGTGCTCCAGTAATGCCACTTCCAAGAATTGATCCTAAAGAAATAATTAGACATGCAAGGAAAGAACCAAAGATGTTATTAATATTAGCATTAAACTAGAAACAACCCAAATTTTTAAAGATGAGAAAATGGCTAAAGAAAGTCTACACGAAAGACTACTTTGTACCCCTTAAAAAATAATAATTATGAGGAATTATACAGTATTAAATAAGGAAAAATATCTGGATATTGACTCTGTAAAAATATCATATAGAATGTCTATGATTTATTTTCCTATTTCGAATACAATACACCAAAATATTAAGCATGGTCATCTTCTGGCAGTGGGTAATGGATGGTTTAAATTTTTTTCTTTATATGTTTCTGTGTTTTCTGAATTTTCTGTAGTGAACATGACTTTTATATTTAGAATCAAACGGAATATTCTTTTAAAATATAATTATAATTCTTCCTCCAGACCCTCAAAATATCATAGAAAAATAAACATAATTTTTGGCTATTTTAGCCATGTGACGACAAATTCCTTTTCAGCTCATTCCTTCTCTGCGCAAAAAGATTGCCACAAATTGGGCCCCAGTTGTATCTGTTTTCACCCAAAGACTCTGAGCCACTGGGAAAGGCTGGGAAGCTTGGTGCTCCCCACCAAGATAGTGTATCCTGAGCTGCCGGACGATTCCCTTCCTGTGGCGAGCTTTGTCCTGACGCTTCCTTCTCCTGCCTCTCTTCCCTGTTTCCCTGGTTGGAGTTTCACTCCAGAAAGAGCCCACATGTAGGTTGTGTCACATGTGTTGTTTCCCTTCTGTGGGGGTCCTGGTGGGTCTTGCTCTTGTGGCATTTGTCCGTGAAGACATGTCATCATCCTGGGAGGTTGCAAATGCATGTGGAGTTTCACTTACAAACTAATGAAACCAGACTCATTTGCCTAGGGGAGACAAACAGCAGCCTGGAAGGAAAGCGCTTCATAATAAACCATGATGCACCATGATATCCGCGCACAGGGTACTCAGTCACCCGCAGGGCTTGTGAAAGCACAGGGGACTGGGCCCATCCTCAGAGTTTCTGATTCAGTAGGTGGGGGAGAGGTCTGGAACCTGAGAATTTCCTTTTCTGCCAAGTTCCCAAATGTTGTGCATATGTGGGGTTGGGGTGGGGAGGGGGGACACACTTTAGGAGCCACTGCTCTGCAGAATCGTGGGACTGATTAAAACAAGGGAAGGAGGGCACCTTGGACCTGTGGCATTTAGCCTAAGAAGCTCTTGATTCACCTGCTTCTTTCCCTTCTTTAGCGTAATTATTCTCTCTGCATTTCCCTATGTATGTCCTTCACCCGTTCAGGCATTTGAAGAGCACCCGTGATAATCCTAGATGCTAAAGGGACAGCAATAAACAAGACAGACAAGGTCTAACTTGGAGCTTCTACCCTAGTGGGAATGGTCTGCATTAACCAATTGTCACGTACATTTCCAGTATTGTTTGAGGACGTTCTATTCTTAGATGCTAAATTTGTGAGATTGGTCAAGTATAGGTAATGAGCAAGCTAGTAGTTTGTGAGGGTAGTCAGAATTTATAGACTATGTTAAAAATAGATGTCAGTGAGTAAGTAAAGCACGTCAGTGTCGAACACAGAAAGTGATAGAAGGACCAAGAGAAACCTAACTTTCATGAGGTACCACATGTTTGTGAAACACTAGGTAGCGGGTGAGACATATAATATTTATAAATTTTTACTTTCTTATTAAATTATATTTGATATATAACACCATGTAAATTTAAGTTGTGCAACATGTTGATTTGATACATTCATATATCATGATATAATTTTCATTTTACCAGTAATCGGCGCCTCTGTCACACTACATAATTGTCCTTTTTTTCTCAAGTAGTTAGAATAATTAATTTCTAGTCTCCCAGCAAATTTGGTGATTCTAATACAATATTGTTGCCTATATTCACTGTTTGTGCATTTTAACTATAGGGCTTATTTTCTACTCATTGTGTTTGTACCCTTAAACAATGTCTGTCCCTGTTCCCCTATGCCCCTGGTTGGCAAACTGCAGCTTGAAAGCCACATGCGGCTCTGTGGCCCCTTGAGTGTGGCTCTTCCACAAAATACCACGTGCGGGCGCTACCTCGATAAGGAATGTACCTACCTATATATGTAGTTTAAGTTTAAAATATTTGGCTCTCAAAAGAAATTTTAGTCATTGTGCTGTTGATATTTGGCTCTGTTGACTAATGAGTTTGCCGACCACTGCCCTAGCCCTTATCCCCTGCTGGAATTTTAAAAAGCCAAACTTAAAAAACACATGATTTTAATTTGGTCACCCTTTGGTGATGCCCACTCTGTTCCTTTGTGTCCATTGCCCAAGAAACACGAGTACAATTCACAGGTGTCCATCGGGCTCATTGACAAGCTACCATTATGGCAAGGTACTTGCTCCTGCAGCTGTCCCACAGAGCAAGTGTCTGTTTTGCCCCAAGTATCTTCCACCGTTGGGTCCCCTTGCTCAAACCTCGACTCTGGTCTTGCAGCCCCACCTTCAGTGAAAAAGGCGGATGTGGTGGCGAGACAGAATGTGAGCGTCGCCTAACCCAGGAATCCGGAGCTGTGGGCCCTCCATCCCGCATGCACCCCCTCCTATGCGTGTTATCCCCACCCACCCTTCCTTTAGCTAGTTTCTGTGTATTTCTAATTGACTCAAGCATCTTAATTTTGTCTGTGAGACCTTCCGTTCTGTGATCTCTGGGACAGTTTGTCTCACAACACATTATGGAGTTATCTGTGGCCGCAATGTAATTTCTTACAAGAACCTAACAGTTATGCATCCAAAGTATGCACACTATGTCTTTTTACATTTCCTTTCTTTCTGTTTGGCTTCACCTCATCCCTTTCACACAGCTTAACGCAGAGACTGTCTTTGGAAAGAGAACTGACATAAAACAAACCTGGCCAACAGCTAGCTGGCAGGTCTGTTGAGAAAGTCAGCATCAGTGTCTGAGTCTGGGCAGACTCTGGTGGAGAGCATGCTCCTGCAAAGGTAGCTGTTATTATTAAGCTTCTACTCCCTGTAGAACATGACTGCATTCTAACACACAATGGAAAAATCCTAAAAGCCTCCCTCAATTACTCGTGAAGGATTTTCTTTCCTACCCACCAGCCCCAAATTATGTTGCCAAGCTGTATCACCTAATGGGCCTTGTCACGGCTTTATTTCTGTTCCTTCTCAAGACCTCAGGATCTCCCTCTCTACCTAATTATTTCAGGGAGAGCTTCTCATGTTGCTTGGGTATAATTAATATCCAACCCATAAAATAAAGACCAGACCTGGGATTCATCCACGGACACCAGTATTTAGTTCTCTACTCACAACTACCGGCACGTAATGACAAATGTCATTTATTTTCTTCTATATGATCTATGTGTTGTAATTCAGCAGTCCTTTCCCCAAAAGATAAGCCCCCTTCTCGTTCACTGGGAAATCATAGGAACCCTCTTTCTATTCAAAATGTTCTATAGCACTGGCCTTCATGAGTCTACAAAGCCACCATCTATATTAGCACAGGAAAAGCTGGAACACCTTTAGCAAGGTTTTGTTTTAGATTTTAAAATGCATCCTCCAGAGATTTGCCCCGTTCATGACTTAAAAACTAGGCTCTGGAACCTGGCTGAAAGCAGCAGCACAGAGGAGCAGCTGAAAGTTATTCTCCATGCAGCAGACCTTGGCAGGACTCGCCTGTTCCATATGGTCTGGGCTCTGGCCCCTAGGAAGGGCCCAGCTCAGTCTCCCCACTCAGTGCGCACTGTATATAATCTCAGCATGTGTGTTTGAAAGACATTTGTATAGAAAAGATGGTTTGCTCTGCGTCTTTTTTTTTCCTGTCAACTTTTATGTGAATAATTTACTGAGATGTCATTTAATATTTATTCTATTTATGTATTCTCTCCGTTTAGCTAAGCATGTGCTGAACCAAGAAGGACTCAAGGAGGCAAATGGAGGAGTTTTACTCTCAAAGGGTCAAGACATGGGAAAGATGTCCCCAGCGCCGTGGAGGCCATCGAAGCACAGAGTCCTCTTTTATTCTCTGGCTCGCCACTTTGCTCCCCAGAAACCACAGACTCCTCTCTCAGCCCCAAATGCAAAGCCTTTATGCACCTAGAGACCAGCTCTTTCACCTCCTCGGAGCCACAGAAGCAAGCCGGGCTCTCTCCTGGCTCAGCCCAGGTGGAAGGATCTTGATCAGACACAGGTCTGATCTTGAGGTAAATGCTGATCCTGTAAATTTCCCTTGCATGTGAATCTGCTGTCACCTTTCTCACTTGATAGCAAGTAGAGAAATTTCAGTGCTCCCTAACTGCTGAGGCACAGGATTTAGGTCCTTGCTGTTCAACCAAAATATAACACAAGCCACAAATGCTTGCTGGCTCTCAACAAATGTAATTTATGATATCCAGGAAGCCACATTTATCTATTTTCTATTTTTTTTTAGAAGCTACATATGATAAAAGAAATAGATAAAATTAACTGTCATAACACATTTTATCTAACCCAATATATGCCAAATACTATCATTTCAACTTATAATTGATATGCATAATTATCAAGAAAAATTATTCTCTTTTATGCTAAATCTTCAAAACTTGATGTGTATTTTACACTTACGGCACATCTCAAGTTGGACTGGTCACATTTCAAGAACTCAACTGCAACGCATGACCAGTTGCTACCATATTAGACAATGCAGGTTTAGAAGGTCACACGGAGTGTGTGGGCGGGTGGGGAGAGGGGTTATGAGTGAGAAGTTTTAGTAGAAATCACGTCCTGTTTTACATCTCTGGGAATCCCCTCCTCTGCTGGAAAAGTAGTTTCCATTAAATCCTATACACCCCACCCCGCCATGAGACTGGCCCTTACCAGGAAGCTTTCTTCTTCACCTGCTCCACCCTCTTCTGAGCACTGCTCCTCTCCCTCCCCATGCACGCAGATCCCCTTGGACCTTCTTAAAAGATTGATTCCAATTCAGTAGATCTAGAGTATTGCACTTCTAACAAGCCCCCTGGAGACCTCAGAGCCCAGTTTGAATAGAGAGGCTCTGGAGGCTGATGCTTGTCCAGAGTCATGGATGTAATGAAAGGGGGGTTGTGTGCATCAAGGGGGAAAGTATGTGTGCTTGGAGTCAGACCGCCAGGGTGGGGCACTTCCGTGGGCCCCTTGTCTGTGTGAGCTGGGCAGGCTGCTTAACCTCTCTGGGCCTCAGTCTGCTTGTCTATAAAAATGGAGGCAATAACAGGGTTTCCATGCTGGTGGTGCTGGCTCACTGGTAAACAGTCAGGGAAGGTCAGCCATTCGAGCTTCAGGATGTAAAAATACTTATATTGAGAAAGCAATTAAATTTCCTTGAGTTAACCAGAAATAGGCCCAATCTTTACGTGTGTCACCTGCTCAAGGAAGACTTCTCTAACCTTCTAGTCTGATGTAGATGGAGATGAATTTCTTGTTTCTTGTATAGCTGTATCTCAAACACGGCCTAATACCATAATTATGGACTTAGTTCTCAGTCTCTCCCAATGGGACTTAATAATTTGAAGGCAGCAAAGGCAGCAAAGACAACATCTCACTCCAGTGCTGATTACGAGAGGACCAAAGCTGGTTTGACTCCATAAGAATCACTCTGGGAATTTATTAAAAGTATAGATATATAGTCTTCCTCCTAATATTTGGTTCAGTGGGTCTCATTTGGACCCCAAAATCTATATATTTTAAAAACTTCTCAGAGTTCTGCTGCCCAGCCAGGTCTGGGAACCACTGAGTTTTTCCACTTTGTATTCTCAGAACCTGCCCAAGCCTGACATAAAGTCAACTCCCCGTAAAATGTTTCCTGGATGAAGCTGTCATTCTTTTCATTGACACAATGAGTCAGTTTCCAAAGAGTCATCCCATATACAATCTACTGCAGGGGTGAATCAGGTTTGTGGAGACTGAGCTTATTTAATTTGCGGGCCTTCTTTAATAAAGGATTACAAAAGTTAGATGTGAACATAAATATTTGTTTAGAATTTAAAAAATCACAACAAATTCAAGTTGTGAAAAGCTGAGCAACACTACATACGAAAGTCATTGGATACTTTTATTAATTAATTGCCTGATATGCCTCTATACTACTTTTTCTCTCATTTCATTGGCTGAATACTCTTTTACTATATCTTCATATAACAATAGTTTTATAATATTATTTATAATATAACTTTCAATAGTGAAACAGCAATATAATTTAGACATTCCTCTAATATGGTTGATCAAATTTTGTTTTTTATTATAGATTGTTTAGGATGTGTAAAACCTGTGGTTTCCCTAAGTTGAAATGACTGACAGTAACTTTACTACATCTGAAAGTGACTGAAAATCTAAAAATTCTTGCAATTAAACCCAAACTAACTCGGCTTCCCCTGAATTCTCCAAATGTCTTTGGCCATTCCATTATTACCCAAGACAAAAAGAAACGTGACTGAATGTCAGCCAGAGTGGAAAGAAGCAGTGGTCTTAACCAATTGCTATTAAAGTCTTACTTTCGCAGTGTAACAGAAACATGGTCCTGTGAACACCCTGCTGGGCTCATCCCAGCGCCTTGGAAGGGGCCTCCGCAAGCAAGGGCCCCAGTGCCTAAGCTCAGAGAACTTCACAGTGAATATACCGTGCTCATTGATCTTCACCATCCCTGTATTAGTTAGGGTTCCCTGGTTGCAAACGACAGAAACAATTCTGGGTGAACAAGCATTTATTAGCAGCATGTTGGGCTTCCCAGAACTCAAGAAAAAGCTGAATAACTATTTCTTGGAAAGCAGTCTGGGATCCAGGAAATGAAAATAGGTAATTTTCTCATAGCTTCCTTGTTTGTTTTAATGAAATTGAAATGTTTTTCAGCCTTTGCTTTATTAGCTCAGTAATGTAATTACAGACACATAATGACTAATTGGATTGTCAGGGCTCAGGGCCCATCCCTTGGCCAGTGGAGAGCTGTGCTGCTTGATTGACACCTCCTCCAAGACTGGTCCAATGGGAGAGGCCAAGTGACCCAGTGCCGATTTGGGTGCTGCTATCAGAATAAGGGAGGGGGGATAAAAGAAGGTTAAGAAATTAAGAAAAATAAACACACACACACAGAGAGACAACAGTGTGGTGATAGGCAGAGGGAAAGGGGGTGGGGGCAGGTGGAGGTGGGCAAAGGGGGATAAATGGGGACACAAAGAGACTTTGCTTTGGGCGAAGGAAGTATGAAGCCGTGTGTAGATGATGTTTTGTTGAATTGTACACTTAAAACCTGTTTTGTGAACCAATGTCACATCAATAAATTCAATTAAAAAAGAATAATGGGGAAATGGAGCTGGGCAGATAACCTCCACATTTTCTCGTCTAGGCTCCTGTCAGACTTTGTGTAACCTTTACCACATTATACTGGTAAACAAGTGTGAGTATCCTTTGTGTGTATGTGTTCCTGTTTCCAACTGATTTTGTGCTATGCATCTTCAATTCTCACTTACCAATTTCTATACCACACTGTACATAATAGGTTTGTAGTACACGTTTATTAATGAATGAATATTGTGATTGAAGTATTGGGGAGGTATTATTACTTCAATGTTACTTCTGGAGCAATTGTGGTCAGAGAAGGTTAAGTAACTTTCCCAGGGCCACGTGGTCAGAGAACATGTCAGAGACAGGACCAGATAACAGACCTGGTATGCAGAAGGAACTGACTGTATTCTCTTCCCATTAGAGTTTGAATCTGGACCTATTAGTAAATGTCTGGAAACTGAGAATCCTCTCATGAGAGGAAAGGCACAGGTTCTGGAAGCTTCCATACCTACCCACCCCACTTCTGCTTCAACTGCATCCCTTGAGGACCTCCCAGATACAGAGAGGACACCAGGCAGCAGGGCCATAAACCCTGGCGCCAGCCCCTCACCAGGAGGAGGTGAACCCACACTCTCTCTGCAGTGAGAAGCCATCATGCAAAACACCTAATCGGAACTGAATGTGTGCCATCTGGCAGCACTGCTCCCCCAGGCACTTCTCGGCAAGGCCTCTTGTAACAGGAGTCCTACATCATGATGACATTTGCTTTTTGCAGCTAGAAGTTGCCTAGGCGCGTTGAAGCGTGGAGGAGCTGGCAGGGCGATCCCTGGGATAAAAATATTGCCAGGAGTCTCCACTGCTGGGCCCACGCTAATGCTTTTTCCGAGTGCAGCATGGCAAGATCTGAGTCGTGACTATTGTTTAGTCACTGGTTCTCATCGGCACGGATCTGCATCACCAGGAGAGCTTGTTAATACACAGATTGCTGGGTCCCCCCAACGTAGCAGCTCTGAAGTGGGGCATTTCTAACAATCTCCCCCTGGATGTTGATGCTGTTGGTCTGAAAACCACACATCGACAACCACAGGAGTCTCCCTCCATCCAAGGGGGATACATCCCAAGACCCATAGAGGATGCCTGGATGGTACAAACCCAGTGTACACTGGGTTTTTTTCCTATACACGCATACCTGTTCTCTTAAAGAAGACCCTTTACAGCTTCTCTTGGGCATATCCAAATTGCAACATCACTGCACTTGTGCTCTGGGGCCATGATAAAGTAAAATAAGGGCTACTTGAACACAAGCAATGCAATAAGGTGGCAAGTTTATTCCAGAGGGGATTTATTGCCAAAGCCCATATTAAGATAGAACAAAAACAGACTCTCAGAAACAAAGATCAAACTGATGGCTGGCAGAGCAGAGGAGCGGGAGGGATGGGTGAAAAAGGTGAAGGGGAATGTTAGTAATGTTATAAGTTTGCACGGTGACAGATAACTACTAGACGTAGTGAAGTGGTCACATTGGAAGGTATACAAATGTTGAGTCACTTCATCTTGCACCTGAAACTAACATAATATTGTATAGTTAAACACAAGAGACCATTACTCCAGACAGAAAGTCTACTAGGTAGTAGACACTGGGGATTCAGGTGTCTCTATGTGTAGACAGTACATTGCTCCCTCCCACCATAACTTCCAAATTGCATTACGCTGCACTTTGTTGCTCTGGTTGGCTGAGTTGAGCGTTTAGGCAAAGACCAACAGGTATCTTTGGGAAGTATTATCTCAACTCAGCCTTCCTGCCTATGTAACTTGTTTACTATCCCAGAAAGACTGCAATTTGCACTTGAGTTTGAGCACGTAACTTGCAAATGTATATTTCAAATAAGGACAAAACCAGGATTTTAAGAAGGTAGCTTAGTAAAATGTGAAACCAACCTCCTTTGCATTTTTATATGATCATTTGAAAGAGTCGCTATGAAAGGAATTATGTGTGTATGCTATATGGGTATATGTGTTGTGAATATAGGGTGTGTGTGTGTGTGTGTGTGTGTGTGTGTGTGTTGAGGGATTATTACGGAGGGATTATTATTACAGATGAGACTGATGAATGAGACCAAGTTGTTCACAGTTTTCAAAGCCAGTCACTGTTTAGGTCTTTTGACTCTTTGGTTCAAGAAAAGCTTTCAGTGTGAAGCTAAATTAGGAGGGTTGCTGAGTGAGCCAGCAGGGCATTCCAGATAGAGTAATGGACTTCACCCCTAGTGAGAACAAAACAGAACTCTCAGCTGGAAAGGACCCCCCATAAGTCCTAGAATAACCGAATAATGAGAGAGCTTGGGTTCTCCCCTGAGGTGACATTGTCTCAATGTTCCAGCATGCTGTCGGAGGCGCTGGTGAGGCCAGGCAGATGGAGTTACAAAAATAATCACCCGGACGGAACACTCCCTGCCATGTGGCAATGAGTTCGTGTCTTGACTGTACTTGCCAGAGGGATTTTACCTCCACACAAGATGAAGTGGTTCTAATGGCTTCTATTCAGCTCCATATGGCCCGCGATGTTCACGTTCCCTGTGGTGGGCTTTTCTTTGGTAATGTTTCTTTCTCTGAAATTTATTAAGGGGAAGAAAGAAAGAAATGGTGAAATAACAAACCCTTTCTTACCTGAGAACCTGGCTAAAGAACTTTGACCACATCTTCATTAGAATAAGTGCTTCTTGAACTAACATTGTGTGATGCTATTTTCTTCTAGTTATGTTGTGTGTTTCTGCTAATACAGTTGAGAAAGGCTGTGTCAGTATGTATAGAGATCTGAAGTCATTAACAATATCAGTTACATTAGAAATGTTCAAATAATTAAGTCAAGACATTAAGGGTGTTGGGTTACCTGTTTTATCAGTTTCTAGCTGTAGGATCTAGCCCCAGTTACCTAAATTAAGTAAGTATTCATTCATCCATCCATTCATTCACTTATTCATTCAACAGACATTTATGGGATTCCTACTATGGGCAGAGGCTATAGTGGTGAACAAAAAAGACAGTGTCTCTCATGCATTTTACATTTCTGATGTGCTATAGAGACAATTAAAATATAAACAAATAAATTAGAAAAAATATCAGCTATTGAGTGATTCTAATATCTTTTTTGTCATTCAGATCCCAGTAGAAATGCCACCTCTATAAAGAAACTTTGCCTTTTTGTTCAATAATTCCCTCTGTATTTGACCTAAATATAGTTGACCTAAGTACAAATGGAAGGACTGAATGACAAGGAAGAGCCATCCATGAGCATATTGGAGGAAGAGCATTGGAAATAAAGGGAATGGAAAATACAACGTTGCTTAGGTGGACCAAAGCCTGGTGCACTCAAGAATGAGAGAAAATCAGGCTGGCTGGAGCCCAGAGAAGTGGGAGGGGGGTGATATAGGAGTTTAAAGGCCATGATAATGAATGAGATTTTATTCTGAATGTGATGGAAGGTATATGTCATCTATTGCTGTGTAACAAATTATGGGTTGCTGCAATGGATTTGATGTTGGCCTCATACCATTTCTTAATCTTATTCTTTGCTGTTAGAAGACGCGAGAATTTCCAAAACCCTCAGGTGCAGGCTTCTTTTGTTCAACAATCCTTCCTTGATCATATCACTTTCCTCTTATATTTAAATATAAGCAGAAGTAGAAGGCAAGAGGCATCTTCAACAACACTCTACCAGAAATCTCCTTACCTGGATTGCCCAGTTCATTGAGCACATTTTCTACTTTCTATTTAATCATAGTTTAGTTGTTGAACTTTCTGTCATGTGTCACAAGGATCCTATTTCTTCTAGTTTCCAGTGCCATTTTCTTTTTTCCCTTTAAGTCCTCTCTGGTAGCCTCCTCTAGGGTTAACGAGGTCATGCAAACAGTCAAAACACCTTACATTTCACTAGCACACTTTCTCAATAGTTCTTTCAGCTTTTATCCCCTTCCCAATTCCAAAGTTACACTTACATTTTTTTTTTTTTTTTTTTTGCTGTGGTAGTACCCAACGTCAGCGTACCAAAATCTATACTGCTTAGCAACTGCCATGTAAAGCGTTTCTCAAAACCTAATAGTGTAAAGCAATAGGTGTTCTTTTTTTGTGTTGTTTTTGACAAATTTCACATAGTTTCTTAGAGTCAGGAAACTGGGAGCCACTTAGGTGGATGGTTTCACTCAAAGTCTCTCATCAGGTTTTAATCATGGTATTAGCAAGGCTCGCAATCATTTAAAAACTTGATTGGAGCTAAAGTACCCACTTCCAAGATGGCAAATTGGTACTAGTTATTTGAAAAAACCTTCGGCACCTTGTCATGCAGTCCTCTCTACAAGCTGCTTGAGGGTCCTTATAATATGGCAGCTGGCTTTCCCCACAACTGCAAGATGAAAGACACAGTGTCCCATGTCCTAGCTGTGGAATTTTCAAAGCATGAGTTCTCCAGTCTCCTGGTGGTTGCACAGGTCAGCCCTCTTCATTGTGGAATTTCAACAATAAATGCAGAGTTTGGGGAAGATGATATACTGGAGAATGAGCTGGACACAGACCCTGCTCAAAATCCAGAAAAGGAAAATAATACACAACACTTAGAAGCATGATCAAACTGTCCAAAGTACATTCAGTTTCTGTGTTCTGGTATAGGTAGGCTTTTGATGCTTCTTCCATAATGTAAAAGTCAAAATTACTCTTGGAGATAGAAAAAGAAAGCACAGTAAAGATAGGTACTTTCTGCTAGGACAACAGACTATGAAACTTCTACTGAGTGAGATGTGTTGTTCTGATAACTATCACAACTTTCAAGTGTGTGCCCCCCAGTTCTCTTTGTCTCCTTCCCCAGTCCCCAAGCTTTCTAGTCTCTGTTGCTGGGGACAATGCCTGGGGTAAATGCACGTGCCTGGAAGAACTCATTTACGATGTAGATCCTTGCTTCAAGTCAGTTAATATGGCGTGGATGCCGGGCTCTCCATTTTAAACAAGCATTCATATAATTATGATGTAGCTGATCCCAGCTTGGAGTAACGTGGATTCTCTGAGGTCCTGCTCTGTGCAAGGTATACTCTCTGACCTAGAGGAGCTTAAAATTTAGTTGGAAAGCTGAAAACACAGTAACGAAACAAACTATCAAAAGAGAGAGAGCAATATTTATTCATTCAACAAAATGCTTCAAGTGTTTATGAGCCTGGCAACTTACCAGACAAATAACACGGTGTTAAATTGGATTCTTCTTGTCTCTGTTGACCTGGAGTGTCAAGATAAAGATGCCACATTCCAAAGTGAGATGCAAGACCAGTAGGTAGGACTTGCAACGGTTGCGAGAAACTGGATTTTCCTATAACTGACCACCAGTTTGCGACCTCCAAGGCAGAGGGAAGTGGTTGGGGTGAGAAAGACTCAGCATTGCTGGTGTTCTGGGAATCCTACCTACCTTCACCTCCAGGAAGGAGGCGGGTGCTTGCTCTTTTACCAGAAGTCAGAGAGAGAGACCGTGAGGCAAGTTAATGTGGGATGCTATAACCGGGGGCCAAGGAGGATGGGGTTCTGGCAAATGCCTGAGGTGTGAAGCGGATGGGAGGAGATGCTGTTTGCGGGAGGGCCTCTCCTGCCAACGGGGGTTTCCCTCTCCTGCCTGGGTTTCAGGGCACTTTTCAGCCAAGGGCTTGAAAGTGATTAATTGCAGAATTCCTCAATGCCCTGGTGAGGTAGTTAGGTATCATTATCCCTAATGTCCAGCTGAATAAACCAAGAAGGTTGGCTGCACTGACCTAAATCACACAGGGTCAGGTTTGGGAAGAGAAATGGGCTGTCACCTCCAGCAGCCAGAGAGAGAACTTACATGAGGTCTCCCTAGAAGACTCCTGGTGACGGGAACAGCACTGGGAACATGCCTCCTTCAGGTGCAGCAGCTCCCGGGGTCTTCTGTCAAGGTCGCAGCATGCAAGCTGGGAGCAGCTACGTGATGAAATCTGACGGAGGGAAAACTTCTGCTGAAATATCCTGTTTCCAATTTGCACCTGGTTGGCAGTCAGAGATGAAGAAAATTGTGCTGCTTTAATTGGCAAGGGAAATGTGCACACAGGAGACTGAGGTTTCCTGGCTGTGTTTTAATTTTTCAATGAAAAAAAGAACTGTACGTTCGAAGGACTGTTTACACACCTTAGCTTGCAAGCCTTTGGCAGCAGCAAACTATGTCCCCGGAGCTCTCTAGAAATGCTGCCCAGGCGAAGAGGTGCTTAAGAATTGCAAAACAATTAAGCAAACACTGACCTAGCCTGAGAGTGGAGTGTGTGTGTGTGTGGGGGGGGGGGGGATGGAGGATGGACACAGAGATAAATATAATCAAGTCTCTACCTTCCAGAGCTTACAACCTGAGTAATGATAACTATAATGGAGTTTTACTTTAACAGATTCTAAAATCAGTGAGATAATAGAAAATCTCATTTAATCAATGTTATCTGTGAAAAATTATTGAATTTGTCCATAAAGTATTGCATACATGAGTTTTATAAACAAATCTGTGAAATAATTCTAGTGCCTCTTACATTTTACCAACCCTGAGGTTGGCAATGTGAAGAACAAAAGAAAGGTCATGATCTGTGTGAATGTTCAAACTTGCCTACCTGTAGGACCACCATCAAAGACCTAGCTGTGGATGGGTGGTGGGGGCTGGAGGGGGAGTGTAACATTAAACAGTTATCTGCTTAGATCTGCTGCATGACAAACAAACCCCAAACCCAGGGGCTGAAAGTAACCGTCATTTATTCTCATGTAGATGCTGGTCAGCTTCATGTCAGCTCTCTTGCCCAGGCTTTGCTAGGACAGTTCAGCTCTGCACCACAGTTTATTCTTCCTTCCCCTGATACTAGCGAGCTAGTCTAAATATGTTTTTCCATGGCAGTGACAGAGGCTCAAAATCGTAAGACCATAGAGTCATAGAAATAGAGAGGACAGAACTATCAGAAAGAGCTTTTAGTTATATGAAAATAGGTAAACTTACCTCTAACCTACAATTACCTGGAGGTCAAGAAACTTATCTCACTCAGCACTGGATTCTTACCCTTGCCTCATCTTGCACTTGGTAGGTGCTCAGGAAATAATTGTTGGCTGCTTTGTGTTAATTACCTTGGACACAATTTATGTTGCTCCTGAGGGCCAGGTAAAATAACATGCTGGGGCCATTGAGCCAAGCGGGGTGGAAGCAGACCTGACCAGCAAGAAGCGTATATCTCAAAGGATGTTGTAGATCCTGTGACATTTTTTGAGAATAGGGACAGAGACGTCTCTTAATTATTATACGATCTTTCCAGAGACCACACGCTCTTGCAGGTGACCTAGACTTTTACTTCTGTAATTAACCATAACCTCGTGTGATTAAGGTCAAAGTTGCTTGAAGAACAGAACCTTCAAGAAGCAACAACATTCAGGTTAATCCTTCTTGGGGACAGGAACTGTTGGTCAAATAAGTATGTAAAATGTGATTTTTATGTTTGCTCGCTTATAGTTTGCATTGGGGACTGGGCAACGGGAGGTAAATGTGGTCTGTGAAATTGCAAATTACCTTCCTGCTTGGGAAAGGTCATTGTTTTGCTAATGTTTGCTGGAGGAGAGGTTTTCATGCCAGAAAGTTTTGAAAAGAGAAGAAGGAGGAGGAGAGCGAAGCCATGTTTGCAGAGAGAGCAGAGAGAATGCAGAATGCTGAAGGAGAAGCCATGTTTGGCAGAGAGAGAGAGAAGGTGTGCAGATGGGGAACCAGAACTGAGGGGCTTTTGCAAACTCTGCTGAGATTGGTGAGGCCTGTGATTCTAGGAGGAACCAGAGAAGATTCCTCTGGTTGTGGAACCAGATAATGTGGTAGGGTTTTGTGAGCTCTGAATAAAGAGGGAAGTGCTTTCCTTGTGTGTTGCTTGTCGGCCAGTGTGAGACTTTAATAAAGAAATGGCCCACCATTTTGGGGCTCCACTGTTTCTTTATCATTTGTCCGAATCCTGTGAGAACATGCAAGTGAATGGCCATGATGGCAGCGGCCCTTGGCCTTACAGGAACATAAAGTTGAGTTATTTGGAGAGGTTTTAGAGAAAGGTGAAGGGTTCCTCTTCTTTACTTGTTGAAAAGTAAATCCTTTGTTTTCTACAAAAACATCTTAGCTTTGACATCAAATTACTTCTGTAGATTGAAAATGAGAACTTTACAAGTCCTCAACAAGGAAACAGAAAGGGCTAGTTGTACTTGTCAGTACAGTATCATTGTCTCCTGCAAATGCGGCCACATTCAGTCCCATCAAGCCTTCCTCTCAAACAGCGCGGTCAGAGCAGACATCAGGCAGCATGTGACATCAGCACTGAAGAGATATGAAAGTCGTTTCACTGCACCACTCCATACTGTTGGGTAGTACAGTCTAGCTTTCAGAGAGCCTCGGTTTCCTTGTCTATTAAACAGATTGTAAAGAGCCATAGCCTTGACATTGTTGGCTCAGCAGGGAACTTGGTTCCCAGGTTAAAACTGGGACAGCCACCTTCTGATCAGGATGGGGACTCAAGGTTTTCAAGTTGCTTCTCAATTCACAGTATTTTATAGAGAAACTAAGAGTGAAACTAAACCTTGAAGTCTGTAGAATTTAGATAGAATTTAAACAGAAGAAAAAATCTGTGGGAGATGAAATAGATTAATTATAAGACACAAATGGATAGGTGGAGAAAATGAGTAGGTAAGGAAGAGACATGCTAAGGGACAAGGACTTAGCAAACCAGTCGTGGGGATTCATTAAAGGTTTTTGAGAAAAGGAGGTTATAAATTCTGTGGAGACTCGGGGGGAGCAAGATGGCGATGGAGTAGGCGGACGTACCAACTTCCAACTCCCAGAACCAAAGTGGATTACAACTCAATTTTAAGAACCATCACCTGTATAAACCAACTTTCAACAAAACTAAGTGGACTCTTCAACCAAGGAACACAGAAGAAGCCACATTGAGACTGGTAGGAATAGCGAAAACGCGAAGAGGGCTGCCCAGCTCCCCGGAGCAAACGGCAGCCCGGAGAGACCCGTGTGGCGGGAGGAGAGTTTGGCGGAGAGGGAGGGACCTGGGTCCCAGGAACCAAGCCCCAGCCTGCAGTCTCAGAGCCTAGAAAGGCGTTTGGGCAGTTTTGAGCTGTGAAACAAGTGAGGGAGCTCCCAGGCCTACAGTGTGGAGTATTGGGTCCCTTCCTACTCTGCTGAGGGCTGCTTAAGGTTTTGGGGCGGCAGGACGCTGAAAGGCGGTTCTGTCGGCGTGGGCAGAGGCCAAGCCGGTGGGAGATCGGTCTAGCCCAGAGGGTCAGAGGGGACCGAGAAAGCGGTCCGGAAGCTGCGGGCCCGCCTTTAATCCCACTTACGGGGACAAAGCGGGAGGCCAGGAACGGGCAGGCCCTGCGCAAGCCGGCCCTGACCGCGGGGACCGGGCTGGGACCAGGGACGGGCAGGGGCTGTGGCTGAGCTGACGTTACCAGTCCCCCACTCCCCCATCCCAACCCCCCCGGGCCGGAGAAACCGCGGTTGGCCAGTATACGTGCGCGAGCGGGCTCCGAGCGCGGGAACGGGGTGGACCCCGAGACAAGTGGAGGCTCGCAGCTGAGCCCACGCTACTGTCCGCGCCCGGCCGGAGAAACCCCGGATACCATTCATACGTGCACGAGCGGGCTCCGAACGCGGGGGCGGGGTAGAGTCCGGGACGAGCGGAAGTACGCAGCTCGGCGGAAGCCAGCAAACACGCCCGCCCCAATAAACCTTGGTTTCTGGCACTGCGCAGTAGGGCCTTGGCCTCGAGGGCGGGGCTAAAGCTCCGGACGGGCAAAAGCTTACAGCTGAGAGCACGTCAAAAGCCCTGCCTAACCCGCGGAACTGTAGCGAGCAGGCTCCGACTGCTGGTTCTGGGCGGAAGTCCGGAAATAGGCTGGGTCCACAGCTGAGCAAAGGTGCTCACCTCTACCCTTGGTGCTAATCTTGTGGCTTTAGTCACAGCCCCTCCCACGGAGGAGAGGCAGAAATCATAGCAAAAACCACAGTGGGCCGGCGCTGGCAACGCTCATACCCAACCACCCTAGGCACCGGCAGAGGAGGTGGGGGGCCTGCAGATAGACCACACCTAGAGAACACAAAGGCAACACCTACTGGACGCCAGTGGCCACAATTCGCTTATACACAGAAAAAATGGGCAGGCAGAGGAATGCAAACCAAATGAATCAAGAGAAATCCCCAGAGAAGGACCTGAATGAACCAGATATAACCAAATTACCAGAAGCAGAATTTAGAATAATGATAGTTAGGATGTTCAAAGAAATTAGAGCAACAATGGATAGTCATTATGAACACCTAAATAAAGAGATAACAAGTATAAAAAATGAAATTGAAATAATAAAAAAGAATCAGACAGAAATGACAAATACAGTATCAGAACTGAAGACCACAATGGAAGGAATTAAAAGCAGGATGGATGACGCTGAGGATCGAATAAGCGAGTTAGAGGACACAATAAACAAAGGCACAGAAGCAGAGAAGAAAAAGGAAAAGAGACTTAAAAAATGTGAGGAAACTCTAAGGGAGCTTTGTGACAACATGAAGAGAAACAACATTCGCATCATAGGGGTGCCTGAAGAAGAGGAGAGAGGACAGGAAATGGAAACTTTGTTCAATCAAATCATAGCAGAAAACTTTCCTAAATTAAGGCTGGGAAACACTCCACACATTCAAGAAGCACACAGAACTCCATTAAGGAGAAACCCAAAAAAATCTACACCAAGACACATCATAGTTAAAATACCAAAGCTAATGGATAAAGAAAAAATTTTAAAAGCTGCTAGAGAAAAAAAGACTATCACCTACAAAGGAGCCCCCATAAGGATGACATCGGACTTCTCAACAGAAACACTTGAGGCCAGAAGGGAATGGCAAGAAATAATCAAAGTAATGCAGAACAAGAACCTACAACCAAGACTACTCTATCCAGCAAGGCTAACATTTAAAATTGAAGGAGAAATAAAGAGCTTCCCAGAAAAAGAAAGCCTGAAGGAATTCATAAAAACCAAACCAATTCTGCAAGAGATACTAAGGGGCCTCTTGTGAACAGTTTAAAGGGAGGAATGAATAGAGCAAAAGAAGAATACAGCTTTAAAGAATAAAATGGCAATAAACAACTACATATCAATAATAACCTTAAATGTAAATGGATTAAATGATCCAATCAAAAGACATAGGGTAGCTGCATGGATAAAGAAACAGGACCCATACATATGCTGTCTACAAGAGACACACCTTAAAACAAAAGATGCTCATAGACTGAAGGTAAAAGGATGGAAAAAAATATTTCATGCAAATGCAAATGAAAAAAAAGCAGGGGTAGCAATACTTATATCAGACAAAATGGACTTTAAAACAAAGGCTGTAGTAAGAGATAAAGGAGGACACTACATAATGATAAAGGGAACAATTCAACAGAAAGATATAACTATTGTAAATATCTATGCACCAAATATAGGAGCCCCGACATACATAAAGCAGACTTTGATGGATATAAAGGGCTAGATTAACAGCAATACTATCATAGTAGGGGATTTCAATACCCCTCTAACAACACTGGATAGATCCTCAAGAAAGAAAATTAATAAAGAAACAGCAGACTTAAAGGATACACTAGATCAACTTGATTTAATAGATATCTTCAGAACTTTTCACCCTAAAGCAGTAGAATATACATTCTTCTCAAGCACTCATGGTACGTTTTCTAGGATAGACCACATGTTAGGACACAAAAATGGTCTCAATAAATTTAAGAAGATTGAAATCATATCAAGCATTTTCTCTGATCACAATGCCATGAAACTAGAAATTAACCACAAAAGAAAAAATGAAAAATACTCAAACACTTGGAAACTAAATAGCATGTTATTAAATAATGAATGGATTAACAATGAGATCAAAGAAGAAATAAAAAGGTTTCTAGAAACAAATGATAATGAGCATACATCAACTCAAAATTTATGGGACACAGCAAAAGCAGTTCTGAGAGGGAAGTTTATTGCACTACAGGCATATCATAAGAAGCTAGAAAAAGCTCAAATAAGCAACCTGACCCTGCATCTAAAAGAACTAGAAAAACAACAACAAATAAAACCCAAGACAAGTAGAAGGAAGGAAATAATAAAGGTCAGAGCAGAAATAAATGACATAGAGGCTAAGGAAACAATACAGAGGATCAATGAAACAAGAAGCTGGTTCTTTGAAAAGGTAAACAAGATTGATGAACCTTTAACTAGACTCACCAAGAAAAAAAGAGAGAGGACTCAAATAAATAAAATTAGAAAGGACAGTGGGGAAATAACAACTGACACAACAGAAATACAAAGCATTGTAAGAAAATACTATGAAGAACTATATGCCAAAAAATTAGACAATCTTCGTGAAATGGACAAATTTCTTGAATCATATAACCTTCCAAAAATTAATCTGGAAGAATCAGAACACCTAAACAGACCAATTACAGCAAATGAGATCGAAACAGTTATCAAAAAACTCCCAAAAAAGAAAAGTCCTGGGCCTGATGGCTTCACAAGTGAATTCTATCAAAAATTCAAAGAAGAACTAATTCCTATTCTCCTCAAGCTATTTCAAAAAATTCAAGAGGAAGGAAGACTTCCAAACTCCTTTTATGAGGCGAGCATAATTCTGATCCCAAAACCGGGGAAAGACAACACAAAGAAAGAAAATTATAGGCCTATATCCCTGATGAATTTAGACGCTAAAATTCTCAACAAAATATTAGCCAACCGGATCCAGCAATATATGAAAAAAATCATACACCACGATCAAGTGGGATTTATTCTGGAGAGGCAAGGCTGGTTCAATATTCGCAAATCAATCAATGTGATTCATCACATAAACAAAAGGAAGGACAAAAATCACATGATAATTTCAATAGATGCAGAAAAGGCATTTGATAAAATCCAGCACCCATTCATGCTCAAAACTCTCAGTAAAGTGGGAATACAGGGATCATTCTTTAACATGATAAAGGCCATCTACGATAAACCGACAGCAAACATCATACTAAATGGACAAAGATTAAAAGCAATCCCCTTAAGATCAGGAACCAGGCAGGGTTGCCCACTTTCACCACTCTTATTCAACATAGTTCTGGAAGTCCTAGCTACAGCAATCAGACAAGAAGAAGAAATAAAAGGCATACAAATTGGAAAAGAAGAAGTAAAACTGTCATTATTTGCAGATGATATGATATTGTATATTGAAAACCCTAAAGTCTCAGTCAAAAAACTACTGGACCTTATAAATGATTTCAGCAAGGTGGCAGGATATAAAATTAATACTCAGAAATCAGAGGCATTTCTATACACCAACAATGAAATATCAGCAAAAGAAATTAAGGAAACAATCCCCTTCACTATTGCAGCCAAAAAAATAAAGTACCTAGGAGTAAATTTAACCAAGGAGGTTAAGGACTTGTACTCGGAAAATTATAGAACATTGATAAAAGAAATCAAAGAAGATACAAACAAGTGGAAGCACATACCGTGCTCATGGCTAGGAAGAATAAACATCATTAAAATGTCTATATTACCCAAAGCAATTTATAAATTCAATGCAATACCAATTAAAATACCAATGACATACTTCAAAGATATAGAACACATATTCCAAAAATTTATATGGAACCAAAAAAGAACACGAATAGCCTCAGCAACCTTAAAAAGAAAAAATAAAGCAGGAGGTATCACTCTTCCTGATATCAAGGTTTACTACAAGGCCATTATACTCAAGACAGCCTGGTACTGGCATAAGAACAGGCACATAGACCAATGGAACAGAACAGAGAACCCAGAAATAAACCCACAGCTTTATGGACAACTGATATTTGACAAAGGAGGAAAGAACATACAATGGAGTAAAGACAGCCTCTTTAACAAATGGTGTTGGGAAAACTGGACATCTACCTGCAAAAAAATGAAGCTAGACCATCAACTTACACCATTCACAAAAACAAACTCAAAATGGATAAAAGACTTAAATGTAAGCCGTGAAACCATAAGCATCTTAGAAGAAAACATAGGCAGCAAGCTCTCCGACATCTGTAGCAGCGGTATATTTGCCGATTTATCTTCATGGGCAACTGAAATAAAAGGCAAGATAAACAAATGGGACTATATCAAACTAAAAAGTTTTTGCACAGCTAAAGACAATAGGAACAGAATAAAAAGACAAACCACACAATGGGAGAACATATTCGGCAGCACATCTGATAAGGGGTTAATAACTAAAATTTATAAAGAACTTATAAAACACAACACCAGGAAGACAAACAACCCAATCAAAAAATGGGCAAAAGAAATGAATAGAAATTTCTCCAAAGAGGACATACAGATGGCCAATAGGCATATGAAAAAATGCTCAACATCACTAATCATTAGAGAAATGCAAATTAAAACCACAATGAGATATCACCTCACACCAGTCAGAATGGCACTTATCAGCAAAACAACACAGAATAAGTGCTGGCGAGGATGTGGAGAAAAGGGAACCCTTCTGCACTGCTGGTGGGAATGCAGACTGGTGCAGCCACTGTGGAAAACAGTTTGGAGATTCCTCAGAAAATTAAAAATCGAACTGCCTTTTGACCCAGCTATCCCACTTTTAGGAATATACCCTAAGAACACCATAGCACTGTTCGAAAAGAAGAAATGCGCCCCCATGTTCGTGGCAGCATTGTTCACAATAGCGAAGATCTGGAACCAGCCCAAGTGTCCGTCAGAAGACGAGTGGATTAAAAAGCTATGGTACATATATACTATGGAATACTACTCAGCCATAAGAAACGATGACATCGGAGCATTTATAACAAAATGGATGTACCTTGATAACATTATACGGAGTGAAATAAGTAAATCAGAAAAAAAGAAAAACTGAAAACAGCACGATTACATACATAGGTGGGACATGAAAGTGAGGGTATGAGACATGGACAAGAGAGTGGTGGTTATGGGATGGGGGGAGGGAGGGAAGAGTGGGATAGGGAGGAGGGGAGGGACACAGGGAAAACCAGATTGAAGGTGACAGAGGACAATTTGACTTTTGGTGATGGGTATGCAACACGATTGAAGGATAAGATAACCTGGAGATGTTTTCATTGTATATATGTACCCTGATTTATTGATGTCACCCCATTAGAATTAATAATAATAAAATATATATTAAAAAAAAAAAAAATTCTGTGGAGACTCAAAATGTGTCTGTTTTGGCCATTGTATGTATATCTAAATTTATATCTATGTATTATGTATTATCTATTTATCTTCATTCAGGCATTGTAATTTTCTTTTTTATTCAGTGAGAGGAACGGTAGCAGAGAGACAGGCTCCCGCAAGCACCCCAACTGGGATCTGTCCAGCAATACCACTAGGGGACAATGCTCTGCCCTTCTGGGGCTGCTGCTCCATTGCTCAGCAACTGAGCTCTGCTTGGTGCCTGAGGGGCAGAAGCCATGGAGCCATCCTCAGTGCCAGGGCCAACTCTCTCCAATTGAGCCATGGCTGCAGGAGGAGGAGGAGGAAGAGGAGAGAGAGAGAGAGAGAGAGACAGAGAAGTGAGAGGGAGAGGGGTAGAGAAGCAGATGGGTGCTTCTCCTGTGTGCCCTGACTGGGAATCGAACCTGGGATATTCACACACTGGGCCAACACTCTACCACTAAGCCAATTAGTCAGGGCTTCATTCATGCATTGTAATGTGTAAGACATATATGTATATATAAACATATTTTTAATTCTTTAATTATATAAATAGTACTTGAACTGATTCTTGTGAAAAGACAATAAAGAAGTATATAAAGCAAAAAATGGAAATTCCTCTTCACTAAAACCCCCAATTCCACTCTCTTCCCCAGATATAATTGCAGCTGTGAATTTGGTGTGTGACCTTCCAGATAGTTTTCTCTGGGATTACAAAAATGTATTTCTTTACACTAACACTTAGGTCTTATTTTTTTATATAATGAGGCTACACTCTACTTATTGTGTTGCAATATTCCTTCCTCACTTCATATATCTTGAGAATCTTTTAATTTTAACATATATATAAAGCTTCCTGATTTTTTTTAAATTTAAGAGTAGTATTCCATAATATGAATGTATGATGATTTACAATAATTTGCTGATTATATGTTATCAACACATCACCAATAACCCCTCTTCTTGATACTGCATTTCTGAGAATCCTCTTGCCAAATGGTTCCAGGTAGGATTTGCTGATAAGAGACACTCAGGATGTTTGAAAGCTGAACTGGAAGTATAGACTAGTATGCTCAGGGGCAGCTGCAGCAAGAGGAGGAGGTAGGTGTGCACTTTGCAGTGGTTTTAGGGGAATGAGCCTTTGTAAACCAACCATTTCACTGCTGCAGACTAAAACAGTTGGCCACAGATTCCTGGTTATTCTTGAGATGTTCAGAGGCTTCCAGGTGAGCTTCTGGGAACCACCTGCTTCAGCAATGCAGGTTGAGATGATCAGGGTGTCTGAAATTGTTGTACAGAGATGCACAGGAGAACTACATGTGAGGTGAGGGACATGAGGGGCTGTAGGTACAAATCAAAAGACAAAGAGGAAAATTCACCAGAGTTTCCATGCCACATCTAATATACTGTGTGAAGCTTCTGTGATTTTATATGCTGGTATCTAAAAAGGATAAGAACAAATGGTTTTATTTATACATTGGTCCCATATTTATTCTGGGAAAACAAAAGTAGATGGAAGGATTTTGACGGGCTAATATCTGATAGAACAGTATCTGTGCCTTTTCCCTCATTTTAGGGTTGCTGCCTCATTAGCTTTTCTTCTCATGGGGCTCTATTACCATTACTGGCTCAAAGTGTGTGAAATTTTAACAGGGACAAGTGCTAAGTCATTATATTTGTAGGAGAATCCAGACATTGGAGTCAATAGCTATGTCCTGTGTTACAGATCATTGGGTCCCAAATCAACTTTCCCAAGCCTCCCAGGGAGGGGAAACCCTGCTATTTTGGAAATGTGTCTTGTGTTTTGTAATTAAAACAAATGAGTACCTTCTGTCTCCAACGGTTTTAAACAGTAGTGAACACAGCCTGGGTGCTCACGCTTGCCTATGTACATACCTACATACACTTTATTTTGGCCTGAGGTTTTTTTCTGACAACGTTATCACCTGAATCAAGAAAATAGCTGATTGATTAAGCTAGAGAAAATAATTTCTCTGTAGGAATTTAATCCTGAAATGTCTATGCAGACTTTCTAGAATTATTATGTTAGTGTAGAGAATTAAAACCAGAGACCTCCAACTTAAGTAGTCTTTCTTCAGTGGTTAAATGGATTCTGCCTACATATGAAATATTACACAGTGCTATAGGAAACCAATAACTTTGAAAGAGTTAAATAAAAAACCCATAAAGTTTCCAAGCATCTAAATCAATCCAAATAAAAACAATAAACATATTGGAAAGTTTTTCAGAGAAAAATGAGTTTAGAAATAATAAGAAATGGAATAAAAATAAAACAATCTTTTTCTGTCTCACTTTTGAAAAAAATTTCTAATTGTTAAAATAATACCTGTTTAAGAAGCACTTCCGCCTGACCCAGTGGTGGCACAGTGGATAGAGCGTCAGATTGGGATGTGGAGGACCCAGGTTCAGGACCCTGAGATCGCCAGCTTGAGCGCGGACCCATCTGGTTTAAGCAAAGCTCACCAGCTTAGACCCAAGGTCGCTGGCTCAAGCAAGGGGTCACTCAGTCTGCTGAAGGCCCGTGGTCAAGGCACATGTGAGAAAGCAATCATTGAACAAGTAAGGAGTCACAACAAAAAACTGATGATTGATGCTTCTCATCTCTCTCCATTCCTGTCTGTCTGTCCCTGTCTATCCCTCTCTCTGACTCTCTCTATGTCTCTGTAAATAAAAAAGAAAGAAAGAAAGAAAGAAAGAAAGAAAGAAAGAAAGAAAGAAAGAAAGAAAGAAAGAAAGAAAGAAAGAAAGAAGCACTAGGACCAGATGGTCTTACAGGTGACATTAAAAAGAATGTTCTAAGAATGTGTAACTCCTACAACACAAAAATTGTCTTAGAATATAAAAAAAGAGAGAGAACATTTCAGCTCAGTTTTAAAGTTAGCCTGACACTGACTCTGAAGCCAAACATAGATGCTCTTACTTCTCTTTAGAGAAAATAAATCTTTTGCCTTTACCAAGACCAGACACAAAAGAAAAGTAGCAGACTAATTTCACTTATTAATGCTGATACAAAAATCCTAAATAAATTAGTTGGCAAATCAAATCTTAAATAAGATATTGGCAAATCAAAACCAGTAGTGGGTAAAAGAACATTACATCATAACTAAGTAGGGTTTAAAAATGTAAAACTACAGTTAAAATTTTTTTTTAATCTTTTAATGTTACTGTGCTAATGGATTAAAGGATAGAGGTTACATGAAGATATCACAAATACTCAAATGCATTTGCTAAAATTGAGCAGCCATTTCTCATTTTAAAAAAGGCAAAAATTTATTAATTAGGAATAGGAACAACTACCAGAAAATAGCAGAAAACTTCATGACAAAATATTAGATATAACAGCAGTCACCTTAACCAGTATTCTTATTCTTATTCTTATTATAGCCTGAGATATTAAGATATCCTAAAATATCAATTATATCTTAAGATAACTTATCCTAAGATATCTAAGTATGATATTAGTTTCTATGATAGCCTACAATTCTGTATTTTTTTCCTTTTTTAATCCTTCCTTCTCCTATGATTAAGGGAAGTGGTTTAATATTTCTTTGGCTCCAGGAATATAGAAAAATTTGTGGGAGAAGATTATATTATTGCTTTCTACTCTTCACTCCTCCTTCCTGTAAAAACATTAAACTTCCTGCTTGTTGCCATGGACTTTCAGTGACTGCTCTGAGAGAAGGAATATGCAGCCCTTTCCCCTTGACACAGGGCTTGGCCATGTAGCTTGCTTTGGCCATTAGAATGAGAGTGCGAATGACTTAGACCACATTTAAACAGAAGCCCTTTGCCATGAGAACAGCATGGTACAAATAAGGACTTCTTCTCCAACCTGCAGTCATCGTACTGTTACCTCCACAACATGATGTTTAGAGATACAAGTCTATGTCCTGTTCTTCCCTCCTATGACCAGCAACAGGATTCTTTCTTGGGAAACATTGTTCCATGAAATGAGAGTTTAATTCTTTTTTTATGAATGTGCAGATTTGCCTCCTATCACATCCTTGATATCAAATTTGATTCTTCTTTGAGTCCTTAAAATCTTAGCTTCCCTTTCTGCTTCCTTCTCGGATGACTCCTTTCACCCTCCCAGAAATACTCAACATTCTCAAATGAGCTGGAGCAGAGAAGGGAGGGTGAAGGAATACCATAGTGACAACCAGACAAGTTCCTGCCATCATAGAGCTTACATTCTAGTGCAGAAGACAAAAAGGAAACAATAAACAAGTAAAAATATAACACAATGTCAAGGATAACTGTGTAGAAGAATAAATCAAGTAAGGAGAACAAGGATGGCAGGGAGTTTTACCTTAGCTGTCTAGTCTGGAGTGATGGGTGGTATAACATACTTGGACACAGGGCCTCTCAGCTCCACCCATGACTTTGGCTACACCACGTGATGTCACTAGTTAGCACTCCTCAGCACTCACCACTGTCAGCTCCTCTAGCACAGTCAGTCCCTGTCCCACCTGAGAATAGCCTCCTCGATTCTACTTGTCACTTTGAAAACTTGAATGGGCTCCTTTCTCAACTGTAGTCCAAGGTATCAGTTACTGAATGCAGGATTTGCTTGTCATGTCATTTTAAAGTATTTCTCTTTATGCCTCAGATTTAGAATGGAACTCAAGAGGGTGCTGGGGAAAAAATAAGTGGGAAGAAATCGTTTTATGAATTGGAAAGACGGTACCCAAAAACATCCTGGACCATGCCTTCATTCACAACGTGGCCCCTGTGATTGGGATTCATTGACAACAGGAAGCAGGCTGATAAGAAACAAGTGTGATTAATCTGTAATATTTTATTTATTTTTAAAAAGAAATACTAGATACAAATGTGACTGTGGGGCTGCTGTGTTAGGCTTGCTGGCTGGTTTAACAGCCCGCAAGTCCTTTGCCTGATTATTACGTGAGCACGTGGCAGAGGCACGTGTATATGGCCTATATAAGGTCATGGGTGCTTGCGCTCCAGAGAGATGGGAGATTGCCTGCCCCCCACTGTGAGGGGCCATTTTGCTGTCTGTTCACCTGAGAGGCGGTTTCCTCTGCCTGTGTGTTTGACCTCTGTGGTGAGACTCTATTAAACAGAATTGCCCAACCCTTTCCAGCTCAACAGTTTTCCTATCGTCTGCCGGAATCCAGTGTGGACCTGCCTGGCCTCAGCCCCCGCATTACACTGACCAAACTTAAGAATTACTAACTTTGCATAGTAGAAAGGTGGGTATTTATTATGACCCCTTTTGCATTTTGAAATTTTGTTAAAAAATTCTTAAGGAAAAAGAAGAATGTAAGATTTAGGGTTCAAAATATTTTGGTTCCTGCCCTAGCACTCCCCTTTCCTGGCTGTGTGTCCTTGAGCAAATGACTAAAATTCTCTAAGCCACAGTTTCTTTGACTGCCACGTAATGACATGAAGGCTCATTGGTTAGGGTGTGATGGGTATCAAGTGAGAAAATGTAGTCAGAGGACCCAGCATTGGGCTGAGATGGGTCAGTGCCTAATATAAGGTGGCCACATGGCTACTCTGTGGTTTCCTCAAGTGTGTTTGCAAGACACTGATACTATAAGATGTCCCCAAGTAAAGGACTCCCTGGTCAAAACAGTTTGAGAGACTCTACACATTACATTCCCTTCTTGGGGACTCAGGGTAACAACATTAAAATACAAATCGAACTAAGAATTTCAGTGAAAATTTTTGGGTTTTTTTTTTCTTTATTTTTATTTAAATTCATGTCTTCCAGATTTTGAGTGTGAAACACTGGCCTGCAATTCTCTCCTGAAAGGAACGAGCAAGGAGATACCAGGAGTTCCTAAATCTGGTGAGAGGGGTCACTCCTCTTGTCCTTGGTGATCGTGGTCAAAGGTGTGGTGGGACAGCAAGTAAGTTCTTCTCTCCACGGCGACATGTGGCCAACCGGGGTGGGGGGGGCCGTGACACAAGGCTGCACCTGACGTAGGGTCACCCACAAAAGCTTTGAAGTCTACTGAGGGAGACCCACTACTAAATATACTCCTCACAAAAATTAGGGGATATTTCAAAATGAATATGAAGCGATAATAAAAGGGAAGCATTTGATTATTTTTCATTAATAAAACAAGAACATCAAAAAAGCCAATGACAAGTCAAAGAAAGTTGCTCAATTATGCAAATGAGATGCAAAACCAACTTTTATTTCATTGGTGAAAATGCACTATACAAAAGGCTGAAACTGCTCGCGTATCTGCATGTTCCCTCATCCCCTAATTTTTGTGAGCAGTTGGAAAGCTAATCCTGGTATTGTTCTAGTTGGAAAGCTATGAGACTTTTTGAAGATCCCACAAAAAACAAAAAAACCACATTTTTTGGATGGCTATGTATTTCTAGTTACTACCGATTACCCAACAGGTGAGAAATAGCTTCAACCCAAAGGCCATGTTTATTGTGCCCTGTTTCTCAGGAAAGATAACTGTTAATAACAGCCCCCCCCCACTAGTGCTATTAGCCGGGTGCCACTCATTCTGAAAAGGCCAAGTATAGATGGGTGTCAAGCTTGGAACTCATTTTTATGACCTGTTTGTGTACTTACAAGTTTTCCCATGAAGAGGCTACGCCTTCCCTGCTCTGGGTAATGTATCCGGGAAGAAGGCATGGGCCAGGGAGTTGAGCAGCAGCTAAAAGGAGCTGAGTTATTACTGGCAGAGGGTACAGGGCCCATCCACTGGGTGTGACCTCTGAGGAGGCAGACAGACCTCCAGAATCGAAGACAGCATGCCTCTGAAGAGGATGAGCAGGCCAGGAGAAAAGCAACACACCCTGCAGCCCAGACAGGAAAGGGACGCCAGCAGTAATACTCCTTCCCAGAAAGGAGGTTTCTTCCCTTTATTCTTTTTTTGGATATTTTAAATTTTATTTTAAAAATTTAATTTAATGGGGTGACATTGATCAAGAAGAGTACCTAGGTTTCAGGTGAACATTTCTTTTTTTTTTCAGGTGAACATTTCTATAGCATTTAAACTGTTGATTATGTTGTATACCCATCACTCAAAGTCAAATCATTTTCTGTCACCATATATAATAAGTCCCTTATCACTCCCTTCCACGTATCTGTCTTTTGTAAAAAAAGGCAAAGTAGAGAGCATGGATGGAGTGGATGGGACTTGTCCTAGTTAGGAATTGGAGTCAGGTGACTGTGGAACAGGGAGCATAATACTAACCCCAATGGTTGTCACTCAGACTAGATAAGAGTAAATTGAAAATCTTAGCCTCGTACATGGCCTATGAGAAGGGCACTATTTATGGTGCACGCAATTGAGATCACGATAGTAGAAAACTTAACTGTTGGTCCCATGTCATATGCTGGCCACATTTTCCCTGCTTTTCCCAAGGGGGCCTGGGTCCCAGCTGGCACTGGGCTGAAGCACGCTCATTGTAAGTGAATCTAAGGTCTGGTCCTGCTGGGTAAAGAATAATTGCTATGCAGACACTCTGAAACATACTCTGGGAATCAAACATCTGGTTTGGAAGGTGGCCTTGTAGGCCAGCCCCCTGTAGACTAGGGTAGGAGAGAAAAACAGGAAGTTTTATTCATCTTACTTTCTTGATTTTTCAAGTGACAGTCTCCAGCTGTTTATATCAACTTTGTTTTTCCTGAAGAAAAGAGAGAGAGCCACTGTAAAGCACCATCAGTCACAGTCTTTCCATGAAGTAGCCCTTTGTGGAAAATCAGAGTATTCTTTTACTTGGCTAGCTCATCTTTTATTTTTCTCTTCTTCTCCCAAAGCAAATATCTTTTCCCTGGCTTCTTTTCAGGACTAAATAAGTTGTGGAGAAGGAGAAGAGACAAGAACTTTAGGGAGGAGAAGATGAGGAGGCAGGAATAGGAGGAAAACCCTGGAGAGGAGGAAAGAAAGAGAGTTCATGCCTCTGAAATTTAAGATGTTTCCAGAGTCCAAGGACTGCCACCTGGTGAATCTTTAGTCAGTGGGGCACCACAGATGGGGCTAATTGTCCTCAGAACTGAAGAGGAATGAGGGGAAAGCAGCCCTCAAAGCAAAAGCAGAGTAAAGACTGTTGTTGTATTTCTTGAATATAAATGATCTTTAAGATATTGCCCCGAGGTTAACCAAACAGCAGTGCAAACATTTCAAGTGGCATTTCCTAATCTGCCTGTTGCTCTTGCCCTTCTAGAGTAGGGGTAAATCAAATGGTTTCTGGCCCTCAACCACAGGGTCTCAACCCCCAGCTGGGCTACTTGCAACCTTGGTGACCTGGGATGAGTCACTTAACTCTCTGGGTCTCAATTTTTTTTTGTCTGTAAAATGGGGATGATGATGATGATATGCATGTCTTTTATTTGGTTGTTGCTCAGTAGTATCCTTTATAATAAACAAGTACTAGTGATTGAATCACTGTCTTGAGTTCTATAAGCTGTTCTAACAAATTATCAAATCCTAGGAAGTGGTTGTGGGAACCCCCGATTTATAGCCAGTTGGTGAGAAGCTCCGGTGACAACCTGGTACTTAAAGTTGGCATCTGAAGTAGGAGGCAGTCTTAGGGAACTCAACCCTTGATCTGTAGGGGTCTGCACTAATTCCTAGTGGTTAGCATCATAATTCAACTGAATGTCATCCAGTTGGTGTCTGGAGAATTAGAGAATTGGCTGGTGTTAGAAAAGCCCACATAGTTGGTGGGAGAAGTGTGGAAACTAAGAGACACAAAAGTTTTTCTTTAAATATAGTTGGCATTGTATACTGCTCACAAACATTAGCGGATATTTTAAAATGAATATGAAGCTATAAAATATCCCCTAATGTTTGTGAGCAGTATATTATAAGCCTTTGGGGACCATATTAAAATGTGCCTTTTAGGGACTTACAACATTGTAAGCAAGACCAGATAAATAGTTGTGTAACTGAGGAAAAGGCAGAAATGATTGGGACCACTTAGAATGACTCGTTTAATTTGGCCAATTGTCTTCAAAGAGGTCCACTCAAGGAGGGACATCAGAGCCTGAACAGCCCGTTTGTGAAAAGGTGGAGCCTGAGGTTCGAAAAAGCAAAGGTTTCTTTTCCAAGGGGGATGTTTACTTTTGCTTTGACTTCCCCTTAGGACCTGACTCAGTATTATTCTTTTATTCCTCCCTCCTTGTATATAATGTTTCAGTAAAGGGTCAAACTCTGGCCCCATCCCCCTGACACCAATGAAGGAAAGAACAAGGGGAAAACTTGGACCTCGAGGAGTCCAAGGAGACCCCACGTAACTAGGAAATGTGCCATTTGCATTTATTTATTTTATATATGTCTTTGAATTCTTCAAGATCCTCAAGGACTTTGGTTTGGCAGACTCTGGGCACATCAAGAGAAAGTTTATATGGTCCAGCATTTGGTTGGCTACTTTTCCTGATCTTTTTGCTCTCCTTCCTGAGACCTATTTTGAGTTGTAGACAAACACAAGTGGACATTTGGGAATTTGGCATCAGGATGGATTCCAGGAATTAGGTGAAAGTTAAAATGGACGAAATGTTAAAAAAGGATGAGCCATTAGTCTTGATGGCAGGCACATGCCTCATTAAAGAAGAAACTATTTTACAGATGAAACTGCCCCAGTAGTAAGGAAGATGCAGTACCTGGAGATGAAATTAAATTAAAGCCGAGCACAACTACTTCTTAAAATGATTTTTTAAAAAAATAATGAGAAAGTCCTTGGAGGTATTTTCTGTATGAAAGACATTATGTTGTATTTAGTGTAAGTCGTGTAAGCAGAAGGATTGTTATGTCTACAGGTTATTTCCTTCTCCCCAAACATTTGCACACTGTCATTATACTAATCTTCCAGAAAGTTGACTTCCATTTTAACATGACAGAAATTATTCGCTCCACTCGCTCAATACAGATTTGAGAAACCAGAACGTGGAAGGGTGCTTTGGCCAAGGCACACGACTACTTCATGAACTAGAGCCCAGATCAGTGCATTTCCAGGTGAAACTATATACTTCCTGAAGACAGAGACATTGAGAGGCAGTAGAAGGGAGGAGGAGGAAGGGAGGTGGAGAGGAGCTAGAAACCAAAAGATCTGAGTTAACACTCAGGTTCTGCCATTCCTTAGCTGCATTTTTGGTAGTCTAAAATCCTTAGCCTGGAAATTAATTTCCATCACAGTCTAATCTCAACTTCTTTTTCCCACCACCTCCCAACGAACTCTCAATTCAAGCAATGCCTATTTATTGCCCTACAGATCATCTCCCATGTCCCTCTCCCTGCTTTTGCTCATTCAGTTCTCCCAGCATTTCTTCTTCTCCATCTTCTAGAATCTTCATCCTCTGAGACCCGACTCAAGTGTCCCATATCCAGTATGTTCTCCGGTAGTCCCCCAAAGCACCAAAACCTCTAACTTCCGCTGCATTTTTATGGAAGACCTGAACAGACACCATGTCAATTTCTTACCTGATCTACATCGGCCTTGTGACCTTCAGAGATGCTCTAGAAAGTTTATTGCATCTGAGTGTCTGGAGGGGTATTAGTATTCTCTATTCGTGCTAACATAGAGGAACAATCAGGATTATTCAAGAAAGGGCCACTGGGCTCCTTCTGGGTTGCTTGCCAAGAATGTGTGTGTGTGTGTGTGTGTGTGTGTGTGTGTGTGTGTGTATTTCATTGTTTTTCTATTACTCAAGACTAATAATAATAACAGCATTTTTGTCAATCATCTTTGTTTTTAATAAAAGAATGAAAGTACTGTGAAGTCTCTCATATAGATGCTCTGAATGCCATTCCCATCATTACCATGAGTTTGTTGTATATTCTTATAGTTGTATTTTATAGTTTTACATAAATATATGTGTATCCATTAGCAACATGTTTACCACATGTACCTTTGGCAGTTACATAAATGTCATCAGAGCAGAGGTATCTTTCTCAGAGCCTGTCTTCCTCACCATCTTGGTTTTTACCAGTTGTCACCTCATGCGGCTTCACACAGCAATGTGGTGATGGGGACACGTGGACAGATTGAGGCTGTTCTTAGATGGCTGTAACCACTGAGTGGTGAAACTGGTTTTGCTGCAGCCTGCCATCCCACTGGGGCTCTGCCCACCTGGGCCAGTAGGGCCCTTTAACCTGTGGACACGTGTGTTACTGCTTGTGTGTTACTGGTGTTTGTGCACAGGTGACTTGAAAATTCTCCAATTCAATAGGATACTACTGATCAAGGTTGAAAAAGGCTTGTTATTTATTGCAGGGTCATCTTGTGCAAAAATCTTTGCAGACTTAAACCTGTTTCTATGATGTCACTGTGGTTCCATTTGCAACTTTTATCTGTAAGGCAGGTGCTATGAGGAATAAAATGGCCAGATGTGAGTCTGGATTCCAGTAAACAAACAACTTCCAGAAGTATAAAATCTATTTTTTACTGATTCATTGGTTTCAGTTACAGTTCTTAGGGTGATTTTTTCCCCTTATTAACAAGTCATGCTTCAGTACTAAAAATGTTTTCTCAAGAAATAGTGAGCTGTTGCAGTGTGTCCCTTTCCTTCCAAAGTTGCCGGGCAGTTGTGGGAAGGCTGCAGCCTGCCTCAGGTGGGCTGGCTCCTGGCCCCACTGGACAGCAGCCATCTTATTTTCCAGGGCAACTGTCAGCTCACTCTAGGATCCAAAATATGATTAGTCATGAACTGTCCTTGCTGGAATTCTGTTTGTTTGATTCCAAAGCTTATTTTAAAAATATGTGATATCAACTTTCCCCCTAAAACCCGGAGCTAGTAACATTTAACTTGACACTTAATGTGTATCCATTAGCAATATAGAATTTACCATGTTTACGTTTAAAGATTACAGAAAATGCAAAGGTTGCAGAAAAAAATATGTAGAATGTAATCTATACTGGGTTAGGATTTTAAATGGTACATAAGGGAAATCACAAGAGTCATGTTCTCATTGGATCCAGCTTAAATAATGTGTAAAGTACAGCCTGGAAAAGTGACACTCAAAAATGTCAACAACAGGACCAGCACAGACACTGACCAGTGGAATGGACACCCTGGTAGTAAATGCCTAAGGGGGTGCAGTCATACCCATGGGCGCATGTGCACCTCTGCATGGCACAGGGTGACAGGGCACATCAGTGGTCTCAGTTAAGAAGGAGCATTCCCACCCCTAGGGGCACTGGGATGTCTAAATACATTATTTTATTGTCATGACTGGGGGTGGAGTTGCTACTGGCATCTATTGGGTAGAAGCCATAGATACTGCTAAACACCTTGCAAAGCCCAGGAGAGCCCCCTTCAACAAAATATTACCTGATTCAAAATATCAGTAGTGTTGTCGTTGAGATCACCACTGGTACATATGACTTTGTGTACAATGATGTGTTTGCATAAATGTACCATGCTCACAATAATATATAACCGAAGAACTCTAAACACACAGTCAGATACACTAGCATGGAGCCCACTACTGGTCAAGCTCATTGTTTCCCCGCTCTGCTCTCTGAGGCGTTTGCTCATAGAGCTGTTTGCTCTCCTGACTTTTCTATGTGTGTGCATGTGTGTGCTTGCTCTTACAGCTTCTTTCTTCAACTCTTACAGACTCTCGCATGCATCCAACTGGGATCCACCCGGAAAGCCCCCTAACCGGGTAATGCTCTGCCTGTCTGGGCTGCTGCTCCATTGCTCAGCAACCAAGCTATTTAGCGCCAGAAGCGAGGCCATGGAGCCATCCTCAGCGCCCCGGGACAACTTTGCTCATCCAAGTTATGGCTGCGGGAGAGGAAGAGAGAGAGAGAGAGAGAGAGAGAGATGAGGTGGGCAGAGAAGCAGATGATTGCTTCTTCTGTGTGCCCTGACTGGGAATCAAACCTGGGACTTCTGCATGCCAGGCAGCACTCTACCGCTGAGCCAACCAGCCAGGGCCGGAGTAGGGATCCTCAAACTTGTCTTTAGAGAGGAAACACCTAAAGGTCATGCAATATTTAGGGAACAACCTAAAATGTTGACATATTTATCTTAAAATACGTTTGTGCTTGATCAGTTGCTATATTTTCTTACAGTTTAGTTCTGAAGCTTTAAGAAAAATTTGAATAAAATCTTTAACATTGAAAAAGTGCATCCTATTAAGTCACTGTATTCATGAACCAGAGCAAACCCTATCTTAGGCAGCTATTTTTAATGAGAACAAACTGATGTAAAATACAAACATCCTGCAAAAATCTAATTTTAGATGTAATGAGCCAGAAAGTCACCAAATCCTACATATTCTACTAGAATGTAAATGCCCTGAAGGCAGGGATTTTTGACTATTTCCACCACCACTGGCTTCTCAATGCTCAGAACAAGACAGGCACATAATAGTTGCTCAATAAATATTTATTGAACAAATAAATTCTGCTTCCCTCAGGAGGCAGTGCGGTGTCTTGGAAAGAGCAGGGTCTTTGGGATTAGATATAATCCTTATAGAAATCAGATAGATGCTGACCCTGAACTTGCACCAACTCTGATAGTTGTAGAAATAACTGCTAAGTACCCAAGACCCCACACCTACTATTCTCCACTCTCTGAGCTACAAAGGACGAGGACTCCCTCAGGGATTTCTGGGAAAGCTTTCCCTCTGAATCAGCAGCTCTTTCAGAGAAAAAAAAATATTTTCCATATAAAACTTAAGGTATATTGTCCCCTCCTGATTTGAGTACAGTCTTTTGTAAATTCTCAAACTACTTGCAATGAACCAGATATTTTTGTTTTATAATTTTATCATCACAGAGTAATATTTTTATAAAATACAATAATCATGAATTATAAGCAAAATTAAATGAAAAAATATATATGGCCAAATTTTTTATTATTAGATTCAACAAATATAATATTAAAGTTCAATAAATGTAGCCAGAACAAACATAATATAGGAAAAAAAGAAAAAAAATCAACAAAACTATGAATGTTGTTAATTGAAAGAGTAGGTAATGGTAATTAAACAGATTTGCAAATAGACTTGTACATTTGTTTTCTGTGTTCATAATAGAGAAGTCATGATGAAATAACTCATATCACACATCTATATGCACACATAGAACAAACCCCATGTATATCAATTTTTAAAGTTTTAATATGAGCCAATGAGCTTGCTTCTTGCTGAATAATTTATGTCATTGAAGTTGTATTGTTGGCAAATGATCCTCATGGAGAATTATATATATCTAAATAATTTATGTTTTGTTTTCTTCACACCTATAGTAGAGAAACTAATCTCACAGAGGCATGTTAATAGGAATGAAAAAAAAAGAATTTTTAAAGCAATTTCAGAAAGCTCAAAATATTTATTTGAAAATTAAGCAAGTAAGGCAATAATTTCAAAACTTTCATCAGTAACCAGTTCACGCGTGTGCGCACGCACACACACACACACACACACCTTGGTTCATCTTAAGACCCTCCCCACCACCACCACCCAAGTCTAGCAGAACAAGAGCTCGGAGTCATAAATGAATCTGAGTTATGAAAAATGTACAGAGTTATATTTTCTTTACGCTGGAGTTTGTGAAACAACATCCATATCCATTCAATATTTCATATATTTAAAAAGTGACAAAATTATACCTTGAGAAACAAAATCGACCAGAGACAACTGTTTTATTTGAGTAAATCAGGAAACAACCCCTCTGAAATGGAGCATCTTCAAAAGACAGTCAGCTTTGGTAAAATGTCTTCCTTTATTTGAACCTCCTTTTTGTGTATTTAATATAAAGAAGAAACATATGTTCCAGAGAAAGATCTATTTTATAAAGCGTTAGATTGGGTCCACAGCCAGAGGGAACAGGGCAAGATGTAGCATGTGCAACAGCAAATGTGAGGGGCCTGTGGGTCTTCCCAGGCACTCTGAACACCTTCCTATAGTTCTGTTCAAAGCCCAGAAGAAGCCCCACTGCCAAGCATTGGAAAAAAGAGGGCAACATATACTGTTTTTCCATCATCTCTTTGGTTACAACTAAACTCACTTAGCTAACAATGGAAAAGTTAATTGAATGAGGTTCGCTCTCTTTAGAAGCTGACATGGCTATTTTTATCTTTTCTCATACAATAGCAATAAGGTCAACAAGGGATTTTATTCTGTTCAGTGACTTTTTCTTGAAGGAGTCCCAAGTTTAATAAAATGAAGAAATGTTTCTTCTAATCGACATAAAACTTTGTGTCTGTAAGTAATAAAATCTAGGAGAAACCACCTCTAATATTTTGTCTCCCAAGGCAGTTGATTAACAAACACATGAAGCTAACTGTAAAATTCAATGATGGGTTTACCAACAAGACAAAAGTCATTGCTGAATCTGCTGTAAGAAGTCATTAGTATAAGGCCAATAATGGCCCTGGTGGTCTAGGAGGAGGGAACAAAACATTTAAATACTCTTGGTTTACTTAAAGGAATTTGCAGATTCAAGTGCATTTCACTGGAGAATATTCACCCTCAGCATCTGTTTTATTATCCACTCGGAACCCATGTGAATACCTTGGCTAACCTCTTCCTTGTCTGCCTGGGTAACCACGCCAAAAACCGAGTTGAGTTTGGCCAAGAATGAAGCATTCTCTGCTCCATCAAGCATTTTTTTCCCATTGTCGTGAGGGAGCGCTCAAGTGGTATTCCAAAAGCACACGTGCAAAATGGAGTCATCTCTGCTGGTCAAGGCGACCCTTCCTGCCTCGTGCACTTTTGTAAGAGCCGCCTCTTCCTCCTGCAGGACTGGGCTGATTTACAGCTCCAGAGAGGAGCTCACCCTGCGTCTCGCTGGGTGGTCAACATTCGGGTTCAATTTTGAAATTCTTTTTTTTTTCTGCTGTCCTTGTAAACTAAACAGGATGAAACAAGTGTAATTAATTTGGATGTGTCTGGGCTTTAATTTTCACCCATCTGTACCTTGCAGCTTAAATTCAAAAACAATGAAGCCAGCAGTACTTGCTGTCTGGACTCTAGGAAGCTTCTGGAGGGCATGGGCTCATTTTATTCAATTTTGTATCTCTCATGTCCCTCAGTTAGTGCCTGGCACCTAGTAGGCCCTCACAAAATATTTCAATCATCTTTTTGTTCGTTTGTTTTTTACAGAGACTGAGAGAGAGTCAGAGAGAGGGATAGATAGGGACAGACAGGAACGGAGAGAGATGAGAAGCATCAATCATTAGTTTTTTGTTGTGACACCTTAGTTGTTCATTGATTGCTTTCTCATATGTGCCTTGACCGCGGGCCTTCAGCAGACCGAGCAACCCCTCGCTGGAGCCAGCGACCTTGGGTCCAAGCTGGTGAGCTTTGCTGAGACGAGATGAGCTCACGCTCAAGCTGGCGACCTCGGGGTCTCGAACCTGGGTCCTCCACATCCCAGTCCGACGCTCTATCCACTGCACCACCACCTGGTCAGGCAATATTTCAGTCATTTTTATCCATTCTTTTAAACAACAGATATTTACTATGTTCCCAGCACTGTCAATCAATTGATAAATGAATCAATAAACAAGCAAACAAATATCAACTTCAAGGCCCTCAGCTTCCTGGCCTTAATATGTCTCTCCAACATTATATGCTCTTGTTTTTCATGCCCTGAGAAAATACACCAATTTCTTAAAATCTCTTACACTCCACAGACTTTATACTTGGGAGATACAAAAGAGCACTAAATGTCATTTGTATCAGGAAAAAACATTTTAATGTACAGCACATGTAGCTTCGTGGTAAACAATGATCCACTTGAGTACATCTTTGTTTTCTGTACACTGTAAGTACTCTAATAATATCAGTTACCATTAAGCCTTTGCTCTGGATGAAGGAATGTTCTGAATTTATGTGTGTTTTCTAATTTAATTGTCACAACATCCCTGTGAGGTAGGTACTACTGTCCCCACTTCATAACCCGGGAGCTGAGATGCAGAGAGGTTAAGTAACTTCCTGCAGGTTGCACAGCCAGTGAGGGAGTTCTGGCGGTCTGACTCTAGCACCTAGGCTCTCAGCATGCCACATTTCCTCCCTTCTGCAGTACCATGGACCTGCCCACGCACAGCAAGGGGTCAGGCCTGCTGCAATGGGCTCTTTCTGCTTAGAGTTAACTTTGATCTTATCCACAGTCATAATAACATCACTAATAAAAACAAACAAATAAACAACAACAAAAAAAATCGGAGGGTTTCTTTGAGCTGTACTGATAAGCAAACAAGCAAAAGCTTTGTGAACAATGATGCAGCACAAGTTCTGGAGGTCGGGACCCGAGTGTCCACAACCCACTGCGCTCTCTTGGTTTCACGCAGGTAAGAACTCAGACGCCAGCCAGCATAGAGTTTAAAGTGAAAGTGAGTTTATTAGTGAAGCGGTGAGACCGAGCATGGGCTATTCCACAGACAGAGCATGCCCCCTTTAGTGGCATTTTCTTCCTTTATTGAGGTTTATTTAACCCGGGGTGGGGAAGGATAGGGCATTCAATGAGGGGGAAGAACATACAGGATCTTTCTGGGACATGGAGACTTCTGGAAGAGCTCCGTTGGCCATGTTGTGTCCTCATATGGGCTTTCCACATCTAATCATGGCAGTTCTAGGTGCATCGTTTAGCATGTCAGTGTATTACAATGGGCGTATAATAAGGCCAGGAATTACTGTCAGGTGGAGTGAGTCACCATGTTGGATTGAGCTGGTGTCTGCCAGTTTCAAGCCATAAATCCTGTGTGGGGTGGTCTGACATTTCCTATAGCTTTTATCAGTTGCAGCTGTTTTGCCACATACCCCATTTCACCAACATTAGATAAGGATTTCATTTGTGCTACACAGCAAGTGTCTCTATGTGTGTGTGTAACATCTAAGTCTCAGTTGTGTTTCAGCTCCAGGCTCAGAGAAGCATCAGAAACAGATGAAGTGAGGGCAGGTTGACACCAGGGCCAGGCACACTGAGCAAGTACCCTTTACGCTAGACCATGGCCCTGACTCCTGCAGTCATATGATCAATGACTTCTCCCTTCTGGTTGCATCCCTGGGAAGCCATCCGGGAGCCAGGTCTTTTTGAGAATCAGCTCACCTGTCCCTGAGCATGGGCCACTTCCTAAAAAATAAATCCTTGGTCTCTTTGCCGCAAAATCCCGTTCTTGTCTCATTGGGCTTTGATGCATGCAGAGAGATGGACCCCTTTAGAGCCATAGAGGATTATATGGCTCTGAAGTCAGCTTGGGTTTCTTTCAATCACCTTGTTCCTAAGTGTGGGCAAGCTTCATATCCTTCCTACCTTGAACTTCCTTATTTGCAAGTAAGAGCCAATGAAAGTAGGTACCTGCTATCACAGTGGAGGGAATGAGATGATAGGGCAAAGTATAGTGTGGAGTCCCTCTCATCAAGCCCGGAGATGAGTGACAAAGGAAGACACACCCTGCTTTCACAGAGCTCACACGGGTGGTTTCTGGTGGAACAAAGGAAATGTGAACCCCCGAAGACCTGCCATTGGCTCCTATTATTTCCAAGGAAGTCCAGACCACCATGTGGCCACAACTCCAGCAGTTAGACATGTTCCAACTCCATTTGGATCGTCCAAACCTCTTTCCTGTTTTGTATCAGGAGCTCAGAACAGCCTCAGGCAGCAGCGCTCCAACTGGCTCTCCCCTTGGTGCCGGCTGAGTGGGAACCAGCATGTGAGCAACATTCTGGAAGGCTTTACCCATTTGGCTCCTTTTGTCTGGCCAAAGTAGAAGCATCCCACAGACAGGTACAGTAGTTCCCGTCTTTAGTGCTGTCACAATGCTTGTCTGCCCCCTGAAAAGAACAGTGGTTGGTAGTAAAACCCATCCATGAATGTCACAGAAGATGGAGAGAACAGGGAAAGCTGATTTGGCCGCTGTTTGTGGGGTCAAAACCCCTACTGGAGAAGGCCATGCAGCTCAGAAAAGAAAGACACAAGAGCCAAGGGTCTAAGCGGTAACAACCACACCGTGTCACCTCCCAGGCTGCAGAGGAACTTTGGAGTATTGGGAGGGATTCTCAGAATTTCATGTCCCATTTCAGTAAGCACCTGCAGCCCTAGGTGTCTCAGCCAAGATAGGTCATGTGAGAAGGCTCCTGTAATCCTACTTAGCAGAAGGCTGCTTGAAAACCTGTTCTTTTTTCCCCTTCTTTTCCAAGTGAGAGGAGGGGAGACAAAGAGACAAATTCCTCCCTCATGCAGTCCAACTGGGATCCATCCAGCAATCATGGTCTGGGACTGATGCTCTGCTCATGTGGGGCCATGCTCATAACTGAGCCATTTTTAGCACCTGAGGTGGAGGCTTCATGGAGCCATCCTCTGCACCCAGGGCTGATGTGCTCAAATCAACTGAGCCATGGCTACGGGAGGAGAAGAGAGAGAGAGAAGGGGGAGATGGATGGGTGGAGAAGCAGATGGTCGCTTCTCCTGTGTGCCCTGACAGGAAATCGAACCTGAGATATCCACTCACGGGGCTGACACTCTACTACTAAGCCAACCAGCCAGGGCCGAAAACCTGTTCTGGTGAGGGCAACACGGAACGTGTCTGGCCTCCAGAGGTGCCGGAGGTTTATAATGTCAAGTTCTTGGTGAGGCCTTGGCTTGAGCAGGTCTTCCTATGTCTGGTCAAACAGCAAAGGCAGCTTCCTCATTAGCCACTCTAGCCTTGGTTTGTGCACCGCTTACGGAAGCTTAGCCTCAAATCACTAGGCATCTTCTTGTTAAACTCCTTTCCTACATCGTTAGCATCAAGCTTCTTTACATGGAACTTACACCCCTAAAAAATAACACCTGCTGAATAGCACAGAACATTTTTCAGCCTTCCTGGAGCCTGAAAAACAATTCCAGGAAAAGTTGCTACTACCAAGGTATGCACTTTGAGACTTTGAGCACAAGCCCACTGCTTGCCTACCTGCTGACCACCATCCAGGACAACGGTTACCTGAAAGAGTACCTACCACCGCACATACTTTGGGGCTCTAAGCCCTCGTTGTTCTTCACATGTGAGTCTTCCCCCTTATTGGTTATGGATGAAAAAGGGGCCACATACTAACCCGACAAGCTCAGAGGAGATCTGCATGGCAGCCTTACAAACTCAGAGACTGAAAGTAATCACTTAAGATGGTCTGGAATGAAAACTTTCTAACTAAAAGTGAGTCATGGTGGGTAGTCATGTCCTAGGCTGTTATCTTCCCTGACAAAGGACTATCTTTACAGTAACTGAGCTTGTCTATTGACTTTTTGCATCTGCAATAGCATACCTTTGGAATGTCAGGATAATTTCTTTTTTTTCTGGACCCTTAACTGCACCAGAGCAGAGACCACAAACCCCCTCCTTGTTACTGTTACCATGTTAATTGTTAACTGCTACTTTATACCCACAAATGTAAAAGAAGTATGTATCTCTCCATTTCACTTTTTACCCAGTCACAGAGTCCCCTGCATTGCTCTCTTGCCTCTCTAACCTGTCGCCAATGGATCTCGTGTATATTAATTGTAATGTACAAATAAGCTGCAAAACGGACACTCTCTGGAGCATTTACTCAATCCATTAAGATTTTCTTCCCTGCAGTTGTTGTCAGTTTGGCCCAAATAAACTCACAAAAATTCTCTACAGGTTTAGACGTTCCTTATGTTGACACGGTGGTTCTGAAACTTGGCTGCACATTACAATCGTCTGGGGAACTTTTAAAACCCCCCTAATGCCCAGGTTAGGCCTCATACAATTCAAACCAGAGTCACTGGAGGTGGGGTCCAAGCCTCATTAATTTTTATAAAGACAAGTCTCAGAACCAGGGACCTAATAAGCAGTTCTCAAAGTGTGCTTCCCCCCGGTCGGCACCACCTGGGAACTTATAAAAAAAAATGCAGATTTTGGAGCCCCACCCCAGACCTATGAGTCAGAAGCTCTAAGGAGGGTCCGCCACCCCGCCAGCGGCAATCTGTTTTACTAAACCATCCAGGTGGCTGTGACGCACGCTGCAGTTTGACCACGTCCCTCTCGAGCTGCCATGTTGGCCTTTTAAAAACTTACTCCTTCAGGTCTCTGCTGAAGAAAACTTTATTCTTGTAATTAATATCTCATGATACAAATGACTGCGTAGGGAGAAATGGCCATGTGTCCCAGGGCAAGTACAGATTCCAAACCAACTCTGTCCCTCCCTCTGAAGTCTAGAGTGAGTCCATAAAATAAAAAAAAAAAAGCCTACACATCTATCTGATTACGTTTATTCAATCAGACTGTATTTACTTCATTTTGAAAGGTTGAACTAGAAATAAAACAAAGGGAAAAAAAACAAAGCGAGACATTAGCAAAAGGGATACTTACGCAGACTTGAACTATAGCAACTACACACACACACACACACACACACACACACACACACAATCTATACATGTGCATACGAATGCACACACTCAGTTCCATGAGAGGTAAATTGCCTGCCCCTAGCGCTGCTCCTGGATCTGAGGGACAGGAAGAAACTGGTGGCTGACAAGGAGAGACCTAGTGTGAGTTGCTGCGATACTTGGCACAAAACCATCCAGCCCTGGGTGAGGAAAGGTTACCCTGAGATGTTTTCTATGCAGTAGAAGACTAGGTTTACTTCAAAGCCAGCAGTGAAACAAGAATAGCAATTTTGACCCTGGAAGAAACAGTGCTCTCAACAAATGGTTTGCGGCTGTGAATTTTATTATTGCTCTCATCACCATCGTCACGGCAGTGGGCATCTGAAGTGCTTCCAAACACAGCCACCCACTCGAGCCTTGCAAGCCCGGAGAAGGATTTCCACATCAAACTCGTTGTTCTGTCCAATCCTGAGAAGAGAGCCTTTGAGAGAGCCTGAAGGAGAGGAGAGGTGGATCAGCTTGAATATTATATCTATTATCCACATAATACGCTCATACTTGCTATTTTTGAGATAACATAGTGATTAGCAGCTAATTCTCTTCCATGAAGGGTCCATTAAAGACTTAGCTGGAAAAAGAGGGGAGATGTTTATGTACCATACACACCATGTCTCGTGTAGCAGGAGCCCTTAGAGGAGGGGGTAGCAGCTTAGAAATGAAGAAAGCAGCAAGCCCAGGGGCTCAGAAGTAATGATTAATAATCTAAGCGATATTAATTAAACAATTAATGCAAATTAAGCATTAATTGTCAGGCCTTGGGATCAGAGCTCTACCTCATTTATCCAGATGAAGTCACAAGCCCCATGTTAGAGATGGAAACTGAGGCACAGAGAGGTTACACAAACAAAATCACCCAGCTCGCAGATGTCTGGATTTGAACCTGAGTTTGCCGCACTTGACCAGCCAAAGAGTAAGAGGTGACTACCTTCCTCTCCATGATTAAAATCTCTGGAGTCCCACCCACCCTGTTACAAAGACACCAGCACGTTTATTGCCTACCAATTATGTGACAAGTAATGTCTTAGTTTGCGGTAGATGTAATGGTGAATAAGGTAGGCACAGACCCGTCTTCAACTGGGCAGTCAGGAAGATAATTGCAGTAAGATATGATTGGTGTCATTCTGGGGGCTTCTTAGGGGGAGTTATAGCTGAGCTGAGACCCGACGAGTACTGCCGGCCAAGGAGCACAAAGAGAATCCCACACGGAGGGAACAGCCTGGATGAATGTCTGGAGGCTAGAAAGCATGGCCCTTTAGTGAGATGGAAGAGTCCAACGTGGCTGGACTGCAGGTCCAGGCACTTACCAGTTTCCTTCAGGGTTCTTGACTTAACCCTGACAACTCATTGACAGGTCTTAAAAAGGGAAGGGTCTTCACAAGATTTGCATTTTAGATTGTTTTGAATGCAGCATTAAAAAATATGTATTGGGTTCAGGTAGTTGCACTGAGACCATTAACATATATTTATTGAGTGTTTCCATATGTGCCGATCACCACGGGAGCTTTGGGTTCTGTGAGAAACAAGACAGTAGGAGCGGTGCTCGCCATAGACTCACATTCTAATGGGGGAAGAAAATGGAGTAAGAATAAGTCTCCACACACAGAGGGACCATGGTGGCCTCCCTTCAGGGGAGGTCATCACCCCAATGTTCCGCTAACTGTAGTGAGCGATTGCATTTCCCCCCCAATTCATACCGAGTTGCCCTCTACTCCATTCTGAAGACAAGTCCATTGATTTTTCAGGTAGGTGTTTTGGAAAAGTAAAATCACAATAAACATTTCTAAAGTCTTCCTCTCAATTACTCACACTGGCAGTGTGGTAGAGGGGGCGAAGCTGGGTTATGAGACAGAGGCAGATCTGGGGAAGGTTCCATGTTAGAGATTACTGATTATAGCAGTACCTGGTGGAATACAAGAGATGTCTGAGCAAGTAGGTATGTGGGCTTGAATTTTAATCTACAAACTCGGGTGGGCAGAACAAAATGCACTGTCATTATCATTAATGCCTTCAAATAAACTTTAATCTGATTCTGATTCATTGTCCCAGCATCTTGGATCAACTAATTGAAATGACAGAGCCATTTTAACTGAGACATTGTAAAACAGGAAACAAATAATATTCTAACCGGATTATGTTGGGGTGCCTACTGAGAGAGAATGTGGTAGAGGGGGAACCAGAGTGGAGCAGACCCAGAAGCAGCATGGTTAAAGTCGGTGGCTAGTTAGACAGGCAAGGAGGGGAGGGATGACTTGCCCCCATGTATTTGTGCACATCTGCAGGGTCTAGGTCAGTGGTTCTTAATCTGGGTTCTCTCGAACCCTAGGGGTTCGATGAGTTGGTCTCAGGGGTTCGGAGAAGCCTCTGCCGTGGAGGCCAGAATAAAGTAATACCATAATTTGTTGTGAGTTCGTGCACTTTGTTGGTTTTGTTCTTTGAGCAAGGTGATGTTCATGCACGGCTCATTTTGTGCACCGGTAAAAAAACATATACCTATGTCTTGAATTTGGGGGAAAAAATCATATTTTATTTATCACTAAAGAAGGGTTCGGTGAATGCGCATATGAAATTGGTGGGTTCGGTACCTCAAAAAAGGTTAAGAACCACTGCTCTAGGTGAATCTTTAAGCCAAAAACAGGCCTCACCACACCCAGACTAGGGGTCTGGAGTTCCCTGTTACAGTATTAGCCACATTGTAGTACAATGAAGACAGATAAACAAGAGGGAGAAGCTAGAAAGGAAAAAAAATAGGAAAAAAAAAAAAGGAAACAAAAAAGTCCAGGAGGTAAGGCCCATAAATACCTAAATTCTGTAACTGGTCGAGCGAGGCACTCATTCTCACGTGTGAGTTGCCTGCTCAGGCAGGTCTCCCTGCTTACGTTCCTGCACGGCCAATAAACCCTTGCTTTGCTTGCTATGCTTCGTCTCTTGATTGAATTCTTTCTCTCAAGCAAGAATGAAGGTTTCATCATGTCACTGGTAACGGCACGATTCTTAATATATGCACACAGTGAACCAGCCCCTGCACGTTAGAAACTGTATTTCCCCAAGAGGCTGAAGTTTGTGGTCTCAAACAGAAACCCTTGTTTTGTCCCTCTGCTGCAAGAAGCAGAGGTGGCCTGGCTTTGTCACGTGGGGCGCCTGCACTGGGCACGTTGTCTCAGGGGCCTTCCTTCTTCTGCTCTTGCAGTCAAGATTTAGGGTCAGGGCTTGGCTACAGGCTCTTCTGATGGCCCTCTGGCCCGGGGCAGTGCCTGGGGGTAACCAGTAAAAGAAGCTCTCAACAGGGGCACTTCAGAAGTCTTCCTGCCCCAAGAGAACCTCTCTAACAAAGATGGCGTCCAAGAAGAATGGCTCACAGCCTTTCCCCTTGTCGGGGGTCAGAGGGAGGTGTTGGGAAGACTGACCAGGCCAAACCACCAGCAGTGTACTTTGTATTGGTACTTTCACAAATCGAATTATTTTGCAGAAACACAATTGTAGTACACTATATTTGTGTGTGTTTAAAAATGCCAGTCAGCTAAATAGAAATACACTTTCAATATCATCATTTCCATTTCTTCATTTTTTAAAAATAAAGTGAGAACTTCAAATAATGGAAATTATCTGACCCTCTTTCTCTCTATGACACTGCTTCTCCCTAACCCATCCACCCCTAGGAACCTGTCAGCTCATTTCCTTAGTTAAAAAAGAAAAAAGAAAAGAAAAGAAATGATTTTCCCAGCAGGGGGCAGCAAGAGACAAAGAATATGATGCCGCATTTAGCTTCCCCAGCCCCCAACTTGTCTGAAACCCTAGATTAGAAGGGTTTAAATTGGGAGGAGGGCGGTGGGGGAGCAGGGATGGAATCCAAACCACAGAACCTTAATTCATAAAGTTAAGTGGATGCAGAACTTGCTGGAACAAGGTTTACTAAGGACAATAGCCAGACTGCCATTTTTTTGGAGCTCTATGGAAGAAGGCCGCCCAGTGGAATTTTTAAAGAAATAAAGCTTTCAGTGGTGATGTCCACAAACATGATAATACGAGTTTTATTTAGGAAACATCCCATAGATAAGATGATGGATCCCTTTGAATAAAATTCTACAAACTATATTCACACAGTGGATTAGAAACGTAGGTCTGACAGGTCAGGAGTACCTGGATGGCTGGAATTGGTGGAATCTAGAACTGGGCCTCTCAGGTAGGACTCATCTGATCAGCTGAAAAGAAAAGTGGGCTTCAGGAAAGAGGGTGGGCAGGGAGGCATTGTAGTTCAGGCCCATGAATCCTTGAGGGGTGTAGAGATGTGAACTCTGATACAAAAACAAAATAAAACAAAAACCCACTGGACCTGCAGGAAGCATGTGAGGGGGAACAGAAGAGGAAATGATTGTGGTGGGAGGGTTCTGCTTGGTAAATGTGTATTTGGGGTCCTGGGCTGTACATGATATAATTAAAGGTCCTGGCAGCAACAGTATAGAGCACATGGGTTTGTGTCCATTTCAGGGGATTGATGTTCCTTTCCTAGAGCTGCCATAACGAACCACCACCAGTGGAGTGCTTATAACTGTAGAAATGTATCCTCTCAAGGTTCTGGAGGCTGCAGTCCTGAGCAAGGTGTCGGCAGGCTGCATTCCCTCTGATGTCTCTGGGGAGGAGCCCCTCCTCTCCTCTTCCTGGTGGCGTGTCTGCATCTCCCTCTTGTCTCTTATAACACCTCCTGTCATCAGATTCAGGGTCTCCTCTAATCCAGGATGACCTCATTTTAACATAATTAGTCATATCTGCAGAAACCCTATTGCCAAATATGGTCACACTCTGAAGTTCTGGGTGGACTTGAATGTTTGGGGGACCATTGTTCAACCCAGTACACACCTTGAATAGTAGTCACGCTGAGGTAATAAAACTAGACAGTGCTGCTCTCAAATCCTGTCTCTTGGTGTCCCTAGCCTTGGTTTTCTCATCTGTAACATGGCAACAAGAATTCCTAGTAAGATTGGGAGACTCTCCCAGATGGTGCACTTCAGAGAGTTGGTGCACAATGAGGGTGGGGGCTGGCAGGGCTGCGTGGAGGCTCCTCCTCCCCTTCACAGGCAGCCCCAGGAGAGTTAGACCTCCAGTGTCCAGGCACCTCCCCAACTCCTCTGACCCGAACTTCCCTCTCAGAAGCTGTGCTTACCAGACTTCAGCTTGGCACGTGATACATTGATCTAACTTTAGGAGTTGGCATGTGTCTCCTCCCAGGGGACATACACTTAAAGGGATGTCTCCTACTTAGACTCTGCTTCATTGTCAATGAGCAATGACAGGACTGTCACACTGACGAAAATGATTGCAGAGCCTGTATCTTTATTCCACCTTCTGGACATCTCTACCTGGACATAGTACCCAAGTGACTTCTCAGTGCAATATGTCCCAAACCAGCTGGCTTCATTCTCTGCACAGAGGCCATCTTCCCCTGGGAGCCCTCTGGGGGTCCCTTTACCTCCTACGCTTTCCCTCAATCACTACCACCTTAAATTGTTTTATTGTCAGTAATAGTGCTTACCAACACTGAATATTATGAATCTATTTTGTTTGTTAATTCTCTCTCCCACACTAAACTATAAGCCCCATGAGGTAGGAACTTTGCCTCTGTGATTCCTGATGTAGCCTTACCTCCTAAAATAGTCTCTAACCATGGGAAGTGGTCAGTAAATCTTTCCTGATTCATCTTTTTAAACCTCTCATGACTGGGTTTTAAAAATTCAGCCAATTATTTTGAGATAATTTTAGATTTAAATGCAGTTGTAAGAAATAATACAGAAGGGATCCAATATACTGTACCTGCTATCCCGTTTCTTACAGTGAGGACATCTTACAGAACTGTGGTACACTATCACAACCACAGTGTGGACATGAACAGAGTCAAAGTACAGACCATTCCCAATGACCTTTTCAAGCCACGCCCACTTCTTTCTTTAACCCCTGGCAGCCACTAATTTCTGGTCCATTTCTCTAACTTTGTCATTTTGAAAATGTTTTCTAAATGGAATTATGTGATATGTAACCTTTAAGGTTTGATTTTTTTCACTCAGCATAATTCTCCAGAGACTGATCCAGGCTGTACCAGGACTTCCTTTTTTATTGATGAGCAGTAGTCAGCTGGGATGTGTCACAGTTTAATCATTGACGGACATGGGGGCTGTTTCCAGTTTGGGGCTAGTACAAATGGAGCTGCTATAACTATTCATGTACAGGTGTCCGTGTAAACATAAGCACTCATTTCTCTGGGATAAATTGCCAAGAGTGTAATTGCTCGGTTGAATGGTATTTTGCTGTGTGTATTCAATTTTTTTAAGAAACTGTCAAACTGTTTTCCAGAGTGGTTGTTCCATTTTACATTCCTACCAGCACTAAATAACTTAGGTCTGGGTTCTCTTCTTTTTGCCTATGGATATTCAATTGTTCTAGAACCATTTGGTGAGAAGACCATCATTTCTTCATTTGATTACTTTCATACCTTTGTGACAACACCAGATGGGCATTTTTTGAGGGGGCTCTGTTTCTGGGCTCTCTCTTCTGCCCCACTAATCTGTTCTAGCAATACCACACAGTCTTGATAACTACAGTGTGTCCGTAAACTCATGGTGCACTTTTGACCAGTCACACGGTCAAAAGTGCACCATGACTTTAAAGACACACAGTATAGCTTAGATAAGTCATGAAATCAATTAAACCGATTGCTCCCACTTTGTTCTTATTTTTCAAAAATGGTTTTAGCTATTGTAGGGTGTTTTTTGTTTGTTTGTTTGTTTTTTGTCTTTACATATAAATTTTAGAACAATGTTGCTATATCTAGAAAAAAATCTTGCTAACATTTTTATAGGAATTATATTAAACCTGTACATTAATTGGTGAGAATTGACATATTTAAGTCTTACAATCTATGAACATGGTACACCTCTCCATTTATTTAGATCATCTTTGATTTCCAGCATACAAGCCCTGTACATGTTTTATTTGATTTTCACCAATTTCTCCCTCTCTTTTTCTCTCTCTGTAATTAAAAAATGGCATTATATTTCTAATTTTATTGTCCATATTCTATGTTATATGAATTTTATTTCCTAATATTTAGTTAAGAATTATTTGGATCTATATATTAATAAGAAATATTGGTCCATAGTTGTTGTTGTTTTTAATATACTGTATCTGTTTGCTTTTGTTATCAGGGTAATACTAGCTTCATAAAATGAATTAGAAAGTAGTCCTTCCTCTTCTATTTGTTGGAGGAGATTATATAAAATTGGTGTTAATTTTTCTTTAAATGGTTGGTAGACTCCTCCAGTGAAACCATTTGTGCCTGGAAATTTCTTTGGGGGGAATTTAAAAATTACAAATGACATTTCTTTAATAGTTACAGAGCTATTCACATGATCTATTTTTATATTGGATGAGTTATAGTGGTTTGTGCTTTTAAAGAAATTGACCTGTTTTAACTAAGTTTATCAGCTTAATGTCAACATGATGTCAAATTTATCCATGAACATCAAATTTATATGTGTAGAGATTCTTCAGAGCGTTCCCTTTCATCGGTCTGGTGCCTGCAGAGTATGTGGTCATCTCTGCTTCACTTCCGACGTTGTTCTTCTGTGTTTTTCTGTGTCAGTCTCACTAAACATTTCTCATTTTATTGATATTTTCTAAGATTCAGCTCCTTCTCAGTGATTTTCTCTATTGTTTTTCAATTCCATTGATTTCCACTCTTATTTTTATTTCCTTCCTTCTGCTTACTTTGGGTTTAGTTTGGTATCCTTTTTTAGGACATTAAAATGGTAGCTTATATTATTTACTTAACACTTTCTTCTTTCCTAACATATGCATTTAGTGCTACAAATTTTCCTCTGAACACTGCTTAACTGTGTCCTACAGGTTTTTTCCAGGTTTTCGGTTTTTGGGTTTTTTTGAGATATAATTGACAAATAATGATTGTATTTACCTAAGGTGTACAACTTGATGTTTTGAAATACATATACATTGAAATTAATCACCACATTAAGCTACTCAGCACATCTACATCATCTCACATCATTACCATTTTTTCCTTTATTCTTTCTTTTGTGTGTAGTGAAAACAGGTAAGATCTACCCTCTTAACACATTTCATATATACAATACAGTAGTACTGTCGACCACAGTCACATTCCTGCCTGCCTCAACCAGCTCAGCAGTGGGTGTGCACGAAAGGAAGGCGCTGCAGGACTTAAGAAAAAACACACAAGACATAACATACAGAAAAGATGGGTACAGGGGACTCCCAGCCTCTAGGACTGTGAGCCCAGATCTCTGCAGCCTCATCGTATTTATTGGTCTCTTTGCTCATCAAGCAAATTAGCAGAGCATGGGTCAAATTGGTCTACAATGGATTCAGGTGCAGAGAAATATGACCAACCAATGCCCCAGGCATGTAGGAAAATGGCTACAGGGATCAGCGGCTATATAGTAGTGCTCGCTGGATGGAGCACAGCGCTCTGCCCCCACAGGAGTTGCAGGACTTGGCTTTCCGAAGTCCACACCAAACACTTGTCTCGAGGCTGCAGTTAATCTCCCAGCCATTTTCCTACACCTGCCCATTAGATAGATATCCAGAACTTATTCATCTTGCATAACTGAAACTGTCCTGCAAGTTTTGATACATTTTATTTTCATTTTTGTTGGGATTAGTATATGTATTTTTTAAATTCACATGAGACTTCTTTTTTGATCCCTGGATTATTTTAGAAATGTGTTGTTTCTAAATGTTTGGAGATTTTCCTGTTATTTTTTTTTTAATTGACATCTAGTTTGATTCCTGTGGGGTCAGAGAACATATTTTATTATTTCAAGTCTTTAAATTTATTTAGGTTTGTTTTATAGGCTAGAATGTGGTCTATCTTGGTACATATTCTGTGGACACTTGAAAAGAATAGACATTCTGCTATTGTTGGTGAAGTATTGTATAAATCTCAATTAGATCATGGTAAATGATCGTGTTGGTGAGTTCTTCTATCTCTTTGCTGATTTTATTCTGTTCTGTCTATTTTTGAGAGAGGGCATTAAAGTCACTAACTATAATTATGAATTTGTCTATTCCTTTTTTTAACTAATCAGTTTTGCTTTACGTATTTGGTGCCTCTGTTGCATACACATTTAGGACTACTGTGTATGCTTGGTGAACTGGCCCTTTTCTCATTATACATGTTCCTCCCTGTCGCTGGTAATCTTCTTTGCCCTAAAGTCTACTTCATCTGACATTGAAATATCCACTCCCACTTTCCTCTCATTAATGTCTTATGATGTAGCTTTCTCCATTCTTCTTTCCACTGGCGGAGATCATTATATTGGAAACAAGTGTCTTATACACAGCATGCAGTGAGTACTACTATTTAATCCACTCTGTCAAGCTCTTTTAATTGGTGTGTTCAGGTGAGTTCTATTTAATGTAATTATTGATTTTAGTGTGTAAACGTGCCATTTAAATTTTTGTTTTGTTGTCTCTGTTTTTAATTTCTCTTTTCTTTTTCTCTGTGAATTACTTGAACATTTTGTAGCATTCCATTTTGATTTATTTATAGTATTTTGGGGGGTATTTTAATACAGTTTTTTTTTTAAGTGGTAGCTCTACTGTTTTATCCATACATAAGAACATAATTTCCTGGCATTGCCATTTAACCTGTTCGAATGAAGTGCAGGAAACTTATCTCTCTTGTGCCCCTTTACCCTTCGCATTCATAACCTAAGCATCATAAATATTTCCTCCCCTTATATTTCCAACCTCAGGCGGCATTATCCTTTTTGCTTCCACCATCAAAGTACTTCAAGTATTTTTTCAACCTCTCACATTCCTTTTTTCTTTTTCTGGGACTCTGATGACATGAATGTTAGATCTTTTATTGTAACTATTTTTAGTCCAAGAAACATCATTCTGATAAATCGCAGGGATGGAGCTCACCATTTCTCTCCCAGGCAGAGCCAGGCCCCGCCTCCACATGTGTGCAGGGGCAACCCGTACCCAACCTGAGGCCGCTTCGCTCACAACGCGCAACCGTCCGCGGCTGCTCCCCGCTTCGTTCTTTATTGAAGGCAGGTTAGGACTGCACAGCATTTAATAGCCCTTTTATCTCTTAAAGAAAATGTTTAAAGGAGATATAGAAAAGGCCAAATGGAATTTGGGATAATGGAAATAACTTTTAGAGAAAAATATCAAAGTGGTAAAAAGATTAAACATAATGCTTTGTTAACAGGCTGGCTCTAAACGTAATACACCCTCCAAGAGGCTTGAAGAGAAATAAAATGGTGCTCAAAATTCCCAAAGCGGCCTTCACAACAGAGTGATTTCCACTTGATTAGCAGTTGTGGCAGTAGTTTGAGTCTCCATTATTAAGGACAGGTGCTTGTGGCTAAACGGTTTATTAGTGTTTATAAAGACAACGAAGTCCATCACGTGTGAAAGGTCTGGTCCCCTCATTTGTGGGCTCATGACTTTGCTGTCTGGCCAGACTAAATCTGCTTGATTGACAGATGTAGAGTCTAACAATGTTAGAACATCACCATCTGTTCCTGACTAGGTAGGGAAAGTCGCATTAGGCCTTAGCACCCTGCTATTTCTTGGAAATAAACGGATGATACCTCCCAACTATAAGAGACACAGACGGGGAGAGGAAAGCCAGGGCCTATTGAAACAGGGCTGGAAGGACAGAGCGGTGGATTGGTAGCTGAGCAAGTAATGCCTGGTGCCCCAGGGCAAGACTGTGGTGTGATTCCCGCAGAGTTGGAAACCTTGTGACAAAGGAAGGCCTCCTCTAGAAAGCTTTCTGCCAGCCCGGGCTCACGGGCAGAGCTCAGCCCGTTGGTGGGGATCAGGAGAGAGTAACAAAGTGATTTCTTCCGACCCATGACACAAGTATCCCTGCCTTCCCATCCCACCAGAACAGAACTGCTGCCTCATTTCAGGACACTCTTCCACTACCAGTCTCTTCTCTCAATCTCTCTCTCTCTCTCTTTTTTTTTTTTTGACAAAGAGAGTCAGAGAGAGGGATAGATAGGGACACTCAGACAGGAATGGAGAGAGGTGAGAAGCATCAATCATCAGTTTTTCGTTGTGACACCTTAGTTGTTCATTGATTGCTTTCTCACATGTGCCTTGACCGCAGACCTTCAGCAGACCGAGCAACCCCTTGCTGGAGCCAGCAACCTTGGACTCAAGCTGTTGAGCTTTTGCTCAAACCAGATGGGCCCACGCTCAAGCTGGCAAGCTCGGGGTCTCGAACCTGGGTCTTCCGCATCCCAGTCCGACGCTCTATCCACTGCGCCACCGCCTGGTCAGGCCCAGACTCTCTTTTAAGAAATTATTTACTCCACCCTTTGATGAGTGCTCAAACAGATCTAGATTTCAACACCAGCTGTTACCCTGTTATATAACAGAGCACTTCTCTTATGCTCTCAAGCACCAGTTTCTTGATCTATAAAATGGGTATATTAGTAGTACCTCCCTCTCAGTATCAGTTGTGCATTCAGTAAGACCTAGCACTGAACCTGTCACATGGTGAGTGCTCCTGGGATTATGATCGTGAAGTTGACTTGCCCACTTGGTCTGCATTTCATCATGCTTAATCATCAAGCTGCTTGAGTATCTCATGGTCTGCAAAAAGAAAATATAAGTCTAAATTTGCTTTTGTCATTCAGAAACTGGATATGCAATTCCTTAAGGATTTCATGTTTTGAACAATTACAAAAGAAGTTCCTATGAGAAGACGGCCCTTTTTTTTTGCATATAAGAATTCCAGGGTATTTATTAAAAAACAATCTCTGGTTTTATAGTCACACTTAGATGCATGAGATGTAAATCTCAGAATGAGGAAAAAGAAAACCCTCTATTACCAACATGCGAGTTCACATGTCCAGGCAAAATCGTTTTGCTTCAGAAAATTCTAATCAAGGCACCTGACACTCACATCGCTACTTCTAACAAATGCTTTTTAATTCTTTTAAGGAGAGGCTGCATCCATCAACTATCTAGCGTCTCACCCTAAGGACAAGTGTGCCCGGTTCATAGCAAGGCATCCTGCTAGAGCTATCTGGTTCTCCAAATTAGCAGAAGTGCCTCTGGAAATCAACATGATGTTATTTATCAGAAGCCACAAACACACCAGAAATTCTATTCCTTAGAATCTACTCTAAGGAAATATTAATCAAAAGGCAAAAACTGTTTGCAAGAAGATGCTAGAAGGTAATAAAAATATGAGCAGTGAATTAACTGTACAACAACATGGGGATAATTTAGTAATGTGTAACAGTGTATAGCTATTGAAAATTTTAAATTGAAGGCTTTGGAGACAAAGGAAATGTTTTTGATGTAATATAAGTTGAAACAGCAGAATAGAAAATAGACGTTGCTTTGTGGTTGCAAGTTTAGAAAACGCTTATGTGTGAAATGAGCAGGGATAGATAATGGGCACAATGAAACGTTATTTGAGGGTGCTGAAAATAGCATTTGTCCTCTTAAATATTCGTTGATACTGTTGCTATGACAACTTTTCAACAAAAATGTTTAAAATAATTAAGCAAACCAAAGGCACCAAAGATGTGGAATCCCTAAGGCAGGACAAAAAAGATGCACTGCTTACAAGAGAAAATTTCTGTTCTGCTGCTTAGGCACCAGAGATAGCTCACCTGCTGACATCTGTCTCCTCTCCGAGATAGGAAAGTACTGCTGTTTGGTAAATCTTCAATATGCGGCTCACAGACATCAAAGCCCTCAAACCCACCTAGCCAGAGCTAGAAACACTTGCAGCCTTCACCCGGAATTTTACAATGATTGATTCCCATTCAAAGACACTGGGTCTGGGTGAAAGAAAAAGTTTGATATGCCTTTACCTATAGGAACCATATGGCCCATGCTTTTGAATAATTAGTCCTTTAATCCAGGCTTGACTTGTAAATATTCATTTTTCCTGCCCTGTATGAATCCACGCATTCATTCATTCATTTACTTATCAAGCCTTTAGAGAAACATCTTTCACGTGTCCTGACGTTGCTCTGCAGGAAGAATTAAAATGCGTAAGAAATCAACTGAGCAAGGAGCTCAAAATCTAACTGGGGAAGACAGACCAGACCCATCTTCAGTTTTCTATGGTGAGTTACAGCCTTGACCTTGTCATGGTGAAGGTGGGCGGGGAGGAATTTCTCCCTCACAAAGTTAAGACCGGAGTTAATGACATGCACATGAAGAAGCACCCAGGAAATAAGCAGTGCCCAGAAAATACTTCCTTCCTGTAGACATTGTGTATTGGACTGATGTCACTCTAACATGAAGGAAAAAGAGAATTCCTGGGGTTTTGCTGGTGACAGGCAGAGAAGACTTCAGAGAAGCAGGGACGCTCATGCTGGCGCCAGGAGGACAGGGTGGGGCTTCGCCTGGAGGAAGAGAAGGGACGAAACCATTCCAGATTGAAGGAACTGGGCGTGCAGAGACAGAGGACCCCTCCAGAGTATTGCTCTCACACCTGACTCATGTTTTCAAAATTAGGTGACATGATTTTCGACATTCCATGGAAATAAATGAAGACCAAATGAAAGCAAGCAAAGGCTATTTATTAAGAGAGCTTGTGATAGAAAGAGAGTCAGCCACCATCATTCACGCCTCAAAGGCGGGCGGAAGAGTGGGGGAAAGGAAGGCTTACTGTGTGCTGAGGCTAGGCTGTGGCCCCGGGGAAGCTGCCGGCAGGCTTACTAGAAGTGGGACATCCTATGTGATTGTTTAGGGGTGCATATTTGGCTTTCTCTAGTTGGTCCTACTTTGGAACAAAAAGTGGAAACAAAAATTAGGGAAGCTGACAGTTTTCAATCAAGTCCTGGCCATTTGGGGTCCCTAGTGGCCCCAATTGTTACAGAGATTATTGTTTAGCTTCCTGCACTGTCACTAGAGATAGCTGTCTGACTTCTTATAAGCCTGACTTATGGCAGGGTGTCTCCTTGGACTGGTTATTCTAAATAATGAGTTGATTCCCCGGGCACGTTGCTGTAGGTAGTGGGTCAGAATTCTATTTTAATACCTTGTCTGACATTGTTTATCTGTATATTCAGTCTCGCATTTCAAATTAAATGTCCCAGGTCCCTATCTCACTTAGAGTAAAAATGTCTTTTTCTCCCCACTAGGGTTCACCTGAGGGCTGGCTTGTGTCCAAAGGACTAATTCTGAAGGCATGAAAGATGCCCCCACACATGCAGGCCCTGAGCACGTGCTCCATTCTTTTGCACGGTGTCACAGACATCCTGATGATCTCAGAAGCAGGGACCTTTCCCTCTGGCTGTTCCTGCTCCCGACCTTGACATCTGCCCGTGGTCTGTCTGGAGACATATGCTGGCTTCTCCTGCCTCACTGCTGGAGCCAGAGCTCAGTTCACTCTTAGGAAACAGGATTATAACAGCAGCAACTTGAACTATGATTTTGCAAAAGACAGATTTTCCCCACAGATGGGTATTTCTTATATTTCCCTCTACAAAAAAAAAAAGAGGCAAGATCACAACTTTTTCCCCAACCAAAAGCCCTCTGTGAAAAGCTTAAATAATAGAGCCCAGACCTGCTGTTTTCCTAATAAGCTGATTTGGTGCAGGGATAGAAGTTAGAGAACGGGGAGGAACGGGGAGTTCATATGCCATGTAGACTCTCGCTCTGAAAATCAGATGTCTCCATCACACGCTTGGCAAATGCTGAACTGCAATCAATTCTTGGATGAATTCTCTGACAGGTGCTCAAAATGATGATATTCTGGGCTGTTGATTAAAGAATGATCCATATGTTTTAGATGCCAGATGTGTAGGCAGCAAAGTCAAAAGTTAGTTGAGAAAATGTAAGAGCTTGACTGATATTTTCCCCAGATGGATCACAAGGGCGTCTGCAAGTAATAGCAGTATATTTTTATAGTGGTTCAACCATAAAGCAGGAAAGAGTACATTCCGGTTAAAAAGAGAAAAGAAAGAAGGAAGAAAGGGCATTAAGCATCATTTTTAATCTGTTTGGACTTCAATCAGTTCATTTTTTAAAAGGTAATTTCTATTTAAGAAAATAAAAGTAAACTGAAACTGTAGCTTTCGATTTGCTGCAGGAGACAGACATTTTTTTAAATTGACCACAATATAAAATAGAGTGTAACTATTATGTGTTACTGCTCCTCATAACACTACTCTGAGCCAGGGTAGGGCTGTTGACTAATGTAATAAGGCACTATGGTTCAAAAGAGATCTATCTGTCTTCAAATTACGCATTGCCCTACTGTAAGCAAAACACAATTCTTAATTCTATGGTAGATGATAAAAGAAAGGTGACCTCTGTCTAAAGCAGTAGTTCTCAACCAGTCCATTCTTCCTACCAGGCAACATTTGGCAATGTCTAGGGGGCCATTTAAACTAATTACAATTTGGGAGATGCTACTGGCGTCTAGTGGGTATAGGTCAGGGAGGCGGCTAAACATCCTCCAATGTGCGGGACGACCTCCCCAACAAATAAGGATGTGGCCCCACATATCAACAGTGTCTGAGTGCAGAAGCCCTGGTCTGGAGGAATCTTTCTGCTCCATTCACAGAAGCAGCTAAAATTGCGGGTGAGAGAGATAGCTTTAAGGTGTATTAGCTAACAGAGGGAGGCAAAGTTCTAGGAGGAAGTGGATTACAGGCTAACAATTGCTCCCATCCTTCTCTGCGTTGTCACCTCCTCTTTCCAGCCGTGCTGTCTTGGATTGTCCCACATATTGGCCAGTGACTTTTTAGGCAACCCATGCTTTCTGACCTTTGTATATTAGTCCCTGTGCCAGCATGTCCCCCTTTCCTTTCTCCCTGGAATTTCTTCACTATCCTTCAGGATCCTATTCAAAGGCTAGCCTCCTTCGTGACCCCTTCTCTAGCCCCTTCCTCCCAGCCCACCCCGCCCTCCATCAGGGACTGCTCTCCCTTCCTTGTGTCCTATTGTGGCAATGTACTGTGATTGTTTCTTCGCATTTTAGAGAAAACTGAGGTTCTGAAAATTTGTTCCTAAAACCTGGCATCATGTCTAGCACTTAGTAGGTGAGTGATAATTTTAGGGCAGATTATTCCTTTAAAAAGAGCCTCAAGTACTATGCCTTTCCCGCAGGGAACCCAAGTTTCATAAAAAGAAACAGCTTTTGTTGTGACTCAGGGAGAACCTGTGTTGTCTGGATTGTATGGAAATCACCCAGCTTGATGCCTGACACATAGATTTTTATTAAATTAGCATTGTTTTCCTTTTAAAGCACCCTGGGTTGCTCAATGAGATATATGGTAGAGTATGCAGGTACGAAGGTATCACACCGTATTGCTTTTATAGACTAATGATTATCATTGAGCAAAGTATCACTCTGCCTAATTCTTACTACTGTCTCTCACCTCCATTCTGGGTCCCACACGTGTGTGGTCAGGAAACCAGATGTACCACCAGATCATGCCTCTCTTCATCACACAGGGGTGCAGCTGAAAAGGGCTGCCTAGTTAGGGGCTGCCTTTGTTCAGCCTCCTTGAATCTCACTGGGTCCAGGACTCCTTCTCACCAATGGAATGCAAGCAGATGTGACCTGTGTGCAGCTGGCTCAAAGCTTTTAAGAAGCAGGTATGCCTGGTAAGAAGGCAGACTGGTGCAGCCACTATGGAAAACAGTATGGAGGGTCCTCAGAAAATTAAAAATAGAGCCACGATCAGACCCAGCCATCCCTCTTCTGGGTATCTACATGAAAAATTTGAAAACTTTTATTTGTAAAGATATGTCCACCCCTATGTTTATCACAGCAGCTAAAACATGTAAACAACTGAAGTATCCTTTGATAGACAACTGGATAAAGAAGATGGGGCACATATATACAGGGGTGAGTAAGAAAAGGTTTACACTTATAATACAAATAAATAATACAATAATAAATAAATAATAATACAAGAATAAACTGGGTTCTTCATGGACTCACAACTGTAAACCTACTTTTGCTCACCCCCGTACAATGGAATACCACTCAGCCATAAGAAAGGATGAAATACTGCCATTTGCAACAACATGGATGGATCTTGAGAATATCATACTATATGTGAAATGTCATGGGAAAAGACAAGAACTGTGTGGTTTTACTCACAGATGGAATATAAAACAGAAAGCAAAACTAAGCAAACCAACAAAACAAAGTCATAGACACAGGCAACAGTATGGTGGTTACCAGAGGGAAAAGGGGTGGGAGGAAGCAGTAAATGGTAAAGGGGGTCAAATGTGTGGTTATAGAAGGAGATTAGACTTTGGGTGGTGAGCACATTACAATATACAGATAATTCTATCATAGAATTAATTGTAGACTTGAAAACGATATAATGTTCTTAACCAATGTCACCCCAATAAATTTAATTTTAAAAAGTTGGGGGGAGGGGGAGAAGCAGGCAAGCCTCCTCCATGCTTCCTTTGCTCTTCTCTGGCCAGGTGCAGGTACCAGTAAGGGTCTTGAGAATGGAGAAGGCACAAGACAGGAAGAGCCTGGGTCCCTGAGTCACTGCAGGGAGGAGAGCTGCCACTAGAAACCTTGGGCTATAATACTAATGTGAAACAAACTTCTATTACATTGTACATGCTTTAGGATCAATCTGTTACAGCACTTTAGCCTACCATAATCAAATAGCATGTTTTTATAATGAAAACAAATGAAGCAGTGTTCAAGGTGACAGACGAACATAAAAGTTACCTTCTTTCCCCTCCCTTGTCACATTAAAATGACACTAGGGAATAACAGCCAGGACACGAGGGGGCCCGTCAGAGTATGAGAGGTCTTAGCAAGTTCCCAGGAGACAGGAAGCAGATGGAAGAATACTGACTGATAAAGTGAGGGCACTAGGCTGCATAGTCCCAGCTGGAGTGTCCTCAGGATTCTGCCCACTGGAGTCCTAAGGACATCTCAGCCTTGGAAACTGCATGTGGCACAGTGGAGGGCTGGAGTGAGAAGGGAGGTAGAGAAAAAAGATATTATTTAATGGTCAGTCTACGAAACAAAATGCCCACCAATCACACACACACACACACACACACACACACACACACACACACACACATCTGTGCTCAGAACAACCAGCAGCCAGGGCAAATACAAAGAGGGTTCTTTTCTTTTCTAAAAATACCCCACAAGCTGCCTAGGAATAAGCAGGACAGCCCCTGGAAGTGTTGGTGTCTCTGATAAATCTCTCTGCACTCTGATGGAAGGGCCCCAGGGTAAGATACAGCTCACCTTTTCACCCTAAAGTGAAACCTGTCAGCCAACAAGCTCTGCTCCCATAGACAGATCTCCCAGCCCTCCTGCTGAATGACTTTATCTGAAGGTGATAAGTAACCAAAGAGCTCCAGAACTGAAAAGAAACTGAAATGTCAGAGAAAGACTAAAACAAGCAAACTCCCAAGGAAACAGAGAAATTCAGAGATCTAAAAAGACCCTTCCTGCCAATACCTCTAGTGATATGGTCAGAGATATTAGGGAAGATACAGAACATGTGAATGGGATGCTCTGAGAAATCGACAGAGAACAAGAATGAGATTTGGAAAACTAACTATGTGGTTATTGGGCAGAAGAGACTAATCTCCTGAGCAGAAGATTTCTGAATAAATTATGTGAATACTCTACTCTCAAGGAGGGGGGGACCACACCTCTCCAGTCCTTAGCTGTGGACTGTGCACAGTGACTTGCTTCCAAAGAGCAGGTGTGAAAAGAAGAGAGTAACAAGCGGAGCAACGTGACAAGCACAACTGCAGCCAATATCCACAGTCACAAATCATGTTGCTAGAACAGTGGTTCTTAACCTGGGTTCTATTGAACCCTAGGGGTTTGATGAGTCAGTCTCAGGGGTTTGGAGAAACCTCTGCCGTGGAGGCCAGAATAAAGTAATACCGTAATTTGTTGTGAGTTCTGCACTTTGTTGGTTTTGTTCTTTGAGCAAGGTGATGTTCATGCACGGCTCATTTTGTGCACCAGTAAAAAAACATATACCTATGTCTTGAATTTGGGGAAAAAAATCATATTTTATTTATCACTAAAGAAAGGTTCAGTGAATGCGCACATGAAACTGGTGGGTTCGGTACCTCAAAAAAGGTTAAGAAGCACTGTGCTAGAATGTGCCCTTGATAATGATGTGATGAAGTCAACACTCTATCTCTGCAGTCGTCCTCCCAACTGTCCCTAACCCCAGTTTCATTATGAGAAAAAACGGAAACAAATTCCAACAGTGAGGGAAGGAGCCAGATATGACAGTTAAATGTAATGTGGTATCGTAGGTGGGATCCAGGCACAGAAAGAGGACATTAGGCCAAAGCTAAGGATACATAAATAAACTGTAAATCTTGGTTAATAATAATGTATGGATACTGGTTCATTAAGTATAACCAATGTGTTGTACTGATATAATAGGGGGACACTGGGTGCTATGTTGGTGAGTATTCTCTGTTCTCTCCTTCCAATTCTGTAAATCTAAAACTGTTGAAAAAATAATGTCTACTTTTGAAATTGTGGTTACTGAATTAAAAAAAAAAACCACTAGGCACATTAAAAAAGAAAGCTGATGAATGTTTTTCTAACTGTGAAACAAAACTACAAAAAAATGGGAGAGAGCTTCAAAGAGGTCAGAGACATAAATTACTAATTTGAATTCTAGAAAGAGAAAATAAGGAAAACAGAAGGAGGAATTATCAAGGAAAGTGTGAGTCCAAGAACATTTATGAAATAAAACGCGGGTCATCAAAATAAAAGCATCTAACAAATTCCAGCAGGATTAAAAAAAAAAAAAAGACATTTCACTATGTTGTTATATTGTTCAAAAATATGTAATTCTGGTCTCGGAGAAAAGAAAACAGGGTGGATGAAACTCACATATCTTACGTACATATAAACGTAGAGAGTATTTGTGTTAAGCAGAGAATAGATGGAAGAACCAAAAGATGACTAATATTTATGGGGTACTAGTAGACATAAGGCACCTGGATACTAAATATTCATGATATACAGAATATACAACAGATGCTAAATACTCAGAATGCACCGAATATACAGGAGACATGAAGCATTCGTATTCAGAACACTCATTAGTGACGCTCATTCTGGCTCCATGTGTTCTCTGCTCAAGAAGCAGTAATAAAACCCCAGCCCCTCGGCAGGCAGGTAGGCTTAGCTATAGCTGCGGCCAGGCACACCTGTCCTGTATCTCTCCAACAGGACAAGTCTGGGCCACTGGCCCACAGTAGCTTCTATGTGTGAGCCTCCTTGCTTGAACACTGTCCAATAGGTAGGACTCTGGTCCTACAACCTACCATCCATGGGAGGATGAGGAGGGCGGGAGTGGCACAGAGAGAGAGAGAAACAGAGAAGGAGACAGAAAGACAGAGAAGACACATGTGCCTTGTGTCCCCAAGGACCAGCAGTGCCTACCCAAATGCTCTTCCTTACCTTGGGCTGTATGTTTTAAACTGATTTAATGAACTGAACACTCTGAACATCTGACTTGCTCTGCAAGTCAGTCTTTCTCCTCTGTGACCTAGAGAGCAGTATGCTAAAGCCACCTCTGCCAAGAAGTGTACATGGAAGCTAGGTGGCTTCTAAACAATTTCCCAGAGGACAGTATATAGACACATCACTGTGAAATTTCAGAGCATTAAGGATGAAGAGAAAATGTTATTGTTTTCAGAAAGACAAAAGAGTCCACTTACAAAGAAACAGGAATGACTCATCAACAGAAACTGACTCTAGAAGATAAATGAGTTAATTCTCCAGTGAACTGAAAGAGAGTTATTTTCAAAGTACGATCTATACACTCCCAAAATATCGGTCAAGTGTCAATGCATAATGTTATTATCAGGTAAGCAAGGATCCTGAAAGCTCACCTCCCCACACCCTTTGAAGATACTTGAGGATGTGAGTGGGAAAAATAAAAGAGCAAACCAAAAATCAGGAAGATATGGGATATAGAAACATATATACTATGCATGCAATAAAAAAAATAATAAGGGAAAAAATAAAGATATTTAGAAGCAACAGAAAGAACTAAATCAATATAAGGCATAAAATGTAATCAAACCAAACCATTTAACCCTGCAATAAACAACCTTTATGTAATGATAACGTGAGCACCATTAGCCAGCATCATAGAGTTAGAATTCATCTATGGAAAAACTTCAATTAGGCTCGCAGAAAAGAATCTAAATATTTCAACCATGGTGATGTAAAAATGAAACCGCAAATGGCAAACTGTCAGGATAAAATGAGAGATAAAAGCTGCAATAAAGGGGAAGGAGACTAATATTTTCATCGGATAAAGAGGGAAGTTGAGAGGTAACCTTTGTATTTGGTACTGTAAGAAATAATGGTGTAAATATTTAAAATTTCCAGAAGTAACCAATATAGGAACTAGAAAGGGTATTAAAACTATTTGGGAATAGATAGCTGAGGAATTGGTTTAGCTGGGTTAATTCCTCATCTATGAGGGAGAATTTAATAGATGATTTCTAAAATTGATAAAATTATAGTCATATCCATAGTGACATAGAGGAATCATCAGAAGAATTAAAAATAGAAACTTTTAAACAAACTGCAAATAAGTATCTCTGGAGAGATGATCTTGGGAAGATATTGACCAGGGGACGATGGCTTTAGGTTCTAGGTCCTTTTCTATCATTTTTATAAAACCCCATACTCACATTGCTTTGATAAACAGATGCATGGTCCCCTAGACTACCACCTGGCTCAGCATCTTCCATTTGCAATCAGCCATAAAAGCTGGAGCCGAGATATTGAGCAAGCCTTGGCTAAATTTAAAGACACAACACAAGGTAATTTTTTTGCAGTCAGGGTCATTCACAGTTACAAGTTTAGCCTACACATCCTGTAAAACATTGGTGCCTGCTACAGTAAGATGCCAAATAAAATAAAAGAGAAAACATTGATCTTGCTCACTCTGTTCATCATGCATCACAGGTTCTTCTGCCTCCTGAATGATGCCCTTATACCCACCTCTACCACCTCCACTGCCACACACACTTTCTCACACACACACACTCTTGCTCAGTCTTCTCACCCCTTTGAGACCTTTTACATAGTTTTCCCCTCTCCTAAATGACTTCTTATACCCACAACTCACTACCTCCCCTGTCACACACACACACACACACACACACACACACACACACACACACACACACTTTACCCAACTGGCAAACTCCTAGTCATCTTTCAATTATTTTAATGATACCTGGCCCATGGTACGGTCTCAAAAAAAGATTTATTGATTAATGTGTCTGAGTATGTGAGTGTGGGTTCTCCCCACTGTGAGTGATCTCCTTCAGAGCAAGGCCATGCCTTTTCAGTCATGACCCCATGGCAGAGTGAGTTATGGCTTAATAAGCAGCGTGTGGAATTTGAAAAGTACATTTATTAAATTGAAAACTGATCAATATTAAGTATAATTAGGTGAATCAAAAATTTTATAGTTTAATAGAAAGTCTATAAATGTCAATGTTTTAATCTATTATTAATTCATATATTTTGGCTAAGTCAATGTATCTTAAGTCAAACTCAATTCTTTTGTAGTCAAAATATTTTTTTTCAAAATTACCTTCACCATTTTTACACTCTGAACAAAGTTTCTTTTCTCCATAGTTCAAACAAAGTATATTTGTTGGTTTAATGACATAAGCCCAAGCAAAAATATAAAGTCACTAAAAGCTTGGTTTCTATAGTTAAATCTCCTGGGTTCAACTCTTTATCTCCACTACGTAAAACTGTATATTTTGGGGCAGACCTCTATGTGCCTCAGTTTCCTTATCTTTTAAATGAGAATAACAAAATAAGACCTAATAAGATAACTGAGCAGATTAAATGAAATAGTTTTATATATTAGTCTGCTCAGGCTGCCATACAGAATACCACAGATAAGACAATTTAAACAATAGAACTGATTTTCTCATAGTTCTGTAGACTGGAAGATCAAGATGAAGGTGTCAGCAGGGCTGGAGTCTGATGAGGGCTCTCCCCTGGGGTTTCAGGTGACCAGCTTTTCCAATGGGCTCAAATAGCCTTTCCTCAGTGCATGAGTTTGGCAGAAGGTAGTGTGAGGGTAGGTTAACTTCTGATGTCTTTTTGTATAAGGACACTAATCCTATTAGACCAGGGCCCACTCTTTTAAGCTTATTTAACCTCCTTTACTTTTTCAGAAGCCCCACCACCAAATATGCCACACTATGGGTTAGGGCTTCAACATATAATTCTGGGGAGACACAAGCACTCAGTTCATAACAGTGCCTGGGAGGCAGTGAGCAGACTACTTGATGTATATGGACAATAACGTTAAAAGTTTTGTAAGCCACTTTCTGTTTACAAGAAGAATCACACTGGACCTCTCAGATTTCATCTCACAAATATTTATTTTATACTCATCCTGTTGCTGACTTAAATTTGACTCATAGTCTGGACAAAAATATTGGAAGTTAAATCAAAGAGATGAGTGTGAACCAGGCAAAATGTTATGGTGAAGGAAAACCAGGAGACAGAAATCGTGACAAGGTCGCAGAGCAAAGAAAAGAATTTGAAGAGATGCGATAGAAAAGAAAAGAAAGAGAAAGCAGAGAAAAAAGTAGACAATGAGGGAGACTGACAGGCACACAGAGAGGAGGGCAGGCTATCTATTGATTCAATAAGGCCTTAAGGTCACTTCTATCTATGTCTTTCCATCATTCCTAGGCTTGGCTCAGTAGTATAGACTTAGAATCTTCATTTTTCTGTTCCCATAAGAATGGGCACCTTTTGAAAAGCAACTCTTAATAAACAAGTCCATTAAAATAAAAAGAATTAATTTTATAATCCACATATTTATTTTTAATAACAGATATTTCTTCCCAAAGTCATAAATGCCAAATACTGCTCCCCTGGTACCTACTATTGATGTACTTTAGAAATAAAATTAGCAGTCAGAGAATTGCTCTTGGTAAGCAAAGTGTCTGCTCACAAGGAAGGGACCCATTATAGAATTGTCCTCACTTGTTCCCAACATATCCAAAATGCTCATCTAGGCAAAAGAACTAAAGCTTAGAGAACTAATGTCATTGGAAATCTCTTTCTATCTCCTAGAGGTAGGATCAGACAGGCATCTAGAATAGTCAACTCCTAGCTAGAGATTTTAAAGAGAATAGAAAGAATTAACATAGATGTGCCTACATCTATAAATCACTCTGCTGGGCGTTTGAAATATTGTATGATATTTTATCCTCACAATAACATTTGTCATCTTCTAATTTACAGATAATCAAGGTCAGATATTGCTAATGACCTAAGCAAGATCACTGGTTAGACTTTGAAAGCAAGTCTATGAAACACAATCATTGGAGGTTTGAGAACACAAAGATCGTAAATATTAAGAGTACATTGCCATCAGAAGAACTCGGTGGCTGCAGAATGTGTAAATGAGACTATCATATGCTAACAAATACTAGTAATCCACAAACAGTTAGTGTAGTCTTGAAGTTTCTGATATTTAATGTCTGACTTGGAATGAAAACCTCTGTGATTTGTCATCGAGTAAAGAGCAGTTATGACTTAAAGCTTGTTCATAAGGTGGGCTGCGTCCCTGTGCTGAGGTGGAAAGGGCCCAGCTGAATAAAAATAGATGTCTTCTAATTAAAAACAAACGCAATTCTGACAAACATGGTTAGTGCAAGTTACATTCGATAGAAGGAAAGATACTCTGAGATGGTGTGATGGCAAACATCTGGATTTGAGGGGAGGGTGGATGATGACTGAGTTGAGTTGCATGTGTTTGGACAGCTGGATTATATCATATTTAGGGCAGTGTCTTCTCACCACCCTTGCCCCTGCTTCCTACCAAATGAAAATAAGTTACTTCACCAAAGCAGTCCCAGGTCCTGTTTCTAATCTCCACTGGTGCACAGCTAGTTGGGGCTGGAGGCCTTCACTTCATCAAGTGATTGACCTGCAGCCCGAAGCTACCAGGGTTATGCAGGAAGCTGACAGCCTTCCAATCATAATCTTCACACTCACGAGCCTTTGAAAATGAATCTCTCTCTTGCTTTCTGAAAGGGCAAAGTCATGTCATCTTGCTGCTGTTCTATTTCTTTGCTCTCTGCTCAGAAAAGGAAACAAGGTCATCAGATCCAAAGGTGTTTTTTTTTAATTTTCAACAATTCAAGGTCCCTGACATTTTAGAGCATTCTTGTTTTCCCATAGACTTCACTTGAGCAGTGACTATTTGTTTAGCTTTCTGAAAATTAAGAAAGTAATACAGAGGTCAAAGGTGTGAGTCTCTTTCATATACAGGAATTTTCATTGGAGCAGCGATCATTACAATGAAACAAGACAAACAGCTGTACTATCTAATGGTAAGGGGTTGGCAGAATTGACCATGGGATGATCAGAGCTATGTACTTTGGAGCTCTTAAAATTGTGCTTTTAGAGAAACACTTAATGCCGTAGAAAAATGTTCACAATAAATCATATTAACTGTTAAAAGCAAAACTCACCCTCAATTTTCTTTAAGAAATATAATTAGGGCCTAATCAGGTGGTAGTACAGTGAATAGAGAGTTGGCCTGCGATGCTGAGGACCCAGGTTCAAAACTCCAAGGTCACTGGCTTGAGCCCAAAGGTCACTGGCTTGAAGCCCAAGGTTGCTGGCTTGAGCAAGGGGTCACTGGCTCAGCTGGAGCCCCTCTGGTCAAGGCATATATGAGAAAGCAATCAATGAACAACTAAGGTGCCACAACGGTGAGTTGATGCTTCTCATCTCTCTCTCTTCCTGTCTGTCAATCCCTATCTGCCCCCTCCAATCTCTCTATCTCTATCTCTCTCTCTTGCTAAAAAAAAAGAGAAAGAAACATAATTAGCATAATTAGTAATGTTAACAGTGGCTGTATCTAATGATGGGAATATGAGTGGTGTCCATATAGTTTTTTGTCCAAACAGAAACATTTTTGAAAGTAAAAGAAAAATGAAAAGAGGTACTAAATAATTTAAATTATATAATTTTTTAAATAGTTATTTATTAACTGACCAGAGCTTTTATTATATTGGTAAACCTAAAAGTATCTCTATTAAAAAATCATCTTCAAAATATAAAAATTCTTAAAAACTAAAAATAACACCTATGTATTTTAAAGTAACATAATGAACTTCTTTATATCAATTATTCGATCATTGAAAAATACCATAAATAATGATTATTTTGATACATATCAACATACTTTATTACATATTAATGTATTTTAATCAGTCCTTTAGTGAATCTGACTAATACCATGCCACTGCTTCTTTCTTTAAACAATGTGTTTATTCCAATATGGCTTTGAATTTTTCAAATATTGCTGAAATCTTTTGTGAAAATAAATACATTTTAAGGTTATGATAGATTGCAAAACAGCCCCGGTTTGCCACCCCTCCCTGCATCCACACCCTTTTCCAGGTAACTTTGCCATGCTCTACCACTCTGACTCTTGGCCCAGGCCTGTAAGCTCCGTATGTGACACCAATGTGATAACAAATGAGATACAAGCAAAGTATTGAGCAGTCATTATCATGAGCTGACACCCAGGGCACCTGCTAGAGAAGAAGGACAGAAGAGCAGGGTGGTGGTTTCCCCAGCTGAGGCCAGGCTAGATCAGTGAATAGCTAGTCAACACCCCAAAAAAGAAGCCAGGATCAGCAGAGCTCCTCACTGGTCACCCTAGGTGTGTGAACATGGCAAAGTCATTAAAAGAACAGGCCAGGTAGTTTATACATACACATAAGTTTATTTTAACTTTAAAAAATATCATTAGCAAGAAAGAACCATAGCCTTTTGCCCTTACTACACAGGGGGCTGGCCAGTGTATGTGGGAGCTCGCTATTGGTGAACTGCCTTGGGTTTTTCAGACCTGGGGGTCATGCTGTCTGTTGGTTCTGAGTCTGGAATGTCCCAGTGATGGCCTGTCTCAGAGGAGCCAAGAATCAAAATACTTCATGGAACCACCACTCTGGCCTTCAAGTTTCCACATGGAGTCATTGTTGCAGCAAACTCCCAGGTCACAGTGGGTGTCTTCATTGCTTCTCAGACAGGAAGGAAATTGATAGAGGTCAACTCCTACCTGTTGAGCACCCTGGTTGAGGGTACAGCAGTTTGCAGTTTCTGGGACTGGCTACTGGCTCCGCAATGTTAAATCTATGAGCTTTGAAACAAAGAGTGCATCACAGTGTCAACTGCCTCCAAGCTGCTGGCCAACATGGTGTATCAGTATAAAGGCATGGGCTGTCTGTCCATGGGCTCCACAATCTGTGGCTGGGATAAAAGAAGCCCTGCTCTCTGCAACATGGACAGTGAAGAAAACCATATCTCAATGGCCACCATCTCTGCAGATTCTGGTTCTATGTATGCGTATGGAGTCATAGATCAGGGTTACTCCTATGACTCAGAGGTGGGAGATGCCTGCGATCTGGCCCGTGGAGCCATCTACCAAGCTGCAGAGATGCCTGCTAAGGAGGTGCAGTCAACCGCTACCATGTCTGTGAGAATGGCTGGATCCAAGTCCCCCGTGATAATCTACCCCTGAAGGAGGGTCGATGTAGCTGCTTGCGTTTCCTGGGATGATGGGGGATCCTCCTCACTCTACAGTGGAGGATCATCAATTGTATTGCTTATTTTTTAAGCTCCGGTGCACGGACCTCTGTGAGCCACCTGTTTGTTAATGAGCTGCTGCAGTGGCAATGATTGTTTTTACTTCCCTGGATGTTAACATCACACTACTAGAGCTCAAAAAAAGAAAAAGAAAAGAAAGAACCATAAATAATCATATAAGTACTTAATGGCTAAGAAAGCAAGGAACTGAAAGAAAGAAGTTTGTAAAATGCCTATGAACAGAGTGCGTGGCCAGCAGGCCCAGAGATGCCACCTGGAAAGAGTGGTATGATTGAGGTACCATCATCTGGGGATACGTAAGAGTGGGCATTTCTTTTCTGTCTGGGAAACAAAAAAGCAGAACCTTGACATCTGCCTTCCAATGTATGTAGCTGATTTCTTACACTTTAGAGAGTCTACCCATGTCTTCCACAGTAAGAAAACCCTTTTTCCACTGGGAAGTTGATGGAAGGGGTGAGACAGGCCTCTTTGTGGCTTCCTGACACTCCACAGTTGTTTACATAAATATTCTCGTGTTATCCTCACTACGGCTCTGATAGGCAATTCTGGCCGGGTTCTCACAAACGCACAGAGGCAAAATCAGTGACACGAAGAGAGAGAGGCTGACCTGAAATTTATCCTAAATCCATGTCTTTGCCACCATCCCCCCTGCTCCCTGCTAAAGTGAATGAGCTTTGGTGATTTTCTTTTAGGGGTGCTCAGAGGAGTTTTATTCCTTGCTCAGCAGTGCCATTAGGTGACAAAGAACAGCCCTCAGTAAGCTGATGGTTATGATGAAGTCATTTATTAAGCTGCCTTAGACTCTGGTCAGCACACAGACAGCTCAAATAAGTGGGCGGAAAGTGAACACCCGGTACGGGCTCCAAATAGGATCCGGAAAACCCACCGAGTCACTTGATTCTTAACCCCAGGGTTTTCACATTCAGCGTACATACTTATCTTTAAAAGGGGTTGTTATTCAGGAACTGGGAAATGTCTTTCTGTTTGATGAACCTATATTAGCAACCTCAAGTAACATTTAGCAAGTGCCCACACAAGTATATGGAGACTGAAGTATCATTTGTTGTGCGTGCAAATTAATTAGTGCTTAAATGTTAATCACAAGTATCTTAGGAGCACCTCAGAAGAAGTTGCCAAATAAGCATCTGATGCTGACTAGAAGAGAAGTCCTGTGATTATGATCAGCTCAGAGACACTGGGCTGCTTCCTGTGTTCTAGGATCATTTGTATCTCCCACAGGCACTGTTTAAAATACCCAACAAGCAAATGTAATGTCACAGAGTGAAGTGCCTTCTGTTTATCCAGATGCCTCTGCGAGGTGACTTTTCTTCCTGCCTCTGAAGACACCACACAGCCTGAGGGGGAGTCAGTGACATTCCAGTTACTGAGTGAGTCATGTTTAGGGACTGTTCATGTGCCAGATCTAATTTCACGAAGGACCCAGATTTCCTGGTTTTTCTGAATGAATAGATAGATGATCCCAGATTGATGATTCAGGATTATATTTAAGTAGGGATCAAGACAACAGATTTCTATGTCCATTTTTGCTAATTACTGGGTCTTGTGTATTGTGTTACACTTTACCTCTGTTAAGTGAGAAATGAGTTACGGTCCTTCCAGTTCCAAAACAAACAAGAAAAAAAATACAAAACAAAAAACACCAAACTCCAGAGTTTGAATGTTGATGTATAAAATCTGTAAAGTACCATGTTTCTTCACGTGAACCACCACAGAAAAGCTGAAACAATAAAGAGGCTTGGTGATCAGTCACACCTGCAGTAAGCTGGAGGAATGTCACTGCCTGTTTGCCCAGAGTGATCGCAGAATTAAGAAGCGCAAATTACAGGCTCCTCACAGGAGCCTGGTCTCTCCTATGGCTTCATAGTCTCACCTTGGCTTTCTTCCATGACCCGATTTGCGCAGGGAGCTTACAAATGAACCTTGGGAATACGGGTTCTTCTGTACATTGGTGCTGCCTGTCATTGGAGCAACATGTAGATATGTGAAGACGTGTTTTCTCGGATGAGCATGTCTCTCTCAGGGCACAGCATTCACCCCCAGTGTTAAATTAGACGCCAAGATTTAGTTCTACCTAGTTGTCAAATATAGGAAGAAGGAACAGTATTTGTTAGGATTATGTTTGGCTAAAAGAGAAAGTGCAGAGAAACAGTGGCTGAAACAAGTTGAAAGCTGATTTCTCTTTCAGATAAATGTAGATTACGCATGCGCAGAAGAGTTTGCATAGCAAGCCTACAAGCGTGCTCCTGAGAAAGGTCTGCCTGCAAAGTCAGCCCTCAGCCGGCATCTGGGAATTTGGTTTTTGTGGTATCCTGAGTCAGCAGTGAGCTGATATGGGGGAACTAGCAACTCTGCCATAGAATTCAAGAAAATAGGGGTTACTTTTTAAAATTGAGATCAATGGTCTTATCCCACTAGCACTGTAGCTAGACTATTAGTCTGCTTGCCTTGTGAGGATTTTGGCAGAGGAAGCCTCACATGGCCAGCTCCCCGCTGGGTGTCGAGTTCTAATGGGCTTCCCTGTATGGAAACATCACACATGTTGCTGCATTTTCATTGCTGGGGGAAGAGTGAGTTCTGCGCAACTCCGCCCGGGAGGCAGAGAGCACCAGGAAGTCTGCATGGTGGCCTCCAGGTGGCACCTGCACCCTTACCCTTGTGATCGGGCTGTACATCCTCACTGCATGGCTGTGATAAATCTTAGCGGTGGTGTAACTGTCTGCTGAGTCCTGTGAGTCCCTCTAACAAGTCTCAGAACGTGGGGTGTTTTGAGGAACACGAAACAGTTCAGGACCTCCACAATGATAGGGACCCCGAGCTCCCACTGCCTTTGATTTGCCATCTTCAACTGCATCTGGATTTGTGGTCCAGAAAAGCTCTTCCTTATGTCTACATTTCAACCAGTAGAAAAGGGAAAAGAAACAAGAGATGAGCAGCTCCTACCCCCCACCACACCAGCAGTAATTAATTACTGGTATACAAGCCAATTACATCCCATTGCCAGAATTTATTCAGATAGCCTCACCCAGCTGCAAAGGCTGCTGGGAAATGCCTTTATTCTGGGCAGTCATGTGTCCAGCAAGCATCCTAAAGTTCTCTGCTGAGGATAAGAGACTGGATAACTGGGACACAACTAACAATCTCTGCCAAGATGGCAAAGAAACACTGGGATTTTTTAAAAACTGAGATCAAGTTAAGAATCTTTGTACCAGTGAGCAAAATTAAACAGCTCAAAGTGTTACCTCAATTTTAGACTGGATCTTCTAAACAGTGAAAAGGAGGCAGGCTTCTTGCTATAAAAAGGTTCATTCTGGGACCAGTGACCAGCTGCTAAATCATTTACAAGCTATTAAATGATTTACATATGGAGGGAACTGAGAGTTCCCGGACCTGGATCCCCTACCACTTTCCTCACTCTCAAACTCTCACCTCATTTTCTAACTACTTCTAAAAATAAAGTATTTTGCCTGGAAATCTTTAAACCAAATGGAAAAATCAAGCCCATGATATTTGGTTCTCTATGCATCTCATAAAACACCTACTACATGGTACTTTACCAAGCCAACATATCATAAGTCTTGTTCTCATGGGATATCCAACTTAGTGGATAATATGGAATATTATGATATATTTTTATGCAAATATAGTACTATCAACCAGCCACAAGTGCGTGGGTTATGAACCTAGATATTTATTGATGGGCTCCCTGGAGTTCTATGGACAGCCCTGAAATGTGCAAAATTATGTGTGAAAATGTGCACTTTTCTGTCTATTTCATCAGCTCATCTAAGGCATCTGTAATTCCCAATGATTATAAAACTTACCTTCATGGTTAATTTCTCTAATAGACATGCTGTGACCCATTCATGCCAACTTCCTGGTGTCCTAGAGACAAGAAGCAGAGCATCAAAGCAGGTCTTAAGAGTTTAGAATTTAGAAGCTGGATTACGATTAGAGGGTAGGTATAGCAAGCAACACCTTTCTGAGAACAAGTCTCCTAGATCAGCAGTTAGTGTCAAGCCAAGGACCTCCATTTCCCATGTGAATCCCAAGCTGGGAGGCCATGTGCTCTGATGACACTGTTGGGAGGCAGAAGGGAGGCCCTTGAAAAGGAGAATGAAATCAGGGGAACAAGAACCAGTCTCTGTCATAGTGTAGATTCTCTTAGGTAGAATTACTCAGAGGCAAAAGTGCAATAAAAAGAATAGGGCCTTTGAGTGAAACAGACACCTTTCAAACCCATGTCTCTCACTTCACATCTGGGTGATGTTGGCCACAGTCATTTACTTCTATGGACTGCAGTTTCCTTCACTATAAAATTGATATAATAACACCACCTACCTCACAGACACATGAGGATTAAGGAATTACATCTTATTTATTATTGTCTCCCTCCCTCTCTGGCCCCTAGTACAAAACTTCACATATAACACATATAAAATAATCAATGGAGGCTAAATGAATAAAGGAATTCCTGCTGGGCCACTCCAGTTCAAACATTCCAGTGACTATATATTCTGAAGGAAAAAAGGTAAGACTTACTATCTGATAAAGGAACCTATTGGAGTTAAAGAACAGATTGTTCTAAATTGTAATTGTTCTGAGGAAGATCTGAAACATTTGAACATGTTCAAAAGTCACGCATCTCTCAGCGAGTTAACACAACTCCCGTCTTTATTAATCTTAAGTAAGTCACTTAACCTCTATAACTTCTCATCCCTCCTGGCCCATGCTGGCAGTAACACTTGACCTGCCCACCACATTAGGCTGCTGTTAGGGGAGCAAATAAAATCACGATGTGGGTGAAACCTCTTTGGGAAATTCTAAGTCACTGGAAAATCTGAGGTCATAATCCCAGAAGTAGCTTCCCATTTTATGGAACATAAAAGTTAAGCCCCTATTTTTGACCTGCTGGCCCCAGAACCCCATAATCCTCCATGGCACAGGTGACTGTTTCTCCTTGTTTTGGAGAAGTGACCTCCCATCCTCATAGTTACAAAGTGTCAAGACTTGCAGGTCACTTGATAAAGAGTTGAGTTAAGCCAATGAATCAAAACCCTCTATAATCTGGTTCAACCTCTCGTTTTACCCCAGAGAGATCCGTCCTGCTATTTCCTTTTTCTACTAGTGATGGACTTTTTCTCTCTCACCTTCTGCCCCAGAATATACATAATCTACCATCTTGAAAGGAAATCCTGCAAAAATAAAGTTTCATTGAAATGATGAATGAAGGCCACCCTCGCTGTTAAGATGTTAGGCTTTCGCAAAAGCAGAACAGACTGTAAATTTGAACCTTAACAGGGGCAGAATCGATCTAAGATTATGGTCCAGTTTCCTAAGGCAACAATCTACTAAAATTACAAAGAGAGTTTGACCGAGGACTCATTTATATGGTTTTAGAATTATGCCGAAGAGGAGGAAGGAGAGAGCAAAATCTTCCAGGAAACAGGAAAAGGCCCGGAAGATCAAAAGGCTCTTGTCCCTAAAGTAAGCTTTCATTATTCATAGAATCTTTTTTAAAAAACCAAGAAGGGTCCAGAGGAAGCACAGGAGATAAGTGATATCCAGAGTACAAGAGGCCTCCTCTTGTGTCTGAGCAACACAGAATATAAAAGAGTAATTCAGCAGAAGGGTGTAGGATTGCTGCTGGTGGGAATGCCACCAAGCTGTAGAACCCTTGAATGTGATGCATTTCTAATATTCTCATTTTTTTAGAGGAAGGTTTCATTTCTTAACTTCAGCACAATTGATATTTTGGACAAAGATAATTCTTTGTTATAGGAGCTCTCCTGTACACTATAGGGTGCTTAGTGGTCTCCCCAGCCTCTACCCACTGGATGCCAGTAGCACACCCCAGTTGCAACAATCAAATATGTCCAAGACACTGGCAAATGACCCTTATGGGGCAAAATAGCTCTCCTCTCTCCCATCTACCCCTAGTTGAGAACTACTATTCTAGAACCTATAAATATTGGGAGGTAGATGGGTCAGTTCTTAGCTACCCATTCTCATGCTCAGTTTAGAAAGAAGTCCAAAGTGTGGTTGAAGAATATAATACCGCCCCTGGTTTTACTCAGATGGAAACAGAGTAGGCAGAGCTGTGGAGGCATGGACTTGGGAGGCGGGCAGGACTGTTCGGAAACGAACTGAAGGTCCAGCAGGTGAGGGATGTGATTCTGGGGCTGCCGTTCAGCTGGTAATACTGCAAGGAAGTACCCAGTAGGAAAGATTGCTTAGGTCAATCCACTCAGGTAGGAAGAATCCAGTCAGTACCGCAGACCAAGCCAAGCACAGATTCAAGAGTCCAGAGGGTAAGAGACCCAACACGAGCAGCAGTAATGAGTAACAGCCAGTGAAATCAATTTCTGGCCCAGGAGCTGATGGTAGAACTACATCTCCCGCCTTTAAGTCCAATGCAATTCTTACTGATTGTGCTCATAATCGCACCTGCACTATATACAACAGGTTCTATGTCATGATGTGGCTCTGGGATGCTTTCAGACTGAATTTATGTAGGACCCAATTTAAGCTGCTTAAACAACAGGGACATTTTCTATCTCAGATTACAAAAAGACCAAAGGTAAAAATGTCTTTGGGGTTGGGTAATTTAGTGCCTAAACCATGGCACGGGGCACTCAGGTTCTTCTTTCCACTCTGCCATTCTCAGTGGGTTAGCTTGTTCTTAGCCAGTTACCTCCATGGCTCTAGAGTGGCTGCCACGGCTCCCAACATCACAACACAGAGGCAACAACAGAAGAAATCATTTCCTGTATATCTCTGGAAAAAGGAAAGAAATCATTCTCATTGGTCTTCTTGGGCCTGGAGATGGAGTTCAGCTACCCTGAGCCTGTGGTTCTGCAGATCCCCAAACAGAGCGGTGACTTATCAGCAAGGGAGGAATTGGAAACTACTACTGAGCAGACATTCAAGGGCATCTGCTACACATGGATGATATATCATTTAAACTTCACTACAATTCTGTGAAGGAAGTAGTACTATTAACTGTATTTTGTAGATGAGGAAGTTTAGCAAAGGGAAATGACTTGCCCAAGGTCATTCAGCAATTGGTGGGGTAAAGATTCAAATACAAGGTCGGACTTCAGACCTCCTGCTTCTTAGCAGCCACTCTATGCTGCACCGATGTGCCCACATGCACCCCACTGGCCACATTATTTGTACTGAACTGGGCTACTGCTAGCACCCTGTCCCCTTGGTTTCCAGAAATAGGTTACACTTTCAAGATCCTTTCTGAAGAATTAGTAAGTTTTTGTAAAGGGTTGCGTGTGTGTGTGCGCGCGCGCATGTACATGCATGTACACAAAAGCTAATAGGAGAACCTGACCTGTGGTGGCGCAGTGGATAAAGTGTCGACCTGGGAACACTGAGGTCGCCAGTTCAAAACCCTGCACTGGTTTGGTCAAGGCACATATGGGAGTTGATGCTTCCAGCTCCTTCCCCCTTTCTCTCTCTCTCTCTCTCTCTCTCTCTCACTCTGTGTCTCCTCTCTAAAAAATGAATAAAATAAAAAATATATATAAAAAAAGCTAATAGGAGAATTTTTCTTTTTTTCCTCTTTCTTCTCTGTCTCCCTGCAACTCTCTTGGCTTACTCTTTCACTCTCTTTATACACCTAAGTCAAAAACATACACTTTTTAGGATACTGCCCTCCACCACCATCACTGCTTGAAGAAAGAAGCTTCATCTGAACACACATGGGAACTCCCGCAAAACTACCTTGGACCCAACCAGAGGATCCCACGCTTTGAGGTGTCCCATTCTAGCAAACATCTGGCTACATCCCTGCCCGACAGGTGAGGAATATGTGGGCCCAGGACGTGCCCCAGGACTCTGTGCCCATCCCAAGAATAGATCACGCCCAGCACCTCCGGACCTGAGGAACAACCACGGAGTAGCCGCGAGTGGGAGCATAGCTGGGGCTCGGACAGGAAGGCGGTGTGGGCCGAGCCAGTCGGGGGAAGGAGGAGCAACCCGCAGCCCACGACCTACATTGATCCTCCCGTGCTGCCGTGTTCCAGCTCATATCTCTGGGGAGACCAGGAGTTCTGCATCCAAACCTGACCTTCCAAGTCGTTTTTTTTTTTCATTTATGTTTTTATTTTTTGTGTGAGAGACAGAGAGAGGGACAGATTGGGACAGACAGACAGGAAGGGAGAGAGATGAGAAACACCAATTTTTCTTTGCGGTTCCTTCGTTGTTCATTGATTGATTTCTCATATGTGCCTTGACAGGGAGGGTGGGGCGCTACAGCAGACCGAGTGAGCCCTTGCTCGAGTCAGCGACCTTGGACTCAAGCTGGTGAGCCTTGCTCAAACCAGATGAGCTCTCGCTCAAGTTGGCGACCTCGGGGTCACGAACCTGGGTCCTCCACATCCCAGTCCAACACTTTATCCACTGCGCCACCGCCTGGTCAGGCCCAAGTCTTTATAAAGGTAGAGTTGTCAAGATAAAGAATATAGCATTTTGTTTAACATTTTTTTAAGTTGGTTATAACTTCTAAACGTTTAGATGTGAGGTATTCAAAACTTCCACATGTACCTTGACCTGGGCCCCACAAATATTTAGGGTCTACCCAGCAGGAGGTAGAAACTCTCTGGACGCCCTTCCCATCTCGCCACCGTTTATTCAGGTGTGCCTCTCTGGGACCCATACCTACCTAGACTGTGCTTGGCAATGATATTTATCATAATTATTTCAGAGACAAAGTGTTCCCTTTCTCAGGTCCCCCAAAGCAAGGTTGCTGCAGCAAGCCTCCACCTCCATTCCCCCCCCCCTCTTAATCAGGTCTTCATCGGGAGCTCATTCCTCATCAGTGGGGCCAGACAGGGAAGGCCCCAGGAGGTGGGAGGCTACTTTAATGACCATCTGGAGGCAGGAACCACTGTTTGGAATCCTTATCTTTCAGGAGAGAGCCTAGAGAAGTCTGGGGCCAAATAGAGCCCTCTGTCTTACCTGGGCACAAGCCAGCAAAAGGCAAGACCTTGTTTTTATAAATCAAACACCAATCAGAAAGGAAAAATTCTATGAGACTATCTTCCGCAGCAGTAAAGAGAGATGGTCACGGCTCACTACTGAATGGAAGTCTGGAATTGAAAATTGTATTTCTGTGAAATTTATTCAATGTTAAATCCACTGAGAAAATTCTATGCATGCAGTTGGGTCAGACACCGGATTAGCAAAACTGATATCAAGATGATTTGACTCTTAGCAATCTCAAAGCTTATTAAATATTTTCTCCTAAAAGCAGACTGGTACTGATGTGTTTAGAATATAGAGAGGCAGAGGCGGATTAAGGTCAGTTTGAGGCCACAGGGTGCAGAAGAAAATATCGGGCCCCTTAAAAAAAAGAGAGAAAGAAAATACACGTTGGACGCTGGAAGGTTGACTCAGTGGTAGAGCATTGGCCCGGCGTGTGGAAATCCCCAGTTCGATTCCCAGCCAGGGCACACAGGAGAAGTGCCCATCTGCTTCTCCACCCTTCCCTCTCCTTTCTATCTCTCTCTTCCCCTCCTGCAGCCAAGGCTCCATTGGAGCAAAGTTGGCCCAGGCGCTGAGGATGACTCCATGGCATTTGCCTCAGGTGCTAGAATGACTCTGGTTGCAATGGAGCAATGCCCCTGATGGGCAGAGCATCTCCCCCTCATGGGATTGCCAGGGGTATCCTGGTAGGGTACATGTGGGAATCTCTCTGCCTCCCCATTTCTCACTTCAGAAAAATACAAAAAAATAGATGTTAACCATATTTTTAAATAAATAAATAAATTATGTACTATTAATGTTAAAATTGCACATATGAAACAAATCTGGTTTCATTAGAAAAAAATGTAAAGTTGGGGTTTTGGGGGGCCCTTCAGCAGTCAGGGCCCAGGGCATGCACCCGGTGAGCCCCATTAAATCCGCCTCTGCAGAGAGGCCAAATCAACAAATTTCTTATCACATGACCACTTCTCCATTACATTTTGGTAGTGCAAAGTCAAAGAACTTCACTTTCTCTCACCCTGAGTTTCTAGAAATTACTAGAATGAGCCCATAGCAGACTGTCACTGGGGAGTTGATTGACTGGTTAGCAGATGATCCAGAAATCTGAAACTACAGCCAGGTGACCTTCTGCCTTTGTATGTAGAAAGTTCTCTTCTATATTTCTCTGCCTTTGTCAGGCTTTGGCTGAATTTAAGAGAGAAAGAGAAAGAGAGAGAGAGAGAGAGACCTCTGAGCCATACTGGAGCTGGGCTTTATAGAAAATGCCTGTTTGGGGGAATGAATGATTTTAGAAGCCTTCTTTCTGCTGGGAAAGTTTAAGGCTTTAATAGTATCATGTGATATCTTAAATGTAAGAATTACAGTAGCAGTGAGGGTTCATATTTTATACATAGTTGTCTTATATTAAATAAACAGTATAGATTTCCAAGATGATAGTTTCAATAATACATATCCAGAGAAGAGATAGCCTACATTACTTCATTATTTTCTTAATATTTGGACTGCTTTTAATATTTTAAAACTTACTTATCAATTATGATTTATAGTTCTTTTTAATTTTGTCTTCAAATTTAAACACTACATGTCCATGCAATGAAAGATGAAATTTTTCTATTCAATCCAAGCACCATTTTTTTATTAGAATTATTTTATCACTACTCTCAACGTTAACTGTTCATAAAAATCTCAGTTCAACTGAGACATATAAAAGAAAATTATTTTCCATTCATATAGTTTCCAAGTAAAACATAGACACAGAAAACCAGATAACATACCTCCCAAAATAAATTTCTAATTTGTTAAATATATAATTATTCAATAATTTCCCCCTTAAGATGACCTTATATTAATTCAACTATCTAAAGTTTGATTTTTTTAAAAAAGAAAACAAACCAGGATCTTAAAAAATATAAAAGAATACGTTTTCTTTGGCTTGGGATTCTCAAGATACAATTGATGCATTTCTAAAATAGCAATAGCTATTTTTCTCCTTCATTTTTTAAAGTTTATTTTTGCTCACTGAAAGACATCAGATTCAGACTTGACAATTTTATCTGGTGGAGAAAAAAATTGCACCATTAAATATCTAATTTAATTAATTTAGACCAAAGAAGTCAGTCAACTAAAACAATACACCCCTGCTCACAGCAGCTGTATCTTCCATTAAATGAGCAGCTTTAGAACACTAAGGAGTTTGGAAACTACTTCATATGAAGCTGGAAGCAATCCAACACATATGCACATATGTAATTGCATGTGTTTCTCCAGGTTGCTACATGCATACTGAGAAAGGGAGGCGTACAGTGCATGCAAGTGATGGCACTAACAACATTTATCTGTTGTGCTGATATAACCATTTTTATTAATTTTTTTAATTTAATTATTTGTGTTTACATTGATATAACCTTTGACTACATAAAATTAAGAAAAATGATATAGCAAAGGAGAATTGTTTTTGCATAGTGCTTGTTCTATTTTGATAGCATGAAAGCAGTTCAATCCACTGTCTATTATTTATTTATCTGTTTATTTATTTATTTATTTATTTATTTATATTCAGTGAGAGGAGGAGAGACAGAAACAGACTCCTGTATGCACAGTGACCAGGATCCACTGGTCCAGTCCACTGGGGGCAATGCTCTGCCCCTCTGGGGTGTTGCTCCATTCCTCAGTAACCGAGCTCTTCTTAGCTACTGAGGCGGAGGCCATAGAGCCATCTTCAGTGACTGGAGCCAACTCAATCTAATTGAGCCATGGCTGCAGGAGGCAAAGAGAGAGAGAGAGAGAGAAGCAAGAGGGGGAGGGGTGGAAAAGCAGATGGGCTTTTCCCTTGTGTGCATGACAGGAATTAAACCCAGGACATCGACATGCCAGGCCCATGCTCTACCACTAAGCCAACTGGTCAGGGCCCTACTGTTTTATTTGCAGTGATTCTTATCAGTGGTTTAGAATTGTCTGAGAGCCATAAAATTGGCCTGAATTTGTTCCCATCATTCAGTTGGTTCTAACATATATTCTGTGTGAGGTTTGGTTTCTCTGTCTTTGACATTCACTACCCAATGCAGATCTCACTTGCTTTTCACATTTGCCCTGTGTTTTCCAAGGATATTTTATTCAGAAAGAATAGATGAGGACCACCAGGAACACAGCTGCTCTTCTGTTGATTAGAACGAAGTCTTCAAATGGAAGGAGCACTTGGAAAGACAATAATTTGAGCGTTATGCCACACGAGATGAGACTAAGGTAGTTTCTGTTTCTCCAAGTAAAAGACCAAGGATTGTTGATCTCGTGGGTACGAACACTACCTGTGGCCACTCAAGATCAGACAAGGCTAACACCACCCTGGGAACTTCTGTGAAGCCTCAAGAAAGCATATCACGTTCATCCTTAAATGAGCAGAATCCTCTCACGACATTTAGTCTCACTTCTTTAATAAAGTGGATAATGCTGTGAAAAGACTGGGCTGCGGCAGGAAGCTGCTACTTAGCTCTGCACTGGCTCATGGTCCTGTTGGAGGGAGCAATTCTGTTTGTGAGAAATTTCAAGGAGTGCAGCTGCTGAGGCAGACAATACTGCAGCATAATTTTCTTCCCGTTCCACTACCATGCACTGTTGCATGCCCGGTAGCTTTTTTTAAAAAAAAAAATTATATCCTGGACTCATTTATTCCTCTGTTCCCTGAAATATCCTGATACTAACTCTTTTTTTCTATTCATCAATCCTTATTGTTAGTTAAAAAGCTTGTCATTGCCTGAAATTTTTTTGTTGAAACCGAAGAAGCATTTTCATTAATTCAGCCTTTTGGGAGCCTCTAATTATCTTTTTCCATTTGCAAATTAATGATCATAACTGTTCTTTTTCTTTTCTTTCTGCGTCTCTACTGCCTTCTCATACCTAGCAGGTTATAACCTGCCTCAGCATTTTCTTCGTGATTTTTTTCTTCGTGCTAGCTCTCTTGTTTATGAGCTTCTAATGCCTGCCTGGGACTTTTTAATTGCACTCTATTTGAACATGGATGTCTTCTGAACTTTTTATTCTTCAGATTTCTGCAACAATAGGTAATAAAGTCAAATTTAACTAAAGAAGAAGAATATCAAAAGTTCTCTGGAGCAGAATGCAGCATTTCATTAGTTTTTAACACCCACACTAGAAATCTCACTCGCTGATCATTCTTTTCCATGCCGTTGTTATTGCTCCTGCATTCTCCATGCCTCCCATTATTTCAAAGGTGCCAAAATAAAGCAATGATTCTTTCCACAGGGAAATGTAGGGCCAAAAATGAACTGACTGCTAATAAAGGAAAAGTACCAGTTATGCTGGGTATTGAAATTCTGCATCAATCAAGAACCCAGTGTCTATTGTCTGTATACCAATGTACAAAAATGAAAATGAAATATGTCAAAAGCCCCTCCTTTCTCTATACCACCTATCTCCTGCTCCTGTTCATTCTAACTGATCAATTTTTTTCTTTTTTTTAATTGATTTTAATTTATTGTGTTTACATAGATTCTAGTGTTGTCCCCGAATGCACCCCACTCCCCCATATTGCCCTCAACATCTCCCTGGCTCCCCTCCCCATAGTGCCCTCCTCCCTTCCCTTCAGGTTTATCCCATCCTATCATCCCCTTTCCCTCTGTCCTCTTTTCCTCTGGTCCCTTTGATCTCTCCTCTGTCTCGATTCCGTTCCTCAGTTTACATTGTTCATTGGATTCCTCAAATGAGTGAGGTCATATGATATGATCAATTTTTATCCTAAATACTCTTTCTTGAAAAACATAAACCTTAAAAGCTTCCCAGGACTGACTTTCCAGCCAGACAGAATATGGAAGCAGAAAAGACCCTGGTAGCCTAAAGGAGAGGGCCACCAGAGCTCCATATGGCACATGGGGTCATGCCACTCAGGTTGGGAGGGTTTCTGCTGAGACGGCCCAGAGCAGAACTGGATTGTGAAGGGTGATACAATGGAGCTCCTCTGTTTTGGCTGAGGAGTCTGGCAATCTGTCATAAGACTTGTTTATATGATCGATATTATTTTTTTAAAAAGGTATTGTGACAGACATCAATAATAGGATTGATGGAAGGGAAGAGTGGACATCTAAAAAGAGACTTACATTAGACAAACATTCTGAGCTGAGATATGGGTTTGTTGCTGCCTTTTGTGTTTCCAAGAATTTTAAGCTAAAGAAAAAGAAATCTTAAAATGATAATGCTGTGTCAAAAATTTCTAATAAAGAAATTTATGAAAGTGGTTGTTAAATGCTGAACTAAGGTATATATTTTTTCTTCCCAACATGATAGAGTAATTGATCTTGAACCAGCTCTTCTGTTTAAAATCACTATAAAACTGAAAAGATATATGAAACAACTGATCTCTTTCACTACTGGAAGTGCAGAACTGTAATCCTTGAGTGAAGGGAAGCAAGCGTGGTGAGCTTACAACCAGCCCTGCACTTCCTGGACTGTGGTCAGGAGGCAGAACACTAGGGGAGACAGGCCACCTCAGAGAGCTAAAGGACTCAGATGTTGAGTTGACAAGGATTGATAGAGCCCACCCAAGTTGCAGAATAATGCCCCATCCATGGTCATGGCCTTCTTGAAGAAACCTGCAAGGCAAGATATAAAGGCTAGACCTGGAACTCTAGTAAGTAATGCTGACTCCAGAGCGCCCTGCATGCCCAGTTAGCCAAGGTTGTTGGGCCCTCCTTGAAATTTAACTTCTGCGTTTAATCAATACACTTTCCTCTCCCAGTATAGGTATGGATCACTAACAGACATCTTTTACCCTCAGACTCCATCTCAGCATTTGCTTATAGAGAATCCACCTACCACACTGGTGAATTCTAACATTTAAGGAGGAAATAACAACAAACTTACACACACTCAATACACACTCATAATCCATATTATCTGGCCAGCATAAACTAATATCAGAATCTGACAATTATCATAAGAAAATTAAGGATCAATGTTCCTCATAAACATATATACAAAAATTCTTAGCAAAGTATGATAAAACAAATCCAAATATCTCTGAAAAGAAATATACATCATGATAAAAGGGGTTTATACTGGGAATGCGAGGTAGAATTCACATCTGAAGTCAAATTTCATTTACTACAGTAACAAAAGCGTTCTCTCAGGTGACCATCTCAATAGAGATTTCAATATGACTTCATGATTTAAAATGCTCAACAAAATAGAAACAGAATGGAACATCTTCATTTGGATAAAGAGCATCTATGAAAAATCTACAGAGAACATGAAATTTAATCGTGAAAAAGTGAATTATTTCCTTCTAAGATCAGAAGAAAAGCAAGGATGCCTAATCTCATTCTCTCTATTCCACATCATACTGGAAGTTCTAGCCAGTGCAATCGGCAGCAAAAGGAAATAACGGCAAAAGCCTGGAAAGAAGGAAGCATAACTATATTTATGGACAACATGATCGAGTATGTACAAACTCCTAATAAATATATACAAAATATTGAAGCAAGTGAGACCGTAGGAAATAAGGTCAATATACCAAAATCAAAAGTATTTATATCAGCAACAAGAAAAGGAAAATATTAATACATTTAAAAACAATGCCATTTAAAATAATAAAAATATTAAAGGTAATTTCATTACACTTGAGGATAAGTGTAATGAAAAATACATGAACTCTATATTGAAAACCGAGAAATTAAAACTAAAATAACTGAAAAGTAACCCTATGTTCATGGATTGGAAGGCTTGATTTTATTAGGACTTAATTTCTACCCAAATTACTCTATAGATTAAAACCAGTCCCAATCAGAATTCCAGAAGGCTTTTTTTTGTAGAATTTAGCAAGCTGATTCAAAAATTTATATAGAAATGTTAAGACAGAGAATAGCGAGAGTAATCTTGCAAAGAAAAACAAAGTTTGAGGGCTTATTCTGCTTGATGTCACAACTAAATGTAAAACTATAGAAACCAAGACAATAGGGTACTGGTGAAAGGTTAGACAACTAGATCAATTAGTATAGGCAGTCTAGAGATAGAAATACATATAGGGCAATTGATTTTGACTAGGCTGTCAAGGAAATTCAGTAAGGAAATGATAACAGGTGGTGTTATTTCAACAAGATACTATATGGGGGGAGCGGGAAACTCAACTTTTAATTCATACCATATAGAAAAATTATCTTGAAATGTATTATAAGTTTATGCATAGAAGCTAAAAACTCTCAATCTTTTTCATTTATATATTGATTGATTTTAAAGAGAGGGGAAGGGGGTGAAACAAAGACAGAAAGAGAGAGAGAAACATCTAATTCTTTTTTCACTTCTTTATGCATTCATTGGTTGATTCTTGTATGTGCTCTCACCAGGGATTGAACCTGCTACCTTGGTATATCAGGATGGTGCTCTAACCCACTGAACTACCTAGCCAGGGCCAAAACTCTAAAACTTCTGAAAGAAAATATGTAAGAAAGTTTTTAAAACCTAGGAATAGAAAAAGTTTTTATAGACAAGATACCGAAAACACAAACTACAACAGAAAAAAATTTTGATAAATTAGACTTGCATCAAAACTAAACTTTTTTTCTCTTTGAAAGATAACATTAAAAAAGTGAGTTACACACTGGGGAAAAAATAATATCAATACATACACCTTACAAAGAACTTATTTCAAGAACTCGGTTTTTAATAAAGACAATGAAAATTTTTAGAAGAGCAAAATACTTGAACAGGCATGTCACATGAAGATAGAAAATGGTCAGAAAGCAAATGAAAAAATGCTCAACATCATCTAATCATTAGGAAAATGCAAATCAAAACCATGAGATACCACTTCACACATGTTAAGATGTCTATAATAGCCTGACCAGGCGGTGGCGTAGTAGATAGAGCATCGGACTGGGATGCAGAAGACCCAGGTTCGAGACCCTGAGCTCGCCAGCTTGAGCACGGGCCCATCTGGCTTGAGCAAAAGCTCACCAGCTTGGACCCAAGGTCGCTGGCTCCAGCAAGGGGTTGCTCGGTCTGCTGAAGGCCCACAGTCAAGGCACATGTGAGAAAGCAGTCAATGAACAACTAAGTTGTTGCAACGGCAACAAAAAACTAATGACTGATGCTTCTCACCTCTCTTCGTTCTTGTCTGTCTGTCCCTATCAATCACTGTCCCTGTAAAAAAAATAAAAAAATTAAAAAAAGATGTCTATAATAAAAAAGACAGATAATAACAAGTAAAGGTGAAGATGTGGAGAAATCAGAATCCTCATATATTGATGGGAGGAGTGTAAAATGTCAGAGGCCTTGTGTAAAACAGTTTAGTAATACATCAGAATGTTAAAATAGAGTTGCCATATGACCCAGCAGTATATCAAAGAGAGATGAAAACCTATGTCCACACAAAAACTGGTACTGATATATATAGCAGCATTATTCATAATAATTAAAAAGCAGAAACAACCCAAATGTCTGTCAAGTGATTGATGGGAAAATAAAATATAGTATATCCATATAATGGACTATTATATGGCCATAAAAAAGAATGGAATTCTGATACATATTATAATGTAGATGAACCTTGAAAATGTTATGCTAAGTGATAGAAGCCAGACACAAAATATATTCTAAGCTTCCATTTCTATGAAATGTTCAGAATAGGCAAAGCCAGATAGATAGAAAGTAGACTGGTGATTTCCAGGGACTGGATAGAAGAGGAAGTGGGGAGTGACTGCTAATAGGGAAGGGGCCTCTTTCTCAGTGATGAAGGTGTTCTGGAATCAGGGTAATGGCGACACAATATTGTGGTATACTAAAAACCAATGAATTATATACTTTAAGTAAACTTTATGTTATGTGAAACACATTTTAAAAACCTGGATTGTTTAGTCATATAGAAATATAATACAGGACATAAAAATGAGACTCAGGGACATAGACAAGAGTGTGGTGGTTACCGAGGGGAGGGAGGAGCACAAAGAAAACCAGATAGAAGGTGACAGAAGAATATATGACTTTGGGTGATGGGTATGCAACATAATCAAATGTCAAAACAACCTGGAAATGTTTTCTCTGAACCTATGTACCCTGATTGATCAATGTCACCCCATTAAAATAAATAAATAAATAAATAAATAAATAAATAAATAAATAAATAAATAAAAGAAATATAATAATTGACACAAATTCCCAGAATACCTCAGGCATTATCAAGCTACAGTTTTCATGAACTTCCTAAAAGCCATTGCTGACATGACCTAATTTTTGGTACAGAAAACGTTTGCGTAGAAATTAAGACTCATCCCAACGTCTGTTCTAGAGAGACTAACAGATTTCTCTTTCCGCCCCACACAGTGAGAATGGGGCACAGTGTTCTTTATATAAACTCTGCCACAGCAAGCAGGTCATTTAATTTTTAGCTTTGGCAACCCAAATCTGGATCCTAGTCTCCTTAATGAAGAGTGTTTCTCTAACACTTGTGTTTTTACTTTGCTGATGTTGGCATTTGCTTGTGGAATTCAATCACCAATTCAGCTACCAGACAGATTTTAAAAGATGTTCTGTTCCAGGGCTGACTATTAAAATAATAAAATAATGTGGGAGGGTTTTTTCCCCCACATTTTCCCATCATTTTAGCCTAGGAAAATCTTCATTTGGAGAGTAATTTTTTTCTATTTTGAAATGTGAATTTTTATTTTACAGTTTCTATGGAGATTGTTCAAATAATAGAAAACCCAAGATCAACTGAACTCGAGAAGCAGTACATGGGTGTGCATGTTAGTAAAACACAGTGTATATCATCTCTAATGTAATCTGAAGGACAAGGAAATACTTTGCGGAGAAAGAATTAGGCTGACTGTTAGAAGAGTAGATCTAGTCCTGAATTTGTAAAGAGAGAAGTGGGGGTCACTACTTTATATATGCCTTCATATATGCCATAGCTATTCTGTGTGTCTGTTGCATGGAGTTGCGTTTATATCCTAACAGAAAGTATGAATCTATCAGAATTTCTCTAAGAGAGAATAATATATTATGTTTAGAAGGAATAATTGAACTCTAGAAGCGAGATGCTTAAAGAGCATGCTTAATGGAGACATTTTGTATCTGTGAGGTAGGAACACTGGGTCAGTGTTACACTGCTTGGGTCAAAAGAGAAAAGATTGATAATAATGACCATTATTAGTCATCTACCTTTTCACACATAGGATGAGGCTCAGTTTCTTCTCCAAATAAATTTAAACAGATTTTAAAAAAATATATCAATATGAAATGGAACTAAAGTACCTGCATGCCTAAAGTGACTATGTGAACATATCCAGTCCTATCTTGAGGGGCAGCTTCATAGATCCCTCTTAAAAATCACTAGAGGATATGGTTCCTAAGTTCCCTTCCAGCATCACCATTCTCTAGTACATTCGCCCTAAATAACAGTGCCCAAGACTGCAATCATTGTTCAAACAGAAGAAGCAGCTATGACATTTCATCTGAGCAACAGAGAAACACAGTTCTTGGAGTTTTCTACTCTTACTGGTCTCCTCATATGTTCTCCTGAATCCACTCCAATCAGGCTCACATTCTATCATTCTTATGCATCTTCTCTTTTATAACTACCAATGACTCCTATCTGAGAAAGTTCATAGGTGATTTTTAGCACTCATTTTACTGTACCTCTCAATAAAATGTGACAAAATCATTCTGTCCTCTTTGAAAAACTTTCTTAGTTTGATTTCGACATCCTCCTGACTATGCTCAGATCTCACTAATGGATTATTTTCAGTGCCCTTTGCTGGTTTCCCTTTATTGTCCAAAATCCTGAGGGTTGCCATGCCTCTTCAAGCCTTGATCCTCAGATGCCTTCTCTACTTCCTGTACCTAAGGGATCTCATTCAATATTATGAATTAAATACCATCTATTTTACAATGACTCTCAGATGTGTGACTCCATTTCTGACTTGCACTTCAGACTTACATATCCAACTTACATATCACTATGACATCTTCACTTTGGTGTTTAATGAGAATCGCAGGTAGTTCTGTGTGTTGATACCTTTCACCAAATTTGGGTCACTTTTTTATTAATGTTACAGCTACACTGGCCTCATGACTATTTCTCAAAGAAGCCAAGCTCTTTCACTGTCTTTGCTCATACTCTTTAGTGCAACACTCTTCTTCCAGGAGATCTTCCTGGCACTTCTGTTGCTCTTTAACCTTTATTATTATTATTATTATTATTATTATTATTATTTAACCCTTAAGCCTTTTTTACTGTTTAACATTACATTATATATTTGTTTGCTTTCTGTTGTCTTCCTCACTAAAATTCAAGCTCCATAAGGAAAGGACTTTATCTTATTCATCACTGTATCATCTATAACAATGACTGACAAGCTGTAAGTATTCAATAAATTTCAGTGGTCTGCTAATGAATATCTCAAAACAAACCAGTTCTCTCAGTGGTCTAGCATACAATGGTTTTCTCCTAAATTACTTTCCTAGGGAAATAAACTCCTGAGTTTTACAAAGCTACAAGAGGCTCTTCATGGTGAAAGGTGGAGATATCTTTGTAAATACTGCTGGTTTCTTCTACTGTGATCTTTGAAACTTCACTGTTATCTTGTAAAAAAAATAAATTGCCAGTGATGAAAAGGTTAAAAATAAGTCTACTCAGAAAATTTTTGTAGGCAATAGATTCATACTTGCCTCCATTAATACACTCCTGAGTCTGTGAGCCAATCAAACAGAGAAAGATAATTAATTTCCAGGGGCTCTTGTATCCATATCCAGAGGCTAGTGTGCTTGTGACTATATTCTAGTGCACAGAGACGGCCATGATAAAATGGACTTCAAGAATGAATGTGCCTCCATGTGAGAAATATGGCCACAAATGCCCCCATTCTCTACTCTAGTAGAAATAAGAGAAATTTTGGATAACTGAAATCAGTTCAACTCAATGCAATGTAAAAGCCATTTCTTGAGCAGCCACTGTGTACTGTGTGCCCTGAAAGAGGAAGGAAAAGCATGACTGTGTTACATGGGTCCCAACGAGATTAGAGTTGCAGTCATCCTGACCACTCTAGGCTAGCCTAGTTTAAGCGGCAAGTACGTTTCTTCTCAACAATCCTGAACTTCTCTTTATTTTGGATGGAGAATAGATTCTTTCCCCCATATAGTGATATTTTGCTACATTTCAAAACAAGCCTAAATGAAATGCATCTCTTTTCACATTGGTAGAATATATCACAATATCTCTTCTGGAGTTATTATAGTCTATTATTTTCTTTTGATTGCTTTGTGCAAACATCTATACTTTTCTTGGGGACATGCAGGGGAAAACCCACAGAGATCCAGCTGCATTGATCTAATGTGGCTGTCAACTTCAATAGAGTGTGTCTGTTGTCTTAGTCATGGTAATTATGGAACAATAGTTTTCAACAATCCCAGAACAAGAGGTCTCTTGCTTTGACCTTCTTCTTCCTGCCTGTTTCTTCATTGATTTAAAAAAATAAAAAGACAAATTAGGTTTACAGTGAAGCTAGAGCTCTGCTTCCTTTGGAAAGGTTACACATCCCAGTCCAACCAACGGCCCTTTGGTGTTTAATTGCAGAGCTAAGAAGCTGAATGTTTGCCATTCTAGTTTGCATCCTTCCTTTTCTCTCACCCTGTGGCTATCCCTCCTGCCACAACAAACCAAGGATTATCAAAACCCTGAAACCTTGACCATTCCCTAAAATTGATCAGTTGACAGAAGCAGGCACAGGTTTCCTTTCAAATTTTACAATTGCTTGTAAACATCTATGCACAAAAGGAGTAATGTTCGTTCATCGTACTGAAAAAAAATAAGTGTTAGCATTTATTCCAGAGAAATAAAGGCCAAAAGAAGGGAAGAAGAAGTAGAAAGAGGGAGAAGAAAGAGGAAAGGGAAGAGAATGGGGAAAATAGGTACCACATCCCAAATCATCAACAGTGTCCAACACCCATGATGCTTGGTGTCAGGACATGACGGAGACAGCATTGGTGGTAGCTTCTGTCCAGAGTAGAAGAAGCCAGAAGACCCTGAGTTCCTCTGACATTTGGGGAAGATCTTTGGATCTTCACATACCATGAAATGGGAGTGTTCAAATAAATCTCATCTAGGTCACAAGGACTAGGGAGTTCTTGTCTACCATCTGAGATGAGGTTGAATGAATGGAATGAATAAGAGAATAAATAAATGAGGGAGTAAATGTGTGACTAAGTATAAGAATTGGAGGCATCAAGTACTGCAAAGCTAGACTGGAGGATTTTAGCATTTTATATACTTCAATATCATAGAGTAGTGTAAGATAGTGATGTCTGAGTATTAGAGCCTCCAAAGATGATCCATTTGACTAGAAATACTTTCTGATAATACTTCTAGTTATACTGCTCACAAAAGTCAGGGAATATTTCAAAAATGAATATGAAGTGATAAAATATCCCTTAATTTTTTGTAAGCAGTATACTTTAGTCCTTGATTTCTTATTATTATGAGCCTAAATCTTTGAGGTCAGTCTTGTCTCTTCTTTTCCTCTTATACACCACATCCAAGCTGTCAGGAGATCCTAATAAGGTTTACCTTCAAAACATATCTGAAATCCAACCACTTTTCACCATTCTATTGCTACCTTCCCGGGTCAAGCCACCTATCCCTTGCCTGGATTGTTGCAGTAGCCTCTTCACTGGCCTCCCTGCTTCCATGCTTGTCTCCTTTAGAATGGTTATGAACTTTTTAAAAACCTGTTAGGTCATGCCACTCCTGCTCAAAGCCCATACCATTTGTTTCCATACCTTGGCTACTGTGACTAATGCTGCTAGGAACATGGGAGTGCAGCTCTTCAAGATAATGCTTTCATTTCCTTGGGATATACATCTACAAGTGGGATCACAGGATCATATGGTAGTTCTACTTCTAATTTCTTGAGCAACCTCCATACTGTTTTCCATAGTGCCTGCATCAGTTGACATTGATGGATATGTTCATTAACTCAATGGGAAAAATGTATATGTGTATCAAATCATCACATTGTATACTTCAAATATTTTATATTTGTCATTTATACTTCAATAAAGCTAGAGGGGGAAAAAAGACGCTCCCCAGCTTCTCATCTCTCTCAAAGTTAGTGTGACAGTCCTGATGGCCTACAAAGGCTTCCCATTCATTCGGCCTTCTCCTGTTGTTCCACTGTTCTCCATGCTCTTCCTGCCTGTGTCCCAGGGCAGTGCACCAGTTGCTCGCTCTGCCTGGAATATTCTTCCCCCAAATAGCTGCATGGCTTGCTGCCTCACTTTCTTCAAGACTGCTCAACTGTCACTTTCTGTGAGAAGCCTTCTTTGGTCACTCTTCATAACTGCAAAGTTGCTCACCTCCTGGGACGATCTGAATGTATATATCACCATCTGACATAAGATGTCTTTCACTTAAATGCTTTTATTTATTGTCTGTCTCTGTGCAGTAGAGTGAAAGCCCCTTAGAAGCAAGGATTTCTGTCTGCTTATCAGAATGTATCTCCACCTCCTCTATCAATAATTGACACTACAGTAGGAGCTCAATAAATGAATGAATAAATACATTGGTCATTCTAACTCTGATTTGAGGCCGTTGTTCCTTGTAAACTTTAATTTATTTACAACGCTCTTAACACCAACTCTCTCCTGGCAGCTGAGAGTGACACATGATATAAGCAGTGCTTGGTGAGGCAGTCCATCATCAGAAGCCCTAGAGGCATTGCTGGGGCTACAAAGATTATGTTCGAGCTAGCTTGGACTCAGCGTTTCCTCTCATCATTCATAAATCTGAAGCACAGACTGGCAGAGAACAAGTTGGCTCGGGCTGCACAGCAGTCAGGAGGGGACCTCTGACAGTTCCCCCCGAGAAGTCCAATGACCCTGTGTGAGAACCAGCTGGACTCTGGCAAAATCCCCAGAATTCTGGGAAGCTATGCTCAGCACAGGAAGTTAATTTTCCTCTTCTGGGCCTGCTGACTGGCCATTCCCCCACAGAAAAGTTTTCCTCCATAAAACAACAACCATTATGCCAAACCAGACCAATGTCCCTTCATTGCTTCGGATATTTATGTTCACCACCTCTCCATTGGTTTTGAGATTAAAATAATTGTAACTTAGATGGCTGTGCCTCTGTTCAGTAGAACACAATAGTTATAGGTGACTTTTTCATAAAACTTTCTGTATGAACGGTCTCTGGGGTGGGGGAAGGAGGTAATGTCCTGCAATGGTTAAGCTAGCCTTGCCCGCTCCAACCTGAGTGCTAACACTGGTGGGCCAACCCAATACGTGACAACTCTTCTTTACTTAACTTGCCAAAACAGTAGAAAGATTAGTCAAGAATTTTTGCTGTCTTGATAGGACAGATTTTACTACACATTAGGGGCTAAATTATAACACCTCGAAGTTCAGATATCCAAGTCCCAACCCCAGTATCTCAGAATGTAACTGTATTAGGAGATAGAGTCATTAAAGAGGTGATTAAGTTAAAAGGAAGCCTTTAGGGTACGGCCCTAACCCAACATCACTAATGACCGTATAAGAGGAAAAGGCAGGTGCACAGAGGGACAACCATGTGAGGACACAAGAGGATGGCCTACACCAGCCAAGGGAAGAGGTCTCGGAGCAAACCAATCTTGCCAGCACCTTGATCTTGGGCTTCTAGCCTCTAGAACTGTGAAAAAGTAAATGTTTGTTTCCTAAGCCACCCAGGTGTAGAATTTTATTACGGCAGCCCTAGCAAACAAATACACAATCTCATTTCTCATACTCTCTTTCTGTTCCTACCTGCTGCACCCCAAATCATAAAATGCTGAAAATTCTAAAGCTGTGTGTGTCATTCAATGCAAAAGCACTTCTTAAGAGCTGCTGCAAAGTTTTTGTAAATCCCTTTAAAAATTACAGCCTACAAGGCAATTTCTGTGACAATGGTGAGACAGTTCTTAAACTAAATTTCCACGATGGGGTAGGAGCCAAGCTCCCAAGGTAGAAACCGTGCCAACAGCACCACCCGTCACGGGCCTGGGTCTGGTCCGCCTTACTGCGTACTGCCTGCAGGACACAGCTTCCAAGCTGCTGCCTGTCATCCTCCAGTCACTGTTCCATTTATCTTCTTCAAACACAAACCAAGGATTGCAAAAATGCTCTCTGAGTGTGGGCAAAAGGGGCCGTCTTAACATATATTTAACAGTGAAATATTGATGACGTGCACATTACAGTCAAGAAGCTAAAATATATACCTAATATTATTATTTTTATTTAACATGGTTCTGGGTTTTATTATCTAACATGGTTAGACCACCGCCCCAGATAGAATTGGCTGCTCTGTCCTCTAGCCCCCCACTGCCACGCATCCCCCATGCACCACAGAGACCTTGAAAGCCCTGTGTTGAGGATGTCAAAGCCACAAGATGAAGAAATCCAGGGCCTCACATTTCTGGTCGGGTGAGGCACCCACTCGTCAGCAATGCCCACTGGGAATTCATGTGAGGGGGAAATAAACTGGAGCCATCCCACGTTCTCAAGTTGGACTGTGACACATCCTAGAATTACCTTCCCAGTGATCTGTCTTGACCATTAGGAGCCTGCCATTCCCACAGCAGTGCCTGGTGCAGAGCTGGGACTTTGCCCTCAGAACCCTGAATTCTACTAGAAAACCGAGCCTGGGGTCTGAACAGCAGAGTAAGGGTCTTTGCTACCAGGAGGGAGACAGACTCTGGAACTGTGTAGCCGTTTACATTACTAAAGCATGAGAACACTACCAGGAGGACGGAAACGTAGGCATCCTTTCCCAACCTCAGCACTCTTCAGTTTACACATCAGATCGTCCAGATCCAGGAGGATCTGCAGCTCCTTCCCCCGGAGATGGCGGGAACCAGGGTGTGTCAGGAGGAGGAGAGTAGCTCCGCTCTGAGGAGGTCTGTCTCTTTACACCATCGCTGACAGGTGTTTAAAGAGAACAGAAAGTAGAGACTGTGTAGGTGGAGGGGACAAGGGGCAGGTTTGCATGAAAGAACTAAGTAAAAAGGCTGACTGAGTATGTGGCCCAGAGCTGCACGGTCCCAGGGTGAGAGGCCTGGACTGTTGTAGCACCAGCAGTGGTAACTGGGCAAGGACAGTGTCCAACAAACAAGTGGACAGATGCCCGAGGTTACTTTCCAAATACTTCCCACCTCCCCTTTTCATTTCTCCCGAAAGTTCATCTAAATGGAAGGCCCCCAGCACACTGCATGTTCACACGTGGGGTGTGTGTGTGTATGTGTGTGTGTGTGTGTGTGTTGTTACCCAGCACCATGAAGCACTCACTTCCTTCTTTCTCAACATCTTTTTTGATTAAAAAAGCAAAACCATACCAGCTTTCCTCTACCCCATCTTTTGCTCTCAAGGAGAACAGACAAAACCTATGTCCAAGTAAGGCAGTGGTGACCTACAGGAGCTGATCTCAGACCAAGAAGATGATCAACAGACAAGAAACATTGCAGGTGAGAGTTGGAGGCAGTCTGTAGGTGTGTGTGGGCTAGGAGAAGTCTCGGAACTCACTGCCGCCTCTGCCTCTCATAAAGGGTTCTACTCAGGATTATTTACTTCACTGACCATGTTCTGTGCCACATGACCTCACCCCTGTGGCCAGAGCTGACTGAACCAGAGATAGACATTTGATCCAAAGGTAGCCCATGTAGGGTTGACCAGCAGCCTATGAGATAGCCTGGGGAGGAATCACTGTCCTAAGGTGATGATGATTAAGGCATCAAAATTTCATTCTCAAAAAGGCAAAATAGAGAAAGGGAGAGTTGCCTGACCAGGTGGTGGAGCAGTGGATAGAGCATCAGACTGGGAAATGGAGGATCCAGGTTCAAAACCCTGAAGTCGCCGGCTTGAGCGCAGGCTCATCCGGCTTGAGGCTGGGCTCATCAGCTTGAGTGTGGGCTCACCAGTTAGAGCGTGGGGTTGCTGGCATGAGCATGGGATCATAGATGTGACCCTATGGTAGCTAGCTTGAGCCCAAAGATCACTGCCTTGAAACCCAGGGTCACTGGCTTGAGCCCAAGGTCGCTGGCTTGAGCAAGGGGTTACTCAGTCTGCTGTAGTTCCCCAGTCAAGGCACATATGAGAAAGCAATCAGTGAACAACTAAGGTGCCACAACGAAAAATTGATATTTTTCATCTCTCTCCCTTCCTGTCTGTCTGTCCCTCTCTCTGACTCTCTCTCTGTCTTAGTCCAAAAAAAATAAATAAATAAGTAAGAAAGAAAGAAACCTTAAAAAAAAAAGAAAAGGAGAGTCAGCTTTTGGTAACAAGAAAGAAAAAAAAACTCAAGGAAATGATAGGCAGGATTAGAAGAAAAATATTAAAAGATCAAGAGAAGGCAGAAATTATGAGACCTGAATAAGCTTGGAGCTATGAGAAGGCAGAAGGCAAATTATAAGCCAAGTAGAGAATGAAGTAGTTGCTTAGAGTGTGTTAGAAATAGTCAGAAAAGAGACACACCCCATCATGACTGACCACTTGAAGATCAATACATTCCTGCTTCCGGGTGAGGGACAGACAGCAAGCTAACTGGCCCTAAGGCAGTGTGGATACCAATGAACCTTCCATGTGCCATAATTCATTCTGGGCTCTGAGGTGCTCTGTTGTCCTGTGGCTCTCATTCTTCTCTGGAAGTCGTGTGGCTTTCCCTCAGGTTCCCAGAGCTTGGCAACAAGTTTGAGATCCTGTTTTCCTTCTTTCCATGAATATGCTGGTAATACCTGCATTACATGGAGTAACACAGCTGCTTGCTTGCTACCAAGGAGTGGAGGGATGTGTGTGTATACACAGTATCTGCACACTGTGTTGTGTAAGAGGTGGTGAGGACAGCATCGCAGTGATGAGTTTAAGAGAACAGGAAGTTGACAGGGTAGGAGAGTCTGGTCATGGGAGTAGCAGAAATAGACAAACTCGTTTAGGCTTCTGCACACGTTAGTTTGACACCAGGGCTGTGGCTGTCTGTGGCTCAGATTCTCCTCCTTTTAAATATATCACATAGAGAAAGCAAAGCGCACATATCCTTCCTACTTACACCACAGACCCATCATTGTATTGACTGAAGAACTGCTTCAGAGACTGTCCTAGTCAGGATTCCCAGCGGAGAGGGCTGGAAGCCCAGTTTGGGCTGACCTCCCGAGCTGACTCTCCCGGTTTATCAGGCACCTGCTCACAGGCCTGCTGTCTCCAGGAGGCTGGAACCCTGAGGGGCAGCTCCCTCATTCACATCCCTGCAGCTTCACCAGCCCAGACCACAGAGAACCTCAGAGCAAGCCCTGTAACCAGGGGCTGTCAGTTCCTGTTTGAATCAAACATTAGAGCGTTGGTAAGGAGTGTGGGGCAGACTGGGCAAGGCCACTAGGTGAATTGTCAGGACATACATGCATGTACGCACACACGCATGCACGCACACACACACTCTGTGCTGTGTCTACTGCCGAAACTATTGGCCTCACTCTCAGCTATAACCAGCACAGTTTTTCTGCACATGGACACTATACTGCAGACCCGTGGCTCCCCTCCAGCCCAGTAGGAGGCAGCATTGCCCCTCTTTGCCTGCTCAGCCTTGACCTCTCCACTGGCTATGATTCTACTTCAGTCTCAGCAGGAATAGAATTGAAAAAAAAAAAAAAAGATTGTATCTTTAGAAAACTCTATCACACTTCAAATGTCAAGATGCTGCAAGAGTGATCTAGATTCTCCTCCTCCTTTTTAAAGGCCCAGCTTTTCAAAACTGAATCATAAATTCCTAAAACCAGAAGGAGGCTTGTGGATTATATCACTTCCAACACTCTGGTTTAAAGATGAAGAAATAGACCCATATGGGCAAAGAGACTCAAACACATATATTCCAATATTTGGTAGCAAATGGCTACATCACCTCAACCAGACACAAAAAGCAATCAAGGAGAGACTGATTATCAGAATGAGGTATTGGTTATCAATTTCTAGAAGGAAGGATTAAACATTTAAGAAAAAAACAACTTATCAAAATACCCAAGTAACCTTTATAAGAAACACCGCACAGATTATTTAAACAAGCACTGTGCAATGGAATATATAATGTAACCAACAAATGCATACGTTCATTTGAAATGGCTACTAGAAAATTTTTAAAAGATGAAAAGAAGTGACTTTATTTTAACAATACTTTCATATTTAACCCATATATCAAAACTACCATTTCACTGTGTAATCAATAAGAAATAACGATTGAGATCTTTTGCATCTTTTTCTGGACTAAGTCTGATACCTGGCATGTGTTTTACTCTTAGATCATGACCCAGTTCTGATTGGCCACATTTCAAGTGCTTGATAGCCACGTTCAGCGAGTGGTTACTGCACTGCACTGAACAACGCAGACTTGAACAACGAGGTCATCTGGACCTTGCCAAGTCATCAGGATATGCTGCACAGACAGCTGTGATCACCCAGAGCACTCTGGAAAAAAATGTTTTGTACAAATGACTATAATGGGCTGATAAAAATTTTATCAAAAAGAGCTTCTGTTTCAAAATTATCTGTTTTTAACTTTACCATCCCTCCTCAGATAAACCCCGGAAGGACCCATAATAATTGCATGATTATTATTATGAAACAATGAGCCGAAGTGGACATGGTCAGGTCAGTTCCAACAGGCGTCTGGTGGAAATGGCTGTCCTCTCTCTCCCAGAGGGACCTCGCGCTTCTGACCCAGGAGGGTTTCTTAAGAGCTCAGCAAGCCTGCTGAGAACAAAGAGATATTTTTTCTCCAGTGTTGAAAACACCATGGACAGTTTTCACATACCCACCCTTCTTTGTTACAGGAGCTGGTGGGAGAGGCAGGCTGTAATCACAGTGTGTTAGCTGAGGACAAAGAGAGCACATCGTGCAAATGGCTCCTTCCAAACAGCAGCCAAGAAGAGCAACATAACTTTCAGGATTTCAAATCACTGAAAAGATCTGGAATAGATAGCGGTTTCAAATGCAACATCAGGGTGCAGGATAGTCAAGGCCAACCTGCGCACAGCAAGGAGTGGGTGGAGAGTGCCCCCAAGTCCCTCCTCCTCCCAGTAAAGGTGGAGGCACACATCAGTGCCCCTATGGGGAGTGGGTGTTTCCCACTCTGCTCCTGCCAGCAGCCCTTGGGCTTTGTCACTGTTGCTTGGCATGTAGTTACAGGGCCAGCATCTGTGCACCCCACACCCAGGGGCTGCTGCTTTCCTTGCAGACCCCCTGTTCGAGGTGGAGGGTTTTTCACTGAACAGTGAGCAGAGCTGCTGCTAGACCTTGACCCAGCCTTGTTGTAACTGCATTAAAGTAAAATAAGCCTCCACCTACCAGGAGACCGAGTGTCCCCTTTACTTATATGGACTCATCAATGCATGGAAGCAACCAGGCTATTGGTCACTTGAAGCCTTTGAGTCTTTTGTTCTAAAAGTCATGTTTGGCATTCACTGACCACTTACCCAATTCCCCACTGGTTCCCTATAGTAACTCATTTAATGTCTTTTCTAATCACAGTAATTCCAACTCTGTTCTACGGGCTTTGCTCACTAAAACAGGTTCCTAAGACTGCCGTAACAAAATACTACAGGTTGGGCTGATTCCGCAACAGAAATTTATTTGCTCACAGTTCTGGAGGCTAGAAGGCTAAGACTACAGTATTGGCAGGGTTGATTCCTTCTGAGAGTGTGAGGAAGACTCTGTCCCATCATCTCCCCTGGCCTCTGGTAGTTTGCTGGCTGTCTCTGGCATGCCTTAGCTTGTAGATGTATTACTCCAATCTCTGCCTTTATGTACACATGGTGCTGTCCCTGTGTGTCTGTGTCCAAACTTCCCGTTTATAAGGACACCAACCAGGTTAGGGCTCATCCTAGTGACCTCATCTTAACGAATTACTTCTGCAATGACCCTATTTCCAAATAAGATCACATTCTGAGGTACAAGGAGTTAGGATTGCAACATATCTTACCTGGAAGGCACACTCTAAGCCATACACATATATCTACTCATTTAGTCTTCTCAACAGTCGTCTGAGATGGGTTCTTTGATAATTTATCCCCAATTTGCAGAGGACACCTGAGGCACAGAAAGACAAAATGACCTGCTAAAGTCACATGGGTGGCATGTGGGGGAGCCACCCTCAACCTAAAGGCAAGTCTGCTACCCAGCTGGTCCTTGGTAGAGCTCAAATTTGAGCTCACTGATATGCATCTCCAGTATCCTAGCTGTTAACCACTAAGCTAGACAACTTCTCTAAAATAAAATAACCCTTCCCAGAATTTGGGAAAGGCTAGTTTACCATTCCACATGCCTGCATGATTTTTTTGGTGTTGTTGACTACACATCACATTAGCCCTTGGAAGGGAGCGGTTCTGATCATTTGTACCAGGGGGACGAGGTGAACTGAGGAATGGGTAAAGGGACCTCGGAGGTTTGCAGGCACTGGAGCCTCCGGCTCAGCACTGTCCTTAGTCATCTCAGACTCTAATGGAACCAGAAAGAGGACGGACAGGGCCATTCTGGGCTGCCTTGGTTAAAAAAGGGGGAGGGGATAGGGTGCAAAAGAATTCAGGTTCTTAAAAAGAGACCAACAGAACCACCTTATCCTTTCTTCATGACTGGAAGAGAGTGGGTGTCACCTACCATCTCATGAGGAAATGGGGAAGCCTGGCTTCTGAGCAGTCAGGCCAGTCTTGCTTTGAGTCATAGTGTAGTGTTGTTCTCTAACAAATTTAAATGAAGAGACACAGAGACTGGGAGTTGAGAGGTGCATCTCATTATTAATGTCACAGCTGGGTCCGCAGGGTCCTCAGGACTGGCTCTTCAACTTCTTGAATTTTGAGACAAATTCATTGGAGTTCCCTCTCCCACCCTGCTCCTTATTGATGTTGTTGCTGAAGAGAACTTGAGTTATTTAGTTGTTTTTTCAATACGCTTAGAGTCCTGCACACTCATAAAAGTAGTATGCTACCTTTTGCATTGATTCTAAAAGATCTTCTTTCCCTGTTTGCCCAATTTAATGAAGTTTTCTTTATCTAGTTTTTAGAAAGTAAGCGCTATTCTCCAAAGAGCTGTATGTATAATAGGTGAGTCACTATTATTTAAACTAATAGTGTAAAAGCCCCCCGAGGGTAGCCATTTCATCTGTCTGCATTGTTCCTGTATCCTGAACACCTAGCAAAATGCTTACGACACGGTAGTATTCAGTATTATTAGTAATGAACAAACATGCCTGACCTGTGGTGGCACAGTGGATAAAGTGTCGACCTGGAACACTGAGGTCACCGGTTCGAATCCCTGGTCATGTCTGGTCAAGGCACATATAGGAAGCAACTACTATTTCTTTACCATCTGCCCAAATCCAATGAGAAACTGCATGTGAATGGCCCCAATGGCCACAACTACTGGCCATACACATGGTAACTTGCTAACAATACTGTTCTGCATGCTACTTGTTTTTCTTTTAACTTATTCACATGCTTTGGAGATTGTCAGTAGTTAGAGGGGCAGGAGGTAGGAGTCTTGGTAATGTAAAGAGCTCCAAGTAGGAAAAGCAGTTCTCCAGCCATGCGTTCATGCACTAACCCCAGGAAGCAGCCATCACCCAGGAGGAATTCAACCGCTGTTCAAAGCAAGCCAGGAGCACTCTCTTTGTTCTGTTAAATCTTTAAAAGTCTAAAATTTAGTCTTCCCAATAGTCCTCAGAGACAGGTTCTTTGATAATTTATCCTGTTTGCTGAAGAGGGCACCTGAGACACAGAAAGAAGAAAATTTTAATTTTCCAGCTAAATTTTTAAGTTGATTTTGCCCTGTGGACTTCTTTTATTTTCCTAGAAAGCTAAACATGAGTACTTGCACATGAAAGGCACTTAAGTGTGTATCTCTGTGTGTGTGGGGAGGGGGGGTGAACTAAAAGTAAAGTAAAATAAATTATATTAATTTTTTTAAAAGTTAAGATGATTAAAACAATGAGATACCATTGCACACTTATTAGAATGGCCAAAATTCAGAACACTGACAACATCAAAGAGAAGGTGGAGAAGGTGTGGAGAAATCATTCACTGCTAATGGGAATGCAAAATGGTACCAATACTTTGAAGCATGGTTTAGCAGTTTCTTATAAAACTAATGATACTCTTACCATACAGTAAAGCAATTTATGCCTTGGTATTTACTCCAATTAGTTGAAAACCTACTCCATACAAAAACCTGCACAGTGTGACACTATAAAGGTAGATACAAGTTTTATTCATAATTGCCAAAGCTTGGAAGCAACCAAGATGTCCCTTAAGTAGGTGAATGGCAATATAAACCACGTGCATCCAGATAGTGGAATAGTATTCAGCACTAAAAAGAAATGAGCTATCAGCCATGAAAAGGCACTGACGAACTTTAAATGCATGTTACTAAGTGGAAGAAGCCAGTCTGAAAAGGCTACTGTTGGGCAGATAAAGTTATTTTTTCTCACCCTTATTGTTAAAGATGGCTGCTGCCCTCAGGTGATATAGCTAGTTGCCCTTCTTGCTTGTAATGGGCATGGTTATGCTAATGTGTGTTGGGGGAGGGCTTTCACACCAAAAGATTTTAACAGGAGGAGCTAGGAGGCCATTTTGGAGAGAGCGGCTATGTTTTTGTAGAGAGGAAGAACCCATGGTGTAGCAGGGCAGGGAAGCCACGTGGAGGAGGCAGCCAAAATGGTGAAATGGGGGAAGGAGAAGCCAATTCGTGGAGGAGAAGAAGATGGGGAACAGAGGTGAATAAGACTGGTGAGGTGGAAGCCTTTGATTCTAGAAAAAATTGGATAAGTCAGTAGCTTTATGAGCGCTGAATGAGTGGGTTTTGGAGTCCAGTGTGTTTGTATTTACTCACTTGCCGGGTGCAAGTCTAGAATAAAGGAAAATGGACCACCAGTTTTCAGCTCAGTTGTTTCTCTAGGGTCTGCCCAGATCAAACACAAACCTGCATGGGCCAGGTGGCTTTGACGGTGACCGTGAATACTGGCCCTACAGCTACATACTGTATGTTTCCAATTATATGACATTCTGGCAAAGGCAAAACTATGGAGGCAGTAAAAGGATTGGTGATTGTCGGGGATGGTGGGGGAGGGGGAGGGAGGATGAATAGGCAGAGCATGGAGGCTTTTTGAGGCAGTAAAACTACTCTGCATGGTACTATAATAGTGCATACATGTCATTATACATTTGTGCAAACCCACAGAATGCACAAGTGCAGATTTAGGATGATTATGATGTGTCAGTGTAGGTTCGGTTGTAACAAATGTACCGTCTGGTGAGGGGTGTTGATAACGGGGCAGGCTGTGCATGTGTGGGGACAGGTGGTGCATGGGAAATCTCCATACCTTCTGCTCACTTTTACTATGAACCTAAAGTTTCTGTAAGGAATACTTTTTTTTCAATCAATCATTTTTATTTTTTTAAATTTTGGAATAACCTTGGGGTTTAACATAATAGGCTACCTGTAAACTCATTTAGGTGACTGGTCCCTGGTGCCTCCCCCATTCACCCCTTTCATGACTTAGGGCCAAGTTTTTCTATCTGCATTATGGTGTGTACCATTTCTATAAGAATCAGCTAATTCAAGAGTTTCATTCCCAGTTTGCATTGTCAAAGTTCTTATTTATGGCCAAGGACATTTTGGTTGCTTCCAAGTCTGGGCAATTATGGCACTGTAGCATAAAAAAATAAGATATAAGCAGCAGGTTTGGATTCTAGAAGTTGTAACAGTGTGAAATGAATGGATCCTCAGAAATCAAAAGAGGACTACTATTTATTAGGGTTATTCTTATCATAGATTTTAATTTCTTCAAAACATATCACCCACTGAAATTATATTGATTAGTGTGTGTATGTGTTCTCCCTCCCTTCCCATTTCATTATGTTTCATGAGAGCAGGACCTCGTCTGTCTTGTTCACAGCTATATCTCCTTTTCCTCCTCTACCTTTTCCTATGCACCTCTGCCTTTTGGCTGTTCCTGAGCCATATTCCTTATAATAAATGAGTAAGCATAAGTAAAGTGTTTCCTGAGTTTGCGAATCCTTCTAGCAAATTATCAAACCTGAGCAGAGTGTAATAGGAATCTCTGATTTATAGCCAATTGGTCAGAAATTGTGATTGGCATTTGAAATAGGGTTAGTCTTGTGGGGCTCACCTGCCAGGTCTACACAAATGCCAGGTAATATCAGAACTAAATTGAAGTGTTAAACACCCAGATGGTATCCAGAGAATCAGATAATTATACATTTGGTGTCAGAAGTGTCGTGGATAAAAGCGGGTCAACAATAAACATTTATTTTCTCATAGTTTCTGTGAGTAAGGAATCTGAGAGCAGCTTATCTGGATGGTTCTGAATTGGAGTCTTTCTGTGAGGTTGCAGTCAAGATGTCAGCCCAGGCTTCAGTCACCTGAAGGCTTGACTGGGCCTGGAAGACACACATCCAGAATGGCTCGTTTCATGGTGGCCAGGCAGATGCTGGCTGGTGGTGAAGGCCTGACTCAGTTCCTGGCCACTTAGCCTTGTGCAGAGGGATACTCAGGATAGGATGGCTTCTCCTCTAGGTTCCTCAAGAAAGCAAGGTGAAAGTTACAACGTGTGTTCTGTCTTGGCCTCATAGGTCCCATCTTATCATTTCCACAATGTCCTGTTGGTTGCCCAGGTCATCCCCAGTGAGAGAAGAAGGGAACCCACTCGGGAACACAAGGAACAGAAGGCCAGGATCTTTGGCAGCCCTCCTGGAGCCTCCGACATGGGGTTCAAATATATTTTTCACATCAATGAATGGATTATTTAATCAACTCCAAGTCCTGTAACTCAGTCCATTTGGATGGAGTATTTAGCACAAGAGTTAGGCTCTTGGCAGCAGGAAGCCTGTTATTGGTTTCTATGTTCTCACCCTGGAGAAGCCCAGACAAATGATCTGCCTTCATTGTGCCTCAAGTCTTAAAATGGGAGTCGTAAAATCACCATGAAATTAAATAATTTGAGAGCCAGGAAGAATGTTCATTACTAGTACTCTCCCATAGGGCCAGCCCCAGGCAAAACTGTGAAGTGGGGAACATTGGCTTTTCTCCCCCCATTCTGCAAACCTCCACAGTCCGCCCCCACCACTGTCCTCCCCCACCACGATCGCCAAACACAGGCAATATTCGGTTTGATGGACAGACATGTATTCTGAAGGGTTTGCTTTCACATAGCTTGAGAAAGTACCAGTTAGAGATAATAATACCATATAAATGCACATCTCAGTAAATTCAATAAGGTCAATTTTTCCTCTGGCTTTGAAACACATCACTAAATCTCAGTTGAACACCTGATGAAATTGCTGGCTTACAACTAGGAGCTGAGCTGTATGAAAATCCTTAACACTGGGAATGTTTGTTGTGGAGAGATAATCGAACATCTCAATCTCACTGGGGGACAGCAGATTCCCACAGCTCATCTCAAGGTCACCTGAAGGACACAAGCATTGAATGGAAGGATAGACAGCTTACTTGCTTACTTATTTGTTCACTTGACAGCTAGGTTATAAGCCAGGTATTGTTCTAGGTACCAATCTACCCTTACTTCACGTCTTTGCTCAACTATTATTTCATGTCACCTAGCCTGACCACTATGTTTAAAATTGCCATTTAAACTGCAGCCTTCCCATATCCCTCATCTGCTCTCTGCTTTCTTGTGTTGTAGCATGTTGTAGCATGTTACCCACTAACATCCTATAATTTTCCTCTTTATTGCTTCCGTTTGTGTCTTTCTCCTCCTTTCCCACTTCATGCTAGAAGTTCAGTCTCACCAGGGTAGGAATCTTGCTCTGTTTTGTTGGTTAATGAACTGAATGAGAGCTGGTGGTACAATAGTGAATAAAACAGACAAAACTCTCTCTCTCTCTCTCTCTGGTCGTGCTTACAGTTGAGTCCAGCTACAATGTTATTAGCACACCATCCTGACCTTCCAGTTGCTTCCAGAGACTTCAAGACAATCCGGGGCCCCTCCTTCCCAGAGCAACCTGAGTGCCTTTGCAGCAAAACCTAGATCCCCAGGTCACCCCAGGTTCCTATGTCACACGTATTCTTGTGAAAATAAAGCTTGCCCTTTGAATATAAATGCTCTAGAGCCCCAGTCAGGCTTCCTAAACTCTGTGTGGCAGAACTCCTGGACTTAGGGGAGAAAACATTTGTTTTTACCCTCAAATTTTTCAAAACAGGATTCTAAAGCTGCACACTTTTGTCCATAAAGGTAAGGTTACCCCCAGCCCCTTTCCAAACTACAACAAAGACAACACTCTTCACTCTGCAAAAGCCACATGAAAAGCAAGAACATTGCAAGGATAGTTTGATAAAAATCAGGACATGCCAAAAAGAAGCATATGGAGAATGACAACTCGAATTATATAAGGGGGCCGGAGAGGCCAGATTAAAGATTCACAGTGAGCACAACCCAAAACGAGTGTTCAAAGCCGGGTTTAATGAAAGCGGTAACTGGTTTAAGAAATACCAGCAACCTTTCAACACAGATCATTACATTAGTCTGTGCCATACAGATTAGACATGAGGATGTACTTTTCCAGGTAGAAATCAAAATGTGAACAAAAAGCATTTATAATTTTGAGACCAACATGGGAAAAGATTGGAAAATAGAGAATGTGAGTAAAGGAGAAAGTTGCTGAAAACAGCAACTAATCGCTTGTCTCAGGAATTTAAAGGAGTGTTTGTTGGGAGGGTTCAGGGAAGGACACAAAATACCTTTGTAGTTTCTGTTTCTGTTGCTGAAGAAAGAAGTATTTAGAATGGCAAAAATATGGAAACAACCTAAGGATCCATTGAGGAATGAATGAATCAAGAAAATGTGATGTGTGTGTGTGTGTACAGACACACACAATAAAATATTATTCAGCCATAGAAAACAATCATGCCATTTGTGACAACATGGTTGTACCTTAATGGTATTATGCTAAGTGAAGTAAGTCTGGCAGAGAAAGACAGATACTGTATAATCTCACCTATATGTGGAATCTTAAAAAAAAAAACACTGGAAACAAAAACAAAAACCCAAGCTCATAGATACAGAGAACAGAGTATGGTTGCCAGAGGTGGAGGGCTGGTGGTGTGAAATGGTAAAGGGGTCCAAAGATACAAACTTCCAAGGATGTAAATGAGTCCCAGGATATAATGTGTAGCATAGTGACTACAATGAATAAAACTGCATTGTATACTTGCAAGCTGCTAACAGAGAAAATGTTCAAATTTCTCATCACAAGAAAAACATTCTATAACTATATATGGTGACAGATGCTCACTACTCTTATTGTGGCGATCATTTTGCAATACATACAAATATTCAATCATTTGGTTGTACACCTGATAATACTAGAATGTTGGATGTCAATTACAACTCAATTTTTAAAAATGAAAAGAAAACGGCCAGTAGTATTTGTTCCTGTAAAATAGAACCAGAACGGCCAAACCTGACCCTCTAGAGCTCAGTTGAGCAATATGGTAGCCACCAACCACATGTGCTCTTTAGAATTAAATTAAAATTTATCAAAACTAAATAAAATTTTAAATTCAGTTTCTTGGTCACACTAGTCACATTTTAAGTGCTCACTAGCCACATGCGACATAGCGGACAGTGCACATACTGAACGTTTCCATCATCCCAGAAAGTCCTACAGGGCAGCACTGTTATAGAGTGAAAGGTGGGGAAGCAAATGCTGGTTAATACCAAGCCAGTTCTACCTGCCAGCCCGTTGTCACCCTAAAGAGAGGCAGACTCGCAGTGCTACAGCTGGCGAAGACCTTGGCCTCCTAGGGCAAATTCTTACTGTTCCTGATGCTCGCTCTTCCTCCCTCACTCCCTCCTTCCCTTCCTTCTTTCCTTCCTTTCTTCCTTCCTCCCCCCCACCTCTCTTTTTTCTTTTTAACACACAAGCCTCAGTGAGGCTAGTTTAAGCCATTTATTGTATATATATTTATAAAGGTGCTAGAGACACTAAAGTGAATAAAACACAGTCCAAAACCTCTATTTTAGTCAGAAGGATAGAAATGAGAGAAACTAGTTATATCAAGATGGTAAATATTACAACACAGATAAACAGAATGGCCAAACCTGATCCTCTAGAGCTCAGCTGATCAATACAGTAGCCACTAACCACATTTGCTCTTTAGAATTAAATTAAAAATGCCTGTGGCAGTTGGATTTTTCAAAAAATGACCATTGCAGTATTTTCAGTTCCACATGCTTTTCCAGAAACTTCTATTCCCCAACATGGCATGGAATCTACTTCCCCTCCCCTTCGACCTGCGTAGGCTCAGTGATGTCACGCAGCTTCTGAGGCTAGATCACATGAAGGATACAGTTTTGGGGGCACCCCCACCCTCACCCACATCTCTCTGGCTCTCCCTGTGCATCTCTGGAGCCCTAAGCACCTTGTAAAAGTCAAGCTGCCTTGAATTTGCAACACTGGAGAGATCATGTGGGGAAACAACAGAACTATGGGGGAGAGCTGCCCAAGGAGACCCAGCTCGCCAGCCCCCAGAATCTTTGGGTCTTCCCAGAATGAACCACCAGCGAAGTGACTGAACAAGTCATCCCAGCCCCGACTTCTGAGGCTGAGACCAGTTGTCCCTGCTGTACCGTGTTCAAATCCCAGACACACAGAATCCATGAGCATGATAAAGGGTCAGTTTCATCGCTAAGCTTTGGGGTAAACTGTAACACAGACATAGTAACTGGAACAGTTACTCGGAGAGTAAATTTTTCACCTTACTTAGAGAAGTCAGGTAAGGTCCAAAACTGGACACCGTCCCAGCTCCCTTCAGTTCCCACGCCGCTAACCTCACCACCCCCACCCAAGGGTGCAGGGAAGGGGACGGGTTTGGGGACTGGCTGGTATTGACAAGTAGTAGTGTAACTGGGAGGCGATTACAACTCACGGTGTATCCAACCTTCTGTGAATTTCTATTGTTAAATTGCATATATACTTATAAGCCACAATTTGGTAAATTACAATTTTTTTTAAATTTCTTTTTATTTATTTATTTTAGAGAGGAGACACAGAGTGAGTGAGAGAGAGAGAGAGAGAGAGAGAGAGAGAGAGAGAAAGAGAGAGAGAGAAAGGGGGGAGGAACTAGAAGCATCAACTCCCATATGTGCCTTGACCAGACCAGTTCAGGGTTTTGAACTGGCGACCTCAGTATTTCCAGGTCGACGCTTTATCCACTGCACCACCACAGGTCAGGCAAGTAAATTACAATTTTTTTAAAAAATGCCTAGTAGACATGATCTTATTTATTTCCTGCTCCAGTGAAAAGGGTTAACACAGTCTTTTTTGTGGTTTTTTTTTTTGGGGGGGGGGTGTTTGTTTCTTTTTACACATATTGGTCAATACTTTGTATGGACTATTAGACTTTGAAAAAGGTCTCCTGGCACTCCCCTCGCCCCTGCCACTACCTTGACCTGGCGTTCTATATTCTTGTCCTTTGGATCTCAGCTTCAAAGTAACTTCCTCTATGAAGCCTTCCAGAGTCCCCTCCAGCATATTAACTCCACTGCCATGCACCATACTATACCGCTCACAAACATTAGGGCATCAGGGGACGTGCAGACACTCCAGTACTTTCGGCCTTTTGTATAGCGCTTTTTCATCAGTGAAATAAAAGTTGGTTTTGCATCTCATTTGCATAACTGAACGACTTTTTATGATTTGTTTGCTTTTCTGATGTTCTTGTTTAATAAAAAAATCAAATGCTTTTTCTTATTGCTTTATATCCATTTTGAAATAACCCCTAATTTTTCTGAACAGTATATATATACTTGCCCATAGACTGCCTGTTTCCTGGAGGGAAAGACCTATGCCATACTCATTATTATTTATTTTCTTTTTTCTTTTCGTACTTATTATTAAATGCTTAAAGCTTGGAAGAATGCTGAGCATGTGATAGCTCATTCTTGAATAAGTGAATCTGGTCCAACTATTTATAATGCCTGAAAATCATTTCACATCTTTGTTTTTCTTGATTAGAACAAGGCATTCACCACCCCACAAGACACCTTGTTCCAGGTTTAGAGAGTTCTAGGTATCAGAAAAACAAGTCTCCTTTAAAATGGACTCACATTTGCCTTTATGTAATTTGCATCCCTTGCCCGGGTCTGCCTTGCTGAGTTGCACAGAAAAAGCCCCACGCCTCTTCCGTCAATTACTCCTTGAGTTTTCAAAGTGACATCCTCCCTTCCCACACTGAACAAACCATCTCCTCCGTAGTCTTTAGACCAAGATACTTATCAAAATAAACATCAAAATACATGAGGCATGTATTTGTCTAGGGAATACTGTTTACAGGAAATCAAGTAGATTTCAGACCCAGAAGAAGTATGACATTTCTCAAGGCCAAGAACGGCATGTTATTTTTCTTTATATCCACTGCCCAGCATTCTCTAGATGTTCAGATTAAACTACCTTGGCTTTTATTCTTCTTTCATTGTACAAATGTGAAAAGGTAAGAATGGCTCCACAAAGCCTTCCCTAAGATGGTTCTTCCTCTCCCCACCCTCAGCCTTGTGGAAAAGAATTCACTGGTCTTTCCAGCACATCCACAGCTTTGTACAAACCTATTTGAAAACAAGATCACAAGATATTGTGTGAGGTTTCTGTATGTTCCTATTTCCCCATTAGATCAACTCCTTGAAAAGAGCAGGATTTTATTTGTTATTGTATTACGACACCTAGCTCACTGCCTGGCACATAATAGATATTCAATATATGTTGCAAGTAAAAGTAATAAACTAAACCAAAACATACCTCATTTGTACACAGAATTCTTTGTCCTATTCATTGTTAATGAAGGGATAAAATTCTGCTTTGCTGGGATGTTTGGGGGGTCAGGAAAGATGACTATACCCATATTGTATTGTTCAGATATCTTTGGGGACATCAGAAGTGTGATCTCTCATGTTTTCATAGAGAGAGAAAAAGATATATCCTTTATACTTCCACGTAGTTAATTTGCAGAGCATGGGGTACACCCTGAGTCGAGTTTAATCTCCTGATTGTTTCGCTGAGGGCACTTAGAATTCCAAAGTGTGATGCTTATAAGGTGCGCATGGCCCTTGCTCTACAGCAGCCCTGTGGGAAACAGACATCTAAGCCAACACTTTTCCCTGGGGTGTGAAAGCTTTAGAAGTCCACCCTTGCAATGAAAATGTTTTTTTTCTCTCTAAAAAATTAATCTCCTTCATCACTTTAATCTTCTTTAGTGACCTAATGAACTGGCGAGTTGGAAGTCAAAATCCATGGCAGAATGATCCCAAGAGGTATCTTCATCAGCTGTTATGAGAGGGGAAATGCGTATGCTAGGCACCAGAGCGGCAGGCACATCAGGGTGACTTCAGTTCAAATAAAAACAAGGTTACTGGAATTTTTCTGAGATACTCCCAAGGACAGACACTAAGCCAACAAAAGTGAAGTCCAGATGAAGATTCCATGGTAACCATCACTATGGTGATAGTCAGAGAGAAGAGGGTTGAGAGCAACTACTTGTCTTTTATCTTGTGGCTATTGCAGAGTGTAGAACTGTCTATTTCCCTGGACAGTTGGCTGTTGAAAGAGTGAGCCAATTTAGTGGCCTGATCTTAGCAAGTGAGAGGTTACATTTTGGGCATAGCTCCTTTGCTGACACCATTTATGTCTCTATAAGTCCTCATAAATTAGTTCAGGAACAAAGTGAGAAAAAACAAAAACCCTGTGTACACAGGGCTTGTCGACGGGTAGGCTATCAGGCTGGAGACCACTAATTCTTTGCACGATCAGGCTAGACACCGTTAATTCTTTTCTCTTGGGCTGACTGATTCTGCCAGAGAGGAATCCTCCTATCTCCTGCTGGGACAGAGAGGGGTATGAAGCCTCTTCCTTGTCTGCATGTGTTTTTAGAACCCAGTGGGGAAAAGGACCTAGGAAAGGGGGTATTCATTGTTCAGTTGGTGTCCTCCTGTGATTTTGTCTTTACCTGTCCCTTTATTAGATATTGGTGAAGGGGACTGTTGCAGTAATATAGGGTTATAGTAATTAAATATATAAAAATATAGAAAAACATGGAAAATATATAAAAGTAATTAAGATATAATATTAAAATCAATTAAGGAAATTAAATAAAGTTATGCCACCTGGATGGGAATTAATATAGTGTGTACAAATACGATAAACAGACTCTGCCGTTTGAGCAGGGCCCCGTTAATATATGTGTAGTTACATATAGATGAGAAGTGGCTTGATGTCATAACTCTGAGTTGACCTAGACAGGAGGCTTCCCTAGGAACATCTTATAAGTGGCTTAATGTGACATTTCAATAAATTAACATAAAAAGGGCTCCCTGCAAAAAAACTCCCAAAAATGTATTTTGAAATAAAAATCTTGTAAATTGACATCTGTTAGAAGGCGTTGGCCAGAAAAGGTACTAAAGCTAAGGGCCTCCCCTGCTGTGGTAGTTGCCCAGACTCCAATGTTGACGTGGACTGACCAAAGACAGCCGAGAGGAGCATGCCGATGGGGCCCCCCTAAGCTGTACCCCAGGCACACCAAAAGAATTTGTGAGTAATAAACTGCCTGTGTGATTCTTACAACTAACTTACGTATAGTCGTGTCTTTTATCCGGTGGTAGTTAGTGTCGGCACTGGTAAGCAGCATCCTCATAGCTGCCTCAAAAGTAGTCTCGAAGAGGCTGCCAGCCCCGCTAATAAGCAGGAGTGTCCCACTGCAGTGGGAAGTCGAATCAGGGATACCTGATGGACGTAGAGATTGAGCTCTACTGGGACAGAGAGGGGGCAGTGGACTGGGGTAAGCCTGTGTTTCCAATGTACCATGATTAATTTCAAGTCCTGCTGGTGATGTGGGAGGGGTAGGCCCCCTGCAAGTGATTGCAGGAGCAGGAATGTCAAGTGGCCACATGACCTGGGAATGCTCAGCTGAACGTTCTCTACTGGACACTAAGCTGCTACTCTGCAGCTTGCCTATGGTTCCTTGGATCATATTCTCCTAGTGTTTTCCTAGAGGCCATAAAGGAGCTCTCACTGAGCATTCCACAAAAGGGCCAAACGCTGGGGCTGCCACTGAGGTTCCAAGACACTTTCACTCACAAGGGACTCTACAGTCTTTAGAACCACCATTGAGAAAGGAAGGTATGTACCAGGATGGTCTTGGGCCACTTCCCCAAAAGGGCTGCTTCAGGTGAGACGGCAGGATAGGGGCCTGCTAGCGGTGACTAGTCTTCTCTGTGGCTGTCATCTCTAGAGAGTCCTTCCAGTGTCCTCAGAGAGTGATGTCCTCCAGGTGACCCCCAAGCAGATTCAAACCCAGAAAAGTTTGGGGATCTTGGAGATTGGGAAAGGTTGCCCATTTCATGCTAGGCACCATGCTACACCCCAGGAATACAACGGGGGAAAAGTAGAAAAAACCCTTGCCTTCATAGAGTTGATAGTTGGTAGGAATGAAATGGGTCTTACATTTAAAGGTAACAAGACTAATTTTAGTAAAAAACTACCCACCCATTCTAATTTGGTAAGAAAAATAAATACAAGCTGAGCCACAAATAAATGGATCCATTTGGGCTTGTAAATCTTAAGAAACAAAAAGATCTATATAAACTCAAAAGGAGCTAAGGCAAGCAGAATAGCAGGTTAGTGGGTAAGCAATGAGTCAGCATTGTTTCCCAGCCCGCAGTGAGGTCCAGGCTGGATGACACTGCTCCATCCACCGGGGAGCTGCTAGCCTAACAGTCTAATTTTAATGCCTGTGTTTTCTTCATTAGTCACAAACACATGTGAAGTGCTGAGCACAATGCTCAAGGTAAGTGCTGACATGATAGCCGCTGTAATTAGCTGTCCTTCTTTCTTCCCCTTGTTGTTGAAGGCTGACAGTGCACCCATACGCTCCCAGAAACACCTCTCTTGTCTAAAACTTTGTTCCTTTAGAACTGGGCTTTATACTCTAGATAACATTTGTTATGCAGCCCTGACCAAAATCATTAGAAAAGCTGAGGGTTTTTTTTCACTATTTAGGGAAGTAAGGACTTCTTGTTGTTCCCTTACTGCAGAGCAGAGGTTTGGGCAGGGCTGGCAATGCTGGTAATGGAGATTTGTGGATTTGAGGTCATCCAGTACCTGCTCTCCACACTTCCACTAACAGGCCCGGTTCTCGATTTCTTTTGGCAAGCCACTCTCCTGTATATGGCTCAGCTGCACCCCACCCCTCACTATATCCCCACCCCACCACCCCAAAGCACAAAGGACGAAGCATATGACAACCACACAGCTGTTTAAGCTCCCTGCTAGCAGTGGCTGGTCTGAGGTACCGACACCTGTTCTCATCAGAGCCAGGAACACACAGGAAGCCCATCGGGGACATGCTAGGCTTGTGCTCTTTCCTGACGACCTTCACCCTCAGATACTTGAAGATCAAGGGCAGCATCCATTTTGAACCAGGAGAGCACTGAGAACAGAGCTTAACTTGAGGAAATAGGGCTGAGAGACTGAGAATAAAAAAAAAGAACAGAGGATATACAAGGAAAGAAGGAAGAGAGTGGATCCTGGTGATGTTATTTGAATCCTGGATTGGACTGTGATTGAAGCTGGGGATAGAGCCCTAGTCTTTTCAATTGTGTGAAGCCATAATCCCTCCTTTCTACTGAAGCCAGTTCGCATTACACTTATAACCAGCAAAGAAAGAAGCCTGGTCGATAAACCAGTGCAGCTATCAGCACAGGGTAAGGGGAAAGGATGCCTCGCTGCCCAGGGCCAGCAGAGTGGATGGGGGAGATGCGTGAGCCACAGACCCACCTGGGTTTCCTCTGGCACAGAGACCGCTGAGAGCTTGGAAAGAACATGGCACCATGTCACGCGACACTGTGCTGATGTTTGCAAATTTGTGGAGGACATATGATTTGAGTGATTGCAATTAGGAGAATAGCATACTGCCTAGATTTGGGGTAGATTTCTTAAATCTCTTGGAAATGATTCTCATAAGCTTCCAACATATGGAGTCATCAAAAGATCACTGGGTCAAGGGAAAGAACCCAGTTCTTGCATTCTAAATGCCAGAAACTCTTTTTAAAACGAGGTACAAAATAAACCCATCGCAGCTCAAGCTACTATAAACAAAACACCATAGATTGGTGGTTTAAACAGCAGATATTTCTTATGGTTCTGGAGTCTGGGAAGTCTGAGGGGAGGGTGCCAGCCTGCTGGGGTCCGGCGAGGGTCCTCTTGCAGATGGCTGCTAACTTGCTGTCTCCTCACATGGCAAAGAGAAGGGAAGACATGGTCTCTTCTTCTCCTTACAAGGACACTATTCCCATCATGGGGTCCACCCTCATGACCTCATCTAAACCTGATACCTCCCAATGGCTCCATCTCCTAATTACCAATACATTGGGCATTAGGGCTTCGACCTATGAATTTGCACATGGGGGTGGCGCTGAGGAGACACAAACATTCAGTTCATGACAATCACCACAAGGCTGCAGATATGCACAGGACCCCTGGCATGTTACAGCTAACCCCTTCTGGCTTTTCAGAGGCTGCTGTGGCAAATTTGACAGCTGAAATTCCCAACCCTCAGTTTGGCTAACACCCAAACCACCACGCCCCTGCTCTCCTGGAGTGGGCAGGTTCATCGTGTGTTTTCCTTCAATTCCAAGTTTGGGTCTGCTTGCTAACATGGATATGCTGCCCTTGGCTGCTGGTCATGGTGACCTTCTAAAGGGGCTTAGCCACGGGAGTAATCTTTGTTTCTGTGAAAGATTCCTGCCGCAAAAGTTTAACTTAAGCCACATTCCGCAAATCCCACACCCCCAGGAGAAACCTCTGTTCTAAGGAGATGCTTACACTTTTCAGATTTTAAGTAGAGCTCAAGCTCCTGTAAATTTTGTCAGAGATTCTCCATGGGATAATGAGATCTGGGGAAAGAATTAATAGCAGAGAATGTATCCCCGAAGTTTCAAAGAGTTACTATTCTTTAAATCCTGTTTTTAATATTTTTAGAAAATGAAATTAAAGGGACAGCAATTTACTTGTTGAACTGTTTGCCAATTTAAAAAAAATTGAAACATGATTTCATCTTTGGTCAGTTTGAACAAAACATTCTCTACCCACTGATGTACTCTCAAATTCCACGGTGTGATTTCTACTTGGTTGAAGCAAAACAGTAAAATAAAACAAAAGAGGAAAAAGCTAAGCAAATAGTCTCATCTTCTTTGTTAGGGTACACTCACTATTACAACAAATAACCCCAGTTTTAGTGATGTCACATGAGACAATTTTATTCCTTGCTCATGCAAAGCTAAGTTGGCTCTTGGGCAGGCAGTCTAGTGGGGTTACTGTCTTATAGCTGAGCCTTCGTTGAGTAGTCACTTGACCCTTGCTAGGACAGGAATCCCCATTCATTGCAAGGGAGCTGATAAATGCAGTCATGCCCTGTCCCCAGGAAGAGCAGGGAATGGGGTTGGAGAGCTTCTGGCTGGTCTCTGCCACCTCTGCTATGCCCATCACTCTAACCCAGCATGCTGGCTTCTCTCCTCTCCTGTCTCATCATACCCCAGCAGTCTGCCCAGGGAGCACATCAAATTAACTCTTCTATCATCTTTGCTCCACAGTGAATATTACTTGTGAATGCCCAGATATCATCAACCCCAAAGCCAGAAAGCTCAGCCCATTTTTACATAATAAGCTCTGCACACTGACAGTCATAAGGACAATGCTGAGACCCCACAGGGAAATTCACTCATTCCACAAACCTTTACTGAGCAGCTGGTGTAGAGCAGACACTGTGCCAGCTCTGGGGACACAGTGGTGACTAAGGTAAAACCTGTTACTCTGCTCATGGAACTTGAAGCCTAGTGGGGAACCCAGGTAGCAATCAAGTAATTACTGAAAAACAAATAAATAATTACAGAGTCATATGCAAGGGGGAGGAAATGTATTAAGTCCTATGAGAACCAATAACAGGAAGATGTCACCTTACCTGGAAAGTTTCACTGAGGAAGTGGCATTTGACGTGTAGATACTAATTAAGGGAAGAGGTAAAAAAAAAAAAAGAGGAGGAAACAGCCTGGTAAAACCTTGGAGGAAGGAAGACACTGAATGTATACAAAAACCCGAGAGGCCTTGTAAAGCCAGTAGCCACGGCCACCATCACAGCCACCTGGCCCATGCAGGTTCAGGTTTGATTCAGACAGACTGTAATGAAACAACGAAGCCAAGAACTGGTGGGCCATTAGCTTTAATCCTAGCTTGCACCCGGCGGGCAAGTAATACACACACTGGGCTCCAAAACCCACTCATTCAGTGCTCACAAAGCTACTGACTTATCTGAGTTTCCTAGGATCAAAGGTTTCTAACCTCACCAGCCTTATTCACTTCTGTTTCCCATCTACTTCTCTCTGCACAAACTCTGCACAAACTGGCTTCTCCTTCAGCACTCCACCATCTTGGCTGCTTCTCCTCTCCTCCACGTGGCCTTTCTCTGCTCTCCTCCTGTATGAGCTCCTCTGCCCCATTTTATAGTATAGAAATAAAAACCTTTAATCCAATATACAAACAAGGAAGTCTCTGATACAAAGTCACTTATCTGAGGCATAATGGGATTCCTCATGAGAGTGCACCACCCCACATAATGCAATCAGTCAAGGATGTGGGGAAAAGCTTACTCTTAAAACTAAGCCTTAGGCAATAACAATCCTGCTTGCTTACAGCCTGTCTGCCAAACCCAATACAAACTATAAGCGAACAAACATATATATCTTATTTACAAACTTATTTGACCAACATTCCACCCCTTTTGCTCGCTTCACAATCTAAAGCACAGGTATTCCTGCACAAGGAAATTAAGCACATTACACAAATTACAACAACAGCACAAATCATACAGTTTCAACAATTACAAAGGTACACTTCACCAGTCTCTGAGCACTTTGCCAAAAATGCAAAATGTTCTCAGACTTCTTTCTAGCCATGGGAATAGTTTCCCAGGGCAGGGGAGTGCTTCCAGCAAAGTTGCCCCAACCCCAAAGTATTTCACATTGTCCAAAATCCGTAAGTCCATCCAACAAAGGAGCCAGTGCCCACTCCGATCGTAGTCCAGAAATCAGTCCATGCACAAGGGGCCTCAGCCACCCTCCTCATCCCTGCCGTCCTGGCAGATCTTACACTGTCCCAAAGAGGAGCACGTGGAAATGGCAGTCAGCATTTCCCTCTCTGCTCCAGAAAGCATGATGGCATCCACCCATTTGTCCCCAAATTGCAGACCTACCAGGAGCATAGTAAGTACTCCTTGATGCTGGGCTCTCATCTTCTGGAGACTGCAGAACTCAACTCCAGCCCAATTCTCCTCATCCTCCAAAGAGGAACTGAAAACACCAACTCCTGCTGCCGGGTTTGAACCCTGGGCCACTACCGCCTTCTGCTCCACAGGCCTTGCAGCCCCAGCTCCATCCTCAGCCCCAGCCTCCCACTGCTGCTGGCTCTCCACAACATCCAGGGTAATCTGCAACTCACGAATCTGTTATTTCTTCTCCAGAGGCTGCTCCATTTCCAAATGAATCTCACGAACCTGGTCGGCCTCCTCTGGTGCTTGCTCCAGCTTAAGCTCCAGGGTCAGCATCTCTTTCTCCAGCTCCTTCCACTTCTCGGTTTGCAGGCCCTGGGAAGCCTCTTCCACAGAGCTCTTGGTTTCCTCACGCATGGCTGTAAAAGTCAGCCAGCCTATGGCCCCCAAAAGAACAGCCATTGGGAACCAGAACAGCAGCCAGTCCTCTACTCCACCGCTCAAAGGTGGTGGTGGCTTCATACCGAACTGACCCAAATCCTGCCAACTATGCCTTATGTAGGGCCAGTAGCCATGGCAACCATCACAGCCGCCTGGCCTGTGCAGGTTCATTGGTCAAATAAGTTTGTAAATATGATATATATGTTTGCTTGCTTATAGTTTGTATTGGGTTTGGGGGACAGGCTATAAGCATACAGGGTTGTTATAGCCTAAGGCTTAGTTTTAAGAGTAAGCTTTTCCCCACATCCTTGACTGATTGCATTATGTGGGGTGGTGCACTCTCATGAGGAATCCCATTATGCCTCAGTGCCTCAGATAAGTGACTTTGTATCAGAGACTTCCTTGTTTGTATATTGGATTAAAGGTTTTTATTTCTATACTATAAAATGGGGCAGAGGAGCTCATACAGGAGGAGAGCAGAGAAAGGCCACGTGGAGGAGAGGAGAAGCAGCCAAGATGGTGAAGTGCTGAAGGAGAAGCCAGTTTGTGCAGAGTTTGTGCATAGAGAAGTAGATGGGAAACAGAGGTGAATAAGGCTGGTGAGGTTAGAAACCTTTGATCCTAGGAAACTCAGATAAGTCAGTAGCTCTATGAGCACTGAATGAGTGGGTTTTGGAGCCCAGTGTGTGTATTACTTGCCCGCCGGGTGCAAGCTAGGATTAAAGCTAATGGCCCACCAGTTCTTGGCTTCGTTGTTTCATTACCGTCTGTCTGAATCAAACCTGAACCTGCATGGGCCAGGTGGCTGTGATGGTGGCCATGGCTATTGGCTTTACAGACCCCATGTGGTGAAGGCACATTGAGCACAGAAGAACAGGAGCTAGGATGAAATCGAGAATTTCACGGATTGTCCCAAAGTCCCAAAGGACACTTGGGGACTGAACTAGATGATGTTCTAGATTATGCAGAGCTAGATTATGCAGGTAGGTTGAATTCATGATTCCATGGACATTCCTTGAGCACCTACAGTGTGCCATGCACTGTTTTAGGCACTGAATTCGAAGAGAGAAGAAACAAAGTCTTTTCTCTCAAGAAGTTCAATCTTTGTCGAAAAAAGCCCGAAGGCCCCGTGGAAGGATTTTAGGGAAGAGATAACATACTTAGATGTATATCGTTAAAAGGCAGGGCTGCTGCAGTGGGTGAGCAGGTGTGTAGAGACCAGCTGGGCCCCGATGCAGCAGTCAGGGTGAGAGGGAGTGGCAGTTCGGAGCAGTGACAGAGGAAACAGAAAGAAGCGATGAATACAAGAGATATTTAGAAGGCAACGTTTATAGCACTTGGTGATTGACTGGATGTCAGGGTGAGGGTGGGGATGTCCCAGGTAACATCCAGGTCTCTGAAGACACAGAGTGCCTTCTGAATATTCTAAGAATGAATACTTTATGAGCAACGTAGTTGAAATATTTGGATTCCTTAAAAACCTGGATATTGGAATGGGATATGGTAGTTAACCAGAACGTTCCCTTTTCCCAACTGTGTTTAGTTTAGGATAAATAAAAAGTGTATGAGAGAAGGGGGTTTTCTTTGTACCAGCAGATGTAGAATGTCTAGATCTACCCTCTAGTTTCTTCAGTTTCTGATAAAAAAAAAAATTTTGACCCTATCCAGTGGCTCAATGGATAGAACATTGGCTGGGCATATGAATGTCCCAGGTTTGATTCCCAGTCAGGTCAGAGCACACAGGAGAAGCAACCATCTGATTCTCCCCTCCTCCCTTTCCCCCTTCTCTCCCTCTTCCCTTCCCACAGCCAGTGGCTCAGTTGGTTCAAGCATGGCTTCAGGCACTAAGGATGGTTCGCTGGAGCACATCAGCCTCAGGCACAAAAAATAGCTTGGTACTCAAGCATCAGCCCATATGGGGTTGTCAGTGGATCCTGGTCAGGGCGCATGCCAGAATCTGCCTATCTCCCCTCCTCTCACCTAAAAAAAACCCAAAAAACAAGTGGATAAAATAATTCAGAATTTACTTTATTATCATAAGGGTTATGTTAGTTTCTTAGGGCTGCCATAAACAAATTACCACAAATGTGGCCGCTTACAACAGCAGATATTTATTCTGTCACAGTTACAGAAGTCAGAAGTCCCAAATCAAGCTGTTGGCAGGGTTGGTTCTTTCTGGAAGCTCTGATGGAGAATATATCCCACACACCCCTCCCCCTAGTGTCTGGAGGTTGGAAGTCCTTGGTGTTTTGTGACTCATAGACACATCACTACAATCTCTACCTCAATCTTCCTGGTATTTCTTCTTTTTCGTCTGTTCACAAGACCAGTCACTGGACCTAGGGCCCACCTTACATGTAGGATGATCTCAGCTCAAAATCCTTCATTATATCTGCTAAGACCCAAATAAGTTCACATTCACAGGTACCAGAAGATCAGAACTTGAACATATCTTTTTGGGAAACATAATTCAACCCACCGCATAGAAATAAACATTTCTATTAGAAAATATGATTGCAGGAAAACAGACTTACGTAGAAACACATCAGTTTTCTCTGTTGCTAAACATGAATTACTATAGTCTTTTTTTTTTCTTTCTCTAAAAGCCAGTAGAGGAGAGAGGAAGTTTCAGTAGTTAATTCCACAATCTATGTAAAAACAGAGGAAACAAAGGATTTGTTTCCCTGTGTATGTCCTTGGAGACATACACAAATTCTTTCAAGCTAGGACTAATTGTTTTGTTGAAAGGTTAATAATTTATTTGCCAGAGAGTCAGAAAATAACCAGAGATTAAAGAACAGCTGCAGATGAATTAATTTTACCCTCAATCACATGAATGAGAGCTGGAAATGTACTAGGAGGAAACACAAATAAATGGATTGAAAATCCTCGCCATGTACCTCAGACTGAAGCTCATCATTTTCAGTCTATTTCCCATTGCAAAGAATTAAAACAGCTGTAAAGTACTGAGCATTGACCTTGTGCTTGCCGACCACTATTCACAGCAAGCCATGTGTATTATCTCGTGTGAGCCTCACATAATTGAGGGGGCAATTATCACCCCCATATTATAAAAGAAAGCACTGACACAACGAGAAGTTCAGGAATTTGCTCTCAGGCAGACATCGGAGCACTTACTTTTAATCAGAATGCAATTTCTAAAGCTTTCTTTATTTCAACACTACATAACAAAGCTCTGGTTATTTTTCTGCAACAGGTAAAATCCTGCTAGTCTCTACCAAGCACCCACACTTCAATTTGGCCTTTACCTTCCGAAATGATCATTTGACTGTATTTAAAGTTTTTCTCCAAAAAATGATAGTTGTCAGATGTTTGCAGGCAGGCTATTTGTATATCTAGCCAATATATGAGGAACCCCAGGCATTGAGCAGGATTACACACCTCCAAGATTAAACCCAAGAAAATCTAGCTTGTAAATTTTGTAAGGAAAAAAAAAGGATGAAAAGAAACTTGTAGATTACAAAAGACTTAAAACACATAATTATTTTAATGGTCTAACAAAACCATAGTGACCAAGGATGCACACCAGGTAATAAAACCTAGTTTTAAAAACACAAGAAAGTAAAAAATAAATAAATAAAATAAAAAATAAATAAAAAATAAAAATACAAGAAAGTGGTAGCAATCATAGTCAGCAAAACAGTTACATTAGCCTGACCTGAGGTGGCGCAGTGGATAAAGCATCGACCTGGGAACACTGAGGTTGCCAGTTCAAAACCCTGCACTGGTCTGGTCAAGGCATATATGGGAGTTGATGCTTCCAGCTCCTCCCCTCTCTCTCTCTCTCTCACTCTGTGTCTCCTCTCTAAAATGAATAAAATAAAAATTAAAAAAAAAAAAAACCAGTTACATCAGGGGAAGGAGGAATGGAGGCAGGCTCTCCGGTGTGTCTCACAAAGTCTTGCTTCTTGTCTTGGGTTGTGGTGACAAGGTGTTCGGCTCACAATAGCCCATTAAACCATTTATTGGCTTTGTGTGGTGTTCTGTATCTGTGTTTTATTTTGCCTTTAACATATATATTTTTAATTTTTAAGAAGAATTTAAGCATATTATTTACAAACATCAGGAGAAATGGCTAGAACAGGTGAGGGGGATTACTTCTGGGAGACTGCACAGCTCATGGGTGATGATCTTATTTGTCACTGTCAATCTTTTGATGCTGAATTTCTCTGATAAAAAATAATTTTTAAAATAACATAAGAACAGTAAACGCTTGCTTGTGGAATAGTCGAGGAGATTTACCGATAAACACAGAGCACCTCACTCAGTGTCTGGCTCATCACAGGCACTGGGAAGAGCTTTTCAGGGAGATTGTTTGGCTCAAGGAAGTAGAAAAGCCCAGTCAGGATGGCTGGAGCGAAGGGAAATAAAACAAGCAGTTGCAATTAGATTTATCGTCCCATGCCAAATTTGGGATAGAGAAATACGTGTCCATTGGACCCCAGCACTGCTGGGCATATGGTATGCTCTCAATAAATATCTACGTATTAAATGAGTATGTGAATATAGGGGTTCTTCATAAAATCCAAAATATTTTCAACATAATACTTCCTAGCAAATCCTTGCTACTTCTTGGCTGTGAACCAGTTAGGAAATGCCATGTCCTATTAAGGCATTTGCTAATTAGCGTTTGCAAAGTATTGAAACAAGGTCTGATTAAGACATTTCAAAGAAATCGATCCCATCTGCCCCAGAAGTAGTTGAATAGAAAAACAATATTAAACTCTACACTTTAAAAGCTAATATATGTATTTACTAACTTCTTTAAAGCAGGCTTGTACCCTGCCCCCCAATGTGGGCTAGACTTAGTGACTTGTTTCCAAAGAGTAAAGAGTGAAATGGGAAAAATAATGTCACATTGGCCAAGTCTGCAGACACCCCCTTTCCCAAGGGAGCACAGTTAACCCCCACAGTGATGAGCCCTGCTGATAGCATGGGCCGGCGGGACCGGAGGTAAGAATGTGCCTCACCTCTGTGGGATTCTTTCCAAAATTCATCAGCTCAATTGAGTCATCAGCAAACCATCAGACAAACTGGAATTAAAGGACTTCTACAAACTTGCTGACCCGTATACCCTAAACTGTCAAGATCATGAAAAACATGGTAATTAATTTGATTGTGCAGTATTATTTTACAGTGTAGACATATATTAAATGATCACATTCTGCATCTTAAAAACATAGAAGTTTGCTGAATGAAAAAAACAGAAAATAAAAACAAGAAAATAATGCGAAACTGTCCCAGACCAGAGCTGACTGTGGAGACATGACAACTAACTCTGCGGGAGCCTCCGGACTGGGTCCTAGACTGAAAGGGAATAGACACGGCAGACTAGGAAAATCTGAATACAGTCTGGAGTGTAGTTAATAATAATGCACCAAGGTTTCTCAGTGTGACAAGCATCCCTAGGTAATGTAAGACGTCCACCTTAGGGGAAAGGGTGAGGAGTTACACAGGAACTCTCTGTAATATTTTTTGTGACTTTTCTGTAAATCTAGATTATTCTAAAATTAAAAGTTTATTTTTAAAATGCTGTTAGGTTCTTGCCTGACCAGGCAGTGGCACAGTGGATAGAGCATCGGATGGGGACGTGGAGGACCCAGGTTCGAAACCCAGAGGTCACCAGCTTGAGTGCAGGCTCATCTTGCTTGAATGTGGGCTCATCAGCTTGAGCAAGGGGTCACTGGCTTAAGCGTGGGATCATAGACATGACCCCATGGTCTCTGGCTTGAGCTCAATGTTGCTGGCTTGAAGCCCAAGGTCTCTGACTTGAGCCCAAGGTTGCTCACTCTGTTGTAGCCCCTTGCTCAAGGCACATATGAGAAAGCAATCAATGAACAGCTAAGGAGACTAAGGAGCTGCAACAAAGAATTGATGCTTCTCATCTCTCTCCCTTCCTGTCTGTCTGTCCCTATCTGTCCGTCTTTCTGTCTCTGTCACAAAAAGAAAAAAAAAATGCTGTTAGATTCTCTTATAGCAAAAATTTTTAAGAGAACAAAATCAGATCTAATCTGTCATGTGGTAGAGGGGTGGTACTTCTGAGTTTGCCAAGTACCCGGTATGGTTTTTGAGTGATCCAGCATTAAAAGAGTGAAGCGAAGAAAACAAAAGGCAGGCGGCCTTGGAGGGTAAACTCTTTCCAGGACAATCCTCTCGCAGAGACCTCCGTTTCAGATAACAGCAGTTTCTCACTGTCCCTCATCCGCAACTGAATGCCCAGAATGTGTAGACCTACTGACTGCAAGTAGAACTATTAGCTGTACAAAGAATAAAACCTTGCTATTTGCAACAGCATGAACGGACCTGGAGGAGATTATGCTCAGCGAAGTCAGTCAGACAGAGAAAGACAAGTACCATATGATTTCACTCATATGAGGAATCTAAAAAATCCAAAACAAACGAGCAATCAAAACAAAACAGAAACAGACTCAAGGATACAGAGAACAAACTGATGGTTGCCACAGGGGAGGGGAGGAGGGGGAACAGGTGAAAAACATGAAGGAGATTAAGAGGTACCAATTTCCAGTTATAAAATAACTGAGTCTCGGGATATAATGTACAGCACAAGGAATACAGTCAATAATATCGTAATAATCTTTTATGGTGACAGATGATTACAAGACTGATCATGGCAATCACCTCATAAGGTGTATAAATGTTGAATAACCATGTTATACAACTGAAGCTAATATGCTAGGTATGTCAACTATACTTGAGGAAGGAGGGGGAGGAGGAGGAGGAGAAGTAGGAAGAGGAAGAGAAGGAAAAGCAGGAGGAGAAGAAGGGGTGGGAAAGAGCTTTTCGGGGAGTGGATTTGACTGGCTCAAGAAGTGGAAAAGCCCAGTCCATAGGGCTGGAGCGAGGCTGGAGAGAAGCAGGGGTCGTAACTGCATGGCTTTGCTGGCATCGTATGGAACGATCCATTCAGTAGAGCCGCCGCAGGGTGATAAGCCCAGCAGAAGCACCTGGTCCCATGTTAAAAACTCCCCCTAGCCCCTGACGTGATGCTCTGAGAAGGACCCTACCAGAAGGGAATCACCTGCATTTACTCATGAAGAAACCTCAGACAGACTCAAATGGAGGATTGTTCTCTAAGTGACTGGCCGGCCACCAAAAATCCTAACGTTACGAAAGACAAAGAAAGTCTAAGATTAAAAATGGCTAAAGACATGATGACTAAATGTCTGCTGGGGATTGGATCCTGGCAGGAAAAAAAAAAAAGATTATAAAGGACATTTTTCAGATAATTGGCAAAATTTAAATATGGAAAGTATATAAATAATAGCATTGAATCAATGTCTTGATCAGTGTTCTATGGTTATTATGTGAAAGAAGGCTGTTGTTTGCAGTAGATACACACTGAAATATTTAGACGTGAAGGGCCATGCTGCCTCCAGCATCCCTTCAAGTGGATCAGCAAAAGTCATAATACTAGTAATAATAATGATATATATACATGCACAAAGGGAAATAAAGTAGGTATGGCAAAAATATAATTAGTAACTCTAGATAAAGGGTATATTATACAGGTGTTTATTATTCTGTTCTTTCAACTTTTCTGTAGGTTTGTGATTTTTCAAAATAAAAAGGTAAGAGAAATCGTTCTGGTCACTATGCATGAATAGATTGCAGGGAGCAGCAATAAAGAAGGTTGGTCCAGGCAAGACAGAAGGTGGCTCAGACTAGGCATTGGCAATGAGCATGAAGAGACGCCTATGTGTTTGACATATGCCTTGGAGGTGGAGCAATGGACCTGGGGAATCCCGTGTGGTGAGACCCAGGTCCTGGTGTGTTGAAAGCATCCCACCAGTTCTGATGCACCGTCAGGTCGGAGAACCCAACTCTGGGCATTGTGAGGTTTGCATTCCAGGCGGAGACCGCTGCATTTTGCCTCTCCCAGTGTTTCAGAGCACACCCACCCTCAGGCTAGAGTGGGTTTATTAATCACTGTCCCAGGGATTGTCCGACAGACAAACAAGGTCATTCAGGTGACAGTAAGCTCAAAGCAGGGGGTGATGCCATCAGTTTGATTAAAGGCTTTGTTTGAAATGGCAGCTTCCTAAGTGTTCTTTCCAAGCCCTACCCTTCAACTTCAGGTTTCTAAATTTCATCTCAAGAATAACAGAATAAGAATACATTTTGTGGCATTTACAATTTAAATCATGTGCCTTTGGCAACAATTATAAAACAACCCTAAAATGAAGTTTCACAATTGAACCACTTGGAAATTCTAGACTCTGGTGAGAGGGTAACAATGGAAAAAACACATATTAGCAACTTTCAAGCCTCTCTTGGCTCCAGGATACTTACCCCAAAGACCAGATAAGGATAGACATGAAGTCCATTACACTGTCTTCTGGCAATCTTAACATTATGATTCCAATCATTACCTTTAGATGATGGTTCTAGGGTCTGCATACGTTAAACAAACATGAAAATAAAAAATTTCTTTTGGCATTCATAAAACCAAATAGTTCTGAAGATCAGTGTTACCTATTGTCTGGAGGATTTTACGAGCCCCTCTAATTCTCCCAAGTGTTTTTTCCCTGGACCAATCCTGTACTTGCACGTGGACATGGCTAAACTCCAAGCCTCCTAGTGCAAATCCTTCCTGCGCAAGGGGTAAAGTTTTAAATTTAAAAGTGCTATACGCACAATGATGCACGTGCAAAGGTACTCATTACAAGGTTGCTTGAAACAGGAAATAAAAAAGTTCCTAAATGTTTCTTAAATAAGTTATGGTACATATTGTGGAACTACATGCAATGTTGTGTGTGTGTGTGTGTGTTTAATGAAGTAGCTCTAGTGTAGCTCATGTAGCCAGAACTGTTAAATTGGGAATAAAAAGCAAATTGCAGAATAACATTTAATAACATTTATTTTTCTAAATCAAAACTAAACACACACATGCACACACACACATATACATACACACACGTTTATATAACTTTGTGCATATATCAATTAATGAAAATAAAGGTCTGGAGGATCCTTCTGCAAACTTTTGTTAATTGCTACCTTTGGGGAAGAAAGTGGAGTTAGGAGAAAGCAAAGGAGAACTTCCAGTTTTCACTCGATTTAACTGGGTATTTTTGAATTTTTAACAATGATTTGTGTACCCCCTGGAATTTTGTAAAAATACGTATGGAAGTCAAATGTACACACACACATAAAAAAAAATGGCAAAAAGCATTCTGAAGATTCGTCATTTTCTGCTGTTTTCCTAACGTGGACAAGGAAGAAAAGATAACACACTGCCTCGCTACCTGGGAAAGCAGTGCTCCTGAATGGCCGCGCCCAGGAGAGCCCTCCCCCCCTCCCCCCCAGCCCAGGAGAGGGCCTGCCAGGCGGCTACACAGTTGGAGCAGTTGGTTTGCTGGGCCAGCCACCCCTAGACCATCGGCAAGTGAGAAGCCTTCTCCATGGGCCCCATAGGCCACTGGTTCTCAAACATTTTGAAGTCGGGGTGCATTTAAAATTCTACAAATAATTGTAGGCACACTATATACAAATTTCTGAGAAATGTTATAATAATTAAGTCAAATATTAAAAAATAATATAAAGTCCAAGTGTGCTTTTATGGTAATTAAACAAAATAATCTACGACAAAATTAAATTTATTCTGACATTAAAAAACATTTTTATGCTACATTTTTTTAGTTATGCTTTTTAGAATTTGTAAAAAAAGAGGGGTTAAAATTTTTTTTTAAAAGTTATCTTTTTATAAATAGAGATACATTCTTAGTAAGATTTAGTAAATTCAGCAGGTCCCGGAGCAAATGTGTTAAGTTTTTTCATTCTTGTGTTTATGAGAAACATGAGCCTGATGTGTCTTAGCAATTTCTTCAATGTTTGGGCATATATTTAAAAGGCAAACTCTCATTTCCTCGTCAATACATTAAAGAATTCCTCTCTTTTTACTCTTAATTGTGTTGAGTGCAGAAAACCCCCACCATACGTATCATCTTCACTTTACACCAAACAAAGGATAGAAGAAACTTGCCTCCAGTCTTTCCAGGGAACATGGGGGGTAGTGTAAACAATCCAGCACAACAGCTTAACAGCCTTTTGCAACCTAATCAGGCAAGTGAGGTGGGGGGTTGGGCAGACTGTCAGTTTACAGCCAATTCCCCACACCTCTGTCCCCCAAAAATCTAAACTCTAAAACTCCTGTTGGTATTTTGGTCCCCAACAGGCACATATTTCTCTGGAATACCATAGGGCACATCTGGAAATCTTCTAGGATGCACACTTTGAGAACCACTGCCTTAGGCCCAGGAAAGACTGCAGCATCTGTGAGTCTGGGAGCCGCCAGCACAGGATGCCCCCACTGAACCCCACAGTGTGTGCACCCCAGGGAGGCCTGCAGCCAGCAAGTCAGGGTCTTTCTGCAAGTGCAGAGCAGCGTCAATGCTGGAAATGCTGACTGAGTTAGACACCAGCAGCCTGAACAGCTCTGGGGGCAAAATTTCTCCCAAAGTTCCTTCTAGAAGTTTGCTCCAAGGGCAAGACTGGTGATTTGATGCCTTCAGCTCTTTCTGTTCTCTTATTGGCTGGCTCAAACAGCAGTCACTGTGCCCGAGCCCTGATCTGTGGACTTAGGTGCCCTCAAAGAAAGGAAGATAAAAATGCTAACTTTAGAACAAGGCCCTAGAAGAGACTGAACAGGGGTGGGCCTCTCTCAGAGAGGCGGTCATACTTTCAAAGTATAAAAGAATTAAGCTCAATGGTGTTCGCATGGTCTCACTTCTTTTCTTAAATTAATCCAGGCAACTTCACTTAAGCCTATTTTAACTATGTGCTTAAGGAGATTTGATTGGTACTGCTGTAGTCAGCTACTGATGGATTCATAATGACAAGTAATAGCTGATACATTCTGAACACTAACATCCCAGCATCGAATGTACTGAATGCACCGAACATGTGGCAGGTGTTGTATCATGTGCATAACAAACTTCATCTCATTTACTCCTCGCGACACTTAAACAGGGGCACTATTGTTTCTATCCCCATTTCACAGATAAGGTGACTGAGACTGACCAAGAACACATGCCTAGTAAGTGGCAGAACCTGTATTCTAATTTTGTTCATTTGATTTCAAAGTCTGTGCTGTTATATCTGTGTATTTGGTGAAAGATCAGATGAACAAAAGCTTGGTTCTAAGCCACCCCACCTCTGAGGAATTCAAACCAGGGGTCCAAAACACAAGGAGCTTCAAAAAGACTTGGCAAGCTTTGGAAGTCCCAGCCTCAGTTTTCTCATCTCTCAGTGGAAATGATAATATTTTATCTCTCAGGATTGTTGTGAGAACCCAAGGAGGTAACTCATGTAGAGTGCTGAGCTTAGTATCTGACACATAGCAACTGCTCAATAAATATGCGATAAAAATAACTAACACTTGGAAAAGAGTACCGGCAAACACCCATGAGCCAGGTAAGTTTACAGAGTAGCCAGCAACACCTCGCAGAAAGCAGGGTCCAAGTCATGGGACGTTGAATGGGAAAGTCTTGATTAAAGGACTGAAGAAGCCATAAGAATGAAATTCACCAACTTGATGATTTTACTTATTAAAATATTAATTGACTGGTTTTTAGAGAGAGTGGAAGGGAGAGAGAGAGAGAAACCAATTTGTTGTCCCACTTATGCATGCCACCATTGGTTGATTCTTTTCTGTGCCCTGGTCGGGGATCCAACCCGCAACCTTGGCATGGCAGGACGACACCCTAACCAACTGAGCTACCAGCCAGGGCCAATAATTTTTACTTGATACTGGCACCCAGCCAGGGGAGGGAGCTGAGAGGAAGAAAGGGAGATGGGAACGCAGGGACCCAGGCAGAACAGGGTTCCTCCTTCACCCTCCTTTCCATCTGCTACCAACAGTGCTGTCTTAGAGAAATTAATGAGCTCAACACTATTTGAGATATGCTAAGAAAGTAGATATTAAAGGTTCTTACCACACACAGACACACACACATTATGTGAGGTGATAGCTGTGTTAACTAACCTTTTTGTGCTAATCATTTCGCAATATATACATACAATATATCAAATTATAATGTTTTACACCTTAAACATACACAGTGTTATATGTCAATTACATCTCAATAGAGCTGGAAAAAAATAGCTCAATGCCATTTCTAAAGGAGGTAAAAGTCATGAAATGGCAGCATTAAAGACTAAAAGATGTTTGGGTAAGGAAACAAATGAAGCCTTACCTTTTTAAACACTGGACTGGCGGTTTTCAAACTGTGTGCCACGGAACCCTGTTTCAGGGGTTCCACAAATGCTTTTGTTAACATTTCAACTTTTAAATTCAACCTGGTTTACTAATCAACAGACATACTCAAGTGTGTTATACATCAATTTAACCTCATTGGAAACCCTTAACTGAGATAATAGGTGATTATCTTATTTTTAGGAAGATCTCAAAAATAAAATTCCCCCACTATCTTTGTTGAAAAGGATCCTGGATATTGCAAAGATAGCTGTTTAAAAACAACAGAAGCAAAACAAAACAGACAAAAAAATACATTTTGCAATAGTGTATCTTTCTGACCTAGGATTTTCTTAATCCTGTGTGAGCACAGAATTCAGATATAAAACGGGAGCTGAGACCAATAGTAGATTGCCACTGTCACCCTGTTCCCAATAACCCTTGATTTCAAGATTTCATGTTCATCAAGTAGCCTTATTGTTTTCATTAACTTATGAAATTAACTTACAAAAGAAATGTATGCTAATAAAATGCCATATAACATACTATATACACACACAGTAAGGGTCTATCTAAGATTTTATTTTTCAGAAAGCTTGTACTACTAAATTAAAAGTTTAGGAACCTTGGCCCTAGATCCTTTGGACAGTGAGGTGGGGAGGGTGAGGTCCATCCATTATCCTCTGGTTTCTTCTCTACCTCTCACTGCCAAGACCACTCTTCCCCTTTCCCTGCCCAGAGCCTGCAGCTCTGAGGTCCTGCCTCAGTCACCAGATAGAGATGGAGATTCAGAGAGCTATAATGGAGCTGGCATCCCTGTCCTGTTTCCAGGGTCCACTACACAGAATAGTGACCGCTTCAACACAAGGGCAACCTTCTCCATTCCCTCCTTCCTCCTTTAGATAATACTGACTTGGGAAGCAATGCAGGCATTGTAAAGATCGTAGGGCTTCCATCTCCTTCTTGACTAGGTACCGCGAACCAGTGCGGCTAATAATTCCAGATCCCTGAGGGAGAACGATGCAGAATGAAAATAGGCTTAAAGAGAAATAGATTGGGATCAGGAGGCCTCTGCAAGTTGATGGCAAGACAGAGAGAGTGATCCACCCCCAAATCTGCTTTATTTATAAGGCAAAGTGAAGTCATTAGCAAATCAAAGAGATTAAAACAAAGTCCCATTTCCAAGGCAACCCAAGAATTCTCCCAAGTGCAGAAAACCCCCACCATTCATAACATTTTAACTGCACAAAACAAAGAATAAAAAGACAACTCCTCCAGTCTCTCTGAGAGACATGGAGGATAGGAGGAGTAGAAACTATCCAGCCTCACAGCTAACATGGAGGTGTGGAGAAAAACTTAGCCTTTAGCAACTTCCCTAAGCAAGTGAGGTGGGGGCTTGGGATGAGTGCAAATAGTCAGCTTCATAGCCAATATGGAGGGGTATGGGGAGAACTTAGCCTTTTGCTAAGCCTCAAACTACAAGAGCTTTGCTACTTGCAGTCTCCACAACTAGGGAAAGTTTATCTTGTTATCCAGAAACTTCTTCCCTCTCTGACATTCTTTGATTTGATCCACTGAACAGTGAAATCCACTAATGATATGCCAGGAGGGAAAATACCAATCAGAATGGGTAGAGACAAATGGAAACATTAAACCTGGTCTGGTCTCTTTGGAAAAATTCCAGAAGGGGCAGATAGAAAGGTGAAAGCTGAGGAGCGGAAGCACGTGAGACAGCTGTGAGTTATCAAAGCTTCTATCTTGGTATACGCGCATGTAAGACCCTACTCTGTAATCTGTATTAGTTATAAAGGGCCATTATTTTCATTATAATTTTCCAAATAAATGTAGTCGCCCTCAAACACTTCAGATTCATAATATACTGCTCACAAAAATTAGGGGATATTTTATAGCTTCATATTTATTTTGAAATTTCCCCTAATTTTTGTGAGCAGTGTATTTCACAATATTTAGCCATTGTACAAATTAAATATTGCAAGCATAAAACTCTGCATTGCAAAAGTGTTTCTGACATCTATAAGGAAACCTCGCAAGTTAGAGGAATGACAAAATCAGTGGATAAGCCCTTAGAGCTGGTTGTTGATCCACATTATACCTACACCTCATATATTTATCCCGTATGGGTTTTGAGATCCTGAAGACTTAGTGTGTTTCTGGTTCTATCTGAAAATTCTATCAGTCTGAAACAAGGCTGGCCATAGTTAACCGCTGAAGCTGAGTCATGAATTCATGGATGCTCTGTTCTACTTTTGTACATATTTAAAATTTCCCATAATAAAGTTTCATAAAAATAAGAAATATCTGCTTTCCCCAAAATCTATTTTAAAAGATTCTTTCAGTCGGTTTCCTCTAAATCTTACTGTGACTGAAGTCACATACTAGCCAGCCATGCCTAAGAATAAATAACACATAATTTCTCCCTATTTCTTTCCACTAGCCTTTGCCATTTTTCTTTATTGAATGGTCTTCTCAGCCGTCCATCGTTCATTTATTCCCAGCTCTTATTCTCAGATGATACTATAGACTCTTTGCCCCATACTTCACTCCCCCATACAGCCAAAGGGAGAAGAGAAAAATCCTGAGTCTAATGTAATTAAAATTAGATTATAGATCCTACAGTTTGGAGTCAGCAGTCACAATTTCCAATAAATGCTTTAAGAAATTAATGTAAAACTGCTCCAAAATGCAAAATAATTTTCTAGTAATTCTAAATCAGCGAGTCCCTACTCCATATCACTTTCAGGGTATCTTGTGCCCCCAAATCAAAAGCTTACAAAGAATTTTAACCAAAACACAAAGGACGGAAACAAAACAGCATATTTGCCCGTGGGTAGGGCTGTGATGATTAAAATGGTGCTTTGTCACCTGAGTTGGCTCCCTGTTGGCCACTCCTCCTGTAGCCCCCCAGTACAAAAGTGGCTCTTAGATCTTTGATTTAAATCCTTTCATCAGTTTCTCAAAGGTGCCGCTTTTCTTTCCTTCCTTCTTGTTCCTTTCCTGCTTTGCTGTATTAACAAGGGAAACAGGAACAGGAAGGCACTGTCCTCTACTCTTCTGACTTTGGTTCCTCAAAGCTAGTACTTGCCGGACACATGCATTGGTTTTCACTCAGCGACCATGTCTAAGTATGAATCTTCAGAGGGAATGAACAGTGTACAAGGGGGTCATTTTCTTCTCTCCTTTGACCCTGGGGTCCTTTGTTCATTGTCCCGTCTTGCAGAAAAGGTGAGGGTCTCTTTAACTTAAGCCTTTGTTTGGATTCATGATAATTGTTAGGTCTCCGGTTTGTTTTTAACAAAAACCACACGAGCAAATTATACGTGTAAGATGTGCACAGCGGTTGAGGAAAAAGGGGTTATTTTTAGGCTATTCCCACTAGAGGGCACTAGACCCTGCACTGTGTCAGTCACTCCTATGACCCTCAGCCTTCTCCACCCCTCACTGACATTTGTAATAAGAATCAGAACTGGAACTTCCTCTGTTGGAGATAATTGGAATTCTTTAAGTAGACTTTGTATACTCCCTACAGATGGAGCTCAGGCCCCATCTTACTGATCTCAGATCCTGCCTTGAGAAGAGGTTCTGATGCCTCAGTGAACTCCTGGGCTCTGAGACAGAAACACCTGAGCCTGATTCTAGGGGTGTGTGCGGAGGTGCCAGGAACCTGTTAACAATGAGCAAAGCTTGCCAGTCTTACCTTACTTGCTCATAATCTCTATGCTATTTATCTATCGTGCTTTCCAGCAGTTTCTACACATCATAACCCTGTTCTAACTTCACTTTACAGGTTAGGAAAAACCGAGGTCCAGATTTATCCCAAGTTACTTGTAAGAAGCTTCTCTTGGCATCCAACCCAAACACCATCGTCCCCTCTGGGCAGGAGTTACTCTAAATCAATTAGATGGATCAAGACACTGATGACCACCTTGAATGTGACTCCTTTCCTTTCTGGCAGCAAGAACAGCAGGCCCAGGCTAATCCCAGGAAGTGGCTTTGTCAGTGTAGCAAACTCCTACATTGATGCTCCCAGCCAGACCACCAGAGACACGACTGTGGTTAAACGAACTATGTTTAACCTTCATAGCAGTGAGAGACCACACACCATGGCGGACGGCAGGGCAGCTCAGGAAGAGGGTGTTAGAAAGAACTTACAGGATTGGGACTTCAGTTTGGCAATTTGGGGGAGGGTTCAAGGGACAAGATTTCACTCTGGATTGGGTGTGGTCAAGAAGTGGGGATAATTCTTTGATCATGTATCTTAATAAACTTCACCTAGGACAGATGAGAGCAGAGCTAACACTGTCATTGGTAATGCAGCAACAAACAGTGATTCGGATTTGGTGGGAGAGTGAGATGTTAGGTATTTTGCGGTTTGCAGGCACCTTGTTTTTGTCCATGCTTAGAATTACGAAGTTGCCCTATTTTTTGTTTCACTTCATCATGGTCACAGCGTGACCCTGTCTGAGGTTGCTGATCTGAGACTACGTCCAACCAGAAACACCATGGCCCAACTGTGAGTGCCACCATCTCGGACAACACTCACGGCTGAGCCGTTTCAGCCAAGTTCCTGGCTGTCGGGCTGCTGTTTTTCTTTTTCTCACCTTTTTGCCTTTCATGCCTGGAAAATGTTGTGGGGATTAGATAAAATGAAACAGTATATACAGCAGAGTACTTCAAAATTTATTTACATAACTAGCTATTCTATGATTTCTATTGTTTTGACACCTGTGTGTCTAGCTCCCTCAAGGACCCATGGGGAAGAGCCCTTCTTCCAAATACCACACACTAGCATCCTAACCCCCAAATTAAGTCCAACATCTGATTTGGATGACAGACCCCTAAGATCATCAAACCAGGAAGCCAGTCAGGACTTGAATGAACGCTTATGCCTCCTGATCCTTTGCTTTCCCCACATGCTGAGGATGATGGCACCAGCTAGTGACCACCCACACTACAACCTGGGCTGAGACCAATAGGTATTGCTCAAGCTACTATTGAGTCTAAAATTCTATCATAGATCAAAGTCGGGGAAACAACAAAGAGCACAGACTCTGTAGGCTGTGCAACAGTCAGCCAAAGGCACTTCTGGAGTTTATTGGGGTCCCATCTAACCCTGCAGGACAAGTGAACAGACAGATGAGGCCAGGGAGACCAAGGCTGGAAGCTAACAACTTATGTTAGAAGGATCTCTATTCCCTTCCTCTTACTCCCGAGGTCCACATTCCCTCATTCTATATTCTGCACAAATTCCCATCTGTGCAGGACAGATTCCATGGGTTGTTCTTCATAAACCTTCACAACTTCGATGACAAAGTTTAAAGACCTAGGTCTATCAATGAACATCTAGGAAGAGGGTTTCTCTCCATTCTACATCCCGCCCCCCAGCTCCTGCTCAAGCCTTTTAAGTCCAAGGGGGACATACAATAAAGATGGAGAAATATGCAGAAAGAACTTCAAAGAGTTTTCAAACAATATATTCTGGGGGTGGGCATGCAAGGGAGGCCAATGGAAGGAGTCTCTTCTCACACGTTTCATAAGTCATTACAAAATTATTTTTCCATCTTTTCACGTGGGAAATGAGTAATTCTCAACCTAGAGATGAACTCTATATAGAGTGAAGAGCCTTTTGCTTGGTGCAGAAGGTATGAAGGCTCCCTCTTAAATTTTTCATGTTTACTTTCATTTGTTTCAGCACTGAATGTTCTGTCAGGCAAGGTCAATTAAGAGAGACTGAAATCCAAATACAGTTGACTTGGATCAAAGAACTTGGTTAAATTTAGAGAAATGATGGGTTCAACCATCAATTTGTTCTGCTTCCAGCTAAGTCCAATCTTAGTCTCCGCTTCTGAAAGCTCAGTTAATACTTCAGTGAGGAGGTAAGAACAAAAGATTTCAACCAGTACAACCTTCTCATGGTTTCTGTGGAATCGCACACTGCCTTAACGCAACCTGCTCGCTCCCTCTGAGGGGAAAAGTGAAAGACGCACCCGCGTAACTCACATGAATGTGATACCAAAGGTCGTTAATAAATACTTTATTATGAATCATCGTGTGGGAACAAGCACAAAATTAGGAATCTTCATTACAAAATCTAATGTCACTTCTGACTCTGGTATCTCATAACCAAAATGAAGTTATTTTTCATTTGTTTGTAAGCTCCTAAGGAGCTCTGTTCACAGCACCGCTGACACATAAGGAAACCCGAGAGGGAACACAGGCTGGTAAGCCAATGGTCACACAGCTTAACAACTCTCATACCCTCATTGACTTGGGTTCCAATCATTTGGTGATAATGTCAAGAAACTGTTGAAGCATCTGAATCATAACATCCACTGCTAAGACTTTCCATACTCTGGCTCTTTCACGTGAGAATTAAGAGGCAAGATGCTGAAGGCCTTTGCTACCATGTAATCAATGTATATACTGTGTGACAAACTGTCGTCCCTAGGAGCTAAAGCAAGCTAAGGCCACACTGAGAGCAGGCAGGCAGGCAGGCAGGCAGGCAGGCACATGGGCTCCAGGAAGCAGAGCCAAGAGAAAATGGAACCTGCCCGCCTTATCTGACAGTACCCATCTGAGCAGTGCCCGTCTGCGCAGGAAGACCCAGGTCAAATATAAAACTAGGCCGAACTGCGATGAATGCCCCGCACCCCGCATTTTCACAATTTAAATTTCTTTGCCCCAGACCGTGTTTTTCTCCTGCAGCAAGAAACGGAAAGGGTCCTATCTGCTTCACCATTATGTCCCCCAACTCCAAGCACAGTGCCATGGACATGCAGGTGCTACAGTAGGGCCGAGTTAAAAAGATCTCCCCACCTGGGGCATCTCTGGGACCAGTCTAAGTGCCGTTTTAGTATTATCCCCACAAAATCTTCCCTCAGAAAAAAAGAAACTTAGCAAATAGTTTTGTCTTCATCCAAATACGAGGCAATGGAAACGGAAGACTTCAGCCTCTGCTGAAGGGAGGTTAAGTATCACTGAGCAGAGGACGGAGGGAGACTTGGAGACTTGGGGCAGTTCTCTCTCTCCAGAAACTGTGGTGCTGCTGGTGAACTCCATTTGACGGATGAAAGAAAGGAAGCCTAGAAAAACCTTTTCTTAAGGTCTTTCCCTCCTACTGCCTTCATGGCGGATACAAGTAACTTTGCCTACAAGCCTGTTCCAGCTCAGTCAGGTTCAACTGGAGAGAGCTCCAGCTAGAATAAGGAGCCTTCACTTTGCTAATTGTGCCGAGAACAGGTGGATGGAACCAAAACGGGGAGACATAATGGCACGTGGCCCTGCTCTTGGTCTGTGGGTTTATATTTCCATAATCAGGCCCAAGCAAATGTATTAAATGACAAACCCCTACCCACATATGGACCTCTTGAGAGTCTGGTTGGGGAGAGAAAACTTTGGGCATATTCACAGCAAGGCGGAGTCCTGGTCCTGCAAGGCCCCTTGTGAGACCACAGGACACGGCCCTGCTCCTGCCCCACTCTGGCAGACCAGTGTAGTAAGTGACACGCACCCATGACTCACAAACTGCCTGGAAGCCTAGGCCTGGCTGTCAGTGCACCAGGGCCAGGACGGACACCTATTCTGGCTGTCAGTGCACCAGGGCCAGGACGGACACCTATTCTGGCTGTCAGTGCACCAGGGCCAGGACAGACACCTACTGTCTAGAAACCAGATGCTCACGGGACCACAGAACTGGACAACACTTCCTTATTTGGGGCACAAATCTTTTATTTTATAACTGGTAGACTTGCTATATGCAAAGTTCCAGCTAAGGGATCCATTGTGCTGCCTAATGACCTCCTGTAATTCCTTCTCTGATATGCTCAATTTGTTACTCCCTAGATACAGGTTTCTAGATTAATTCCATTGATCATTTCACTCAAAAATGTAGTACGTTATTCCCAGAACACTGGCTTTGTCAGCCTTGACAGCTTTGATATATTACAATGACCAGAACATACTTCACATTTCCACTGCTTTGAAATTCAGTCTGGAATAATTACCTAGAGAGACTTACCAGGGACTCACATTTTTATAAGGATTTTAAGTCCATGTGTGTACAACATTACCTGGGTATGATTCTCCAGGAAGGGAATTCCTATTTTATTCTTTCTTTTCTTTTTTTTTTTTGCAAACAATTTTTAGAGGCAGAGTGTTAAACTGATTGAAATTTCACAAGATTGACATTATTGCTTAAAGTGCTTGAATTGGTTACAATTTTTAAAATTAAGGTACAGATTATTTTAAATAAAAACTATTTTTTTTTTTTTAGCAACAAAGTCATATGAATGCCACACACATATGGTAACTATTTTGGTTACACAGAAATGGAAGCCCAAAATAAATTAATGTAATACTGAAAAACAGAAAATTTAATTAGGCATAAAAGTAGGAAGTCATTTTCCCTGACCCATGCCATTTACATGAGTGAATCACAACAGTGCCGATAAATGCCTTGACCATCTGATAGCAAACAAGGGCAAAACATTTAGTGCATAATATTATAATACACGTAAATATACAAAGTTAATCAAATGCAATGTTTAAAGATAAAATCCATCTGTAACAAAGCTACACTCCAATATCTAAAATAAGCCCTAAGCTCCAGTTAGAATGCAGTCCATTGTCAGGCATGCCCATGAAATTAAGGGTATCCATGAAAATAAACGCATAGGGACCATTTCTGTCACCACCCCCCCCCCATTTCATCTGAAATCCAAAATATACCAGGCTATAAAACCAAATACGACTGGCTCCTATTCGAGCCAACACCCTCTGTGTCTTTCCTCGGCTCTCTTCACATCAGGCCACTCTGTGCAGCTTCGGAGTGGGAAATGCCCCAACACACGACTAGTGTCAGCATTTTATCAAAATTTACCTTTAAACAAATGACTTATTTTTAGTATACTGTACCATAATCTAGATGCTAAACTAGTAAGTAACCGATAAAGTAAATACTTCTTCTTTTCAAAGTGTAAAACGCTGTAACTTATTTTAAAACACCCAGCAGTTAAAAAAGAAAGAAAAACCACAGCAGGCTTTACTCCGTCAGAAAATGACACGACGACCCCGGCCACGTGTGGGAGGGCTGCCCAGCCTGGGCCCCGCTGACCTCAGAATGGTCCCGCTCTGCTCTGCATGACGAACGAGGGATGAAGTGAGAAAAGTGTGTGCATGCTCCTGTCTTCATATGAAGTGAAATGACCGGGGAAATGTAGCTGCCTGGTGTTTGTTTCATGAATTGGAGAGGAAGAGGGAAGAGTCTACCAGATTGCTTTAAAGTTGAAAAAACTGATGGGAGTGTTGGAGTGTTGGGGAGTAAGCGCATTCTGGTCTTTCCCCAAACTTCTTTTCCTGCACCACACCCCCACTTTAACGTCTTTGTATCCCCTTCCATACTTCTATGGTTTTATTCTGAAACTCTATCCATGGCTACTAAAATTTTAACTAATCCTTCCTATGAAGAGGAGTGACTTCAGTAAAGTCACTGGAAAAAAATCCTTGATACATAAAAGAAAAGAAATACTGAATCTATGACTTTGCACTTAGATATTACTTATACAGGCTTCCAAAGGAAACATTTCTTTTTCTAATAAATTAGCTTCAAGAGTCATTTCAAAGATAATTTTAATAGTGTTTCTCATGAATCAGTTTCAAATATATTAGATATCACCATCGTTTTTTTAAACTTTGCAACCTGCAGTCAAATATATGGGTTATATATAGTACAAACAGTTCCCTACGACAATCACCTTCGAATGGAAGGTGTCTCTCCTTAAAAACAATAAAAACTCACCTTTCCAGTAAGTGATTACTGCATGTTTCATGGAGGAAAAAACAGACAAAGTATTTATAAATATGAATTTGCCTCTAAGTAAGGCAAGGTGTATTTTTGTCACTCGTATAAATCAATAACGTGAAGATCACCCTGTTTTGAATTCTCCAGTGGAAAGTAAAACATTTCACTTTAAGCATGAACAAATGAAGTGTTGGCATGCTGATATTAAGTTCTGAGCAGTAAACAGTTCAAGATATTTCCAAGATAAGAAATCCAGTTTTCATCTAGATAAAGTGCTATGCTCCTTAATTGCTGCAAAATGGTCACTAACGTTTTGTTTGTTTTAGTTCACATTATGCCAAACGTTCGCCATGTTTGTTAGCTGATTTATTAGGTAACAAAAGAACGTGTTCACAGTTTATTATAGTGTATGGAAGTCAACGGGCTTCCCAAAGGAAGGTCTGTGACTCATAGTATTTGTAGGAAACCAAAAACCAGCTCAACGGCAAAACACCACATCGACCCTTTTAATAAAGGTACCAATACGCAAATGATCTAATAAATACATATATAACAAAAGTGAAAAAAGTAAAAGTAACTATGGTGAGATGAGGTTCTTCCAAAAAACTCCTCTTTGTCAAGCATTCTCGGAGCCTGAGCCCATTCATTCCTTCCTCCGCCCACCTTCACGCCCAGCTAACTCTCATCATCCCTCTCATCTGTCTGGGGAAGGTTCCACGCTGGCCCGGGACTGGCCAGGGCCTCAGTAAACAGGCTGAAATGTTTAAAAGTGAACAGCCGCACAGCGCAGCTGACGGTGGTCAAGGTGCAGTGCCTTCGTTCTTCCGGATCAAGGATGGTGCTGATTCTGACTGGTAAGGAGCTCTGCGCCGGGAACAGTCGCCATGCTGTCCCAGCCTTGCCACCACTGACGGCGGAACACCAGCAGATCTGGAAAGATACCCTGGAAAGCTCAGCAGCGCCAGATACGGGACAGATACAACTCACAGGACCTTACCGAACAAAGTGTCACTAAAAACAAACAGCAAAGAGTTTTTTTCCTGAAATGTGGTTTTGGTAGAAAGATAAGTAACTTTTTGCTCCCCACAAAAGCTACCTCCTCTAGGCTTTGCCTGCCCTGAGCTCCCCACCTGCCCTGCCCCGGGGAATTCTAGCAGGAGGTGAGCACAACCCTGGGCACACAAGCAGCTAGCTCTTCACCCTGTCCTACCTGGAGGATGGTTTTAGTATCTGAGGTTACTCACTTTTAAACAATTTCACCTGCACAAACTTAAAGCTATCATTGCGGCCCTAAAGGTGAACGTCTACCCAATTCTTCTGTCCTTCTGGAAGAGGCAGAGCAGCTCAAAATGGGTAGCAATATTTCCAGGGACCAGTTAAAGGAATGCATTGAAAGGAGACCCTGGAAACCATTTAGGAAGTTCAGCAGAGACCCAAAATAGACTGCAGACATTCTAGGATATGTCATTCTAATCCAGCCAGACACAGCCAGTGGCGCATTTACCCAGTCCTAAAATTAGCAACTGTTATTCATATAAATCTTACTACAACCTGATTGCAGTTAACTCTACCTCAGACTAAAATAAAACCACGAATAGTGCTGCATGGGAAAAAACAAAGGGAGAGGAAGTCTAACACAGCCGAACCACTGAGACTCGGAGTGATACCATCAGCGGCCGCTGGAAAGGAGAAAGTCTGCAGAGAACCAGGGAACAGTGCTTTGAACATTTCCCCCCATTGAGTTAGTCCCACAGTTCTTTAAGTTATTCTCTTGACTGATAGAATAAAATATATCCAGATTCTGAGTTTTTTGATATATCTGACGTCAGGCCATAGAATTCTTCAATAGCTTGGGCATCTATTTTCTGCAATAAAAGAGAAATAAAATATACATGTTTAACATGCTTACTGGGAGGACAGAAAAACTGACAGAATGCACAAGAAAAATGTAAAAAATACTACTGGCGATAAAACCACAACTAGGAACTTTCAAAAACAAACTGGCAATTCTACAGCCTTGGCAGCAGAACATGATTACATAAGAGGCAAGTTGTTGGGAAAGAAAGCCGCCCTCCAACTGATCAGCAGCCTTATCTGGGAAGCCTCTGAAGAAGCCAGGACTCTATCTTTCAAACAGTCAACTGAGGGCTCTGGAGAAGAACCTTGATTCTTCCACTCCCTGCCCTTTCACCCCGGGCTAACTGAGGTCTTGTCTTTGAGCGCGGAATTCTTTCCACCGAGTACTCCTTTAAAACAAATCACCACATGGGATACTTGGGTGTGATATAAGATTTCCAGGTCCAACAGACTGAAAAATAATATTTTAATAAGAACCAATCCAAGAAAAACTTGGTACAGTAGTGAATTTTAATAGAACTTCAAAGTTTATTAGTTGGTCTATACCAGTGGTCGGAAAGCTCATTAGTCAACAGAGCCAAATACCATTAGTATAATGATAGAAATTTCTTTTGAGAACCAAATTTTTTAAACTTAAACTATACAGGTATGTACATTCCTTATCGAGGTAGCACCCGCACGTGGTGTTTTGTGGAAGAGCCACGCTCAAGGGGCCAAAGAGCCGCATGTGGCTGGCAAGCCGCAGTTTGCCGACCAGGGGTCTGTACCATAGAGGGCTTTGTTCACGTAGGGGAACAGAACTCATATGTAAGTATGACTGATGGAGCCATAAAGATCCCACGTCTGTGGCTGATCAGTTAACAAGAACACAGTATTAAAGAGTCAATGATTACACCCCTTCTCCCTTTCCATAGAAAATGGGAAGCCGCAGAATTTAGTTTTGATAGAAATGAAAGTTGTTTTAAGGTCAGATTATGAGAAACAGGACTATTCCACCTGCACATTCTCCAAAAGGCCACCCCCACCCTACCCCAACTGGAGGACACTCTGCATACCAACCTCTACAATGTCATCATCGAACAAAAGCCAGAAGCCATGGCTTTTCACTATCGTAATATAATGCCCACGATTTGGACCACTGGAAAAGAACAAACAAACAAAAGTAACCAAGTTAACTAACATTTATCTCTTTATAAACTCTATATAGTTCTTTTTAAGCAGTGATTCACTAGAAAAAACTATCAGGACAGAACACTTGGCAAAGGTGAGGCCTCTGTCCACATTCGCTGGACCAGCGTATGAAGAAAGGCCAGGTGCCGGCACTGTGCTGGGTACGAGCGAGTGCAAAGATGAACGAAGCATCTGTTTCCTAAGGACTCACAATCCAGTAGGGAAAACAGACCTTCATATTCAACAAATACTGAAAACCACTATATACCTACAGTGTGCCAGATCCTAGTGTGGCTGTCAGGGGCAAAAAACAGTGAACATAACCAAGTTCATTTGGGGGTGAAGATGGGGTTGAATAGGCAATAAACACGCCATATACAGTGTGTCTGTAAAGTCACGGTGCACTTTTGACTGGTCACAGGAAAGCAACAAAAGATGATAGAAATGTGAAATCTGCACCAAATAAAAGGAAAACTCTCCCACTTTCTGTAGGATGATGTGGCAGCATGTGCGCATGCGCTGATGATGACGTAACACTGTATACAGCGGAGCAGCCCACGACCATGCCAGTCGAGATGTAGATGGTACAGAGGAAAGTTCAGTGTGTTCTGTGGCTCGCTAAATTCGAATCCATGACCAAAGTGCAACGTGAATATCGACACATTTATAACAAAGCGCCACCACATAGGAATAACATTACTCGGTGGGATAAGCAGTTGAAGGAAACCAGCAGTTTGGTGGAGAAACCCCGTTCTGGTAGGCCATCAGTCAGTGATGAGTCTGTAGAGGCCACAATTTCCAGAAGGTGTCATCTTTCAACAGGACGACGCTACTCCACACTACGCCACCATTGTTTGTGAGTTTCTGGACAAAACATTACCCCTGCGGTGGATAGGCAGGGGTTCTGTCAAGCCATGGCCACCACGATCCCCAGATCAGATGCCCTTAGACTTTTATTTTTGGAGTTATGTGAAGCAACATGTGTACATTGAACGTATCAACGACATTAATCACTTCAAACAGAGAATCACAGACGTTACTCACTCTGTTACACCAGACGTCCTTACCCGTGTGTGGCAAGAACTTCACTATCGTTTGGATGTGTGTAGGGCAACAAATGGAGCCCACATCGAACAGCACTGAATAAATAGGTATGAAACTGGGAGAGTTTTCCTTTTATTTGGTGCAGATTTCACATTTCTATTGTCTTTTGTTGCTTTCCTGTGACCAGTCAAAAGTGCACCATGACTTTACGGGCACACTGCATGTGTCCAGTGGTGATAAGTGCCACGAAGAGTAAAGCAGAGTGACGCACAGCGAGTGCAGAGGGAAGGTGTTCTCCCACATACAGTGATGAAAGGAGGCCTCTCTGATAAGGTAACATTGAGCAGAAGCAAATTTCCCAGAAGGAAATGACTGGGGGGACAAGACATGGGACTATTAGATGGGAGTTTCAGGAACAGGGATCAATCAGCAAGTGTAAAGGTCTTAAGGGGTATCGTTCTTGCCTTTTCACAGACTGGCAAGGAGGCCAGAGAGGGAAGGGGGTATCATGGCTAAGATCTGGGACTTGCTGTACGTGAGCCAGGAAAACACGGGGAAATTCTGAGGAGTGATATGATCTGATTTAATTTTCAGAAAGATGTTAGTAACATATTATGTATAATAAAAAGTACTAAAATTAAAAATGTTTATTACACAACAAGAAGTAGAAAGGACAACAAAACAGCGAGTATGGTACAGTTAGATGTGCACAAATGAGAGGACTTTAAACCTAAATTAAGAGTTTTGTTTTTCAATGTACCAATAAAGCTGCAAAAGCTTAATTTCTCTTTGTTTGCATTCTTTAAATACAAGATGACCCACAGGGTTTGTTCTGCCTCTCTCCAGCCTCATCCTCCCACTCTCTGCCCCTCCCTCTGAGCACCAGCCCTCGGGCTTTTTCTGTTTTCACCCACGGCACCCTTCTCTTGTCCTGCCTTTGCACTTGCTATCACTGCCTGAAAAGATCCTCCCCCAATGTCTGCATTCCTGACCCCTCATCCTTGAGGCCACAGCTAAAATGCCACCTTCCTAGATAAATCTTTGCAAATCACTTCCCCTGAAAAGGACCCTCTCCTTTCTCTCTCCCCTCGCCCCTTTGATCCTCATAGCATGAATCAGAACCTCGGGTAGCTTTACAGCGGCAGGCTGCTGTGTTTACTTGTGCGTTACCTTTCCCACTAGATCTGCGGCTTTATGAGGGCAGCACCCTCTGTGTCTCGTTCATTGCTGTACCTTCAGATCCTGCCCCGGAACCCAGGAAACCAGGGTTGAAAACACACTTGCAGTAGAAATAGTGAATCAGGCCGTGCACCCACTGCCAGCATGGACCAGGAGATCCTGGCATAGAGTAGGAAGGGGCTCAGCTCCCTAATGCCAGAGCTTCCCAGGGCCCCGCCAGCCCTGCTCATGGATCGGAACACTCGTACCTCTAGTATGGAAGAATTTAAAGTATCCTAGTGAGCAGAATGCATGGTTCGGCACCAATACATCGTCAATGCCAGGGCCACTCTGACCTTGTGTCCCAGAAACTGACTGTTCTGAAACCCAACCTCTCGCTCATCCCCCAGTCCCTGAAAATGGGTCTCTGCCTTGTCCTAACCAGTGCTTTCAGAAATTAGTTGGCACACACAGAGATCCATACTGAAAACCCACGCATACCCAACAAACACGAGCGTTTCTGTTCCCCCATTACCTATCACATTGCCTGGTGCAGCCACAATGCCCTCAAGGCTCTGCCTCCCCCAAAATTCCTCCTCCCTGCTGCCAGGGTCCCACCCAGTGTTCCTGGCTAGCTCCCCAATCACTGGACTCCCTACATCTTTAAAAGAATAACTATCAGGCTTGACCAGGTGATGGTGCAGTGGACAGAGCATCAGACTGGGACACGGAGGACCCAGGTTCGAAACCTCGAGGTCACCACTTGAGCACGGGCTCATCCAGATTGAGCACAGGCTCACCAGCTTGAACGTGGGGTCACTGGCCTGAGCCCAAAGGTCACACTGGCTTAAGCCCAAAGGTCGCTGGCTTGAGCAAGGGGTCACTGGCTTGGCTGTAGCCCCCTGGTCAAGGCACATATGAGAAAGCAATCAATGAACAACGAAGGAGCCGCAACGAAGAATTGATGCTTCTCATCTCTCTCCCTTTCTGTCTGTCCATCCCTATCTGTCCCTCTTTCTGACTCTCTGTCTCTGTCAAAAAAAAAAAAAAAAAAGTAACTGTCAGAACTATTTATTCCTCAGGGAACACACAAAGCTGGCTTATACCTGGCTGATAAATGTAACTTACTAGCAAATTAAAGTTAACATGCAAAGGATAAAGTGGGTGCTTCAGAAGTGGGGTTATAGTTCCCGGCACCATCCACCCCAATACGGGGTTAGAAATACATCGTTCCATTCCTCCATGTTGAGCCATGGACCACTTGGTAATGGTCCGTTCACCACAACCCAACCCAGCAGACGGCTCTGCGGCAGGTCCGACCCCAACCTGCGGGCGCAGGGCAAAGCGCGTCCACCCAGGAAGGGGACATGAACCTGCCCGCGGCTGAGCAACCAATAACAAGAGGTGAGTTCTCAACAGGCTTTCCCATCCTTAGACCTTTACAAATTATGGAATGAAAGTATTCGATCAAAGGACTTTCAGCAAAACACTTTGCTCTCGCGTATCTGGGGGTCTTCTTTCTCTTAGCCTCTCTTCTTTCTGATTATGTACTTCTTACAGAATGTTGGCAAAGACTGAAAATGTGCATAAAGAATATCTTTTAAGAGTACATTTTTCATCATTCAAAATGCCAAAAAATTATTAGCTCTGATCTACTGCTTCTAGTCTTCATCCATACATTTTAAAATACTTATGAAGCCGCCTAACATGTAACTTGGCTTTTTAAAAATTATAATTGTAGCATAAGCATTTACGCCACCACGTTATTTCAATCTCCTACCAAGCATAATTTATAACCGATGGAGATGCATTATTCCCTTAGGCCAGACATTCAGATTATCTTATTATATTGCCATTTATTTTATTTCTTTTATATTTATTTTGAGGTGATACATAAACTTGGAAGGACTTGGAAGGCCCCCAAAGTCCCACTGTTACTGAGCCTCACATCCGGGAAAGGCCCTGGTGACCTAGTTCGGCACAGGGACGACCCTCGCTCTGCTCAGGCACCGCGCGTGGCCCGCTGGCCCTTACCTGCCACAGTGAACCACCACAGCGACCAGGTCGTACATGCGGTCCAGGTTCACGGCGTCGCTGGAGGTGTTGAAGAGCCGGAGCTCCAGCGGGAAGACCACGCGGTAAGACAGCTTGGTGTACCTGTGCAGCTGCTCCATGTACTTGAACCGCTTTAGGTGCAGCGCCAAAATCATGGGCAGCTTCTTCACTCTCATCCTAAGAGACCATGAAAGAGGAGATCAGGTGTACCCGACTCCACCACTGGCTGCAAACATGGAGCGCGGGATGGGTCTAACCAACTGCAAATAACCAAACTGCTCCCGAGAACACAACTACAAGCATGCTTGCTTCCACAGAGCGGACGTATCCTGCACCCTCAGCTAACTGCAGCACAGTTAGCAAAGGAAGAACGCAACAGCATCTCTCAGTTGGTCAAAGGAGACATTACAGAATTTCAGCACCAATACAAACAGGATTGCAATTGCTCGGTCACTGCCCTTGGCTTCTCAGGGAGGAACAGCATTTGGACAATCCTCTCCCCACCCTTCCTGGATAACAATGGGGAGGGGTGACAGCTTTTGGGAAAAGGAAGTTGAGGAGAGGACAAGCAGAAGAGTGTGTCTGGACTTCCAGGTTCTGAGATCCAGTGGGGTGTTCAGACACTGCGAGCCGCTGGCATCAAGAAACCAAACACACTTGACCAGGTGGTGGCGCAGTGGATAGACTGGTAACCTGGGACGCTGAGGACCCAGGTTCAAAACCCCAAGGTCACCGACTTGAGTGTGGGATCCTGGACATGACCCCATGGTCACTGGCTTGAGCCCAAAGTTGCTGGCTTGAAGCGCAGGGTTGCTGGCTTGAGCAAGGGGCCACTGGCTCGGCTGGAGGCCCCCTGGCCAAGGCACATATGAGAAAGCAATCAATGAACACCTAAAATAAATGCCACAACCATGAGGTGATGCTTCTCATCTCTCTCCCTTTCTGTCTGTCCCTCTGTTCCTTTCAGAAACCAAAAAGAAAAAACAAACAAAATAAACACACTAGGTTCACTCTCATGCCTTTTGTGCTCTTGGGCAAGACATTTGCTTTCTCTGCTCACAGTTTCCTCGTTAATTAAAATGCAAGGGTTGGCTCAGGGCTCCATTTCCCAAACTGGGCTCACTAGAGCACTAGGGATGTGAAAGACGTGGGGTTTTTCTGCGGCCAGGTTTGGGCAATACTGCTTTCTGCCCGAGCTCCTCCCTGTACCTGACTGCACTGGTTTTGAGAAAGCACAGGCAAGAAACTGTTCTGTTTGGGGCAGTACCCCTAACTGACATAAACACAGAAAGCTTTTCTCACTCGAGAGCCATTAGTATCCTTTGGGAAAAAAGTCACAGAGACAACAGCTTATGTGTTTACCACTGCTAGAATAGACTCTTCCGGTCACCTCCCAGGAGCCCCAGGCTAAGAATGTCAATTAGTGTCAATTCTGTGCAGCTTATGCACCTTTTCAATGTATATTTGAAAAGGACAAATTTTAAGAGAATATCATTTGGGAATCCAGTAAGTTAAAAACCATGTTCATAAAAACAAGCCAAGCAAGTAACATTAGCAAAAACATTTGAATTACGGGAAACCTGTATTTCACAGGAACACGTGACGTTTTCATGTAGAAGACCTCCCGGGCTGAACAGAAAACACCCCATGCCACATAAGAAGACCTGGGCTGGCCTTACACTGACTTAGATTATCCGAACAGGAGCAGAAGCAAACTCCCCCGTCCACTAGGAAGAGATCACCACCTATTGCCTCCCGTCTGCCTGCCACAATTACTACCCTGTTCTGTAAGTTAAGATGAAGCAAGGGAAGATGCGGGTGTCTGGGGGCGAAGGGCTGGGAAGCTGGGTAGAGAAACTATTCCACCCTCAGCTATAGACTGCCAAAGGTTTAGATGGCAGTAATGAGCATCTCTGAGTGACCGGAAATACCCCATAACCACGGCAGGGTCCACTTAACTCACAGCAAGGCTTCATAAGGCTTCTGGGGGGAAATAACAGGGAATCACAGAGCTATCTCAAATTGTCCAAGAGCTGTACCTGGCTGCCTGCTGGTGACAGAAAGATGGGCAACATTGGGTCCTCCATCAATTCAGAACCTCATAACTTTCTTATCATGTATCAATGTAACTGATGTGCTATTGATTTCCTATTAAATATTAATTTTTTAATCTCTTATACCTTCTAAATAAGAACTTCTTATTAGGCAACACTAACAAGGTTAATTAGTTACTATTGTATGTTATGCAACATGCTAAGTCCTTTATAGAATTTGTCTTTATCCCCAAGAGGAGTGATTATACTTGATCACCACCTGTTCGCCCAGCATCGTGTCAGGCACATAGCAGCACTCAATACATTTTGAATTTATTTGAATGAATGCATAAATAAACAATCAGACAAATGGAAAACTCTCCAACGTTGGCACTCTTATCCTAGTTTTTTTATTACCAGCGAGGAAGGTAACTAACTTCTCCACAGCTACTCGGCTAGGGGCCCACCATGGCACTGGGATCCAACCCCAGACCTGCCAGGCTCCACGGGCTGGGCCCCTGTCCGGGCACCACGCCCCCCTCCTGAGCTGAACCCTCGCGCACCTTTTCTGAGCCTCCTGTTTGCTGCAGCACGTCTCACAATAGTACTTCTGTTCACTGCACAGTGTTTCTGTGTTGCTGAAGTCTCTGCAGAGAAAAATATTTACCACTTAAATAGAAGAACAAACTGGGCTCGGTACACCACATTTTCCAACCCTCTATTACCTGTAGGGTAATTGTTAAGTGAGAGTGGGCAAAGAAGTGATGACGAAAGAGCCCCCCTACGAGCTATGGCGCCGTTAGACCACGTCCGCTGGGCTGGGTCACGGGAGTTTCAAGTATAGCTGTATTTAATGGCACACAGAGATGTTCCCAATCGAGTCACAAAAACAACTCAGGGTTTAACAGAGAATCCCTGTCAACTGGAGGTGTAAATTATAATAGAAAAATACTAACTATAGTAAAAGTGCACCGTGAAGTTGAGTCCAAAAAGGTCAATCACATAAAATGCAAGGTGGCATTGTTGTACAGTTAATAAAAAACAGTACACCTCAGGTGGTCTATGTTTCCAAGAGCACGAAAGTGAGGATAATGAGGTTTAAATCATATACAACTGCTTTTATATTGAACTAAGAGAGTCCCAAATGATCAGGAGATGAGTACGTCCTACTGGCCCCCTGCTCCCCACCTCCCCACACCTGGGATGATATGAACTTCAGTTGGCCTCCTGTTGATAACAACTGTCACTGTGGTGTTATATCTGTATTAGACTTAGCGCCTACTTATAGTTTTCATTTTTTTAAATGTCACAGCTTTTCATTCGTTTCTGGTCACTGAGAATCTATTTAACATTCCTGTGGTGCTACTTCAAAGGCTGAAAAGAACATCCAGACTGTAATAACACCCCGGAGTCTGGGAAAGGTCTGTGACATTTCCCAACGCACAGGGAGTGTCCTAGTACCAGAGTGATCACATTTCATTAAACCGAAAATGTTATTTATTATTTACATGGTACGCAGGACTCAACCACTTAAACAGAGCTCATCAAAAGAAAACATGGATTGTTTGTTCACTAAATCCCCAATTACTCAGCAGCAGTACTGGGACGGAGGGCTGGAGACTCGCAGAGCCCTCCCAGCTCAGCCCGCCAGGGACACGGGCAGGTGCGCCACTCCCAGGGTTGGGTGCTCAGCGCAGGTTCAACACAAATCACTTCCCACAACTGACAGCCCTGCTAAAACCCTCCGACAGTTCCTCAATACACGTGGGAATAAAATCTAAATCCTTTCCCACAGCGACCAGCCCAGCCACCTTCAGACTTGTGACCGCTCCTCTGACCTCATCATCTCTGCCCTGGCCCGCTCCGCTCTGCTCTGGCCCCACAGCCCACAGTTCCTCTGCCCCATGGCCAGGCTTCTCCTGCAGCTCAAGTTCAGTGCTCTCCCTGCCTCGGGGCACTCACAGACGCAGCAGTCTCTGCATTAACAGCTCCTTTCTAGAGGTTTCCACGCTGGCTTCACTCAGAGCTCAGCGGAAATGTTACCTCTTGCGAGAAGACTCCCCTGACCACTCTCTCCAAAGCCCCTCAGTGCCTATCCCTCCAGACCCCCTCAGCTCCTACCCCAGTTCCATCCTGTTTCCTTCCCAGCATTTACCGCTATCTGAATCCATCCTCACATTCACTTACCACCCCGCCTCCTGCCCGTGGGCCGTGACCCCGGGTGGGGTGCGCTCACTACTGCTACAGCCCCACACCGAGAGCAGCCCCGAGGCCTGGCTCCACTCACTAATGTGTGCTGGCTGAACCAAAGAACAAAGACAGGCGTGTGTACAGAATCCAGGGGAGGGAGAGACGAGCTTGAACTGGGTTAGGGTAATTCAGGACATTCCCCAGGGTCCCACCCGGGTCAGTTCTTAGAGAGGGAAGTGGGCAGGGTGGGTTAGAGGCAAGGGCTGCAGAGGAGGGAACGCCATGGCGGGGGCATGCAGGTGAGGGGTGGCCCACTGCTGAGGAGCTGGCGTGGCCCCTGCGGTTCTGGAGTCCCACTCACCAGTCTTAGCAAAAAAAAAAGAGAGAGAGAGAGAAAGAGAGAGAGAGAGAATCAGACAGTGCTTTTGAAAAATGCCACTTCTAGCAGCGCCACAGAGGAAGAACTGGAGGGGGTCAAAAGGCAAGGAAATAATCTGGAAGGCAATTATACTCAATCCCTGAATTTCAAGTGCGTGGTGCATAATAGTCTAATTGGGCTGAATAAATGCAGGCTGACTCTCAGTGAACTAACTGGTGTATGAACATTTCTTGGCCGGCACGGAATTACTGAGTGGAATGAGGTGAGGGCCGGGCAGAGGGAGCAGTGAGCACAGGAGATGGTGGAGAGTCACACCCATGGTACGCCCACCACAGACAAGCCTCTTTATCCAGCTAAAGAACCACACTAACCATGGCAATAGAGCAATGAACAGGAATGGACACGTTTTACTCACTCTTACTTCTCAAAGACAGTTTTCTGCAGTATTTGTAGACCCAGATAGGCAGAAATATAGCAGAAGTTAGTATCTAATTTAAGGGCCCAGTTGACAAATAACCACCAGCCTGCCCAGGCCCAGCTGGCTGGAAGCATGTTGCCACAAGAGGCAGGGCAGTGCGTTAGGGGGTTTGTACGTTGAGAGTTAGAAAATAAGACTGAGTTAGGAAAGAGGAGGGCCCCAGCAGGAGACCCCGAGGCAGACCAGGTCTGCCAGTTGCTGTTGTATAACTGCTGGAGCAAAAGCAGACAACAAAGGTTGTGGAAACTTTTCAATAAAAAAATCAAAGGGGAAGGAGAGAGTAGAGACATCTTTCTAACACTCAGGATAAATTACTAAAGCTGAGACAAGGTTAGAGAAAAAGCAAAAAATTCTTAGTATTTCTTTCAAAAGAGTCAATAGTGACAATATAGCACTATTTAAAAATACAATTTGGGAACAAATCTTTTCTTTCTTAAGTAAGAAGCAGGGAGGCAGAGAGACAGATTCCTGCATGCACACTGACTGGGATCCACCCAGCAAGCCCACTAATGGGCAATGTTCTGCTCATCTGGGGATGTTGCTCTGTTCCTTGGCCACTGAGCTATTTTTAGTGCCAAAAGCAAGGCCACAGAGCCTTCCTCAGAGCTTGGGGCTAACTTGCTCCAACCAAGCCATGGCTGCAGGAGTGGAAGAGAGAGATAGAGAGAAGGGAGCGGGGAAGGGGTAGAGCAGATAGTCGCTTCTCCTGTGTGCCCTGACCAAGAATCAAACCTGGGACATTCATATGCCAAGCTGAGGCTCTACCACTGAGACAACCAGCCAGGGCCGAACAAATCTAATATAAAATACATACCTTTATAAAGAGAGCAAACTATAAAACCTATGGAAATGTATACAGGAAACCATAAAAGGATGGAGAACGACTATGTTCATGAATAGGAAGGTCATGTGCTATAAACACAGCTATCATGTCCAAGTTAATGTCTATATTTGATACATTTTTTAAAAACTAAAATCTTAATTATTCTACTCAACTCAATAATTCAAAAACTGATTTTTAAAAATTCTCATACAGCCTGACTGGTGGTAGCACAGTGGATAGAGCCGTTGACCTGGGACACTTAGGTCCCAGGTTAAAAACCTTGAACACAGGCTCAACCAGACTGAGTACAGGGTCGCTGGCTTGAACGTGGGATCACCAGCTTGAGTGCAGGATCATCAAAATGATCCCAAGATACTGGCTTGAAGCCCAAAGTCACTGAGTTAAGCCCAAGGCTGCTGGCTTGAGAAGGGGTCACTGGATCAGCTTGTGTCCCCTCAGGGCACATATGAGAAGCAATCAATGAACAACTAAAGGGAAGTAACTACAAGCTGATGCTTATTTCTCTCCCTTACTGTCTCTCTCTCTCTCAAAAAATAAAAATTTCTCAAGCAATGCTTCCTGATCATTGTCATGCCAGGACTCACACAGAAAATGGCACTACACAGAAGGAGCTGTGGGAAACTGATGTGGATGCCCCCACTGTTTTGCCCAGTCTCTAAGGAGCCAAGGGGTCATACGCACCTGCAACCCATTTTCCATGACACACCAGTTGCGAAGCTTTGTTCTAGAATCTACAGCAGTGGTTCCCATGGCTTTTCTTTAGAATCACCTGGGGAACTTTAAAAACAATCTCAGTGGGGTCTGACTCCTGGGAAATGGGAGCACAATCTGCCCCCAGCTCAAACAATGCATTACACCCAGACGAAAACCAAGCTCTTCCACGTTGGTGTTGGTGCCTTAGCCCTGAAAGGTGACTTTCTTACAGCCAGCTGCCACAGCAAGTCCTTTAATCTATATCTTCTAAATGTTCCAAGTCACCTGCACTCCTGAAAGAACAATTCTGTCACCTTGCTCCTACTGATAAAAGTCAACAGTGCCTTGTTATGACACTATCAAGTATCTCTGGCCCTAGCTGGATAGCTCATTTGGTTAGAGCATTGTCCTGAAGCACAGAGGTTTGCTGGTTCAATCCCCAGTCAGGGCACACACAAGAACACATCTATGTTCCTGTCTCTCTCTCTCTCTCCCCCCCCTTCTTCTTTCTACAAAATCTATGAAAATAATTTATAAAATTTTTTTAATGTCTCTGCGCTGCAGTACCCTAAGCAATGGGAGACCCGCCTGACCACTAGGTCTACCCTGGTTCCCACATTCTACACCTATTTCATTTCCTTCAAAGTACTGATCCCTGTCTGCGAACCCCACGGACTGTAAGCGCTGTGAGAGGCATGTCTGGCACTCACTCCTCTATTTCCAGTGTCCAGAATAGGGCCAGGCTAATTAATCATAAGCTCTCACAACCTCTGGTTGAAAAGAGGAGAGGGAAGAAGGCAGTGAGGAGGGGAGAAGGAAACCATGTCTGTATGGCAACTCTGAGCACAATTTGAATATACAGTGCCTATAGTTACCCGGGCAGGTACTATTCTTACACTGCAAACTCCTGACTGCCACTCAATCCTAATGAGGAGAAATCTGTACCCACGAACCATCTCCACACAATGCTGGAAGCGGGAGGAAAAGGCAGCTTCCTCATTGGTTCTTGGCCCGGAGTGCATGATTTTTACAGTAAAGGAATAGATCAGCTTAGTAAAAAGAAAGGAATGGCAGGCATCCACAGCACTTGTTAACTTAATCGTGTAATCCGCTATGTGTGTATGTATGGGCGGGGTAGGGACAGAAAGCCTACATCTGTATTAAAGATTAAAAACCCATTTTTAAACTTAATGACTGATCACTTCCACTTGATCCTCTCTCTTCTCGGCAGGACTTTTCTCCAGACCACATATACTTATATTAAATCTCTTGGAAAAGAAGAAATAGAAAATAGGATTATATTGGTTTAATAGAAAGGAAGATTATTTCCTGAAGAAATACAGGCTGTTTCCCCCTACTTATTTACTAGCCTGATCAAAAGCTCAGACTACAGTTAAAATTCATGAGGTTACCTGAGACAGTGGGTAATAGATGTGTTCTGCTCCACATCAACAGAAAGATCAAGAAAATCTTCATCTTTGCTACTAACCTGAAGCAAGAAAAAAAAAAGAGAGAGAAAAAATTAGGCACACCATACACTACAGACAGAGTACCTTGAACACCTACAAGGTGACCAAAACTCACAACTGCAGTAAAAGTTGTATATGGCTTTGTATATTCCAAATTTTCAACTTAATCATATCTCTATCCAAGCTTTGACTCAGAATTTTTAATTAGTAAAACTCAACCAGATTTCTCTTCTTCTCCATCCATTTCCCCCACTGTCCAAAGCAGGACTATCAGACAGATATCTGCATAGCTCAGACTGGCAGAATGATACAAATGAAAATGTTTTAAAAAGGACAAGACTTAGAAAACCTACTGCTCCAATGACCACCTTTCACTAGGCTGTCCGTGCTTTCTGCCAGTCCCCTGAGATCACTCCCCTTTTCCTGTGTCTGCTCATTCAAACTGCATGAGGGGTCCAGGGAGCCTACTGTATGATGGGTTGGAAAGTCTTGCTAGTTACACATGCAGCTGTCCTTTGATACGAGAAGTGGTCATCCTCTGCAGAACCCTGTGCTGTCTATGACAACAGGTGGACCTGGAGCTGGCCTGCAGGCGTGGCTCCCACAGGCCCGCCACACTGCAGACTGCTCTCAGCCGAGCCGGTTCCCTGGCCCGGCTACTTCTCAGTCCCCCACAGCTCCCACTGCCACCGGTTCTGGGCTCCTACTTACTGAAGCTCACATGTAAGTGTTCACATTGCTGCAGCTCACCAGCAAGCCTAGCATTTCACTGTCTTGGAGTGGGAGGTCAAATTATTCCTGGGACAACCTTGAGGTGCTCAGTCACTCGGCAACAAAATGAAAACAATACTCCTTTAAGTGTGACAGTTACCCTGTGACCCAATACTCCACTGCTAGAAAATTACCTAAAGAAATATTCAGAGCTATGAACACAATCTTTTATACTTGTATAAGTTACACGAGAATGTGTACAGAGACAGACTGGCCAGCTTCATACCCTATCTCTGCCCTCATAAAGTGATCACTTACAGCCAGCTACTTAGCCTCTCTGTACCTCAGTTTCCTCATCTGTAAAGTGAGGACAGGAAAAGTACCTATTTCACAAGGCTGTTTTAAGGATGCTATAAATACATGTAAAGTGCTTTAAGAAGTAAGCATTCACCCTGGCTGGGTGGCTCAGTGGATAGAGCCTCGTCCCAGCCGGCTATGGGCATGTTCAATCCCTGCTCAGGGCACATATGAGAAGTGAGCAAAGAGCACACAACTAAGTAAAACAATGAGTTAGTACTTCACTCTCTCTTCCTTCTCCTACTCACTCTCTGTCCACCTTACTCTCTCTTCCAATCAACAGAAAAATAAAAAATAAATAACAATTAAAAAGCAAGCACCCAACAAATCATGGTGGGTAGACAAATTTAAAAGATCAAAAATGGTCAGAAAGTTGGAAGCAGTTTACTACATTATAGGTATCATATTAAATAAAAAGCTGGCTATACAATTATATAAATTAATTCCATTTTTTTTAAAAAAGGCCTATATAAAGGGGTGAGCTAAAGCAGATTTACAACTGTGACTATGTGAAACACAGTTTATTATTGTATTCTTTTCCTTATGAACTATAAACCTACTTTTGCCCACCATGTGTATTTGCACACACACACACACATACCCCTTGTCTCTATCATGGCAATTTAATTTTTATGGCACTTATTACTGCTATGGTAGAACGAACAAATGAAAGACCCCAAATCATCACCATTGCCTATCCTTGCTTCTTTGCCACATGAATTTATAGATCTGCTCCTCAAGATGTTTCCCCATCCTCTATTCTGAGTTCAGCCATGTGACTTGCTTTGGCCAGTGGCATGTCAGAAGGCACATTATAAACAAGGGCTAAATAAGCACTTATGGAATCACTCTCCTGCCCTTTTGTCACCACTATAAGAAAGATTAGCCAAGTCTAGCCCACTGTTCCCAGAAAGACTTAATAAGAGACCCACAGAGCAGAGTGATTCTGATGAGGGTACCCAGCTAAGCCCCAGCTGGTCTGCAGACATGTGAATGAGCCAAACAAAATATAAACACCAATTCAGCCAAGTCCACAGTTTTATGAACTATAATAATAAATAGTTGTGGATTTAGGTCTCAGACTTTTGGGGTAGTTTGTCACAAAGTAACAGCTAACTAGTACAACTACAAAAAGTCCTTGAATAATGTGGTTTTGTTCAACATCTTTTCATTAAAACATTGACGAGATGCCATGGGAACTTAACTCTTGTTTATTATATTAATTAGCCTGTAGTAAAACTGGTTTCAGTATACACTGTGTCACTTAAAGTCACAGAGCCCATAAATGACTAAGTGAGAACTTACTATATTTAATATGATAAATATTCTATTTTTATTTGTGTGTTGTCTGTTTCTCCCATACTAAAATGAAACTTCAAAAGACTGGTTCCAGTAATGAGTAAGATCCTGGCATTCCAACTCTCCCCCAGAAAACCATAAACTCAGATAAGTACAAAACGCTTCTGCCTGAAGGCACTGGAGAGTGAACACAAACAGGCAGAAGGGAGTCCACACTTGGAGGAGAGGGGCAGAACACGTGTTCCTATTTCCACAGCCTTTACCTGGGATCTGTGGGGGTGGGAAATGCTGTCTTTCTGGTCTAGGACACAGAAAACTGAATCTGGGAAACCATGTCTGCTGGAAAGAAAGGAAAGAATCCTTCACCCTGCCTGCCCGCCTGCCCGTATCTTTGGCTGACCTTGAGCTGCACATACCCAGAGTACAATCACAGCAACTCAGCTAGAGACAAAAGGCTTGATCTGAGTCAAGCTGCTGCCTAAGAAACAGAGTTTGTAGTTTGAGCCCAACCAAGTAACCTGCCCGATAAAACTAAAGAAACTCAATACTCATTGAAAAAAACAAACAAACAGAATCCAGAGTCTCAAATCTGACATTCTCAGTATCCTAGATACAATCCAAACTTACAATCTGTGAAAACCAGGCAAATGGAAGACATTTTAAAAATAAAACAACTGAGAGGAATCTTGGGATGACCCACATGTTGGAAATGGCAAACAAGGATTTTAAAGAAACTGTAATAACTATCTTCAGAAAATTGAAATATATTCACAATGAACCAAAAAATAAAAATCTCAACAGAGAAACAAACAATATAAAATAAAAAATAGAACCAAATGGAAATTACAAAATTGAAAAATTAATACAATGAATGAACTCAACAGCAAACTGAAGATGGCAGAGGAAAGATCAAGTAGACTTGAAGACATGTCAATAGAAATTATCCAATGAGAATAAAAAAAGATTTAAATAAAAATTAACAAATACTCAAAGACCTGTTAAATAACATTATACATATAATTAGAGTTCACAAATATTTATGGCTAAATATTTCCTAAATTTGGTGGAAGACATACATTTATAGATTTCAAGATACACAACAAACACCAAGTAAGATAAATACAAAGAAAGTCAACCAAAGCACACCATAGTCAAACTATCGAAAGCCAAAGGTAAGAAGCAAATCTTTAAAACACCTAGAGAAAAATGACACATTGCAAGAGAATCAATCTGTTGGAATGTGTCTTCTCATCACAAATTACAGATGGAGTCCAGGAGGTGAACAACTTCTTTAATGTGCTGAAAGTAAAAACTATCGATAAAGAATATCCCATGAATATACCCTTCAAGAATGAAAGCAAAATAAAAGAGAATTCCTTATTAACAGAAGTACACTACTCAAAAGGTTAGAGTTCTTCCAGCTATAGCAAGGGAAGTCAATCTTTTTATACCTACTGCCCACTTTTGTATCTCTGTTAGTAGTAAAATTTTCTAACTGCCCACCGGTTTCACAGTAATGGTGATTTATAAAGTAGGGAAGTAACTTTACTTTATAAAATTTATAAAGCAGAGTTACAGCAAGTTAAAGCATATAATAATAATTACTTACCAAGTACTTTATGTCGGATTTTCACTAAGTTTGGCAGAATAAATCTTTATAAAACAACTTACTATAGTTAAATCTATTTTTATTTATACTTTGGTTGCTCCGCTACTGCCCACCATGAAGGCTGGAACGCCCACTAGTGGGCAGTAGGGACCAGGCTGACTACCACTGAGCAAAAGCAGGTAGAAATCCAGACCCTCATGAAAGACTGAGGCACATGAAAAAAGGCAGTTCTGACTTTGTTCTGTGGGTTTATAATACGTGTGATGTAATGCGCATAACAGCTATAGCGTGAAGGACAAGGCAGGGTGGGGACAGAAGGAACAGGAACCCAGACAATTAAAAGTTTTCTATGTGAAATAGTAATATCATTAACTGTCAGCGCACTGTAAAAAGTGCACTGCATAGCAATCTCTAGAACAACATAAATACTCAATATTTTTTAAAAGGTAGAGAAACAGAAACACAGCAACAAAAGCAGAGGACAGATAAACAGAAAACAAATAATAAAATGGGGGCTCCAAACCCAGCTGCAGCAATTATTATGTTAAACATGAATACAACAAACATTACAAGTAAATAACAGAAACTGCAATATGGATTTTTTTTTTAACAAAGCAAGACCAGTTATATGCTATCCATGAGAGCTAAACTTTAAATATAAAGACACAGATAGGTTGAAAGTAAATGGATGGAAAAAGATATAATATGCAAAGAGTTAACTTAAGTTGTAGTGCGTTATATTAATATCAGATACAATAGATTTTAGAAAAACTATTATGAGAAATTAAAAAAAGGTTACTTCCTAGTAATTGTGTCAAATTTACTAAGAAACAGTAGAAAATATGAAAGCCCTTTATGACATTCAAATACACATGAAGCTGTGCCACTATTCCCCAATAAAAACAAATTAACCATATTCTATAACTCAAATGAACCTCAAAAATGTTATGCAAGTAGACTGACCAAGTCATGGCGCAATGGATAGAGTGTCAGACTGGGATGTGGAAGACCCAGGTTCAAGACCCAGGTTCAAGACCCCGAAGTCGCCAGCTTGAGCGCGGGCCCATCTGGCTTGAGCAAAAAGTTCGCCAGCTTGGACCCAAGGTCCCTGGCTCCAGCAAGGGGTTGCTCGGTCTGCTGAAGGCCCACGGTCAAGGCAGATATGAGAAAGCAATCAATGAACAACTAAGGTGTCACGACGGCAACGAAAAACTAATGATTGATGCTTCTCACCTCTCTCCATTCCTGTCTGTCTATCCCTATCTATCCCTCTCTCTGTAAAAAAAAAAAAAAAAAAAATGTTATGCAGGTAAAGAAAAGAAAAAAGGACACGAATGACCATATTTAAAAACAGAAACCAGCTCAGTGGTGGCCTGGGGATTGCAACAGAGATGAGTCCTTGGATGCAAGGGGCCATGCTGGTCTGATGGCAGAGCTTTCAAACTGGACTATGATGACTGCTGTACAACTCATCAAATTACTGCCTAAAAAAATCACTGAATGCATGAATTGATGGTACATAAATTATACTTTAAAGTTGTTTTCAAAAAGTAAGAAATTAATGAAGCATAAACTGATAAGATTAGAGGACAGATAAAACAATCCTACAAACAGATATTTTAACACCCCTTTCTCAGCAACTGATAGAAAAACTGGGGATCAAAGTGATTAAGAAAAACACAGATCTTAGTAACTCTATCGGCCCCCATGACCTTCTGACCAATTATAGAATACTATGCATAACAACTGCAAAATATACATCTTTTTCAACTCAGTGGTTCCTGGCAAATAGCCTGACAGCAGACATCTGGCAATGTTACAACTTGGAGGACGTTTCTGGCAGAAGCCAGAGATGCTGCTACACGACCTATAATGCACAGGACAGCGCCCCACAACAAAGAATTTTCTCATCTTAAATGTTAATTCCAAGGTTGAGAGACCTTGTCTTCAAGTACATTTAAGAGAACAGACCATGCTCTGGTTGGCTGGCTGGCTCAGTGGATAGAGTATTGGTCAGTGTGCAGACATTCCAGGTTTGATCCGTGGTCAGCGCACACAGAAGTGACTATCTGCTTCTCATCCCCTCCCTCTCCCCCTTCTATCTCTCTTCCCTGGTTGCAGCCAGTGGTTCAATTGGTTTGGGCATCAGCCCCGGGTGCTGAGGACAGCTCTGCTGGTCCGAGTGACGGCCTCAGGTGCTGAGTTATATACAGTTCAGTTGATTCCAGCACTGGCACCAGACAGGGGTTGCCAGGTGGATCCTGGTCAGGGTGCATGCGGGAACCTGTTTCTATCTCCCCTTCTTTCACTTAAAAAAAATAAAGAGGATAGTCCATGTGTTAGAATTTAAAACATGTCACAATAAATTTGGAAAGACTGAAATCATACAGAATACAGTGTGTCCGTAAAGTCATGGTGCACTTTTGACCGGTCACAGGAAAGCAACAGAAGATGATAGAAATGTGAAATCTGCACCAAATAAAAGGAAAACCCTCTCAGTTTCTGTAGGATGATGTGGCAGCATGTGCGCATGTGCAGATGATGACGTAACACCGTGTATACAGCAGAGCAGTCCACGGCCATGCCAGTCGAGATGTGGACGGTACAGAGGAAAGTTCAACGTATTCTGTGGCTCACTAAATTCGAATCCGTGACCAAAGCGCAACGTGAATATCGGCATGTTTATAACCAAGTGCCACCACATAGGAATAACATTACTTGATGGGATCAGCAGTTGAAGGAAACCAGCAGTTTGGTGGAGAAACCCCATTCTGGTAGGCCATCAGTCAGTGACGAGTCTGTAGAGGCTATACGGGATAGCTACATAAGGAGCCCTAAAAAATCTGTGTGTGCGTGTGCTCGACAATTACACCTAAGCAAGACTACAGGTGGCTCTCTCATCTGGCCAGACAGGCATTCAGTACCAGCTCTAGCTTGACTACAGGCTGCTGGAGGGCAGGTACACTCCTTAATTTATTTTGGTGTCCTTCGGCATCCTTAATGGAGTGTTTTCAGTGCGCCCGTGTGTGCGTGTATGTGCATATTTTTCTTTCTTTTTATAACGTCGACTTTAATTTTTTATCTTTCAATGACAGTTGACAGACTAAAAAATCTGTGCGTGCGTGTACTCGACAATTACACCTAAGCAAGAGTACAGTTCATAAGGTGTTAAAGAAACGTCTCTGTTTTATGGGGTACAAATTGCAGCTGTTGCACGCTATCAAACCGGCGGATAGACCCACACGATGCACGTTTGCTACAGATATGCTTCATGAGATCGACAATGATGCAAGATTTTTGCAGAAGATTGTGTTTAGCGATGAGGCGACCTTCCATATCTGTGGACATGTTCATCGCCATAACATCCGAATATGGGCTGCTGAGCATCCTCATGCCTACGTTGAGTACGAACGTAACACCCCTAAAGTGAACGTGTGGTGTGGCCTGATGCATGATAAGGTGATAGGCCCATTTTTTTTTTGCGGAGCAGTCTGTGATGGCAAACACCTAACTTGACATGTTGGAATTGTAAGCAGTGCCATAATTTCGAGAAGGTGTCATCTTTCAACAGGACGACGCTCCTCCACACTACGCCACCATTGTTCCTGAGTTTCTGGATAGAACATTCCCCCAGCGGTGGACAGGCAGGGGTTCTGTCAGGCCATGGCCACCACGATCCCCAGATCTGACGCCCCTAGACTTTTACTTTTGGGGTTATGTGAAGCAACATGTGTACACTGAACGTATCAACAACATTAATCACTTAAAATAGAGAATCACAGACGTTATTCACTGTTACACCAGGCGTCCTTACCCATGTGTGGCAAGAATTTCACTATCATTTGGATGTGTGTAGGGCAACAAATGGAGCCCGCATCAAACTGCACTGAATAGGTATGAAACTGGGAGAGTTTTCCTTTTATTTGGTGCAGATTTCACATTTCTATTGTCTTTTGTTGCTTTCCTGTGACCGGTCAAAAGTGCACCATGACTTTACGGACACACTGTATATTCCCTAGCCACATGGAATTCGATTCTAAATTAGTAACATTTAGATATCCAAATATTTGAAAATTAAACAGCATACCTCTAAGTAATGCATGGATCAAAAAAAATATATCACAAGAGAAAATTAGAAAATATTCTGAATGACAACACATCAAGATTTGTAAATGCAGCTAAAGCAGTGCTTAAAAGAAGATTTATAGCTTTAAATGTATAAATTAAAGAATGAAACAGGGACTATCTTTTGTTTGTTGTTTGTTCTAGCTGCTATACCCCTAATACCTAATTTTCAGCATTTAGTAGGTGCCCAATAAATACTGAATGAGTGGATAAATAACAAAAGACTGAAATAATAGATATCTTAAAGCCAACAAAGACATCTGGATGATAAAATTATAAATTATTTTCTTCTTACACATTCTGTTTTCTTAAAATAATGCATAAGTATATTTTTTTAATTAGCAAATCTTTTACTAGACCTAAATGGCTCTTTTCTGGGAGTGATTTTAAAGAGGCCAATTGAAATCACCACGTAATTTAGATGGCTAGGATCAGGTTCTAGCAAAGCTCTTACAACCGGAAAGGAGCAAAAACAGAGAAACTATCTCCTATTAGATCAGGGGTCAGGAACCTATGGATTGCGAGCTAGATGTGGCTCTTTTGATGACTGCATCTGACTCGCAGACAAATCTTTAATAAAAAAAAATAATGTTAAAAATATAAAATATTCTCATGTATTACAATCCATTCATTTCCTACCACTCATGTTCATGGTTGTGGGTGGCTGGAGTCAATCACAGCTGTCCTCCGGGACAACATCAAATTTTTACTGGATAATGCCTAACATACAGATTGTTGTGAGGTCAGGAAGTAAACTTCCCTTCTTTTAATCAAGTAGTCAACTAGCTAATTGCAGAAACCTTTTGACAAAGAAGATGGCTAAAAGAAAAAAAAATGAGGAGTATCATACTTTTCAGCAGGAATGGACAAAGGAATTTGCCTTTGTGGAGAGAGCAGGTTCTGCAGTGTGTCTAATATGCAATGATAAAATTGCATCAATGAAATGGTAAAAAATAAAGCATCACTTCGACACACGCCATACTACATTTGCATCAAAATATCCAGCGAGGGACAGCAGGAAGAAAGCATGTCAAGAGCTTCTGTGCAGAGTGCAAGCTAGTCAGCAGCAACTCTGTGTTTGGACCCAACAAGGTGACTGGAATTCAGCTAGCTTTGCTGGTGCTTTACCAATTGTGAGAAACAGAAAGCCACTCATAGATGGGGAGTATGACAAAACATTCATGCTTGATGTTGCCAATGAACTTTTTGACGACTTTTCAGATAAAGACAAGATAATCAAACGAATAAAAGACATCCCTCTGTCAGCAAGAAAACTATTCACGATTGTACCATCATGATGGCAAACCAAATTGAGGCAACACAAGTGAAGGACATAAATGCAGCACCATTCTTTTCTCTTGCTTTGGATGAGTCAACAGTCGTAAGCCATTTATCCCAGTTAGCGTGATTGCAAAGTATGCTGTCGGTGACACACTATGGACACACTACGTGAGGAAAGTCTTGCTGTTTTGCCTATGAAAGAGACAACACGAGGGGAGAACTTATTCAAGTTTTTCACTGAGTTCGCTAAAAAAAAAAATCTACTGAAGGATAAACTTATTTCGGTGTGTACTGATGGTGCTCCGTGCATGGTGGGGAAAAACAGAGGATTCGTAACGCTTCTTCGTGAACATGAAAAGAGACCCATCCTAAGTTTTCACTGCATCCTATAATAGGAGGCGCTTTGTGCTCAGATGTGTGGCGAGCAGCTTGGTGAGGTGATGTCGCTGGTCATTCAGGTGGTCAACTTTATTGCTGCCCAAGCTTTAAATGATCACCAGTTTAAAACACTGCTGGATGAAGTTGGGAATAATTATCCTGGTCTGCTTCTGCACAGCAATGTGTGTTGGTTGTCAAGAGGGAAGGTGCTCAGCCATTTCACGGCTTGTCTGAGCGAAATCTGGACATTTCTTGAAATGAAAAACGTCGAGTATCTGAGTTAGCTAACACTGAGTGGTTCCTGAAGTTCTACTATTTCATGGACATGACTGAACATCTGAACCAGCTCAATGTGAAAATGCAAGGCATTGGAAATACAGTCTTATCCCTTCAACAAGCAGTGTTTGCATTTGAAACAAGCTGGAACTCTTCTTTGCCGACACTGAAATAGGCCATTTACTACATTTTGAAAAACTGGGAGAGTTTAAAGATACATGCACAGCAAGTGACCCTGCTCAACATCTTGATCTCCAGCAGCTAGTGGGCTTCACATCTAATCTCCTGCAGTCATTCAAAGTGCGCTTTGGAGAATTTCGTGAGTGCACTTGTCTTTTTAAGTTCATCACTCATCCACATGAGTGTGCAATGGACAGCGCCGACCTGAGTTATATCCCTGGTGTCTCCGTCAGAGATTTTGAGCTACAAGCTGCTGACCTGAAGGCCTCAGACATGTGGATGAATAAGGTCAAGTCACTAAATGAAGATCTGGAAAGACTTGCACGACAGCAAGCAGAGTTGGCGAGCAAACACAAGTGAGGAGAAATGAAAAAACTTCAACCTGCAGACCAGCTGATTGTCAAAACTTGGGACATGCTTCCCATCACATACCACAAACTGCAGCGTGTGAGTATTGCTGTACTGACAATGTTTGGCTCTACGTATGCATGTGAGCAGTCTTTCTCACATTTAAAGAACGTTAAGACCAACCTATGATCACGTTCAATGGATGGAAATCTCAACGCCTGCATGAAGTTTAACCTCACCACGTATCAACCAGACTACAAAGCCATCAGCAAAACCATGCAGCACCAGAAGTCACATTAATGGTAAGAAGCACTTTATTCATCATTGGTTAGCAACAGCATAACAACGTTATTAAAAAGAATTCAGAAACTTATTGTACTTTAAAAGTGTTGGTCTTACATAAAATGCACACATTTACTTGTATTTAGTGTTAAACATATTGTATGGCTCTCATGGAATTACATTTTAAAATATGTGGCGTTCATGGCTCTCTGAGCCAAAACGGTTCCCTATCCCTGTGTTAGATGGAAATCTTTTTCTCTACTTTGCTGTTTTAGGAAAGGGTGGAAAGTACAAATCTAATTAACTAACTGAATAAAGTTACTGTAACTTTCTTAATTCCCAATGCAAGCTGCTTCCAGAATTAAGAGTGTGAGAAAGCTCTGTTCAGGTGGATGAACCCTACTGGGGATATCAAAATATGGCACTAAACCCTCAGGCTTGGATTTTTCCCTCTGCCTGTCCCAGATTGACTTAGTCAACAGCAATGAGTGATCAAGCAATTCTTTTTTCCTTTTTCTCTTCCCAGAAAGCTGCCAGAAAATTGAAATCGTTTTCTTCCCACACACAAGGATCTCATTCTGGTCTAAGTGAAAATATAGCTTGTCTCCACGGAAACATATCTATCACTAAGACTCCAATACCTCCAGTTACATCTATGCTCCTTTCTTCTCCCCCATTTTGGGCATGAAGTTCCCAAAAACTCTAGCTTAAGAAGGGTGGCAGAGACTCAACTTGTTCTGTTCTTCTTAAAGTAATAATTCCAAATCAATTCATAGAACAAATTAATTTATAGGGCATATATATAAATCATGAGCTTTGCTAAGTTCCTGAATCATTAAAAGCGTATTCAAATGTGCTTCTAAATTTAGAGACTCCTTTCCTGGGCTTAATGGAAAAGGTGACCAGCAGGAACCCCATGATGATCAACCAGGAACTGAAAATATGCAGAATTAGACTGGAGCCAAAATGGTGGGCTTAGGACAAATGCAACTAGATCCCACCTGAATCTCAGGGACTCAGAATCACACCTGGCCACACCACCCACTCCACTCTTCTTCCGTGAGGAGCCCCAGAAACCCTACTGGACCAATTTTAACCCATGCAAACAAAGCAAGAAGGGGCTATACCACTGGTACTTACTAAAGTGGTTCTTTAGAAAATCTTTGGCTCTAGGAACAGACAGAAATGTTTCTTAAAGCCACTGAGAAGCAATGAAAACCACAGGTCTGCAGAGCAAAAAGTCAGTTTAAATGAAAAGGGGAGAAATTAATGGCAACAACAAAATTCAGCTCCAACTGGTCCTGCAAATCTTCTGAATCAGCAAGGAGCCACCACGGGGGAGCAGAGGTTCATCTGTGCAATCGCCATGCCTCAAGTCTAAGTGCTTTGCTCAAGGTCATCTAGGAAAGCCAGCATTGCATTACCCCTCTCCAATAGTTTCTCCAAGTCTACTGCGGAATGAAACGGTTTGTCTCATAAATACCGCAGTTGACATTTGTACTGCAATCACAAGCAACATTTACAAAGGGTGAGACCCAGAAAAAAATTGATTGTTTTCTGAAAGCAGGAAGGCTGGCACAAAGAGTAGTCTTCCATTGGAGGGACTAGCAGCCAGGCCGCTACAATGGCAAGGAGCCCTGGGGGCTAATTTGCTGCTCAGGATCTGGAGCAGTGTAATCCCACTGTGAGATTTCACAAATGTGGGTCTTGGCAATTCTGACTGAAACGTGGTCTAAAGGCTGCCTGCCCTGGGCTGAGGACATTACTCACAGGGGCCTGTGTGTCTCATCCTGTGAAGGAGAACTTGAATGCTAAGTATTCTTTTACACTAAATCCTCAACATTTTACAGCACAATGGGGGGCGGGGGGGGCGGGGGGAGCCTGCAGTTATGTATTTTCTTAGAAAGTAGAGAGCTTTCTAACAATTAGAGCTTTCTAAAAATGGAATGCATCTCCTCTGGAGATTGAGTTCCCTGTCTCTGGACAGGGTCCAGTAGATGCTGGTGACCAACTGGCTATGACCACATAGAAGGGACTGGGGCACAGGCAGAGAAAGGATTAGATGACTCCTAGGATCCTGTTCAGTTAAAGAATCTAAGAAAATGGAGATGATTATCCTAGAAACTCCAGGGGGAAAAATACACCCTTACCTCAAATCATCTAGAAATCATTTCAGGGAGGAGTAAGCGAGAGAATAAATCGGATTGCTCCGTCCTTCAAAGACTGAGCCACACACTCTTGTTCACTTCCACAACCAACTATAAATGGTTGGAATCCCACTATCATAAACTCTATAATAATCATCCAAAATTTTTGGGAAAACCTTTGGCCTCAGGCTTCCCATCTATAATAACCCTGCCGGAAATAACAGGCTAGGTAATAGCATTTTCAATACAAATATTTGAGGTGCAGTATTTGCATTTGTTGGGATCAACTGCCCTGTTCATAGACCAAAAAACAACTACAAATAAAACTGAGCTGCTCATCTGAGTCTTCCTGAAAACCCACAGGGTAGTAGAAGATGGATTTATGCAACACATTTATTTTAAAGATTAAAAAAAAAAATCAAAAACTGCATTTCATTGATCCAAAAGATGGCAGGAGAGAAAAAGATATATAAAACAGGTATGTTACGTTAAATAAAAACGAAGAGTAGGATGGTAGAAACACGCTGCCATTTACTGCACATTAACCACCACCACAGAGGTCTCCAGAACGTGGGCAACGCGACAGGACAAATAACCTCATTTCTTCAACAAATAAATTGCAAGGAAAAAAATGGAGCAGGGGAAACCTACAGATTAAGATACAGACCAAGTGCATGTGTGAACCGTTAAGCAACTGCTAAAAAATATGAAATGAAAGACTTGCAGAGAAACTTAACCACTGAGTACATAAGATTTAAAGCAGTGGTTCTTAACCTTTTTTGAGGTACTGAACCCACCAGTTTCATATGCGCATTCACTGAACCCTTCTTTAGTGATAAATAAAATATTTTTCCCCCAAATTCAAGACATAGGTATATTTTTTTACTGGTGCACAAAATGAGCCATGCATGAACATCACATTGCTCAAAGAACAAAACCAACAAAGTGCATGAACTCACAACAAATGACGGTATTACTTTATTCTGGCCTCCGCAGCAGAGGCTTCTCCGAACCCCTGAGACCGACTCATCAAACCCCTAGGGTTCGATAGAACCCAGGTTAAGAACCACTGATTTAAATGAATTATTTTAAAAAGTAATTGTGCTTATGTTTAAAATAGAAAAGATTTCTTACCTTCTAGAGAGATACAGAACAAAGTAATGAAGAAATGACAAGTGAAATGATAATCTTGCGATTTGCTTAAAATCAGACCAGTCTGGTGATGGGCATGGGTCGTGGAACAAGAGATGAACAACACGGGCCGATGTGTAAACGGTCACTGATCCCGAGTAATACACACATAGGATTTATTACACTATTTTAATTCTGCCTTCATTGGAATTCTACTGGAATATAAAATACAAAGGAACAGAAGGGGACAGAGAAGACGGAAAGATCTCTACGTAGATAAGTACATGTAGGAAATATTCTGGCAGGATGTATTTCAAAATGTTCAAGTTGTTATCTGGGCTAACATGATCACAAGTTTTAGAGAATGCTAAAAGTTTATCATTTCTAGATGGAGTGATTATTGTTAACTTTTAGTCTGTGTTTTGCTTAGTTACATTTTCTAATTTTTTTCTACAATGAACAAATCAGGATATTGATTCCCAAAATGTTTGAAAGGACAGAAGAAAGACTGTCAAAAAAACAAAGAGCCTTCTACTTAAACTCACATATCTTTGTTCCTTCTAGGTCACAGCCCTTTGCAGAATCTGATGAAAGCTACTGTCTCTCTCCCCAGAAAAGAATGCACAATCCTACAGAATTTTTCATACAATGTTAAGAAACTGTGAGACCGCTGAAGAACCCAAAGACTTATGTTGTTCGTAATTGTAATAAGTAAGAATAGCCTGACTAGGCAGTGGCGCAGTGGATAGAGCGTCGGACTGGGATGCAGAAGACCCAGGTTCGAGACTGTAAGGTTGCCAGCTTGAGCGTGGGCCCATCTGGCTTGAGCAAAAGCTCACCAGCTTGGACCCAAGGTCACTGGCTCCAGCAAGGGGTTACTCGGTCTGCTGAAGGCCCACGGTCAAGGCACATGTGAGCAAGCAATCAATGAACAACTAAGGTGTCGCAACGACAACGAAAAACTAATGATTGATGCTTCTCATCTCTCTCCATTTGTCTGTCCCTATCTATCCCTCTCTCTGACTCTCTCTCTGTCTCTGTAAAAAAAAAAAAAAGTAAGAACAGCTGACATTTAGTGCATATTCCTACATGCCAAGCATGGTTCTAAGTGTTTTATAAATGTTAAATCATTTAATCCCCCAACAAACCTATGAGATAGAGAGGGACTCTCATCATCCCCAATTTAGATGAGGAGATAAGGACAGAGAGGTAGAATAATTTGCACAGGGTCCCACAACTGAGTGGCTGAGCCAACATACAAACTCAGCAGTCTGGCTCTAGAGGAGGGGTTCTAACTATCATATTATGCGGCCACACATAGAATTAAATCAAATAGTCCAAGCAGACCTAACATCCTGAATCATATCTTCAGATTCCACTAGCACTAAGTGCCTACTATGCACCAGGCTCATCCAAACAGCAATTAAGGCACTTGTCCAAACCCCCACTAACTGCTGTGAGATGAGGAGGCAAGCCTGCCTTCTGACTTCAAGTTCACCATCCACACAACTGATTTCCTTAAAGCTGGGGAGATGGTCTCAGAGTCGCACAAGACTTCCTATCACCAAAATCTTTTCCAGATCACTGGTGGACAGCCAGCTTGACTTGGGGACCCTAAAATTTTCCCAGAATGCAAAGCAATCAGTTACTGAGGTTTGCCTGCAGCACTCTACTTGAGCCAGCTGGAAGTCTTAGATGGAGACACGCCTTCAAAAGTTTGCACCTGAGGTTCATAACACAACCGCCCGCCCGCACTGAAGACAGCGGCCAGACACTGACACCACACTGAGCTCACACAACATGGCCCCTACAAATAAATACACACACGCAAAGGACACAAGAGCCCAACCAATGCTTACAGTTTCACAGTTCAAGCATCGAGTTTCATTGGTGAGCGTTCCCTGAAAAATCTCATGGACCCAGGTGAGTTCGGGTTTATTATTCTCTGCAGGTTCGTTCATGTTGCCGTTTTTTAATTTCCCGTTTTGTTTCTCCTGTTTCTTCTCTTCCTGCAGGATGTCCGCAATAGTGTTTAGCAAATAATTTAAAAATTCGTGAGCATCCTGCTGCATGTAGTTATCAAAGAGATCTGGAAATAAGAAGGTCATTACTTCAGTTTCTGGTTCTTAAAAAGCAAACACAAAGCTCAATTTTACATGCTACACTTTATATCGAAAGGGTGGACAGGTACAGGATATATTCATCTCTACTTTGCTACTTCAACAGGCAAGTTTTAAAAGAATTTTTAGTCATTTTCTTTTTTAACCACCCATCAAGAACCAAATTTTGCCTGACCAGGTTGAGGTGCAGTGGATAGAGCGTAGGACTGGGATGCGGAGGACCCAGGTTCGAGACCCCGAGCTCGCCAGCTTGAGCGCGGGCCCATCTGGCTTGAGCAAAAGCTCATCAGCTTAGACCCAAGGTCACTGGCTCCAGCAAGGGGTTGCTCGGTCTGCTGAAGGCCCATGGTCAAGGCACATGTGAGAAAGCAATCAATGAACAACTATGGTGTCACAACGGCAATGAAAAACTAATGACTGATACTTCTCACCTCTCTCCATTCCTGTCTGTCTGTTCCTATCTATCCCTCTCTCTCTCTCTCTCTCTGTTCCTGTAAAATAAAATAAAAAGAACCAAATTTCTCATATTCCCCTAAACTTATCATGTAAATGAAAAGCTACTAAATTTTTTTTATTTTACAAAAAAGAAAATAGCAGAAAGTACTTGATATGTTCCCTAATAAAATATCAGTATTTAATATTATATGTCCGCCAGTGACCAATTATTCAATCTGTAATTTATCCAGAGCAACTGGGGTCTCTTCCTGAAGATCAGATTAAACCCTGGGCCAGCCCGGAATCAGCTTACACGAAGCACATGAGGGAGGTGAGGGCTACAAGTGAGGATGTATCTGTCTGACGGGGTTCTGAAACCCAGCACAAACGCTCCCAAGAGCAGACGTTGCTCCCTGCCATATGGACGGACCATCTAGAGATGAATGCAGCTGTGAATCCCTATATTACTCATGCTCACAATGAGACTTGGGAGTGCTCTGCTCCCTTCTCAGATTATTTTTATTCTGGTATCTATAAACTACAACAACATTAAAAGACAGCAAACAAATTTAATGAGATTTTATAAGATAAACATTTGATTAACTGTGCAGATCTGTTGGGAAAAGGCTGGAATCTAGGAGAAACACAAGTTGCTGTATCAAATATTTCTATAGTCATAAAATTACCAATGCAAAACTTCTGGGATAACCACCATTTACAACCCCCTCAAACACACACAAAGATAAAAATGCAGGAAAAAAGCAGGTGACAGTAGGACATTTTTATCATATTAAGGGTATCAATTTAATATACTTTATCTTAAGCAAATAAAAATCAGAGATATTATTTTTAAAACAGTAGTCTCTGATTAGATAATTCATAATTTACTTTAATCACTTATGACAAGTTTATAAGATAGTACTATTTATTCTAATCTGCATACAGTTTAGAAGGCTGCTTTGGGCAATTTTTCCTCATATTATAAGCCTAGTCAGAAAACAGCACTTTCCAAATGTGAAGCAAATAAAAAGACCACTCCAAAATGAAATGACAAATACAAATTTTTAAAGCATATTTTTTATCCAGTTTTACTTTATGTATACTGGGTAGAAAAGAAGAAATATCTTTCTTCAAAAAATTATACTTGAGCCTGATCTGTGGCGGCGCAGTGGATGAAGCATCGACCTGGAATGCTGAGGTCGCTGGTTCGAAACCCCAGGCATGCCTGGTCAAGGCACATGTGGGAGTTGATGCTTCCTGCTCCCCCCCCATCCCCATTCTCTCTCTCTCTCTCTCTCTCCCCCCCTCTCTTTCTAATAAAAATGAATAAATAAATAAAAAATCTAAAAAAAAATTATACTTGAGTAGCTGGGTCATACTATTATCCCCTGGGGAAAAGGGGGCTTACTTTTGAGGACACATAGAAATGTCAATTCTCCTATTTCAGACCCTTGAACACATTCATCGTCATACTACTCACCATTCTCTTTCCTCAGCCTTGAAATGAACTTCTTTGGTGGGATCACGCCAACTTTCTTCTTCTGCGTGGCAATGCTGTGGAAAAGGTCTGCAAGGCATGTCAGCAAGTTTTCCTTCTTTTTTTGCTGGGCCTTGTACGCCAGCACATTCTCCCGGAACGGCCGGCAGAAGTACAATGCCTGAAGCACGGAGTTACAGTAGCACGTGTTCCCGAACTGCCAAAGGACAACAGGGGGTGTCAAATCCCTGTGCTGGGACATGCCTCCTCTGAACGGATGGGAGAGGAGGAAGGCCACCCTGCATGAACTGGCCTGGGTTTCCCAGACCCGAGTCCTGCTCGCCAGGTCAGAAAACTAGTAAACCACTTGGAACACTGGCAACTCGCTGATCAACAGGGAAATGAACGTGAGTTTATATAAGCCCACTGTCTCTCTAGCCCATCAGCATCTCTAAAATGGTAACATTCACTCGGCCTGGACAGAAAAAAAAATCTAACGAGACCTTCTGGTGCTTAAAAAATAGAGAAGAAAAAAAACTTGACATAATATGGAGACCCAGAAAGGCAGCTGGCTAAATAAAAGATACTGCAATGCAACACATCAAAACTCCCCTGACAGCAAAAATAAGAATCCAAAGCAAAAAGAAATCCAAAGCAAAAAGAACTAGGAAGCACTTGCTCAGATGAAACACCCTTCACTGAACAGGCACTTGTTTTAGTTTTTCTTGTTCTAGATTCTAGTGCTGCTGTCCACTGGCTTCGGACCATGTCTCCTGGCTTCCTCCAGAGCAGCGAAGGCAGAGGTGCCTCCTCCAGCCATCCCACCAGCGTCCTCCCTCATAACTCCTCAATTACTTTCGATCTTGTTTCTGCCAAAATGGCAATACAACACCATTCAGTTCCCAGCCTCCTACAGTCAGATCAGGGCCCTTACAATCGTATGTTATATCTCTCAAGAACCACAGACACTTAGATGATTATTAAAGAGGGGAAAAGTGGCCCTGGCTGGTTGACTCAGTGGTAAAGAGCATCCAGCCAGCACCTAGAGGGCGGTGGATGCCCCAGGTTTGATTCCAGTCAGGGCACACAGGAAAAGCTACCATCTGCTTCTCCTCCCTTTCCCCTTCTCTCTGTTTCCCCCTCCCATAGCCATAGCTCGATTGTGGCCCCCAATTATGGCCCCTGGCACTGAGAATGGCCTTCTACCTCAGGTGCTAAAAATAGCTCCATTGTCGAGCAACAGAGCAACACCCCAGATGGGCTTGCCCAGTGGATCCCAGTCAGGGAGCATGCGAGAGTCTGTCTCTCTGCCTCCCCTGCTTTCACTTAATTAAAAAATAAATAAATAAAAATAAAATAAAGAAGGGAAAACCATCATCTCATTGGTTTCTACTGACTGGAAAACCAACTCGGTAGAAGAACACAGCAGAGAGGATCACTTTAGAATTTTTCTTACACAGGAAAATGAAGAAGAAAAAACTAAGGAAACAACAAGATTGACATCACTGATAACAAAATGCTGTGCAACATTAGAATAGAACACTAACATCGTCTCAGGACTAGCTGATGGCTTGTGTGCCATTTACCCAGGAGCCAGACAGATGCTCTGTCGTTCTTGCCATGACATTTCTACACATGCTAGATAGAACATTTCCTATTTTTACATAATTTCATCTACTTGGACACAATTCTGTAATAGGAGACAAACTTCAAAGAAAAGCTGGAATTCTCATGAATTACCATTCAAAGTGAACATAAAGCTATGAAACCATTTAGATCTCACAGTGCTCCCACAAACTAGGAAGTGGTCGTACTTCTTTTCCCCTATAGTCTGCATATGTATTTCCTTAGCCAGGTCTGAATTCCCACAACTTAGACAATTCTCTTCACAGAGCTTAAGCAGGGGCCTGAGCACAATGGCTAAAAAATAAACTGTATTAATATCAGAAGTCAGTGTTTCATTGACACGATGCCCTGCATTCCAGTGCTGCACCCTTCCTTCTTCCATTCTTTTGCACACAACGTCTTGCCTTCACCCAAATACCCTTCAATAATACTTGGTCTTGATCCAGCGGACAACCCCTGGGAAAGAAAAGAAACTAATGTTCACCAAGTGCCCCACAGTGTACCTCAGCCTCATGTCAAGGTCTTCAATGGGAGCTCTGGCCGAGAGCAGAAACCACTGTGACTTCCATTGTATTGATGGGAAAAAAGAGGCTCAAAAAGGTTCCGTGACTTGCCCGAGATCACACGGCTAGTAAAAAGCACAGGCAAAGCTCAGACGTGGGTCTATATTACTTTGAAGCGAACATTCTCTCCACTATAGCACAAGCAGTATTCACTTGCAGAGACTATTTCCAGCCTCCCCAGTGGAAACCACTACCTATCACACCTGGCACCTGACTGCCTATGCTCAGAGCAGCTGTTCCAGAAAGCCAGGGGCTTCTAAGTCAACACTTGATGTCACTGAGAACTCCATTGCAGGGAGAAAGGATCAAGTGAGGAAGAAAGTTCACGGGGGTGGTGGGTGATACTGCCTTACCAGTGGGTCACAAACAACATATCAAGGAAGCAGAGACTGGTAAGTCTGGCTATATGCAGGGAGCTACCGCTGAGCACAGGGAAAATGAGGCCAAGGAATCTTGAGACAAACTGGTCCCCCACACCCCACCCCTGCTTCAGGTTACCACCCCCAAGTTATACTGTTCAACAGTCACCGGAGAAGAGCTGTTAACACTTTGAACACTCTGACTGCACTGATGCATACTGCAACAGACTGCTGAGGTCTCTACCTGACCAGGGGATAAAGGGAGAACATATAAACGCAGATTTGGCTGCAGACGTTAATAAAATGCCCTCTGAAAGTTATATGTGCAAAGGGAATCCTTTCAAATACAGGTGGAAAAAAATAAGAACTTGACCCGATAATGCAGTAATTAAACCCTTCTTTCTGAGACAACTCTTATTTTCAAAAACTGGATTAAATTTCCCCCTCCCACACACCTGCCCCTTCTGATTAACCAAAGAGCATGAACAGTTATCGAAAAACTGTCAATGAAAATGGCAGCTGAGTTGCTTCAAGTACTCTAAAATGTCTGCCAAATATAATACATTTTCAAAATACTTACGTTGACCAATCCAAAGTAGTGTTCATTGATTGGAAACTGCTCTGGACCAATGTCTTTTTCCAGAGCAGAGGCATTGGTGCCCTGAAAGAGAAAAACAAGAGCTCTGTTGCATGTAAAACCGACAAGAAAGTAAAATGATACTTGAGAGGCCACTTGAGACAGCGTCTCCTGGTCACCCCAGTGTTGGGTAATGTTCACGCTGAAAGAAAAGGTGTCAGAAGTAAACCATCCATAAAGCCTCTCCTAATCCAACTTAATCATCACTCAAACCTGTTATACCTGGCTGCATTTATCTTCTACTGGGAAAGAAGGCTGGAGACAGGCAAATGAGCAAACTATCACTAAGAGCCTCTGAATGGAACATTCTAAGCTCACATAGCGGTGGCAGCTCTAATCATAGTCACTGGTGTACAGAATCGCACAATCACTTTCAAAGTCAATTTCTTCATTCTGATAAAGATTTATCACACACCCACTGTGTGTTGGGCACCAGTCTAGGCTCTCATAATAGAACAGTGAACAAAGCAGACATGGATGCCTGCTCTCAGAGTCCACATTTTAGCTGATGAAGACAGAAAAGGCAGGTACACTGGACAGAAAGTTATGAGCGCACAGTGGAGAAAAGTGAAGGAGGAAATGAGGGTAAGAACTCCAGGGAGCATAGATGTGAAGGAGAGGCATGGCAGAAGGAACAGTAGAAGGTGGATTGCTGCCACCTTAAGTAGGGCGATCGAAGTCTGACTGGTGGTGGCGCAGTGGATAGAGTGTCAATATGGGACACTGAGGTCCCAGGTTTGAAACCCCAATGTCACTGGCTTGAGCATGGGATCATCAATATGATTCCAAGCTAGCTGGCTTGAGCCCAAGGTCACTGGCTCAGCTTGAGCCTCCCAGTCAAGGCACATATGAGAAGCAATCAATGAATAAGTAAAGTGATACAACTACAAATTGATGCTTCTCATCTCTCCCCCTTCCTGTCTCACTCTCTCAAAAAAAAAAAAAAAAAATTAAAATAGGATGGTCAGAGCTGGCATTACTGAGAAAGTGGAACATCCAAAGAATATTGTGAGTGCAGAACTACAATTTAAAACCTAACAATTCCCAAATGCATCCAACTGGTAAGCCACGTGAACCCAGGTTTAACAGTCCAACACAATGATAACAATCATTACTGGGAACTCCTACCATGTGCCAGGGATTGTGCTATTTATTCTCACAATAATCCTATAAGGTAAGTACTATTATAATCATTACTTACAGACAGAAACATGAGGTTCAGAAGGGTTACGAATCTGTCCAAGGACCCCAGTGGTAGAGCTGGGACTTAAACCCAGGGGTCAGACTTGAGAGCCCATGATCACAACCGAATGCTTTGCAAAGCAATGCTATCAAACAAGACCATTCACTGAGCCCTATGAAGGGTAAGGGGACACCAACAACACACTGATTCATTTTCCTGCCTCTCCAGGGCCTAGCTGAGTCTGCTGGGATTAGGAAAAGTGACCAAAGTTCAGTCCAACGAGGGAAGGAGTTTGAGGGTGAGTCAGATCAGGCTCCCTATGCATCGTGGCTCTATCTTATAACCTTCTCGTGTTCTCAGGCTATCACGAGACTCACAGCTCACAAAATCTCAAAGATTTTGGAGACAGGTATTTTAAAAAGAAAAAGAAACTGTTATGTTTTATAAAAATAAAAAAATCTGGACACTAGCCGATTGGCTCAGTGGCAGAGCATCGACCCGGCGTGTGGAAGTCTTGGGTTTGATTCCTGGTCAGGGCACACAGGAGAAGCGCCCATCTGCTTCTCCACCCATCCCCCTTCTCTCTCTCTCTCTCTCTCTTTCCTTCCCACAGCCATGGCTCAATTGGCTTGAGCACATTGGCTCCATGGAGCCTCTACCTTAGCTGCTAAAAATAGCACGGTTTTGAGCACTAGCCCCAGATGGGCAGAGCATCTGCCCCAGATGGGAATTGCTGGGTGGATCCAGGTCCAGGTGCATGAGGGAGTCTATCTCCCCTCCTCTCACTTAAAAACAAACAAACAAATATATAAATAAACAAACAAATCTGCTGCTGCTACTTATTCTAACACAATTGGCATCCTCTGTCATAGGTAGAAATGGCCAAAAAGAGGGATAAGAGTCAAAATGGTCATGTCAATAAGCAATATTAAATGCAAAATAACCCAATTCTACGCAAAGAGAACCACAACAGAAATAGCACATTCCATCCCCTTATCGTAACACCCTGTCTCACTAGTTTTTCAGTCCACACACTGTTCGACCAATCCACATTCCTTCACCCTTCACCTGAGGCTGAATTAACTGGTCATCTGTGTGCACAAGTTTCTCCACCTCTGTGTGTGTGTGTGGTTTGCACTGCCTTCACAATAATGCAACCCTGAACTCAAGGCTGAATTTTCAAAATAATACTTATCAAATTACAGCACGATTTTATGGTATAGACAAAAAGCACTAAGAATTTTCAAAGCAGCTACATCTCAATCATAAATCTATGTAAATTATGCATATTAAATACACCCATCTCCATTTCTGAAGCAACAGTCGTACAAATGGCTTAGAGCCCAGAAGGAATGTCAGAAATGCAAGTATAGCACATGGAGAGAGAGAGCTCATTAAATCTTTCTTTAAGAACTAGCCATATATACAAGTTAATCCATGATCTTTGCTATTTGGGAATTATTGGATTCAGTTCGCTTTTTTCCTACCTATCTTAATATCTTCCCACTGGAGGGGAGTTGGAGAAGGGACTGCTGATTCATACTGAGGACAGTGACCCAGGGGTCAGCACTGAAGAGAAACGCCCTGTCAAACACCTGCCCTGTGTGGCCTGTGCCTATCTACTCCTTCCTTTCTCCTCTTCCTGGCCGACCCCCACTCACAGAAGACTTCCTTTAGCAGCCACCTCCTGCCAGGATCCTGGGTGGTGTCACATCCATGTGGAGGAGCCTGTGGACTCTTCCACCCCTGCTCTCTCAGCAACTCGATGTCCTCTTTCCCAACTGTCTTTCGTTTGATGCCCCTTCTGCTGACTTACTAAAGCCCTCCTGTCACTCACACACATCGCACCAGACCCTGTGCTCCTCTGCTTCCTCACCCAGCTCAGGGTCCACGGACCACGATCTCAACTGCTCGAATGAATACCCCTTCCCAGTCCTTAGGTCACACCACCTGGCAAAACAAACAACAACAGAAAAAAGAGTAGAAAGTACATTATCTACCTTCTATGAACACACACCCAGACAGATGTGCAATGCTAGGGGGAAATGTCACACACTGGATTCACCAGAATTCACCAAATCAAGTGGCTCTCAACATGTCCCACATTACAAGTTTCTCAGGCGCTAATAACCCTCCGGCCTCTCCGGCGGGCTCACCCCTCCGGCTTCTCTAGTGCGCTCATTCGCCATACCCCAAGCTCCTCAAAACCCCAACATCCCCTTCCCTTTCTCACTGGCCTCTCATTCAACAGGAAAGAAAAATTTTCTTTTAAACCAGCAGAGAACTTCCTTAATTTCACCCTCCCAAACCTCCCAGCCTACGTACCTCCCTGTTAATGACAGAGATCTCCTCTGTCCAAGGCCAGTCTCGCCTCTATCACATCCTTCCCATCGGAATCAGCATGCTTAAGTGTCTCTCCTGTCAAAAATACATACATACTCTCTCACACATCTTCCCCAGTTCCCACCTTTTCCCACCTCTCTTTCATAGATAAGCTTCTGAAACATTTACAAATTAATCAGATAAGTCTAAGATTTGTTTCAAATGATCCAATGGTGTAGTGGGGAGAGGTGGGGAGGGGTATACAATGTGTTGTTGGAGCTGAGTGGTGGGTAGGCGTAACTCAACATATTATTCGTATATGGGCAAAGGCAGAATAATGGCCTCCCAAAGATGTCCACATCCTAATCCCCAGAACTTGTGAATACATTACTCTACATGGCAAAGGGAAATTTAGGTTGTAGACAGACTTCATTTGCTGATGTTAAAATAGACTTGTCCTGGATTATACAGGTCATCACAAGCATCCTTAAATGGAAAGAGAAGCAGAAAAATTGATCAGTGGTGCAGGGTAGGAAGGGCTCACTCGCTGTGGCCATCTGAAGATGGAGGCAGGGGGCCAGGGGCCAAGGAGCACAGGCAGCCTCCAGAAGCCGAAGGCAAGAAGACAGTTCAGTCTCCAGGAGGAAGCAGACCTGCACTGCCTCCATTTTAGCTCAGGGAGACCCACTCAGATTTCTGACCTCCAGAACTGTGAGAAAATCAATTTGTATTGTTTAAGGGATGAAGTTAGTGGTAATTTGTTACAGCAGCAATAGGAAATTAATACTACGTATTTGAAATTTTCCATATTCTCAAAGACTCGTCTCTACTGTATTTCCTCACTTCCACATCTTCCCTCAAAACAGCCACTTCTGGATTCTACCCCAACTCCATCCTTCATGAGCTCCAGACTGCGAATTCCAGGGGGCTCCGTTAGCTGTTGGCTTCCTCTGCATGCAGTCCTGCCTGAACCCTCCTCCCTCCCCGTGTGCCTCTCTGGGGGGTCCAAGCAACAGCCACTCACATAATTCAATCAGTGGCTGTGTGCCAACCACTTCCAACTCCTTATCTCCATCCCAGGAACTCTGTTCTAAGCTCCTTCAGGCTGGATGAATACTGACATTTCCACTCTCCTGTCTCATGGGCAGTCAAAATCAATCTACCCGAAACCAGAGCTTGCACTTTTCCTTCCCCGAAATCCAATCTTTTCCTGGTGTTTCCCCACTTAGCAAATGACAACACCATCCTCCTCCCAGCCAGAAACCTCGGGGTCAGGGTGGCGGTGGCCGACTCCCACTCTGCACCTACTGTCTCGTCAATTCACTCGCCTTAAGTCTCTCAAGTCCATTCACATTTGTTCTAATCTCCTGCCACCAGTTAGGCCAGGCGGCCAGCATCTCTCGTCTGAATTACAATTGCTTTCTGAGTGGCCTCCAACATCCACTTTACCCACCTCTAACCTCGCTGTCAACACAGCAGCAAAAGTGCTCTTTTTAATACAAATCAGCTTTAAATCCTCCAGAGACTTCCAGTCTCCAATGTCTCTCACCTGCCAGTCATTAGCTTGTACACTTGGCTGCCATAACCGCTTTCATGTTGTTCCTCCAATAAATACCTCAAGCTCCCTGCCACGCATCACCTGAGGCTCTTCCCTGCCTCCTCACGGCTTGTACCTGTCATCCTTCTCGGGGAATTCTTCACTGGCCACCCCTAGACGCAGATCGTCCCTGTGACAGACAGAATCAGGCCCCTCAAAAATGTCCACATCCAATCCCTGGAACCTGTGCACATGTTACCTTCCATGGCAAAGGGATTTTGCAGGTAAGATTAGCTTCAGGATCTTGAGAACGGGAGATTATCCTGGATTATTTGGATGGGCCCAGGGTAATCACAAGGGTCCTCAGGCCAAAGGCAAGAGTATCAGTCAGTGTGGAAATGTGACTGCACAGCAGAGTTCAGCGAGAGATGTGAAGATACTGCGCTGCAGGCCCTGAATGTGGAGGAAGGGGCTGTGAGCCAGGGGATGCAGGCAGCCTCCAGGAACTGGAAAAGACGAGAAAACACGTTCTCTCCTAGAGCCGTGGGAAGGTATGCAACCCAGAGCACTGGGAAAACTAATGTGTGTTATTTTAAGTTACTAAGTTTGTGGTAATTTTTTACTGCAGCAATAGAAAACTAACATACCCCCACACACACTCTCTCTATTCCCCACGCGTAGTATGCTGTATGTCTCCCTTACAGTATCTATTCCAATTGTTATTTATATAATTATCAGCATCCATTCTGGCCCCTAAATTACATACCTCAAGGAAGCAAAGGCTGTGTCTGGCCTGGTCAGCACTGTGCGCTCCGTGGCCAGCACATAGCAGGCTGACAGCACCAGCTGGCTATGGGGTCTGAGCAGCTTCCCGTGTGTGCTCCCCCTCCCCGCTGTTCAATGAGGCCTGTGGTCCCCTCCCTCATCCTCCCTTCCCTTTCTGGACACACTCTCCAGGAATCCCCATGGATACAGAATGCCACTGATACTGAGAGTTGAAACCAAACTCTTGCTTCACATGCTAATATTTCCCATTGTTACCATGAATTTATGTACATCTTTAACAGATTCTGGGATTCATTACATTAAATGTAAATCTCTACATTATAAAAGGACACAGACTTGATGGGTAACGTTTCGTGAGATGAAGACAATGACGATGATGACGACCACTCAACTGCTTAAGGGCCACAAAGGCCACACCAGTAAGAATTTTACATGAGCACGGCCCTCATCCCTGCAGCACCACTCTAAGCCGTGTAATCTACCTGCGCACTCACACAGGTAGAAAGACAGAGACTGCTACACAGACCCAAATGTGTAAGCATGGCTTAAGCGAGATGAAAATTTCTTTCTCTCTTTTATGCAAATGTTTAAGAGAAAGTGATGCAGGGTTGGGAACTCGGGCTCTTTTTATCTTGTTGCTCTGTCATCCTCAAGAGTCAGTTTCTATCTCTGGAACTAATAACAAGGCCACTGCAGCTCCTGTGTCTAAGGACCTCTGCTGGGGCGGCAGTAAGAAGGGAGGTAAATAGTGCTCCTCCCCTTTCAAGGACGCTCCTGACCTGTATCCAGTGGTGCGAGTCAGCCGGTTTGCACTAGTTCAGCAGAACCTGTACCTAATTTTTTGTTGAGTTCGGCAAACCGGTTGTTAAAACGACACTTGTAATCAGGGTTCTCTCTAAGGTGGGCGCCTGGGCAGCTGCCCAATGCGGTAATCACAAAATTATACTTTAAAGGAATGGGGTCCCACTCCAACAGTGGGTGGAAAGAAGATTAAGGATAAATCACACAGCAGATGATGCTCGGATAAAAGTGAAGAAAAAACTGCAAGTGAGGACGCCAATCAAGAAGCAATATGGAAATATCTTAACAATTTTATAATTTTTTGTCAGGAATTATTTAATATTTTTCATTAATATTTTAAAACTCTTTCTTATAATCTAGTTTTGTATACCTCTTTTATTGTTCTTATTTAGTAAGTGTATGAAACAATAAACTACCTTTCGGTATATATTTTTTATACTTAAATAGTGATTAAGGTAGAGAATTGGTTGTTAAATTATTTGCATCCCACCACTGCCTGAACCTGTCACTCTGCTCATGATTTCATTGGCCAGTCACATAGCCACACTCCAACAGCCAAGCAAGGGAGCTTGAGAAATGCAGTCTTCAACCGAGCAGCCACAAGTGGCTAAAATTAGAAATGGAAAATGGAGATGAGGGAACAACCAATAGCTAATGGCACAGGTGATCTTTACAGCAAAATTTGTAACAGAAAAAAAGAAATATCTAGAATTGGTTAAATAATCTCAGTAATCCATAGGCTAAAATATGGAGCAGCTATTTTTAAAAAGTAAAGCTGCTTTATAGGTACTGCTATGAAAATTTGTCCAAGATATGGTAATAAGTAACAACATGTGAGCTCTGGCCAAGTGGTTCAGTTGGTTAGGGCTTCATACCAAAGCACAAAGGTTGACAGTTCGATCCTTGGTTATGGCACATACAGGAACAGAGTGATGTCCTTCTCTCTCTCCCTGTCTAAAATCCATTACAAATTTTTTAAATAAGTAAAAATCTTAAAATAATAATAAAAAAATGTTAGCAAATAACAACATGTACAGGACAATACTGGACATGTCATTCACTCCATCTAAAGACACTCAGCCCTGCTTTGGGCCGGGCACCACTCTACCTCTGAGGAACACAAGGTGAACACTGCAGACCAGGTGAATTCAACACCTACCTTTCCCTGGAAACCCCATAGAAATACTTGAGAAGTGATTAACATAGTCCCAGTGTTTGGGGGTGGGGCTAGAAGATAAGGAGGTCACCAAGGGCCTTTCTGTTTTCTCTTCTCCATTGTTTGCATTTTTTACTATGAGAATATACTATTTTTGTCATGAAAAGTTTAATAAAGATTTTGCAAACTGGCATCCTGAAGGGCAGTTATTTAAGGCCCCCAGCACACAGCTCGGAGCTGGAATGGCCAATTTATTTTTCTCCCCACTATAAATTAGCCTTTGATTTTGTTCCCTTCCTCTCCTGTCCTTAGTTTCCTGGCCAAGAGGCTGGGTTGCAGATATCCGGCCAGCTCACTGCTCAGGGTGGCAGAGAGAATCAAGCAAAATGGAATATGATCAGCACTATGTAAATTGGAAGATGCATTAGAAACCCAAGAGGCTGGACTTCCACTGCTAACGCCCAGCACTGTGGCACAAAAGGTAGATGGGAGGCACTGAAAATAACTGTTATATGACCAGATGCTGAACAAAAACACTTATCTATGGCCATAAATCACAAGGTCTGGAGGTATGAGAAACAGAGTTCTCACTTCCATTAGTAAAGAAATCTGGTAACCTTTGAAAAACAATGCACCATACTTTATTAAAAATAGAATCTGGGCTGGGACAAGTTCCAACAAGAAGACGGTAATGTTGGCTCTTCAAAGCACTTCTGAAAGCAATTCTGTGACTATCGAGGGGTGCTACACAAACACAAAACAACCCAGGAGGGATGAATCATAAATGCATGCGACGGGTATAGAAAGGCAACTCTTTTTAAAGCAATTGTAAAAGCAATTTAGGAGGAAAACACATTAGAATGCCTTCCTTGTGGGTAGCAAAAGGAGACAGATCCTTGCCCAGAGGGAGGATCTGATGAGAACACCGGCACTGCAAGGTCCACAGACACGGAGAACAGTGTCAGCACACGGGCAGCCCAAACCAAACAGAGTCCTTACAGATCAGCGACCATTTCTCAGGTTCCAAGAAGTAAACCTACTTTCTCAATAGCACCACGGCAGCCCATTTTCCCCACCGTAAGACGGGCAGCCTCGCTTCTAAGTTTGTACAAAGTAGAGAAGGCACACAAGAAAGGACATCAGGGACATATGTAAGGATTCTAAGTACACAGAGAATGGCATTACTTACAAACCATGAATTAAAATATATGATAGGAGAGATGAATATTCTTGCTAAAACACTGTTAGGTCTATGTTCCAAAGAATATTTACTTATCAAGTATGTACAAAAGTACCTAAAAGACTAGTTTTCAAACCTAACAGTATTCCCAGACTTCTGACAAAAGGTCGTTCCTACAGCCTTACAGAGAAAGCAGAGCAAAACTAAACTGATGCAGGCCACAAACTCAGGACTCATCCAGACCCCCTGGCCAGAGGCATGACGGACTGGTTTCCCAGATGTAATTAGTCATAATAACAACAGATAACCCATAAATAGCTTCTTTTACTGTGTTCAGTCACTGCTCTAAGGCTTGATGTGTGTTTTACTCATGTTCATCCTCAGAACAACCTTCTAAGGTGGATGCCATTGTTCTCCCCACTTTAAAGGTAAGCACTCGGAGACACAGAGAAGGCAAGTGACTTTATCCTAGTGCACACAGCTAGTAGGGAGTGGGTCCGGACTCACACAATCCACCTCCAGAGCGTGTGTTCCCGGCCGCTATACACTCGGACTCTATTCTCATGGAGGCGGAACCCTCTCGGAGCCACAGAATCACAGGAATTGAAGATCTGAAGACACCGAAAGGCTCTCAATTGTACCCCTACCTCTGAGGCACCCTCAAAACATTCTGGAATGAGGAACACGTGTCCTTTCCTGTAAAAGTACCAGTTTAAAAGGAAACGTAAAACAGAGGCTGGAAGTTAGGAGAAACACAACCTATCAAGGTGAACACGGATTTTTTTTCAAAACAGTTTTAAGAACTGTGAATCTTTGTCCAGACAGATAGAAAAAGAAAATGACAGAAAGGTTAAAAAAGCAAAAGAGAAAACAGCATCAAAAAAGTAGAAATAAGTTCTAAGGAGTAAAGCATTTTACACGTAATAATAATGGAATGGTGTACAATCTTACTGCCCTAACTTCAGAAGTTTTGTATAGATAACGATAATAACAAAAACAATGAAACAGATAGAAAAAGGACCTATTAGGAGAATGCTCAACAAAATGTGTTACTATATTAATATAGCTCATCTCTCAGAGTTGGGATTACTGGAAGGGCAGGAGAGAACTGGCATGAATTATGTACCAGAAAAAAGATTGCCATTATGTTTTTATCCAAAGAAAGCTGTCAATACCTGTTGTGCCTCTGAAAGACAAAAATACAGGTTGTAGCCAAGAGGCTCAGAACTAGTGCAGCCAGTTCTCCACCCCTGGAGTACCCCTCCTCCCTTCCCTCCTCCTCTGGCTCCCCCCACCAACCTTCATCTGGCGTCCATGTCCCTTCAAAGCTGCCTTCCCTGACTCCTTCCCACAGAATCCTATAGGCAGCTTCATAGTTCTTATCATAATTTGTAATAACAGACTAATTTGTGATTACTTAACATCTGTCTTCCACTGGACCACAGGCTGGCAAATGACAGTCCATGGGCCAAAGGGGACTTACCAACTATTTTTATAAATACAGATTCATTGGAACACAGCTACTATCATTCATTTACTTACTGTACCTACTTTCACAATACAATAGCAGAAGTGAATGACTGCAACACAGACATAATGATCCACAAAGTCTAAAATATTTACAACCTAGCCATTTAGCAAAAAGCTTGCCGACACAACACTAGACCAAAGCTTGATGAGGACAGGGTTTGCCAGGGCCGAGCAGAGCATCTGGCACATAAAAAGCACTTAATACATTTGCTGAATGAGTACACTTGGGAAACAGGAAGGGTAAGTAGTATTTGCTACTCATTCAAGAGACCTTCATGTCTATGTATTATTCATTTCATCTTGTCCACTAACCCAGGCCAAGGGGATTTATCATCCCCACTCTCCTCACGAAGAAGTGGAGGAACCCGCCAAGCTCACTCAGTTCGTGAAGGCAGAGCCAGTCTCAAACCTAGGCCACTCTGCTCCAGAGTCTGTCTGAGCTCCTGACCACAAGCCAGGGAAGATGATCTTCCATTCATATTTTTAGTCATTCCTTAGCTGCAGATGTAGGGACTGGGCAGGGAGCCAGGACTGCTTCTGAGCATGTCCTCTTGGGCTGTGGGCTGGCACACGTTAGCTGCCCACGAGGCACACCATGGCTACCAGTGCCCGTGCTGCTTAGACAGCAGACAGATCACCCAGTCCCACCGACTAACACTGAGCAAGACTCTCCCGGAGGATAAATTATTTAACAGGACCTGACTCACCCCATCTCACAGGTGAGGGAAAGAAGGTTAATAGAGGGTAAGTAACTTGCCAAGGTCAAGTGTCAGTATGAAGCAGAGGTCAGTTGTGAGCCTGCAATCTTAATACCATTATACTACAATCCATTTCCTGCCTTCACAGTGCTCACCCCCCACCCCGTTCCCTTTCAGGCTTTCACAGGGAGCAGATCATCCGCAAGAAGGCACTTAAAGAACATTTTCTAATTACCTTTTCTTCCTGATTGGAGAGAGAGAGGGAGGGGGAGAGAGAAGATAAAAATAACATTGATTTATTCCACTTATTTATTTAGTCACTGGTTGACTCTTGTATGTGCCCTGACCAGGGATCAAACCTGCAACCTTGGTATACTGGGACAATGTTCTAACCAACTGAACAATCAACCAGGGCAAGAGCATTTTCATTCTGCACCATGATATCATGGAATTTCCTTGCCTTACATGATATTGGGTGGGGAGAAATAACTCTGAAAAAGACCTTAACATGACTTCATTTAATGACCATAATAGCACGTAAGCAAAAACAACTGTTAATGAAAAGAAAGACGACCCTGGAGTACACAGAGATCCCACATCATCAAGGAAGGGACAGCAAAGAACAGCCATACTCTGGCTCATAAAACAACTCTCCACGTGTCGAGAGGCAGAACAAAGTTCTCAAGCAAAGATAAAATTTCAACTCTAAACACAACAAACAACAAGGAGAAAATTTCAACTCAAAACAGGACAAACAACACTGGGCCTGTGTCTGTCTTCCAGCGGAAGGTAGAGAAAGGAGGAAATATTCATAACCGGCGCCTGAACTCGGTGAGCCACCAGAAGAACCTCATTCCATGTTCTGCAAAGCCAAACAGCATGGATTCCTGGCAAAGCCCCAGGTCGCAGAGGCCAGCTCTACAAAGTTGACCAATAGGAGGATTTCAAGCATTCCCCTCTCATCCTGTCCTCTCTCGTTCAAGCTCAAGGTCTTCCTTAGTGAAAGCCTGTCTGTGCCTCACAGCGTGGGACAGCCACCCCAACGTGTTTATGCGGCACCCCTGCCTCAGGAGCCAGGCCCTCTGCAGCAGTTCTGCACTATCAGAGATCTTTTACTCTAATGGAACAAAAACATCCTGTCATGTGCCGATTGCAAAATATGAAACACAAAATTCTGTACTCTCTGCTCCCATCCCCAAACAGGGTGGCAATGGGGAAAAATGATGGAGCGGGTTCTTTGGAGGCATATTACTCAGCGTTAACCCTCCACCATGAGCTAAGTTCAGAAACTGAAAGCGTGTATAATGAATGAGTAATCTTGTATCTGTCGAGTTTAGCAATAAAAAATTGGGGTTTCTGTTTTATGTATCTTTGGGGGTTTTATTCCACTTTGCTCATAATGTTTTTTATTGTAGTTTACAAAAATATCGGTCTACAACAGATTGAAAATAAAAATAAAACGGGTCCCTCCCTACAGACTTTGAAAATAATTGCCAACAGCAAAGCAGTTAAATGAAATTGAGCTTGTTTCCTTACAAGTGTGAACTGCTGCTCAAACTCACTCCTAGGAAGAGAAATGTGAACCAAAAATATGCCAAGACACCATTTTCCCCCTGACTGGCAATGACTGAAAGGCTTTTGGATAGCCCACTGTTTTGGCAATGAGTCACTTATACGGCTGGTGGAGGGCAATTTGGCAAACCCCACCCAAGTTACAGATGGAAATCCATTACCAGGAAGTCAGTAGACAGACATACTCCCCTCATACGTGTAATGACGAATGGGCAGAGCTGTCCCCGGCAGCCTTGTTTGTGAAAACCAAGGGCTGGAAACCTATCATGGTGCCCACTGGTGGAGGGCTGGTCGAGTGAACTCAATACACTGAAGGTGAAGGGATGAAGGACAAACTGATAGGTACAGAAGAGTCTTAGAGATGTGAAGTACAGCACAGGGACTGTAGTCAACAATATTTAATAACTAAGTACGGTGCAGGGGAATACTGAAAATACTGGGGGCGCGGGGACTTTGTAAAGTGTATGATTATCTAACCACTGTTGTAAACCTGAAACTGATACAAAATAATACTGGATGTAAACTAATTGAAAACTAAAAGATAAAAAGAAACAAACTAAGCTTAGTTGTTAGACCAGGCAGTGGCACGGTGGATAGAGTGTCGAGTGTCGGCCTGGGACGCTGAGGAACCCAGGTTTGAGACCCCGAGGTTGCCAGTTTGAGCGCAGGCTCAGCAGCTTGAGTGCAGATTTGCTGGCTTGAGCATGGGATCATAGACACAAACCCTATGGTTTCTCGCTTGAGTCCAAAGGTCTCTGATTTGAAGTCGAAGGTTGCTGGCTTGAGCAAGGCATCACTAGCTCAGCTGGAGCCCCTGGTAAAGGCACATATGAGAAAGCAATCAATGGACAAAAGTGCCACAACTATAAGGTGATGCTTCTCATCTCTCTCCCTTCCTGTCTATCCCTGTCTGTTCTTCTCTCTCCCTATATAGGAGGGAGGGAGGGAGGGAGGGAGGGAGGGAAGGAGGAAGGAAGAGAGAAACTGAGCTTAGGTACTTTGTATTTCTCATTTAGGAACACCTGATATATAACAAATAAAACAAAGAGATATGTTATATGCATATTAGACAACTAAAAACCTTTTACTACATGACGTGCCCTCATTATCAGGAAAAGGAAAAACACTGTATCCTGACTGATGAATACAAAAGTTTTGCCACATATCATCAGCGCTGTGTCTTCCAAGATATCTCAGCCGGAAATCACAGTTCCTTCCTCCTTTTGTCCGCTCAGCACACCTTCCCTCCCTGGCCTGGTCTTTGATTGGAAGTTAGATTACAACGTGCTTGCTCGACTCCTTCTCAGCACTGCTCAGCAGCAGGAACGCTTCTTAACATCTTATAGACCGAGAGAGGCCTAAGTCACCTGCCCAGTGTCCTGAAAACCACAAAGTGTCAGGGTCAGGATGGAACTCAAGATGTAGTTCTTTCAAACAACATCATTTGTACCCTTTAGCTGGTGGGAGAAAGAAGAACTCTAGAATAAAACTGTAATAAAATGGCCAGGCACTGGGCTAGGCACTAGACATAAATGATTCCATTTTAATCTTGCAACAGCCCGGAAAGAAGGTTCTCCCATCACGCATGTCAAGGATGAGAAACAAAGTCTCTGAGAGGGGCAAGCTCTCACAGCCGATCCGCAGCAGTGTGGAAACTCCAACCAGCTCTCATCCACGTGCCCACCTACTGCTCAAGGGAGCTCACCAGTCGTAATATGCAAACCAGTTTTTAAGCCATCATAAAGAACCTCTAATCTGAGCCAGTGCCTCTTAAATTCCAGACCACACATCCGGAGGGAGGTGAGACAATCTTAGGTAGTACAAGTAAGAACATTTTCAAATAATTATGTTTTTGATATGTTATTTGAAAAACATAACCAGCTCGTCAAACCCATTACTTCACAGATGTCCAAGCACAGAATGAGTCCAAATTAATAGAAAGTGAACAGATTTAAGAAAAATGACTACATAAATAAGTTCAGGTGGTTCACAGATATAATGAAAACCAGGAAGAACAACAAAATGACATTTAAGACCCACTGGCCTAAGGAACTGGATCCATTTCCATGGTTTTCATCCAGAAGACACGCTTGAGAATAACAGCAACCCCCCTCCCCCAGCAAACAATACACACTAGTTCTGTCCCTTTATTTTTATTTTCTTTTTATTTGCCCTTCTCCCTCCACACCACACTGCTTCTCTCACGCTCTCATAGATGGGTGAGACTGGACCCCAGTTACCAAAGCACCCTGAATGAAGCCTTGCATTTAAAAGGCAGTGTCCTGCCTGACCTGTGGTGGCGCAGTGGATAAAGCATTGACCTGGAATGCTGAGGTGGCAGGTTCGAAACCCTGGGCTTGCCCACTCAAGGTGCATATGAGAAGCAATTATGACTCGATGTTTTCCGCTCTTCCCCCAGCCATTTTCTCTCTCTAAAACAGTGGTTCTTAACCTTTTTTTGAGGTACCGAACCCACCAGTTTCATATGCGCATTCACCGAACCCTTCTTTAGTGATAAATAAAATATGATTTTTTTTCCAAATTCAAGACATAGGTATATTTTTTTTACTGGTGCACAAAATGAGCCGTGCGTGAACATCACCTTGTTCAAAGAACAAAACCAACAAAGTGCATGAACTCACAACAAATTACCGTATTACTTTATTCTGGCCTCTGTGGCAGAGGCTTCTCCGAAGCCCCGAGACCGACTCATCAAACCCCTAGGGTTCGATAGAACCCAGGTTAAGAACCACTGCTCTAAAATCAATAAATAAAATCTTAAAAATAAATAAATAAATAAATGGCAGTATCCTGCAGTGGCTTAACCTTGAGTTGACCCCAGAGCTAGTTTTCCCTGAATAGCTCTGATCAGACCCACAGTAGATTCATTAATACTGAATTATTGTTTTGAGCACCCCCTCTCACTTTAAGAAGTGTCTCACTTGGGAAATAAATTAAAGTGTCTCCCTACTATCCTGTCATGACCTGTTCCAATGTAGGAGAGCTGGGAGAGCTGGGGGCCTCTCTCCAGCTCCGTTCTTCCCCTCACCACCGAAATGGGAGGAGGGCCCCTCCTCGCCAGCATCACCATCAGAGACATACCATTTGGTGAATTCTGCCTCTGCTCTCGCCCAACCAACTTCCTTCCCCCATCCCACTCCTCGCCAGACACCCACTAAATATGAACAGAGGTCAGAATGAAGGCAGAATTCCACGGAACCCTGCAATACCGACAGCTCTGTGCTTTGAGTAAGTGAAGGGAAATATTACCTCACTGAAAGAATGAGAATAATTGTGAAAACTAACATTTGTGAGGGCATCACGGTTCACAAAACGCTTCTGTAGGCAGGATCTCCTTTGATTCTCCCAAAACAGCTGTGAGGAGGGGACTCCATCCTCTGCCTTTTCCTGTTGTAAAGCATGAGGAAACAGACTTGATATTTACCAACCTCTGAGATTACAAATTCCAACTCCTCCTCTCTATAGGGGTAGGAAGAAATGGGTTTCCTTTCCTTCCCCTAGGGCTGTACTGCTCTAAGTGTGCTCCCCAAACCAGGAGCATCTGGTCACCAGAGAGGTTGCTGAAAATGCAAAATCTCAATTTGACCTAATACCTCACAGAGCTGTAGAGGGCTGATCCTAAGAATAGCACTTCCACTTCCAGGACTATATCCTGGAGAAACAAAGGCGCATGAGCAAAGAAGACAGAAACAGAAACATTCATTATGGCACTGTTTCCAGAAAGAATATTATGGAAACTATCCAATTGTCCCTAAATAAGGTAATAAGTAAACCATCATTAAGTCAAAGAATACAGCTACTGAGCAGTCAGAATGGATAAAATAGAGTTTGTGTCAGCATAATCTCAAATATAATTGTGGAGTGAAAAAAGCTGCAAAAGGATACATTTCTTTAGACACAGACATTGATATTACTGCTTATGGATTCATGTATATGAAGTGTAAAGACATGCATAGTAAACACATCAACTTCAGGAAAGCGGCTAGTTCTGGGAGGAAGGGAGAGGAAAGGGGTGGTTAGAGAATTTTTTAAGGTTTTATGTATAAGAAAAAAATCTTAACGAAATATCACTAAATTTTAATATCTGTTAAATCTGAAGGCCGGTTATTTGCATATAAATATATTAAAATACAGTCTTTTCTCCACTCTTTGGGTATATAATAATTTGCAATTTAAAAAAAAAAAAATTCTTTTAAAAGCTTCTCACATGAAGTGGTATGTAGCCAGGGTTATGAATCTCTATTCTAGGGGCATGAAGTAATAAAAACATGGCTATGTAATACCAAGATATATATCTACAGAATGGCAATGATCTATATAGCTCTTGAAGTTAAATTACTACCTTAAAATTTTTATATCAGTTTTTTTAAAACTTTCACATGGCAAATAATTTCTGTAAGTAGTATTTGTTTAGGGGGACAAGGTTATTATTATTATCACACAAGGAAAGCAGTATTTCTCAAAATGTGGTTGTCAGCTCAACCATAACAGAATGAGGGAGGACGGGGTGGGCGGGGGGAAGGTAAGACTTAGGTTAGAATGCATATTCCAGGGCCTCGCCTTTGGCCTACCTACTCAAAATCTCTGGAGGTAGAAACCCAGAGTCTGGCCTGACCTGTGGTGGCGCAGTGGATAAAGCATCGACCTGGGAACACTGAGGTCGCCAGTTCAAAACCCTGCACCGGTCTGGTCAAGGCACATATGGGAGTTGATGCTTCTAGCTCCTCCCCCCTTTCTCTCTCTCTGTCTCTCTCTCTCACTCTGTGTCTCCTCTCTAAAAATAAATAAATAAATAAAAAGAAACCCAGAGTCTGAATTTTTCATACGAGAATGCATGTATGGGCACAATTTTTCCGTACACCAAAGAACCACAAAAGTATAGCATATTTTTAAAGCTATTGTCAGTCATGTTTAAAACCATATGTGTCTGTGTTCAGACATGCATGACATTTGTCATACTCTGAAAATCAAAATAAACTGCAGGGAATGTTTTCTAAATCGTTAAGATAGTAATTCCACAAATACCTTCAAGCAGATCCTGATAACAGCTGGTTTTCTGCACAGTGCACCTAACCTGAAGGACGCAAAAATGTATCGTAGGAAGAACATAATTTCACATCCCCTTTCTAAAAGGGGCTTCAAAAATCAACTGGGTAAACAGAAATACTCCACAAGTTCAGCCTTTATGTTGTTCTCACTGGAAAAGGCCCCAAACAGAATTTTCACCAAAGCTACTTCAATTAAACGCATGAAAAAATGTGACTTGAACTGAAAGGCCTGGCCAGCACAGTAATGTACCCAGAATTTACCCTCGACATTCAAGATAGCTTCTAGTCTATAGTCTTTTTGCTTTAAGGATTCACTTTTTTCAATTTATTATCATTTCCTCAAACTGTTCCATCCTATTCTGGACCTTTTTTTTTGGTCTCCCTGACCTCTCCTTTCCATCCTTTTCCCTATTTTCACACAAACCACCACTGCCATCCTGATTTACAAACCCAGAAAAAACTGCTCCAAAGCCTCTGGATTAAAAACAACAAACACAAAAAAAGATGTTCAGTCTCACTAGTAAACAGGAAAGGGCAAATTTTTAACCATGAATATACCATTTCTTACCCATCAAACTGGTAAACTTCAAGTCTAACAATGCCGGGTGCTGCCTGCCAGCCTGCGGAGCACCTGGAATTCCTGAAAGCTACCAGGTGAAATGCAAATCGGCACAACTGCTGTGGAAAGCAATCAGGCAATAAGATGGGGTCAAAGATGCCCATTTCCTTTGACCCAGAAATTTCCTTTTTAGGGACAGACCTCAGAAAATCCTGAAGCATGCACAAGGAGACTGATTCAAAACTGTTCATTGTTCTAAAATGGCACACATAAAATACCATAAACGTAAGTACTGATCAATAGTAAAGTTAATATACTGCAGCATCTTCATGAAATGGAATATTACACAGCAGTTAAAACAACCTAGAATTGCATGTATCTTAATGGATAAATCTTAAAATCGTAATTTAAACAAAAGCAAACCGAGAAGTTTTTCAGTGTTACAGAGCATGTAAAAACGCGAGGAAACAATACTATATCTGGTTTATGAATACATATATATCTAATAAAACTATAAAAAACTATAAAAAACATTAAACTAAAAATGATAAGTACCAAATTCAGAACAGTCTGAAGGGAAGGGGAATGAGATGCGAGAAGGCTCACTTATATTTGTAATATTTTATTTCTCCAAGTGGAGCTAGATATATGGCTACTCACTCTATTATTCTCCATATTTTTCTGTCTGCCTGAAATTCACCACCACCCAGAAAAAGAGTCCCAAGTCTAAGCAACTATAAAGCATTTGCAGATTCTCAAAGTAACATCAGAACTTGATGGGCAGAAGGAAGGCTGGACCTACAAGTGGAAAATGAAGCTTCAGGAACCAATAGGGTTTGCCCCCCCCCACACACTCCATCCATAGCAAATAATCACTCTCAGATTTATGGTAAAATTCCAAGCAGAGGACTTCTGGCATCCCCAAATTTCTAAGCAGCAATCCCAGAACAGAAACATTCCAAACTGTTTAGTGCTGAGGTTGGTTGTTAACACAGAATTTATTTGCCTCAAGAAAATTTTTGCTGGTTCATTTTTGGGTGGCCTTTTCTCTGAAAAGATCAGCAAGGCCTGCCTGACCTGTAGTGGCGCAGTGGATAAAGCATTGACCTGGAATGCTGGGGTCACTGGTTCGAAACCCTGGGCTTGCCTGGACAAGGCACATATGGGAGTGATGCTTCCTCCCCCACCCTATTCTCTGTCTCTTCTCTCTCTCTAAAAAAATGAATATATAAAGAAACAAATATTTTTAAAAAAGAAAAGAAAACGATCAGCAAGTCCTTTCAAACCCTTTGACGAACATTTGGTTTCACCACAACTGAAGGTTTATTATATGAAGTTGCACTAAAATATGTAGAGCAGAAGAGTTAACAAGACTAAAAGACACCATCTTTTACAACTCTTTCAGATAGTCTGCTTTGTACTGGTTCCATGGGCAGGCTAGAGATGCCTTTCCGATGATTCCACAGAATTAAATACCATCTGAAAACTTCAGCTCATTCAAGCTAACTAGATAGAACGGGCTGGGGGGAAAGACATATGAATGAGAAAATTTTCTCTTAACTGCTGAGAGAATCAACATTGAAAATTGCTTTCAATTACAAACCTAACAGACCAAAATTCCACATTAGTAAAAAATAAATAAATAGGTTTTATTTATTATAGGGGTGAAATGGAACACATAAAGTTGATATCTAGCAAATGGCATGACAATCTTTAATTCTAACTAAATATCAACACTCAACTTTGCTTTCATCCTAGGATTCCAAGAAAAAAACTGAAAAATACGTAGACCTAATTGTTAGAACCTGACCCAACACAAATATCTCCATTAGACCGGAGAGGCTAGAACAGAATTTTTCTTTAAATAGTAACCCACCCCTCTTAGCAATTTCTGAAAACTGATAATATCAGAGTAGACCCTCATTCCTGAGTGAAAACAACTCCCAGCTGATACATTAAACTAAAATTTTGTTTCCAATTTTCTCTGAGAATGGGAAGCATGAATAACAGGAAGTGGCAAGTTCTCTTCTCCCAAATTATATGATTTACATATTTTTAAATGTTTTAAAAAACTTTTTTCCAAAGATTCTCAAAATACATGCCTCAGGTAAGTAACTGACTTGTCAAAATAAAATGACCTCTATAAAATTCCTCTAGCGTCGTTTCAGATTTTTATTAATTTTACTTTCCCGTCATATCAAGGTGAGTTCATTTATTTAAAAAGAAGTCAAATCTGGCACTCTACAAGGTGCCCAGTAATATCCTGGGGTTGTTCAATGGATGCTAAAATGCTGATGTCTGGTAAGTGTAACACAGTTTAAACAATGTAGTTAGGTACTCAAGTAGTTACTTACCAATTAAGAGATACAGATTTTTATAAAGACGCTAAGACTCACTGAGCTTTTGACAAACAACAACAAAAATCAGATTCATAAGTTGAGAAAAGCTAAAGTTCTAATCAATAGTTTGTCCAAAGGCACCATTAGACTCATGCCTAACTGGAGAGACAACCAATTTTACTATTCCAGCTCTAAGTTACATTGGCTGTAATCACTTTTCTCGCATAAAAAAAAAAAAAGTCCAGCTCTGGTCAACTGCAAATATATTAAAGACATATCCGGCTGTGTTCATCAGTCTTTCCACTATATTGTTTCTGAGATTTTGTTCAACCTTTATCTGTGTGGATATCACACTGTACTAAAATTTTCATCTCATCAATGTTACACCCACAAGATAAGAAACCACTGAACTCCTTGGAGACAGGGCTCACCTCATTCATTTATTTAGCACCTGCACATAGTATGTGCTGACACTGGCATAGCAGGTCCTCGGTCCTCAACAAATGGCTATTTACATAAGTAAAAATGTAATCTATTTGACAAAGGGCATTCCCCCATGGCACATTTCATAGCACTATTAACAAATAAAATTAAGATTAGATGATTCAGACCCATGTGCATCATTCAATCCAAGTGGCATTTCCAGAGGGCACATTCGGTTTCTCCCAACAAATGCTTCCTTTTTAGAAAATTCCTCAAGCTCTTCTAACAAAAAAACTTATCAAAAACAAAAACCTTGCATTTGTAGCACCATAAAAATACACAGGAAGTTAACTCTATTGGTCCAGACAAGTATCAGAGGATTATAAACAAGGGACATTTCCTCATGCTTGGTAGCAGCTAGTGCATTTTAAAAATTACAACACACCAGCCAAACAAGCTTTATTATCTGTGAACCAGACATGCTGTGAGGCTAAACTGACAAGCCCTGAGCAAGTTGATCAAGAATCATAATGGCAGGAATTCACATGGAAGGAAAATTAAAACAAATGGAAACTAGCATTAAATTTCCAAAGGATAATAAAATCTCAGTGGGGAAGGGGACAAGTGGAGGGATATGAATGTTTTTCAAGTCCCCTATATCTATAATTGGCACAAGAAGTCTGGGGGGGGGGGAAAGGTGTTTATTTCTCAATCACATGAAGGATTTGCTACAAGCTGTATTTCTGCTCTGCTCAGACCTTTCTTGTCCAGTGGACAAAACAAATCCACTTTTCAACATTAGGTCCTGGTCGTTCAAGTCCCACCTAGAAGGATGATACCCTTTCACACCCTTTCTGGACACACATCAGTGTATTTAAAATATGCCAAATGACCTGCTTTAAAAAAAAATGCAGCCTGACCTGTGGTGGCCCAGTGGATAAAATGTCAACCTGGAATGCTGAGGTCACCAGTTCACAGCTCTGGGCTTGCCTGGTCAAGACACATACAGGAAGCAACTACTACGAGTTGATGCTTCCCACTCCTCCCTCGTCTTTCTCTCTCTCCCTCTCTTTCTGTCTCTCTCTCCTCTCTCTAAAAATCAATCAATAAACAAAAAAAATGCAAGAGCCACTTGCTCTTACTACAACTACTCAAACCAGCTAAAGCCAAATGGAGTTAGTTGAGGGAAGGATCAGTTAGAGCACCAGAGAGAAGCTAAACAGTGAGGAGAGACCCACAGAAGACCTACCTGGAAACAATTCATCATCACGTGAAGAACCTAAAGAGGAACCCAATGAAAATTTACATTGGATCACATGGAAAGACAGCAGTCTCCTCAGCACAAGCCCTCCCGTGTGGGATGTGAGACTGGGAGGGACCAGGGTGACCTGAGTAGACTTTTATAAGGGGCGGGGTTAAGGGTGCCCATCCCAGTCTTTGTATACAGTCCTTCCGCCTGGTTTAATAAATGAACACGTGAGTTGTTTACATTACTGCTTGCTTCCATCAGGTCCAAGAAAGCATAATCTCCACTATCCTTTAAACAACTGAAGATGACATGAGATGATATTGAGAACAGCTAACACTGATGTCCTGCTATGAACTAGGATTAGTAACTTAATACAACAGTCCCAGGAGGCAGGAACCATCCCATTTTTATAGGTAAGGAAAGACAAAGCACAACCTGTTCAAGGACAAAAAGCCAGTATATGTTAGATCCAGGACTTGAACTGCGGAAGTCTAATTTAGAGCCCAAATTCATCATTACTTGCTCAGGACACAATGTCCAAATAGGAAAATAAAACTCCCTACTTAGAAAATATTGGTTCCTCACCTCACCTGGGTGACGATCCTAAACTTGGTACCTTTTTAAAGATTCCACATGAGGTTGTCAACTCCCGAGACACATAGCATCAGCCTGCTCATCTCACGTCCTCTCTGCCACTTGCTTCCCTCGCTGAGTTTTACAAGAAGCAAGTAGTGACATTCTGCCCTGGTGTGCCAAGAAACCGGAGCTGCACCGAGGGTGAAATAAAAAAAAAAGCTGGTGACTGGCTTCCTCTTGGGACACACCAGCTCTCAAGTTTCCAACCTGCTTTTAGTACAAAGAGGTGGACGCACAAGCGGGACAGGAACACCAAGGGCTGGGACTGCACCTCGCTGTCCTGTAAGCCTGAGGTCACCCAGCAGGCATGAAAGAAACTCTTTTGAGCTCTCTGCTTTCCAAGTTCCCCTCAGGAGCTGATGGTAGAGTAGAGAGAACCAGAGCAGAAAGGCATCACCGTTCCACTGCACGAGCAACATTAACGCCACTGGACGGGAAGGAGCAGGAGACCGGTCTCCTGGTGAAGGAAGAGAAGGAGAGGAAATCAATATGCTCCAGGAGCTACCCACCACATCTAACTGGTCCTGTGCCAACACCTTGGCAGCTACCACTCCAGGAAGCCCCAGCATTTGTTCTGCTGACCACCGCAACGGCCACATCCAACAGTGCTGAAAAATGAAGCCTGCACCACTGGGTTGCAATTCTACCCCTGAGCTAACACATGGCTCCTTAATGCTCCTTCGCCATGTGTTAATCTTGCAACAAAATGTAGGACAGAAGAGTGAAAAGGCTGTGTAATGGGGGGAGGACAGCCAGATCACCTTACCTCCAGGCCGCCTAATGAAGCCTCCTCAGATTCCCTCTATTAGCTACAGGGGAGGTTTTCCCCAAACTGGCACTAAAGGAGCTGGTGTTCCAGCTCGAAATAGGGGAGCTCGGATGAGAAGTGGGGGGAAGGACCTGGACAACAAGGCAAAGCACACACTCTCTCACTCCACACAGCAGGGCAGTGTCTTACTCCAGGGGGCAAGTTGTACACACCAAGACTGTGACAAGTGGAGGTGCAAGAGGTGCACCCTGAGGACCCAAGGGCTAGAAGCTGTTGTTCCTGCAGAAACTGAAAAGCAAGGGAAAGCAATGGGAAAAACCCAAGTTAAAGTCACCACCACACCAGGGAAGCAGTCCCCCATCAGAGCCCAGTGATGTCCCCTAGCTGTGCCCACGCCCACCAGCCTCCACCGGATCTACAGTGCGTCAGGCAAGATCACCCTGGGACCTCCTCCAGCCCCACCACCCTTGGGCCTTCAAATGTTACTGCATATAACCTTGTCCTTCGCTCACAGGTGGGGAAACTGAGGCATCTAAAACTAATTTCTGTGCTTTCTCTAACCAGGTGAAATTCACTTCTCTAAACACAATTTTGCACTTTTTTACAGCTTTATGACATTTCAAATGTCTCCAGAGACACCGATTACCTTCGCAAAGTGAATTTTAAATACAGTTTAAGGAGTGAACTCAAAATGAGATGACGGCAGCCAGGAAGACTGGCAGGGCTTCTTCTACCGCAAGGACAGGAAGGGTACCCCCCATCCCCTGATAGTTCCCCAACCCCCTCCCCCGGGACGTCCGGGCTCGGCCTCCCCCCGAGACGTTTGCACCGCAACCCGAGGGCGGAGGCACGCGGCGCGGCCGGGGACCGGAGGGCGGGCTCCCAAGTCCCGGGACAGAGAGGGAGGCGGAGGGCTCCGGGACCCTCCCCCGGGGCTCCGGGGCCGCGGCCCGTCCGCGCAGCCCAGGGCCGGGAACTTCTAGCGGCGCGGCGCGGCCCCCGCCGGCCCCCACGCTACCGCCAGGAGACGGTGCGGCTCGGGTTTCCCTTTCTTTGCCTCACCGCGCCTCGGGCACGACCCCCGAGGCGCCGACGGCGGCTACTCACCATATTACAGATGGAGGCGATGTTTCGGACAGTCATTAGTCTAAAGGTTGCAGCGATCCCGCACCGCCATCTTTACAAGGTGAAAACAGGACTGTCCATGGTGGAGCGCTCGCGGGGAGGCCGGGTGGCGGCGGGGCGGCGGCGCGGAGGCGGCCTGGGGTCCGGCTTTCAGTTTGGCTGGGAGAGGGAGGCCGGGAGGGAGGAGGCGGAGGCGGGGAAGGCGGGGCGGGCGGGAGGAGAACGGAGGGCTGGGATTGGCGGAGCCGAGGAGCCGGGGCCGCGGCCGGCGGCGCGGGGAGGGAGGGCCGGCCGAGCGCGCCGCGTGCAGCCCGCGCCTTGCGCTCCCGCCGTGCGGCCGGCCTCGGCTCCGCCCGCCCGCCCGCCCGCCCGCGCCCCCAGCTTCGGCTCCGCCCGCGCCCCCGGCCACGGCGCTCGGCTTTCTTCTTTTCCTTTTTATTTATTGCTTCACTGTATTGGGGCTGAATGCGGGGCCGGGCCTTCTCTCCCGCGCGGCTGCGGCAACCGCACCGCGCGGGTCCCCCGGGCCAACCCCGATGCGACGGCGACGGCCTCCTCCGGGCCCGCGGCTCCGCGGGGGAACCAAGGACAGCGCCAGGCGTCGGACACCGCCGGGCGGAAGGGCCGCGCCTCTGGCCGAAAGCAGGCTGAGGGCGCGGGCGCCCGGGCCCCGGGCACTGACGCCGCGGAGAGGGCCAGTGAAGACATGGGGCGGTTTTGTCTTTACTTTTTCTTCCCTACCTCCCGTCTTCCAGCAGCCCCGGGTCTTTATATTTTGGCGAGTACAGAATGCAGAGAGGGTCAGGGGTGACCAAGGCCAACTTTTAGCTTCTCCCCGAGGTTGCAGCCAGATGGCACCGGCGGAGACCCAAGAAGTAAATGGGGTCAGCACATGGGAGTGGCAGAAAGCCCTGCCAGCAGTGAATGGGCCGGCTGCCTGGTAAAGGGCGCCGGGAGGGGAGAGGAATCTGGGTCTGGGCGGAGGCCAGAGCGACGCGCTCAGGCAATTTGTGACATTAACAGGTACAAAGGACAAGTCTCGATTCTGGGCGAGGAGTAGACACCGTCTGAGGAGCAATTTGAATCCAGAAAGGAGCACCAAACTTTAACGCATCTTAAAGAAAAACCCCGCCCTCTGGAGTACCCCGTCTCTAGGTTTTGAGATTGGTGCTGTACTGGCATAGACATTTCCCGCATAAAAGGTCCTGGCTTCTGGCTCAAAGAGCAAATCTACACCATTTAGCAGATACGTTCAGGGCTTTGGACAGAAAAGTTGAACTAGTGAAACGCGTGGTAATTCTTAAGCCAATATATTTAATGTCAAATTAGAAATTAATATAATTGAAGATAGTTTTTCTCTAACCAAGGAAAATTTTCACTTCCTATTCTCCATTATCTATTTAGCATCATTCACTAAGATCTGAGACCCGTTGATACTGATATCCCAAGGACCTGGGTCGAAATAAAAGACAACTTGCTGACCAAAGTTTTGTGGGGTCATATTGGCTCTGTATATTTCACTGGATTTAAGGAGTAAATTCCTGTTTATGTTAAGTCATTCTACCTACATCTTATTTACAAACAGATCCTTATGAGGTGATCACTAAACTTTAATTTCTTAGCATAGTCAGTCATGAAGTTCTTTCATGATTTCAGTCACCACGGTAACTCGGGTAATTGAAGCTATTGTCATCCTCTTTTGCTGATCAGTAAAATAAGACTTAGGGGATCAGATATCCTCCCTTGATCATGTTACCCCAAATATTACAAATGAAGCTGGTGTGCCATCTGGGTTGAGCGCCTTGAGACAGGAGAAAAACAGCAGAACACCCAAACTATGGTCATTTTGGGAAACAGGCCTAGAAAAGTTTAAAGACTTGGGCAAGGTCACAAAACAAGTTCAGAAGCAACCTCAAGTTTAAAACTCACCCCTTAGGATCAATTTCATACACATTTCACCATAAAGGCATTAATCCAAAGCTTTAAATGATATGGAAATTTTATACCATAATAGAGTTCAATATTTCTGCCAGCATTGGTACAATGGATTGCAGAGTCCACAGGACTGAAACACCATTCACATAATGAAAATTGAACATCATCTGATTTCTGAGTGCTGTATCAGCAAGTTAAAAGGATCTTTTACATGCCTTTTAACAGCGTATAGCCTAAAACTGAAGTGTTCAATGTAGACAAACATCCAGATTGAAATTCAGGCGGTGAATAATATACACAACAAATCAATTGAACACAGCAGATCTTGTCAGCCTCATGAATAATTAAATACATTTTTACACTACTACCAGGTTGGTATTCACAAGTGTAAATTGGAAAACGCATCAGCTGAAGAAGAATACAGCTTCACTCAGCAAGGAAACATTATTTGCAAGTGATAAGAGGTAAAATCATAAAAATGTTGACAAGCTAATGAGAGAACTTTGAGGAAGAGTGTTTCATATATAGGAAACAGCTGGTATGACAGTATACAGTTAGAACTGGGGAAAAGTAGCCAAATGGAAGGATGGGATATAGTCTAGCACTAAACAGCCTAAATGAATTTGAAGGAGGCAGTCATTCCAGGTAGTGTGCCCCTTGCTACCCAAAATGTCCATGAATCAGCCCATTGGCCTCACCTGGAAGCCTGTTAAAAGTGCAGACCCTCGGTACCCATTTCAGCCCTACTCAATGATATTTTGTATGTAAAGTGTGAAAAGCACTGATCCACTTGTGGTGGCGTTCTCTGTTTTTGCCTGCCTAGCTCCCAGATTTGACTTGGGGGACTTTACCTCTCCCGTTCTCAGAACTTAAGGTTCATGTGTGTCCCACAGGACCCCCAGCTCCAGAGTAAGGCACATGATCCAGGCTTGGCCAATGAGAGTAACTTATAGCTCAGCCACAGTGATTGGTTCAGCAAAGAGGATAAGCTGAGCCAATGAAAGTAGGCCCTGGGCTTTTGGGTGAGGAAGTACACCCTTCCTGAGTTTTCTGAGCTGATTGGATAAAATCTAGAGCAGCCATCTTCCCACTGCCTGAGCATGAAACCAACATAGAAACATGAGTTTGAGGAATGAGAGATCCTAACAACATCGTTTGTCCACTTGCTGCAGGATCTATTTCCTGGACTCTTTAGCAACTGAAGTCAGCAAAGTCTTTTGTTTTATTTGGCCAATTTAAAGTGAGTGTCTGCTATTACCACTTAAAGAATTCTAATAACCAGTTTCCCTGTCCCCCAAAATTCATTAGGTTCATTCCAAATTCATGATGTTTCCTTTTCCTCTCTACTCACTAAACCAATCTTTGGGGGATGGCTCTGTCTCCTTCATAAAACCTTTCCTGATTGCTCACCCCCACCCCACCAATGAACTCCTATATCCAGGTGGTTCCATGTTTTCCCCTCTTGTTACCAGTTTCTTGTGTCCCCCTCCTGCTTCCTCTCTTTGCTTAGTCAACACCACTCAGCCTTGCAATGATCCAGGACAAGATAATGAAATGCCCTTGTTATATGTTCTTATAGCACCATTTATCTTCCCTTCGTGGACCTTATATTTATAAATACATTTATGCCATATAGCATAGAGGCAGTACAGTGGGTGGTTACAAAATGAACCCTGGGGCCCTGGCTGGTTGGCTCAGTGGAAGAACATTGGCCCAACATGTAGAAGTCCCCAGTTCGATTCCTGGTCAGGGCACACAGGAGAAACAACCATCTGCTTCTCTCCCGTCCTTCTTTCTCTCTCCCTCTTCCCCTCCAGCAGATATGGCTTGAATTGTTTGAAGAAGGTGGCCCTAGGTGCTGAGAATGGCTCCATGGCCCTGCCTCAGATGCTAAAATAGCTTGGTTGCCAAGCAATGGAGCAGCGGCCCCAGATGGGCTGAGCATCACCCTGTAGAGAGCTTGCCAGGTGGATCCTAGTAGGGGCACAAGCGGGAGTCTTTCTCTGCGTTCTCGCCTCCCCACCTCTCACTTAATTAAAAAAAAATAAAATGAACCCTGGATCCAGACTGCCTATACCAGCTATATGACTTCAAGCAAGTTTTTAACCTCTCTGTGTCTCAACTTATCTATAAAATGAAGATAAGAGTGCCCCTCAGAGAGTGTCTTTTCATTAGTATATGTGCAGTACTAAAAATATGCCTGGCACATACTAACCACTATATGTGATAGCTGTTTTTATTATTATGCATGTGATTTTTTTGATTAATGTTTATTTCCAACCCTCATCAGACATGAAGAGACATGCCTGGTTTTCCTCCCTGGACACCTAAAGAAAGACACGGTGCCCTGTCCATAGGAAAAGCCTAGAAATCAGATACTAACTATCTGGACAGTTGCTTCTCTCCAAGTGGCCTGGAAGCTCCTGGAGGAAAGGAATCTTGTCTAGTGAATTTTTTAAAATCTCATGTGCTCTCAGGCACTGTGTCTGGCACATTTATTCCTTTTTCTTTTTCCTCATTGCCAAATAGGTTATTGCAGCTTACTTGATATGCAAATGTTAGTAAACATTTGGCTGTCTGAGGGAAAATTATTTTGCTGGTTGTAGACTTGAGTTTGAAACCAAACTGGCTTCTGTGGGTTATATTTCAATTCTGCGAGGAACTTGATGACAGCAGTTTTTCTTTTTCTTATGAATCAAATACTTATTACAAACTTTGTGCCCGATGCTGTGTGAGGCACTGGTGATCCTAAGATAAAAGAAGGCAGTCAGAGCACCCGCACTGCTCAATTTCATTAGTGGTGCTCGTCGACATTATGAATGCCTTTACTACTTTTGCATGCAATTAGTATAAAATAAGGATAAGCTAATTTTGGAGTGAACATCAAATTAGACTTTCTATAACAGGGAAACTACATCTAAAATTATGAGTGTATTTATGGGTGGTTAAGATTCCCTAAGTCTTTGGAACAATTGGCTATTTTGAAATGCCGTTGAAGGAAATTTAAGCTAGATTGGAACATGATTAGACTTTATTTGCTCATCCATTTTGATTAACTGAAAGAAAAGATTACTCTTGCTGCTACTACGTGAGGAAAGAAAGTTGAAGGAAGAGTGTGCCAGCATTCTAGGTGAGGCCAGTTAGAAATCTGGTGAGAAACCCAGAGTTGTTGGCACCTCAGATTTTAGGTAAGGAGTGGCAATGGGGAAAATAAAAGTGGAGAGATTGAAGACTTTGTTTTGAAGGCAATCAGCTGAATCTGGTGATTGGGGATGAGGGATGAGATGAGTCAAAGATGAATCCCAAGATTCTGACTAAAATGAAAAGGAATGTAATTTTTTTTTTTTTTTTTTTACAGTAGAGAATGCTGAAGGAGAAAGTTCAGTGTAGGTGGTGAGAAAGAACTGGATTTGAGAATACTTGTATCAATCACAAGTCTGGGGCACAAAAGAAATGTCTGGACTGGAGCTAAATGGAAGAGTACGTAAAATAGAGGTGATAATGAGGACACAGTTGCGGATGAAATCGCCTAGGGAGTGTACAGAATGAGAACTGACAAGGGGATACGGTCAAGGACAGCTCCACCACGCAAGGTTCAGGTGGAGGACGAGAAGCAAAAATAATCTAAGAAAACTAATGTAGAGCTTCTATAGTATAGAAATGCAAAGAAAAATACAACATCACAAAAGCCAAAGAGTATTTCAAGATGGAGGAAATAGTCAAATGTATCAAATACAGCTAAGAGATCAAGGGAGATAAATACCAACAGCAGTTGCCCTGGCTGACAGCTCAGTTGGTTAGAGCATCGTCCCGATACACCAAGGTTGCAGGCTGGATCCGTGGTCAGGGCACACACAAGCAGCATCCAATGAATGCAGACAAGTGGAAAAACAAATCAATGTTTCTCTCTCCCTTTCTCTTACTCCCTCTCTCGCTCTGAAATCAATAAATAAGAATTTAAAAAATACAGTAACAACATTCAGTTCTCCAGCAAAGCTTTCAAATGCATTTAATCTTCTGACAACCCTATGAGGAAGGCATGGTATTATAATGCTCATTTTAGAGAAGAAAAAACAGGCTCAGAGAGTTTAATTTGCCTCAGTTCATGTTTTATCTCACCAGAGTTTATTAACTCAAGAGTCCTTTGAATTCTATCAATAGCAGCTTGCGTGGAATGGTTAGGATAGAATACATATTGGACTGGGTTGTTAAGTGAAAGAGAGGTGAGAAGACTTAAAGATATTTTGCTTTGAAGGGGAAGAGAGATAGGGTGGTAACAGAGTCAAAAGTAGCTTCAGTGAGTAGCGCTCTGCTTGGTTTGCAAAAACTTCCCTAATCTGGCTCTGCCCCACCTCTTCCAATTTTTTCCCCACCTCCAATTCTTTTGTTTGTTTTTCTGTTTTTGTGTGACAAACAGAGAGAGAGAGACAGACAGAGAGAGGGACAGATAGGGATAGATAGACAGACAGGAAGGGAGAAAGATGAGAAGCATCAATTCTTTGTTTGACTCATCTCATCCCTCCTTAGTTGTTCATTGATTGCTTTTTCATATGTGCCTTGACCAGGGGGCTACAGCAGAGTGAGCAACCCTTTGCTCAAGTCAGCAACTTTGGGTTCAAGCCAGTGACCTTGGGCTTCAAACCAGCAACTTTTGAGCTCAAGCCAGCAACCATGGGGTCATGGCTATAATCCCACACTCAAGCTGGTGAGCCCACGCTCAAGCTGGTAACTTTGGGGTTTCGAGCCTGGGACCTCTGCATCCAAGTCAGATGCTCTATCCACTGTGCCACCGCCTGGTCAGGTCCCACTGCCAATTCTTAAAACAAATACATCACTCTCACTTCATGCTTTCAAGCCCGCATTTCCATGACTCCCCTCACTCTTGGGCAATTGTTCTTACTTATATTTCAAGCCCACTCATTCCTCAAAACACAGTTCAAACCTCACTTCCAGAGGAAAACTTCTCAATTCCACTTTCCTTGGTAAGATTTTATCAAAGATCACTTTCATTATTTCTTTAGAAACCTAACATGCCTGGCACAATGCTGGACACCCACACTGGAGACTCTCAGACACTTAGCAGGTAACCATTGTACCTGAAACACTAAGCACACTTGCCCAGAACCATTCGCTCACCATCCTGCCTTCCTGGTTATTTTTTCTTTCCTCAAGATTTGGGTCTGAATTAATAGAACTGACAGCCCTTGTGGGTATGAGAAGGGTGAGGTTTAGAAGGCAAGTGTGTGATAAAGAAGTTGAAACAAATGAGCTTGCAGAGATTATCTATAGAGATTTGGTCATAAAATAAGATCTCAGACAGCAGCTTAAGGGACGTAAGGCAATCAGTGGACAGGTTTGCTCATTTCATTTGTCCTTTTCACAATGCTTACTAGTGTGTAGAGACCCTGAGTATGTTTGTCATCAGCAGATGAGAGGCCAGTTAATCTAGAAGTGAGGTTTGATGGAGTTCCATTATTAGAAGGATAAGGAAGGCAGATCAAGGGCCCAAGAGCTTTGGGAAAAAAGGAATTCCGGCCATTAAGTTGAGGAAGTTAAAGAGATGTCCTCCATTTTCACAGCAGACAGAAAAGAAAGCTCCATCTGAGGGTTCTGACTACTGCCATTCCCTCAGAATAGTGAGGCACATAAATACAGTAAGTTCGCATTTAATGTTGTCAATAAGTTCTGTGACTAAGCAAAGAAAAGGTCTACCAAAACCAATTTTACCACAGGCAAATTGATATAAAAAAAAGAGTTAAGTTTCTATGGCATCTCATCAACATTATAACAAAACCTTATTCATTGTTGAATGGGGGTGTGTTGGAACAATTCTAAGTATAGACTCTCTAGGGTATAGTTGTTCTAATAGCCTGCTCAGATTTAGAACAGTCTTTCTTTGGGGGCATTTAGATTCCTTCTATGTCCGTAAACACTATTTACAATAAAGGAAGAATTATGCCTCTTGTCAGATAATACCCTAGTGTGCTCCCAGTGCAGGTGTGATTATCACCATAGCTTTAACCTCACTGCCACCACTGCCACCTGGTGGCAGGGCAAGGATTCACAGGTGGGACCTGGAATGAACTTCCCTCAGGAAGAAGTGCCTATAATTCTCTTTGGTTCTGCCCTTCTAGAAAGCTGTCAACCACATGGTGCATTGAGAACAAGAAAAGATAGTACTGAACTCACTCAGTGTACAGCTTTGTCCCCAGTCAGTGGTCAGGGCTTTACTCCATTTCTTCTGAGAATTGGGTCAAATGACCAGCTTAAGGGTGACCGTGAAAAGGCCACATAAGCAGCATCCTAGTGGAGGCTGCAGTGCTATGTACCTTGTACAGCACTATGCACATGCTAGTCATCACTTACTGTTGTCACCAGTGGCCAAAAAGGGTAAGCTGTGAGAAACTGACTGACTCAGAATGCTATCACTTGATAAGCCTTTCAAACCCACATGGAAAGTTTCAAAAGTACTAATTGAATAAAAGATTAAAATGATAATAAATGGTTTGTGCTGTTGATAAAATTCTAGTTCAACTGGAACCTCTGAAATGACACTGTAGCCCAGGCTGGTTGCACAGTGGATAGAGCGTCGTCCTGGAGCACTGGGTTGCTGGCTCAATCCTAGGGTCGTTGACTTGATTCTGAAGGTGTCGGCTTTACCCAAAGTCATTGGTTTGAGCCCTGGTCAGGGCACATACAAAATGCAATCAATGGATGCACAACTAAGTGGAACAACAAGTTGATGCTTCTCTCTCTCTCTCTCACTCACTCACACACACACACAATGACACTGTAGATGTTTCCATTTTAGGTATCCAATACTCATTGCTGCTTGGACTTTTTTTTTATAACAGGGCAACTCAAGACAGCTTACTTGTCTTGTGGGGGATGCATTGGTAGTTATGAGCCATTTGGCTAAAGTCAGTGTTACAAAATAATGAGTCTCAACAACAGCTATTGCTGATTCCTACTGTTATGTCTAAGCACAAAGCATCAATTTTTTTGTTTTCAGTATTTTTAAAATAGAAAAGTGCATAAATCTTAAATGAACCGTCACAAAACAGACACACCCACATGAAAGCACCCAGGTGAAGAAACGGAAGTTACCAGAACCACAGACTTCTCTCTCGCGCCATCACTATCCTCTCTCTCGTCCCCAAGGGTAACTCCTGTTCTGACTGCTAACACCACAGCTTAGTTTTGCCTGGGTTTTTTGTTTGTGTGTTTTTAGATTTTATTTTTTCACTTGAGAGAGAGGGAGGAAGGAGCAGGAAGCATCAACTCCCATATGTGTCTTGACCAGGGAAGCCCAGGGTTTCAAACTGGCAACCTCAACATTCCTTGTTGACGCTTTATCCACTGTGCCACCATAGGTCAGGCCTGTTTGTGTGTTTATATAAAAAGCATGCAGTGTGTAACTATTTTTCCCCGCCCCCTTTTTTTGCTCACTATTATGTTTGAGATTCAGTGGAAATGCTCAGAGAAGCTATATAGTTCATTAGTTTTTGTTGCCATATAGTATTCCATTGCAATAAGATGTCACAATTTATTTACAAATTCAGCATTGACAGATATTTGGGTTATTTTTTGCTGAAGGCTATTGCCAAAAATGCACCTATGATGATCTTGTTATGTGTTCTTTGGGGAACACGAGCATATATTTCTGTGGAGTATATACACTTAGGTAGAAGTTGCTGGGTCCTAGGGTATGCATATGATCAACTCGGGGAGATAATGGCAAACAGGTGTTCAAGGTGCTTATGTTAACTTACACTCCCACCAGCAGCGCATCAGAGTTCCAGCTGCTCCACATCCTCCCTATTCTTAGTGTTATCAGGCTTTTTCATGTTAGCCATTATATATATAGTTGTATTTCATTGTGGTATTAAAGCATTGTATTTTAATAAACAACTAATTGTGTGTCCTTTTAGAGCAGAACAGAAAGAACCATATACAGTGCGTCTGTAAAGTCATGGTGCACTTTTTTGACCAGTCTCAGGAAAGCAGTGCACCATGACTTTACGGACACACTGTACAACTTCATAACACTCATTAAAAAATTTTTGGTAATGAATCCACATCATCCTCTTTGCTTTTAGGCCTATCTCAATAATCACTCCATGTCCTAACTAACACAAAAACAGTGACTTAGACATGTGACAAGCCATCTGAAACTTTTAGCAAGCAGAAGAATCTAGTATTTCCTTGAAACAAAACAAGATAGAGAAATGAATAAATAGCAAATGATTATAAGCAGTAACAGAAAAACAACCAGCTTTTTTCTTTTTTTTTTACAGGGACAGAGAGAGGGATAGATAGGAACAGACAGACAGGAACGGAGAGAGAGGTGAGAAGCATCAATCATTAGTTTTTCATTGCGGTTGTAACACCTTAGTTGTTCATTGATTGCTTTCTCACATGTGCCTTGACCATGGGCCTTCAGCAGACCGAGTAACCCCTTGCTGGAGCCAGCGACCTTGGGTCCAAGCTGACAAGCTTTTTGCTCAAGCCAGATGGCCCACACTCAAGCTGGCAAGCTCAGGGTCTCAAACCTGGGTCTTCCACATCCCAGTCCGACGCTCTATCCACTGCACCACCGCCTGGTCAGGCCACAACCAGCTTTTAAAAAACAAAGTGTAAGCTGTAAAATAATGGAATGCTACAATTAGATTCACCTAATTCAACTAACTTGGAGCCACGAGAGGTCAAATGATGGAGGTCTAGCCTGACCAGGCGATGGCGCAGAGGATAGAGAGTCGGACTGGGATGTGGAAGACCCAGGTTCGAGACCTCGAGGTTGCCAGCTTGAGCATGAACCCATCTGGCTTGAGCAAAAGTTCTTCAGCTTGGACCCAAGGTCGCTGGCTCCAGCAAGGGATTGCTCGGTCTGCTGAAGGCCCGCGGTCAAGGTACGTATGAGAAAGCAATCAATGAACAACTAAGTGTCGCAATGGCAACGAAAAACTAACAATTGATGCTTCTCACCTCTCTACGTTCCTGTCTGTCTGTCCCTGTCTGTCCCTCTCTCTGTGCCTGTTAAAAAAAAAAAAAAATGATGGAGGCCTAGACCAGTTGCAGACAGAGCCAGAACTAGAATTCTACTCCATATGCAGCACTTAGCCTTTGATAGGATACAGAATTTTATTCAACATATTTTCTTAAACTTTCTCTTTAAACTTGATTTAATTTTACAAAGTTCAAATTAATTTTGTAAGTGCACTTAACCATGAAATATCAGTATGTCCATATGTTGTAAGTATATAACCATGCTTTCTCTAATTAGAAGACAACTTGACACTGAAATCCAATCTCAACAGAACATGTTATCTGGCTATCACTCTTCAGAAAGACAAGAGCAGTCTGTCTAAATTCTCATTACCTTCTTTTCCAGCAAGTCAAGGCTTAGAGTTTTATAAGGCAATCCACAGAAATACGCAGTTTTATTTTCCTCCGAAGATGCTGGTGCAGGGGGCAGTGGGGGGTGGCAGGTGGCTAGCTCTGTAATGCAACAGTTTCCTTACAGGAAGATGTCAGTGTCAACACTGGTCCACAATCAATAGAGCGTGGACTTTGAGTTATGTCTCTGCACCAATCCATATTCATTCATCCAGCGCTTCCAGGTGACAAATGACATACAACTGCAAATGTCTAACCTTTGGTTACTGAATATAGCTAATTTATCCCTATGAGGTTTATGGCTGGAGTATCTGCTAAAAACATGAGCAAACCAGCCATAGACTCTAACTTACTCATTTTGATCTGGAAAACATAAGTTCCCTACTATTTCATTGTGGTGTTAATTTAAAGTACTGTATCCTCTAAATCAAAAGCCCCAAAACAGTGGTCCACAGACATTTAGTTTAACCACAGCTATACTTAAAATCCATTTGTTAATGTCAACATTTGATATCTAGAAAGCTCACATAAAAATTCAGATTATCAGCATCTCTTGAAACTTCCAAAAGCTTCACCTACTCGGGGTCCACAATTCTGGTAAAGGCCAGTAGCTGAGAGGGGGTGGCTTCTTAATTGACCATTCTCCTATTCAAGCCTCTTCACTCATTTCTGCTGTCTTCCTGGCCCTCACAGGCATTTGAGTCTATTACCCCTGCCCTAACCAAACAGTCTTATGGCCAGTTTCTGCCGGAAGGCAACAATGCCAAGACATTGCCAGCAACTCAAAGAATCTCAAAACAGGCTGCATATAATTCTGGTACTCTGACTGGCTCTGCTGGATTGCCCCACCCTGTCCTAGCCTTTCCCATGCCCTTTCTATGGGCTGGATATTGGCATAACACTGGACTTCACTGGCATACAACGTGGCGGCACTCATCCAGAGAAATCTGAGCCTTCTGTTATGCCTCAGGAATCTGATTCCCATTCTCTCTTACCGAGTACATGGCAGAAAAATGCTGAGAGATGTAGTTTAGCTTTGCCTAATTTACAGAAAATTCAATTGACAAGATCTGCAAGTTTGGCTCTTTTTTTAAGCATCTCTATTTTTTCCTCTGAGTCAGTGTATTCAACACTATTTAAAATTCAGTAAATAAAGGCAGATGAAATTACAAATATGGGTCATCACATTTATGGAAAACCAACTAAACAAATGTTTTGCTCAAGAAGTCAAGCATTAGAGGATTTTAATAAAATATCAAACATGAGTTCCCTAGAGGAGATGAGCAATTCAAAAGTAGAATGTATAACAATGTTAATTGATACCTCAAATATAAATGGCATTCCATGTCTTAAATGGATTTGGAACTGTTACCTGAAATGACATAGTCATGATGTGGGAATCTCTGGGGCCCAGTAAACAGCAGTTGTGCAGGATCTGAAGCTACGGATGTAAACAACACTGATCTAGCCCTTGCGAGTTGGTTAGAGCACTGTCCCAAAGCACAGAGGTTGCCAGTTTGATTTCTGGTCAGGGCACATACAGGAACACATCCAATTTCACATATGTTCGTGTCTCTCTCTCAAATCAATGAATTGAACAAAATACTGTCCATGGGAATCCACAAGAAAGATTAGTTCAATGCCATGTACAACTTTGTACAGAATTTACTGTTGTAAAAGTTTCCCAGAGTTCTAATCACAATAAGTAGTCAGAACCTAGATTGTCTCAACCAATATACACAGCACAGCAAGGATTCTAGCACTGCATAGCACCACCTGGGACTTCGCGAAGTTGCTAATTTGTCTACCCTCCCTTCTCTTAACTGGGGAACAAAATTTTTGTTCCATCCACAAAAGCACTTGTTCTTACCTAATTCGAGTATGCTATCTCAAATCTGACATTAGTAACCTAGAGTTCTTTTGCAAGTCAAGATTTTAGGTTTTCATCTTATTGTAAAATTTTCAACATTTAGTTTAACATAATGAAGTAGATTGTCTTCTTGGGCATCATCTTTGTGAAAATATAATAATTTATGTAATGCAGTAAATACACTAAAAGATATGATTGCATCAGAATTTGTCTACAATTTCAAAATAGAACATATTAAAACACTTATTTTAATCATAAAATTTGCGCAGAACTTATTTAAATTCTATTCTGGCAAACATTGGTGTTTGTAGCTCTTGCGTTTGTGTACTTGTTGAGGACAATCTTGTTTGATACTCCAGCAGTAGTCTGCTCATCACTAACAGCTCCAAGATTTTCGGGAAACTTATCAAGGTTGACTGTTCAGGAAGTGAATCTTAACGCTCATGTTAAATTCAATGTCATGGAAAGCCAACAGCATCCTTTGAACCAGCTCATAGTTTTCTGCTTTTTTGTTGCCAAGGAAGTTCTTTGTAACTGCCACAAAAGACTGCCATGCTGCTTTCTCCTCCTTATTCATCTTCCTGGCAAATTCTTCTTCATGTATGAGGGTTCAAATTTGAGGTCCATCAAATACACCTGCTTTTATCTTCTCAAAAGACAAGGCAGGAAAAGCAGAAATAATATGTTGAAAGCATTCACTTCCTCTATTCAAAGCCTGAACAAACAGCTTCATTAAGCCAAGTTTGATGTGAAGTGGGGAAAAAATGATCCTGTCTCAATTAACTACAGGTTCATTCACAATATTTTACATCCCTACTTCCAGAGCTTCACATTTCAGCCACTCCTGTGTCGTGTTTCTCCCAAGCTCGGCTGTCCCACAAACACAGAAAGCAAGAATACTTCGTGAAACCTCTCTGTTGTCTTAGCAGGAAATTTACCAATTTAATATCCACACAAATGACCTAGTCATGCTCCTCATACTTCAAAAGTAGAGGACAATTTTTATGTCATTATGATTTTTATGTCACAAATGATTAAATATTGCGTCTTTGATGCTGAAGTGTGTAACAGCCATGTAAATAACAGAAGGTGTCAGGACTATTCTTACATTTTCGCCAACTCGAAGAAGCCATGATTCAGTCTTAAAACAAAAGAAGAGGGTGTTTTCATCAGATAATTTTTTATATTTAAAAACAAGTACAATTATGCCTGACCAGGCCGTGGCACAGTGGATAGAGCGTCGGACTGGGATGTGGATGACCCAGGTTTGAGACCCCGAGCTCGCCAGCTTGAGCGCAGGTCCATCTGGCTTGAGCAAAAAGCTCGTCAGCTTGGACCCAAGGTCACTGGCTCCAGCAAGGGGTTGCTCGGTCTGCTGAAGGCCCACGGTCAAGGCAAATGTGAGGAAGCAATCAATGAATAACTAAGGTGTTGTGACGGCAATGAAAAACTAATGATTGATGCTTCTCACCTCTCTCCGTTCCTGACTGTCTGTCCCTATCTGTCCCTCTCTCTGACTCTCTCTCTGTCCCTGTAAAAAAAAAACAAACAAAAAAAACAAGTACAATTATGTAAAAGTGATATTTGTAAAACATTAATTGCCTGTGGTTATGTTCAATCCAAGAGTCGTTGCCCTTTAACTCCAGTTTAAAAACCAATGCATGCCATTGATTGTAACTAAAAGAAATTAAAATTGCATGAAAACTAGAGCATGCACCAAAAATAGGGTTTCAGATTTGAAATGAGCGATGCAAAAATATATAGAAACAGTTCTAAGACCTCAGGCAACAGAAAATGAAAAAAAAAATTGTTCCCCATTATTATCAGTGGTTAATCTCGTTACCTTTTTCCAGAGTAAATAAATGCTCAGGTGTGTACCCACCACTTGGCACTTTGTCCCCAAGCTCTGAAGAGGTTGTTCCATAACAGTATTCATTCCATGGCTATTTTAGAAATTCCTAAGGGATTCTGTTAGAAATGCAGATTCCAGAGCTTACTTTCAAAGACTGGCTCAGTAGGTCTTGGTGGAGACCAGGAATTCATATTAACCAATGCCCCAGGGGGTTCTGATATGTATATGGTTTGCAGTCAGACTTTGAGAAACACTGTATCAGAAGGCTGATGCCGACATTTCATGACTCCCCATCTCCAGCATCAATTTTAAAAACATACTTCTGATGAAATGTAAAACATATAAAAGTCCTTCCTGAATTCAGAAAAATACAAAACTTCCCCATGATTATTAGAGGTGATATTAAGCTGAAATTTGCTAAGTAAAGGAAAGGAGGAATTTATCCTGACTTCCCTGTGAAAATGTTTATGGAGTAGCCAAATGGTCTGTGAGCGAAAGCTGTTCCTTATAGAAGTCCAGCTAATAAATACAGAAGGAACGATTTTTAAATGTAATCACTGTTTTATAGCTATCAACGGAATAAAGAGTGTAAGGAATGAACAGACATAGCAGACAGACCCTCAGTGAAGGGTGATGGCTAACTTTAAGATGAAGAATCACATTGATACCACCTGAAACCATTTAAGAAGTCGAGAAAAATGGGACAACTGGGCCATTATGTGCCCTGTGATGTAAGGCACTGGAAGGTTTTCTTAACCCAAAATTCAACTCAATCTCCTAAAACCAGCTTCTAGGAAATAAGTTAAATAAAAATAAACAAGTTAAATACACAGAAGGAAAGGAAAAAGACATTGTATGAGACAAACCATCCAATTCTACAACAAATCAGTGTTCAAACGAGGAGGATTATTACAAAATAAAAGAGACTTAAAGACATAATTAAATGCTATGTGTGGATCTTGTTTGGATTCTGATTAGAAGAAATCTACTGTAAAGGGACAACTCTGAGACAACCAGGAAAACATAAATATGGACCAGACATCAGATAATAATAAAATTGTTAGGAGTATATTGTTAGGAGTAATAAAGGCATCGTACGTGTTAAAATGTTATCAATTAGAAATGCATACTAAAGTTTTTTACAGGAGAAATGACACACTGTCTGAAATTACCTTGAGAATGAATGAGCAAAAATAAAAGTAGGTGGCCCGATGAATGAAATGGGCAAACCACTGCTAATTGCTGAAGCTGGATACTGGGTATGTCTTCCCATTATTTGAGCGTATGCTTGAAATCTTACCTAATAAAAAATTGTTAAAAAAAACATACTGTTGCCTGACCTGTGGTGGCGCAGTGGATAAAGCATCGACCTGGGAACACTAAAGTCGCCAGTTCAAAACCCTGCACTGGTCTGGTCAAGGTACATATGGGAGTTGATGCTTCCAGCTCCTCCCCACTTTCTCTCTTTCTCTCTCTCTTTCATTCTATGTCTCCTCTCTAAAATGAATAAAATAAAATAAATATTTTTTTAAAAAAAAACATACTGTTGCTGTCAGCACTCATCCAAGTCAGGCTAATGAGTTCAAAAAGTTGAGGTTATTACTTGCTCAAGAATTGGAGTCCCTTCCACAAATAATGCCCCAATGAGTGAATGCCCTTGGAAAGGCATTTGAATGTTGAACTCAGTTGTCATATCCTAAAATCCATTTTTTTTTCTCTCAAAGCCTAAAAAAGCACTGGTGGTTTTTTCTTCAACCACATTACCCTCTTCTGTGCTAGTGTAATGAGGCACACAGAGTAAATGGAACTCCATTTGCTGCTCTGACACCATTAAAAGACCCTTAACAGGATCACTCATCTATTAAGTGAAAGAAAATCTTGTCATTAAATTAAGAGAAAACAACTCTTTCTACTAGGGAGTTTTTGGTGTTGTAAAATACTCTATTTAGATAATGGAAACTATAATGAAAAAGTGTTGAAGCAAAAATGGTTGTACTTTGTTGTAGCATATTTCTAGAGTAAAAGGATTGCTCTCTTCAAATATCTACAATTTACTTTGTTCTTGCTCACCTAAAAGAAAATGGCTTCAGGTTAGGAATTAAAATTCCCTGAACCCCAAAGTACTCCAATTAATTAATTTGAATGCATTTGTAAATTTCAAGGTCAATACTGTAAAGATCTGTGCAGTGATTTAATTCTTAGAGACTAATGGCTTCATTGCCTTTAAAGCTAAATTTGGCTACTTCACTCACTCCAGGGTGACTAAGTCACATCCGCCACACAATTCTCTTGGCCGTCATTCCTTCAAATGTCTACCTCCAACTCAGAAGATATCAGCCAGAATATTAAGTTACACCCACCCTTTTCAGTAATTCTATGAGTATTTCCAACTTCATTTTTTAAGTCTTAGGCAATGAATGATCTACCAGGTGCTTTTATGGTTTTCCTATGAAATGTTAAGGTTTAAAGGACAGAATTTCTCAAAATGTTCGTGGCAGCATTGTTCACAATAGCGAAGATCTGGAAACAGCCCAAGTGTCCATCAGAGGACGAGTGGATTAAAAAGCTTTGGTACATATATACTATGGAATACTACTCAGCCATAAGAAATGATGACATCGGATCATTTACAACAAAATGGATGGACCTTGATAACATTATACGGAATGAAATAAGTAAAACAGAATAAAACTGAGAACAGCATGATATCATACATAGGTGGGTCATAAAAGCGAGACTATGAGACATGGACAAGAGTGTGGTGGTTACGGGGTGGGGGGAGGGAAGAGAGGGTGGGAGAGGGGGGAGGGGAGGGGCACAAAGAAAACCAGATAGAAGGTGACAGAGGACAATTTAACTTTGGGTGATGGGTATGCAACATAATTGAATGATAAGATAACCTGGAGATGTTTTCTTTGAACATATGTACCCTGATTTATTAATGTCACCCCATTAAAATTAATAAAAATTTTTTAAAAATGTGTTCTGAGAAAACCTGCATAAGAATTAACTGACAGAGCATGTCAGGGGGTTCTTCCACACCCTAAAATCTTGACAACCAAGATTTCAAGAATGTGGGGTTTCTCTCAAGCCTGTATGAAAAACAGGATAAACAAATTAAAAAGCATGAGGAGTAAGCAGTCAGTCAGCATGTGGAACACTCTACATGACAGTTTCTTCAGAAAGTCAAAGGCATAGCCACCACCTGATAAATGGATAAACGCAGTACAATATATCCAATCAATGAGATACTATTCAGCCATGAAAAGGAATGCTGTCCCAGCATTGCATAGTACCACTCATTTGTTGGGCACTGAAAATATTATGCTGTTTAAAAGGCCAGGCGCACGCGCATGCACACACACACACACATCTTATGTAATCCCATTTACACAAAATGTCCAGAACAGGCAAATCCATAGACAGAAAGTAGATTAGTAGTTGCCCAAGATGTGGGGAAGGGGGAGGGGAAGTGAGTGTTAAATGGGTCAGTTTCTTCTTTTTTTTTTTTTACAGGAACAGAGAGTCAGAGAGAGGAATAGATAGGGACAGACAGACAGGAACGGAGAGAGGTGAGAAGCATCAATCATTAGTTGCCATTGCGACACCATAGTTGTTCATTGATCACCCTCTCACATGTACCTTGGCCGCAGGCCTTCAGCAGACCAAGCAACCCCTTGCTGGAGCCAGTGACCTTGGATCCAAGCTGGTGAGCTTTTGCTCAAGCCAGATGGGCCCGCGCTCAAGCTGGCGAGCTCAGGGTCTCGAACCTGGGTCTTCCGCATCCCAGTCCGACGCTCTATCCACTGCGCCACCGCCTGGTCAGGCTGGGTCAGTTTCTTTTTGGAGAAAATGTTCCAGAATTAGATAATGGTGATGATTGCAATTCTTATACTGAAAACCACTGGATTGTGCACTTCAAGAGAGTCTGTTTTATAGTATCGGTACCCTACATCTCAAAATCTGTTTAAGGTTTTAGGAGAAAAAAAGGGGGCACTTACAACTAAATATGAGGAAACCTTATTTGAATCTTAATTCAAACTGTAAAACTGGTGTTTTCAGACAATGGAGGACTCTTGAATTTGGATTTGAAATTATTCTCTTAGCAATCCTAGTGGCATTGTGGTAAAATACGTTTTATTTTTGTTGTTGTTTTTAAATACTTGTCTGACAAGTCAGCTAGATGGAACAAGAATTCAAAACAAAAGTTTTTGGCTGATAGTTGACTGGAAGATAAATACTCTGGGACTTAATCTTTGTATTTGGTAACTTTCATGACAAGTTTTAAGAATAAAGGAAATTGCCTGACCTGTGGTGGCACAGTGAATAGGCTGTTGACCTGGAATGCTGAGGTCCTAAATTCATCACCCTGGGCTTGCTGGGTCAGGCACATAGAGAAGCAGAAGTAATTGCTGGAAGTTGATGCTTCCCACCCACCCCGCAAAATCAGTAAAAATCTTTAAAATTTTTAAAAATAGAGGAACTTAGGGTTTCTTCAATGTTGTTTTGATTCAAAAATATCCTGTTGTATCTGATGTGTTAGTGTAATGCTTAAGGACAAATATTAGAGGTAGGTCCTTTTATGTCAACAGAAAAAGGTCAGAGAATTGGAATATTTCCATTAACTTGGAGAAATTAATGAACAGAGTAGAAAGCACTGGGCTCAAAGTTCCCCAGTGATTTTTTTAAAGAGAAAAAGTTAAAATTCTTTACTCAAAAGCCACTTTAAGAGGATAAAATTGTTAACTAAGTATTCAATTGATACTTCCTCTAATTTCACATAAAAACAAATTTGTACTTTGATGTGTTGTGTAGGGATTAACATTTATTGTTGACTTCCCGTGGAGGGCTTTATTACCTCTTTCTTTTTAGCGACAGAGGGACAGACAGGCAGGGAGATGAGAAACATCAACTTATAGTTATGGTTCTATTCATTCATTACTTTCTCATATGTGCCTTGACAGGGAAGGGGGGGGGGGGCTCCAGCAGTGAGTGACCCCTTGCTCAAACCAGCGACCTTGGGGGTCATGTCTATGATCCCATGCTCAAGCTGATGAGCCATGCTCTGGTCAGCAACCTCCGTCTTATGTGTCCTAGTCCAACGCTCTATCCACTGCGCCACCGCCTGGTCAGACTATTACCTAAACTCTTATATTCTAATTTTACATATAAAACACTTAATGAAAAACATTTGACCAGGTATCAGCCCCAATTATCAAATCTTTCTAATGAGAAAAAACCCCATGTTTTCAGTCACTAATTTCAGTCAAGTGTGACCTATATGCTTCATAACTGATAACCCTCTTGCCACATAATTAAATCATTTTAAGTTTAGGCATGCTAAATCACCTTGGTGAGAAAACACTCCACCTGGGCAACAGAAATCTTGGACATATGAATGTTTAAATAAATTATAAGCATTCCTTTTAGGTTACTGAATTGAAGAGGCTGGTTGCAGTACTCTTTATGAAGATCAATGGAGGAAATTTCTTTCAGGATTGTTTTCTCTTGAATGATTTATTTCTACTTCAGAGTTTTGCATTGTCAGGAATCTTAGGGCAACCTTTGAGGAGTGGAGGCAGACAGAATCCAGCATTGAGCCCTGACCAGGAGCCACCCCGCAAGCCTCATAAGGGTGATGCTCTGCCCATCTGGGCCATTGCTGTTGTCAGAGCAACATTTCTGACCTAGCAAATGTATAGAACCTAATGGACTATATAGTTTGTGTAGTAGCCCCAAAGTTTATTTCCTTTTCCCTGTACTCAAATTTCCTCACTACGCTTTTAAAATCTCATTGTAATAAATTCTTGTCGACTACAAATTCTTTCTGAACTAAAATAGGGTATAAACAATAAGCAAATTGAATGGACAATAAGTTAAATAGAAAAGCAATTACAAAAAGACTATAATCACAGCATCTCAGGTCTTTCATATTTGGTTCTTCCCTGCCAGCCCTATTGAAATTATGTCCTCTGGCCTTGGCTACTTGATTCAGTAGTGTCAGCCCAACCTATAGATATTCTGGGTTCAATTCCCGGTGAGGGCACAGAGAAGCAACCATCTGCTTTTCTTCCATTCCTGCAGCCAGTGGCTTGATTGGTTAAAACATCAGCCCCTGAGGGGGGCTGCCGGGTGGATCCCAGTAGGGTACGAGGGAGCATACCTCTCTATCTCTCTTCTCCCTCCTCTACACCCTCAAAAAGAAAAAAGTCCTCCACTCCCAGTGCACACACACACTTCCCATTTCCTTCCCTCTTTTCTCCCCTAATGTATTTGTTGACTAAATTATCCATGGAAATCATAAGGCTGGACTTTACAAAATATGGAATATATAAAAAAAAATTTAGGAAAAAAGGCTACAACGTTATGAAATAAGCATTAAGAATGACTCCAAGTTGAATATTAAATGTCTTTATTTAAGAAAATGAGATATTTGTGGACATTGAGCTGAGAAACAGGAAGACCTTCTAGTACATACTTCAGTCACATAGCTTTCTGTATCTCCCCATTACCACCAGTACTTTTCTATTCTAATAACTTTAGCACCATCGTGTACTTTACCTTTATCTCCCTTCTTACATTATGCTAACATTCTTAGAAAACCGACATGCTGAGATCAGGCTCACCCTGTGCCAAGTCTTTGAGAACTTCGGTAGGTACAACATAAATACCGAGTTTATACTCTTAATAGCTCTACTGTGGTCTTCCCCGCCACTCCCGCCCAAACCAGAAATACACTGCTCACAAAAATTAGGGGCTATTTCAAAATAAATATGAAATGAAAAAAAAACAAAAACAAAAGCATAGGGTACCACTATAGGGTGCAGGACCTCATCTCAGTATCTGACAGCAGTAAGCGGTCCGTTTCTGATGACGTCGAGGTGTGTACGACCGACCACTTATGCTGATGCCAGCCCACACCATTAGAGGTGGATTAAGGTGGGTTGAGGCCCCGGGTGCAGAAGAAAATACTGGGCCCCTTAAAACAGAATGAGAGACAGGGAAAATAAAAATACATGTTAACCATATTTTTAAATAAATAAAAAGTATTATGTATTATTGTTAAAATTGCACATATGGGGAGGGGCACAAATAAAACCAGATAGAAGGTGACAGAGGACAATCTGACTTTGGGTGATGGGTACACAATATAATCAAATGTCAAAATAACCTGGAAATATTTTCTCTGAACATATGTATCCTGATTTATCAATGTCACCCCATTAAAATTAATAAAAATAAATTTTTAAAAAAAGAAATTGTACATATGAAACCAAACTTAGCGTCATTTAAAAAAGTGTAAAGTTGGGTGGGGTTTTGCGGGGCCCTTCAGCAGTCCAGCCCTAGGGCACGTGCCCAGTGCACCTGCCGTTAAATCCGCCTCTGCACACTGTGATCCCACCACTACCGCAGGAGTCCCTTTCTCTCATGAAACGTGCATTCTCCCATGTTCCTCGTTTGTGCCAGATCAGGATACCATGATTGTCAGGCTGCAGACTGAACCTGACTCAGCAGAGGACAGCTAACCACTCATCATGGGTCCAATGACGATGCTCATCAGCCCACCTTCAACAGGTTTTACGGTTAAGCAGATAATGAAATGCATGCCACTGGTCGTTGGACATGCAGTCCGACCTAGTGGAGCCAATTTTGTATGGTATGGGTGCATATCATCATCTAGTGGCAGCAAGAAACTGTCCCCGCAGCTCTGTTGCACTGCTGTGTCTGTTCCTTCTTGCCAATAAGGTCAAGTAGAGGTCATCTCTTGCTGTTGTGGCAGATGGGCATCCCAGCCCTCCTCTTGTTCATACTGTGTCAGTCTCTTTAAAGCAATTCCAGTTTGCTAATCACGCTCTGGCACGTTCCAAGTGCTGTTGCCACTGTCACCTGTGTTTGACCAGCTTCAAGATGTCCTATGGCTCTCCAGGGTTCACATTCAAGCAAATCATGTTGCAGGGGCATTGCAAGGGCTGGAAAATTACAGGATATGCACTTTCAAGATAAGATAACGTGCAGATGACTCCAGTACTTTCAGCCTTTTGTATAGTGCATTTTGACCAATGAAATAAAAGTTGGTTTTGCTGGTTTAAGTATTTTTTGTTATGCCAGGACAACTAAACCAAAAAGTTACATACAGAAGCCATGGCTACAGGACAGGGTTCTGAGGCCTGGAGAAATGAAAGCATTGGCAGCAGGGCAATAACGTCTAGGAAACTTATCATTGTCCTTACCATGCCGAAAATTTATAGCTAATACAGTGGTACCTTGAGATACGAGTTTAATTCGTTCTGTAACGGAGCTCGTAAGTCAGTCAACTCGTATATCAAACAAATCTGTCCCATTTAAAATAACTGAAGTAGATTTAATCCGTTCCAGCCTTGTGAAACATCCCCAAACTTTTTTCCTAAATTATGAAAAAAGACATGTTTTTAATTAAGAAACACACATGTATACTTTACCAATGCATAACAAAATATATGAAATAAAAGAAAAAAGTTTAGGACTGTATTCTTACCTTGGAGACAGATGAGTGTGGCTAACGGAGGAGAATGGCAGAGGAGGGAGGGAGGGAGGAAGGGATGCAGGTACTGTAGACACGTAAACTAAAACTGCACTTTCTTAACACTAAATGTAAACTAAAACTGCATTTTCTTTACTTTAAACAAACTAAAACTGCACTTTATTTAAAATGAAACCACAAAAACTTATTGTTAAAAAATGCACTTTCATAACTTTAAACTTAACCTAAGCTTAACATTACATATTTTTCATTTAATCATCACCCGTTTTTGCCCTTTTGGCTGCACTCTCGGAACTTTCACTTGCAGGACTTTTGAATAAAAATCTATCCAAAGAGGTGTGATTTTGCCTGTCTTTTAAAATGTTACGGAAATGTGACAAACAAGTGTCATTAAAAAGTGCTGAAGCACGACCAGTTGAAACTTTTTCTGGGTGTTTCTTTTCAATGAAACTTGAAAGCTTCTCCCATATTGCCAGCATGTCTTTAATTTCACATGTAGAAATCACTTCCTCCGTCTCTACCTCTTCCTCACTACTAATCTCTTGCAGAAGCTCCCTATGCTGCATCATCTGTAGCTCCTTCAACTCCTCAGTTGCGATAAACGCAGCAAAACGTGCGATGTACTCCTCAGCTGCCTTAACGTCAGCACTCGCAGCTTCACCATGCCTCACCACCGAGTGGATGCCAGATCTCCTCTTGAAATTTTCAAACCAGCCATGACTTGCCTTAAACGTATCTTCTGCTGCCTCTTTTGAGGTTGATGGTTCCTTTTTTTTTAAGTCGCAATAAATAATACGTGCCTTTTCGCATATTATAGTCTCCGTCACTGTATCTCCTGCCAGCTCTTTCTCTTTCACCCACACCAGCAGAAGCTTCTCCATTTCTTCATGGATATTTGTCCTTAATTGGGACAGAATTGTAGTTCCTTTTGCTGGATTTACACTTTTGATGGCATCCTTTTGTTTAAGGATGGTACAAATTGTAGATGTATTGCGGTTGTACAGCCTTGCCAGTTCAATCACTCGTACACCATGCTCATGTTTTTCTATTATTTCTTGCTTTACTTCTATCGACATCATTCTCTTCTTCTTCTCACCACTGTCCTTTACACTCACTTTCTTCGGCCTCATGATAACACAATAAAAGTTAGTAAAAAATGCAAATATAATGCAAAAATGAGTACAGCACACGAGATTCAACTTGATTCTGCGGTTAACACGTAAAAAAGAACGAGATGCTGGCGTTGTGCTGCCAATACTGGATCCGTGGGCCAACGCGCCAACTAGCGGCAGCTTCCCGAATCATGACTCGCATGTGGGAATTTCGCTCCTATCTCGAACAAAAATACCGACTGAGTCGCAGCTCGTATCTTAAAAAGGTACATTGGTCTGCTCGTAACTCAAGGTACCACTGTATTAGGCTTCTTGTTTAGAGTTACACATAAGCGATGGGATCTCATGCCACTACCTTGTCTATTGCTTCACCTGTAAAATGAGAGACTAGCATCAACTTCATTGAGCCGTGAAGATTAAAGGAAAAGGAAAAATGAAGCACCCACTCCACTGCTCTCACCAGCATTGTGCTGCTGCTGCTCTAACTCCTATGCTAGTGCACAGACATATGGTTGCCACAGCCATATAAGAATGTCTGACACCATCAGAGAGAAATACTGCATATTGTAAACTGCAGCATGAAAGTTGGTTAAATCAATTAAAATACCAGCAATACTGCTTTCCAGCATCAATGGCTTGTACTGGTAGATTTCAACATATATACACACACACACACACACACACACACACACAGAAAAATGGTTTTGAATGACCATTTAAACATAAAGAAGCCTATGAGGTACATTCTTCTTAATTCATCTTTGAGAAAAAAAGCCTTGTGTACACATGTTTACAAGGCATGCCGGAAGGTATCATCAAAGATAAGGTTAATTTATCATTTTGCGATTAACTGTATAAGACTATCGCAAAAGTACTCAAACTGAAAGAAATTTTACTTATTTCAACTGTGACTCCAGACAGGATCCAAAGACGAGTTTTATCCCTCTCTTCTCTGGGTTTTATGGAGACTTACTTTACCCTTCTGTGTTAGCCTCCTAAGGCACTGCGTCAACCTTAAAAGGGCTTAGGAAAGGGCGACTTGGAACTTCTTACAAGTTTTTTCATCAACCCATTAATCTCAGCTGCTTATTTAACGTTCAAGTCCAAAATAACCCCATTAGAAGCAGCTATTCCTCCCGGGAAGGTAAACTTCCTTTACGTTAAAGGACTCAGATTCCGGCCTGTGCACCATACCCGCGCCCAGGAGCCCCGGGGTCGCCATTTGCCACGTGCTCTGGGCCCAAGTCATTTTATATCAAGGATGGGGGCATACATACCTGCGCTGGGAACTCAGACCGCTGCACCCCCACAGACGATGGAGACAAACTCCCCAAGTCCAAGGTCGCTCTGGGACAGGCTCTCGCCCTCGCAGGGGAAGTGGGACCGGAACCGCAACCCGCGACAGATCACCCGGCTGCGCCCTGGGGAAGCAGAGCACAGGCTGGCGACCGCGCCGCACCTGCCCGCGGGAACGCCAGGCGGTTCCGCGCCGTGTCTGTGCCTCGCGCGACCCCGGAACGGGCACGGCCGCCCGCCCCCTGGGTCGTCGAGCGCTGCTCTACCCCTCCGTTCTGGCCGCCGGGAGCAGCGGAGCTCCGGGCGGGCAAAGCTCGAGGGGACGCAGGCGAACCCAGCCCCACCCCGGCCCACGGACCCGCTGGCCCGCCGGGCGACCTCCCTACCCCAAGACACCGGACACACCAGTCACTCACCCACCAAGTCCACGAGACTAAAGAGGCCGGTGACTCGCGCACGTCGCAGAGACCGGTTCCGCGGCTCGGGGCGGGGCAGAGCGGTGCAGCAGCCAATCCCTGGAAAGGCGGGGGCGGTGCGAGCCCCGCCATTGGTGTTCGCCGTCCTCTGCCACCGGTTCCTTCTGGCTTTTTTCAAGGCGGGAGGACGAGCTGAGCCTGCGCAAAGGAGCCTTGTGGGAACCTCTGAGTCTTGGAACCTCCGCAGGCCTTAGCCCTCCTGGATCTGGATTTCTAAGGCCAACGCGCCTTCCTTGGGACTCTCCTGCGGAGGCCCTAGCGGTTATCTGCAGGGCTGGACCACGACCTGGACATTTCTTCCCTACAACTATACTACTCTATTCTGTGATTAGGGTCTGACCTGCGGAAACATAAATTTAAAGACAGGTGGGCCCATATCTCTTTCAACAAGCACACCTCAAGGCCCCTCCGGGAAGGACCAACCTCCCTTCCTCATGCTCTCTGTTAATACTCGTTTACAGTGTCGATAAGTAGACTGTAATCAACCAGGGGTGGGCCACTATAAGGCTTTTTTTCCCTAGGTGACAGTTGCAAGCGTGGCAACGAGCAAGTGGAATAAAATTGGAGTATATGCCAAAAGGAAAAGTTCTATTAGCTTCAAGAGTTTACCATCAGCTAATAAATTTTATTCTCAAAATACCTTTTATCATCCCTACATTATTGGTGGGGAAAATGAGACATGTTGAATAACTTTCCAAGATCAAAGAGCAAAAAGCAAGTGGTGGGTCTGGGATTTGAACCCAAAGAGTGAAAGGTTAGCCCCTCAAAACACAGTATTTACTACACTACCTTTCACCAGGCATGTGGGAGGGAAGTGGGGTGGTGAAGCAGAAAAGAAACAAACAAACAGCATTTTGTTGGTTGATCAAGATAGGCTATTCCGGTGGGGTTGGGGTGTCTACAAATACAAAGTACATTTGGTAGAGCCTGGACAGAGAACTGGAAAGCACTTGACTGGTTTAAGAACCCAGAACTGGAAATGGAACTTAGAGAGGTAGCAGCAGAGTGGTCTAAGAGAGTAGCTGGGGGCTAGACCATGAAGGAGACCCTGATAGTTTGTGTTTTCCGCTAAGGACAATGGGAAGCAGTGGGAATGTTCTTTAACAGTAAATTATAGAACTTGATGTAGGGTGTGGTTGAGGATGTGATTAAAATTATTTTGGTGGAGAAGAAATGAAGTAAAGTTTATCAATAAATCCTAGCACCCAGCCACTATTTTTGCAGATATTCATAAGATCACGATAACATGGGTTAAGGTGCAAGAGGAAACACCAATTTGCTGTCCCTTCACTTTCCTTATCTCAATGTCTTCCAAACATGTAGCAGAGAGCAGGGCCTGGGCCACCAAGCTGAGATTTGACAATGTGATCCTGGCTGTAGGATGAGCTTGGTAAGAGCAGGTAGGACTATAGGTGACCCGATAGGTAGGAGATGCGTCTAGTTACCAGACAGAATTGGGCAGAAGGTCTCAGCCAAATCAGGGCAATATGTAGGGGAGGACAATATGCCTGGTTCTGAACCCTAGAAATCTCCCCTACATGAAGTGAGATTGATTTCAGAAACTCAGAAATGATAGGTCAATCTGCAGAAAAGTTCCTCAATGTCCACAAATTCAAAACATAACAATGGCCAATTGCCTGAACTCCCTGAGCAGCCACCAAGCCCCCTGGACAAAAAAAGCTGCTGGGAACAGACTAATACTACTTTTCTCTACCCCTTTAGGATGGAACATACAACCCGTGGTCTGGGTTTTTTTTACTGTCTTTCATAGAAACTCATTAGTCCCAGTATCTCCCTTAGATTTTCTTTTAATCCACTGTTTTCCCAGTGTAGCAAATTCCTAATAAAAAGCCTGCAGTCTTTCCTTGTCTCTCTTTATTCCATCTGTGTGGAACCCAGCTCGTTCATGGTTGATAAATGCCAGAATGGAGCTAGATATCCATGTACAAAGAAATAAGGAAGTAGTACATTCCAGAAGTAAAATGGAGTTAACCAAGAACCAGAAAACTAATGTATTTGTTTGTAAAATCATGCTCCCTCAGGAGGCTGGGGCAAGGGGGTGGGTGTGTTCAGTTCCCCAAATCTAACTTTTGGTGGCTACCAGCATTCCTCAGCTTGAAGTTGCATTACTCCAGTCTTCACAGCCAACACTGTACATAGAATCTTTCTGCCTCCCTCTTATAAAGTAACTTGTGATTTAATTTATGGCCAAAGAGATTATTTAAAATGATTTCCCCATCTCAAGATCCTTAACCTGCCTGACCAGGCGGTGGCGCAGTGGATAGAGCATCGGACTGGGACGCAGAGGACCCAGGTTGGAGACCCTGAGTTCGCCAGCTTGAGCACGGGCCCATCTGGCTTGAGCAAAAGCTCGTCAGCTTGGACCCAAGGTCGCTGGCTCCAGCAAGGGGTTGCTCGGTCTGCTGAAGACCCGTGGTCAAGGCACATGTGAGAAAGCAATCAATGAACAACTAAGGTGTTGCGATGGCAATGAAAACTAATGACTGATGCTTCTCACCTCTCTTCGTTCCTGTCTGTCTGTCCCTATCTATCCTTCTCTCTGACTCTCTGTCTCTGTAAAAAAAAAAAAAAAAAAAAAAAGATCCTTAACCTAACTCCATCTGCAAAGACCATTTTTCAAATAAGGTAGCATTTGCAAGTTTAAGTTAGGACTTGATATCTTTGGGAGGTATTATTCAGCCTACTACACCATTTCTAGATTTTGACAGATTTTTTTTTCTGTAAAACAAGGTGGCTGCACGTAATCTCTAGAACAATACTGCCAATAAAAAACTTGCTGCAGCAGTGGAGTCTATCATTTGCTGTCCAGAGCAGTAACCATTAGCCACACATGACTATTGAGAACCTGAAATGTAGCTAATGCTGTTGAGGATCATAATTTTTGTTTAATTTTGATTTAGATAGCCACATGAGACTAACGGTTGTCATACTGAATAGTGCAGTTCTAGTATCTCTATAATTCTAAATTCTACGCTCTGTGAAGCACCTTTAAAAAAATAAGTTACTTGTTCCCCCAATATTTCACCCCCACCCATAAAATTACTCACAACTTTATTCTTTAAGATTTTATTTATTAAGTTTTAGAGAAGGGGAAGGAAGAGAGAGAGAAGGGGGGAGGCGCAGCAAGCATCAACTCCCATATGTGCCTTCACCAGGCAAGCCCAGGGTTTTGAACTGGCGACCTCAGTGCTCCAGGTCGGCGCTTTATCCACTGCGCCACCACAGGTCAGGCTACTCGCAACTTTTATATGCTATTGCTTAGTCTAGTGGACTTTAGACAATATCCTTTATACTAAAAAAATTATTTGGAAAACTGAAGTAGAAACCAGGCTGAGCTGATGAAGTCGGACAGTGAGAGAAGCAGGATGGTCTGTGGCAGATCCAGGGTCTCCACATGAACCACCACTACCACTCAGCAGAGTGGAAGCATTCGTGAAACCAGTGGTTATTCTTGGAAATTTGCTAGAGCCTGAAGTCAGACTTTAACACAACATAGCTTACATCTTTTATCTTGGCAGTAGCTAGAAAACATTGCCATTTTCTTGGTCCATTTTTGCCTTCACTGGACCACTGTTCATGTGGCATTTTATGCCTTCCTTGGTCAGCCAGATCTTGCTGTTTGTGTCCTGTTAAGCTTTAGGACTGTTTGCTTTCAATTTTGCCTTCCCTTAATCTACTTAGCATTTGAAATCACCTTGTAAAAGCCTCTGTCCTGCCAATGCCCTCTTCTCCCACATTGCTGACTAGTTATAGCACTCAGGAAGCCACATAGTCCTTGATTTTGGAGGCCTCTATTGGATCAATTGCAACTATAACCAGTCATTTTTGTCCACTGTGTTCACTATACCTAGAATAGTACTTGGCCTATAGTAGGTGCTCTCTTATTTATAGAACATTAAAGCTACCAGCATTTTTGCTTGACCATGGGGTGGCACAGTGAATAGAGCATTAGCCTGGGATGCTGAGAACCCAGGTTCAAAACCCTAATGTTGCCAGCATGAGCACAGACAGGCTCATCTGGCTTGAGTGAGGGGTCGCCGGCTTGAGCGTGGAATCAGAGACATGACCCCATGGTCGCTGGCTTGAAGCCCAAGGTCACTGACTCGGCTGGTACCCCCAGTCAAGGCATGTATGAGAAAGAAATTAATGAACTAAGGTGTCACAACTATGAGTTGATGTTTCTCATCTCTCTCCCTTCCTATTTGTCTGCCCCTCTCTCTCCCTAAAAAAAAAGAAAAAAAAAAAAAAAAAAAAAGAAAAACTAAGCCACCAGTATTTTAGTATTATATAAATACTAAATATCAGTATCGTCATTTTGTTCTAATATCACAAGGACCATATGGCATTATAAAAATGATACAGCCCTGGCCAGATAGCTCAGTTGGTTAGAACATCGTCCAGATACGCAGATGTTGCCGGTTCAATCCCGAGTCAGGGTGCATACAGAAACAGATCTATGTTTCTGGTCTCTCTCTCTAAAATCAATAAAACAAAATAAAGATGGTCCTATAGTACAACCAAAGAATATGACATTTACTGAGTGCTTACTACTCACCAGGTAATTAGATGTACTATATTATGATTACTAATTTACAAATAAACTGAAGCAAAGAAGTAATTGGTCTACAGGTAGTTGCGCAGTCGATAGAGTGTCAATCTGGGACCCAGGTTTGAAACCCCAAGGTCACTGGCTTGAGTACAGGGTTGCTGGTTTGAGCCCAAGATCATCAACATGATCCTGGGCTCGTTGGCTTAAGCCCAAAGGTCGCTGGCTTAAGCAAAGGGTCATTGATTTGGCTTGAGCCCTTTAGTCAAGGCATATATGAGAAGCAATCAATCACTAAGGTGCTGCAACTATGAGCTGATGCTTCTCACCTCTCTCTCCATCCTTTCTCTCTCTCACTTCCTGTGTCCCTCTGCCTCTCCCTCTCTTTCTCTCTCAAAAAAAAAATAATATCAGAGCTATGGCAATAAACTTAAAATTTGTTTAGATTTAAAACATGAGAGACATGAACATATGGCTAAAATATAAAGGATTAGCAAATCAAAATAAAACAGATGATCAAAACTAATATAAAAAGTCAATTTATGGTTTATTGGAATGTCAATTATTTATGTATATTTTTCATAAATTTCATTGCACAGTACAAAACACCATCCAAAGTTCAAGTTGTAGCCTGACCTGTGGTGGTGCAGTGGATAAAGCGTTGACCTGGGAACACTGAGGTCGCCAGTTCAAAACCCTGCACTGGTCTGGTCAAGGCACATATGGGAGTTGAGCTTCCAGCTCCTCCCCCCTTTCTCTCTTTCTCTCTCTCTCTCTCTCACTCTATGTCTCCTCTCTAAAATGAATAAAATAAAAAGAAAAAAAACTTTAAAAATTGCAAAGTTCAAGTTGTAAAAATTCAATAACAAAAACAATATGAAAAAATTATTCTAATTGCCATAATTGTTGCCTTGTGGGCCCTGCAGCTTCAGGCAGCAGTGTCCCAGAGGAAATACAGACCATTAAAAGGAGACAGTTTTTCCATAATTGGCCTCAATTAGTTGTGGCTCATGTTTCATGAAATCTAAACTTGCATTTCTGGGAGGCTTTAAAAAGAGAAGATATAGTATAACTAATAAAACTAGTCATCTCATAGTCATTTAAGTTACCACAGGGCTCTAACTTAAGTCCAAGATATTGTAATTTTGGTGTATCTAGATTTCAACAATACCAACACTTAGTGATGGCAGCATCATACCGAGACTGGGAAGGAAACTGGGGCAAAGAATCCAAGTTTCTGAATGAGAAGTTCAAGCTCATTGAATGCAAAATTTATTTTACGGGAAGAAACAATGAATGATTCAACTAGCTCCTTATCTAAAACACTACTGTTAATGGACAAAGATATCTGAAATTCCTGACCTTGCATTATTTTCTAGGTTCATCGATATTTCTTTTATGTGAAACCATTTTCACCTATTATTTCTGTATAAGAATGTCATATCTATGTTAACTCTGACATGAATTACCAATGCTTTATTAGTGTTTGAACAAAACCAGCAACTGACTTGACCATAATGTTCTTGAAGCTATTTATGGTCTCAGGGATATTCAAGATACTGCCTTCCCTTTGATGAATGCTTATTAGAACAGAAGCTTCAGATAGAAATAACCACCACACTCAGTAGTACATGAAAAATGTAGAAATCATTCTCAACCTATGGAATCTCCTTCTCCTGATGAAAGAAAAATCAAAACTGAGCCCTGTTGATCTCCCTGTATACCAAATTCCAAACCTGAACAGTTTATACATAAAAATGTTTTAAGCTGGGATTTAGATTACATAAAGAGTAGACGGTTTTGTGAGCTTTTGACCAAAATCAAAAGGTCCTCATTTTTTATTCAAATGTGTTCACCTTGAGGAAATAAAGTAAGCCCTGGCTGGGTAGCTCAGTTGGTTAAAGTGTCATCCCCACATGCCAAGCTTGTAGGTTCAATCCCCGGTCAAGGCACATACAAGGTTCAACCCCTGAATGCATAAATAAATGGAAAATAAATCAATGATTCTTTCTCTAAAATCAATCACTCATTTCTTTAAAAAATTTTTAAAGACTTTATTTATTCCATTTTTTTTTCATAGAGGAGAGAAAGAGAGAAAGAGGGAAAGGGGGGGATAGAGAGAGAGAAAGGGGGAGAAGTAGGAAGCATCAACTCCCATATGTGCCTTGACGAGGCAAGCCCAGGGTTTTGAACCGGAAACCTCAGTGTTCCAGGTCAATGCTTGATGCTTTATCCCACTGCGCCACCACAGGTCAGGCTCAATCATTTTTTTTTTTTCAAAAAAAGGACAAGGTAGACATGCCCCCATGTTAGTTCCTTATTTTGAGCTAACAGTTTGCTACCTTCATCCTAATAAACTTCTAGCTCCATGTTCTCTACTTTGTCCCACTCAGCTCTACAGTTGATCTCTGCTTACATCATGTTCACACAAAGCCAATGAAAAATGTTTGAAGAAGTTCAGCTCACTTTAGATTTAGCCTGAAGTTTCTCCAAGACCAATAACACAAAACTGTAGGAGTGTATCCTGACTATATACCCAAGTGGCAGATTCCTGTGCAGCTCTATTTTTGTTTGGTCTCTATAGACTCATCAACTGTATCAGCGGAAGATGCAATACTTGCTAGAATTTTCCTCACGTGCAAATTTTATTTCAACATGAGTCTGACTGTTTCTTTATCTAAATTTAAGTTTTTAGCATTTTTCTTACAGTTAACTGGCTATTTGAGCAAACCAAAATTCTGACCTTCTCAACATTTTCCTGTGTCCTGTGGGTGACTGGATGGCCGCCACTTCAAGCATCACCATGGGTATCATCTCATCTCTACCTTTTTTAAACCTTTTGTGCCAGTCAAAACCTCTTGCTCTTGATGTTACTTCTTCACTGTAAGCTACTTTTAACATTTCAAGTGTCTCGCTTGCAGATTTATTTAACATTACACAGTTTAATCTGAATTCTTTGCTCTAAAAATGGCCACTTGTTTTTATTATGAAAAAACAGAATAATTCTATCCACATCTACTCACAAAGTTGGCTGGCAACCTTGAAAGCATGGTGTGGCCAGCTGAAACAAGTGTATGCCCAGCCACAATCACTCCTCTGATTTCATAAGCTGCGCATACAAATTAGTCAAAATTACAAGAGAAAAGTGCAGATGATCTCTAGGAGTTAATGAAGCTCTCAGTATCATACCATCTCAGCTTGACTGTCTTCTATTTTCCTATTTATAAAAGGGGAGAAAATAAATCAGCATTTTCTCACTTGTCAATGGATAGAAAATTGATATTTGAAGTAATTAACTATGTGCAGAGAGCACTGACGCCCTCCCTACGCCCCCCAAAAAACCGTAGGATTAAAAAAATACAAGCCCTGACCAGGTGGCTAAATGAGCATAGTACCAGCACATCAAGGTTGTAGGTTCTATCCCAGTCAGGGCACATTCTGAGAACCAATCAATGAGTATTCACTAAAGGAACAACTAAGTGGAATAGCAAATTGATGTTTCTCTTTCTCTCTTCCCCTTTCTCTCAAATCAATGAGAAAAAAATTTAAATATATACAAACTAATAACATTATGTAAGCTGCCCCCTGTCTTGGCTGTATATTTAAAATGAGCAAAGGTTCAAATTATGGTTTTTCTAATGATGTTGACTGATAGGGAGGCTCAAATGCAAAATACCAAAATAGTTTATTTCTAAACCATAACAAGAAAGTAGATGCCAATAAAGTCTCTAGCTTGTTGAATACAATATGTGTAGTTGGATCCCTAGGAATTCTAATACGTAAGTATTGTTACCCATATTCATCCAGCAAACATCACCTAGAGTATCCAATGTTTAACACAAACACACACACATTTAAAAATAGTATTTTGTGAACTCTGAACACAAATTTCTTCTTCCTTCCTTCCCTCCTTCTCTCCCTCCCTCCCTCCCTCCCTCCCTCCCTCCCTCTTTCTTTCCTTCCTCCCTCCCTCCCTTCCTTTCTTCTTTTTTTAGTGAGAGAGAGCAGGAGAGGGACATACAGGGACAGACAGACAGGAAGGGAGATGAGAAGCATCAACTCATAGTTAGGGCACCTTAGTTGTTCATTGATTGCTTTCTCATATGTGCCTTGATAGGGGTGGGGATGGGTGGGTGGGGGTGGCTCCAGCCAACCAGCAATGCCTTGCTCAAGCCAGTGACCTTTGGGCTCAAGCCAGTGACCTTTGGGCTCAAGCCAGCGACCAGGAGGTCATGTCTACCATCCCACATTCAAGTTGGCGACCCTGCACTTAAGCTGGTGAGCCCCGCGCTCAAGCCGTGACCTCAGGGTTTTGAACCTGGGTCAACAGCATCCCAGGCTGATGCTCTATCTTCTGTACCACCGCCTAGTCAGGCTGACCACAATTTTCTATCATTTAGTTCTCAAAGTTTGAAAAGGTTTTCACAAACTAGGATTGTACAAAGCAGATACTGGAATTAAAATTAAAACAAGGTTTTTTAATGATTGGTTGTGACTTTAAATTGTATCTGTTGGTAAGAACTGTTTTGGCTTTTTATTGTGGTGAAATATACATAACATAAAACTTATTCTTTTAATCTTTTTAAGTGTACAATTCAGTGGCATTAATTGCATTCACAATGTTGTGCAACCACATTTCCAGAACTTTACATCGGCCCAAACAGAAAATTTGTACCCATTTAATAGTAGCTCCTCCTATTTCTCTCCCTAGCCTCTGTTAACCTCTACTGTACTTCCTGTCTCTATGATTTTGATTATACTAAGTACCACATATAAGTGGAATTGTATAGTAAATGTCCTAGTTGTCTGGCTTATTTCACTTACCACAATGTTTTCAAGGTTCAGCTTGAACCTTCTCACAGATATAGTTCATTCCTTTTTAAAGCTGAATAATATTCCATTGTATGTATACATATTTTGTTTATTTATAGATGGACATTTGGGCTGTTCCCACCTTTTGGCTATGGAAGAATAAGGTTGCTATGGACACCAGTGTACAAGGAACTGAATCCCTGCTTTCAACTCTTTTGTGTGCATACCACCAAGAGGTGGAATTGCTGGATCATATAGTAACTCTATATTTAACTTTTTAAGGAGCCAACAAACTATTTGTCACAGTGGCTACACCATTTCATGTTCCTACCAGCAACGAACAAGGGTTTCAATTTCTCCATATCCTTGCCAACATTTGTTATTCTCCATGCAAGGTATTCAGTTACCTACAGAGTTAAATATTCTCTTCCCAATCTCTTTTTGCTAACAGACTTGTAGCCTTAAATATAAAGTACTTTTGTGTTGTCTGACAAGTGCAAGAATTCAATACATCCTGACATGATCCTTTACAGAAAAAATCTAGGTTACCTTTTGCGTAGGTGAATAGGATTGCTTTTTTAAGTGTCTGCATTAGCAACAAACTATGACCCGTAGCCCCACCGGAACTACGTGTAAATTAGCAGGAAAAGCTCCAGCTAGAAATGGTCCGGGACGACCGGAGCCGATCATTTAAGTAAGATAGGTAAGTCCTCTCTGCATCCTATCATACCGTACTGCATGCATTAAAAAGTGTGTTAACAAAAGAGCCAGAAGTTCACCCAGTATTTTTAATTCAAATGTCCCGTTCGAGGTTGCACACTCTTCGACACAGATGACGTGTTAGTACCTGACAGGACCTATCAGATCGCGCTTTATGACCATAGGTTCCTTCTGTCAAGCGGCAGCAGAGCTGCACTGACATGTCAATCTGCACCTGCAGAGAAGGCAGGTGAGCACTAGGGAAACGCGAGCTCTGGCGGCTCAAAGAACCCAACTCCAGGGCCGAGCCTCGCCCTGGTCTCGAGCACGGCGGGTCCGGGGTCCTAAGAAAGGTAGATCCTTGCCTGCAGCTTGTCTAACTCCGTGGCTGCGCCCACTGCCCCTTCTCATCCCTCGGCTAAGAATTGAGAGTCGGTGGAGGTCTCCTGGTGTCCGAGGCAACCGAAGGGGGTAAACAACTTTTAGCAACGGGCCCACGGGACCAAGGGCCGGAGAAGATATGTAACCTCGCGAGAGTTCTGGCACCCCGAGAATCCTGGAAGACGGAGTCTGCCAATCACCGAGTGTGGGCCGCCCTGGTCGCACAGGGTATATTTTCCCGCCCCACCTCTCGGCTGAGAAGGTGGAGAGCAGCAAAGGTAGACGCCCTCTCTCGCTCTCAGTTCCTGGCACTCCTGCTTGACCCCTCCTGGAGGGAGAGAGTCCTAACCCTTTATCCGTGTCATTTTAGGGCCGTTTCAAGTCCTGCTTCTGACAGGTTCGGTCTCATTTCTAATCTCCACCTTCCACTCTGTGTCCTACACTGACCCCGTCCAAGACAGGGAGGTTTGTATGGATTTTGCCAAATTAAGATATTTCTCTTAAAGTTTTCTAAGCTCAACATTTTATATCTTGCTCAGCATAATATGCAATGAGAACTGCTTTCTTTCTTTTTTCTTTGTTACAGAGACAGAAAGAGTCAGAGAGAGAGATAGATAGACAGGAACGGAGAGAGATGAGAAGCATCAATCATCAGTTTTTCATTTTGACACCTTAGTTGTTCATTGACTGCTTTCTCATATGTGACTTGACCATGCACGGGCCTTCAGCAGACTGAGTAACCCCTTGCTCGAGGCAGCGATCTTGGACTCAAGCTGATGAGCTTTTGCTCAAACCAGATGAGCCCGCGCTCAAGCTGGCGACCTCGGGGTCTTGAACCTGGGCCCTTCCGCATCCCAGGCTGCTTTCTTCTTTTTTGAACATCACTAACCCCCCTTGCCTTAGCTCATTTTACCATCAGAATAATCATTAATGAAGTAGGCACCATTAATATTTTTCAAAAGAAGATATCAGAGGCAGAGGGAAATTTAGTGACCTGCCCCAAGTTCTGTCATTCCTATTGCTCTAAGTCTACCTTATTTCAGGCCTTTACATTTGCTTGCCTGGATTACTTCTGTGAATGGCCCCTTAACTCCTCTCCTTGCCATTTACAAAGTCAAGAACTAATCTTCCTAATGCAAAGCTGATTATATCTCTCAGATCCTTCTCAACTCTCTGAAATGTCAAATCCTTCTGTGGCTTCATTACCTGTAGGTTCTGGCAGTAAGTGCTATTTATTAAAAGTCACACCTATGGATAAGTACACAAACCATAAATGAACAGCCTGCTGAAATTTCACAAACTGATCACACCAGCAACAAACTCAATAGATAGAACGGGGCCATCCATGAGTCCAGGGCACAGAATCACCCCCCACTCCCCATGCAGCCGTGAGAAGCAATGGGGGACAGGGGGCGCAGGCGAAGCCATTAGAAGCAGCATCCTAGAAGACCAGTTTTTGTAATAATGGAAGCTTCTTTATGACTGGTGAAATGCAGACCTCAGTTTCCTGGACCCATTCTGACTTAGGAGCCCTCACGTAAATGGATCCAGTCATGCTTCCCAGTAAGAAACCAGAAAGCTCAGGAATTAGTGTCTCCAGCGGGTTAAGTCAGTGTTACCAGGGCAGCGGTTTCTCCAGGCCCTTCAGGAAAACGATGACCTTGACTTTTCTTGGCCTGATATCAGATTAGAAGAGGAGGCCGTGGAAGATGAAAAGCTCACCAACCTAAACCGGCTGCATGAGAGCAAGAACTTGCTGAAGATCTTAGGAGAATCAGTTCTCTGTGGCGTCTGGGACCTGAACGATGACACGCCCCCATTCCCTGCCCGCTCTGACATGTCCTATGAGACCAGGCAGAACCCCATCTTCAAATCCCCGTACTGCGTTAGCTGCCTCATGTTTATAGCCATTGAACACTACTCTCCAACCAAGCTCCTCCCAGTAAGGCATATCTACAACTGGTCTTGGAACATTTCCTGTACTTTGCAAACGCACCTACTGGGTGGAAGAACTCAGTGAGAGATAATTTGTCCTTGAATAAGTGTTTTAGGAAAGTGGGCAGAGAGAGGAATCAGAGTATTGGGAAAGTGTAATCGTGGTGCATAGACTCAGAGTATAGACAAAATTTATTCAAGCTTTGAAAAAGACACCTTACCAACACACCCACACGTGTTCAACACCCCTCCCGCCTCTCCCCAGGCACATCCAAAGCCCATCAAAGACACTCATTTGGCTGGGCAGTATCTTCTTCAGGAGAAATGGAGTCCTCCAAGTTCCTCCAAGAGTCATACAAAACGGAACGCAGGTTCTGAGCCTGCGCTGTTTCCCGGAGTCCAGCCAAGGCCAATCACTCCCGTGGTTATGACCACCTCACCAGCTGGAGGAAGCAGACTGAGTGCGAGCTGTAGTGCGACTCCCCGTGATCAACCGAGATCACAACTACAACATTGAGTGCCTAGTCTTCCAACGCCAGGAACACCTAGCCCGCCAGCGACTAGGTCTCCTCCTCTCGGCCAACGACCACTACGAGTTGGCCACCAAGGGGAGGCAGGAGAGCCACAGCAAAACGGAGGACAACAGGAAACACAAACTGAAAGAGGCCAAGGATGCTCTGGAGGACAGCGGCAAGGAAGGTCCCCAGCGACAAGCTGCCCTTCAAAGACACACGAAATCCTCCGCCCCAAACACACACACCTTCCCAGAGCGAGGAAGGGGAGAGGAAAGAGGTGATGAGGTCGCTCCTGCATTTGGCAGGGATGCGGTCCTGTTTGAATAACACCATCAATCGGACTGCCAAGGGGCAGAGAAAAAAAAGAAAAAAAATCACAAAATATTCAAGATAAGTCACTGATTTGTTTTGTACTTAAAGCCATTTGGCATAAGTACATTCAGTGTGTCAGATTTCTAATGAATTGTGGCAATATCAGCATTTTCCCCATCTTTGTTTTGGTTTATTTTCTTTTAAAAACTTGCCCTCCTCCTTTGTTTTAGATCCAGAAAAATTTATTTTTAAAGGAAATTGAAGCCATAGAATTTAACTGGCATTCAGCTTTTTACAAAAGCTTTTCATTATCTGAAGACAAAACCGAAAAACCCCAAATTACCATTGCTTCCTCCAGCTTGGCAGAAACACGTGGCTGAATCCGCAGGAATGTCAAGATTAATACCACAGAATACCCATATTTAGCACCTAGAAAGCACGTGTGCAAAGTCATCACTAATCAGGCCCAACTGTTAGTTTCTTTCTTTTGTGTTCTTTCATTTTCCCCCCAACCATTACATTTAAAAGGCCAGGCTGTCCAGCCAGTTGGGTTCACTGAGTGAATGTGCAGAGGCAATTGGGGAGAAAGAAGAACCCCTCACTCTCCAGGAGCAGACCTAAGCTTGTGGCACCAGGCAGCATATTGTGCCAGGAAAAGCCTTGCATTGCCACTCAGCATGTGGGGGCAGGGGCCCCCAGTCTTTCATGCTTCTTAATTGTGAAGCCTCCTAACATCTTATGAGGTGGACATTGCGCCAGTCATGTACACAGGGTGTCAATGACTAAGGAAAAGAAACAAGCCAATTTTTAGTGATGTTCCTAATCATTGACTTCTGCTCTATATTAAATTAAGAGAATGTTCCACAAGCTGTAAGCCTGAAATTTGGTGGTCCTTAAGCACACACACGAGAGAGAGAAAAGAGAGAAAGAACAATTAAGAATGGAGAGACAAAACTTTCAGAAACAGCCCCTGGCCGGTTGGCTCAGTGGTAGTGTTGGCACAGTATGTGGACGTCCCAGGTTGGATTCCTAGTCAGGGCACACAGGAAAAGCACCCATCTGCTTTTCCACCAGCCACCCCATCACACTCTCTCTCACCTGCAGCCATGCCTTGATTGGAGATAGTTTGCTCCAGGCCACTGAGGATGGCTCCATGGCCTCTGCCTCAGGTGCTAGGAAGAGCTTGGTTGCTGAGCAATGGAGCAATGTCCCAGATGGGCAGAGAATCGCCCCCTAGTGGGCTTGCCAGGTGGATCTCAATCGGGTGCACGTGGGAGTCTGTCTCTACCTCCCCTGCTCTCACTGAATTAAAAAATATATATAAATGCTGTTTTCTTTACTACCCAAGTGAAAACCAAGTCCAAGATATTACAATAGTTGTTAAGGAAGAAAATAATGGTACATATCTTTTTCAGTCTCAGTACTATTTGATCTAAGTGAAAACAAGCAAAAAGCTATGGAACCTGCTATTTGTATTGTGGTATACTTTTATAAGATGAAAGGCACATTGATGGACAAAAAAAAAAAAAAAGTAAAACATGGCAAAAAAATAAAAACCTTCTTATACTGTCCTCAAAATGGTGTTTGCAAGTAATGTCAATCTGGATGAATAACAGCTATCTACCTAATCTTTGCAAAAATCAGTGATTTCCACATTCAGCCAGTGTAACCAGCAGAAATTTCTGATCCACAATACAGATTCCTTCTAAAAGTGGGGGGAGAGGGGTCACAAAAACACAAAGCTTTTTTTTTTTTTAACTTTATTTTATTCATTTTAGAGAGGAGACACAGAGTGAGAGAGAGTGAGAGAAAGGGGGGAGGAGCTGGAAGCATCAACTCCCGTATGTGCCTTGACCAGACCAGTGCAGGGTTTTGAACTGGTGACCTCAGTGTTCCCAGGTCGACGCTTTATTCACTGCGCCACCACAGGTCAGGCACAAAGCTTTTAAATTCAGATATAAAATTCTTGTAAGACAATGTATTTGTGTGAAGCATGAATTATTTTCATATATAGAAAATAGAAAACTAAAAGAGAGAACATAGCAAGCATTCTGGAAGTGTTTCCTTCCCGTCACTTCCTAATCCCTTCCACATTAGGGTTTCCACCATCCTGCCTTAGAACAGTACATAGTAAAGAGAGTAGCATTCTTGCTTGTACATTATATAAATGGAACAATTACAGTGCATACTCTTTTGTGTCTGGTTTAACTATTATGTTCATTAGGGTCATTCATATTTTGACCAGTTAGTTTGTTCATGAGAATGCTGTATTGCATTCCAATGTGTGAATGTACCACTTCATCCAGTCAATTGATGATAGGCATTGGAGTGTACATTTTGGAGCTATTAAAAATATTGCTTCTATGTACATTGTCTTTTGATAAACACGAAAAACGATGGATGCATTTCTGTTGGCTATATATCTAGAAATGAAATTATTGGATCATAGGTTGTGCCATGTTCAAATTTCATATATATTTTTTAAGTTTTCCAGAGTTTTTGCACCAATTTACACTCCTAGAAGCAACATGAGTTCCAGTTGTTCCATTCTCATGCACACTTGGTATTTTCCATTTTGACCATTTTGGTAGGTGATAATTATATCTTATGTGACTTTATTGTTTATTTAGAAATAACTTTAAGAAGTATCTGTTATATTTTCTGCCTATTTTTCTGAGCTGTGTCTTCATTTGATTTTTCCTAACATTTGATTATAAGTGTAGAAGTAGGAAATCACAATAAAAAACAGTAATAACTGCAAAAGAAAATACCACTGAATGCTAAAACTTTGTTTAACAAGAAATAGAATATTCACACAATGATTTCAATGTTTTTCATTCATTAAACCAAAACTTTTTATGTCAATAGTGAACAAAACACTGTAAAACAATGTTTTTTGGAGAGCCGTCTTAATTCTATGTGTAGGTTGTGTTCAAACCATTTATCGTTGTAACAAGCATCATTCAAAGGATTATTCTTAATTCTAACAGAACTGATTTCATATATCAAAAAGTCTGTCATCATCATTAGTAATTTTAAAACTATTGTCTATAACTTTTCATTCCTACAAATTTTACAGATGGAAGCAGAAAAGCTTTCTATCTAACCCAACGTTGTATGGCTTAACACATCTCAAAATCACTCATGCCTGCTGATAAAACTTTATCCTTCCAATAGACATTTTCTAATAGTCCAACGACTCCTTCTCATTTCACAAATTTTCTTATCTTTATTAGTACTTGACATTGTGAAATAGGGCTAACCAAATAAGTACATTTGCATATATGTATAAGGTTTCCAATGTACTTGAAAGACTTGAACAGGGAAACAAAGTAAACCATGACAAAAACTCCTAAAGGGTATAATCTACTTTACTCATACGTTTTCTAAAATTTACATCTAACAACAGCCAATGTTAAACTTCAAACCTGTTAGATACTCATATTGACTCTAAGTGAACTCAATCTTACATTGAGTTAGGCAATACCCACCCACAATCAATCATGAGGGCTTTAATGCATTATTTAATCCTTGCCACAACCTTCTTCATTGTGTTTCAACAGATTTACCTGTCCTGGTGAAGCTTACATTTTAGCAGAATAGACTAGGTATTCAAATAAGTAGATGATCTAGTTTGTCCTGAACCTCTTAGTGACCTTTGAGCACTGAATCCCAAGGGCCAGTGGCTATCAACCTTCTCCTGAAATGATATTTATTTATAATAAATTCAATCTTTATTATCTCTATGGCCACTGAGAAAGCAGGACTGGCCCTACACCCTTTAATATCTTCATTTTAGAAAAAATATTGAGATTGTATCAAGAATCTAGATTTCTTTTCCTAACATTTCCTCCAATTGCTAGTGACACTTCTGCCACTCTAATATAGCATTCTGTGTTCCTCATCTATCCCATGATCTGTGTACTACCAACACAGTACCTTCAATGGCTCCTCTGGTTTCAATACACAAGTTTAATTTCACTTTGCTTAGCACACACAGGGAAGAAACAGATATAGGACGTCTACTCAGGAATGATCACCACTGAAGTAGTTTTCAGTTTTTACCTTCTTTTGACTCCAACATGACTATAAACAATAAACCCACCTCTAAAACATACCAGAATACTGCTTTTATTTTTTGTGTAACTTGAAATAATTATTTTCTCTATGTGAATAAGTCATTAATATTCAACATTTAAAAAGGAGGTGGGAGTCTCGTTGCCCTCCTGCTTATGTCATTTGCTTTCATTAGCTCTGGTTTTTCCCTTTCTTTTGCTGTCCCACTCTCTGTTGCTATCCGTGGTGGTAAGGTGGCTACAACTCACCCCAGAGAAATGCCCCATTAGACTATAGATCAGGGGTAGTCAAACTTTTTATCCCTACCGCCCACTTTTGTATCTCTGTTAGTAGTAAAATTTTCTAACCGCCCACCGGTTCCATAGTAATGGTGATTTATAAAGTAGGGAAGTAACTTTACTTTATAAAATTTATAAAGCAGTTACAGCAAGTTAAAGCATATAATAATTATTATTTACCAAGTACTTTATGTCATATTTTCGCTAAATTTGGCAGAATAAATCTTTATAAAACAACTTACTATAGCATTTAGTTGCTCCGCTACCGCCCACCATGAAAGCTGAAACGCCCACTAGTGGGCAGTAGGGACCAGGTTGACTATCACTGCTATAGATTAACTGCCCACAGGACATCAGGAGCACAGCAGATTATCCCAATTTAAGTGGTTTACAGCTTTCTCCCTACAGAAACTCTTCAGCTATTTGATAACAGGGAATGACTACCCAAACCTGATTGAGACTAATTTAAAAGGATTTCCAGAAATCCTTCCAATCAATTTACACGGAATATACATTTAATAAGTGAGCACTGAATTCTTCCACCTCTAAACAAAGATGAACAGGGGAAACTGGTTTAAGAGTACTGGTTCTGTCAAATAGGGTAGCAGCTGAGGTTACTGCATGTGGGCATAGGGGCATGACTGATACCACACGATCCAACTGACAGGACAAATATTCTTAGGGATATGTCAGAAAGCAAACAGGCTGTCCTAGAATACATGTAGCTATCCCATGATTTTCCTGTAAATATAGTGAAAACTGGGTAATGTGAAGGCTGGATAATTCTAACTGCAATGACTCGGGCCATGGCCTCAGGGAAGGGTTCGTGGCTTCATCTGGGAGGACAGTATATAAACTTTTGCCAAGAGCAATGAAATTGGGAAAGGAACGGCAGCAACGGCCCATAAAGGTTTTTATAATCTCCTACCTTTGGGAGAGGAGTGGACAAAATTGATTCAAGAAGTTTTAGGTTGAGTTTCTGAGTACACTGAGCTATTTCATGGCCTGAGTAGGTAACTGTTGTTTCTACCCATTGAAGTTTAGCTTGGAGGATATATGACCTTTTGTTATCAAACCAGATTGGTGGGCTTGTTGTCCAATGTGCACAGGAAGCCAAAGGCTGAAGCAACAGTGTTTCAGAGAGCAAGGGTTCGTCAGGCAGCCAGACATGGAGACTAAAGACAAGGCTCAGACCAGTCTCTCAGGGCTTTCAAGGAAAGAGAGATAGTGAGACTTGCAAAATGTTTTGTTAACTTCTGATTAGTTTAGATTAAGGTGCCCGGGCAAGTGCAAACTGTTAGGCAGCCCTAGCTTTTGAATACTGCCCACAAGGAGTGGGCGTGTGTACCAAGGTTTGGCTAGAGGCTAATTTTGATTTTGGCTATCTGTTGGCATTGCTTGGAGTTCATGTGTTGGCTTTCTGCACCTGCTCAAGTCCCTGGAATTAGTCTGGTCTGGCTTGGTCTGGTTGTCACTGGGACACTGAGAAGCAGCTCGCTGTTTTCCTGTAAAATACTTACAAAAAAAAATTAGCGCAAGTGTTTTACTTTGTCAGCCAGTACCTTCAGATATTCTCAGTTTATAACTTTTATGCCATTCTGGCGGGTTATTGTTACCATAGACAGTCAGGGAGCACCAGGGAATCTCCTGCATTGGCCAAGATGATACAGCGGGAAGTTCTTACACTGAGCATGCCAAAAGCAAGCAAGACATTTGAATAGAAAATATCCCTCTCCTCCTTATCCTTTTAAAAACTGTGGGCGTGAGCAGGAAGAGGAGATGTTCTTTGAGATGGGAGTCCACCGTCCTCCCAGGTCGCAGCATCTGAGTAAACACCCTTCCTTTTGCACCAGCACTTGTCTCATAAGCTTGGCTGTTGTTGTGGCAGGCAGCCGATCCTACTTGTCACAGGTTACAAGATGATGTCAGCCACTCCTATAAAAATAACTACTGACAATACTTTGCCTCTACCTAATATTCACCTAATGTGCTAGCTGGAATTAAGCCCATTATACAAGCTTACTTAAAAAGGCGGCTTATCATTCCATGTAATTCTCCTATTCTTCCGGTATAGGATGGAGATTTGAGCTATAAATAAAATAGTTATTCCTAGAAACCCTGTGGTTTCAAATCCGTATTCCCTATTATCAGTCATTCTTGTGGAGTGCCAATATTTTCAGTAATAGATTTATGTAGTGCCTTTTCAGCATTTCCTGTAGAAAAAAGAAGTCAGTATCTCTTGACTGACGCCTGGGACGGACTGTAATGCCCCAGGAATATAGAGAACTTGAGCTATTTCTCTCAGATACAAAAGGCTGATTTAAATGGTGTTGGTTTTCCCAGAGATTCTACTCTAATCCAGAATGTGGATAATTTACTTTTATGCTCTAGGACATTACAAGAATTCCGAAAGGACCCAATTTACCTATTACAACAGCTAGCTATAAAGGAACACAGGGTATCAAAAGGAATCCTATCCTTTCTTCTTCCAAGAACTAAGAAAGAACTTAGGGGGTTTGTAGGGCTCACTAAATGCTGTCACAACTGGGTCGCACATTTTTCATTACTTGCTTGTTAAAATCAGATTGACTTGATTAAATCCTACAGAACCCTGAAGGGAAACAAGCTATAGAAGCTCTAATAGAAGAATTTTCTAAAGTTTCCACTTTGGCACACCCTAATTATAAACATCCTTTCTTCCTTTTCATACATGAAAATAAAAAAAAAATGCTTTAAGAGTTCTAACTCAGAAACATGGAGATCATCATGAAGCTACTGGATATTATAGCCAGCAATAAAATTTAGTAGTAAAAGGGCTCCCTCTCACTATGACAGCCATCCCTGCTATATAGCTTATGTTATGTAAACAAACAGAAAAAATAGTTATGGGCTCTCCTTTAACCATTTATGCTCCTCATTCTGTTGAGTATTTGCTAAATTTTCACCATGCTCAGCATTACTTGGCCAGCTGACTGTATTCTTATGAAGTATTCCTGCTTTCTGTGCCTATTATTACTTTAGGACAATGTAAGAATCTTAAGCCAGCAACTTTACTACCGTCTTTATAGGATGAAAATTTTACCTACTGACCACTTTCTGGTGCTAGGAATGATTTACAGAACTCTTTTTGATAATCTCGCCTTAATTTGTTTTACAGATGGATTTTATCTCAAAGATGTACAGGAACATTCCTGAGCTGGGTAGGCATTAACTTCCATGGTGGATATAAATGAAATTTACCTGAAATGAGACTTGCCCAACAGATCAAATTAATTGTTCTAACCTGAGCATGGCAATTGGCCAAAGATCAAATAGCCAATATTTACACAGCTAGTTACTCTACCTTTGGTATAACACATGACTTTGGAGTGTTTGGAAGCAACCAGGCTTAACTTCCTCAGGGCAACCCACAAAGAATAACAGGTTGCAGAATTATTAGATGCCATACAGCAGTCAACACAATTGCCAGTTATTAGACTTCCAGGACATTCTAAAGATACAGCCATGGGCCCTGGCAGGTTGGCTCAGTGATAGAGCTTCGGTCCGGTATGTGGATGTCCAAGTTCAATTCCTGGTCAGGGCACCCAGGAGAAGTGCCCATCTGCTTCTCCACCTCTCCCCATCTTGCTTTCTCTCTTTCTCTTTTTCTCATCTTCTTTCCTCCTACAGCCATGGCTCGATTGCAGTGAGTTGGCCCTGGGCGCTGAGGATGGCTCCATGGCCTCTACCCCAGGCACTACACAAAATGGCTCAGGTTGCAACAAAGGGCCCCAGATGGGCAGAGCATCACCCCCTAGTGGGCTTCCCGGGTGGACCCCAGTCGGGCACATGTGGGAGTCTGTCTCTGCCTCCCTGTCTTGTCACTGAAAAAAAAAGAGAAAAATATACATATCGCCATGGAAGCAAAAGGAAATCATTTAGCTGATGCTTAAACTAACAAGCAGCACTAAGCAATCAAGTTATCCAGACCTGAGAATGTTTTATGCTCCCGGCTAAATCAATTAAAACTGTTTTACCATTCCAAAAGACAGCTACAGAATTAGAAAAGAGGATATCGCAACAAAAATGGGGAATCTTTGACCCAGACAAACAGATATGGCTTGGACCCAATGGGAAACCAATCTTACCTATAGGTGCTCAATTGCCTATACTTCAACACGTACATGAACTAACACACTAGGGTTCTAAAAAGAGGATTGCATGGGGGGAAAAATGACTTCATGGAATAAATAAACACCACTTGTCCAAAATATAACCCTGACAAACCACTCCAGGTATCCCAGGGACATTTACCACTCCTTGTATGTCTATTTGAGGTATGATAATTAGATTGTATCCAAATGTCACCATCTCAAAGATACAGAGCAATAGCCTTAATGAGGGTAAATACTGACTGGAAAAAATAATCCCCAAATGGTGGTCAAGATGGCAGAGTAGGAGAACTCTGTGCTTGCCTCTTCCCACAGTCACATCAAAATTGCAGCTAAATTATAGAACCACCACTGAGAACCACTTGATGACGAGCTGAACAGAAGTGCTATCTAATGAGCCTGACCTGTGGTGGTGCCATGGATAAAGCATCGACCTGGACTGCTGATGTTGGGCAAATGAGTTTGTAAAATTTGTATTTTTTGAGTTTGCTCACTTTTATTGTTAAAAAATGGTGCTGGGCAGCCACTTGTGTGCTTGCCCTCAGAGCAGGGCAGTTGATTGCAAATTGTAGATTGCATTCCTGCTTGGGAGGGGCCGTTGTTTTGCTAATGTTTGCTGGAGCAGGGGTCTTTGTGGGCCCAGGCAGTTTGGGTGGGAGTGGAGAGAATGCAGAGTGCTGAAGCAGCAGCCATGTTGGCAGAGAGAGAGAAGGGGTGCAGATGTGGAACCGGAGCTGAGGGGCTTTTGCGAGCTCCACTGAGAGTGGTGGAGCCTTTGTTCTAGGAGAAGATTCTCTGGGTTGTGGAACTGGAGGATGTGTCAGGGCTTTGAGAGCTCTGAATGAAAGGGAAGTGTTTTCCCTGTGTGTTTGCCCATTGGCCAGTACAAGACTTTAATAAAGGAATGGCCCACCATTTTTTGGCTCTACTGTTTCTTTACCGTCTGCCCAAATCCAATGAGAACCTACATGGCCATGATGAGGCCACTGGCCATACACTGAGATCCATGGTTTCAAACCCTGGTATTGCCCGGTCAAGGCACATACCCTCGCCCCCTCCCATCTCTCTAAAATCAATATGTAAAAAATATATATTTTAAAGTCCTATCTAATGATATAAAGAAGAAACCATGTTAAGACTCATAGGGGAAGAGGCACAGAACAGATAGGTCCCACACTCACTGTGTGGCAATTAAGAATCAGGAGGGATATCTCAACTGCTGAGGCCCCCCTGAGAAACAAGGGGCCCCAGCCCCACACCAGGCTCCCACATGGGGACATCCGTGCTGGGATTACATCCCAGAAAAGACAAAAGGCTGCCAGAGACCAAGGTGCTTCTCTTAAAGGAACTGTGCACAGACTTATTTGCTCACAAACCCACTCTCTGTAAGCTCCAGAACAGGGGCAGCAGCTCAAAAAACATAAATGTGTGGAAGGGTGAGTAAAAATTCTAGAGATTTAGAATGTGCTTGAACTTAGGTAACCATCACTTAAAACAGTGTTATAAACATAGCCTAGTATATCTGAAGCATATGTTAACCTCAAATTAAAAATCTGTAGGAAATAGGCCTGACCTGTGGTGGCGCAGTGGATAAAGCGTCGACCTGGGAACACTGAGGTCGCCAGTTCAAAACCCTGCACTGGTCCAGTCAAGGCACATATGGGAGTTGATGCTTCCAGCTCCTCCCCCCTTTCTCTCTCTCACTCTGTGTCTCCTCTCTAAAATGAAAATAAATTTTAAAAAATCTGTAGGAAATATACAGGAAATAAATGAAAAAGAATTCAAACATAACACTATCAAAAATTCATCAACATTCAAGAGAGCAAGAGAACCAGAAAGGAACATGGAAGAACTACAAAAATGATCAAAAAAACAATCAATTGGCAATAATTACATACCAATTAAAAATCACTTAAATGTAAATAGACTAAATGCTACAATCAAAATACACAGGGTGGCTAAATGGATAAAAAAAAAGAACTCCACCAAGACCCGTATATGTTGCCTACAGGAGAATCACTTCAGATCAAAAGACACACACACACACACACACACTAAAAGTGAAGGAATGGAAAAAGGTATCTCATGCAAGTGAAAACTTACAAGGACACATGGCTTTAAATGATGTAGTAGATGAACTTAATTGATATTTTTAGAGCATCTGATGGTTAATATCCAAAATATGTTATGAAACTCATACAATTTAACAGCAATCCCCCCCAAACAATCCAATTAAAAAATTAACAGAGAATCTGAAAAGACATTTCTCCAGAGAGGACATACGGATGGTCAACAAACATGGAAAGATGCTCAACTTGACTAATCATCACAGAAATGCAAAGTAGAACCACAATGAGATATCACTTCCCACCTTTCAGAATGACTGTCATCAACAAATTAACAAACAAGCTTGGTCTAGAATGTGGAGAAAATAGAACCCTCATGCACTGTTGGTGGGGTTGTAAATCAGTGCAGCCTCTATGGAAAACATTGTGGTGCTTCCTCAATAAGTGCCAGCAATCCCACTTTTGTGTATTTATTTAAAGGAATAAAGAACACTAAGTAAAAAAGATCTATGCATCGCAATGTTCTTTGCAGCTTTATTCAAAATAGCCAAGATATGGAAGCAAACTAAGTAAGTATCCTTCAACAGACAAATAGATAAAGCAGATGTGACACATATATACAAGGATTACTCAGCCATAAAAAGAATGAAATGGTGACCTTTATGACCATGAATATTCACTTGATACATTTAGGTGCTTCTACATCGTGGGCATAGATGAGTATAACGGTTATACAGTATATACTGTTGGATTGATCCTTTTATCATTATGAAATGTCCTTCTTTGCCTCTTATTACAGCCTTTTGTTTTAGGGTCTATTTTGTCTGGTAGAGGTATTGCTATACCAGATTTTTAAAAAAGTTTCTATTTGCATGAAATACCTGCCCTTCCCCTTTTGAGAACATTAGGCCTCAACTCACACTCTGGTTGTTACTGCCCCATCCCTACGAGCCCAGTTTCAGCAAGATGACATCAATACTGAGACTTCCAGCACTTTAAAGACCACACTAAAGGATCAAAAAGTTGGCCATTAAATGTACAATGTGAGCTGATCATTAATTCCTAATTGGACAGGTCATGGTGGGTAGTCACACCCCAGTCATTTCATTTCTTTAGTAAAAGGTTGATCTTTGCCTTAAGCGAACCCTGTCCACTACTGGTGTGCATCTCAGTTAACATGTTTGAAAAATGCCAGAGCAATCCTCCTTTTTAGACCCCTGGGAGGTATAACCACCCTCAAGGGAGCATACAATCTTGTTTAACATCCTGTAATCTAAGTCCCACCTTTATTTAATCTTTCTTACTTCCCTCCTTAATTTCAAATGTCATCAGGCTATCAACTAAGAAATCCTACCGGTCACAGGCTATGCTTGCCTACAGGAACTAAGGCAGACTTCTTGGTGCTGAACACTTGCAGACAGATCAACGGAAGATCACTCCAAGATGGTGTTCAGATCCCCTAACCCACCCCAGTGACCTCTGAAGAATAAATGTCTTCAGTAATATACTAAAAATCACACCCTGGGGTGCAGAAATCTACAGCACAAGGCACAATCAGTGTCCAGTGCAGTGGGAGCCGTCAGCACTGTGCATACTCTTCCCACAAACCACTGCCCCTTTTCTGAGAAATCCCCACTCCCTGATCCCACTTACCCAATTAGTTTCTTTAACAACCTCCCAAACCTTAACTAGGGACAAGGTATCTTCTGAGCATAAGCTCACTTTTCTCCATTCCTTGATCAAAAAAGAAAGTTTTTGCTCCGCTTTCCCGAACTCAGTCTTGTTCTACTGGAGCCAACAGCACTGGGCAGGATTCAGCTCTGGGTCCCTAAACCAAGAGTCTGGTAACACAAATGCATAAAGGGACTGCAAACTCAGACTAGGAAGCATTTTTCTATGTCTGCTGAGAGATTACCTCCTGGGCATATCCTCTGTTTGGCTCAAATACATTTTTATAAAAATTCTCTACAGGCTTAGACATTCTTATGTTATATCTGGACAGTGAGGAGGCAAACTCTTAGCCACATAATCAACTGATCGAATGGAGGAGTCTTTACTTCAGAGCCGGTGACCACACCAGGACTACAGTCATCCAAATCATGTGGCCCCGAGCTAGCTCAGGGGTTTGCTTTTATAGCCAAAACCCACATCTCTGGGCGGGAGGAAAAGAGCGGGAAATGGGCCCCTAACCAAGCTGGGCTACAGAAGCAAACAAGTGAGTTGAGCTAGGCTAAAGTTATCTTTAGAACAATCTTGGGTGTGGTACTGTTGAGTGCTTAGCAAAGCATGTTACAAAAGCAGTAAGACAAGCTCATCATTCTAGCTGACCATTAGCAACAAAGGAGCATTCTTGTAAAATTATATTCTGGGCCTTTCCAACTCCAGATATATCTGCAAATCTTGCAAAACTACTTCTGTGGTCAAGGTCATAGGGTTTCTACATTTCATTCCCTACTGATTTTATGTAAGTTTTAAATGCTTGATTCAACCTTTTCACTATCCTGCTGCACAAGTGTACATTGACTTTTGGGTATCCCTAATTCGATGGAGTTTACTCTCTTTCTAATTAACCTTGTTGTAAAATTGATTAAACATGGTCTTAATGTTAGACAAAGGATTAGTAGAGTAAGAAGACCAAGTACTACAGACAGTAAGGTTAGCCATGGCGACCAATTAAACATGCTTTGGTACCAATTCTCTGATTGTTCAAATGCTCTTTGCCTTTTTTCTATACTTTTTCTAAGTCGGGATAAATTTTCCCTAATTATTCCAGAATTGTTAACATAAAAAGTACAAGTTTTTCCTAATCTACAGGGGATTACATACAAAAAGCAAAGTAAAACAATCAGACATGGGTTAACCTTAATTTTAAAGGGTCCTTGGTAGCTATGACAGTCCATCCTGAGTCGGCCTTCTTGATCCATGAGTGATGAATCCACGCTGGGATGCCGTAAGCCTTCACTGGGGTCCGAGTAGTCAGAATAACGCAGTAGGGTCCCTTCCAAGCCGGAGTCAGGCCTTCCTTAAGGAACTTCTTGACGAGGATGTAGTCCTCGGGCTAGAACGGGTGAGCAGGCTCAGAGCTGGGCAAAGGGAGAGTCTCTCGCACCTGCTTATGGATCTGCTCCTGGGTTTTCTGCAGCTCCTGCAACGATTTAATGAGTTAATTAAATGTTAATTCTGCTAACATTTCAGCTCTCAGTTTAGGGCACAATGGTGGTGGTCTCCTAAATACAATTCGTAAACCCAACTTTGTAGGGGGTACATCGTGTTTTCAAAATAGCAAAGGGAAGGAGACTGACCCAATTTTTACCTTTTTCTAAAATGAATTTAGTCAGGATTTCTTTCAGAGTTTGGTTTCTATTTTCTGACCTGTGCCGAACTCTGAGGCCTGTAAGCACAATGTAATTTCCAATTAATGTTGAGTGCTTTTCCTACTAGCTGTGAGATCTTAGACACAAATACAGGCCCTCTATCAGACCCAATATTAATGGGCAAGCCAAACCTGGGGATTATTTCATGCAATAATTTCTTTCTTTTTTTTTTTTTACAGGGACAGAGAGAGAGTCAGAGAGAGGGATAGATAGGGACAGACAGACAGGAACGGAGAGAGGTGAGAAGCATCAATCATTAGTTTTTCGTTGCCGTTACAACACCTTAGTTGTTCATGGATTGCTTTCTCACGTGTGCCTTGACTGTGGGCCTTCAGTAGATCAAGCCACCCCTTGCTGGAGCCAGTGACCTTGGGTCCAAGCTGGCGAGCTTTTGCTCAAGCCAGAGGGGCCCGCGTTCAAGCTGGCGAGCTCAGGGTCTCCAACCTGGGTCTTCCGCATCCCAGTCAGATGCTCTATTCACTGCGCCACTGCTTGGTCAGGCTCATGCAATAATTTCTTTTTCTTTTTAATTAATTAATTTGTTTTTATTTTATTCATTTTAGAAAGGAGACACACAAAGAGAGAGAGAGAAAGAGAGAAAGGGGGGAGGAGTTGGAAGCATCAACTCCCATATGTGCCTTGACCGGACCAGTGCAAGGTTTTGAACTGGCGACCTCAGTGTTCCCAGGTCGATGCTTTATCCACTGCACCACCACAGGTCAGGCTCATGCAATAATTTCTTAACAACTGTTACTGCAATCTCATTTCTAGTAGATTCTACCCATCCTGAAAAGGTGTCAATCAAAACTAGTAAGTACTTCTATCCCTGTGCCGGTGGCTTTACTTCAGTAAACTATTTCCCAATGTTCTCCTGGGAAAGCTCCTCTTTTCCTATTTCATCTTGTAACTTCTCTACTTTGCTTAGCACTTATTTGAGCACAGACTAAAAACGCTTGGACACTATGCTTTCTACTACAGATTCTAATTCTGGTAGGTAGTAGTTCTGTTTGAATAATTTTACTGGCTTAGTTTGACCTAAATGAGAGGCTTGATGTAACTGGTTAACTACTGTATTTCCCTACCTAAAGCTTAAAGTCTTTTGTCTGGTCATTCTAACCACCCCTTGTTTTACACATCCCTTTCCTTTTTGCAAAATTTTCTTCTTATTGGTTATAAAAAGGAGTTTCTAGCAACAAGGGTCCCGGCAAGGTTACTAAAACTTCTAAAGGCACTACTTGTTTGAGGGCTACTTCTTTGGCTGCCTGATCAGCTGCCCAATTTCCTCTTGCTTCTATGAGTCCCCCTTCTGGTGTCCTGGACAATGTATAAGATGCTATAGTCTCTGACAACCAAATGGCAGCAAGGTTAAAATTTCTTCTGTTTTTAATGTCCTTACCAGCAGACATTAAAAATCCTCTTTCCTTATAGATTGCTGTATGAACACGGGCAGTGGCAAATGCATACCTACTGTCAGTGTAAATGTCAACTTTCTTTCCCTTGGCCCACCTCAATGCCTGGGTGAGAGCGATAAGTTCCGCCCGCTGAGCCAAGGTCCTGTGAGGCACGGATTGGGCCCAGATGGTCTTACTGAGTCACTACAGCTACTCCAGCATGCCAGACCCCATCTAAAACAAAACTGCTGCCATCTGTGAATAGCTGTTCTTTAGTATTAAGTAGGGATACATCAGAAAGGTCTCGCCTTGCAGTTTGGACAGAGTCTAATACCTCAGAGCAGTCAGGCAGAGGAATACTGCGGTCCTCATCACCATTAGCCCTTGCTGGGTTGATAGCCAGCGTCTGGACAAACTTAATGCGAGGCTGCTCTATGAGCAGTGCCTGATATTGCGTGATGAGGGCGTTAGACATCCACTGTTCTGGAGTTCCTCTAAGCAAAGTCTCTGCAGCATGGGCACTGTCAGGAACAGTTCTTGCCCTATGGTCAATTTGTCTGCCTCTCTGACCAGAATGGCAGTGGCTGCTATGGCTCTAAGACAGGCCACCCAGATGCAATAGGGTCTCCAGTCACTTGGAGAGGTAAGCAACAGGCCTGAGCCATGGCCCTAGTGTTTGGGTCAAAACCCCTTTTGCGATTCTTTTGCTCTAATGAACAAAGAGCTGGAAAGGCTTTGTGATGTCAGGCAGAGCCAGGGCAGAAGCCTTAGTAAGAACCTTTCTGAGGGTCTCAAAAGCTTCTTGTTCCTTCTCTAATTTAACTCTTGGGCTCCTGCCGTGCATGAGTATTGAGGCTTGGCTATCTCAGCAAACCTGGGGATCTACAGCCTGCAATATCAGACTGCTCCGAGAAATTCTCGGACTTGTTGCTTGGAATCTGAAGGATAGCCTCTATACTGCTGGAGGAAAGAGTGCACTTCCCGCCTCAATAGGTCACCTTGGAAGTGCAGAGTTGTGCCTTTTCAGCTGCAACTTGGTACCCCAGAGTTTGCAGTGTTTGTAAAAGACCCTCAGTGGCTGTCCAGCAGCTTACCTTTGTTTCTGCAGCTAGAAGCAAATCATCTACGTACTGTAGTAGCGTGCATTCGGGATGCTCCTAGTGGAAGGTGAGCAGGTCCTGATGCAGTGCCTCGTCAAAGGGTCGGTGAATTCTGTGGTAATCTGGTCCAGGTTAGTTGTCCTGAGATGCTTGCCTCTGGTTCACTCCACTCGAAGGCGAAGATGGGTCAACTCACAGGGGCCAAAGGAATACTGAAGAAAGCATCTTTTAAATCTAAGACTGTATAAAATTTCAAGTCTGGTGACAAGCGTGTAGAAGTTAGGCACAGTGGGGTGGATTGTTTCAACCCACTTATTTACCTCCTCTAAGTCCTGGACTGGGTGATAGTCTTTGGGGCCTGGCTTTTGGACAGGCAGTAAAGGGGTATTCCATTGAGATTGACAAGGAACAACAATACCAGCTTCTAACAGTCTCTTAATATGGTGGGTTATTCCTTTTTTAGCTTCCATTGACATAGGGTATTGTTTCACCCATATGGGATGGTGCTTGCAGTAAACTGAATAAGCACTGGGGCTTGGTGCTTTGCGAGCCCTGGAGGGATGGTTTTGGCCCAGACTGAAGGGTATCTATGCTGTAATCCTGTTAAATAGTTATTTGAAACCTTTTCTTCTTCTGTATCTAAGCTTAGTAGATATTCCTCTGACAAAGGGCAAGTAACTAACTATAAGCTGCACTTGGCTATCCGTCTGTGTGGAATTCTGCAATTATGGCTAAAAGAAATAGTAGTAGCCTTTGGCTTTCTTAACAAGTCTCTCCCAAGCAAAGGGTAAAGGCAGTCTGGGATGACCAGAAAAGAGTGGGTGATGATATTGTCTCCTAAATTGACAGTCTGCCACAAAGTCCGTGGACAAAGAATTGAATTTCCGGTAGCACTTTGTATGGGCACCTGCTCCCGAGAGCGGTCTAAGGGGGGCAGTGATAACAGAGTGAGAAGCTCCAGTCAATGAGGAAGTCTACCAGGTAGCCCCCCACTTACAAAGTTACGTTGGGCTCCTGGGGGCTAACAACAGGTATAGAGCCCTGGCCCGGTCAGTCCTATAAGTTAAGGACCTTTGGGGTTTGTTGTGACTTTCTTTTCAGTTTTGGACAGTCCTTCCTCTCTTACAGTCAGCACATTGATTCTTCCTAAGTTCAGATTTGCCTCCTTTTCGATCCCCTTTCCTTTTATTCTGGTGTTCTAAAACAGCTACTACTACCGTGGTCACTTTCTTAGTCTGTTTCTCAAGGGTGTCTCTGTTATTATAGACTTTCTGTGCTACCTCTAGCAACTGGGAAATTACCATGCCTGGGAAGCCTTCTAATTTCTGTAGCTTCTTCCTAATGTCTGCAGCTGAATGATACAAAGGCTAAGTTGACTGCCCCAGCATTTCCTGGCATGTCTGGGTCTAGAGGTGTATAGACCCTGAAAGCTTCCTGCAGTCTAAGAAGGCTGCAGGAGTCTCCTGGGGGCCCTGAATGACTTCTGACACCTTAGACAAATTCACAGGTTTCTTAGCAGCTCCACTGATCTCGGCTAGCAGAAACTGGTGAAAAGCATTCAAAGCTTCCCGTCCTGCTGTGGTGTTAGGGTCGCATTTAGGTAAGACAATCGGGAACACCTTTTCAAGGTAACAGCTTTCTTTGCCTCTAATTTGATCCTTTCTCTCTCCTCAGCAATAAATAAGGTGACTAGGAGTTGCTGACAATTGTCCCAAGTGGGCGCGATGTGTGTACAGTACAGATTCTAACAGTCTTGTTAGGGCCTGAGGTTTCTCTGAAAAAGGATTCTGCGCCTTCCAGTTATACAAGTCACTAGAGGAGAAAGGGACATTAACATGAAAAGGTCCTTTTCTTTTCCTTCCTTCTTCTGGTGGGGCATCTCTTAAGGATAAAAGGGACTTAGCCTCTTTTCTCCTTTCTTGTCTTCTAGTGCATCATGACAGAGGCTTGGTGCTTTCAGATGCAGGTGGAGCTGACAGAGAGGGAGGATATGGAGGGGGCAATTTTGAATCTTCCTGAACAGCTTGTAAAACAGGGACCTTCTTTGCTGATTTTGGGTCTGTTGCTAGCAAAACATGATCAACTCTGACTGAGCAGCCTTTCAGCCAAAGAGGGGGATTCTCTCCTAAGGCGATCCGCTGATCTATATATGGGAACTGGTCTCAGTGACCCTGGGGTTTAGCTACTACATTCTATATAGCTCTGGCATCTCTATGGTCTAATGAGCCCTGTGAGGGAAACCATACCCCAATGGAGGGCCATTCTAATTCACAAAAAAGTTCGGGCCCTGGCTAGTTGGCTCAGCGGTAGAGCGTTGGCCTGGCATGTGGAAGTCCCGGGTTCGATTCCTGGTCAGGGCACAAAGGAGAAGCGCCCATTTGCTTCTCCATTCTTCCCCCTCTCCTTTCTCTCTCTTCCCTTCCCACAGCCAAGGCTCCCCTGGAGCAGAGTAGTCCTGGGCGCTGAGGATGGCTCCATGGTCTCTGCCTCAGTTACTAAAATGGCTCCAGTTGCAACTGAACAATGGCCCAGATAGGCAGAACCCATTGGAAGCAGCTGTTCTGCCTGGGGGAGTCTGGGAATGTGAACTTTTTTCAGGTTAAAGGAGCCCGATTCCAGCCTGTGTAACAACAAACCCATGCCCGGGAGCCCTCAGGTCACCATTTGCCACACACTCTGGGCCTGAGACATTTCACATCAAGGACCGGGACATACCAAGGAAGGAAACCCTCCTGAACCAGGCCAAATAAGTTTGTAAAATATAATTTTTATGTTTGCGTGCTTGTGGTTTACAATGGGACCTGGGCAACACCAGCTAAAAGTGGTCAGTGAAATTACAAATTACCCTCCTGCTTGAGAAGGGCCATTATTTTGCTAATGGAGAGGTTATCCTACTAGAAAGTTTGGGGGGTAGGTTTTTGTGTTTGTTTTTTTTTTTTACTTTTCCTAAGTGAGAAGTGGAAAGTAGAGGGCAGCAGACAGACTCCTGCATGTGCCTGACCTGGATCCCGATATACCGCCGCCCCCCCTCCCCCCCCCCCCCCGCATGCCCACCAGGGGGTGATGCTCCGCCCATCTGGGGCGTGCCCCACTGCAACCGGAGCCATTCTAGCATCTGAGGCAGAGGCCATGGAACCATTCACAGCACTGGGGACAATCTTGCTCCCATGGAGCCTTGGCTGCGGGAGGGGAAGAGAGATAGAAAGGAGAGGGGGCACGGTGGAGAAGCAGATGGGAGCTTCTCCTGTGTGCCCTGGCGGGGAATCGAACCAGGGACTTCCACACGCCAGGTGGACAGGCTGACGCTCTACCGCTGAGCCAACCCGCTAGGGCCCTACTAGAAAGTTTTAAAGGAAGAAGCAAGGAGGAATGCAGGGGAAAGGGAGCCCACAGGGGATTATCTGAAAAACCCGTTCCTCTCTTTTTCTTATAAGTTTTTAAGACCTTAATGGGTGATTTCCAACACTTATTCTCTGACCTGACCTAAACCTCCTCCCATCCTGAAGTCATGTGATTGATGTGTACCTGTAGAAAACGCAATCACAAGCCCCTGGCATGTAAACCTGTGTTCTGTAAAGGGTATATAAGATATAAGAAATCTAACTTTGGGGAGCACGTGTTTGACTTGCCTATTTAGGAGGTCACGCTGCTCCGCAGCTAAATAAATCCTACTTCCTTCATCAAGTTGTCTGGGCGTTTTGTCCTTTGATTCCTGCAATAATAATACATGCGCTCAGAAGTCTGGCCGAGGCACCCCCTTGCAGCCTTTGCAGACGTTGGAGACAAACTCCCCAGGCCCAAAGTCGCTCACGGACAGGCTCTCGCCCTCGCAGGGGAAGTGGGACCGGAACCGCAACCCGCGACAAATCACCCGGCTGCGCCCTGGGGAAGCAGAGCACAGGCTGGCGACCGCGCCGCACCTGCCCGCGGGAACGCCAGGCGGCTCCGCGCCGTGTCTGTGCCTCGCGCGGCCCCGGAACGGGCACGGCCGCCCGCCCCCCGGGTCGTCGAGCGCTGCTCTACCCCTCCGTTCTGGCCGCCGGGAGCAGCGGAGCTCCGGGCGGGCAAAGCTCGAGGGGACGCGGGCGAACCCAGCCCCACCCCGGCCCACGGACCCACTGGCCCGTCGGGCGACCTCCCTATCCCAAGACACCGGACACAACACTCACCCACCAAGTCCACGAGACTAAAGAAGCCCGCTACCCGCGCACGTCGCAGAGACCGGTTCCGCGGCTCGGGGCGGGGCAGAGCGGTGCAGCAGCCAATCCCTGGGAAGGCGGGGGCGGTGCGAGCCCCGCCATTGGTGTTCGCGGTCCTCTGCCACCGGCTTCTTCTGGCTCTTTTCGAGGCGGGAGGAGAGCTGAGCCTGCGCAGAGGAGCCTTGTGGGAACGCTCAACTTCCATCTCCGCCGGACAAAAGATCCCGCCAACCCCGAAACTCAGCAGGCTGCGAGCGATCTCGAGGAGGGCGGAAAAGCGGGCAGCCAATCCCCGGGATAGGGGTGGAGCCAGGGCGGGAGGTCGCGGTGCAGCAGCCAATCCCCGGAGCAGCAGGGCGGGACAGGGCGTGGCGGAGAGAGGCTGGCTGCGGTATTGTTGCAGGTTGTCTTACCTCCTGGCTTCTGCGGTGGTGGGAGGATTAGCTGACTAGACGGAACGTCCTTTTTGGGTCCTAAGGGCGTCCGGGACTTGGACCCAGATTTATCTGTATCCTTCCCAGGCTTTGGCCCTGATGGATCTGGTTCTCTTAGGCCAAAGTACCTTACACTAGAACCCTTCTGGTGAGGCCGTCGTCGTTACCCTTCTCAGCTGAGCACCTGGGCCAGGGCTCTGGGTTGCACAGCCTCCTAGAATGCTGAGCTGCTTTCTCCTATGCCACACTTTTTTACACTTTTGAGTGCCTCTTAAGTGCCACGCAGCCTTTTAAACCTCTACGTGGACGAAACCGAGACCTTCACCTTTTAGTGAAGAATAAAAAATCAAGATGTAAGTATAAAATATGTCTTAGAGTGCTAACTGCTAAGGAGAAAAACCTAAATATTTACTGCAACTTGAAAACTAAAAATAGCAAATAGCCTTTTCTGTGAACAAATGCCCCTTGGGACACTAAGAAACAGGGATGCAAAATTCAGCATGACTGGTATTCCTGCGCTACTTCGGAAAATATATTTCACTGCAGAAATGACTAAATATGACAAAAGGCTCTTTACCAGCTGTGATGGCTGGTTGGTGCCCTGCACACCTGAGTGGGGTCCTATTTTGATCCATATTCGATAATACAGAGACCAAGATGCAAGATGGACAAGGACCATAGTCCTGGGCACAGGACACATGGTCCACAATCCTGGGGCAGTCTACTAGAGTACTCATGAGGAAGACTACTGTACTTGTAGTAGGGATGGGATAGGGTCCCTCAGCTTCCTAGTGCCTCCTCTACCAGCCTGTGAATGGGCTTGCAACCTGCGTTATCTCTCCACTGTTCTGCCAGCTAGAGGGGACCCCTACCTACCATCAACCAGCACACTCCTGCTTCTCTGGTGTGGGCTCTACTCCCACTGGACTTCTCAGCTCCCCCCAGGCCATTCTTTATGTTTGTTTCCTGCCTCTTCACTGACTCCTCACTGTTTTCTCTTCTGTCTGGATTGTTATCGGGTATATTCACCACTCAGACTAATGTCACCCTTTGCTAATGTTTACTCACCACCCTATTTCTAACTATCTACTTTATTATTTCCTCTTTCCCTCCCTCTCCTTTTTAAATTAACTTTACATATTTTTCCCTCGTAAAAATATGTATGTTTTCACCAGTAAAAAAAAAACACAAAAACAAACAAAAAAACCCGAGGCTTAACCAGTAAAAAACAACAACAACAAAAAAAACCCCAAGGCTTAACCAGTAAAAAAAAAAAAAATGTATGTTTTCACAGTATAGTGGAATAAGTCCTAATATAATAAGAACAATGATTATGAAATAAAGCGGAGAGAAATGCTCAGTCCATGGGAACAATAGCCTCCTGTTATATGATGTTTATTCATTTATAGAGCCCATGTGTTTTGAGAACCTACCATATGCTGAGTACTGTGGCAGACCTGGAGGTAAATAAATTCTGAGAAAACTTAACCCAAAACATAGAATTGCTCTTGGGTAACTTTTAGTCTAGTGGGCAAAAGAGTTATAAGTACAAGAATCACATTTAAAAATGTAAAATTACCACTTAATGAGAGTTCAAATGGAAGTCCAAGATTCAGTTATGAGATTGAGGAAGGGAGGATTAAGCAAAAAAATAGAAGATGAGTTTATGAGGCAAAGGAGAGATAGCGTGGGGAACAGTTCCAGGTAGAAGGAAGAGCAAAAGTGTGTCTAGAAAAGAGTTCAGTGCATTCACGGAAATGAACAAAGGCTGCTGTGACTTCTGCACAGAAAGCCAAGAGGGGGGGTGGAGAGAGATGCGCATTCACGGAAATGAACGAAGGTTGCTGTGACTTCTGCACAGAGAGCCAAGAGGGGGGATGGAGAGAGATGCGCATTCACGGAAATGAACGAAGGCTGCTGTGACTTCTGCACAGAAAGCTAAGAGGGGGAATGGAGAGAGATGCAGGGGAAAGCATGATATAAACTGGGCTGCAGGAGTGGGGTCCCGGGAATGTGGTGGGAGATGCTGATGACTGCCTGTCTATGCCAGACATTTTAGATCATTTTAAAAATGCTCATTGCCCTGGCCCAATAACTCAGTTAGTTAGACTGTCGTCCTGAAACACACAGGTTGCTAGTTTGATCCCCGGTCAGGGCACATACAGGAACAAGATCAATGTTCTCGTCTCTCTTTATCTCTAAAATCAATCAATAAAAAAACTTTTTAATGCTCATAAATGATGCTCATAAATAATGTATTGTGCAAATACATGTCGATAAAAAGTTGATGTCTGCAAGGCTGGCATGTATTCAAGGCAGTATGTTAAAAACAGCAAGAGCTAATCTTTATTGCAAACTTACTACATGCTCTTCGCTCCTTGAACTGCTCTACATAGCTTACCACATTTAATCTTTTCAGCTAGCTGCTAGGTACATGGGCAAAATAAAATTCCTCATTTTGCACCTGAGCATTCACATATTGCTAATATTTTGTGAGAGCTATTCTGTTCCCATCCACACTATTTATAATAGTATGATTGGCTGGTGAACAGAGTAGGAACTCTAAGCACTTCCAAACTGTAGCAGCAAGTGGCTAAAGTTTCACCCCAACACTTGTACACAAACACACAAACTTAGAATAGGAAACTGAAACCATAGCTGCAATGGCCAGATGGTGGACACAGGATGGCAGCAGGGAATTCTCAATTTCTCTAACTTCAGAGGTGCTTTTCCTTAAAAGTGATCATGGGATTTAATTTAGAACCCTTTAAGTCCAAAATCATATTCCACATGAAAAGTTGCATGTTGACTGGCTGAACCTAAACAATAGTGCTTGTTTGTTGTCATATAGTGTTTGATTATAGAAGATTTTATTTTTTATTATTAAAAATAATTTTCCGGAGGAGCAAGATGGCGACGGAGTAGGCGGACGTACCAACTTCCAACTCCCAGAACCAAAGTGGATTACAACTCAATTTTAAGAACCATCACCTGGATAAACCAACTTTGAACAAAACTAAGTGGACTCTTCAACCAAGGAACACAGAAGAAGCCACATTGAGACTGGTAGGAATAGCGAAAACGCGAAGAGGGCTGCCCAGCTCCCCGGAGCAAACGGCAGCCCGGAGAGACCCGTGTGGCGGGAGGAGATTTTGGCGGAGAGGGAGGGACCTGGGTCCCAGGAACCAAGCCCCAGCCTGCAGTCCTAGAGCCAAGAAGAGGCGTTTGGACAGTTTTGAGCTGTGAAACAAGTGAGGGAGCTCCCAGGCCTACAGTGTGGAGTATTAGGTCCCTTCCTACTCTGCTGAGGGCTGCTTAAGGTTTTGGGGCGGCAGGACGCTGAAAGGCGGTTCTGTCGGCGTGGGCAGAGGCCAAGCCGGTGGGAGATCCGTCTAGCCCAGAGGGTCGGAGGGTAAGCGCGAGAGCGGTCCGGAAGCTGCGGGCCCGCCTTTAATCCCACTTACGGGGACAAAGCGGGAGGCCAGGAACAGGCAGGCCCTGCGCAAGCCGGCCCTGACCGCGGGGACCGGGCTAGGACCAGGGACGGGCAGGGGCTCGTGGCTGAGCTGACGCTAGCAGTCCGCCCCCCCCCCCCCGCCGCCCGCCGGAGAAACCGCGGCTGGCCAGTATAAGTGCGCGAGCGGGCTCCGAGCGCGGGAACGGGGTGGACCCCGAGACAGGCGGAGGCTCGCAGCTGAGCCCACGGCTGCTATCCCCATCCGGCAGGAGAAACCCCGGATAGCGTTAATACGTGCACGAGCGGGCTCCGAACGCGGGGGCGGGGTAGAGTCCGGGACGAGCGGAAGTACGCAGCTCGGCGGAAGCCAGCAAACACGCCCGCCCCAATAAATCTTGGTTTCCGACCCTGCGCAAAGGGCCCTGGCCTCGAGGGCGGGGCTAAAGCTCCTGACGGGCAAAAGCTTACAGCTGAGAGCACGTCAAAAGCCCCGCCTAACCCGCGGAACTGTAGCGAGCAGGCTCCGACTGCTGGTTCTGGGCGGAAGTCCGGAAATAGGCTGGGTCCGCAGCTGAGGAAAGGTGCTCGCCTCTACCCTTGGTGCTAATCTTGTGGCTTCAGTGACAGCCCCTCCCACGGAGGAGAGGCAGAAATCACAGCAAAAGCCACAGTGGGCCGGCGCTGGCAACGCTCATACCCAACCACCCTAGGCGCCGGCAGAGGGGGTGGGGGGCCTGCAGATAGACCACACCTAGAGAACACAAAGGCAACACCTACTGGACTCCAGTGGCCACAACTTGCTTATACACAGAAAAAATGGGCAGGCAGAGAAATGCAAACCAAATGAATCAAGAGAAATCCCCAGAGAAGGACCTGAATGAACCAGATATAACGAAATTACCAGAAGCAGAATTTAGAATAATGATAGTTAGGATGTTCAAAGAAATTAGAGCAACAATGGATAGTCATTATGAACACCTAAATAAAGAGATAACAAGTATAAAAAATGAAATTGAAATAATAAAAAAGAATCAGACAGAAATGACAAATACAGTATCAGAACTGAAGACAACAATGGAAGGAATTAAAAGCAGGATGGATGACGCTGAGGATCGAATAAGCGAGTTAGAGGACACAATAAACAAAGGCACAGAAGCAGAGAAGAAAAAGGAAAAGAGACTTAAAAAATGTGAGGAAACTCTAAGGGAGCTTTGTGACAACATGAAGAGAAACAACATTCGCATCATAGGGGTGCCTGAAGAAGAGGAGAGAGGACAGGAAATGGAAACTTTGTTCAATCAAATTATAGCAGAAAACTTTCCTAAATTAAGGCTGGGAAACACTCCACACATTCAAGAAGCACACAGAACTCCATTAAGGAGAAACCCAAAAAAATCTACACCAAGACACATCATAGTTAAAATACCAAAGCTAATGGATAAAGAAAAAATTTTAAAAGCTGCTAGAGAAAAAAAGACTATCACCTACAAAGGAGCCCCCATAAGGATGACATCGGACTTCTCAACAGAAACACTTGAGGCCAGAAGGGAATGGCAAGAAATAATCAAAGTAATGCAGAACAAGAACCTACAACCAAGACTACTTTATCCAGCAAGGCTAACGTTTAAAATTGAAGGAGAAATAAAGAGCTTCCCAGAAAAAGAAAGCCTCAAGGAATTCATAAAAACCAAACCAATTCTGCAAGAGATACTAAGGGGCCTCTTGTGAACAGTTTAAAGAGAGGAAAGAATAGAGCAAAAGAAGAATACAGCTTTAAAGAATAAAATGGCAATAAACAACTACATATCAATAATAACCTTAAATGTAAATGGATTAAATGATCCAATCAAAAGACATAGGGTAGCTGCATGGATAAAGAAACAGGACCCATACATATGCTGTCTACAAGAGACACACCTTAAAATAAAAGATGTTCATAGACTGAAGGTAAAAGGATGGAAAAAATATTTCATGCAAATGGAAATGAAAAAAAAGCAGGGGTAGCAATACTTATATCAGACAAAATGGACTTTAAAACAAAGGCTGTAGTAAGAGATAAAAGAGGACACTACATAATGATAAAGGGAACAATTCAACAGGAAGATATAACTATTGTAAATATCTATGCACCAAATATAGGAGCCCCGACATACATAAAGCAGACTTTGATGGATATAAAGGGCGAGATTAACAGCAATACTATCATAGTAGGGGATTTCAATACCCCTCTAACAACACTGGATAGATCCTCAAGAAAGAAAATTAATAAAGAAACAGCAGACTTAAAGGAGACACTAGATCAACTTGATTTAATAGATATCTTCAGAACTTTTCACCCTAAAGCAGTAGAATATACATTCTTCTCAAGCGCTCATGGTACGTTTTCTAGGATAGACCACATGTTAGGACACAAAAATGGTCTCAATAAATTTAAGAAGATTGAAATCATATCAAGCATTTTCTCTGATCACAATGCCATGAAACTAGAAATTAACCACAAAAGAAAAACTGAAAAATACTCAAACACTTGGAAACTAAACAGCTTGTTATTAAATAATGAATGGATTAACAATGAGATCAAAGAAGAAATAAAAAAGTTTCTAGAAACAAATGATAATGAGCATACATCAACTCAAAATTTATGGGACACAGCAAAAGCAGTTCTGAGAGGGAAGTTTATTGCACTACAGGCATATCATAAGAAGCTAGAAAAAGCTCAAATAAGCAACTTGACCCTGCATCTAAAAGAACTAGAAAAACAACAACAAATAAAACCCAAGACAAGTAGAAGAAAGGAAATAATAAAGGTCAGAGCAGAAATAAATGACATAGAGGCTAAGGAAACAATACAAAGGATCAATGAAACAAGAAGCTGGTTCTTTGAAAAGGTAAACAAGATTGATGAACCTTTAACTAGACTCACCAAGAAAAAAAGAGAGAGGACTCAAATAAATAAAATTAGAAAGGACAGTGGAGAAATAACAACTGACACAACAGAAATACAAAGCATTGTAAGAAAATACTATGAAGAACTATATGCCAAAAAATTAGACAATCTTGGTGAAATGGACAAATTTCTTGAATCATATAACCTTCCAAAAATCAATCTGGAAGAATCAGAACACCTAAACAGACCAATTACAGCAAATGAGATCGAAACAGTTATCAAAAAACTCCCAAAAAAGAAAAGTCCTGGGCCTGATGGCTTCACAAGTGAATTCTATCAAAAATTCAAAGAAGAACTAACTCCTATTCTCCTGAAGCTATTTCAAAAAATTCAAGAGGAAGGAAGAATTCCAAACTCCTTTTATGAGGCGAGCATAATTCTGATCCCAAAACCGGGCAAAGACAACACAAAGAAAGAAAATTATAGGCCTATATCCCTGATGAATTTAGACGCTAAAATTCTCAACAAAATATTAGCCAACCGGATCCAGCAATATATGAAAAAAATCATACACCACGATCAAGTGGGATTTATTCTGGAGAGGCAAGGCTGGTTCAATATTCGCAAATCAATCAATGTGATTCACCACATAAACAAAAGGAAGGACAAAAATCACATGATAATTTCAATAGATGCAGAAAAGGCATTTGATAAAATCCAGCACCCATTCATGCTCAAAACTCTCAGTAAAGTGGGAATACAGGGATCATTCCTTAACATGATAAAGGCCATCTATGATAAACCGACAGCAAACATCATACTAAATGGACAAAGATTAAAAGCAATCCCCTTAAGATCAGGAACCAGGCAGGGTTGCCCACTTTCACCACTCTTATTCAACATAGTTCTGGAAGTCCTAGCTACAGCAATCAGACAAGAAGAAGAAATAAAAGGCATACAAATTGGAAAAGAAGAAGTAAAACTGTCATTATTTGCAGATGATATGATATTGTATATTGAAAACCCTAAAGTCTCAGTCAAAAAACTACTGGACCTGATAAATGAATTCAGCAAGGTGGCAGGATATAAAATTAATACTCAGAAATCAGAGGCATTTCTATACACCAACAATGAAATATCAGCAAAAGAAATTAAGGAAACAATCCCCTTCACTATTGCAGCCAAAAAAATAAAGTACCTAGGAGTAAATTTAACCAAGGAGGTTAAGGACTTGTACTCGGAAAATTATAGAACATTGATAAAAGAAATCAAGGAAGATACAAACAAGTGGAAGCACATACCGTGCTCATGGCTAGGAAGAATAAACATCATTAAAATGTCTATATTACCCAAAGCAATTTATAAATTCAATGCAATACCAATTAAAATACCAATGACATACTTCAAAGATATAGAACACATATTCCAAAAATTTATATGGAACCAAAAAAGAACACGAATAGCCTCAGCAATCTTAAAAAGAAAAAATAAAGCAGGAGGTATCACTCTTCCGGATATCAAGGTTTACTACAAGGCCATTATACTCAAGACAGTCTGGTACTGGCATAAGAACAGGCACATAGATCAATGGAACAGAACAGAGAACCCAGAAATAAACCCACAGCTTTATGGACAACTGATATTTGACAAAGGAGGAAAGAACATACAATGGAGTAAAGACAGCCTCTTTAACAAATGGTGTTGGGAAAATTGGACATCTACCTGCAAAAAAATGAAACTAGACCATCAACTTACACCATTCACAAAAACAAACTCAAAATGGATAAAAGACTTAAATGTAAGCCGTGAAACCATAAACATCTTAGAAGAAAACATAGGCAGCAAGCTCTCCGACATCTGTAGCAGCGGTATATTTGCCGATTTATCTTCATGGGCAACTGAAATAAAAGGCAAGATAAACAAATGGGACTATATCAAACTAAAAAGTTTTTGCACAGCTAAAGACAATAGGAACAGAATAAAAAGACAAACCACACAATGGGAGAACATATTCGACAGCACATCTGATAAGGGGTTAATAACTAAAATTTATAAAGAACTTATAAAAAGCAACACCAGGAAGACAAACAACCCAATCAAAAAATGGGCAAAAGAAATGAATAGACATTTCTCCAAAGAGGACATACAGATGGCCAATAGGCATATGAAAAAATGCTCAACATCACTAATCATTAGAGAAATGCAAATTAAAACCACAATGAGATATCACCTCACACCAGTCAGAATGGCACTTATCAGCAAAACAACACAGAATAAGTGCTGGCGAGGATGTGGAGAAAAGGGAACCCTTCTGCACTGCTGGTGGGAATGCAGACTGGTGCAGCCACTGTGGAAAACAGTTTGGAGATTCCTCAGAAAATTAAAAATCGAACTGCCTTTTGACCCAGCTATCCCACTTTTAGGAATATACCCTAAGAACACCATAGCAGTGTTCGAAAAGAAGAAATGCGCCCCCATGTTCGTGGCAGCATTGTTCACAATAGCGAAGATCTGGAAACAGCCCAAGTGTCCGTCAGAAGACGAGTGGATTAAAAAGCTATGGTACATATATACTATGGAGTACTACTCAGCCATAAGAAACGATGACATCGGATCATTTATAACAAAATGGATGTACCTTGATAACATTATACGGAGTGAAATAAGTAAATCAGAAAAAAAAGAAAAACTGAGAACAGCACGATTACATACATAGGTGGGACATGAAAGTGAGGGTATGAGACATGGACAAGAGAGTGGTGGTTATGGGATGGGGGGAGGGAGGGAAGAAGGGGATAGGGAGGAGGGGAGGGACGCAGGGAAAACCAGATTGAAGGTGACAGAGGACAATTTGACTTTTGGTGATGGGTATGCAACACAATTGAATGATAAGATAACCTGGAGATGTTTTCATTGTACATATGTACCCTGATTTATTGATGTCACCCCATTAGAATTAATAATAATAAAATATATAAAAAAAAAAAAAAAAAAAAAAGAAAACCAAATAAAAGGTGATGAAGGACAAAAAAAAAAATAATAATAATAATTTTCCAATTACAGTTGACATACAATATTATATTAGTTTCAGGTGTACAACATAGTGAGTAGATGTTATATACCTTACAAAGTGATCCCCTGATAAATCTAATAATGCCCATATAACGCCATAGTTATTATAATATTATTGACTATATTACCTATGCTGTTCTTTACATCCTGTAACTACTTGTATATCTGGAAACTTGTACTTCTTAATCCCTTCACCTTTTTCACCCATCCTCCAACTCACTCCTTTCTGGTGATCACCAATTTGTTCTTTGTATCTACGAATTTATTTATGTTTTGATTGTTTGTTTCTTAGATTCCACATATAAATAAAATCTTATGATATTTGTCTTTCTCTGACTTATTCCACTTAGCATAATATGCTCTAGGTCCATTTATACTGTCACAATGGCAACATTTCTTTCTTTTTAATGGTTGATGAATAATCCATTGTATATACAGTATGTACCGCTGTTGGAGGAAAGCCAAAGCACCGAGTGACTTTCTGTTCTCATCCTGAGGTCGAGACCAAGCATACATGACTGAAGGCAGTTGCGCATCCAGGGAAGTCCTCAAGGACACGATGCTTGGCCCTGCTGGAGCTTTCTGCAGGTCAGGACTCAGACAGCAGGTGGTGTGGTGTTATGTCTCAGAAAGGGCAAGAGCAATCTAATCAGTTTTGCAAAACTAAATAATAAAATTGGACAGTGTATTCTGCTTGTTAGTTTCTCACGCATGATGTCATGTTTCTGCTTAATAAATTGGATAACTGATCTGTCCAAGGCACCTCAATACTGGAGAGATTGGGGTCCTCCACTTGCAGTATTGTTGCTGCCTCATTTCTTTGGGGCTCCTCTTCAAGAGACCCTGAATACTAACAACATACCACATCTTGTTTATCCATTTATCGATAGATGGACACTTAGATTGCTTCCATGTTGTGCCTTTTGTAAATAAAGCTGCAATGAACATAGGAGTGCATATATATTTTTTATTTAACTAGTGTTTTGGATTTTTTTGGATAAATACACAGAAGTAGATTTGCTGGGTCATATTGTAGTTTTATTTTTAATTTTTTGAGGAACCTCCATACTGCTTTCCATAGTGACTGCACCAATTTACAATGCTAGCAATAGTGGACGGGGGTTCCCTGCTCTCCACATCCTAGCCAATGCTTGCTGTTTATTAATTTGTTGATGATAGCCATTGTGACAGGTGTGAGATGTTATCTCACTGTGTCTTGCTAAATTTTCTATTGAATTTATTGGGTGACATTGGTTAATAAAATTATGTAGGTTTCTGGTGTACAAGTCTATAATATGTCACCTGTGTATTGTATTGTATGTGTCACCACCCCAAGTCAAGTCTCCTTCAATCACCATATATCCCCCGTTTACACTCTATACCATGTCCCACAGTGGCTGCATGTGTCTTCATCCTCCCAAAAGTTTATGAGGGTTCCCTTTTCTCCACATTCTCACCAACACTTGCTATTTGTTGATTTATTGATGATTGTATTCTGACAGGTGTGAGGTGATATCTCAAAGTGTCAATTCAGGTTCTTTGGCCATTTTTTAATTGTAGTTTTTTGGGGGTGTTGTATAAATTCTTTATAAATTTTGGATATTAACCCCTTATCAGATGTATCATTGTTGGATATGTTCTTCCATTCAGTGGGTGGTCTTCTTTTTCATTTTGTTGATTGTTTCCTTTACTGTGTGAAAACTTTTTAGTTCTATGTTTTTTTCTTTTGCTTCCCCTTGCTCAAGGAGATATATCATAAAAAATATTGCTACTAGAAATGTCCCAAGATTTTACTACCTATGTTTTATATGATTTTGAGTCTAAAATTTAAATCTTTAATCCATTTCGAGTTTATTCTTTGTATGATGTAAGAAGGTAGTCTAGTTTCATTTATTTTGCACGTATCTGTCCAATTATCCCAATATCATTTATTGAATAGACTATCTTTACCCCACTATATGTTCTTGTCTCCTTGGAGCATGGGTTTATTTCTGGTTCTCTATTCTGTTTCATTGATCTATATCAGGGGTCCCCAAGCTTTTTACATAGGGGCCAGTTCACTGTCCCTCAGACCATTGGAGGGCTGGACTATAAAAAAATTATGAACAAATCCCTATGCACACTGCACATATCTTATTTTAAAGTAAAAAAACAAAACGGGAACAAATACAATATTTAAAATAAAGAACAAGTCAATTTAAATCAACAAACTGACCAGTATTTCAATGGGAACTGTGAGTGCGGATGCATCCTGTGCTCCTCTCACTGACCACCAATGAAAGAGGTGCCCCTTCCGGAAGTGCGGCGGGGGCGGATAAATGGCCTCAGGGGGCCGCATGCGACCTGCTGGGCTGTAGTTTGGGGATTCCTGATCTATATATTTGTTTTTATGTCAGTACCATGCTGTTTTGATTACTGTGGCCGTTAGTAGAGTTTGATATCAGGTAGCACTATTTCTCCAACTTTGTTCTTCTTTCTCAAGATTGCTGTGGCTATTCAGGGTCTTTTGTGGTTTCATATAAATTTTTGGAATGTTTGTTCTAGTTCTATGAAATACACCATTGGTGCCTTTATAGGAATTGTGTTGACTCTATAGATTGCTTTGGGTAGTACAGATTTTTTTTTTTTTTTTTAGAGAGAGAAGCTGAGAGAGAGAGAGAGACAAAGAAACAGGAACATCAAGTTCTTTCTGTATGTGCCCTGAACGGGGATTGAAACAGCAATCTTTGATGCACTTCAGAATGACACTCAAATCAACGAGCTATCCAGCCAGGGCAGTATGAACATTTTCATGATGTTAATTCTCCCTATCCATGAACATGGTATATGCTATACTTATTTGTATCTTCTTCAGTTCCTTTCTTCAGTGTCTGATAATTTCCCAAGTACAGGTCTTTTACATCCTTGATTAAATTTATTCCTATGTATTTTATTTTTGGGATGCAATTGTATATTGAATTTTTTTTGTTTCCCTTTCTGATAGTTCATTATTGGTTTATAAAAATACAGCTTATTTCTGGATATTTATTTTGTATCCTGCTACTTTACTAAATTCATTTATCAGCTCTAGTAGGTTTGATAAACCTTTAGGGTTCTCTATATACAGTATTGTGGCATCTGCATTTTATTGTGGGTTTAATTTGCATTTCTCTGATGATTAGTGAAGTTGAACATGTTTTCATATGTAAATATAATATTTCTAAAGTTGACCAAATTTAATACCCTACATCATGGAATGCATTCCTTTTCTTAATTATATTTTATTTTAAGATTATCTTTGAAACTCATGACCATGGTTAACATTCTTAATGTGTTGCAAAAGAAATTCTACTAAATATTTTAATTTCTACCATAAACCAGGACTTTATGAATAGTATGCAATATGAGGAGCGTAATATAGTTGTTTGAAAATAGCACTGGTGCCCAACACTGTAGTGTCCAGTATGGGATAGGGACCGCTTGCTCCTCAGGGTGACATCTGCAGCCAAGATGCCCCTCCTGATTTTTAATTGCCACACCATGGGTGTGGAACTTGCCTGTTTTCTCATCTCCACCCCTCTTACCAGATTCAGCGTGGCTTTTTCTTTATATTCTTAGTCTTTATATTCTTAGTTATAGGAGTTCGGTTCAGCTAGTCTTCAGATGGTTCTCAAGGGTTGTTCTATAATTTAGTTGTAATTTAAAACAATTTTTATTCTTTCATTTTAGAGATAGGTGAGAGAGAGTGAGAGAAGGGGGGAGGAGCAGGAAGCATTAACGCCCATTCGACCAGTTAAGCCTGGGGTTTCAAACTGTGAACTCAGTGTTTCAGGTTGATGCTTTATCCACAATGCCACCACAGGTCAGGCTAATTTAGTTGTAATTTTGATGTAGTCATGGGAGTAGACAATCTCAGAGTTTACCCACTCTGCCATCTTGAGCAAAAGTCTCCTCGACTCTATATTGGATTTTATTTTATCACTTATTTTCATATTGGATTTTTTTTAAATTCAGAAATTAAATTTACTGGGGTGACATTGATCTAAAAGAGTACATAGACTTTGGGTAAAAATCTCTATAACATTTGAACTGTTGATTGTGTTGTGTGCCCATCACCCAAAGTCATATCATTTTCCATCACCGTTTATTTATCCTTAAATTTTTATATTGGATTTTAAAATCCTTTTTATTTTATTCATTTTAGAGAGGAGACACAAAGTGAGAGAGAGGAGGGGGGGGGGAAGCTGGAAGCATCAACTCCCATATGTGCCTTGACCAGACCAGTGCAGGGTTTTGAACTGGCGACCTCAGTGTTCCCAGGTCAACGCTATATCCACTGCGCCACCACAGGTCAGGCTTATATTGAATTTTAAATATTGCTTTTTCTTTTAAAAAGTTCTTTGAAATGATTTTATATTATTATGCTGAGCATCTGATGTATTCTATGAGATTACTCTATAATTATATTTCATTGGTCAGTTAAAATAAATAGCATAAGCTCTCCATTGAAAGTACAGCCAGAATGAACTATGGATATAATTGTATAAAAGAAAATTGAGTGAAAAGATAAACTTGCTTCTTTTGTAGCACAATTTTAATGATACTGCTTGAGTTGAGTCCTGTTCTACATCAAAAAAGAAACACAAATTCCTTCAGGTTCTATTTCAGGCTCTACCACAGGCTATTTGCTATTATACCCAAAGCAAGATGGAACCTGTTAACTGTTTTTCCATCTGCAAAATGTAGGCAAGGCTTTAGCCTTTTCCATAGAAGTGGCAGGATTAATGAGTGCCACAAATGACCTTGACCTGTCTTGTAAATGCAAATGCATTTTTGTTGCCATATTTTCATGAAAAATGAAAATCCACTAGCTTTTTTTCTGATGAGTTAATATTAGGCTAAAACTTTTAAGTCTGAAATATGTACTTTATCAGCAGTTCTTTAAAATTTCAGTTTCCAAATTTAAACAAAAAGGAGAATAAGATAAATCTTTCAAATGATAATGAAAACAGTAGGAAGGAAGTGAAAGAGTTGCCTTATAAATCGAAGTCTACTTGTTTTTCCAAAGCTGCATGCTTTATTTTTAGGGCGATTAGTGAGAGTATCCGAAATGCATTATTAGAACCTATATTGAATGAAGTTGGCTTACTGGAAAAAATAATGTCAAAGTAAGTCAGTGTGTCTGGATGTGGTGTCTGGGAGTTTACATGTCAAGCCAGTTGAGGAGTTTGTGATAATGTGCTTTAGAGTGACTGTTGGTCATTCTGAGATCTTTCTACCAATTTCATTATTAATGCTGTGGGCCTAGGATGAATGGTACATGAAGTCATTAAACGTTCTTTGTTTTTTTTTTTAAGTGAGCGAGAGAAAGAGACCGACAGACAGAAAGGGAGAGAAATAAGAAACATCAACTTATAGTTGTGGCACTTTAGTTGATCCTTGATTGCTTCTCTTATGTACCTTGGACAGGGGGCTCCAGCCAAGCCAGTGACCCCTTGCTCAAACCAGCAACTTTGGGGTCATGTCTGTGATCCCATGCTCAAGTCGACGACTCCGTGCTCAAGTTGGTCAGCCCGCACTCAAGCTGGTGACCTCGGGGTTTCGAACCTGGGCCCTCAGCATCCCACAGTGACACTCTATTTACTGTGCTACCGCCTGGTTAGGCAAACACTCTTAAATTTAGGGATTTTTCAGGGCTCCAGCTAGTCAGAAGTTGCTCCTATCCATCCTAGATGACTGTTTCTGTGGAAGAGCACAGTCCTTGTTTCAGAAATTCAGTCACACACACACAGAGTGTGATTTACTCATTTTTTAAAGACAGAATCCAGGTCAGAACTACATGGAATGAGATCAACTATAGTACTTAAAAATATTGAGCTGGTTAGGGAGACGTGCTTAATTCCCACGCATATAGATTCCAGGCGGATGTATTTCCAGTAGGATAACATGCCTGGCTGTCCCTGCTCCCTTCCTCACTCCTCCTCAGGGAAGGAGGAGCTTCTCTCATTGATGAGTCTGAAGAAGGAACTGAAGGGGGTGGCAGCCTCTGGGACCCACTGACCTGTGGGCGCTAAAGTAACATCTGTTTGCTGCACCGGAGTCCATCTCACATAGCAGCTTCATGCTTCTGGCCATGCCGTTATTAATGTTCATTATCTGGCCTCTGAGATGAATTCTATAGAAAGAATGAAGACAATTCCTATTCACAAAATTCCCCCCATATCAACTCTCACCTCATTTCAGTAACTCAAGGGAGAAATCATCCTTTAATACATGCTGGAATTGAGATAAAACTGGGAATAATGAAGAGTCCGTCTCGGGCTCTTGCTCACATCCTTTAATACCCTGCGTGGCAGAGGCCGTGCGGGTGAGTGGGAGTGGGAGAAGTGGAGCGTTTTCATGTTTGACCATTCCTATGTTATTTATTTTTAAATATTTTATTTATTGATTAGAGAGAGAGGTGAGCAGGAGGAGTGAGAGGAGCGGGAAGCATCAACTCCTAGCTGTTTCTTGTGATCAGGCAAGCCCAGGGTTTTAAAACAGAGACTTCATTGTTCTAGGTCAACACTTTATCCACTGCGCCACCACAGGTCAGACCCTACTATTACTTTAGCTAAGATTGTACGAGGCCATATCCTTAGATCCAGCATAAGAGCTAATACATATTTTTCCATTTAATGAATTACTAAATTCAGGTTATTTTAATTGAAAATGTTTAAAACCATTTTAAGGCATTTCATAATACCCTTCATCAGATTTCAGTAACATAGTAGGTTACTTACAGGTGATCTAATCTGTCCTGAGGGATTTTAGAGGGAGAGAGAGAGAAAAAGAGAGGGATAGACAGATGGGAAGGGAGAGATGAGAAGCATAAACTTGCAGTTGTGGCACCTTAATTGTTCATCGATTGCTTTCTCATACGTGCCTTGACTGGGGGCTCCAGATGAGTCAGTGACCCCTTGCTCAAGCCAGTGACCTTGGGCTCAAGCCAGCGACATTTGGGCTCTAGTCAGCTACCATGGGGTCATGTCTATGATCCTACACTTGAGCCTGCGACCCCATGTTCAAACTGGTGAGCCTGCGCTCAAGCTGGGGACCTTGGGGTCTCCAACCTGAGTCCTTAGCGTCCCAGGTTAATGCTCTATTCACTGTGCCACCACTGGTCAGGCTGTTGGCATTCTTTTAAAATTGATGTTAGAAAATCAGGGTTAAGGGATAAAATGGGTCCATTTACTAAAATTCTTTTCTAATACATCAGGGAAAGAAGTGTGTGTGCTGCAATATTTTTACTGCTATTTTAGAGGAGGTTTAAGGTTTTGAAGCTTCACTCATTATAATGCATATACTAGCATAAACAAGTTGAAGAAGAAGAGTGACTGACATTCATTTCACAGGTGTTGCTGGGACGGATTTTTTGTTCAGTTGCCTTTGAAGTGAAGATCAGAGGTGATTCATTGTCACCCACGAAACTTTGATGTTTTCTTCCACTACTGCTCATAGCCACGATGTAAACACCAACATACACTGGCAAGATCGACAATTATTTTGTGACTAGGTGAGAAATTTGTTAAGGAAAGTATAATATGTTACTGCTCAGCATGACTGACATATTCGCAGGCATCCCTGGAAGGAGAGCTATTCTAGAACTGCAGCATTAACATCCATTAGCAAAGTCTATGCAAGAACTGGTTTCACTGACTGCAAATGAATGTACCATAGTGGCGGCGAAAGGACCGGACCAGCCTTAACAGAGTTGGAGTGCGAGGGAACTAGGCTGTGAGTCTGACTGCTGGGTGCAGTGGGCTCGGGTTGTGAGCGGGACAGGCTCACCTTTGAATCCTGGCTGGTTTTACTGTGTGCCCTCAGGCAAATGATACCTTCTCAGCTCTTTATAAAAGACAAACAGGGGTAATAATATTGTTAGGATTAAGTACAAATCCATAGTTAAGGTGCCTTATATATCAGTTCATGCTCAAAATGATAGATTTATTGATCTTGAGCAAAATAGTCATTTACAAAATTGTAACTCTGAAGTCTCAAAGAATATGACCCGAGTTATAAATGTACTAACTGCCCCAATGCCTTCCTTGCCCAGCCCTTGCTGGTATGATATTGGCTCATGCCCTTCCTCACTGCAGTAGAAGCAAAGGGCTAGGCATGACTCAGGATGTGGATGAGACCTGGTAGAGAGCCTGAGGACCGAGGTATTCCCACACGTAACTACAATTATTTCATGTGTCTGGTTATTTCTGGCTCTCTCTCACAGAATCTTATTCTCTCTTTATAACCTGATATATAATAGAAATTGAAAGTGGTACTTATAGTTTAATTAACAGATAGTCCTCCAATCTCTGAAAAAGTCCTACTGTGCCTTAAAGCTTCAAGCGAAAAGAATATAGGATTGAAAAAGGAAGGAATCCCTGCCTGACCCACCAGAACGACCAAATTCATCCTTGCATTCATCTGTCCATCCGCCCATCCATCCGTCCATCCGCCCATCACCCACCCATCCCTGCATCCCTGCATCCCCGCATCGCTGCATCCCCGCATCCCCGCATCCTTGCATCCCTGCATCCCCGCATCCCCGCATCCCCGCATCCCCGCATCCCCGCATCCCTGCATCCCCGCATCCCCGCATCCCTGCATCCCTGCATCCTTGCATCCCCGCATCCCTGCATCCCCGCATCCCTGCATCCCTGCATGCATCCACTACCATGTTTTAGGCAGGGGGAGCACCGTGCTATGACCGCCCTCATAGAATTTACCGTCTATGAATCACTGGGTGGCTGAGTTATTAGCCAGTTTGCCTTTACCTCACAGCAAAAGAACATTCCAGCCCCCCCAAAATGCTCATTCTAAAAAAGTTGGAAAATACACAAACAAATGAAGAAAATAATAACCATTTCAGTCTATTTCTTAGAGCAGTGGTTCTTAACCTTTTTTGAGGTACCGAACCCACCAGTTTCATATGCACATTCACCGAACCCTTCTTTAGTGATAAATAAAATATGATTTATTTTTCCAAATTCAAGACATAGGTATATATTTTTTTACTGGTGCACAAAATGAGCCGTGCATGAACGTCACCTTGCTCAAAGAACAAAACCAACAAAGTGCATGAACTCACAACAAATTACGGTATTACTTTGTTCTGGCCTCCGCGGCAGGGGCTTCTCCGAACCCCTGAGACAGACTCATCGAACCTCTAGGGTTCGATAGAACCCAGGTTAAGAACCACTATCTTAAAGCTACTCAGAATCATGATTTTGGTGGATTTCCTTGAGGCCTTATGTGCCTGTGTGTGTGTCTGGCAGCAGTGAAACCGGGTGGTACATAATTTTATCTCTTGTTTTATTATTCCCTTAATATTACATCATGAGCAGTTTCCTATGGTATTAAAAAATCTTTAAAATTACGACTTTTAGTGGTTGCTTGCTTGATTCATTCTATGGATCTATTAATTAACATTTGCTAAACATTTAGACTGTTTTTAGTATATGTGCTGCCGAAGCGAGCACACATTTAGACTGTTTTTTTCCTTATGTTTTGCTATTATAATTAATATTAAAAAAAACATTTTTTTTTTAAATTTTTTTTTTTAATTTATTTTATTTTATTTTATTTTATTCATTTTAGAGAGGAGACACAGAGTGAGAGAGAGAGAGAGAGAAAGAGAGAAAGGGGGGAGGAGCTGGAAGCATCAACTCCCATATATGCCTTGACCAGACCAGTGCAGGGTTTTGAACTGGCGACCTCAGTGTTCCCAGGTCGACACTTTATCCACTGCGCCACCACAGGTCTATTAAAAAAACATTTTAAAACCAAAGATTGTACCCAAATCTCAGGATTTTAAAAAAAATTTAACTTAATTTACTTTTTTATTACAGGTACAGAGAGAGTCAGAGAGAGGGATAGATAGGGACAGACAGACAGGAACGGAGAAAGGTGAGAAGCATCAATCATTAGTTTTTCATTGCCCTTGTGACACCATAGTTGTTCATAGATTGCTTTCTCACATGGGCCTTGACCGCAAGCCTTCAGCAGACTGAGCCACCCCTTGCTGGAGCTAGTGACCTTGGGTCCAAGCTGGCAAGCTTTTGCTCAAGCCAGATGGGCCCTGGCGAGCTCAAGGTCTCGAACCTGGGTCTTCTGCATCCCAGTCCAATGCTTTATCCACTGCGCCACCACCTGGTCAGGCCAAATCTCAGGATTTTTACTTAGCTTTCTATAAGTGGAATTTCTGGATCGATGGATGTGAAAGTTTTGTGGCTTTTGCCAGATTGCTTTCCAGAATAGAGATGATTCCATTCTAGCACATCTGGATAATGATTTAGCTTGATGTTGGCTCTCATGCATGTCACAAGTCCATGTTTGGCTGAACGATGGTTTGGAGATGGCTTTTAAACTCGTGGGCTTTGAGAGACTGACTTTCAGTGGACCATGCTGAAAACATAAGCTTTTTTCTTGTTTTGCTGTTTTTCTCTTTTTTCCCCTTTTCTTTCATCTCATTTTCCTCATTCCCTCTCCTACCCTTTCTATTCAGCATTTCAAATGCCCCATTCCTTCACTTTTGTGGGTAACCCACACTCACGGTAACAACCTAGGACGTGTCCTTCCCTGTTTTCCTTCGTGCTCATGTAATCAGATACCTATTACTGCACACACACATATAATCTATTACTTTACATTAATGATATTTCATTATATTCACTTCCATGTGAAAGAAAGCAAGCAAGCAAGCAGTAGCTCCGATGGCAAGTTCAGCAGTGGTTTTCTGGGACTCTAGTGGAGGTCCAGCTTAGAGCCAAATGCTCCAGCCCTTTCAGTAATAGGTATTTTTCAAGCACCTAACTCATGGTATTAAATTCCTTTCTAATTAAAACAGCTAGGGTGATTTCTCTTTTCTTTACTTAAATCCTGAACTTATCAAGTACCCTCCCTCACCCCAAACCCCATGCTTAATATGTCACTACTCTTTAAAATTCTTGCCAGTATGATCATATAAAGTTATATCTTAGTGTTGTTTAATTTGGGTTATGAGTCTAAACAAATTTTTCTTTTTAATGTTTTAGATCTTTGTCATTTTTGTGAATTGCATGTTTATATCATTTACTACTTTTGTGTTGAATTGTTTACCTTTTCCTTATTCTTCTTTAAGAGGTTTTAATGATTTTAAATTGTAAGCTTTTGTCTATTATCAGTAATTTTCACATCCAGTCCCCAAATGTAGTCTTTTTTCATGGGCTTTGTTCCCTGGAGATAGACTGGTCATTTGCTGTTCCCACCTAAGTTGGCTCCTGATCACAGGGGCTGGAAAGACAAACAGCACATTTTATAGACTCTTGTATAACTGGGAATCAGTGTGAATTATTTGCACCAATGAGATGCACTCATGCAAGACCTGGCAGCTAGAAGTGAGTTGGAGGCTGATTTCTTCTGCTGTTTTTGCTGGAATAACTTTGGAGAGATGTGAATATTTGAGACCTCACTTTGCATCCCAGGGTCTGAGACCAGCTTCCTGACTGTGAGAGCTGAGGAGGCAGCAATGGTAGCAGCAACAGCTTTCTGGTGTCTGAGTTGTAATTTTGTAGATGTGCTCTTTAAATCGGTCACATCCTGGCAGTCACATGACTGCCAGTGGTCCTCTCGCACCCCCAATACTTTTGCAGACACTTAACTCCTGTATTAAATTCCTCTCTTCTTGAAAAACTTAGGGTGGTTCATGTGTTCTGCACTGTATCCTGACTGATACACCTTGTTTAAAATATCTTTCACTTTATAAAGTTATACATTTTAATATAGTCATTATTTTATAGTTTGTGAGATTCCCGACTTGGTTAAGAAACATTCATTGCCCTAGGTTACAAAAATCTCCTGGATTATTAAGATTTTTATGATTTAATTTTCTTTATGTTCAAGTCTTTTATTTATAAAGGTCAAATTTTCCTTTTCATAGGTGTTACGGATTGAATTGTGCCACCTCAAATTCATATGTTGAAGCCTTAGCTCTGAATGTGACTGTTTGGAAATAGGACGTAAAGAGGTAACTAAGGTTATATGAAGCACAAGTATGGGTCCTAGTCCAATGAGACTGACGTCCTTATAAGAAGAGGAAGAAACACCAGGGGTTTGTGTGCACAGAGAAAAGCCCATGTGAGGACACAGTGAGGAGATGGCTATCTGCAAGCCAAGGAGAGACGCCTCAGAAGTCAAACCTGCTGGCAACTTTATTGTGGACTTCCTGTCCCCAGAAGTATGAGAAAATAAATGTCTGTTGTTTAAGTCACCTGGCCTGTGGTATTTTGTTATGGCCGCCCAAGCAGACTAACAAAGGTGAATAGACAATTGTATCAGCAGTATTTGTAACTTAATCGCTTTTCCCTCATTGGATTGAAATACTACTTCATCATGTATACATTTAATATATGTGTAGGGACCCATTTATGGATTCTGGCCTATTTTCTTCTGTTTGTTTTTTTGTTATGTCTATACCATAATGATTAGATTATGCTGATTTTATGACATGTTCTGATATTTGGTAAGGCAAATCCCCTCTTTCTGATATTCTTTCTTCCCCATGGGTTACTCCTTGAAAAATATCATTTCCACAAAGTGATACATACATATATATATATATATATATATATATATATATACACACACACACACACACACACACACACACACACACACACACACACACATCTTGAAAAATGAATAGTACAGCAAAGCTTATAACTAAAAAAATGGAGCCTCTATTTCACCCCCAGTGTTATGCTGGTAAACGTTTAGCAACTGATTCTCTGGGGAAAGAAACAGTTCCGATTTATAGTATTTTCTGTTTCAGTGGTGTAAATACTCCCACCATGGCTAATTTCAGATCCCACTGTGAAGTCAGTGAACAGGGACTTGGGAAGAGATGTGCCTAACATGCTTTCTCAAGCTAGAACAAGCTAGCTCTACAAACCAAAGCCCAGCCCATGTTTCTCTCCTGAGATTCTTGTTAACTGTTTTTCTGGTACTTACATTCATATCTTTAAAGATATTTTTTATCCATTCATTTTAGAGAGTAGGGAGAGAGAGAGAATGAGAGGTATGGAGCAGGAAGCATCAACTCCCACACGTGCCCTGACCAGGCAAGCCCAGGGCCTTGAACCAGCGAACTCAGGGCTCCAGGCCAACGCCTTATCCACTGCGCCACCACAGGTCAGGCCCATATCTTTAAATAGTAATCTGACATTACTATTTCCTGGTGTATAGAGTTCAGGCATTATCTATCGATATCCTGCAATGGATGATAGGATATCATCAGATTCCCTTCCTATCTTCATGCCCTTGCTTCTTCTCCCAGTAAAGTGCTATCATAATTTTTGTTTAAATGAATATTCAAGGTTTATTTTATACCTATATACCCAGTTACATACCTATCATGTGATTATTATGATTATATCCTAATTGATAAGCCAATTAATTCACCCTGGTAAAACTTTCTTTAGTATACAATTTGAAAACTTTTTGATTGCTAAGTTTCTCAAGTCTCTCTGCTGTTTCTCTCAAGCTCTCCGAGAGTAAAACCCGCGGTGAAGCTGGAATTACTTAATGGCTGAAATTCAGCGAAAATGTAGGGTAATCTGATTGCTGCTGGTATTTGAGGTTATGAGGAAAACCATTTGTTCCTATCTTAGTCTGGGTAGAAAAAATTAATTAAAATGATTTTATGTTATAATTTATAATAGCCTAACACGTGGCTGCAGATTGTAAATATGTATTAGCACTGCAGTTAGGGAAAACCCCAAGTTCAGAAAGAATGCTGGTCACAGTTTTCAAATGCCTCCTGGTATGTGGCCAAGACAACTGTAAAGTCACTCTAGAGGAAAGCACTGACCACTCAACTCAGGCCACTCAGGGTTTCCTAAAAGATCAAGTATAATTGAGTAGTGGCTCAAGATAAAACATTAGCCAGCACAAGACGTGACTCATCATGAATGAATGTCGGTGATGGACTGCATAGATGATGGTGGGTCCATAAGATTATAATGGAGCTAAAAAAAAGTCTCTGCCTAGTGACATCATAGCCACTTCAATATCATACTGAAATGCATTACTTGCATGGTTGCAGTGATGCTGGTGTAAACAAACCTACTCAGGGACCAGCCCTGGCCAGGTAGCTTAGTTGGTTAGAGCATCAGCCCAATACATGATGGTTGTGGGTTTGATCCCTAGTCAGGGCTCATACAAGACTCAATCAATGAATGCATAACAAGTAGAACAATAAATCAATGTTTCTCTCTCCCCCTTCTTCTCTCTCTAAAATCAATAAGTAAAAAATGTCTTTAAAGTTTCAGAAACCAGCTATGGAAATGCTTGCTTTGCCTGGAGTTGAGTGGTATTGTATACACACAAAAAAAAGTACATATATTGAGGGGAGGGACGCAGGGAAAACCAGATAGAAGGTGACAGAGGACAATTTGACTTTTGGTGACGGGTATGCAACACAATTGAATGATAAGATAACCTGGAGATGTTTTCATTGTACATATGTACCCTGATTTATTGATGTCACCCCATTAGAATTAATAATAATAAAATATTAAAAAAAAAAAAGTACATATAAATATGGGACAACAGATTGCGAAGTACTATTTTCTTTATTTTTTATACAGAGAGAGAGAGTCAGAGAGAGGGATAGACAGGGACAGACAGGAACGGAAAGAGATGAGAAGCATCAATTATCAGTTTTTTGTTGCGACACCTTAGTTCATTGATTGCTTTCTCACATGTGCCTTGACCGCGGGCCTTCAGCAGACCGAGTAACCCCTTGCTCAAGCCAGTGACCTTGGGTCCAAGCTGGTGAGCTTTGCTCAAACCAGATGAGCCCGCGCTCAAGCTGGCGACCTCGGGGTCTTGAACCTGGGTCCTCCGCATCCCAGTCCGACGCTCTATCCATTGCACCACCACCTGACCAGGCGCAAAGTACTCTTAAGGACATAAAATGATTTGCCTATCTGTTATCATGATATTGTGTATAAAAAAAAGGAAGCTGAATTTAATACCTAATTGACTACAAAGAATCACAGGTTTTTTGAAAAGCTGAACGGTGCCTTGGATTCAATTACCAGTCAGTTATGCTGCAGCATCTTATCCAACAACTCATAATGAACTGCAGTAACATAATCCAGAGGCAATAAAAGCAAAGCTGACCTGACCATGAAGTTTGATAAGAACCCTGACGAGTACACATTGGCCACAATGTGGAAGGGATTTAATAGGCTTAAGGTTTCATCAAATATTAAAAAGGAGATGAAGGAAAGGTTTGTAATTACTTGAGGTAACAGAAGAAATTGAAATAGTTTAAGTGCTTAGAATAAGACTTAAAGCACAAAATGGAAATTTGTTGAGAAAGTTTAGGTCTAAACATAAGGGAACACTTATTTTCATGGACAAGTCAAGATAAAATGACAATGACATTTTGTTTCTCATGGTTCTGTGATTAGTTAGTGAGGTCCATGAGGATGAAAACTGACCACTGGATAGAGGCTTGATTTCAAATGGATCACTCACACACTGCCTGGCTACGTCGACACAAAACCAAAATATCTAGATATGAAGTATAAAGCTTGAAAAATGCCAAATGATGCCAAGATTTCTGATGTTTCCAAATATCAAAGTGTTTGTATAGATGTTTCCAAATATGTAGACATAGCTGTTGGCAGTTTAGTTGACAAAATTCAGATAAGTGCTGGGAGTTTTTATTTTTAGCACAACTATTTTTAGTATGAAGTCTTATCAATGTTTAGCAATGGATGATAGGGTAACTGCTTCAAATTCTTGACCCCAGGAAGAACATGTGTATTCAGGGAGGACTTTGGAAAGACGCTTTTTTCTCCAGTCTCCTATCGGTACCATTACCACTGTCCCTTGAAACCCAGTAAGTCTTCGAAACATTCCTGCGTTATTCCAGAAAGGCCAAGGCACATCAAAGATGTGGAGAACCTGATAGGATGACCAAATGGGCAGCCTCGTGTTGGAAAACCAGTAGGTGCTCAATGCATACATGGCTATCAGAAGAGAGCATTCCAGACTCCCTTTCCCACAGCGGCCCACTAACCAGCACCTGAAGCCATGTCCTAATGAAGATGAGTTCCCTATGCTTCTATCTGAAACCAATTCTTCCACTTCCGACGACACGCATTCGCTCTTGCCTACTCACGATGTTCCAACACTTGTCCTCTTTCCTACGCCAGGCAGTGTTCTCTCTCCTTAGGCCCCTTCCCATAAGTATACACACATGCCATTATTTCCACCATTCTTTAACACACACATACAAACACAGACACGTGTGCGTGTGCACGCACATACACACACAGTATCTTCTTTTAATTCTATTTCCTCAACTAGCTACTGCCACATTTATTTTAGAGCAAAAGGATTCCTCAAAGAATTGTCTGTACTCAGCATTCCCAAGTTTTCTCCCATTTTTTCTTAAGCCTACTCTGGAGGCCCTATGTTCTGCCCACTCCATCAAATCTGCTTTCCTCGGGCAAGGCTGCTGAATCTATATTAATCTATCAGTTCTCAGGCTGCATCTGAGCTTGACCTCTGAGTACCATTTGACATATTAGGTCACTCCTTCCTTGATCCTCTTTATTTTTCAGTTGGCCTCTAGGACATCACACTCTCCTAGTTATCTCTCTACCTTGGTTCAGTCATTGGTCCTTCTCTCTAAATGCGTTTTCTCGGAGAGTTTATTTAATATTGTAGCTTTAAAAAAATATCATGCATATGCCAATGAATTTCTTTGTTCTAGCAGTCTCTTCCAAACTCCAGAAGTTTATCCAGCTGCCTTCACAATACGGTATCTCTGTGTGGGAATCTCACAGACTCTTCACACTCAGCACTTCCCAAACTCAGTTCCTGATCTATCCGAGTTAAAGGCGACTCCATTTTTTAAAGTACTCTGGTCAAAAGCCACGGATAAGTCATTGACTCCAAATGCAATTCACACCCGACAGGAAATCCTACCATTGCTGCCTTCACAGCAGAATGTGGCCACCTTGGGCCACCTTCAGTACTTCCTCCCAGGTCAGAGTCACCATAACCTCCCCCTGCAGAGTCCCCTCAACAGGCTTGCTGTTTCTACCCTTAACCCTTATAGTCTGTTCCCAAGACAGAGGCGAGAGTGATTTCAAAATGTAAGTCACATCATGTTACTCCTCTGCTCAGAAAAGGCCCTGTGTGATCTGCTCCCTGCCCCACCGCCAGGCCCATGTGCTCTGCCCCTGCCACCCATGCGGTCACCTCCTCCGCCTCCTCCCCACCCACTGGAACCCGTGACTCCGGCCATGCTGCCATTGGCCTACCCCTGCGACTCCAGGCGTGTTCTTGTAGAGCCATTCTCCTGTTATCTGCTGGTCGAGCTCTCTCACCTCTTCTAGTCTTTGCTCAGCTGTCACCTTCTCACTGGTGCCTATTCTCATCACCCTTCTTAAAATTCCAACCCGAGCCCCTGAATTCCTGAAAATCCTTCCTCTGCTCGCTTTGTCCTCCATAATACACTCCTCACCCTCTAGTATACCGTACAATTACTTGTTTGTCCTGCCTGTTACTTACTGTCTCCTCCCTCCTGCCACTAGAATATGCCCTCCACGAGGACAATGATTGTCATCTGTTTCGTTCACTGATGTACCCCAAGTGCCAAGAACAGAGCCTGGCCCACAGAGGACACCAATAAGCATTTGTTGAGCAAACTGAATCACGAGTAGAAGGAAGTACCTGGCTTAAGAGTCTCCTGGGTGATGACGTGCCATTTGCAGGTCCAAGCACTTGATCTCATTTAATCCTCACAACAGCCACATGACACAAATACATTTATTTTCCCGTTTTTCAGATGTGATGTCTGAAGCACAGAAAATTTTTGTAATTTGCCCAGGACCATATGACCAAAGGGTGGCAGAGCTGAAATTGGAACCCAGAGTGCTCATGTTCAACTTCTCCACTATTCTTACACATTCCTGGAGTGAGTATTAATTGGTTTAGCCTGTTGGGAGGGTAGTTCAGCCTTAAGTGTAAACAGCTTTGCAAATGTTCCTACTCTGTATTCCAGAGAAGTGGTCACAGATATGCACAAAGGCCTATCTACACCATTATTCATGATACACAGGAGAACAAAAACCCAGAAAATAATTCAAATGACACACAGCAGGGAGCTGATTTTCTAAAAATCGCGGTCCATTCACACAATGGAGAACTGTGTAGACCATAATAACAATGGTATAGGAATGAATAACGACATGGAGAAACCTTCCTAGCATATGTTCAGTAGAAACAATAAGGACAACAAACCAGGATACAAAACTGTATGCCTGTTATGATTCCCTACATTTTTAAAATTAATTTTAATTTATTGTGTTAACATGAATTCAAGTGTCCCACTCAATATAACACCCTCACCTCCACCCCCCTTGTTCCCCATTATACCCGCTCTGTCCCCTTCCCTCTGACTCCTCCCCCCTCTTCCCTCTGGGACTTCCTGTCCTGTTATCTGTATCTCTGTGTTATGTATATATAATTTCACTAATCCCTTCACCTTCTCTGATCCCATTCCTCCATCCCCCTTCCCTCTGACAGCTGTCCCTCTGCTCCCTGTGACCCCGCCTCTGCCTCTATTCCATTCCTCAGTTCACTTTGTTCATTAGATTCCACATATAAGTGAGATCATATGATATTTGTCTTTCTTTGCCTGCCTTATTTCACTTAGCATAATAATCTCCAGATTCCCTACTTTTTAAAAACTGTGTTATTTATGCACAAAATATAAAAGTATGACACCAATATACTAATAATGGTTCTCCTTAATGGTGTGGTTATGGGTGATTTTTATTTTCTCTGTAAATATGTGCGACTTTTTATAAGAAAAGGTTATTTTTAAAAGGATTCTCTGCCTCAATATTAAAACATGCTTTTCTATTTATATAATATGTAATGCATTTAATGACAAAACTAAACACACCCAAATAGCTGAAACGAAAGACTAGATCCCTGTGAAATACCCAATGGGTTCTAAGAAGTTAGACTGTTACTACTGTGTTTCATATATCCAAGGCTAAAATAGGGTCATTGTATTGCAGTAGCCTTCCTTATCTGAATAAACTGTACTGAATTATTTCATTTAAACACACTAGATTTTTCAAGTTTTAATAAGGGTTAGCTTTTCCTTTCTTTTGGAAATATCCCCGAAGAGGTGTTACGTTCCATTTCTCTTTGGAGCTCTTAATTCAGAGAGAAATATCTCATTTCACAGCACAGATTACTTTGATAAGTTGTTCCAAGAACATTGCAAATAAAACATATTTAGACTGTGTCATCACATTGAGCAATTACTATATCATGTATGTTCATTCCTAAGCAATTACTTACATATAAGTTATCTCTTTTAATTCCGTTCCTGGAGAATTTTCTTCTTTAGGCCCATCTTGGAAAACATCACATTTTTCCATCCTGGTTACAAGACATTTTAAGAGCTGTCAGAAACCTATTTACTGCAAGGAAGTATGTGGGGTTTCTCAACATCAAAAATCAGAAAAATGCCCAAATGACCAGTTAACTTACTAAACAAAGAAGGAAAAGGACACATGTAAATTTGCTCATGGAACTTGTAAGATTAAAAAATGTCAATGTTCCTAGATTAATGGTCATGCAATTTGAAGTGACTTTTTAAATATATAATTTCTGAGATGCCACACTAAATGGGAACACACACAACACATGCGCATGCACGCAAGCACGAACACACCCACTCTTCACACAGACCCTATAGCAAATTGGGTTGTTTGAGAATCTAAATACAAGTCAAATGCCTGCTTAAGGGAGTGTGCTCAGCACAGGTCAACATAGCCCAAGAGAGGAGGACAGCCATTGAAGAGAGAACACAAGAGCCATCAACCTCAAAACTGAAAACAATGGCTTCAGGCCTGAATTTCATGTCTTGAGTAAAGAATATAAATGAATGGAGAGGTGCATTGTTTTCCAGAATTTCACAGGGCTGTGAACGGGGTTAGGAAAAGAAAAGGAATTAATATGTGAGAAACCTAATGGACCTGCAGATCAACAAATGCCTGACCAGGGCTGGCAGGCAGTCCAATGACCGCCCCCCACAGCTGTTCTCACTCACATACTTAGCACAGACTCACTTCTTCTGGAGCTGCCCTTCTCACCTCAGCCCTGCCCTCCTCCAACCTTCAGCAGTGTCTAAATGCCTTCCTTGGGGACCCCTCTCTCGGGGTGACAGTAGGGTGCAGTCGGGCCAGATCATCAGACTTTCCAATCCCACCATGGAGGGCAGGGCCTGTCAGTGTCCCCTCAGAGCCCAGTGCCCACACTTATGCCATCAGGCATGGTTGCCTCTCTACTTGGGTATCATCATACCCACTTTTATTCACAAGGAAACTGAGGCTTATTCTAGGTCACTGGCTAAGAGGTAGCAGGGTCAAGATTTAAAATTAGTTCCGCTTTTCTCCAAGACTCACATACTTTAGTCACGGCATAATATCACATCAGAATTCTAGTCCTAATGGTAAATATTTATTAATTTTTATTATTATTATTATTGGTGAAATGAGGGTTTCAGACCTTGAACAGACGTTGGCAAAAATTTGACAGAAGCAGGTTTTAGAAACTCTGGTTCTTAAATTATTTTATCTTCTCCACCTTCTGTCCATTCATTCTTCCCCTCCCTCTCTTCTTCTCTCTCCCTTTATCTTATCTTTTTTTCTAATCTTTATTAAAAATTTATTTTCAATTACAGTTGACATAGAATGTTAGTTTCAGATGGCAACACAATGATTAGACATTTATATACCTTATGAAGTCATGAACCTGATAAGACTATTATCTTCCTTCTAATCTTAAGGGAAGACTGTAACCTCTACCCGTAATACCCAGCCTTCTATCTCTGATATGGACAATTGAAGTTTTCTCAATTATGTGTCAAGTACGACCTCAAAGCATGACCCCTTGTCCCACCCCTTCTATCAGCCTGTGCATCAGTCCCTGCCATATAGAAGTTCCAGGCAGGCCCAAGTTCATGTGCGTTACTAAACACTGAATAGCTAAACACCGAGCCTCACAGGAGCAAGCCTGGTCAACCATTCCTGCTGTGCTCTTGCTGGATCTTTCTTACAATGGGCTGGCATCCCAGGCTTTTCCTTTATCTTACTCTCTTGAGAAGGAAAAAGAGATAGAATGTTCAGATGGTGGAGGCAATGTGGACCCTTCCATGGGAGGACCCCACAAAAGCAACTGAAAGTAGAAATTTTCATTTTTTTTTTTTTTTTTTCAGTTTCAGGACTTGTGTTTTCCAGCAGAACAAAATGTTCTCTGTGGAAACAATGGTCACTGGGAAGATGAGAATTGAGGCCCTAACAAGCCCGAGGTGAGGAAGAGTGGGCAGGAGGAGGGAAGACCTGGTTCACACCAGGAGCCCGGTTCTCCAGACGAGGTGGGGACGGCCAGGGTGGGCCTGTCCTCGGTCCTCCTCCAGAAATTTATGTAAGGCTGCCTTTTGCTCCCAAATCTGGAAAGTAAGATGAGATATCATCAGATAAATGGGCTGACCTATAAAATAGGTGGGCTGAGGTTCAGGAAAGCCCACCCAGCCATTCTTACTAACAGTGACTGGAACTCTGTTTATAAATAAACGAGGAAGGTCAGACTAACGAACCCAAAGGGGATAGTCATAACGCAGCAGTATTTGAGTGTGAGCACGTATGCACGCAAAGTGTGTGTGCTATTTCGGACGCATTCCAGTGTGTTTGAGTCAGAGACATCACCCGTGGCTCAGGCATTGCCTTGTCTAGGGAACCTAAAACTGCACTCCTGGCCTGGTTTCCAAGGGGGGTCAGGTCCTCCTCCCAGGGACGTAACACCACGCAGCACGCTCAGCAGCACCGTGACCCAGTGTAAGTCTGCACCAGCCTATACATTTTTTGAGGACCAGGACTGTGTCCTTTTGTCTCTACAACACCACCATCTGGCCCAGGGCCTGGCACATTATAGGACTTCAAGACCTGTGTACTGAATTGAGGTGAGGTATGCTGAGACTTCAGGAGGTTGGAGGCAGGGTAATTGGGGGTTTCCATTCAAGGGCTACAGAGCCAGACCTTTTGGAACAGATAATGTTAGTCTGTCGTAACTATGGGCTCTAAGATCTCAGTTTCTTCAGCTGTGAGATTGAAGCATGCTTAGTTCCTGCCTCTTTGGACTGTTGAGTGTTGAATGAGATAATTATTTATAGATAATTATAGCTCATAGTCTACCATGTAGCTTAGTAGGTAGTCCATAAACAACTAATCTGACTGTATTGTTAGGCGGTGGGAACTTTTGGGAATAAGAACCAATAAGCATTAGTTCTGTCCAACTTGGCCTGTAAGCCAGGGTTTAGAGACCAACTTGTCCTAAGTCCTGCTTCTGTCAGTGTGGCGTGTGAATCCATCCAGCTTTCCTGGAAACTCCATCTGGTCTGTTATCTCAGCGACCTGTGAGCAAAAGCTTGTGACTGTGATCTGGTTGGGGGGCAGGTCAGAGTAACTTGGCATTTCTGAGGAAGCGGATGACTTCAACTCAGTTCTGTCTTCTTAAGGACAGTAGACATCATCCCACTTATGTGCACTTAAGCACTGCTTGCTGGTTGCTGGGATACGGAATGAACATTGGAAAGATGGAGTGTTGTTTATACCCTTGGTGCTTTCACATCTCTAAATAGTTCACAGATTGGGTATTTCGCAAAAGTAACATCCTCCCTAAAAATGATTACTCATCCCTACCCCCTGCTAAGCCCTTTCATTACTATTACCTCACGAGCTCACGTTCACACTTAGATGAGCAGGACAGCCTCGCCTTTGCCCAGGCGGAACTGAAGGCCCACAGAAGTTAAGGGAATGCTCAAGGTCACCCAGAGAACTGTAGTGTGTGTGTTGGAGAAAGAACTCAGGAACCTTGACAATGAAAGGTCCTGTTTTATAACATGTTGGGGCAATGTAGGAACTATTCTCTTTCTTTAAACCTTTCAGTACTGAAGACTCCATTCCCCAGCCGCTCCAGCAGATGGGTGTTGCCAATGAAAGTAAACAGAAATGACATACATGTATCCTAAGAGTGTAAGAGATGTCCTCCTACCTTATTTCTGCTGAATGCCCAGTAGACGTGGTGGCTGGAGTTCAAGCAGCCATCCTGAAACATGCGGGAGGGGTAAGCTGTGTTCTGAGGATGGCAGATGGAACATAGGAGGTGCTGGTTCCCTGATCCTATGAACAGGCATCCTAGCCTCTGACGGAGTACGCAAAACATAGTTCATGGGAGGGAGAGATCTATTTGTGCCTTGTTTAATAGATTGTTATTTTGGTTTCTGTGACTTGCAGCTGAACCTAACCTAAATCAAACAGCTGGTTTTCTATTGCACTGAGAAAAAGTTTTGAGATACTCAATGAAAGCTGCCAGGCCCTGCATGACTGAGCCCTGGCTTCCTTTTCCAACCTCATCCTGCGCACAGCTTCCTCTTGCTCCTGACACTTGAACTCCACTCTCCCTCCTCACACGCTGTTCTCCTGCTTGGAATGCTGTTCACCTGGGTAACTGCTGCTCACCGCTGGGGTCTCAGTCTATGGGCTCCATTTTCGGAGAGGCATTTTGGACCAAGCTCATTGTTTTCTTTTCCTTTCTAGCACCTGACTTTTCGATGTGGAAATATGTATATTTTTACTGCATGGTTACTTGTTAAATGTCTATCTTGCCTCCTGGATGTGAGCTCTATGAACTGAGGGGCTCTCAACACTGTATGCTCTGGCTGTGCCCAGTGCCCACCTGTGGCAGACCTGTGACAGTCTATTTCTCCACCTCTTTCAATCTGGGTGGGTCCTGTGACAGCTGTTACTCATAGAACGTGGCAGGAGTGACACTGTCCATTCATTCTTCCCCTCCCTCTATCCTTCTGTTCCTCTGTCCTTGTTCTAGGCATGGCCCTTAACTCTACTGGCAGCTTCTACTGTCTACCTTTGGAAGCCAGTCGTCATGTAAGAAGTGCAAGCACCCTGCGGCCACCATGCTTTGTGAAGATCGAGCCAAGCGGAGTAGCCTGGATGATGAATCACTACATGAAGAGGAGGCACACACATGGAGGACCGAGCCCCAAGGCTCCTGCAACGCAAGGGAGCCATCCTGGGTGTCCAGCCCAGGTGAGCCTTTGGGTGACTCCTGGCCCAGTGGCATATGATTGCAGCCACACAAGACTCAAAACAAGAACATCCCAGCGAAGCCCAGTCGAAGACAAATGTGTAAGAAGTAATAGTAAATAGTTGTTTCAGCCATTTTGTTTTGGAATGGTATGTTATGCTACAATTGATAATGGGAACATTGGCAAAGAGTAGGCAGCTGGTAACTATCTGTCAGATGAAAGACAGATAAATTTGCTTTTCATTCATTGATTTCTGGAAGCTAAAGGTTCACAGTAACTCTGAGATAGACCTAGAATCAGAATGTCTTTCAGGTGGCACTTAGGCCCTGGGTCACAGCATCCTTACTGGAGGCCTGTGGTTTAATTCTTGTAAGCTTAGGGCAAGAGGAAGATGACCTCCCTGGAGAAGTGGGTGCCTGGGAGCAAAGACTGGGAGTCAGCAGGTGTCACTGGCCTCATTGCTTGCTGGGGCTCATGCCACCTTATAATCGCTGCAGACACAGTACGATGTCTGAACAAAGAGTGAGGCGGGCAGGAAGTAAGGAAGCTCACGAGATGGAACAAGATGGCAGTGAGACAGCTTGAATGGTGGCTACGGCTGTCTCTGGGCAGTGTGCTTATAGGCAATTTGAAATATTTTCTTCCTTTCGCTCATCCATATTTTCTAAACACCCTTCAAAACATGTCTTACTGCTTTACTATAAATAAAAAATAGATTTTTTTTTAAAAAAAGACTTCAGTGTAGCTGTGAACTCTGCAGAAGGCAAAAACAATCAAACAAATTGAAATTATACAAAACCGAGGCTTCATCATTGTACTCCCAGCAGCCAATTATTATTATTTTTAGTCTTAAAGGCTGTTATTTCAGGAAATAAAGAAATAAGCACATCCGAAATAGCTTCTAAAGGACAAATGAGGGCGGGCAACGAAGCGGGGCACCAAGGGGAGGCAGCGGCCAGAACCCAGGCGCAGAGCACACTCTGGTCTTTATTCGCCAGTGAGATGCTTGGTTTGAGCATCTTGGTCCATCGGGGCCCCATCCAGCAGCATCCTGGACTCGTCAGACCCTCTGATTTATAATTATCCAGCATTAGGCTGCTCCTTGGAAACTATTCTTGGTCCTTATGTTCACTGGCATGATTAATTGTACCTTATTAAGAGATCAAGATATAATCTCTGAATCTTTGAAAGGCTAACCTTTTCTAATTTGAGGGGAGTCGTTTTCAGCTCATCCAGCTCAGAAACCATTTAGCACTGACTCACCAGCAGAAAATCACTGCTCCTATGTGGGCGGCTCAGGATTTGGAAATCTGGTGAGGAAAGAAACAGTAAAACTAGAAAAAATAGTTCGGGAAGGGACTAATCCTGCCTCTCTAATTAGGCTCTCCCAGAATTCTCCTAAGGACAGCTTTTATGACTGTTTAATCTCATTCTGTTCAATAGGCATTTATTGACTTCTGCTTGTATGTCAGCAGCTATCTGGGCCATGAGCTATATGGCTTCCTATAACATGTAGCATTTATTCATTCATTCAGCAAGAATTTAGTGAACACTTACTATGTGCTATGCATTTTTCTAGGTCTGGATTTCTATGTTACACCAATGAACAAAACAGACATAAATTCTTGCCCTGGCCATGCTCACATTCTAGTGAGAGGGGAGAATAACAATAAACCTTATACATGAGCAGATGATATAGTTTGTTAAATGGTGGCAAAAATTATGCAAAATAAGAAAGCAGAAACAGGGTAAGGGGCATCAGGAGGACCATGCTCATGTGTGCGGTTTTGTGGTTATTGAACTACCTCCCATATTATTTTGAAGCAAATCCCAAATATCGCTTTATTTCATCAATATACATTTCAGTATGTATCTATAAAAGCTAATGGCTCCTTTAAAAGCACAACCACAATACCATTAGCTCAGTTAAAACATAATTCCTTAATATCAAATCAGCGTTCACAATTTCCATGAATTATATTTTTAAACTTGATTATATATTGTAGATCTTTTTTTTTAGTTAGGCAAAAGTACACATACTCATTGAAGAACTTTTGCAAAATATGGAAAAGCACATAGAATAAAATTTAGATCCATCCATAGCCTCTAGGGTTGAAACCAGTCCATATGGCTCCACGTGTGATCAGAAAAAGACGAACCTTCCCAGCAGGCACAGCCCTGGGCCGAGGGGTCAGTCACTGCTTGTTCTCTCAAGCGATGTCCTTGAACCTTCCACAAGCTGGGGCCTCCCAGAATTTCTATGGATATATAAATAAATTTTTCGCCATTGTTTTTCATACTGTACATTCTGTTTTGTAAGCAGCTTTTCTCACTTAACAGCAGACCATAAACATTTTCCCATGTCATAAAATTTGCTTCCAAAGCATGACTTTCTGTGGCTACATAGGGATGCATTGTATGGCCGTACCATAATTGGTTTAAGCAATGGCCAATTGTTTAGACCGAATACCCTTGGAGTGCAGTGCCTGTCTTTGGTAGACAAAACACAGGCAAGAACATTATGTCCTTGGGAGGAACATTAAAACACACAGGGGAGTTTCTGCACACGCAATGCTATTACCATGAGGTTTTAAATTGGTTCCACCTGTTGGTCTGGGAAGACAGCAAAGGTATGGTTCCACTTAGTTCAAATCACACCGTGTGGGGCAGGGAGAACTGTCCCTTGAAGTGTTTAGATTACTAGCAATTCCATAGTAAACAAGAAGCTTCAGCAAAGAGCAGTGCGGCAAGAAAATAGAACATATGTATTAAGACCATTACTTCCCAAGTTATGCAACCAGGAGATCTGGGTTTGGGCAACTAACTGTCAGCTGATGTGTGAGGCTGGCAGAAGGCAGTGGGCTTGAGGGTTCTCTTGGACCAGTGTTGCTGGGTGTTTGGGCATGAACACAGCTGTCCATGGATGCAAACCACCAACTGATGCCTTGTAAGAAACATCATCACAGACTTAAGAAGTTGGCCAATGGGTTCTTGAAAATTTGCCATCGTATAATATTCATCTCTTGAGAATTAGGATAAACATTAAAACTAATTGGAAAGCATCCATTTACTCAAACCCACAGCCCACAGTTAGTCCTAAGCCTGAGTCACAGCATTTTCTTCTATTTCAAATCTTACATTCTTTACCGAGTCCACTGAATTAAATGACTCAGTTTAATGGAGTCATTGGGACAGGGTGAAGCCACAAGGCAGATGTATACCAGGAATTCTTTCTTCTTTTCTTTTTAAGGGTGGGGGAGGGAGAAAGATAAGAAGCATCAACTTGTTGTGGCACACTATTTGTTCATTTGATCGCTTTCTCATACGTGCCTTGACTGGAATGCTCCAGCCAAGCCAATGACCCCTTGCTTCAGCTGGCCTTGGGCTTCAAGCCAGCAACCTTTGGGCTCAAGCCAACGACTATGGGATCATGTCTACAAGACCACGCTCAAGCAGGCGACTCTGTGTTCAAGCTGGTGAGCCCATGCTCAAGCTGTCAACCTCAAGGTTTCAAACCTGGGTTCTCAGCATCCCAGGTTAACGCTCTATCCACTGTGCCACCACCTGGTCAGGCATAAACCAGGAATTCTTAACCCAAGAGGTCACTCCCATGGGCTATAGAATTTGGCAACTCTCTGTGATTTTAAAGATACAAATGATCAGAATTATGTTGGGCAGCATTAAGAAGGATTAAGAGGAGAAATCCCTCTGACCTTCCATCAACTTGTAAATTAAGTTTAAGAATGATAAGGAGCTCATATCATTGGGCCTTGATGGAAGGCATTTCTCAGGGTAAGAGGAGGCACAGAGAGGTCCTCCTTTAAGATGACTTGCACACTAACTATGATCTGGTAGGTATTCTAATGTCCCAAACCCATAATGAACCATTTCTTATCGCTTATACAAAACTACATTTTTGTTCAGAATTTCATACAGTTCTTGCATCAGAAATGCTATTGGATGATATATCGGTTTCCCAGGGCTGCTGTGTAAACTGGATCACGAGAAGCAACAGAAATGTATTCGCTCTCGATTCTGGAGGTTAGAAGTTTGAATCAAGATATTGGCAGGGTCATGCTTCCTCTGATGGCTCTGATGTAGGGACCCTCTTGCCTCTTCCAGCTCCTGGTGGCTTCCTCCTGGTGCTCCTTGGCTTGTGACAGCAGAACTCTATCCCTGCCTCATCTTCCATAGATACTTTTTCTCCATATGTGTGTCTTTGTCTACATTTCCCTCTTGTTACAGGAGAACAGTCATATTAGAGCAGGGTCCACCCTAATGACCTTATCTCAACCTGCTTACATCTGCAAAGATTCTGTTTCCAAATAAGGTTGCATCCACATACACCAGGGGCTAGGGCTTCCACGTATCTTTTGGGGGGACACAATTCAACCCTTAAGGAAAGGAAAGTAAGGGGAGGTCTGGGATTACAGATTCAGTTTCACCACCAACTGCTGTGCGATCCTGAGCAAATCACCCAGCATCCCTAGGCTCCCGGTACCCTCGCCTGTCCCCACCCTGGTGACCTAAGTTATTTCAGATTGACAAAGTAAAACAGACTTCCAGAGGAAAGGGTTTGGGGCTGGGAGCAGCATCACAACTCGGAGAGTCCACACCAGACCTGGGGTGCAGTGGGCTTGCTTCCCTTTATGGCAGGTTGGGTACACTGAATGGGGAATGGGGGCACAGGACCCCTGCAGCAGTCCCTGGAGAGATCTTTGTGGTGCCAGCATTCAGGCCCTGAACTAAGGAGCACTCAGCCAAATTGCCATGCTCCCGCCCCACCCCCCTACCCCCAGGACAGCGTTCATGATCACCAGGCCCCAGGAGCACAGTCAACGGCTCCTGGCTCCACAGCTCATCATGGAACTAACAGGTGACGCCCACTCGGCTCACACAGCTCAGTGTCAGCAACTCCACCTAGATACGGGTCCCATTAGCCCGGCTTCAATATTGAGACAGCCGCAGTGCACGTGTGCTGCGGATGCACAGGCTCTGAGTGGGTGAGAGGGCGTTAGCTCTGAGTGAGACTGAAGGGACTTGACATGTTATTGAACCGAGGGCCGCAGAAGGTGAAGCCGGGCAGCTCCACATTCCAGGAACGCGGATGTAGCGCTCTCAGTGTGTATCTGAGGCTGACAGGGTCTGACAGTCTCCGTCTGGGAACAATAACCCGCCAGCAGCAGGCCGGGCCCGCCCCTCTTCTTTCTCTCTGGGGTGCGGGCAGAGGTGGTGGGGAAGCGATGTCCCTCTGACTCTGCCATCCTGGGCTGCAGGCGGGAGTCCCAGGGAAGGCAGGCCTGGGGGCCGGCCCACCGAATGCTTGCAATTCCAGGAGCAGCGGGCTGAGGACGGAATCCATTTCCCCTCCGGGAGACCTGGGTGGAATGCCATGTGGGGAAGGCAATTTGGGATGCCAACAGGTCACCCAGCCAGCTGCATCAGCGAGGCCAGGGGGTAGCAATGCGTTTATGTCATGGTTTAATACCTTAGGCTTTCTTTGTGTGAATGGGGGAGGAGGCTTTCATCTGAGAAGTTCAAAGCACTGTTCACAAGCTTCCTCTGCTAATCCCCGCTCTGATCTGATTTTTGTTGTGTAACTAAACTGATTACAAGAATCTGATAGATTCCCTCGTGCTTTGCCCTCCTACCCTCCCCAACCCCTGCATGGCACATCAGCCCTGGGACCTGGGATGCGGCAGCAAGGGTGGAAGGGAAGCTGGTTGTGGCACAGAGAATGCTGGAGCAGGAAGGAGCCTAGGGAACCACATCGCAGGGCCCAGCACAGTCCCATTTATACATGCGACACTGAGGGTAGCGAATGTGAGAGGCGTGGGCATGACTTCAGAATCATCTCCTTGCATCCCAGAAGGACATCCTTGTGACTTCCTCCTGGTTATCTCCACAGGCCCTTCAAGCACGACCTGTCCAGAACTAAATTCACTTTCTCCCTGCAGTACTCTCCTTTGACCTGGTGTCCTGGGGCCACAGGCGGAGTGGCAGGTCAGGCCCCAGGTCCTGGCCTGTCCCCCATCCTATGCAGTCCCAGGACACATCAGCATCGAGAGCTTCTGAAGCCAGGAACCCACCAGCATGTCTGAATCCTCCCATCCCAAACCGATCCTCTTCATCAACCAATCACCACGTTCTCTCGAGGCCACTTCCAAAATGGCTCTTGGATGCGTCCCCTTCCCTCCAGGCCAGCTACCTCTGCTTCTCTTTGCTCACCTGGATGAAGCAATGGCCTCATTGCTGGTATCCCTGCTGCCATACCTGCCCCTGTCCAATTCCTTCTCCTCACTGTGGCTAGAAGGATCTATCATTCTCTGATCCTGCAACTCCTTTGTCATTCACAATCTGAATAACCTCTGCTTCAGTTTCAGTTCCCAACTTCGAAGTCACCCCTCTGGTAGCCTTTTGTGACTCTCCTAGGTCAAGGACACTGCCAATGAACTTCCAGGGAACCTCACCCTTGGCCACTCGACACTTCCTCACCAGGCATGGTAAGTGCCTGTGAATTTTCTACCAAGAGGGCAGTGATATTGCATGTGCTGGTTCTTGGGTCAATGATATCTAGCAGTGTTCTGGGCAGGTTAGATGTTGAATGAATAAAGGATCCAGACAGATGGTGTCATTGCTAAGACGATGCCTAGATCTTTAGTCAGAGCCAGATTTATGATTGCACCTGCCAGGCAAATTCTCAGACACAGTTTTTAAAGGGAGTTTAAATACTGCTGCGAAGTAAAAGCCTTCTTGGAAATGTACCAACACACAGACAACTCTATTCACTACAATTTCTCTGAGGAGAACATAGTATAACACGGGTGAAAGAAATCTTCTGATGTTCTCTGGGGAATATTTGAGTAACAAGTAAATATGGTACTTTATGAAGTGCTTTGTTGCCAGGTGGGTGTGCAAGTTTGGAGCCAGGGCAGAACTGCTTGGGACAGTACAATGGAGGCTGTGCTGCTACTAACTGTCCTCACCCTTCCTGTCCCCTCCAACCACCATTAGCGTCTCCATCAGTAACACGGCCCCCTCTGCAGCCAGGAGCAGCTGTGTGGCTGAGCTCCGGCCGGGAAGAGGTAAACAGAGTGTTGTGTGGGACTTTTAGGAACGTTTTGGAAAGCAGTGACACAGATGGTGGAGTGTAAAGCTACAAGAGGTCTGGTTCCGAATGAGTTTGTGGAACCGCTCTAGAAGCCCGCTAGATGTCTCCTGTGTGAGAGAGGAATAAGCCTCTTGTTGAAGGTAACACTGTCAGATCTCTGATATTAGGAACAAAATACTATTCCTAATCAAGTCAGAGGTCAAATGATTAGCTTGCCCGGGTGACTAGAAGCGTCTGCTGGGTCTGCTCCTGGCCCTTAGCTCAGGACTCTCATTCCTCCTCCTTCCTCCACTTCCCTCTTCCCGTGTTGGCACAGCCCTGGGCACCCAGCGGTTCCAGTGGGCTGCTCATGAGCTGTTCCCTCCCAACTTGGCAAGGTGCATCAAGGCCCAGGTAATGCATCCGTATGCCATGGGAGAGAGAGAGCCAACACAGTTAACAGGAAGGAAAAGTTAAACATAAGCAAGACCTTGGTGATGGAAGGAGCCTTGACTTAGGGTGGTGAACACACAATACAATATACAGATGATATTTTATAGAATTGTACACCTGAAACCTATGTAATTTTTTTTATATTTTATTATTATTAATTCTAATGGGGTGACACCAATAAATCAGGGTACATATGTACAATGAAAACATCTCCAGGTTATCTTATCATTCAATTGTGTTGCATACCCATCACCAAAAGTCAAATTGTCCTCTGTCACCTTCAATCTGGTTTTCCCTGTGTCCCTCCCCTCCTCCCTATCCCACTCTTCCCTCCCTCCCCCCATCCCATAACCACCACTCTCTTGTCCATGTCTCATATTCTCACTTTTATGTCCCACCTATGTATGTAATCATGCTGTTCTGTTTTTCTTTTTTTCTGATTTACTTATTTCACTCCGCATAATGTTATCAAGGTACATCCATTTTGTTATAAATGATCCGATGTCATCGTTTCTTATGGCTGAGTAGTATTCCATAGTATATATGTACCATAGCTTTTTAATCCACTCGTCCTCTGACGGACACTTGGGCTGTTTCCAGCTCTTCGCTATTGTGAACAATGCTGCCACGAACATGGGGGCGCATTTCTTCTTTTCGAACAGTGCTATGGTGTTCTTAGGGTATATTCCTAAAAGTGGGATAGCTGGGTCAAAAGGCAGTTCGATTTTTAATTTTCTGAGGAATCTCCAAACTGTTTTCCACAGTGGCTGCACCAGTCTGCATTCCCACCAGCAGTGCAGAAGGGTTCCCTTTTCTCCACATCCTCGCCAGCACTTATTCTGTGTTGTTTTGCTGATAAGTGCCATTCTGACTGGTGTGAGGTGATATCTCATTGTTGAAACCTATGTAATTTTATTAACCAGTGTCACCCTAATGAGTTCAATAAAAAAAGAAAAGAAAAAGCCATAAGCAAGAACTTATAAACGTTGCAAACAGAGAGATTCTTTCTCAGAATTTTTTTTTAATGGGAATTGTTTCCCGGAAGAAATTAATGGAATGTGATTGTTTTCTGTAAATTGTAGACATGAGCACCACCAGGATCGGCTTTTCAGAGCACTTTGTACAGCTCTTCAAGGGATCCAGGGTGCAAGGAAGGAGGGGGGAGGTGGAGAAGGCACTGTTCTCCCGCAGAGAAGGGTGACAGGGAGCAGGAGGGACGACGCAACCTTGCCGGTTCCCAGCTCTCTCACCTCCCATGGGAGCCCCCTCCTGATGGCGCCCCCATGTTTCCTACAAGTGTGCCTTGTCTGTTACTGTGCCTATTCGATGTGCAGTTGGGGACTTTTTGCCAGTTGTGGAGCCAGGAATTCACTGACTGCTGTGGGACACGAGAGCCCCTTGGAGGCCAGGAGCCCAGCGGCTTTGAGAAGGGAACCTGCTGGCCCAAGATCACAAAGCTAACTGGCACAGTGAACAAAAAGGGGGCTCGAGACTGAAAGTAACTTCACAGGGTGAGCTGATCATAAATTCCTAACTGGGCAGGTCACAGTGGGTACTTGCACCCCAAGCCAACAACTTCTTTAGTAAAATATTTATATTTGCATTAGGCAAGCCCTAGCCGCTGTTTTTGTACACCTTGGTTAGTACACCTCTGAAAGGCCTTTTTCAGAGCCCTCGAAAGTGTAACCACCCTCAGGAGAGCACATCACCTTGTTAGCTGTCCTATAATCCAATCCTGGCCTTACTTTCTCCCATTTCATTTACTCTTCCTTAAGTTCCCTCCTTAACTCCAAATGCACAAAATAAACTGCAAGAAGTCGTTCTGGGAAGCACTTTTTTCAATCTGTTGAGACCTTGTTTCTAGAAGTATCCTCTGTTTGGCTCAAATAAACTTTAATGAACTCTTATAAAAATTTCCTACAGTTTGGATGTTCTTACATCAACACAATAATAATAATAAGCCTGACCAGGCGGTGGCACAGTGGATAGAGCATCGGACTGGGATGCGGAAGACCCAGGTTCGAGACCCCGAACTCACCAGCTTGAGCGCGGGCCCATCTGGCTTGAGCAAAAGCTCTCCAGCTTGGACCCAAGGTCGCTGGCTCCAGCAAGCGGTGGCTCGGTCTGCTGAAGGCCCGTGGTCGAGGCACATGTGAGAAAGCAATCAATGAACAACTATGGTGTCACAACGGCAACGAAAAACTAATGATTGATGCTTTTCACCTCTCTCCATTCCTGTCTGTCCCTGTCTATCTCTCTCTCTCTGTCCCTGTAAAAATAATAATAATAATACCAACTATAGTAACATAGCATAAAATAAAATACAATAATTTAATTTGTGACAGATATTCTTCTTTGCACTTGACACATTTCAATTCCTCTAATCCTCAGAACAAGCCCATGGGGTATTCAGATCCCCGTTTTCTACATGAGGGCAAGGTACAAATAGATTAAACATACATCTCATTGGTTCACAGCAGAATATGAACAGAGGGCCCCTCCACCCAATGCTCTTCCTCCCACAGCACAGGTGCTTTAAAAAAGGTCTCCAAATTAAAATAAGCTTTGAAAAGGCACTTCTTTTCTTCAGTGTCTTCCTGAGATGGTGTGCCGCCATCTGTGGTGACCAGAAGAGAGACTTCAGTGTCAGGCTGGAGTCGCACACGTGGAATTGAGGGACAGGGCCCCAGAGGCAGGGGAAGCTTTGCTCCCTCCCTCCCAGCTCTGTCCCATCTTCTCCCCAGGAGGGGAGGGCCATGATGGACAGCTTGGCAAGTGACACCCCCCAGGGGGCGATCTGAGCAGATGACTTTTGAGTGTCCACACCTGGAGACAGGGACACCTTTAAACAACAGATTCACTGATAAAAAGCAGGTGCCTCACTTTTACAGACAGGATTCTGTTTGAAATGCAAGAGAGGGCCCTGTGTGTGAAGCTTGATTCATAGCAGGTCTGCAGTGACTCATTTACAAATCCTATTACCAGCTACCAACCCCCTACTTTCTTGAAAATGTAGGTTTTTGATGTATTGTCTAAATTTGAAAATCTCTGCATTTATGATTCAGAATCATAACACTGGGGAACAATTTTTTTTCATTTTCTGTTGCATGAGGTTTTAGAACTGTTTCTATATATATGTGAATCGCTGATTCAAATCTGAAATGTGTTTTTTGGTGCATGCTCTAGTTTTTATGCAATTTTAATTTCTTTTTGTTACAGTTAATGGCATGCATTGGTTTTTACATTGGAGTTAAAGGGCAATGACTCTTGGATTGAACATAACCACAAGGCAATTAGTGTTTTACAAACATCATTTTTACATAATTATAGTTGTTTTTAAAAGTAAAAAATCATAATCTTATTAAAAAAACACCCTCTTATTTTGTTTTAAGATTGAATCATGGCTTCTTTGAGTAGGCATAAATGTAAAAATAGTCCTGACACCTTCTGTTACATATGTGGCTGTTACACACTTCAACGTCAAAGGCGCAATATTTCATCATTTGTGACACATGTATATATTGTCTATTTTCAAGTTCCCCTTGGCGATCAAGACAAGAATTGGGCTCCTCATATTTTGTGTCATAATTGTGAGGAAATGCTTCATGACTGGAGAAAGGGAAAACACAAAGGAATGCCTTTTGGTATTCTCATGGTTTGGCGTGAACCTAAGGACCACAGCAGTGACTGTTATTTCTGTCTGATCCATACAAAGGGCATCGGCAAGAAAAAACGGCATATGATCACATATCCTAATATTCCCTCAGCAATACAACCTATCCCACACTCTGAGACACTCCCGGTTCCAGTTTTCAATGGTTTTATTTCTTCTAAGGGCGAAGAAAGTGAACATGGTGATCAAGTGTATTTTGATAAGATGCATGAGAAAATGGTTGTAGAATCTGAAGGGTCTTCTTCTGATACCAAGCAGTCATTAACCCCTCAGCAGTTTAGCCAACCCGAATTGAATGACTTAGTAAGAGATTTGGGCCTATCAAAGAAAGCAGCTGAGTTCTTAGTCTCTAGGCTTCAAGAAAAGAATGTTCTTCCCTGGTCACCTAAAGTATCCCATTTCAGGAAGCGTGAACAAATAAATGAAGTCTGAAATGTGTTCTCCTACACAATGGTAATGTTTATGCAGCAGTTCCAATTGGTTATTCAACTCATCTGCGAGAAGATTATAACATAAAAATTGTCCTCGACTTTCTGAAGTATGAGGAGCATAACTGGATCATTTGTGTGGATCTTAAAATGGTAAATTTACTGCTAGGACAACAGAGAGGTTTCATGAAGTATCCTTGCTTTCTGCGATTGTGGGACAGCCGAGCTCGGGAGATGCACTGGACACAGAAGGAGTGGCTGAAATGTGAAGCTCTGGAAGTAGGGATGCAAAATATTGTGAATGAACCTGTAGTGAATCGAGACAGGACCATTTTTCCCCCACTTCACATCAAACTTGGCTTCATGAAGCAGTTTGTTCAGGCTTTGAATAGAGAAAGTGAATGCTTTCAACGTATTATTTCTGCTTTTCCTGCCTTGTCTTTTGAGAAGATAAAAGCAGATGTATTTGATGGACCTCAAATTTGAACCCTCATACATGATGAAGAATTTGCCAGGAAGATGAATAAGGAGGAGTGTTGGGCAGATAATATATATTATGCTCACTTTTTTTTAAATTTATTTTTATTTTATTCATTTTAGAGAGGAGACACACAGTGAGAGAGAGAGAGAGAGAGAGAGAGAGAAAGAGAGAAAGGGGGGAGGAGCTGGAAGTATCAACTCCCATATGTGCCTTGACCAGACCAGTGCAGGGTTTTGAACTGGCGACCTCAGTGTTCCCAGGCCGATGCTTTATCCACTGCGCCACCACAGGTCAGGCTTATGCTCACTTTTTTAAAGATGGCGCTGCCCACGTGCAAGTTTTAAGAGTAGGCTTTTCCCCACACCCTTGACTGATTGGATGATGTGGGGTGGTGCACTGTCATGAGGAATCCTCCCATTATGCTTCAGATAAGTGACTTTGTATCAGAGAGTTCCTTGTGTGTAGATTGGACTAAAGGCTTTGAATATAAAGTGGGGCAGACCGGGAGCTTGCTCTCTCTCTGGGTTCCTGAAGTTAGTATCAGAGAGGAGAGCAGATTAAGGCCACGTGGAGGAGGGGAGAAGCAGCCAAGATGGCGGAGTGCTGAGGAAGAAGCCAGTTTGAGCAGAGTTTGTGCAGAGAGGAGGAGATGGGGAACAGAGGTGAATAAGGCTGGTGAGCTAGAAACCTTTGATGCTAGGAAACTTGGATAAGTCAATAGCTTTGTGATCACTGAAAGAGTGGGTTTTGGAGCCCAGTGTGTGTTTTTGCTTTCCCGCTGGGTGCAAGCTAGAATTAAAGCTGATGGCTCACCAGTTCTTGGCTCCATTGTTTCATTACCGACTGTCTGAATTGATTGGGAACCTGCACTGGCCAGGTGGCTGTGATGGTGGCCTCGACTACTGGCTTTAAAAGGAGAAAGCAGCATGGAAGTCTTTTGTGGCAATTACAAAGAACTCCTTGGCAACAAAAAAGCAGAAAACTATGAACTTCTGGTTTAAAGGATGCTGCTGGCTTTCCATGACATTGGATGTAACATGAGCATTAAGATTCACTTCCTGAACAGTCACCTTGATAAGTTTCCTGAAAATCTTGGAGCTGTTAGTGATGAGCAGAGAGAACGCTTTCATCAAGATCTGAAAATGATGGAAGAGTGTTATTAGGGGCGATGGGACAGAAATATGATGGCAGACTACTATTGGAGCATTAGACAAGATTGTCCTCAACAAGTACACAAAGCAAGAGACTTCCTTGTTTGTATAGTGGATTAAAGATTTGTATTTCTATACTATAAAGTGGGGTAGACCAGGAGCTTGCTCTCTCTCAGTTCCTGATTGTAAAGCCAGTAGTCGCTGCCACTATCACAGCCGCCCGACCCACGCAGGTTCGCATTAGATTCGAACAGATCATAACAAAACACCAGAGCCAAGAACTGGTGAGCCATCAGCTTTAATTCTAGCTTGCACCCAGCGGGCAAGCAAAAACACACACTGGGCTCCAAAACCCACACATTCAGTGCTCACAAAGCTACTGACTTATCCGAGTTTCCTAGAATCAAAGGTTTCTAGCTCACCAGACTTATTCACCTGTTCCTCATCTCCTCCTGCACAAACTCTTAACAAACTGGCTTCTTCCTCAGCACTCAGCCATCTTGGCTACTTCTCCTCCACATGGCCTTAATCTGCTCTCCTCTCTAATACCTCAGGAACCAAGAACCAAGAGAGAGAGCAAGCTCCCGGACTGCCCCAGTTTATAGCATAGAAAATCCAAACCTTTAATCCAATTATACATAAAGAAAGTCTCTGATACAAAGCCACCCATCTGAGGCATAATGGGATTCCTCAGGAGAGTGCACCACCCTACATCATCCAATCAGTCAAGGGTGTGGGGAAGAGCTCACTCTTAAACTAAGCCTTAGGCTATAATGACCCGGCCTGCCGACAGCCTGTCCCAGAACACACATTAATATCAACGAACTTCCATGTGGGCAGCACCATCTTTAACAAAGTGAGCATAATATATTTTATCTGCCCAACACTGATATTAGCATTAGAGAGGAGAGCAGAGAAAGGCCACGTGGAGGAGAGGAGAAGCAGCCAAGATGGTGGAGTGCTGAGGGAGAAGCCAGTTTGTGCAGAGTTTGTGCAGGGAGAAGGAGATGGGGAATAGAGGTGAATAAGTCTGGTGAGCTAGAAACCTTTGATTCTAGGAAACTTGGAAAAGTCAGTGGCTCTGGGAGCCCTGAATGGAAAGGGCAGTGTTTTCCCACTGTGTGTATTCTTGCCCGCCGGGTGTAAGCTAGGATTAAAGCTGATGGCTCACCAGTTCTTGGCTCCATTGTTTCATTACCGTCTGTTTAAATCTAATGCAAACCTGCACGGGCCTAGCGGCTGTGATGGTGGCTGTGGCTACTGGCTTTACAATAAGTGTTTTAATATGTTCTATTTTGAAATTGTAGACAAATTCTGATGCAATCATATCTTTTAGTGTATTTACAGCATTATACAAATTATTATGTTTTCACAAAGATGATGCCCAAGAAGATATTCTACTTCATTATGCTAAACTAAATGTTGAAAATTTTACAAGATGAAAACATAAAATCTTGAATTGCAAAAAACCTGTATCTTACAGAGAAAAACTAATGTCAGATTTGAGATCAGCACACTCGAATCAGTTAAGAACAGTGTTTTTGTGGATGCAGCAAAAATTTTGTTTCCCAGTGTAATCGAATGCTCCAGGGCAGGGTTTCTGGATTAGTGACACTCCCTGTGACATTATCACAGGTGAGTGTTCTGAGGAAGTAAAAGTGGGTCTGCCCTTGGCCTCAGGGAGATGCCTCATGTCCAGTGGGTGGCCCCGGCTCAGGTCCGCTCTGTTATTTCCTTTTTATCTTTATGGTATCATGGCTTTGAGTAATAATGACATCTTTTCACTGACAACTCCCACATCCATATCCACCTGCCTACTCACTCAACATTTCCTTGAATGTCTGTTGGGCAGAAAAAATATATTATGATCATTTTGTTAAAGATGGCACTGCCCATGTGGAAGCGGTCGCCCAGGTGATAATATTAGTTGCCCTTCTTGCTTGGAATGGGTGTGATTATATTAATGTGTGTTGGGGGAGGGCTTTGACACCAAAAGGTTTTAAAAGGACAGATCATGTTGTTCCGGGGAAGAGTGATTACAATCTAGGAAGAGTCCAAAGAGGAGAGCAGAGAAAGGTCACATGGAGGAGAGGAGAAGCAGCCAAGATTGCGGAGTGCTGAAGGAGAAGCCAGTTTGTGTAGAGTTTGTGTACAGAGAGAAGGAGATGGAAAACAGAGGTGAACAAGGCTGGTGAGGTAGAAACTTTGATTCTAGGAAACTCGGATAAGTCAGTGGCTTTGGGAACCCTGAATGGAAAAGGAAGTGTTTTCCCACTGTGTGTATTTCTTGCTTGCCAGGAACAAGCTAGGATTAAAACTAATGACCCACCAGTTCTTGGCTCCATTGTTTCATTACTGTCTGTCTGTCTGAATCAAATGCAAACCTGCATGGGCCAGGCGGCTGTGATGGTGGCCGTGGCTACTGGCCTTACAGTGTCCAATGGACACCACGAACTCACCATATCCAAACTGACTTCAAGTCATTCCCTAAAAGTGCCCTATCTCCAGCTTATCCATCTCAAAAAATCTTCTTGGTTCAACTTTCAAAATATTTTCAGAATTTGACTACCCTCACCACCCTCACTGCCACTGCTCTGGTCCAAGTCACTCTCCTCTCATTTGTATTACTGTGATGGCTTATTAATCAGCCTCTCAGCTCCCATGCCTGGCCTCTGCTGTCCATTCTCAACATGGCAGCCAGAATGAATGTGTTAAAACAAAAGGGAGATCATGGCAATCCTCTGCTCAAAACATTCCAGTGGCTTCTGGACCCGCAAAAGGAAACCACAGTCCTTGGGATCCACACATTCCTGTGACAGGGCAGGCTTCATCTGTTCCCATCCCCTACTCTGCCCTTTCCCAGCCTCCTACCTTTGCCTTTAACACCCAGGACCACCACCAAGTCAGAGCCTTTAGATTGACATTCCCTCCCCAATGAGGAAGAACAGCCTCACCTGGAGGCCTTCTACCTCTTACCTCATCTATCTAGTTTTCTCATTATTACTGGATGCAGATGAATAGGTTTCTCTTCCTTACCTAATCATTTGACTGAAATCAGAGTGGGCAAACTGTGGGAGGAAGGTGATCCCAAGAGGAGCTGACAGATGCCTTGGGACAAACAAACAAGTTACTGGGCAGTCACCCAAGATAGGGAAGAGTAGATCACTGGGATAAGAGGCTATCTTGATAGGCTGCAGAAAACAAATCGAGAAGGTGGGCAGAGTTTGTGGGGAAGAGTTAGCCGTTTCCAAGGCTCACAACCTGATCAACAAGATGGGGATATCTGTACATCATAGGACTCACAGGGGTATAAGGACCCATTCATTCTTTTAACACACATTTACAAGCACCTACTGTATACACCAGGTACAGTTCCAGCTACTGAGTGTGCAGCAGTGGACAAAGCAGACAGAGTGACTACCCTCCTGGAGGGACATCTTAGTGAGAAAGATGGACAGATTTAAGTATATAGTATGTTAGTGATCACTAAGAAGAAGAACCAACAGAAAAGTCTTATGCGGGGTTCTCCAGAAGTAGAGCTAGAGACAGGTATTCGGTGCAGGTGTTTTGCTGTTTGTTTTGCTTTTTGTTTGTTTGTTAAGGGAGAGATCTTAAATGAAAGGAAGTAAAGGAAGCAGGTAGTGAATGAAAAAATGTAAAGTTAGAATGTGACCTTAGGTTTGATCCACAAGGGACTGGAGTATTCACCACAGAACTGTCCCCACCTCGAGGCTTGGGAGCCAGCCATTGGTGTCCCCATATCTTTCAGTCACTGAATGTGGGCTTCCCTAGGTGGGAAAGGAGCTGCAACTTCCCAACCAAGGCAGCACCTGGGAGTGGAGGGCAATTCTCCAGTAAAGCAGGCCACCTAGGAGACAGCGACAGACAGTCAGACATTTACAGCAGCTTGGGGTGGGTGCACTGGCCCAGAAAAGAATCTGGATTGGGCAACAACAGTATCTACCTCACGGGCAGGGCGAGAACAAGTGCCTGTGGGAGGTAAAATTCCCGATAGGATGGTCAGCGAGAACCTATTGAGAAAGTACTCACAGGAAGTGAGACGGCTGGTGGTGTGGCCAAGGTGGGAGGCTGTGTCCCTGGAGTCTCAGGAGGAGGGAATGTCAGTGTGAGGCCTCGGATGTGGTGGCGGCCCTGGGGGACACAGGACAGGCAAGGAGGCTGGAGCAGAGCAGCCTGAGGATGGGAGCAGTAGATGTTGTCTGCCTTCTAATGGGAAGGGATGGGCAAATCACAGGGGCACATGGGGATCCTAGCAGGAACTATGACCTCCACCTGGGAGTTTAGGATGCCTCTAGAGCCCTGTTCTGCTGGCTTTCCATCAGTCCTGTGAACACCCACTATCCTTTCATAAACTTCCTTTTGCTTCAGGCAGCACAGACCCTGGAGGGAGAAAACTGGATTCAAATCCCAGTCTCACCAGTGGCTAGTTGCGCAAGCTTGGGCAAGTCACTTCGGTTCTCTGTACCTCTACTTCACCCTCCATGGGACTGTGCGTACTAAGAGGACATACTAGTACCTACCTTATGGGATTATTGGGAAGATTAAGTAAATTGATACATATCAAACATTCAGGATAGGTCAGCCTTATTCCATGTGGGCGGAGGCTATAACGGATGTGAAGACCACAAGGTGAGGCTAATTAGGACCTTCTTGGAAACCAGCTAACCACATTGTTCACAAGGAAACCCATGCACAGTTAAGAATGGGGAATAAACATGGCAAAACCAAAACAAAGCAATGCACACACACACACATCCCAAATATCTACTAGTTTCCTATAAGCAAAATGGAAAAATACTAGTATCTACCTCACAGGGTGTAAAGCCAGCAGCCTGGCCCACGCAGGTTCGCATTAGATTCGAACAGTCGGTAATGAAACAACGGAGCCAAGAACTGGTGGGCCATCAGCTTTAATTCTACCTTGCACCTGGCGGGCAAGCAAAAACACACACTGGGCTCCAAAACCCACTCATTCAGTGCTCACAAAGCTACTGACTTATCCGAGTTTCCTAGAATCAAAGGTTTCTAGCTCACCAGACTTATTCACCTCTGTTTCCCATCTGCTCTCTACACAAACTCTTAACAAACTGGCTTCTTCCTCAGCATTCCACCACCTTGGCTGCTTCTCCTGGCCTCCATGTGGCCTTACTCTGCTCTCCTCTCTATACTAATCCCAGGAACTGAGAGGGAGCAAGCTACTGGTCTATCCCACTCTATAGTGTAAAATCCAAACCCTTAATCCAATCTACAATCAAGGAAGTCACCCATCTGAGGCATAATGGGATTCCTCATGAGAGTGCACCACCCCACATCATCCAATCAGTCAAGGGTGTGGGGAAAAGCTTACTTTTAAAACCAAGCCTTAGGCTATAACGACCCGGCCTGCTTACATTACAGCCTTTCCCCTACACCCATCCCAAGTATAAGGGCAAATAATATCACCTGGGTGACGGGCTTCCATGTGGGCAGTGCCATCTTTAACAAAGTGAGCATATTATATTTTATCTGCCCAACACAGGGTTATCCAGAGAACAAGTGTTGAGCTGGATTCTTTGCACAGTGTAACAACAAACACAAGTTAGTAGTTGTAGTTGTCTGCTATATTCACCAACCTGCTAGCCACTTTCTGGCTTCATAAAATTTACCTGGTCAAGTTTCTGCTGCGCTTCTGCCCTAACTGGCCTTGGCTTTCTTTACTTTTCATGAACTTCGGATCACTCACTCTGGGCACCTCCTGCACCCAAGGGCTCTGGTCCTCTCCCACTGCTCCCCCACCACCCACCACGCCACCCCTCTGCCCTGACAGTGTGTGAACTACCCCATGCTCTCTTTTCTTTATTCACTTTGATCTTTCTCTCTACATCATATCTCATCATCCTCTTTATTATCTCCTTCTGTGGCTAACCAGTTTAAACTGTCACCTGGAATTTCTATAGTTCTCATAGGTCTTGGAAAGGAGAAACCCTACAACTCTTCCCTGTCACACTCAGTGGATGCAGAAGGTGCGCTGACCAAGAAAAACATAATGATCATTATTACTAAAACTTCTAACCCTGAATACACCATTTTATGGTTTATAAGAAACGAAATACAAAAAATTCTGTATTTATCAAGGGACAAAATCCTGTCCTGCTAACAGAGTAGTATCTGTTTAAATTGTAGAATCCTGCTGGAGCTGTGTAAAGCTGAGCTCTAAAAGTCCAACCTTAGGGGATGGGAGATGTTTTAGTCCTTACGGATGTGTGTGCCGAGTTACAAACGTAGATCTAAAATCCCACGTACTCTACTAGAAATCATGCTCTCAAGATGGGCCGTATACAGTGATTCATTCACTCTATTACTTTTAACAAACGTTTTAAAGAATCAACCATGAATCACTTACTGTGCTGGGTGTTGTGGATACAACAATGAATAAGGCCAACACCATGCCTGCTCTCATGGAGCTCAGAGATAGTACCCCAATAATTTGTCATCATCCTACGGTTATTCTGGTTGTCGCAGAGGAAAGAACTCAGGATGCTCAGGGAAGGTTTTACAGAATATCTGACACTATTCCTCTGCACCAGCGTGGCCTCACCCTGCCCTGCTCTGGGTCGCAAGGGGCTGACCCTGCACACTGGATCCCAGGAGGAGGTTGGAGGGTGGGGCGAAGGAGAAAATCTAAGGTGCTTTCTGCTCACTTCCTCTTCCTGCCTGGGTGCTGGCTCCTCCCAGCCCTACGCCCCCACCAGACAGGCTTGTTTTGGTAATGGCTCCACTCCGGTCCTCCTGTCTCTGCCCTGGTTGCACCATCTCCTCCCTTTCTCCTGCCTTCTGGTGGTAGCAGCTTCCTGATGTTGCCAGTTTCGGGATTGTCTCATTATCCTGTCTGGCTTCTTAGCCTTTTGCATCGCGCACATAACAGACGCCGTGGAATACATTCCCTGTTTTAAATTCAGAGTGGCTTTTCTTTGCCTAGACGGACACAAAGTGATGTACAGGAGGTTCTTGGGTTATGACAGTCTCAACATATAGTTTCGAGTTTACGACGCTCACAACCATAAAAACTTTAACAACTTGAGATGTGAGTGTTTCGGCTTACACCATTAAGCATGGTACTTACGGACTATGGACTACGTGGGCGAACTAGTTTGGTTGCGCGCAGTGGAAGAAAATGCAGTAATGCTCGTATAAGTTAGGGAGTTGGTGTCCCCCAGTACGCTTACCTGGGCCACTTTGGACTGTTAAAAGTATGAGTGTTCTGTTTGTGTTAGGCTAGAGTGTGTTCTGACTTACACCAAAATTCAAGTTATGTCACTGTCGTAGGAACGGAACTGTGTCGTAACCCGAGGACCCCTGTGATTACTGTTGTATTCCCCACACTAACTACAGCATGTGCTGCAGTGCCCGCTTCTGAGGTGGTGCTGGGCTGTGACGGCCTCACAAACGGTGCCGGGCTATACCCTGTCTTAGGTCGTGGCAAAAATATGCAGCTCTGGGCGTGGGCAGTAATGACTGACTGCACTGAATAGAAAGTACTCAGTTTGGACAGGGACAGGGATAGCAATATTAATGTCCTCACTTTGGGGACGGGGAACCTATCCTTTAACCTCAAGTTTCCAAATTCCGAGTCCACTTGCTTTTAGAAGCTACTTGTGACCTCCACAGTCCCATTACCCATACCTGTGCAACCATTGCACAAGCATCCCGAGTTCACCTGGCTTCATCGCTACCCAGGCAAGGATCACTTGTCTGCCCAACCGACCACCTCTAATCCCCACCCTGGAAGTGTTGTGGTGTCTGTGGCTTCCGGGGCGTGGTTTCCGGGGCGTGGTGACACGCCGGAACAAAGTGGACTGTTCTTTAGCAGAACAGAGGTCCTAAATCCAAGAGATCAGCTAAACTACACCATCAGAAAGCAACTTGGGGCTCCAGATGAAAGGGCAGGACGGTGGTGACATCCCCAGATCCGCTTCCTCCAGCAGTGATTCTCTCATCTCTGCGCCCCAGACCCACCTCACCAGTGAATTGCCCAGCGCCCTGAACAGCAGCAGATTTAAATCTACTGATATTTTCTCTTGGTCTAGAATTGGCTGCTGGAGCCCCAGGAGGACGAGGACCCGTCAGCATTTTCTACTAGAGACAAACGTTTCTCTCATCCAGCCTTTTGCTCAGAAAGCTTGACCTCCTCAGAAATGGCAGCCAGAAAACTCCACACTCCTCATAATCCCACAGTTTTCCGCTAATCAGATGTCTAGACGAGAACGGTCTCTGCCCCCTTTCCTGTTTGCAAATCTGCCTTGACAAGTCTTATCCTCTTGACAATACCATTAAAACGTTCTTTATTTGCTCTGTGGGCCTTCTGGGACTTGGTTACTGGAAATACTATCAGTTTCTGGATCAACTCACTGCTCTTGAAATCACGTTCTGATATTCCTCTGCTTAAATTTCATTCTCTTGAGAGGAGCTCTGTTAACAAGGCAATTAGTACAGCTCTGAGTATAAGGAGAGCACTGTGGGGTTTGTGGCCAGATGGCCTGTGGGCCAAGCCTGACTCCAGGTTACAGTGACTTGGGAGAGAACGCCATTCTCACTGCAGCCCAGACCGGTTTGGACAGCACAATGCACTTCTTTAATGCAGTGAGGAGAATGGAGGGGCGAGGGAGTTCAGTTTCCATCCAGCCATTTAAGACCAGGTGAGCCTCGTTTAATTTCTCCCCGTTGCTCTGCTAATGTAATAGAGGCTTAAAACAAGATCTAATTTATATATTTTAAAATTAGCAATAGACTTATGGAGATCAAGTGTTGTCAGAGAATGACATCCCCTTATGTTACTAACTGGGGAACCTAGGTACTGGGTTCACCTTTTCACCTCCCCCACCTCCCTTCAAACCTCACCCAGCAACCCACCCCTTACTCATGGGAACCAGAGCTGCCAATCATGGACCCAGGGATGGTTCACCTCAAGGTCAGAGATGGCTGCAACAGCTTTCCTTGACATTTAAAGAACAGTGTCTTTATTATCTGTGAAAAGCAGTACATACATTTGGGATTTGGAGCCTCTCTCCCTGGGATCAAATGCCAGCTTTTACCACTAGGGGCATAAGCTCTTTGTACCTCAGTTTTCTTATCTGCAAAATGGTTGTAATAATAGTTCCTATTTCTGAAGGTGAGGTGAGGATTCAATGACTTTATACAAGTGAAATGCTCAGAACAGTACCTGGTATGTAATATGCACTGAATCAGTGTGTGCTATGGTAAAATAAGTTTTAAAATTCAGACACTTTCAATGGGTCTACAGTGAAGAGTAAATGTTCTTTTGACATCTGATCTGCAGACTCCTAAGTTTCCTCTCTAGAAACAACCACTGTTACCAGTTTATTAGCTACCAATTGAGAGGTATTCAAAGTATATTCATGTAGAGATATTTATATATAGATATAGATAAGGATATAGATACACACACAATGGGAAGAGAGAAAGGTATAGATACAAATAACTCTCAATTTAAAAAGTAGCTATTATATACACTAGTCTACACCTTTACAAAATGCACAAAAATGAATTTGTTGGAAATCAAAAAAAACAATCCATAAATTGTCACTTATTAATCCCTACAGATCTAGCTTATTCTTAATTGCTATCGAGCCCCTTTGTCTGGGTGTGCAGGGTTTCTCTAACCAGGCTCGCAGGAGCATTTGGGTTGTTTCAGCCCTTTGCTTGGATTGTTTTGGCTCCTACCTGCTCTCTTCCTTCCCTCATCCCAGTGAGTGGGAGGGCCCTCCACGAGTGTTTGCATGACGAAGGTGAAACAGATCTCATGTCTCCTGAAATGATCAGGGCTCTGGTTAGCTCCAGAAGTGAGCCATGCAGCTCCTGCGACTGAGCTCCAGCTCCCAGCTGCCATCCCTGAAAAAGAGATTCAGAACACCTAGAGCTTTTTTTCTTTCTTTTTTATTTTTTAAGTGAGAGGAGGGGAGACAGAGATATAGATGCCTGCATGCACCCCTGACCGGGATCCATCTGGCAATCCCCCTATGAGGGATGCTCTGCCCATCTAGAGCCGCTGCTCAGCAACCAAACTATTCTTTAGTGCTGAGGCAGGAGGCTCCATGGAACCATCCTTAGGGCCTGGGACCAACTCGTTAGAACCAATCGAGCCATGGCTATGGGAGCAGGAGAGAAAGAGACAAAGAGGGGAAAAGAAGAGGTGGAGAAGCAGATGGTCACTTCTCTTATGTGCCCTGACCAGGAATCGAACCCAGGACATTCACACGCCAGGCCAATGCTATACCACTGAGCCAACCCTCCAGGGCCCAGAACACCTGGGTTTTGTCCAACTTACAACAGTTTGTCAAGTTTTAAAATAAATTAATTTCAACCCAAGAAGATATATTTTGGACGTATAAATAATCGTAGATTACAGCCCTGGCTGGATGGCTCAGTGGATAAAGCATTGACCCAGGGCACCAGAAGTTGCAAGTTTGACCCCCAGTCCGGGCACATAGGAGAAGCAATCAATGAGTGTACAACTAAATGGAGCAACTAAGTGAAACAACGAGTTGATGCTTCTCTCTCTCTGTCTCTCCTTTCCTCTCTCCCTCTCTCCTTCTCTTTCCCTCTTTCTTTTTATCTCAAATCAATGCAAAAATAAAAAAAAATAATAACTGTAGATTACAGATAAATTATGCCTGCAACGTATCTGCACATCGAGCCTGATCTTCTGAACTTTGGGAACCGAGGACCCGATTGTCATATTTGCACGGCCACTCATCTCACTTTCTGAGTAAGTAGTGTTTTCTTCAGTTGCTCGAAAAGAACATCTAATTTTAGCATCACAATAATGACATCTCCTTTCCACCCCAGTAGGCTTTGAAATACAGTAACTTCAGGTATAAATCACAATTGACATATTAGAGTATTGTCCAAAGATTTATAAGACCAGAAGGAAAAAATGATCTCAACTTCTCTTTAGAATGGGAAACATCGTTTTCTGAAAGCTAATCCTTGAGGCAGAACCCTGAATGTCGGTAAATTTGTTTGAAACAAAATCGAAAGGTCATCTGGGAGGTCACTCTGTAATAATGAAAGGTCAAGGTTTTCAGCGAGATGGGCCTGTGTTGGAACCCCAGCTGGCTGCTCCACCACTTACTAGCTGTGTAACCTTGGTTACTTGACTGCCATAAACCTCAGAGACCTCAGTTTTGAAATGGGAATAAGGTATACCATGAGCATCAATTGAGAGAAATGAGAGCCACTATGAATAAGCCTGGCAGGTAGCAAACACTCAAATAATACCATGTCAAGTGTCTGATATCAACCTGTCTCTACGCCCTTCGAAGCCCAGGGACAATAGAAAAGAGACTGGCAGCCCTTCCTTTTACTCTTTCCTTTTTCATTTTGTCTCTGTGAATTGGGAGGTAGGGAGCCAGGGCCCCAACCTCACAAAGGGCCACTGTCTGGGCCCAGGGAGGTCTGGGAGGCCCATTAGGCTGAAATGAGGCCCTGCCAAGTTTTCATATGGTTTTCATATCACCAGGCTTGTTTTGACTTCCGTGAGCTTTCTGGCCACAATCCCTCTGAGCTGCTGGGAGAAAGGAAGTGCAGGCGACCTAAAGCGAGGGTTGCACAGGCAGGGCAGCTGGGGGCTCAAGGACAGGGAAACGCCTCCCAGGCCCATGCAGAACTCCTAAGAACAGTCCCCTCTAGTAACCGTCTCCTCGTGTTCCTTCCCAGACGCCCAGCCTCTGGCATGAGTCGGCCTCCCAAGGACTCAGTCGTGTCTACTTTTCTCCCAGTGGATGGGTGTGTGTGTGGGATTTTGGCAGACGCACAAAACCCATTAGCAGCGTCTGGTCTGGTAGAAGAGCTGTCTTTGGGCTCTGTTGGACTGACAACCCTTTGACAATTGCTCCCAGGTCAGTCCCAACTCAGGCAACTGGTTATCCAGAAATACAGTTGGGTCAAGCAAAGCGGGCCCTTCCTGGGTGTGGTGTTTTAAATGCAATGTGGTTCTGGATAGAGCTTGTGAGTACTAAGTGTCAGCGACAATAATAATGATAATAATAATTAATTCTACAGATATTTTTTGAGCTCCAGCTACATACCTGACATTGTACTGTTTCTGAAAACAAATAACAACTGAGATTTCTTGTGTCAGCTCTGGTGCAGAGCGCTTTCATATATTATCTTCAGTAGCCACACATTAGCCTCATGAACCAGATATTGTTATCGGTCCCATTCTTCAGATGAAGAAACTGAGTCTCAGAAAGATAAAGCAACTTGCCCAAAGTAACATCACTAAAATGAAAGCCATAGTCAGAGTAGTGGGGGGGGGGGGAGAACCCAGGACCCTGACAATTGTGGGGCATGGCTACCTACTTTGGACCACCTGACATTTCCACACCAAGACTTCTGCTAATCCCTCCCAGCTCTGGAATCCTGACTATAGTACACCCCATCCTATCCACAGGGGATACAGTCCAAGACCCCAGGTAGATGCTAAAATAGCAGATAGCACTGAACCCTATAGCTTCTACACATACATAGACACCTATGATGAAGAGTAACTTATAAATTATGCAGTTTCATAGATAGATGATTCGTTTTTACCATAGATCTTAGCAACTTCAGCATACAATTTTTTTCTTTCTCTCTTGAGTCGAGAACAATTCATCTTTTCACGGAAAAGCAGCATTCGTGGCTTCTCTGTGGCACATCTGAGTCACCAGCATCACTAGTCTTGCTCTTTGGGGTCATTACTATGTAAAACAAGAGTGACCCGAACACAAGCACTGCAAGACCAGAGAGTTGGGTGTGATAACCGAGAGAGAGGGCTACTAAGCGATGAACTGGTGGAGAGAGTCTATGGGGCGGAGACGCTGGATAAAGAGATGATTCCCGTCAGAGAGGGACCCCGCAAGGTTTTTAACATGCTACTCAGAACAGTCCACCATTTAACAATTATGAATTGTTGATTTTTTAAATTTCCATTTAATATTTTTTGACCACCATAGACCGCGGGTAACCAAGACCGCCGACAGTGAAACCACAGATAAGGGGTGACCATTGTGTAAACACCATGTCCTGCTGGCCCCTCAGCTTTACACCTCCAACCTTTACAGATGGGTCCAGCCTTCCCCTCCTCCTCTGCTTTCACCTCCCCCTCAGGCTGGGGGTTCCGCAGGCTAAGCAAGGAGCGAGTTCTCTGCAGAAGCACACCTCCTCAGCCCAGGAAGCCTGGCTCCCCCTGAGCACTCAGCTTGTGCTGAGACTAAGCCTCCATTTCTGCCATGACTCCCTGTCCCTCAAGGTCCTCCTCCTCCACAGTCCTGTCCTGCTGCTGTCTGTGCTGGGGTTCCCTCAGACCAGACCCAGGTCTAGCTGGCAGTCTGCTAGCAGTGACAGCTACAGGGAGAAACAGCCTTTTGGTGGGACGTGGGAGCCTTGACTGCGGCAGGGGAAGGGAGAGATAGAGAGAAAGGAGAGGGGGAAGGCTGGAGAAGCAGATGGGTGCTTCTCCTGTGTGCCCTGACCGGGAATTGAACCCAGGACTTCTACATGCTGGCTGACGCTCTACCACTGAGCGAACCAGCCAGGACCACCTTTCCTCCTTTTTTATTATACTTTCCTGGCAAAATATGAACCCTACCTAAATCCTAGCCCATGCCTGCATGCAGTGAATGAACAAGGCTGGAAGAAAACACTCATCCATGCTAGCTGTCTCTTTTTACACCCTGACCACTAACCTCCTCAGTCCAGAGTCTGCCCAGCAGTCCCAGGCTGCCTAGTTTATTTACCTCCTGCTGCTTCCCTACCGTGACTGATTCACACCTTCTCCTCCCTCCTCAACACCCCAACACCTCCTTCCCGGTCCTCATTCTTAGCTGATGGCCCTGCTCTCCACTTCACTGCAAAAATGGAGCAACAAGAAGAGAACTCCCTGTGCTTTGCTCCACGCCCGCCTCCTGCCTGCCTCTCTCCCATGGGCTGACCTCCTCCTGTAGCGGAGACGGGCAGTGATAGCTGCATCCACGCAATGTGGAACTTTTTCCTGAAACTCAACAAACTCCCACCTCCTCTGTGTCGTTGGCCAGAACTCTGTCACCTCCTCCTTGCTGCAAAGGAGACTGAGAAATGAGAGCAGGGCCTTTTCTGCTTCCATAGAAGTTAAGCTGCAAAAGGGTTGGGAGGAGCTGCTGGATGACAGGCAATAGCGTCTGCCACAAACACAGGCTTATTCCCTGACATTCGCTTATGGTAGCAAAGAGGCTTCCTGTATTAGGCAACATTCGCCCAGGGGTTTCCTCCCTCATCAAAGTGTGGGGCCCTCTTAGACACGGTCATCTAGCTGAAGGAATGTTCTTCAACCAGGCTAAGAGGAAGGCTACAGTGATTTCAGGCCTTTTGACCTTCCTAACTCCATCTCAATCTTAATCAACATGTACTGCAGTAATTCCTTAGACTAACCTGTCTAGGATCACATGGGAGGCAGACGGTAGAGCTGGAACATAGGCCTTGAGATATAAACATCTCTACCCACACGACCTCTCTAGAAAGTTTTGACTGTCCAGTGCATGTGGGCCAGCCATTGGAGGTAAAGCCTTTTCAGAAATGCCATCTAAACTTCACTTTTCTCTTTTCCAGAGAGACACACTAAAGGCTAGTTAGAGAAGCAAAAAGTCTCATGGGCTCCAGGGCAGCATACCCTGACCTAGGTAGGCTCCATTCTCCTTTTTATGTTTTTATTTTTTTTACAGGGACAGAGAGAGAGTCAGAGAGAGGGATAGATAGGGACAGACAGACAGGAACGGAGAGAGATGAGAAGCATCAATCATCAGTTTTTTGTTGCCATAGCGACACCATAGTTGTTCATTGATAGCTTTCTCAAATGTGCCTTGACCGCGGGCCTTCAGCAGGCCGAGCCACCCCTTGCTGGAGCCAGCGACCTTGGGTCCAAGCTGGCGAGCTTTTGCTCAAGCCAGATGGGTCTTCCGCATCCCAGTCTGACACTCTATCCACTGCGCCACCACCTGGTCAGGTTCCATTCTCTTTCAATATCATGAGCCAGAATACCCCAGAAGAGATTGTTCACTTATCCATGGAGGGGAGCAGAAGCTGGCGATCTGCACTTTTACCTGCCCGTTTCCCATTTACAGCCTATCTATTCTCACTCCTGGTCCAAACAATTCTGTGGGGCTGACCTTACCTGCTTTGCTCCAGCAATGGGTACATGACCTAGACCCGGCCATCAGCGTTTTCTCTCCACTCGGCCAAGACGATTAACTCAGGGTCAGGCCTGTAACCCAGGCCAGGCCAAGGAGGCTCAGTTCTGGAACTTTTGTTGGAGTGACTGGGACAAGATTTTTTTTTTTTGGCTGAGAGTTGCTAGCTGTGTGGCTGATAGAAGCCTGATGCTTCCAGGGCCAACTGCCTGGTCAGAGCCAGCCTGGGAAGGCAGACGGGCAGGACAGGAGAAGCAGGCCTGAGATCTATGGACCTATGGAGGTTGCTGGAGCCTATAAACCCAGCCAAGCGTAAACCCACCAAACCTACCTTTGGGTTTTCCAGTTACACAAGCCCAGAAATTTCATTTTGATCCTTAAGCCAGTTTGAATTAAGTTTCTGTCATGTTTTGTGCAGGATGTATCCTAACTAATTTAAAAAGGTAGGTTCTTTTCCTAACCTCCCTAGATAAAGGAAAAGCCCCTTCTGCCAGCCAGCAATTGCTGTTCCTCTGTTCCTCAGCTGAGGCCGTTCCTGCTCTCTTAGCTAAAGCATCATGGATTATCCTTCAGCATCAAAGAATGCCACCGCCACTGACCCTGTCTTTCACAAGGATCAGAGGGTTGAGGGATTTCACAGTTTGAGTAGGAGACAGCTGTGAGCAGGGGCTTCCTATTGCTTTCCTGACTCTGGCTTTCTCTGGAAACCTCTTCTCATAGTTTTAAATAATTAGACACCTGCTGTGACATTACAGACAGCTTACTATGATAGAAGCCATCAACGTGACATTAGTACTGACTTCCCCAAAGCATCCTTCTGCTCCTCAGGTATCAGGTATGTGATTGTCAACTCATGGCCAGTAGATTACACAGCCAGTGAGAAGGAAAAATCTGAAGGTTTGCAGAAATTAGGGCAGGGCGGTCCATAAATTTTTACCAACATCACCATTCTCACTCAAGTGCTGAATAAGGTAGAAAAAAAGGTGTCATCACAGGTTTGAAATTGTTGTCTGCCACCAGTCTTCCCCAGGGAGTAAGCAAGGTATCTATCTATTCTACAGTACAGGCTGAGAATAGTCACTTGGGGTGTCTGGCATGTCTCTAGAGGGGCTGATCCTGTTCTCATGTTGCCCTTTCATCATGGGATGAAGGCAACCCACTTGGGGAATTTGTAGAGGGTACTTTATAAACCTGGCATCTGTCTATAAATGTGCTTTATTTTTCACCTCTCTACAGTATCTCTCTGCCTTCAGCCTTCTTCGTATCTACTGGAAATGGGAGGACCAGAATGTGTGGGCACAGCACGAGCTGGCAGGCTGGCCCCTGGGGTCTGGCAGGACAGGCTTTGGGGTCTTGTGCATGCAAATATTGCTCTTTTGTCTTTCTATGCTCTTCTAACCTGCAACCTTGACTGGTTGGCTGGTTCCTGTTCTTGGACTTGTCCCTGAACCTATATTTATCAACACTTACAACAGCGCCTGGCACTCAATAGACATGGAATCCAGGCTACCCTAAAACACAGTTGCAAATGCACCATTCATATTAGTATGGTGCTCTAGAGGTGCCATTTATATAGAAAGGGTCCCCTGGAATTGGACAACTCAACATATTTTCGATGCATAGGCAAATGAATTAATAAATAAATAAATTTGGTCCTGGCTGGACATGCTTAGGCTTTCCATGCTGGACATTTTTAGTTCTTTTTCTCAGAGATGTTCTAGCTTGCTTTCTCCTAACACCTCCTGACATATGGTCGATGCTCCATAAATATTGACCGGATTAATTCCATTCCCATGTTGATCTGCTTTTCATTTGGGCAATCAGACTGCTAATAATCAAGCTGCTCAAGCAGCCAATTCTTTAGGTTCCTGGTCTTCATTATCCTCTTTCTCAAGTTTGCGCCACCCTTTGTCCCTTTTCCCCATCTCTGTTACTGTGCTTGATCCCACACATGGACTCCTGCCTCTGATATCCAAGGCACCAGGACCAGTGGTGTTAGCTTCTTTGTTTCTCACCGACAAACAAGTATCAGAAACGGACCATAATTTGAGTCAGTCATTGAAATGTGCTGCATTCCAGATATTAGCCGTGATCACAATGTTTCTTATTTGGTAATTCAAACCTTTGGTTTTAGCAAATTCTGGAGTGTGCCTCTCTTGCCAACAGTCTCCAGGAAGGGTAGCTGGCTCCGGGGAGGGCCCTTCATGCCTTTTGGAACCTTGGGGTTCCCCACCGAGTCTGGACACTAATGAGTACAAAGTCTCAAGTCTAAATGCCCTGCCTCTCCGCTTTCAAATCCTTACATAATCTGGCAACATCTTACTCATCTGATCCAAGTTCCCACCCTGTCCTAACACAATTCCTCTCTCAGCCCAGCCTCTGCCACCCCTCGATGATGCCACCTTCATTCCTTCTTCAAATGCGCTCTCATCCAAATCTCACTCATCCTGCAAAGTCCAGCTCAACCTCCAGCTCCTCTAAGAAGCCTATCTATTGGCACTCCAGCTCCACTGACCTTTCTCTTTCTCACGTGCAGCTTGACAGGGTCTGTATGCATCATCATATATCATCCAGTCTTTGCGGCTAGGAAAGACTACATACTCCTTGGGGACAGGGATCATGCCCAACTATTTCAGTGACCCTCACAGGGCCTCACACACACAGGGCAATTAACAAATAAACTTGACTGACCCTACTTCACAATTAAACACCTCAGTGTGGTTCTGGAGTATCTTCTTTTTATTTTAGCATTAAAAAAAAAAAGCACTAACTTTAAAATTTTTTCAGCATCATGTTAATGAGGACAACTGGAGATGACCGTGTTTGCCAGGGAAGGAGAATAAACTTCCCATCTGCGACAGAAATAGAATGCTCCCCTCCAAGTCCCTGCTGGAGCCTGTCATCTATATACATAATGGTCACATGGGCAGGACATACAAAGCAATGGAAGGTTCGGTGGATGACTAATGCTCAAGTGGAGCGGTGGCATTTGTCAACAGCCACCAGCGTTCAGCAAATGTGCTGCTGGTGGCCGAGCACGGAGCCTATTGTGAAGCATTATCCCCGCTCTGAATGACGCTGGCGTTATGTAACAGAAGGTGGAAACAGCAAAACACCAAGAAATAGGTGAATGCTATTTTTCCTTTTTTTTTTTTTTTAAAAAAAAGCACCTTGCAGAGAGACTTGCTTACGGTTGGAGTTAAATTCCACTCTACAGACTCAACTCTGAGTCGTTTTTCGGGCCCTGAGACTCCTGGGCGAAATGAAGAGGTGGTTGAATTCAGAAAATACTATTCTGTCCTCCTCCGTTACTGGAAACACACTGAAAGTATTGGGTTTGGTGGTGCTTTTTCAGGTAACCAGTTCTGAACTTCTTACACTCTGACCCTAAATAGACAGAAGCAACATCCTGGTCAAATCACTGCCCTGTAGCCGTGAACCACAGTGCTGCAGGGGAAAACGCGCTTGACCTCGTGGGTTATATGACGAGGCGCTTTTACAGCGGCAGCCTCTACCTCACCCCCCCATCCCCCCACCCCCCACCCCCGACACACACAGTGTGGGCCTCCAGCCTGCTGCCCTCTTCATCCTCGCATTTCACACATTCCATTCCAAGTAGAAACCTCCTCCACCTGCAAGTTGCATGAAAGATAAAAAGGTAAGATAAAGGCTGGGGATAAAGGGGACTTTGCCCTGGGAGCCAGACAGGAGAGCCTATTGAGATGTGGGCAGGTGGTTGTTAGTTGTGGGGCTCTGGAGCTGGACAGTCTGTGTTGCTTTTCCTACTTCCTAGCTGGGTTAGTTTGAACAAACTGGCCAACTTCCCTGGGCCTGGGTTACATTTCTATAAACAGGGATGACAACAGTATTAGCCTTGTTTTGTGGATTTGTGGTGGCAAGTAAATGAGTCAATATATATGGAGCACTTGGAACAGTGCCTGGGACATGGAATGTACTTAATAAGCACTAATTATCATTGCAGAGGAGGGCATGTAAGTCTCCCAAGGGCCATGATAAGACCCACGTGAGACAGTGCCAGTTCTTGCGTGTAATCTGCTCTGTTCATTTATCTTCTTCAGCAAGTATTTATTGAGACCTATTATACGCCAGGCACTTCCTAGGTGCACAGAATACAAAGGAGGAAAATACAAGTATTGGTCGACTTAAAACCAATGCAATTTATGACCATTCGACTTTACGACCACAATCGCTAGCCACGACTGCTCTGCATCTGGCAGCACAAGCATTGCCCAGCTGGGTGTACGACAATGCGGACCAGCTTCCGGCAGCACTACCGTCTCCGTGTGCACCATTTCAACTGTTATCCCAGACTCGGTACAGCAATTTGTGTTTTGTGTCTTGGATATTTTTCATCAAACCCCTCCCAAGATGTCTACCAAGAGAAAATTGTCTTTGTCTTAAAGATTTTTATAACATCATTTCACAGTACTGTATAGCGTACTCAACTTACGACCAAATCGTGTTACGACCGGTTTGTCGGAACTGATCGTGGTTGTAAGTTGAGCACTTGCTGTAGCTTAGTCCTTGCCTTTGCGAGCTGACGGGCTAGCCTGTGTGTCCATCCATGCCCTGTTTCAGTGTGAAATGCCCAGCCACTCACCCTTGCTGGGTGGCACAGCGGCTGGCCCACAGGAAGGCGTTGGGAATTCTCCGCCATTGTTCTCTCTTCTGGTAGGTTCCTCATAGATAGCCTTGATTCACTTCCCACTTAGACTCCAGAATCAGCCACTCACCAAAATCCTACATAAACTCACCCCTGTGGTTCTCTGAGATGTCACTCTGTTTCTCCACTTCTCCTTCCCAGTGTAGAACGTTGCTGCCTGAGCCACACGGTACAGGTTTCCCCAGCTTAACGCCATCATGGCTGGGGAGTGGGGGACTCCCCTCACACCAAACAAACTATTATTGGACACCAGCGGGGTATCCAAGAGTTAAAGATTTTTATAACTCAATTCTGATACTATCTCCTGGGAGATAGCATCAGATTCCATAGGTTGAGGATTTGTCTTACAAGACTGCTCCCCAGCCCGCCTCCATACATACTGTAGACATCAGCTGCAAGCCCAGGCTCTTACCTGTGCTTCTGATGAGCCAGTTATAGATGGGAGGTTCCAGGGGCTTTCTCCTTGGGTTCTTTTAATTTGCTAGAATGGCTCACCAAACTCAGGCAAACCTGGTTACTCACTAGATTAACGATTTATTACAAAGAATATGAAAGGCTAAGAATCAAGAGTCAGATGAAGAGATACATAGGGTGAGGTCCCCAACAAAAGGGGTCTCTGTTCTCATGAAGCTTGGGGCCCAGCACAGTGAAAAAATGCAAGCGTTCTGGCTCCCCAATGAGGAAGCTTTCTGAGAAAGGTAGCCAACAAGGAGCTGTCCTGTGTTTTTATGGAAGCTTCCTTACATAGATAGTCATGACTGACTGAGTCATTGGCAACTGCACTGGACTTAATATTCACCCGGGAGGTGGGGGGTGGGCTGAAAGTTCCAAACCCCTCGTCACTGGGTTGGTTCTCCCGGCAAACACCTTTGAGTGGGGTGCAAAAGCCACCTCATACATAAGATAGCTTTCTTACTCCCAATATTTAGGAACTTCCAAGGAATTTCTGAGAGCTGTGAGCCAGAAAGTGTGGATGAAGACCAAGTACTTTATAAATCACGATATGCACACACCCTCCATATTCCTGTTCTTTCATTTCAGCTGGTCCTTGGTTTCTCCAAAGCATTTTAGAGGAGGTGCCCCGCCTGTTCTGTCCTCCGCCAGCCTTCCTCACCACCACCCTACTATTTTCTGGTCCCACTCCCCATTCAGAGCCATTGATCTTGTTCTACTTCCCTGAGACGCAAGTCAGCCATCAGCAGCACTTCCTCCATCTTCTCCACCTCAAAGCCACCTCAGACTGCAAACCCATCCTCTCTGTCAGTCTACTGAGCCAGTAGCTGGGACAGCCTCTCTCTCCTCCAAAGCCAATCTCAATCTCATGGGTGTTCTCACCCCTCCCCCACCCCTCCCCACTCCCTGCAGTCCTGACTTCCTTAGGCGTCCCTTCCACCATTCTTGCTCCTGAGGTTCTCTCCGCTGCCTCCTTTCTCAATGCATAGAAAATGCAGAGTCATTCACTCATTTTTCTTTTTTCACAAACACGAATTAAGTGCTCAAGTGTGTTACATGCTAAGTACTCTTCTAGGTTCTGGAGATAGAGCAGTGAAGGAAATAAAATCTCTTCTCTCATGGAGCTGATGCTCTAGTGTGGAGAATTGGCCGATAAATAAAACAGACAGAATATAGTGTGTCAAATGGTGAAGGCATATGTCCAAGGGCACCGGCCTGCTGTGGAGGAGGAATGGAGGGCAAGAGGGAGGCAGGCCAGGCCTTGGAGGGACCTCATCTGGGCTGAGCTGCTTTAGAATAGTGAAGGAGAAGCTGCTAAGGGTCTCACTGCTTTGCCCATTTGTTGAGAGGCTCCTTGACTGTGATGCTGTATATAGTACAACAGTCTGGACACTTTTCCTCACCACGGTCCAGCATGTGCCGTTACAGCAACAAGCCTGCTGCACTCTGCCTTAAAAGGCCAGTGGGTCTGGTTGGTAATGGAGTGCAATAGCTTGTCCAAAACAAATGATTCCACCTCTTGCTCGTGGACAGGGAGCAGAGGAAAGAAAGCCTTGACTCTACTGTGTGTTTTGGCAAACGAACACAACAAAGTTTTCAGTGTGGTCCCTCCAGCCTATCTCCTCATCTAGGTCCAGGTAAAGAGGAGTCTGGGAGAGGACTGGACAGTGTTATAAATATAATGCTTCCCCATAACTGATTAAGGACACATCAGGCTAGAAAAATAACTGCTTTGTTCTCATAATACATATATAAAAGTATTCAACTTTTATAATTTACATGCACTTTCATATGCCTAATCTCATTGGATATTCAACATATACAGTGTGTCCGTAAAGTCATGGTGCACTTTTGACCGGTCACTGGTCAAAAGTGCACCATGACTTTACGGACACAATATAGCACAAAATCTGTTATAATTTATTTATCACTGAGCCAAATATATTTTCCAATTAGCATGGGAATACACATTCTTTGCAAAAAAAACTGTTTTATTTTTGTTGTTGTTTGCTATTAGAGCCAGTTAAGAATTGTGTCAAATTACACTAGAATCTTTCTATCTTGAAAAATTTAAGGTCCTGGAGTGGCTGGCTTTACATTCCAAATGAATTAATAATGGGCTTCACCCAGCATTCCCAGCAGAGATGCCCCAGCATACCAACCTTCATGTTCCTCATGCTTGGAATGTGAGATTCCTCTTTGAGCTGCATTCTACTGTGTGCAACTTCTATTTTGGGGCCAAGTTGTTTCTTTATATAGAAACCAGTACCCTTGTCAAATCAAGTGAGTACACGAGTCACTTGTGCATTTCCTAAAAACCGTCACGTCAATTTTTTTTCATCTACCATTCATTTTCTTTCTTAATCAGAAGGAAAATGCATTAACAATGCAACAATCTTGGTAAAATGTCTCAGCTTTCATAGACCACTGTTGCAATGAAAACCCTTTTTGGTGGTTATTCAATTTCACATTGGTTTAAGAACCAATCACATCACCGTTTGCATTTTCACCAACCATGTAACTTACATACCTCTGCTAACAGGGGTGGAGGGTGGGGCTCCACTTCTATAATTCACATTTTAACCCGTGATCTTTTAGACACTACTAAATGGTCTGAGACAGTGGTGCTAGCTGCGGCTTAGAGGGTGTAATTTTGAAAGCCAGATACAGCAATGAGAATCAGTGGTGTTGCCCCCAGACAAGACTTAATCCCTCGCTTTCCCAGCAGTTTGGGGAATAAAGGAAAGGGAAGCTTGTTCTTCCCTCAAATCCTTGGGGTATATTCATGAGGAGTTTCAATATTTTGTTAGTTTAGTAGATTACACTGAGGAACTGAGGCTGTGGGGAGAGGCTTTGCCATCTGTGCAAAAACAAGTAAGGGGGCTCCCACCCCCGAGGAAGGTAGGGGGCAAATAGTGGGTGTGTGCAATCGACTTAGGAATCTGAGAGAAGATGTTCTGTTAAACAATTGACTAAATTGTCTGACTCTTTCTGAGGCTCTTCTGCCTGGTCGTTACCTCCTGATCACAGGATCTTGTTAAGTATCCCAAGAACACTCATTCCTGGGGACCCAGCTGATACTTCTTTCTCTTTGCTCCTTTGTCTTTGTACAAATGATGGGTTAGAGAGAGAATGAGCAGATGAGTATGTTTGTTGGATTCTTCCCACTGGAGAACAGAAGGAAAAAACTAAAAGATCTAAAGGAGCACTAGCGCAGCCTAGGTACAACACTGTTAGGTTTTCCATTTAACTAAAGGAACTCCTAACAATGCCTTTATTAATAATGTACTACTGACAGTACCTAATGCTGTTCACACAAAGGCTTTGGGAAAATACGCATTGTGAGTTTTCCTGCTCTCAGTGAAAACACTGTGGACATTCACTAGTTGTTCCAAGTAATCTTTAAAATGTGAAATTATTCTGAGTTATTGTCATTAGATTGCTTATCAAATAGGTATTCTGTTCCCAGAAAAATGACTTGGCTATTAAGACTCAAACCATTGAAAGAAAAAGAAAATCTCAGATTTTGCCCTGAATGAAAAAGAGAATTATTTGTGCCTTTTCTTTTACCTTCAGTTCATATAGTCCATGGAAATAGAGAAAGAGGGTTGAGGAAACCTTCCAGAATAAGAAAGATAACATCTGACAGAGCAGCAAGGGAATATAATTGTGGAACTCTAGTCTTTCTTTCTCCCAGAGTGTGGAAAGGGGGAAACGTGGGTTATTTGCTGCCATAGAAACCAACCAAGGTATGTGGGAAGGGGAGGGAAGGCCCATTGCAGGAACGCAAAGACTTACTTTTTTTGTTGTTTTTTATTTTACCACCAATTGACCAGCAATTGCACTATTGAAAATTATCTCAGAGAAATGAAAACATCTTCACACACACACACACACACACACACACACACACACACACAAATATTACTTTCTTTTTCAAAGTTAAAGTTGTCCTCTAGTCATTGGTGATCTTTCTAATTGCCAGAGAGATGTATATGTGTGTGTGTGTGGATCCTTTTTATTTAAATAAGTTCCAATCTGCCTTTCCTAAATATTTTGTCTTTGAACCTAGTGATTCTGTCTTCCAGTCTGGTGTCTCCTTAAAGGAAGGTTAACAAAAAATGAACGAATGAGCACCCATGCATACCAGACATGGCCCTGCAGCAGGACGTGCAGAACTGTGACACCCTGACACACACCGCACAGGGCCACTGGATGACAGCCCCGTGTGCTAAGTGATATCTGTCCCCGTTTCCATACTCAGAGGTCGTCAGAAAATGAGCAGCTCAGAATGAATTTCTTTCTCTCTGTAATTCAACAGCTGCTTCCAAGTCATAGTTCTTTCCAATTTTCACAACTAAATATTAAAAATGCTTCTTACATGCTGTCCCATGGGTAGACAAGGAGGCACACTGCCTGTATGCTGTCCCTTTGTGATTCCATGTCCCAGGCAGCCACCCTTCCCTCTCCCTTACCACTTCTCCAGTTCTTTCCAAAGTACCATGAAAGGCAAAGGAGCAACGGACCCGGAGTTTGGAAGCTGGTGAGCACCCCAAAGTCTGCCTTCCTGGAAAGAGTCTGTAGGAGCAAAGGTACCAGCTCAGTATAGGTGTGCTGCTGTGAATGGGAGGGTGTTCCCATTACTGCAAGTGTTCTAGACTAAGCTGGAAAATTTCTTAGCAGAGACAATGTAAGAGGGAGATGGACTAGATGCCCTAGAACATCTCTATTTTTAAAAAATAGATGATTTTTAGAGCAGTTTGGGATTCACAGCTACATTTATCAGAAGGCACAGATTTCTCACACACACATGCATAGCTCCCCCACTATGGACCTCCCACCAGAGCGGCACACTGGTTTCAAGTGATAGACCTGCCGTGACACATCTCTGTCACCCAAATTCCATAGTTTACACTGGGGCTCTCTCTTGGTGTTGCGAATGTTATGGGTTTGGACTATGTATAATGACATGTGTCCTCCATTATAGCATCAGACAGAGTGGTCGTACTGCTCTAAGATTCCTCGGCGTCTCACCTGCTTGCCGCCACCCCCTGGCAAACACTGATCTTCTTACTATCTTCCTAGTTTCGCCTTTTCCAGAATGTCATATAGTTGGAATCATACAGTATGCAGCTTTTTCAGATTGGCTTCTTTCACTTCTTAATATGCAGTTAAGCCTTCTCCATGTCTTTTTGACGGCTGATAGTTCATTTCTTTCTAGTGCTGATTAATATTCCATTGTCTGGATGTGCTAATATTTTTTTCGATTGTGAGACTGTTTCTATAGATGCTGGATAACACAAAGGTGAAATAAAGAGGAAGGGCCAGCCTGACCGCTGTGGTTTCCAGTGAAGGAGGCGTGGCCGAGCTCTGAATGGGGGACATTGCTGATACCAGGGGTCAGTTTCGTGCAGAGACTGCAGCTCCAAACAGGACATATAAGGGCTGGTTCACTACAAGTGACAGAGATCCAGCTCAAATCAGCTTAAATCTAAAAAAGTGACTGTGCGCTCCTATCAGTGGCCCAAGGGATAAGTCTGGATTTTCAGGCATGGCTGAAGGCAAGGCCCAAAAAGACGCTATCAGTGTCCTGGCTTTCTCTGTCCCTGAGGTTTGCTTTCTTCTGGGTTGGCTTCATGTGAGGCAGACTACCCCATGAGGTGAACACCATGGCTACCTGGGGATGGGGACCCAGGCTCACATTTGACCAGCGGATTGACACCAGCTCCCTCTTCCCAGCAAAACTCTCCTCTGACAGCCCTGAATTCACCGGGCCAGCTCTGAAAGAATGCCTGTAACTGGCTGGCACCCACCCCTAAATGAGGAGTTGAAACGACCCTACCACCACCACTTGAGCAAAACGAGAGAGGGGTAGAGGAGGCTTCCAAAGGAAAATTGGGGTGTTCTTCCTAAAGAATGAAAAAGGATGCTGAGCAAGTAAAATCCATAGATGCTCCTTATGCCACACTATAGGAAACAGAGCTGGGTGTTGATACATATCACATAAAAGTGACAAAAACAGTGGGGTGGTCTTGAACAGTGGGCTCAAAACAGTCAATTGAAAAAGAACCTCATTATACTCTTTTATAAACGAAAATTAAATGTCTGGTGAGGCCCTATTTCTCCTTCTCTGGGATGTTAGAGAAGTATGCAGAAAATGGTGGATTCACGCTCAGCTTCCTTTCCATTGCTAGTGTCTTCATATATGGCTGAGACTAGTAAGCTAAACACATTTTCCAGACTCCTTTGCGGCTAGGGTAATGGATACAAATTAACTTCACTAACTAGATGCACTCAGATAAAATTTGCAAGGCAGAAACCTCTTTCTGTGGTTTGGCTGCTTTCTGCTGCTGGCTCCATTGTGGAGATACTGGTCTTTTCACTTACAGTTCACATGTTCAGTCTCTACCCTGCTGGCTCTGGAAAGACATAGCAATGGAGAGAGTGGAGACCTTCTGATTCCCCATCTTCTTTTTTTTTTTTAAACTTCTTTTTATTTATTTTTTATTTTATTCATTTTCTTTTTAGAGAGGAGACAGAGTGAGAGAGAGAGAGAGAGAGAGAGAGAGAGAGAGAAAGAGAGAAAGGGGGGAGGAGCTGGAAGCATCAACTCCCATATGTGCCTTGACCAGACCAGTGCAGGGTTTTGAACTGGCGACCTCAGTGTTCCCAGGTCGACACTTTATCCACTGCGCCACCACAGGTTAGGCCTCCCCATCTTCTTGATTATGCAAGAGGTAGCAGCTCCCTGGGTAGGTCAGCTCTGCAGCTTTGGAAGTCGTATCTGCAGACCCAGCCTAGAGCTCACCATTCTAGCCCTTCCAACAACATTGAATGTGGGTAATTCTCTGTATTAAATAATTTTTTGTTTAAATAGCTGAAAAGGTGTCTGTTTACTAGACGTAAACAGACAGGGTTAAAAAAATTCTCAAAAAAAAAAAAAAAAAGAAAATCTGGTTTTTGACCGAGGCCTGAATGCTCAGAGGGGTATGATTTGGGAGAAACAACTAGTAACACAGACAGAGGGGAAAGCTCATTTGGCTTCCATGGGGCACACTCTCACAGAAGGGAGGACTACACAGTCTCTGGCGCTTATCTCATTGATACATGTGCCCCTCCTTAGAATCACCAGGACTCTTCCTTGTCTTCCTACTGGGGACTATTCTGTTCCTTGAATTCATTCTTTCAAGGTCAGGCTTTTGCTAAGTACCTTCAGTTTACTGGCAAATGCTATATCCTCTACAACTAAGCTACCTCTCCACCTCCAAGGCCCCTGATTCATACTAGCACATATATGTGCATGCGTGCGCGCACACACACACACACACACACACACACACAATACAGACTGTTCAACTACTCAAACTTTTACATTCTTCCTTGACTCCCCCAATCCGGGCTTTTAGCCCTACCATGTGATCCTACAGCTCCTGAATTTCCCCTATCAAAGCATTTTCTCACACCGTATTGAAATTGCTCACCCGTTTCTCTGTCTCCTATGCTAGACATTAACTGCAGTGATGGCAAAGTCTGTCTCATTTGCCAGTGTAGATTCGGGACTATGTCTCATAGTGCCTGGTACTCCCGTGGCTCAGACATTCCATAAATATTTATTGAACTTATATTCTAGTATACTAAGGAATTTCAGAAACTGGATTATCTCTGGAAGCTCTCAGATCTAAGATCAGCTCCTTCCCAAGTTTCTCATATAGTAGTCCCCGTCCAATCCCATTTCTTTTCACTTAAACAAACAAACAAATACAAAAAAAAGGAGAGGGGAGAGCAAGAGAGAAAGCAGTCAAAGCACTCTGTAGCACTGCATCAAAGGAGACCACTCCATCGTGAACATTCTGGCTATTTTTTATGCTATTCATCCTTTTCAGACTTTGGCTCTGTCCTTTATAGGATATTTGATCTTGGAGCAATTTTTAACCTGAGATTTTGTTTTCTCATTTATAAAATGGAGTGAATTACAGATGGCCACAAATTCTTTGACACCATTCCTGAGTGTGTGATGTATGTCTCTGCCACTTGCCCTTTAATTTGGGTGGGCTCTGTGACTGTTTGGCCAATAGCATATAGCTGAAATGATGCTATACGAACTTCCATGTGGGAGCTTTAAACGGCTGGCAGCTTCCACTTCTTGTCTTAGAATAATCACTGTAAGGGAAGTCACCTACCCTGCTATCAAGGAGCCTGAGCTACCACGTGGAGAGGCTGAAGAGAGAGAGAGAGACAGTGAGATGCTGGCTAGTCCCAGTTGTCCTGGCATTCTGCTGAAATGCAGACATGTGAGTGAAGAAGCCATCCTGGATGTCCAGCCTTTGATGACTCCATCCGCGGCTGTCACCTGGCTGCAATAACATGGGAGATCCCAAGCAAGAACTGCCCAGCTGAGCACAGTTCACCTACAGAACTGCGAGCCACTAAGCATTACAACAGACCATGCGACTGGAAGGAATGATGATGTCTACCTCATAGTATTGTTATGAAGGTAAAATGAGATGTTGGTAGGCTAAATCCCTAGCCCACAGCCTGGAATAAAACAAGTCTTTAATGTATATCAGTTATCTTGCCCCTCCCCCTTCCCTTTTATTAATTCTATCCATTTCCAAGAAGGGGTAATTCTCAGTGTCATCTTTTGAAGACAGGGTGAGGTGGGGGTGGGTTATTTGCTAGATGTTTGGAATTTGAAGAGCTCCCCTTACTTTCCCCATCTTTCCCTTGTTTCTTTCTTTTCTGTGTTCTTCAAAGCACAGACAGATCATTTAGACCTAAAATAAGTATACCAAATTCAGCCTTTGTGTTTCAGACAGAAAAATCACAGGCTTGGTACAAGCTCATGGTAATAAAAATCAAGACCTAGAAGCATTTTAAAGTCAAGGCAAAATTCCCCTTGACAACTTTTGTCATGTTTGTATGTGTGTATCTGTGTATAAAAAGCAGTTACACAAAAACTTTAGACTACATAATTATTTCACCATGTAAGCATGTTAGAATTACAGGCTTTTGGGGGAGGGTTTTTAAAAGTACATGGTTACCTGTAATTATAGTCTTGTTACATTTGATTTTATAGCATATCAAAATTAAAATTTGATTAAACCTGGCAGAAAGACATGGTACATGTTCTAAATGCTCTTTCCCTCCCTCCTTACTCAAATGGCTGAACTTATTTCATTTTTGTGATCTCCACCGAAGTTGACCTTTTATTATATTTATTGCTAAGGTTGTGTGTCTTGCCAATTGTGTTGTATACCCTAGAAAACTTGCTACCAAAGCACTCTGAAATGACGTTTTCTCTGCCTTTTGAGTTCCTGAGAACACCTAAGCAGATAGGCAAGAGGGCTCATTTCAGTCCGAATTGAGTCAGCATCATAAACCCTGTCAGATACCTGGTCCGTTAAGTTGAGGGTGGAGGACAGAATCAAACTAGCTGCCTGATGTGTAAATAAGAGAACTGGTTCATACATTTACATTTCAACCTTTAACGTGGCAGTGCATACAAACCTACAGTGTTTGTTCCCAGCATAGAGGCCTCTGGAACATATGGCAACCCACAGTTTAGAAGGGTGGGGAGGAGAAGGGATGAGATGGAGGTGGTCAGCCTAAGCATCCAGTGACATTTGCAGTCAGTTCCAGCTACAGAATATTGCCCAGATGGGGAAGTCAGCCTACTGTTGAAGATGTCTTTCCCTGATGAGAATATAAGGGGCCGGAGCTTGGGGTTTATGAATGCAAGCACACATCTTCCTGGGCATTGAGTCACTTTACTAACCTTGCCATTCCTTGTGACCAGAGACAGAATGCAGGCCCTTCTCGGTTTCTGCTTCCCAATGTAGTCGGTGTCCAGACTTAGCTGGGGTAACTGTTTCTTTCCATTTCACAGCTCTTGTTGGAGGTGTGACTGTGTGTGAGGCGCTGGAAAGCTTGTTCTATAATTACTTCTTGATCCGCCTCTGGGAGTGCTGTACCTGCACCCGACGGTAGGTGTGTTCACGTGAGCTTGTTAGAGGCTGAACGATCTGCCGCCTTATCGACGAGAGCCAGAGAATGTGGGTCTAGAGACAAGTGGGTGACATTATTTTGCCCCAAAGTTAAAAGTAACGTTTTAGGAGAGTGCTTATGGGGTCTTTGTTACTGATTGCTACTGCAGCCAAATCTATGATCCGGGATGCCAACCCAGACGGACCCAAGTCAGTGCAATCACGCCCCAAATTAAGGAGACAGGTCTGATGCCGGGCTCCCAGACCCCGAGGCATCGCAGCCCCGAGGCCCCCGCCTCCTGGGCGCAGGTTCCCGGAGAGTGGACGGGATCGGGGCCGAGAGGTCAGTTGGCTGCAGGCAGGGGCGGGCGCGCTGGGCACCCGGGTGGGGCAGATGCCCGGGAACCGCTCTAGGGAGACCCAGACCGCATCCGCCCCCAGGCTGAGCCCCGCCTGCCGGTACCCGAGGCCCTCCCAACTCCTCAGCAGCACAGGCCCTGTGCGGCCGCAGCGGGACCCTCCCCGGCGCCCGCCATTGGCTGAGCCGTCGGCTCCGGCCCACACGTTGCTCCCCTCGGGCCCGCTGCTCCACTTTACCCGCGCCTCACGGGGCTCCGCACTAGCTCCCGACGCCCCAAGGGGCGCGGCGCGCGCGGTTTGGCGCCGGGGGCGGAGCTTCGTGCAGAGCACCCGGGGATTGGCCTTGGGATTTAGGGGGCGGGGTCGACCCGGGAGAAAACAGCGCGCGCGCAGCCCGGGTGCAGTTCCAGCCGCGAGTCTGAGCCTGCTGGAGTTGGACGCGATATTCACTCCAGTGCTCTTTTTGTTGTTTTTTCTTCCTACCGCGGTTACCCTGGGCCGGATCCTCCCGCTTGCTCCCGCGCAGCGCGAGCCTTCTCCTGCCCCGCAGCTCCTGTCCCGCCTGGAGCAGCCCCGGCCTGAGCGGCGATGCGCCTCATTCAGAACATGTGCACCATCGCCGAATACCCCGCACCCGGCAGCGCCGCGGCGGCCGATTACTGCCTGGGGGCAGCGGGGCGCCGGCTGGTCAAGATCGCCGTGGTGGGGGCCAGCGGCGTGGGCAAGACCGGTGAGTCCTCGCACTCGGGCGAGAATCTGTTTATTTCCGGGGCTGGACGTTGCGGATAAACGAGGCAGGGAAGAGGTGGGAGCTGCAGCTGGACTGCCCCTCCAGAGGGAGCCGAGCCAGCATCGCCTCTAACCCCGTCCAACAGATGAGGGAAACTGGGATCCAGAATGGCCAGGCGACTTTCTCGGCACCACCGATACACCAGGATTAGAACTTTGGGTTTCTTGAACCTCTGTCAGTGCCTGGCACAAAGGGGGACTTAGTGAACTCTCCTCGAGGTCTTTAAGGTTAGGAAAGACATTTGCCTGCTGAAAGGCTTAGGTGTGGCTCAGGCGGACTCAGAGGAGGGGGTGGACTAAATGACCCTTCCAGCTGCACTGAGCCATAATTCACCGTGCCTTCCATTTCTTCTAGCCCCCTGTCCATGTGGCTGGAAGAAGGGTCAAGGAGCTGGGGGGGGGGGGGTTAGGAATTTCACTTGGTGGTGGGCTGACTTGCTCTGGGAGAATTATTTCCAGGCTGGGTGTGGGATGAAGACCAGTCTAATTTAAGTGCCCAGTTTAAGCCACTCTCCTTTCTCTTTTCTGACCTGCAGCTCTGGTGGTCCGGTTCCTCACCAAACGATTCATCGGTGACTATGAAAGAAATGCAGGTGAGGAAGTATATTTGAGAAAAATACATACCTTTAGCTTGCTCCAGTGCTCCTGTTCTCAATTTTCCGTGTCTCGCAGGCAGGTTTCTTCAGAGTGACAGTCAGCATCGGGATTTTTTTTTAAAGTCAGCATCAGGATCTTGCCACATCCAACTTCGCTTGCCTCCTCCCTGCTCCCCCGTCCTATAACTGCCATCTGGCCTCATTCCATTCCAGACCCATTCATCATTTTATCAAGTGCCTGAAAGTATTCCTCTTGGTATGTTTTAACTATAGGGACCCCAGTTGGAAGCACCTTTTGTTCTGAAGAGGCTCTCCCTTCAAAACACTGCTGCAAAAGTCATAAAAAAAAAAATAAGAAAGGATGACCCACTCCACCCCCTCCACCCCTATCCCTCTCTGCTGGCTGCCTTTCAGAGGTGACCTTTTAAAGCAAAGGCCAAAGGAGAGCAGTTGTAAACCTAAAGTTCTCTTTTCTAACAAAGAAAAATGACTACACACTAGAATTTTAGGAGCGTTCCTGAATAAATAAAAGGACACTATTTCAATCCCTATGATTAAGACTAGCTATTGGAGAGGCTTAAGGGCTTTCAACCTATGTTCTGTTAGCAAATTGTTTCATTCCTTAGGCCATGTGAAGTACCTACAGGGGATTATTTGAAACACACTATACAAACCATCCGAGATAAGGCCCGGCAGCCTTCCACTTTGATGTAGAGTGGGCTGCCGTTATGTTATGTCACATTCTCATTCAGTGCTAGTGTGGGCTGTGCATTTACTAACAATACTTGCCGACCAAGCCATTGTATATCATAGCTAAAATATAAATATATGTCAGAGTGATAAAGTAGTAAAATAAAATAGAAATCCCACACATGCTGGGCAAGAAAACGTGCTTCAAGGAACTACTCTAAATATGAAAGCTCTGCTTAAAATGAGATAAATCAGTTTCCAAAAACTTGTAAACTTTGCCCTGGTTCTAATACGTTCACTAATATGGAGTAAGAATTACAGTTTGTTAAAATCTGAATGAGGCCCATTAACTAGGCTAAGCTATAGCTTTTTTCTGTGGTTTAGGATATATTTTCTTTCAAAATAATAAAAAAGGTTAAAAAATATTCCTGTGTTTTTGCAGTTGTACAACAAGGATGAACATGATGGTTAAAAAAAATTTTTTTTTTTTGCCTTGACAGGTAATCTCTACACCAGACAAGTCCAAATAGAAGGTGAAACCCTGGCTATTCAGGTTCAGGACACTCCAGGTATCCAGGTAAGAAGCTCTGAGATACGTGACTGGGTCAATGGGAATCTACTTGGCTGTAGAATTGTTCACTTCTCATTGGGGAGCCGAGTCAAAGCTTTTACATGCTTGACACTTGAATTGAACCTGGCTGTCGGTCAGTCTTAACCTGGCTTAGTTTGGGAGATTATTAGGCTGAGGGGCAGAAATCTTCCCTTAGAAGGATTCTACCCACAGGAACGACCAAACCAAACACACTTGAAATTGGCCAAGTTTCCTTGCTAAGGTTAAAAAGGTCACTTTTTTATATTTGTGTTTTGCCATTAAAAATCAAACATCTAGATCTAGTCTCCAAATACTTGGAATCACTTTTTATTGTGGAAAGTTACTCTATAGACAAAAGAGCCACGCTAGTGTGTGTGTGTGTGTGTGTGTGAGTGTGTGTGTGTGTGTTTTCCCTCTTGAACTGGGCAGTTATCCAGGTTTAAATGCTTCCAGCTCCTATCTTTACTTCCCCAGACTTACTGTCTAGCCAGTTAATTTCCCATTTTATGCAACTACAAAGTCTCTGCATGGAGTTCTCTGCAGGTCAATTTTCCACTTGAGTGTGGTGAGCAGCACTGTTATTTATTCCAGCTCCATGCAGCTGGATCAACATATTGTCAAGAAAGCCGAAGTGTGTGCGGATATAACTTGTTTATGGCCTGCAACCTGGCATTACTGTCAAGGGCTCTTTTGGATTCTCTATCCAGCCAAGCCAGGGCTCTTTTCTGAACTCACCATTCACCTTGCCATCACCCTTCTCTTTCAGGTCCATGAGAACGGCTTGAGCTGCAACGAACAGCTGAATAGGTGCATTCGCTGGGCAGATGCTGTGGTGATCGTTTTCTCTATCACCGACTACAAGAGCTATGAACTCATTGGCCAGCTCCACCAGCACGTCCAGCAGCTGCACCTGGGCACTCGGCTGCCAGTGGTGGTTGTGGCCAACAAAGCTGACCTGTTGCACGTCAAGCAGGTGGACCCTCAGCTTGGACTACAGCTGGCCAGCATGCTGGGCTGCTCATTCTATGAAGTGTCTGTGAGCGAAAATTACAATGACGTCTATAACGCTTTCCACGTCCTGTGCAAAGAAGTGAGTCACAAACAGCCGCCAAGCAGCACGCCGGAGAAGCGAAGAACCTCCCTCATCCCCAGGCCCAAGTCCCCCAACATGCAGGACCTGAAGAGGAGGTTCAAGCAAGCCCTTTCTGCCAAAGTGAGGACTGTCACCTCCGTCTGAAGCAGAGGCACTTGAGGGGTTTGGTCTTCACAGGAAGAGAGCCTGAAGTTCTTCCGGTGCAGGAACGTTGAATGCTGACAGTAATTCATGGTTCCAGAAAGGGCTGGAGCAGGGGAGGCCAGGAGGGCCTATGGAACTGGTGCAGGAAAGGAGGTGTTGTTCTGAGCGGAGGACAGAACTGATGAGGCTTGAATGAGCCCACTGAGCCACTCTCTGAATATGTGAAATGTCCTCCATGTCTTTTCCTGTGGAGAGGGAGGGGGCATAATCTCTTTGGGTTTTGTCCTTAACTACCTTGTAAATGATGGTCAGTTGTAGTTTCACCGAATATATTGATGTGAGTTACAGTGGGAATGAAAGAATGGAGTAAGCTTTCACAGGCTTTCCTTTTTTTTTTTCTTTCTTCTTTCTTTTCATTCTCCCCCTTCTTTACAAGGAAGATTTGCATCTCTGGAACACTATTCTTTATAGTGTTTTTCTAACCTGAAGGGTACCTAGATTTCCTTTTAAAGAACAAAGAAGAAAATATTTCCTCATCCCCCCCAAGAAGGGTGAAGTTCATGGGCCAAAATGTTGTGTACCCAGACATCTTGTAAGCTTATATGGCCTGACATGGGGAGACTCCTTAGTTGGACCTGTGTTGAGTGGTTGAGAACTCAAACTCTTCAGCTTCAGAATTTTGAGTAGTTTTGAGACTGTATAATTTTTTTTAAAGACTGTTGCATTAGGTACAGGAAAAAAAAATTGTGTCCATTGAATTTGGTGTGGTTTGTGTAAATGGCTCATGGCAATGACGCTGGGCTGCTTCCCAAGCCTGGCTGAGTCATGGCTTACATGCAAAAACACTATCTTACAGCGAGTAAACAGATGCACAAATCCCCTACACAGATGCACTTTACAAAGCCACTCATGCTTTGGCTTAAATTGTAATTAATTTATTTTATGTACAATAAATCTCATTTTAAAAGAGCAGACGTCTGACTTGGTCTTTATTGAAACACTCACCTTTTTGTCCTTCAGACAAAGAAGTAATTATTCAATATCTTGGGCGTGTTGAGTTAGGCATTATGCCTTCTAAGGGTTATCTTAAATATCCCAAACAGAGAGGTGCATTCTGCTATTATTTCCACTTTGCAGATGAGGAAACAGGCTTGCAAACAAGTTAAATATCTTGTCAAAGGCCACACCACGTGATTGTTGTAAACTGTAATTTGTCTGCTGCTTTCCATTCAAGAATAGCATGTCGCCTATTCATTTCCTTTATGATCCTCCCAGTAAGCCAGACTTGTCTGGCTCTATGCTTTATGCTGTAAAGACATCTCAGCTAAGCCTTGAAGATATTAATGCTTCCACACAAGATTACTGCTTCTCCATCTATGCTTGATTTGGCAAACCTCTTTTTGGGTATGCTGCTTTCAAAAAGTGAACTTCGTTCTCATTGTAGAAGCCTCGAGCCCTTGACCTTGGCTGGTCAGCGCCCTTCCCTGTGCCACCAGACTATGCTAAAGCTCAGAGCTTTCATGCGAGCTCAGTGAGTCACCATCCTTATGGGCAAATAATCACACCTACTATTTGTTTGAGTAGTGCTTTCACGTATCTGACCTCATTCATTTCTCCGGAGAGCCCGATGTGGAGGGTGCAGGAGGAAATCTATTTTACAGATGAGAAGAACAGGCTCTGAATTGTGAATGATGTCCTCAAGCTTACACAAAGGACATGAATTAATGTCTTCAGACTAAATTGTAAACTTAAAAATAAGAAGGCCTTTTATATTAAAAGGCAAACAAGTGTTTATTTGAGGTATTTGGGAGTCAATGTTTCGATTAGGAGACAAAGGCAATGGGTATTAATGGGACAGGGAAGGGGACAGTTACATTAGTAGGGGAAGGCATTTCTCTTGGTGTAGATAACAGTGATGTTAATTCTGTTTTTAATGTTCATCCCTGTAGTCATCAGTCTGGTGGTCAGTCATCTTGTTGGCTTTGTAAATAGCTCTTTTGTTAGGAAACAAGGTTGCCTAGGTGCAGTCCAAACATCATTTTGCCCTGTCTTTAACATTCCAGGGCTTGAGGTATAAGACATGCAATAAGACATAAGTTTCTTGGGCATGGCAGCTCTGGCTCCATTTTCAAGTGGCTCCATTTATATTATTGTTTAAAATATTCAGTGTTCCCAATCCTTTATAAGATTTTGTATGTAAGATACTCTTGCAAATGCAGGGCCATGGGACCAAGGGAAGCAGCCAAAATGAAGAGCTATCGAGGGCCCACTACGGTGTGGTGCGAGAGTTTACAATCTGTTTTGTCACAGGATAAATGCCCTCCCTGCTCTAGACAGGCCTTTTGTGGATGCCCCAAACCTTACCTTATATGGAAGGCAGTTTTTTTTATACTTCAAGCCTAACTTAACCTCGGAGGAGGGTGTGTGTGTTGGGGTGAGGGAAGGAAGTGCTAACGTGCGATTCTAAACACATCTTAATTCAGAGTGAGTGACAAGTATCTCCAACTCGCTTCCGTTTGCCTTTATGTCTGTGTATTCTGTTTGGTTGTATTAATAATGTCCAGTGAGCCTGACCTGTGGTGGCGCAGTGGACAAAGTGTCAACCTGGAACACTGAGGTCACCCGTTTGAAACCCTGGGCTTGCCTGGTCAGGGCACATGTGGGAGTTGATGCTTCCTGCTCCTCGCCCCTCCTCTCTCTCTCTCTCTCTCTTGTCTCTCTAAAAATTAATAAGTAAAATCTAAAAAAAAAAAAATGTCCAGTGAGTGAAAGGTTAATCTTTGTGTACTTAACAATGGTCTTCTACCCACGTTCTGGAATTAAAGGTAGAGAATTTTCCTGTGGGCTTTACCTTGCAAAGGTGCTGGGCAGTGCTGCACCTCTGTTTATTGCTGGCACATGGCTCCTTCTGCTCTTTTCTTTCCAACTCTTCCAGGAGCGTGCAGACCCTGCGCAGACCTCTCCTGCTGCTTGCTGAACCGCAAGCTGCACCTTGCTTCACCTTAGAAGTTCGGGCTAGAAGGCCCTGCCAGGATAGCTTGGTTGGTTAGAGCATCATCCTGATGTGCCCAGATTGCAGGTTCAGTCCCTGGTCAGGGCACATACAGGAACAGATCGATGTTCCTCTCTCTCTCTCTCTCTCTCATTACGGTCCTCTCTCTCTAAAATCAGTAATTGAAAAAAAAGAAAAAGATGGTCTGGAAGGGGTCTGAGAAATCTACTTCATCCAGAGGGACAGAATGGTTTGTTCAAGGCCACACTCGGGGGCGGGGGGATGGGGAAGGGAGAAAGCGAGAGAGCTGGAAACCACCCAAGTCCCAGTTCTGTCCACTGTCTGAGGCTGACATGACTATTTATAGCTCCAGAATACACCACGTTTTTTTCTTATGAATTTTAGCTTCACATTTCATTACCTTTGCTCCTCTCATTATTAGTATCTCTTAACCCTTGTTTGTCATTTTTAAATTACTTCTTTTTTAAGATTCCTTTAATTGGTCCCTTTTATAGGCATTTTATTTTACTTTATTTTATTTTTTTAGTGAGAGACACACAGAGACAAGAGAAACAGAGAAACAAGAATTCTTCGTTGCAGCACCTCAGTTGTTCATTGATTGCTTTCTCATATGGGCCTCAGCTCACCAGGGGGCTCCAGGTTGAGCCAGTGACCTCTTGCTCAAGCCAGCAACATTGGGCTCACACCAGTGACCTTGAGCTTCATACCAGCGACCTTTGGGCTCAAGCCAGTGACCATGTGGTCATATCCATGATCCCATGCTCAAGCCAGCAACCTCACGCTCAAGCTGGTGAGCCTGTACTCTAGCCGGCTTGAATCTGTAATCTAAGCATCCTAGGTCAACACTTTATCCACTTCGCCATCACTGGTCAGACACTATAGCATTTTATAGACATAATCCTTATATTGGACTATGAAGTGTGTATCATTTTTCTCATTTTACAGAAAAAGTAATTGAGGCCACAACGTGTACACGGTTGGGCAAAATTTCATGACCAGAAAATGGCTGAGTGTGGATTTCAGTGCAGCTTTGTCTCCAAGCCTGTGTTCTGATAGCCTCCCATGGCAAACAGTAAGCATTCAAAGTGTTCTTATATTTCTGGACTACAACCACAGGGCACCAGGAACACCCCTCTCCCACCTGCTGTACCACCTGGGTGAGGGAAGGAGGGATGCGTGTGTGTGTATGTGTGGAGGGTGGAGAAAGGGATGGAGAAAGGAAAGGAATTAGAATTTATTGAGCATTTGCAATGTGCCAGATTATAAATGATCTCTTTTAATCTTTTGAAGAATCCTGTGAGGAAGGTAATAATGACTTCCATTTTAAAACCTTATATTTTATTGATTGATTTTATTATTTTTTATTTATTTTAATTTTATTTTTTTACAGGGACAGAGAAAGAGTCAGAGAGAGGGATAGATAGGGACAGACAGGAACAGAAAGAGGTGAGAAGCATCAATCATTAGTTTCTCGCTGCCGTTAGGACACCATACTTGTTCATTGATTGCTTTCTCACACGTGCCTTGACCACGGACCTTCAGCAGACCGAGCCACCCCTTGCTGGAACCAGCGACCTTGGGTCCAAGCTGGCGAGCTTTTGCTCAAGCCAGATGGGCCCGCGCTCAAGCTGGTAAGCTCGGGGTTTCGAACCTGGGTCTTCCGCATCCCGCTCCGATGCTCTATCCACTGAACCATCACCTGGTCAGGCTGACTTCCATTTTAAAGGTGAGAAAGCGGAGTCTCAGTGAGATTAAATAACCTGTTTAGGGCCATACAGGGAGTTACAATGACTGTTCCTACATATTGAAAACCTGTGTGCCAGGCACTGTATAAATGCTTCTTCACACCAACTCCACGCTCCATTGTTAGTCCCCCCTACAGACACGGGGAAGCGAGGACAGGATCTGAAGACTTTAGTAGCTGGTCCAGCTTTGAAGTGGCAGATTCAGGACTCCCCTCCCCCCCCCCCCAGGTCTGTCAGATGCCACAGCCTAGACCAGAGGTCCGGAACCTATGGTTTGTGAGCCAGATGTGGCTCTTTTGATGGCTGCATCTGGCTCGCAGACAAATCTTTAATAAAAAAAATAATAACGTTAAAAATATAAAACATTCTCATGTATTACAATCCATTCATTTCCTACGGCTCATGTTCATGGTTGCGGGTGGCTGGAGCCAATCACAGCTGTCCTCCAGGACAACACCAAATTTTTATTGGATAATGCACAACGTACAAGGGTCGTTCTATGGCTCTCACGGAATTACATTTTAAAATATGTGGCATTCATGGCTTTCTCAGCCAAAAAAGTTCCCGACCGCTGGCCTAGACCCTAGCAGCTGGCCACAGCTTCCCAGCTCTGCTCCTCTAAGCAAATCCTCTTTGGAGCTCTCCTCTTTGTCTTCCCCACGCTGGTGTTTCCTGCCCCAGCCCATGTTCCCGGTCTTGCTTTCCTCAATCTCCCTGTTGCTACTATGAGCTATGGCTCCTCCCTGGCGGAGGCCGCCTGGCTGCCACAGCAGCATCTGCTGTTGCCATCAGCCGGCTGCTCACTGGCCTCCAGTCCCCGCTCAGTAATAAAGACGTCCAGGCAGGGGCGGGGGCCTAGCCCACAGCCCATAGCCTGTCTGCCTCAGAACCGGATCTTTGTCTGTCGTGATGTCTGGCTTTTGAGTTTCCTCCCTATAGCTAATCAAAAACATTCGGAACTCTGCAGCCTGCCCGGCGTGGTGCGGAGCGGAGCTGGCTAAGGCCCCTCGGCCCGCCCAGCCCCTCAGCGGCTGGCACTGGCTCACCCAGCACATCGCCCACCCAGCTAGCCCCCAGCTATGGGCATATTTACAGTCAGCCCTTCATGCTGGTGAAAAATGGGATTTCAACATTCACCTTATGTTCCAAAGTGGGAGACAACGAGTGTGTTTTCTGGATATATGAACAAGCTTGTGGCAACTCACTGAAAATTGAGCAGTTGGATAACTCCTGATCCTGCCTCAGCATCCGTGAGGGAAGTGGGGCTGCCCCAAAGTCTGCCCATAAGTCAAGATAGGGCTCTCGGGGAATGGCCCAGAGGGAACTGTAGGGCTTTATATACTTACTTATAATAAATAACCCAGGATCCCAGGAACGCTAGTGTTTTTTGTACTCCTTTCAGAGTCTAAAGAGAGAAGTTTTCTTAAGCTGTTATCGTCCTCATTTCCCACCTAACTTGGTGAGAAGAGAAGATTAGGTTTATTACCGAGGGTGGCAATCCCTGCCACTGCCCACCATGCTCCCTTTGCAAATTCCCTCCATCATCTGTTTTCTTCTTTGAAAATTCCTTTAAAAAATTAGAGATGGAGTTCATCTTCATGTCCGTGGGGTAGGAACAGCAGACAACAGTTGTGATACTGGATTATTCGTTGTTGAGATTATGTTTCTGGTAACCAGGGTAAAATAAATAATAGTGGTCTTGGGGGGAGCTTGATAGAATTCTTTGTTATTGGAATAACCTTGTGATGGAGGGGGCCCTGGTGTAAACAGAGCCATTTTCATAGGCCATGGCCCTCTGGGGACAGCCCTTTGCTGCCTGCCGCAGCTCCCTGGAAGTCCCAAACGCTTTGCTGTGCCCACTTTGTGTGCCAGGGTGTGGACTCCAGAAGGAGGATCAACAAAGGCAGAAGTCAATTGCTACAGATTTCCACAACTCTATCAGTTGTGTTGAGAGAGTGGCCTGTAGGAGCCTGGCGGAAGGTTTGCAATTGTATGTGCTTGTTTGGGCTAAACAGTCAGACTCAGGCCCAGAGAGCACAAACCCAGCATTGCTACTCAGTTTGGCCTTTGAAGCCACCTATAGATGGCTAACATCTGGGAGGGGGAAAGTCCCTTTAGAATTGGTACGTTTGGGTGAAGTTCAAATGCTAAGTCAGGGTGTCAGTCTCAGAATCCATGCAATTACTTCATGGCTTATATTAGCAATGGAGAAAGTTCTGTTAGAGACACAGGCCCTGCGTGAGCAAGCAGTAGACATTTACAATAACAGTGACTGACGTGTTCTCAGCCTTGTGACATATTCTGAGTGCTTTGAGAGTTCAATTCTTTTAATTCTCACAACCCAATGTGCTAGGTTCTATCACTCCCTGATTTCAGTCAACTGAGACCAGGAGACATGAACTTCTATGAGGACAATGTGGGATTGGAACCCATGTCACTGAGTCAGGCTACAGGCCCTGCTCCTGGCCTCTGGGCTGCACTGTCTTGGATGTATGTGGGACTGAGGTATTAGTCCTCCATCTTCTCATCTGTGGACCCCAGGGATGCCTCAGATTTTCTCTTTATTATCCTCCTGTTGAGACTGTATCATTTTGTGAGGTGTCTTCCTCGGTGGCCCAGCAGTAACTACATAGGTTCCTGGTGTTACGTGCAGCTGCTGTGTTAGGGATGGCTTCCCTCCACAGCGACCCTCTAATGAGGTAGGTCCTTTCATTACTGCCTGGATTTTACAGGTGGAGGCGCTGCGGCTTGGAGAGACCCACAATGTTGTAAGTATCAGAGCTGAGACTTAAACCCAGAGAAGACTTTGGAGCTCAGGTCTAACCATTGCTCCTTTACAGAGGGCCAATTTCTCCTCCACTCCCTCCCACCCCTGGGCTGTGAGCCCCAGAGGCTCCAAGAAGGCCTGTTAAGGGGCCAATGTGCTATTTCCTGAGCCCCCTCTCCTTCGTTACCTGCTGGAGGCTCTTTGAAGAATTTATATCGAGTTTCCATCATGTTTCTGCTTTTCATTGAAGAAGCAGTGCTCTGCCCTGGGCCTCCTACCTTCTCCTTCAAACCCAGTTCTGATCACCACAGACTTCTTCCATCTGACCTTTTCTCCAAAGCCTTCTACCTGGTTGCCTGCCTTGCTCACTCAGCTCCTCCAACTAGTGGCCGCAGAGAAGGGAAAAGATGACTGTAAACCAAAGTTCTGACATTTCCCTGCACCATTCAGAGACCATCTTTGGCCATATTTAATATAGTAGTGAGAGCACTATTGAGACAGTAACTGCTGAATGATAACATTTACAATCAGGAACTTCCTCTACTTGCCATCTCAGATTAGAAGCTCCTGCATGTTCTTTTTGAAAAAGGCAAAAAAAGAATTGCAAAAATATATTAAAGCCATGTTTGCAGTGAAGAAATTCAAACAACACAGAAGTATGCCAAGACAAGACCTTCAAGGTTGACAGCAGCTTGATTCAGAAGAGCTAAAACCTGGAAACAACCCCAACGTTCAAGAGGTAAATGGATAGACAAATGTCGTCGTTTGTACAATGGAATACCATCCATCAATCAAAAGAATAAAAGGAGAAAATGATCGATGTACAACAACATGGATGAATCTCAGAAACATTTTACTGAGTGAAAGAAGCCAGATACAAGAGTACACAAACTGTGCGATTCCATTTTTGTACAATTCTAGAAAAGGCAAAACTAGTATCTACTTTCAGAAAGCAAATCGGTGTTTTCCTGGGGCTGGAGGTAGATGAGGAAAATTGACTGTAAAAGGCCACAAGGGAATCTCTACAGATGGTGGAAATGTTCTATTTTTTTATTATGGTGACAGTTACATGGGTATACACATTTGCTAAAACTCAATTCCTTGCGCATTTCAAACAAGACCATTTTCATTGCATGTAAATTATACTACAATAAAGTAGATTAAAATTCATTTTTTATCAAAACAAAAAAGACAGTAAGATTATGAGCTGCTGAGTAGGCTGTAATTAAATACATAGCTACTAAATAAGAAATACTTGAATGTATAAAGAAACATAGCAAGCTCCTCCCTTCTCTTAGCCCTCTCAGTCTACACTCCTTCCCAGAGGTAGCCACTTGTTAGCAGTTTGGTTTTTATATTTCTAAAAAAGTTTCCTTTGCAGATAGACACATGGTTTAAAACTTAACCTTGAGCAGATACTCACACAGCACCCGATCATGAGAAGCACCAGCTGCTCATTCTGCAAGAACCGCAGAGTCTGGGACGTGTCTGGCCCATTCACCACCACTGCTGGAACCTAGCAGAGTGCCTGGAACATGCCAGGTGCTCACTTGATATTTGGGAAGGAATGGGACGACTGACTGACTAAATGAATGAACACAGATTTGAGACTCATAGCAGGTTACTTCTGAATTATTTTTGTTTCATAAAATAGTGATTTCTGCTTCAATTATCATTTCTTTGGGACTACTGCCATTTTCTTATTAAAACACAAACTTCTGTATTAGCAAAATCAAAGAAGCATCTGAGGTGTCCAGTATGGAGCACCATGAAAGAACTGGTGTGAAGTGGAAACCATACTTGGAAAGGAAGAAGAAGAAGAAGAGGAGGAGGAGGAGGAGGAGGGGGAGGGCGAACGGGGAGGGGGGAAGGGGAGGGGGAGGGGGGAGGGGGGGAGGAGGAGGAGGAGGAGGAGGAGGAGGAAGAAGAATGTCAGTGTCTATAAAACCTGCTTTGATTATGTCTCAGAATGACTTCCAACTTCACAGTTTTTTTTTTTCTCACAAAATGGCAGTGTTTTGTCAAGAACCATTTAATCCACACTAGACACTGTGTTTCAACTTCATTTCTTTATTACAAATACCTTTTAGAGATGCTAGAAATTTCCATCAACCACACACCTACAAATATCTGGGTTAATTTTTGCCAGAATTCTTATATAATTTAACTAAAAGGGTCTAGATTTTTTCTGCTATGTCCAGAAGGAATGTTGAGACTTATAGAAAAGAAAGCTTTATATTTCAATAGAAACTAAATCACAAAAGTCACAGGGGTTGGGTTGCCATGAAGACTCCCTGAGACCAGGTATCTTTACTGGGGTCATCCTTTGGGAGTGGAGGGAACCTTGTTCAGGCAGAGACGGCCTCCAGTGCACCTCCGTCCCACTCGGCACCCCACAGGCGGGGTGTGCAGGCGGGAACAATACGGCCCTGTGTCACGGTGGGCTGATTCACAACCAGAGCAGACCTAGTTCATTCCCTCTCCCTTCCTCCCCTTCTCAAAAAATGTCTCAGATCAAGACAGAAGCAAAGCCTGAGATCCTATTTGCAATGTTCCCTCCTCAGTAATGTAATCTTAAGAAAAAAAAAACAACTTGCCTCATATTTATGATTCTAAAGCGTGTCCAGTTTCTTCTGTAAGCAGCTACAGATCAAAGGGCTTGCACTCCACCAACGCTCACCAACAGGCATTTATTTAGAATTCTTGAACTTGCAGATGGAATCAGGAAGATCACAAATAGAGGATTAAGAATACATGGGAGTTACTACAAGTTAGGCCAGCTGAAAGACAGTCTGACACCATTAGAAGAATGAAAATAATTATTTTTTTAAGAATCACAGGAACGCAAGCAAACTCTTCTACTGTGTGGTTCTCAAGACCTTTCGGACAGAATTCCATCATGCCAACACTTGCACCAGGGACACTGGGCTTGGAGGTGTGTCCTGAATGGTGACAGGTGATAGTAGTGGCATTGGCATCATGGGTAGGTCTCATCTTCTTAGGAGATGCTCAGAAGCCAACGTCTGGGTGCAGCCGGTCCATTGCGAATAACAGCTCAGGCACGTCAAGTGGCTTCAGGAGTCTTGTGGAGAGCACAATTACCTAACAGCAGGAGGGGAAACACACGCAGATAATCAGGGAAGCCGATCTCAGGCGATCAGGTGATGAGAAATAAAATGCAACACATTTCTTTGGGGGGAGGCACGGAGTGAGCACTGCGGAGAACAAGGCAGAAGGCGGCAGCAGCTCCAGTGCCACCGGATGCCAGTGTCCCGGCTGGAACAAGGGTGCGTAGTCTGAGAAGGACGGCCTATGGGGCAGTAGGCTGTGCCTACTGACCCTTTAACCAGTGGGCACTGAGAAGGGCGAGCCCAGCCACCTCCTTGCTGCTGAGTTGAACTTGATCATACTGCCGCTTTGCGACCCAGTCATTTGACCTTGATGTCGAGGTTTCTCCTCCGTCCGCGAGTGTGAGAAGGCACCCCCAAGAGGTAAATGCTGTGGTGGGTAATAATGATGGGGATTGTAGTAATTTCCTAGTACCCCAAACTGGGTGGCTTAAAATACAGAAATTTACTGTCAGAAGTCCAAGATCAAGGTGCTGCTGGCATGAATGGTTGGTTCCGAGGGGGGTTCTGCTCTATGCTTCCCTCTTAGCATCCCCGTGTCCTCACACTGTCTCTCTCCTCTGTGTGTCTGTCTCTGTGTCCAGGTGTCCCCTTTTTGTTAGGACACACAAGTGACTTCATCTTAATCATCTTTAAAGACCCATTTCCAAATAAGGTTACATTCACAGGTCCTAGGGGTTCAGACCTCAACATCTTTTGGGAGGGGGACATAACTCAACCCATATCAATGATGATAATGATGATAGCAGCTAATATTGATCAGTTCTTATGATGTGCCAGCTGAGAATGATCTCATTTAATATCCACTTAGCTTTCACAACAACCATATGAAATGGGGACATATATTATTTTTATTTTTCAGGTAAGGAGAGAAAAGTACAGGAAAGTTAAGAAACTTGACCAAACACAAAAAGAGTAGTTACGTCAGGATTCCAAAGACAGATCCAGCATCAAGTGACTCTCTGGTCACTTTTCTATGGTCAAGGGCCCAGGCAGGGCTGCTTTACTCTCCTCGTCCACATGGACTTTCGGGACTCTCTAGCCTGTCTCTGTGACAGGGGACCCTTCCCGCTTCCCTCAGTCTGGGTCTTTCCTCTGGGGCAGATGTGTCTCTGCAGCATGGGGAAAGCTTGTCCCCTAGGGCTGGCTGGGGCTCTGGTGTACTTTGTAAGAGGTTTTGCACAGGCAGGTTTTGAACACCCACTTGATGAGACGGTGACTATGGGAAATGGGTGGGTGAGGGGGAGGGGTTCTAGAATCAGAATTCCATAGCCTAGTACCTGAGTGAAGACCATTACAAGGCTGGCAGCTTCACACTACCTGGCTGTGAGCCTCTTGGGAGAGTGCAAGTCGGTACCACTTCACTTTCTCCCCTCCCACCCCCTAAAGTTGTCCCAGGTGTAACCAAACCAATGAACTAGCCAACGCCCATTTCCCAGCTCACTGGCCCAAAACAGAGTCCGCATACTCTGCTTCGGAGGGAGCAGATGGGATGAAGTCAGGGCTGGAGAAGAGAGAAAGTACTTTATAGTTTTCTTGTTGTTAACAAAAAAATGAGGGTTATTGAAGTTTTTTTGTTTAAAACAAATATTAGAAACAGCTATTAAGCATATAGGGCTAATGTCAGCCCAGTCGTGTTTTAGGCAGAAAAAATACACTGAAATCTGTGCTCACATTTTTTTTTTTGAGAGCCACACGATGAGAGTTTGAGGGCAGTGAGCGAGAGCTGGCCTCCCCCGGCATCCACACACAGGGTGGAGACACCACTGAACTGTGTAGCTCTGGAGAGGGTCGTACTCGCTCCTCAGGGACTTCTCAGCCATGCCTAACCGCTGGCTAGTGGTGGCACCCCCGTCAGACTCCCCAGAGCTCAGTGCCACTGCTGACTGGGCCGCCGTGAGGAAAAGTCGCCTCACTTGGACCCTCAACCTGTCCCTCCCGGAAGGAAAACAACAGCCCCAAGCTCAAGGCACTGTGGTGAGGTTTACGTAAGGTCAACCGCATAAGGCATGGGAGGTGCTCAGCAATCGTGAGCTGCTATTTTATTGTGGCTTTGTGATAGGGTCATAAGCCTCCTTTTGAATTTTATGACAGCTAAGAACTCTAAAAAAATAGGCATATGTTCATATACACAAGACTCTTGATCGAGTTTCAGGCGAGGTTCATGGACAACTAGGATTCATAGACCACAGCTAAGAAACACTTCTGCCTTTGTGACTTGCTCCTCCCCACCACTGCCAGCCTCTAAGTCCTTAGTGTCAGTGCCAAGATGGCAGACTCCTCCCTGGCTGAGGTGGGGGCAGGTGTAAAGGCTAGAGAGTCTCTCAGGATGCTTCAAGTCTTGTTGGAAGGACTGAGGGGCTTAGAGGGAAAAAGCTACCGACCCAGTTGATGCTGACCCTCCTAGAGCAGTGATAACTGAGCCGAAAGCATCACTCTCAGTTGCACGCTGGGCTTCCAGCCACGCTGAGGGAGACTCCGGGTTTGGTCACCTCCATCGAGCTGACACCAAAGGCCTGGCCCCTCACATCTACACAAGCAGGTAGTTACCCAGCATGTGGGCTGAACCAGAGGGTGTCTGGGCCTGCTCTGTGGTGGGCTGAAGAGAAACAGATGGCAAAGAGGCAGCACGTGAGGCAAGTTAGAGGGCCTGGGAGGAGGGGAGAAAGCAGCACTGAGGCCGGGGCTCTTGCCAGACTGCATAGTGGTTAAGAGCACAGGCTTAGGAGTGTCTATGCTGAGTTGGACCCCAGTTGAGCCACTTGCCAGACAGATGACTCAGGAGAAGTAGCTTACTCACTGAGACCCGAGTTTCTTGTCTGTGAAGTAGGAATAGTGACATCCACTTCATATGATTATTATGAGGGTCAAATGTGAACATATAAGCAAAATATTTTGCATGATGGCAGGCTCTAGAAGGGCTTGACATGGTAGTTGCTATTGTTGTCTTCATCCTCGTCGCCACCTCACTGGCTTTACCCTCTGCAGTATTCCCTCTGTTCGGCACACAGCAGTCACTGGGCTGATGGAGCAGGGGGTGGGGAGCCATCCTCCCCTAGTGAATCTGATCCTTTTACTTAGGGGCTTAAAATCCTCGCAGTCTCCTCCTTGCCCTTTGAAAGCCAGACCACTTAGAGCATTTCAGGACTTGAGAATGTGATGGCTGCTCAGCACACTGCACCCAGCCCCCTGCCACCAACCCCCTTGCCATCACGTCCACATTCTAGCCACCATCACTGTTTTCAGCTCCACAACTGGAATTTGGAGATGCTTCTTTGTATGGAACATGAATTCCCTCATTCTTTGTCTGAAGACCTCTCATCTGCTCAGGCATCACCACCTCCAGGAAGCCTTCTTGGACATCCGCCGCCCATCAAGACGAACTGTTTTCCCATGGCTGTTGGTATCATCATGTCCTTCCCATTTCCTTAACTGAGTCTTTTTATTGTGTCTTAGCATAAGACCTGATCAGATTAGGTCTTTGATCAGGTCACTAATGAGTTAGTAAATGATTAAGTGAATGAACAAAAACAGTAAGACAATAGAGGAGGCAGTGAGTTTAGCAACGGTCAGCAGGGAGTTTCTCTAGTTAAAGACAGCTCACATAACTCTGGGTAAATTTGTTTCACATCAATTCAACTAAAAGCCTATTCGTGTCAAATTCCCATTTTGAAGGCCATGCAGGACCGCACTGCTGACATTTCATTTACAATGCGACAGTTGATGGTCCTTAAGTGTTTTCATATCTCAGGCATCTTGGTTTTCAGATTGCTTTTGAGAATTTTCAGAGGTTATATTTTTTGCCCCCTGTTCAACTGATGGCATTTCTGCATTACTTTGCTAAATATAGTTCTGAAAATTCTAAAAATTAAGGCAAATGGAGGAAAAAGAAACTCAAAAATGACAAAGAAAAAGCTTAAGAGAGTCTGAAACTAACCTCTGATTTAGGGAATGCAAATTTTATAGACACAGTAATCAAATGTGTAATATTAGGCAAGTTGAGTATTAGAGAATTCCTTTCAGAAAACTGGCTTTTCCCAGGCAACCAAGGCCACTGATGGAAATTGCCATTTGTGAGACGGGGTGGAGGACACCAGGTCCCCTGAGAGGGACGGGTCAGTCTTCGTTCTCAGCCTGCCCTGAGCCCCCTCAGGACCAGCCAGTGCTGGGAGAGCAATCCCCTCCCCCCACTTTGTTCCACTGCCCGCTTCTCCCGGCCACCACTACAATTTGTAGGTGCTAGCATCTTCTGGTCCTATTTCTGCTTAGCGCAGAGGAGGCAGGGCAGTTCAGGATTTAGATTCCATAACCCTCTGCTTGGCAGGGAATAAAATATTTTTCTCCCTTTTATTTTTAAACTTGGTAGATTCTTCCCAGGAAAAGTACCATATTTGCGCACAGACACCAACCTGCACATTCATCCATTTGATAAGCTGGTGTTGAGCACATATCATATTCAAGGCCCTACTCAGCCCCACATGTGCACACACATGTGCACATAATCACACACTTAGGTTAAACATAAAAGGTATGTTCATTAAAGCAGTGGGACGGTGGGTTAGTTGAATGGACATGACCGAGCTTTCTGGAGAATGCACCATGCACTGTCAGACCTGCCTTCACTTCGGAGGTCAGAGTGCTGTGCTTACCAGGCTCCCCTGAAGAGCGCTGAGTATGAGAGTCATGTCTTCTCACCTTCATCCCTTCTGATTTTCTTTAAAGTCACTTTACTTTTCTCCTTAGGCTTCCCATCAACTTCAGGGAAGCCAGGTTTTAGGTCTCCTTGAACCCCCAAAGTTGTGCAAGATTGATATGTGTATGAGCATATTTCTGGGACTGGGTTTTAAAAAAATCACATTCTCACCCGAACAGTTAACTCCAGGAATGCAGAAGCACATGAAAGCATAGGTGGGTGACATGCATGTGCCTAGAAGAGGCAGTGGGCGGCTGGGTCAGATTGCCCACTTGGTCTTCCTGTTTCCCGCGCTGGCCTGTCCCTGTATTTTCTGGGAGGGTGCTTCCCTGTTATTTTCTTCCCATAATTCCAGGCTGCCGCCGGCTTCCTGGCCACTGTCCAGCTACCGAGTCCAGTCTGCAGAGCTGTCTGGGCAAGGAGCCCCGCACGCAGCGAGTGAGTGAGATGGGGGCCAGGGCCAGGCACATGGGCAATGCCTCCTGAACCTTGTGGCGGTGGCCGTGTGCGGTGGGCGGGGGAGTTGCTCTTCGATCCCTTTTTCGTGGTCAGGGGAGAGGGCCTTTTCCAGCTGTCTACTCTCTTTCATCAGCGTGTCCACCCATGCTCCCATTATAGAGTATGGCAATAGTCCGACGGAAGCAGCAGGTGCGAATGTACTCTGGATCCCTCTGTTTCACGCAATCTTCATCACTTCTTGTGAGAGAGAATTCATTTCTGGATGTGCCTTTAATGGAGTCTATCAGTTACCCTTGGAGAGCCAGTCCCTGAATGCCTTTCTAACTTCGGCCATAGCCTTCTCCGCGAGGAGCCTGTGCCACGGGAAGGACCCGCTCTCCGCAGTGATTCCCGCCACAGCACCTTGTGCTCTCGGCACACTTGTCTCTGGGTGGGTGGGGTTTTCGTGTTTCATGTCAGTCACCCACCACTACAGTGTGAGTTCCCTGGAGGCAGGGCTGGGTCTAGCTTGGTCACTGCTCTATCTTCAGGACAAGAACCAGTGCCTGGCACAGAGTAGATGAATAATCAACTAGTCCAATTTAACAGACAGACCAGGAAAAAGACTCAAAGAGACTGCCTTGGGGGGACAAATCCTTGTCACTGGAGATGCTCAGTTAGAGTGTAGGCTGGATATTAAACAGAAAAGGAAGTTTACCTCAGAGACCAAGTCAGAGTTACTTTCCTGATTGCCCAGTGTGCCTTTGGGAATCTGTTGGGGCATGGATGGTCTAGTTCACACATGTGCTGTGGCAGCAGTGAGTCCAAGCAGAGCACGACTGGCTGTGGCATGTGTGCCAGGGTGTGCACGGCTGGAGCAGCAAGGCCCGGCTTGCACTGCTGGAAGCAGGAGGCTGCTCGTGCCCGGGTCTGGGCAGAGTTAGCTGCAGGGCCAGGCAGGTGCGAGTCTGCTGAGCTCTAAGAGAGGATTTGCCTCCACAGCTGTCACTCCAGCAAACATCCAGGTAATCCACCTCCTTTCAGAAACCCGGAGGTAGAGAGCACGATGATAAAGAAGTCCTTCCCTTGGCCTGTTAACACTTTGGGGAACAGTCTGCACAAAGGACAGGCAGCAGTCAAGGCTGCTCCTTAAGCCCAAAATTCTTTGAGAAGCTCCCTCCACAGATGACTGAGCACAGGGTCACACTGCAGTAAAGCCACTGTGGATTCGGTCTCTGTTGTCAAGCTCTGGTCCCTTGGCTCTGAAATGTCCACATTTTATCCTTGTAGAACAGGGATTAACATGTCTGTCAGGCTGTTACAATGCATGGCTGTTCTGAAGCGCTAAGAATGTGATTCACCATGTTAGGGGCAGTGAGACGTATGCTTTCTGATTAAGAAAAAAATTTGGCTAAAAAGGCAATGGCTCACTAAACAGATCCTTAACACTGCTGACAGAGAGAGTGTTAAATGAGGCAGAATTTACCACTTTGTTAGAAATGTCTCCAGCTGTGACCATGACAGGTGACAGTAATAGCAGAAATGGTCACAGCCAATGACTGGTCACTCCCCTGCTCAAGAATCTACTGTAGCTCCCCAAATTTCCCTTTTCTCAGATGGGTATCTAGAAAAACACAGGGACCAGGTCTTCTCTGCTTCACCAGGTGGCCCATTCCATCACCAACCCAGTTCTCCATCAGACCACCAGGCTTACGGAGCTTCTGCATGTGCCCAGGCCTGGGAAGCCATGGCCTTTGTCCTCAGGGAGAAGATGGGCGGCCGGCAGGGAGCAGCGGGCATGTGGCCGATGCCACACTGCGGAGTATGCCCTTTGGATGCCGGTGGAGATGCAGGAAAGGCCTGCAATGAGAAGTGGGACTTCACAGAAGGCCAGGACGAGGGCACACTTGGCTGGCTGCTGTTACTGTCACCTGTTGTGGTCAGAGCTGGTGAAATTTCAGTAGAGGGTAGAGGTGGGAGACAAAGACTCTGGCACCCGTGGCCGCCAGGCTTGGACTGGAACCCCCGGTGCCAGTGCAGCTGTGATCAGTTTCCTACACGACCAGTGTCCCCCTGAATCACCAGATGTGCCTCTCTGTTTTGTTTCTCCAAACCACTGCACGCTGCTCAGCAGTGAGCAGAGGGGGCGTGGAGCTGACGACAGGCCCCCAGAGGCGAGTCATGACGGGCCATGTGGAAGGAGGGAGGCTATGAGATGTCCCAGACCCCCGTGGCCCAGCAGGATGGCTCTGAGGTATGCAAACCTGGCTCCTGGGGCCCCCAGGGGACTGAGCCTCAGCGATGACGACCAGCAGCAGGGACACTTCCACGAGGCACCCTCTCTGGTTCTTCTCCCTCTGCTCTTTCTCTTTTCTGATCCCCTCACGTCTGCTCTTTGAAATGACCTCCAGGTAAACCACCTGCGCCCACCTCCGTCTCAGGACCTGTGTTGGGGACCTACTAAGGCAGGGTTTTCGTTGCCCTGAGTGACAGGATCTGCTTCCGCGGGCAGGCCCTCTCCTTTTCCTGAAGCCGTTCTCATTGGTTCCAGCTGCCTCATGCCAGGAGCCTCAGCCCTCCTGCAGAGCAGGGTGCTGACTCCTCAGAAGTGGCTGGTGATAACTGCGCCACCCTTTATGGAGGGTTATGGACCAGGCACTGTGCTAAGACGTACGGGGCACTTATCTAAGAGTCGTAGCCTCTCCCGCCCCACTTTCTAAATGAGCAGACCGGGGGCCTTTCTCTCCTAGATCACCTGAAATCAAGAGGTCTATGTTCTTAAACTTCAGGCCACTTTTTTGGGAAGTGAGATGGGACCCGACAGGAGGCTACAGAGAACAATTCTACACTTGCCATTGTCATGACAATGCTCTGTCCCCCAGTCCTCCAGCCAGATCCCTGACTGCCACAGAGGGAAGCCTGGGGGTTGCCCTCAATCATCTGGAGCCTGGAAAGCAGTGAAGACTCTTGAGGAATTCAGTGCTGACTGGACACCAAGGGACATATGCAGGAACTGGGAAGAGGGACAAAGCATGCCAGCCCGTGGAGCCAGAGGCAGGAGAGGACTAAAAGGAGAGCCCCCTAGAAGGATGGCTGACCTGGGCCAGCAGAAGGAGATGGTGACATGGAAGGAGCAGATGGGACAGCAGCCAGGATGGAGATGGGAACCCAATGAAGGCCCCTCACCCCCCTTCCGACTCCTGCCCCGGGATTCTCGTTCACATCACCAAGGACTCGGTACCTGGGTTCCTGGCTTCAGGGATGGCACAAGGTCTTTGATCATTTTGGCTTCAGAGACTGTGACTCCGCCTACCACGAAGAGGATCAGGAGAGGATGGTCGCTGGGATGGGGCCGGCTTACCTGTAAGACAAACCAGCACCGGTATCAGACAGGTGGTGATGCCGCACCGTGGCCCTGGGCGCCGTCATCTGCAGCATACTTCATTGGGCCCCAGGGCTGAGACCCGCAAAGAGCAGGTGACATAAAGGATCCTTAGAGAGATTATGATTTGTTAGCAATCAGATGTGTTAGTGGTTTGTGAACCATGAACCAGGAAAATGCACAAGAGGTCACCTTATTACGTCCCTTCAAAAAGTTTATTGAAAAAAAAGTTCAAGCACTGGGGGCTATTATATAAGGAGAGAAGACTTATTGGGGCAACTCTAACAAGGGGCAACTTATTCCTTCCTTATCAGTCTTCAGTTCTGAGCACAAGCAGGCCCCTTCTTTGTTACACAGCTCTGTTTATTTTCTGTGAAGCACTCGCCACAGCCTGTGGTTAACCTGCTTGTTTGCTTCTTTCCTTACTGGCTGTCACCTCTACTGGAACGTACACTCTGCAAGATGGGACCTTATCAGCGTCCCCCGCTGACTTTCTGGCTCACATGGAGCGGTTTCTGGCAAGTAGTAGGTGCTTAGTAAATGTCCATGGAATTGAAGGTGGAGAAAACCCTAGGGTGGCGGTGGTGAAGGGTGTAAAAGGAAGAAGAAGACCGCCGCCCACCCTCAGAGGCTCCTGTCTCTTGTAGCTTCACCCCTTCCCTTATCTCCCCCAAACCAGCCATACTGGGAACTCCCCTGCGTGGAGTGCTCCACTGGAGGCTTGCGCAATTTCTCCTGCTGCTACGATTTCACCAACGAGGCAGAGTATTATTAGGAACTAAAATGAGAAGGTCTCACCGTAACCCCTCAGGAGATGCAAAGGGAACAGCACATGAACCTAGTGACTAACTGAAGGGGACAAGAGGGGGTTCTGGAAGACAGAAAGTTTTAAGCCCCACCTGGAAGTCAGAGTTGGTTCATTATGGATCGGCAGGACAAGTGGTGTGAGCTAAGGCTGGAGGCCAGCAGCCACCATCTGGGCAGAGGGGCTGGAGGCCTGGCCAGGACACGGGGAGCGTGGGCATCACAGGCAGGCTGCCGCCACCGCTCCCATGGCCACTGAAGCCAGAGGTGGGAGAAACGGGCTTCGACCCAACAGAGAGGTGGTGAGTGTGTTCTCTGAGGCACAGGCCCTGGTGGAACGGCTGGACGGTCCCCAGGGGTAGCAAGATGGGGCAGCAGGCTGACAGGAAGCATCTCTTATCCCTGTTCCAGCGTCCTTCTCAGTGGGTTCTTCTGGCTCCCTTCCCTGAATAGACCTACTTTTCAACATCTTATTTTAAAACATTTAAAAAGATAACACATTAAGTGCTTCCGGTTATAAAAGTGACTTGTTGGTTTCTAGGGAGGAAATTCAGAATGGAAAAAAAAGAAAGAGAGGGTGCCATGGCCTTCTGATTCAAGTATCTGTCCCTGGTCTGTCCTGCCCCTGCCCCCCCCCCCCCCACCAGCCTTTCTCCTCATTCCTGCTTGAGGAAGCTTTCTAAAAGGCAAATATTTATTACTGAATATAGAGCCCACCATACTAAATATTTTTGTGTATTGTCTTATTCAATTCTCAGAACACTCTTAGGAGGCAAAGGAAATCACTAGTGTATTTTGCAGATGAAGAGCTTGAAGTTTATATATCATGACATAGTGACTAAATCGTGGAACCAGAGACCAAAGCCTGGAGGCCAGTCTAACACCCCTCAGCTCCAACACATGCTCACATTCTCTCCAAAGCGCCTCTTAGTTCTGAGGACGAAGTTCAAACTCCTTAATTCAGTACCTAAGGCTCTTATCACATGGCTTTGCTTCACATTTTCTATTTTTGTCTCCTGCACACACACTATTTGCTGGAATCATTCACAATATATTGAGACTTGCCTAAATGCATGGTATTTGTTTGTTTGTTTTGGAACATTTTGGCAAATATATGACACTTTATTAAACATTTGTGCTGAAAAGAGCATTTATCACGAGTGTTCAAGTCGAATTATTTTCACAAAGTTTACAAACCTGTGTGATTGGCTCCCAGATCAAGAAACAGAAAGCCAGGACCCTGGGACCCCCTTATGGCTCCCTCCTGTCAGTCCGTCACCAAGGGTAACTAACATCTTGACTTGTAACACTTAGCATCATACCTTGATTTTTTCACTCCACTATACCCTGAGATTTCCCCATATTAGTAGGAAAGAGCCACAGTCCAAAGGCATAGGTTGGGGCCCCTGGTGGGCTTTGGCCTCTGTGTGTGCCCATGATGTTTCAGTTATTAAAGAATTTGAATATCATATGCATCGTATTATTTTATGTGGCATATATAGTTTCTTCTGTGTAAAGTACTCTCGCCTCCTCTTCTTTACCTTCTTCCCTTTCCCTCTTAGTCTTTTTCTTTCTTTCTTTTTCTTTTTTTTGAGAGAGAGAGACAGGAAGAGGAAGAGATGAGAAGCATCAACTCATAGTTGCATCACTTTAATTGTTTACTGATTGCTTCTCATATGTGCCTGGACAGGGGGCTCCAGCCAAGCCAGTGACCCCTTGTTCAAGCCAGCGACCTTGGGCTTAAGCCAGTGACCTTGGGCTCAAGCCAGTGACCTTGGGCTCAAGCCAGCATTGTTAGGCTTCAAGCCAGTAACCTTTGTGCTTGTGTTGATGATTCTGGGCTCTTACCCCTGATCCAGCATCCTCAAGCTGGTGACCCCACACTCAAGGCGGCAACCCCACCCTCAAACCGGTGACCCTTGGATCTCAGCATCCCAGATCGATGCTCTATCCACTGTACCACCACTGGTCAGGCCCCTCTTAGTCTCTTTAAAAAGCATCCTCTCCCTAACCATCTCTCAATTCCTGCCCCATGACCTAAATCTGACAGATACTTCTGCCTTGGCCTTGTCAAACTGGACTGCTAACCTTGATATTCTGGCCTGTCTCCTCTCCTAGATTGTAAGATACTAGAGAGTAGGGACTGATCATATTTATTTTGGCATTTTGGCTCTGAGCACTGACCTAGTTTATGGTGAACTTTCAACCAATGTTGCAATAAAAAGACCAATGAAAGAATGAATGAGACCCATGGATTAACTGAGATGCTCCTCTTTCTTTGGAGGTCTTTTAGAAAATCTCTTTGCTTTATGTGGGTTCCTCCTAACTCACTAACCCGGAGTTACCTACAGTCCTACAAACAATTGTTGTTTCTCACTTAGTCTTGGGACAGAAATAAAACTGGCCCCAGAACTCCGAGTGGTACAGTATGTTCCCGAAGACATATGTTTTCCATAAGAGAGTCTGGACTCCGAAGCACATTGTGAGAATCTTGGAAGGATGTACTGAAAGATGAAAAGGGAAAAAGAAATAAATGGCAACAACAAAGAACAGTACCCTGGGGCCAGAGAGCTGAGGGAATGTGGATTTTGGTACAAATAGACGGGTCTGATTAATGCATGTTGCTATTTGCTATTTTGGTTTCTGTTTAGATTTATGTTTTGATACCAGACTTTCCTTTTAGAACATGTCAAGTCAGCAGGCAATTGGGCAGTGAAGTCTTTTCCATCAAAATAACACATGTCTTATAGTGCACCACACAGGCTGAGTCCCATTTGTATGTGAGTTTGTGGCATAAGGCACTTTGAAGATGAAAGATTCAAGCATCATTACTGCCATTGCAAACACACAGATTAATAGAGCAAGCAGGCCCACTGCTCGCTTTTTCGTTTTCCAAACTTTTGCTGGCTGTGACTTTAAGACCTCAGTTCTGGTCAGATAAGACCGTTTCTTCCTACCACCCATCCCAACCTTTGAAGCAGATGCTGTCGAAACCTTCTCTGCAGCTGTGGGCCCCAGAGTGCTCTTTGATGTCCTGGTTGGTTTCCATGAGAAGGGTTTCCGCTGCTTCTGGTTTTTCTGGACTTCTCTAGGAGTTCTGGGAATCCTGCCGCCAAGTCTCCTCCATTCAGATTCTATCCATGTGTGACTCACTGGTCTCTAGCGCCAGCAAGGGTCGGGTCCCCAGTTCCTGAATGGCGGGCAGGAAAGTACAAAAGAAGCTTTGGCATTAAGGGAACGAGCCCGGAGAACAGCTATGCTCACTTTGAAGATGGCTTGGTAATGGCTTTTTTCCCCAACAGGAATTCGGAAGCGCATAGCCAGTGTCACTGAACACTTCATGTCTAGCACTGTGTTTTACTTATTCATTGATTTAGTCCACAACTATTTATTGAGCAAATACTATGAGCCAGACACTTCTCTAGACATCAGGGATTCAGCAGTGAAGAAAGCAGAGAGGAATCCCTGCTGTTACAGAACTGGCATTTTTGTTGGGGAGAATGACAAAACCAGGAAGTAAATGGTTAAAAAGAAAGGTGGTAAGCGCTACGAAGGAAAAGAAAGCAGGGGTTGTGCATTTCTTTGTGCAATCTTTAGAATCTATGAAGTAGTTACAGGTTCTATTTTACAGATACGAACAACTGAGGCTCGATGAGGTCAAGTAGCTTGTCCTCTCATATACTCCCACGTCCAATTAATACTGAGGACTGCGGAACGGCAGCGCCTGCCCTCTGCCCTCAGCCCGCCCTGAGTGCCAGCTTGCCTCTCACCTTCCCCCTCCAGCCGGGTGCCAGTCTGGCCTCCTTCCCCCCTCTCTCCCAGCTGCCAGGGCGAACTTGATAAAATATAAACTGGCTATATATTTCTAAAGAACCTTCAGTGGTGCCTCATTATTCCAGGTCAAATTTCTAACCTTCAGCCCTTTATGATGTAGCATCTGCTTATCTGGCTTAATATTCTTCTGCTCCCACAGGCCATTCTCAGCTCGAGCCACGCAGACCCACCTATAACTCCTTCTGTGCACCACGGTAAGTCGTCACTCTGCTCCTAACTCCTACTGGTCTGAGCACGCCAAACCTCTCTGGGGACAGAGCTCCTCCTTTTCTGTGCTTCACGCCCCCTGTGGCACCCCACTTCTTTCTCCTCTCTGCAGTCCTCAGTCTTCTGGTCGACCTCCCTAGCAAACTGTAAGCTCCGCAGTGGCATCTGGGCACCTTCCTTTCCCACCACAGTGGGGAGTACACACACGAGCTCCAGTAATTGCTCACCAGCAGCCAGAGTTCGCAGACTGTCAAAACCACGTTTTTGTTTAACGATTCCTACCAAAGTCCATCTCAGTAGGATTTATGGATCATACTTGATTAATGTTAGACAAAAATCAACTCCTACCTCACAGTATTGAGTTAATTAAGAAGAAGAAAATACAAACAATGGTTGTAAATACTGTTGAAAACAGAAATTCTAGAATGTATACTTAGTCAGCAAACACCAAGTGCTGAGATGTTTTCCTCTTGTCAGAAATACCAGTAAGTATAATTGACCAAAGCCAACATTTCAACCTTCTGGGTCCTGTTTTTCTTAATCTTTCTTTTCTTTTTTTTTTTTTCCCCAGTGACAGAGAGAGAGTCAGAGAGAGGGATAGACAGGGACAGACAGACAGGAATGGAGAGAGGTGAGAAGCATCAATCACTAGTTTCTTGTTGCTGTTGGGACACCATAGTTGTTTATTGATTGCTCACTCACATGTGCCTTGACCATGGGCCTTCAGCAGACCGAGCAACCCCTTGCTGGAGCCAGCGACCTTGGGTCCAAGCTGGTGAGCTTTTGCTCAAGCCAGATGAGCCCGTGCTCAAGCTGGCGACCTCGGGGTCTCAAACCTGGGTCTTCCGCATCCCAGTCCGATGCTCTATCTACTGCACCACCGCCTAGTCAGGCTGGGTTCTGTTTTTCTTATGTCAACAGTGAAAAGCTGGACTCAATGATGTCCAGGAATGTCCAGTTCTTACAGTCCAAGGATCTGATGTCGACAGTCACCTGATGCTCGTGATTTCTGTCCTTCATCCCCACAGCACACTGCCCCTGCCTTAGGTGCTTCTGCAGGTCTTTCCAACCCACATGTCAACAGTCTCCATGACTATGAGGCATGCTCCTAGCAGCCATGTAGTTAGAGTCTGACCCTGCCCCTCATTCATGGTTAAATAATGGTCCGAGAATGGATCTCTGACCCAGGCTGGGTCAACTCTAGATTTTTCACGGGGAGTTAAGACCTACCCTAAAAGAGACCGAGCTGAATCAATGCGAATTCTTACGAAGAACCAAAAGCCGTGGCATAGCTCTCCAGCCATTCATTCGACTAACATTTATTGAACACCTACGGGGTGCTGGGCGCCGTTCCTGGCGCCTTCTGTAGGCTAGAGCATGGCTCAGAGAACTGTCTGGGTTCCTGATGGCTTTCCAGTCCTTGGCGCTTTCCTCCCTGGGGCCCACTGCGTAGCTGTCCTTGCGTTTCCTGAGACAGTCTTTGGTTCTCACAGCAAATTATCCTTTTTTTTTTTTTTAAGTTAGTGCAATTTGTTGGCATTTTAATTGCAACTGAAAGAGTTCAGCTCTCCCCCCTCCCTACCACCAGCTTCTCAGGGCCTGCCTGAGCAGTTCTCTGTCTTCCCTCGGGGGCCTTTTTCTATTGTCACCAAGGAAATGGCCCACTCGTACCAATACAAATTAAGGGCCCAGAGCCAAGCACTTCATCTCCTTGGACTCTCTTCCATAAATCTCTTATTCTTTTCCCAATTAAGCATGGCCATATAAGAAATGGAACAACAACAACAAAAATTTTTTAAAAATACACATAAAAAATAAAATGGCCTAATGCAATTTTTAGATAAAACCACCCTTCTCAAGCCCATTCCAGCAGAGAAAACATCTTGACAAATCATGTCCTTTAGTCAAAACAAGTTGGGGTCCAAACACATGGAGTAGATATAAAATATATTATTTTCAGGAGACTGAAATCCAAACCACAAATTCCAGAAATGCATTTTAAAAGTGCTGCTTATTAGACATGCTAGTTTTAAATTAAATTAACGTTGTAGCAAGAGGGGGAAGGTATGTTTCTATTTATTTATTAGATCACTATCAAGCTTTCCTCTAAGGAGATCAAGGTGCTCCGTGAACAAGCGTTTGGAGAGTAGACGAGGCTGTTTGAAGAATGTCAGGTTCTGCCAAAGCTGTTTCTCTCCAGTTTGAGACACCCCCCACCCCAGCCCCTAGGGCACTGCCCTTTGAAGCTGACAGCTTTATGTGGCTAACCACAAGTCTCTCCTGTGGCTGAGGGGTGCCTTTGGCTGACTTGAAACACTTTCTCAGAGATGCATGAAGAAAGATCTCGGGGATCCTGCCGCCCTCCTCCTAGGGTGTCTGCTTTACCTTACAGGGCATGATGGAGAGAAATTGGGAGAGGAGTAGTTAGCAGCTCGTTTTCTTATCCACTCCTCTCCCGAGCTTTTTTTTTTTTTTAATTATATTATTAAAAATGATTATGGGTGCCTGACCTGTGGTGGTGCAGTGGATAGAGCATCGACCTGGAACGCTGAGGTTGCTGGTTTGAAATCCTGGGCTTGCCCAGGTCAAGGCACATATGAGAAGCAATCAGTGAACAACTAAAGTGAAGCAACTATGATACCGCTCCTCCCCCATCTCTCTTTCTCCTTCCCTCTCTCTCTACAATCAATAAATAAAGTCTTAAAAAAAGAAAAGATAATAGGCAAACAGCAGGCAGGCCTTTTATTACCAAAGCCTTTGGGCTCACTTATTTTGAAACCAGGTCAGAAGTATAAGAGACTTTTCCGTCTTCTCAATTGAAGGAAAATTGGAATTAGCCAAGCACTGTCCTTGCCAAGAGGGAGCGTCAAACGTATATTTAGGTGGAGGACATATTGTATTTTCCTAAAGTGGCCACAATGATATTTTCTGCTCTTCATGCTCTTGTTCCCTTTTCTGAAGGAAAAGAGTATGTCCCCTCCCCCTAACCCTGCGTGGGCATTTGTGACTGCCTGGACAAATGGAGTACTGGGGAGAAATGCTATGTGACATGGGAGGCTTCACCTGTCCCTCTCTCAGGATGCATGTCCTTGGAACACAGCCGTCATGCTGTGAGAAAGCACAGGCCACGTGGAGAGGACTGAGTCCCTCAGCTCACAGGCTGGGCTGAGTGACCAGCCAACAGTCAGCATCCATGGTGAATGTGCCACCTTGGAGGCAAATCCTTCCCCATTGAGCTCTGCCTACAGTACAACTCCACGAACAAAATAAACGATCAATATTCTCAAGCCAATGTTTGGCGACAGCTTCTGGCAGTAATGGATAACCAGAACAGGTGGGGACGGAAGACCTCTCTGGCAGTCGGACGCATACAGAAAAGCCCGCTAACGCAACGGAAGGAGAGCGATGTTAACAAGTTGCAGGATGATGCAAACAAGGGTCTGGCTGTAATAAGGGCAAAATCCAGCTGCTCTGACTTCCCTCTCACAGAGGATTTGTTTGATGCAGAGAATCTTAGACACACGGGCATTTTTCTTAACTTTCACTACCTGCAGACATTTCCATGAATAAGATTGATTTCTGTGAGCCGCTTCCAAGTGCCTGGGAAGGAGGCCTCCAGTCCCGCATAGCGTGGAGGCCGCGAGGGGCAGCCCCGAACACTGGTGGGGCAAAGCACGTGCTCTCTCCCGGCATCCGGAGACCAAGCTTCTGGAGTGTTCCTGGGGGAGTCTGTGTTCTGGCTGGCCAGGGTCTGTTCCTCATGGCCTCTAAACCCTTTGAACCATCTTGTACAGAATTTCACCAGCTCCCTACAGCTCTCCCCAGAAGGGGCAGGTCATATCCCCCAAGACTGGGGATAGCAACAGGATGGACACACAGTGGAGAAGAAAAAGGGGTCTGGAGAAATACATCGAAGTCTTATAAACATGGCTTCCCACCAACACAACAAAAAGGACATTTAGAACTCCATGTCTCTCTGGCAACAGCAAATCGGAATGGAAATATGAAACTTGTGGATATCTTAAATTGCTTGTTCATACAACAGTTAGTCTGTATGCGCCAAATGCCCAAGTCCTCGCTGTGCACAGGGATACAAAGATACCCCAGGTGGACTTTCTCGAGAGTCACAGTCTGGCCAGGATCACAAACTCATAAAGAAAAGACTAGGAAATACTGAAACAACACTTCCTGTAGGCCAGGCACTGCTCTGAGTGATCGTATGCATTAGCTCATTTAATTCTCACAACAGCCTCATACAGTTGGTACTGTTTTTATACTCATTTCACAGATGAGGAGACTTATGTCTGGAGAGGTGAAGTGATGCTCTCGGGGCATACAACTAAGTGGCGGAGCTCAAGTTCTAACCCAGACAATCTGACTCAAATAGGTTACCACTATCTACTGTCTCCTGGAAGCAGATACAAGCAGTTAGAATAAAGTGCTGTTAGCCATATACTAGATGACCTTCTATTATTTACAAAACCAAACAAAAACATTACAGTTGTTAAATAGAAAAGAGGTCCCCAAATCTCCCTGGGTAACACTCATCCTGCAACCGAACCACCTGCTAGGACATTTCTCCTCTCGACTTCCTTTGAGTCCTCTCACTACACAATCAGTCCCCTTGTTGCTGCTCTGCTCTCTAGAGAGACAAAGAAGTCGGACAAAGGAGATCTGCACGCTGTGGACAGGATACGAGACCATCAGGGTTCTCTGACAGTAGTAGAGTCAGGCTTCCGTCTCCCCCACGCATCTGGGAGTACGGCGGTGAGTAGGAGCAAATGGCCGGGCTTCTCTGGGGTTACGTAATGACAAAACAATGACCAGCTTCGCCTAGCTTAGCAGCAGCTGGAAAAGAGGGTCACAGATTCCTTTGAGGGTCACTGGAGTTGACTGATGGATCTGCTATCTTTTACCCCCTGTGAAGTTGCTGAAACATAGCTTTTGGCTTAAGGGCAGAAAGTTGGACAGAGGAACCAATGACTGTAACTGGCCACTGGGAACCCCCCTTCCCCCTTCAGCGAGTGCCTGCTGTATGTAAAGCCTATCTAGGATTTGGCCCTATTGTTGAGGATGCAGAAGAATAAACAGACCTAGTTCAGCCCTTCATTCTCATAGCCATAGCTTTCACATTCTTTTGATTGTGACCAATCGCAAGAGATATATTTAAATCCTGTATGTGCAGGTATGAATTGGGCTGTTTTGTTTTCCCTTGCTAGATGCAAGGTTTCACCTTCCTAGTCTGTTCTCTTCTTTTTTTCTTTTCTTTTCTTCATGGAAAATTACAGATTACAATTCACTGAATTAATAATATCTTGATCTCTAATGTACAGTTGATCAAGTTGTGCAGTGAGAAAACAGTAGTCTGGGTAAAGATACCTGACATACCTCATTAGAAAACAATGTATGAGTGAAGCCATAGGAGCGTGTATAAGAGGTATAGAGCCCTGAAGACGACGTGTGTTCGGGGCCTGGGAAACCCTGTCCTGTGTTCTCCCCACACCTGCCGTGGGGCGCCTGCGGCACATCCCGCGGGGACGCTGCTGCCGGCTTCCCAGCACATCGCTCAGCAGCTCCTCAGTCCACCAGCGGCCACTCCATGGCTACAGTTATTGCCCCTGGGTGGCCTGAGCTAACATCGTCGTGACACCGCCATGAGTGCAGAGACAGGGTGGGGACAGACTAGTGGCTCAGCTCTGGTTCCAGCTCTGGAACTCTCGGAGGTCCCCTAAGAACAGGAGGGGCTCCCGTGGACACCTTCGTCTCATTAGGCTCTGTCTTTTTGTTCCTTCTAGGCTCAGCACCACTCAGCGGGTCTTGAGTGGGTGTGTGGGGGGCAGGTCCCAGAGGCAAAGAGCAAGACAGTAAGTGAGAAGAAAACAACGCCTGCTGGTGCTCATACAGAGGTGTGGTGTCACAGAGGCAGCTAAAGCCAGCACGCAAAGTCCTTCCCCTGGTTTGGGGGAGGGGTGCACTGCCAACGAGTCGTGGGGCCAAGTCCCAGAAGAGGAGACAGGGTACCTACCAGCAAACGAGCCCCCACATTGGCTGCCCTGATGACTGGTCCAGGCATGGACTTCAGTCGTGAGCCGCCCAGATGCTGGAGAGGGAAAGTATCTGTGCTAATGAGTAATCATAAGGAAAAGGATTAATGACAGGTAAATATTTAACTTCCAAAAAAAAATGCTTAAAAGTATACTGGAGCCAAAAAAAATGTCATGGTGAAGAGGGTGAGCTTTTCAATAAGACCGACCTGGGGACCAATCCTGGCGTCCCGTTTCCTGTGTGCTCTTTGGAAAACACCCGAGAACAGAAAAGGGTATGAGCCAATCTCGCCTTCTTCTGGAAGTTCACATCTGCTGCTTAACCTGCCTGGGCCTCAGCTTCCCCACTGACAGAGAAGGGATAATGGTAGAACCGAACCTACCTCCTAGGATTGCTGTGAGGTTTAAATATGAGAATGGCTGGTCCCATGGTACATGCTGAGAACAGGTTAGCTGCAAAACTCTGGGTAGTAAGTGAGAAACAATGGGAAACAGGCCCAGAGAGACTGGTAAGTAGCCATGGCCAAGAGCTATCCCACCTGCATTCTGCACCTTCTTCTCTCCACTGGCCTTAAAGCAGAGCAGAGACGCCCTCTCCTGAGAGCCTCACCTCCATCTCAAAGACAGAGCTCTTTGGGAAGTCACAGCTGCTCTCTCAAAGCCCTACTGGTTATTCCTCTTTACATTTATCCCACTTTTGTCAAGACCCTGAACACATGGCCACAGGTAAATTTCCTTGTCACATTCTATGAAATGGTGGGAAGAGCCAGCTGCTGAGGCCCACGTAGAAACAGAACAGAATGACTCTCCCTTAGGGTACTGGGGTGGGAGGGCTCTTCGGCCAGCCCACCGAGACTCTTCCCATCCCCTGTACACAGATGACACACCCCTGGTGACTGAGAGCAGCGGCCCAGCAGCTGGGGTTGGGGAATGGATCCTGACAGCTATTGGGAGAACAAAAATCCTTTTCTCTTGTATTCACGACTTTGAACCTCCCTTTGAGATCAGTCTCAAGGTGCAGGAGCATGTCCTATGACCCCTAGGGACAAGCACAGAGTCCAGAGCTAGCGTAGGATGGTTCCAACCTTCCTCCTAAGCCGAGTCCACCTTGGGACAGGGAAGTTTCTGGCCGCAGGAAGAGCTGCAGAAAACACTGTAGTGTTTGCAAGGGTAATTTTAAAACGTGACGACTCACAGTTTATGAAACAGTGATGGAAAACGAAGTGGACAGTCCTCGCACAACAGCTATTCTGTATTGGCCCCGCAGAGCTGCGAAGCCCATTAGCACATCAAAGGAACCGTGAAGTCAGGCGGCAAAGGATTTTGCTGTTCAGCCTAGTGTTTCTCAAACATACTTGGTCGCAGACCCTTTTGCTAAGAAACAAGTTCTTTCTGTGGAGCATCACGGCACAAAAAGCAAGTCAGGGCCTCGCCCCACTTACGCTGTGCCTCTCCGCAAACTAGCAACCCGTGTGGTGGGCAGAGTGCAGGCGGGCTCCAGCTCTCCTTGTGCCCTTGGCAGACCAAGTAGGCAGCAGCCTGCCTGGGAATGGATGCACAGCTCCGGGGCCAGCCTCAGACCTTACTGACCAGGGCCTGGACACCCACATTTGTTATTTTAGTCTCTCTTCAGGGTGAAGTACAAGCTTGTGAATGAAGGAATAGGGTGAGCAAGTGGAAGGGTCATAGACCACATCTAGCCTAGAGATGTCTGTAAGAACTAACCCTCACGAAGGGCTGCTCGACCACCGTGGGCTGACGTTCAGCACAGGAGCCCCTGAACATCTCTGAGAAGCGGATCTGTACTGTGTTATTTAACACACACACACATACACACACATGCACGTGTGCAAAAAATATGCCAGTTACGCATTGCAACAGAAGTTGATAATAATTGGGAACAACAGGAAGAAGCCCTGCACGTCTATACCAGCCGTTAACTGCTTGGTTGAGAGTCTGATTGTCTGGCTTCTGTCCTCTGGCTTTGGAGTGGGCCAGTTTTCCTGGCACAGGCATTTATTGAACTCTGAGAGGCCAGCTCTTCTATGTAGATTAATTCATGATTTCAAAGTCGCTTTGAAGCTGGCAAAACATTCTGTTATTTCCAAGAGTTATTACAACTGAAACCCTGGCATAGACTGGGAGGTCTGCCCATAATCTTGTTTAGATCCTTTTAAATTCAGAAACTTTACAGTGGGTTAAAAATAGATCGCATCTGTGTACTTTTCCTCTTTCATCCCCACTGCAAAAGCTGTGCAGTAATTTTGGCCTACTCTTGATATTAGCCAGAGAAATTCTAGCACTTGTCAACTGGGAATATGTGGGACAAAAGTCATTTTTAAATGGGTTTTGAGGTGATGCTAATCATATGACCAAGCAGAGTACTCATTATCCTTCATAATAAGTTCTATCTAGGGTTAATAACAACAGACTGGCACTAATTAAGAACAACAGAATAGTAGATGGATTCCTGTTACATGGAAATGTAGGCCAGGAGGAGAAACATTTTCAACAGTGCTGTCCTGAATGGCTTGTGTCTTTACATACTGGTCAGAAAAGATCACAGTGCTTACATCAAAAGAATCTGTATGAGCCTGGAAGGTCAGGCTGCTTTTAACCAAAAGATCATACTTGATTTCAGAAGAGCCAAAATACTGGACGGTCTCTTATGTGGCATTTGACAGGGTAAGGGGGTGTCAGTATTTTCACACCCGGCAAAGATAGTGTTACATTCAGGATTACCTCTTCATGGTTACTTTACCTTCATGAACATACTAAATCCAGTTTTAAGGAGATCAGTGAGGCCTGAAGACATGTGTTCAATATCAACAGGATCTGGCCTTTCAGGATCAAATATTTCCTCTACAACCTGCTTCAACAACGGCTTATAGGATGCCTGGAAAGAGAAAATATTGTGCTGTAAGTTACAGGGTTTGTTTGGTTTGTCTGGCGAAAGAACAGCTTTATCTGCACCAGATGAAACAAAACAAGTTTATTTTGATAGTGAGCAATGGCCATGATTTTGTGTATGGAAGGGCAATTATAACAACATGGGTTTTCTGGATAAATTTTCACCCCAGTAATCTGCCACTAATTGTTTCTCATATTCCCTTCTACTAGCAAATCTCTCTCATTGGACTACTTTTTCAACCAAGATTGAAAGTGATAATTTTATGTATGAAGTATACTGGAAAGCAAAGTATTGTTATTTGATACAGACATAAAGACGGTCTCCAGTTTTCCCTAAATATTGGTAGAATTATGCCCCCTCTGCTAGGAACTCGAATGTTTTCTTACAATGTTTTGTTGCTGTCCAAGCCCGAGCTAGCCCTCCTCCCTCTATAGAGCTCAACTCCAAGTACGACTTGGCCAGAAAGAGAAGCCAAGGTGCCAAAAAGGAATATGAACAAGGTCAGGGCTTAAGAGAAGGCGGGCTGCATGGAACTCTAAACATTTCAGTAGAATTTAGTTGAACTTTTGATAAATCATGCTAAATGCTTTCCTTTTCTGTGACCCTAATAACCCTTCCACATTTAATTTGGACGCAGCTTCCTCTAACTGCTGCGCCGCCTGAGCATGTGACCCCCCGCCACCCTTGCCCCCGCCTCTCTTCCTTGGATCTCCTTCCTGCGCAGCTCTTCCTCTTTGCTCTTGCCATCAACCGGGCCACCTTCCTCGCGGCCATGTTGCTGCCTCCGCTGCTCCAGTTCCATAGGACACCCGAGTTCGCAGCATAAAGGATGATGGAAGAAAGAATGTCTTCCCTCAGTGCACCCTCTATATCTATTATATATCTAGTGTATCTATTATAGGCCCAGAAAAGCCAGGTCTGACAGGGTGCTGGTGAGATGTCTTCAATTCTTGTTTTTCTCTTGGCATTGGCCTAATCTGTGAGCTGCCTTTAGCAAGTGCCAGAGATATTTGATGCACAGTGGTCCCTTGTCTATCAAGGGGCTTAGGTTTCAAAACACCCCACCCCACCCCCGTAATAGGCGAAAATACGCGAAGTTGAGACCTTATATTTATTTTATTATTTATATATACAATAATATACAGAACACAGTGCTCTGTTTGGTCGCCTCCCATCCATCAGCCAATAGTGTGCCCTGTATGATCTCACGTGGACAAACTAGCTCAAGCGGAAGCGGCAGTAGCTGCCTTTTCCTTGGGTGTGAGTCTGTCTGCTCATCTGCTGTATGCTACATATTTTATTTTAATATGCTTTTAATATGTTTTAATTAATATTTTTATATTGTTTTCAATTTTTAGCCTAGAAATGCTTATTTTACTGCAAAAATACTTAAAATAATAAACATATAAAGATACCTATATGCCACAAAATCTCACAATATAGTGAAAAATCCTTGATACAAAATTAGATATATACAATTTTTTTTTTTTTTTTTACAGGGATAGAGAGAGAGTCAGAGAGAGGGATAGATAGGGACAGACTGACAGGAATGGAGAGAGGTGAGAAGCATCAATCATTAGTTTTTCATTGTCGTTGCGACACCATAGTTGTTCCTTGATTGCTTTCTCACATGTACCTTGACCGCGGGCCTTCAGCAGACCGAGCAACCCCTTGCTAGAGCCAGCGACCTTGGGTCCAAGCTGACAAGCTTTTTGCTCAAGCCAGATGGGTCTGCGCTCAAACTAGCGAGCTTGAGGTTTCGAACCTGGGTCTTCCGCATCCCAGTCCGACGCTCTATCCACTGCGCCACCGCCTGGTCAGGCTAGATCAGTGGTTCTTAACCTGGGTTCTATCGAACCCTAGGGGCTCGATGAGTCGGTCTCAGGGGTTCGGAGAAGCCTCTGCCGCGGAGGCCAGAATAAAGTAATACCATAATTTATTGTGAGTTCATGCACTTTGTTGGTTTTGTTCTTTGAGCAAGGTGATGTTCATGCATGGCTCATTTTGTGCACCAGTAAAAAAACATATACCTATATCTTGAATTTGGAAAAAAAAATCATTTTATTTATCACTAAAGAAGGGTTCGGTGAATGTGCATATGAAACTGGTGGGTTCGGTACCTCAAAAAAGGTTAAGAACCACTAGGCTAGATATATACAATTTTAAAATCTGCGATACAGTAAGACAGCAAAAAGTGAACCACAGACACGGCGAGGGACGGCTACTGACTTTATCTCTGCCTTCATCTTGCTTTTCCTATTGTAGTTTTAAAAAACTTTTATTTTCCCTTTATTCCTATTTTCTTACCAAAATATCTTAGAAATAAGGCAGGGTATAAACTGTCAGAGTCATAAGCAATCATTCAGCTGGAATGCAGCTGACGTATTTGTCAGGAATAAGATGCAGGGAGGAACTAGCAACTGTTCAGTGAGGAGTGCAGCTTCCTTTCATTTATTAGTCAAGTGGACCACTGCATGCCCAGAGATCTCGTCGGGTAATGTTCTTGAAAGGTAAAGCACTGAGCAGAAACACCGAGAACATAGAAATTAAATCGCACACATATACACACACTTGAGTCAACTTCCTCAAAATAAAGCTATATCATGATATGATTTTTAAAAAAATTTTAGTTATTTTTATTTACTTATTTGAAAGAGAGTGAAGGGAGGGGAAAATGGAAAGAGAGAAAGGAAGGGAAAGAGATGAGAAACATCAACCCTCAGTTACAGCACCTTAGTTGTTCATTGACTGCTTTCCCATATGTGCCTTGACTGGGGGGCTTCAGCCAAGCCAGTAATTCCCTTGCTCAAGCCAGTGACCTTGAGCTTCAAGCCAGCAACCATGAGGATGATCATATCTATAATCCCACGCTCAAGCCAGTGACCCTGCACTCAAGCTGGTGAGCCTGCGTGCAAGCTGGATGATCCCTTGCTCAAGCTGGTGACTTTGGGGTTTTGAACCTGGGTCCTCAGTGTGCCAGCCAACACTCTATCTACTGCGCCACTGCCTGGTCAGGCTCATGATAGATTTTAACAATTTACCATATAGGCAAAAATCCAGAGATGTGAAAATACACTTTTGATGAGTCCATGAGGAAACAGAAATTCTCACATATTGTCAACGGGAAGGTAAACGGATACAATCAGAATAATGAGCAGATTGGCAATACCTATCGAAAGTACAAATGCATTTGACCTAACAATTTCACTTATAAGAATTTATCTTATAAATATGCTAATATATGTAAATTATACTCAGAAAAGGCTGTTTATTAATAGTATGTAATAGCGAAAGATAGAAAACAACTCAAGTGCCCATCAATAGGGAGCTGTGTAATAAATGGGACACATCCCAGGAAGAAATGCTGTGCAAATGAGGGCAGAAGCTCTGTGCTGACCAGGCAGAATGTCAGAATCAAGTGGGAGTGAGAAAATCAAGGTGAGAAACTGTGTGTAAGGTGGGCTGGCATTTATGTGAAATGTATCACAGCTTGTATTTGTTGAAACATGTAAAAAACTCTGATGTGATACACAGAGACAACCAGGAGCAGTGATCATGGGACAGGGGACTAGTTAAGGGACAAAGGTGGAAGGAACACTTTCCAATGTACTGCTTTTTAAAAACACAGTTAAAACAACACTGCAAACAGCAAGAGGATTCTTTTACTTGTGAAAAAGGAATAGAGTCTGACCAGGCAGTGGCGCAGTGGACAGAGCATCGGACTGGGATGCGGAGGACCCAGGTTCAAGACCCCGACCCCGAGCTCGCCAGTTTGAGTGCGGGCCCATCTGGCTTGAGCAAAAGCTTGCCAGCTTGGACCCAAGGTTGCTGGCTCCAGCAAGGGGTTTCTCGGTCTGCTGAAGGCCCGCGGTCAAAGCACATGTGAGAAAGCAATCAATGGACAACTAGGGTGTTGCGACAGCAACGAAAAACTAATGATTGATGCTTCTCACCTCTCTCCGTTCCTGTCTGTCCCTATATATCCCTCTCTCTGACTCTCCCTGTCCCTGTTAAAAAAAAAAAAAAAAAAAAAGAATAGATTATGCATGGAAGAGATTAGAATAAAGCACACCAAATGTTAATTAGGGCCATCTCTATGTTCTGGGAGCAGGGGACATTATGTTCTCCTTTTTACAAAGATTGTAAAATTAACAGGTATACTTCGAGAATGATAACATAATCCATAATCCAATAAATATTTTTCTTCTTTCTTTTTTTTATTAAGTGGGAGGCAAGAGGCAGAGAGACTCCCACATACGCCCCAACCCGGGATCCACTTGGCAAGCCCTCTAATGGGGCAATGCTTTGCCTATTTGGGGCATTGCTCCATTGCTCGGCAACCAAGCTATTTTAGTGCCTGAGGCAAGGGCATGGAGCCAGCTTGCTGGAACCATTCGAGCCTTGGCTGCGGGAAGGGGGAGAGGGGGAGAGAAGCAGATGGTCACTTCTCCTGTGTGCTCTGACCGGGAATCAAACCTGGGATTTCCACATGCCAGGATGACTGACGCTCTACCGCTGAACCAACTGGCCAGGGCCAATAAATATTTTTAATGTTTAAAAAAGAAAAGTAAAAAGGTCATGAAATCACCTATGAATTCTATAAATCCTCTCCCCTGAGTAATCTGGCTTGAGGGCCCTTCTAACATCTCAGCTTTGCTGGACATTTAATTTTTTAAACTTAAACTTTGATTTCTTTAGACTGCTCCCAAGGAGAAGTCCTTTGGCCAATACTCTACTTTATCAGCACTGTCATAAAAAATTCATTGACTTCTTCCATCGTAATGAATCCAATTCTTCGCTAGGCCCATTATCAATTGGCTAAAAAACTGTTCTCCAGCCTTCCTTGCAGCTGGGGATGGCCATGTAGTTAAGTCCTGGAAAATGAGGTGTAAGTACAGGGGGAGAGGGAGTGTCAGAGGTCTCCTTTTTAAAAAGGTAAGGGTGTACCTTTGTCCTCTTTCTCTGTTCTGCTGCCCAGAACACGGGAGTGATCCCTGAGCTCCAGTAGCCTGGTGACACACAGGGCTGTCCCTCAGAGACGCTGAAGCAGAGAGTGGAAGAACTTTGGTCAGCGATGGTGGTCAGAGCCACCATGGCCACAGCATGGACAGGCTACATCAGGACTTACTTTACATGACAATACAAACCCTGATCTGTTTAAGCCATTATGTTCCAGCTCTCTGTTACTTGCAACTGAATAAAATACTAACTGAACAAATCACAAAAAGAATATAAAAAGCCTGACCAGGCAGCGGTACAGTGGATAGAGCATCGAACTGGGATGCGGAGGACCCAGGTTTGAGACCCCGAGGTCGCCACCTTGAGCGCAGGCTCATCTGGTTTGAGCAAGGTTCACCAGATTGAGCCTAAGGTCGCTGGCTCGAGCAAGGGGTCACTCAGTCTGCTGTAGCCCCCCCGACCCCCCGTCAAGGCACATATGAGAAATCAATCACTGAATAACTAAGGAACCGCAATGAAGAATTGATGTTTCTCATCTCTCTCCCTTCCTGTCTGTCCCTATCTGTCCCTCTCTCTGACTCTCTGTCTCTGCCACAACAACAACAACAACAAAAAGAATATAAAAAAATAAAAGGCCATTCCTTCCATCTAGGACCTTACAGTTAATTTGTATGTATGAATGTGTGTGTGTGTGTGTGTGTGTGTGTGTGTATGTATATATATACATACATACATAACAAGTATAGCAAATATATATATAAAACTGGTTGTGTGGAATAACTTTAAGCAGAATCACAGAGAAATACCCACTGGCTGTCACGCTTAAGAGAGGAGATAGTATGCGTTCCAACCTACAAAGAAAACCTGCCCCAAAACAATAAAGACAAGGTGTTGCTCTCCACTGGAGGTACCTTCTGCAGGAAGGGAGAGCAAGGCCTGAAAAAGCTCAGAGACAGGAAGGTGGTTCTGGAAGGCAGGCACAACACTCCCCTCAGGATCTCCTCCGTGCAGCCACAGTGCACCGGGGGTGATGGCACTGAGCTTAGGGCTCCAGAGGCCCGTGTAGACCGGGAGAAGGGAAAGCCGTGTGGAGGGACTGGGGATCTCACTCTGTTCCCTGCTCCCCTTTCAGCTAAGCTCTGGGGAACAAAGCACCCAGAAGAAAACGCCCCTGAGGCGGGCTCCCCTTGAGAGGCAAGCGGAGATCTAGAAGTGCCTGCATTCTTGGAAACTTGTAATCACTGCATGTTGTTGCGGAAGGCTATAAATATTATTTATTTATTTATTTATTTACAGTATGTAGGTAACGTTTATTCAGAATAAGGACAGAAAGAACAATTTAAATACAGAAAAGAAACAGCTAAACATGACATAATCAAGAAAAGTAACAAATGCCTTTATTAACCACTTGACATACCTCTATAATACTTGTTTCTTACATTTCTGGGCTGCATTCCCTCTAATTACCTTTTCATATGACAGCAATTTGAAATATCATTTTCCATAGAGAGATGTGATGATAATTCAGCTATTGTCTCTCCATGTCGCACTTGCCCTTCCATACTCAGATGTCTGATGCTGGGCTCAGGCTCAGCAAACTCTTCTGCTTTGAAATCTGGGTCCGTTAGCCTCTGCCTATAGGGGGCACCGGAGAGTCCAGAAGGAAGACAGGAGGGAGCTTGCTCCTCACTGTTTACTTGCTGCTCCTGTGGGCACCCCCCCAATCCCACAAGACCTCTTCCCACTCTACAGAGCCCCTTTTTCAAACTTCTAAGTCATAGGATCCAATAAATTACCTTCCTTGTTTAAACCAGTTTGACGGTTTTCTTCTTTTTAATATTTTAACTTGTACCCAAATGCACACTAAATATTATAAGTATTGTACCCTGATTTATTTATGTCACCCCATTAGAATTAATAATAATAAAATATATATATAAAAAAATAAAAAAAATAAAAAAATATTATAAGTATTATTTATTTAAAAAGATGCTCATAGGTTTCCCCAATTAAATGTTATATAGAAAAGACCTCTAACTTCTTTATCAAAACAGCTAAGCACAGGACAACTAAGTAACATTATGCATTTAATAAGCACAATTTGGAAACAACTTGATCAGCTACAAAGTGGTACTTGTTTTGACTTCTTAGCAAACTCATTTCTTGGATTTTCTAATTAGGATTTTAATGATGAGAAGCTTTGGCTCCTTCCTCTCAGCCACTTAGTGTGGGTTGATTTGTGTCCCCAATCATGTCACTGAAACCTGACTGGGATGAACCACTTGGGCAGTGACTTCTTAGATGAGAAACCTCTGACTGTCATGGAATTTTCTATTCAGCCAGCAAAGGACCACATAGAAGGTGGCGATGGGGGAGATGGCTGTCTTCCCTAGCGCTCTGCTCGAAGCGTTCCTCACATGTCAGACAGGGCCAGAGAGAGGGGGATATTAGCTCTGCAGTTTGCCTCAACATTAAGAGGGTTAACCATAGTAATTTAATTTTCCTAATCAAGCATTCTTTGCCAGTTCATCTTTTTATTGCGTGTGTGTGTGTGTGGGGGGGGGATTTAACACACAGACACATGCACCCTTTCATTTTCTCGTTGCTCACTCATTTCCTGCTTGTATCACGTGCAGCGTGCGTTGGCAGTTGGAGGTCTGTGCCCTACGCGGCCGGCCGTCAGATGCCAGTTTCCGCTAGCGAGTGGCCTGCCCTTCCCCGCGGTGCTGCGATCCTGCGCTGAAGCCTGTGCAGCCAGCTCATCAGTGGATGCTGAGAGAGAGGACAGAGGACTTCCAGGGCTGAAGCCTGCGCAGCCAGCTCATCAGCAGATGCTGAGAGAGAGGACGGAGGACTTCCAGGGCTGAAGCCTGTGCAGCCAGCTCATCAGCAGATGCTGAGAGAGAGGACGGAGGACTTCCAGGGAGATTGACATGGGCTCAGCCTGAAAATGATCTCTACCACTCCCACCATGACTCATTGCCAGAATTAGTCACAAACCTACATTTACCTGCAACAGAATCTGGGAAGGGTGGCCTAACTGTGCCCAGGAGGAAAAAGAAATGGAGTTTGGGGTTCATATATCATCGTCTCTGCCACAGACACACCATAAAGTCTGGATTGAAACATTAATAGAATTATTTCCTTAACAGCTGGCAAGATGCATGTTGTAGGCAAAGTATTATTAAACCCCTTTTCCCTTCTCATAAGAATTTGACCTTTGGTTAACTTTTTAGCTCTGTTTCCCTGGAAACCTGATAAGGGAAGAATGTCAAACTCTAGCCAGGCAAGATTGCTTATGATAAAAATGACCCCTGCCTGGTAAACTGTGTTAGACTGGGAGAACTATAAATACTGGATAGAAAGCCGGAGCGTGGGGCTGCTCTGAGTACGATGAGTCTTGTACAACTGGTATAACTGGGCATGTCCCTTGAATCAATGCTGGAAGCTACACCTGGGGAGTTGTTCCAGAGAAATGGGCTCCTATAGGATATGAGGTTTAGGCCAGGACCCTGCCCTCTCCACCCAATATCTTCTGAACAGCTGTGTGGACTGCTTCACGGGTGATCACAAGGACTACTCCAGGGAAGAAAAGTGCCTGCTGCTTCTTTTGTGGTGGAGATGTGTGATTAGGTCAAGAAGACTCTTTTATTGACCTGATCTAACTCTTAAAGAAAAGTATTGAGTACAGCAGCAGTTTCTAACATGTAGTACACATAAATCAGATAATTTCAAGACAGGAGTTTCACTCCAGTATCTTCTTGAATTTGGTGCACTTTAAAGATGGCCCAGGATATCAGTTTTCCAGAAAACCTGAGTTGTTGCCATAATCACCTCCCATCACTCAGAGCTGCTGACCTTGGCTCTGCTGGTTAGTGCTGGTGCAGCTAGGGGCTCTCAGTCCTGCTCCTGAAAATGCTTCTCCATCTTCTGCAAAATTGACTCCGAACAACCAACTTCTCAGGAAAACTAAACTTGCAGGGAGGATATTCAGTTTGTTTTAATCCAAGATTGTACATAAAAATGTCTCTTCAGAACTGCTCATGGCTTTGACTATTCTAGTTTATTTATTTTTAGTTTTTGCTAAACTATATTTTTGTTTATATATTTTCTCTTTTTATCTTCTTAAAGAAATGGTTTGTTCTGCAGATGGAAAACGTGGTTCAGCCTGACCAGGCCTTGGCACAGTGGATAGAGTGTCAGCTTGGGACTCTAAGGACCCAGGTTCAAAACCCCAAGGTCGTGCCTTGAGCATGGGCTCATCCAGGTTGAGCGTGGCTTCTTCACCAGCTTGGCGCGGGGCTGCTGGCTTGAGCATGGGATCATAGACATGACCCCACATTCGCTGGCTTGAGCCCAAGGTCACTGGCTTGAAGCCCAAGGTCACTGGCTTGAGCCATCCCCCCACCCCCTGGTCAAGGCACATATGAGAAAGTAATTAATGAACAACTAAGGTGCCACAACAAAGAATTGATGCTTCTCATCTCTCTCCCTCCCTTCTATCTGTTCCACTCTGTCTTTCTCCCTCCCCTTTTCTCTCTCTCACTACAAAAAAAAAAAAAGTAAAGAAAAAAAGAAATGGTTCATTTGTCTATCTGGTCAGTCATCCATCCATCCATTCATCCATCCCTCCATCCAACCGAAGCAGATTGCTTTAACATTTTTGAGTGTAGTCCGTTTAGGTTCAGTATGAAGAGACCAAAGCCCAAAGCTATTAACTAATTTGCATGTGTTCACAGAGGCATTAAGAAACAGACTGAAGGGTAGAGCCAGTTTCCCAGACCCAAGTTTAGTCCTGTCCTCAAGCTGATTCTTTTTGAAAGAACCTTAGCAGCAGGTCTGGGGTTAGGTAGATAGAATTGGGAGGAAGATCAGAGTGTAGCGCTTGGAAAAGAACAGCTGGTGGCCAGGGCTGGGAACTGTTGACAGAGACTAGGCCCACAGACTGTTCAGAGAGCCAAATTTTACCAGGCACAAGATGAATCAAGCCTCTTAGGATGCTGCTGGTTCTAAACACTCTTGTTCAACTTGCCAGAGGCACAAAAGACAGTACGCATCTGTGGGAAGTTTTCTCCAGCTCAGTGCAGCACAGCACACCACGGCACAGCACTTTGAGATCTCTGCCAAAGCAATCAAGCAAGAGCCATGCGATCGTTTTTACAGAAAGGGCTTGTAAGACATCTGCCTCATCTGCTCCTGCTGCCACTGAGGAGCTGTAGCACATCAAACATGGTGGCACTTGGGCAGCGGAAAACCTCCCGTTAAACTGGAACAGTTGCAGTCAGAAATAAATGCATAAGCAGATTTTCTGCACAAGCAAAACTGGGGCTTAAGTTTCTAGTCAACAGAGTCCCCGAACAAACAGAACCTTTGCAAACACACTGGTGTCAGCCAGTGTGCTGCTGTACTGTGCACAGCAGCTAACAGGAGATCAGTCAGCTTCAGGATGACGCCCCTTCCATGTAGCCCATGTCCTTAGCCAAGGACAAGACACAATGCTACAAAACAGGACAAAGAGGTCTATTTTGTCCTTTACACTGCAGTGGTTTTCAAACTTTTTATACTTAGGCACCAGTGAAAATAGGAGAATTATTTCAGGGACCCCTAGGGCAGAAATCACCCTGAGCATAAGCGAATTCGACTTAGATCACTGGGTCTATAATCTTCATCAGCATCAGAGTGGTTAACTCTTGTGTGGACTGGCACGGAATTTCTGGCAGACTGTCCATAGACTGTTGGTTGAAAACCACTACTTTATAGCAAATGCTGACACAGTGCTGTCTATGTGTCAGCTCCTGTCCCGGGGGCTTTATATGTTTTAAATCATCTAATCCTTAAAGCAGCTGGACAAGACAGTTAATCAGCTTCTTCTTACAGAGGAGGAACCGGTACAGAGAGGTGGAGTAACTTTCCAAAGGTAACAGAGCTAGTAGGGGCAGAGATGGGCTATGAACACAAAAGCTCAAGGCCTACAATCCATTTTGTTACCCTCTGTGCTAACCTCCCTCTCACGAAAAATTAAGAACATAAGAAATACTATTCTGGATAAGACCCACAGGCCAGACAGATCCACCTGTCTACCCACCGACCCGCCCAGCAAGCAGGTCTCGAGCACTGAGCTAGGCCCTCTGGATGTCACGGTAGCAAACACAGGTGCTGTCTCTAGCTTTGGTGCTGGTTTCTTCCAGTCAGGAGCTATGGCAGCCTCCTGATCCCCTTCGCCCACTGTCCTGACTGTGGCAGAGGCACTGGTCCCTGGAGGGCCCAAGTCTGTGGTGATGTTCTGGACTCATTCCTGGAAGCCCAGTCTAGATCCTACTCCTCCAGCACTTCCAGAGACTTTTTATGTTCTTAATTCTTGTATGAAATCACCATCTCCTTAAAACGACAGGAGTGACATCTGCTTTCTGCATCTGTGCTGTGATTGACACATTTCCCTAAAGGAGTAGAGGGTGGAGATTAAACAAAAGGCACCTTTAGTGCAAACACAGGAAAGAGGAGTGGCTCTGGAGGCAGCTTGTGTGCGGAGGAGCAGGGTGAGGTGCTCCGGGAGGGCGGCCAGGCCGCCAGGGCCCTGACACTTGGGGTCAGAGCCTAGGGCTGCAGCACTGCTCAGAGCTGGGACAGGAACCAGGCCAGGTCAGGCCCAGTGCTTTCCCGCTGTTCTGGGGCCCGGGACATCTCTATTAGCTTCTGTGTAGAAACAGCATGGAACTAGACAGAAAACATAAGTTCTTCCTGGAGCCATACAACTGAGGACCAGATTGAGAGGAGAAATGGACAGACAGAAAGTTGCCCAGTCAAGAACGATCTTCAACACTAGACACAACTGGACTCCGGTTTTGGTCTGGACATTTGTCCTTTTCTAATTTTACACACTTTGTATTCTATCAACTCCCCTGATGTGTAATAAAGATATATGCATTGTATACAAGATGCACCCAACAAATATTTATTAAGCATCCACTGTGGGCAAGATATCACTCTAGACAGAGAATATGGAAGTGCACAAATGAGATCAAATCTCTGTCCTGGCAGGGCTTACATCTGTGATTTAAAGCTTCTTTACAGTACATGTACACAATGGAATACTACTCAGCCATAAGAAACGATGATACAGTGACGTTTATAACATGGATGGACCTTGAGAACATTACACTAAGTGAAGTAAGTAAATCAGAAAAAGCTAAGAACTATATGATTGCACACATAGATGGGATATAAAACTGAGACTCATGGACATAGATAAAAGTGAAGGGTTACCAGGGGGAAGGCGATGTGGGGACGTGGAGGAGGGGTGGGGGAAGGGTGTAAAGAGGGATAAATATAAGGTGATAGAAAATGATTTGACTTTGGATGATGGGTATACGACATAATTAACAGTTCAAATACTATAGAAATGTTTACCTGCAACCTATGTACTCTTATTGATCAATGTCACCCTGTTAAGGTTAATTGTCTAAATACAATTTAAAAATTAAAAAAGAAAAATATTGACAAACCAAAATAGACAAAGCTTACCTATAATCCCATCAAAACCTTTTCCTCTACATATATAAATACAGAGCAAGAAGTCAGAGGTCCTCTTTGTCTTTCTAACCCTTCTCATTCCCTACAAGGTAACCATTATAATTACCCCCCCCCAAATTTAAAGACTGATGAAATATACATACCCATATATTTTGATCATTACCTTTTAACCAAAATAGTATAATGCTTTATAGAACGATCTACAAAGCGTATTCTTTTTCACCTAATAGATCATGTACCTCCGTTTTAGTTAGAATTCCCTGAGTCTGAGACATGGGTTCAGATACGGTCTCTGCTCAGAACACTTAGATCTATCCCATTCATTCTAATGATTTCACAGCATTCCACTATGTGTCTATATCATTATTTACTTATTCTCCTCTGAGATATGCACATACACACTGCTCCCTGCCACCTTGTCCCATGTCCTGCTCACTGGCATTTAGTGTTTCTACAACCCGGGGAGAGCTCATTTCCAAAGGCCATGGCTGCAGGACAGGGTTCTGAGGCCTGGAGAAATGAGAGCATTGGCAGCAGGGCGGTAATGTCTAGGAAACTTACCATGCCAAAGATTTGTAGCTAATACATCTTTATGTGGAGTTGGCCAAATCGATCAGCATGATGATCATAACAATGAACAGACCTCATTAATTTAGTGGTTTGTTTTCCTTTTGCCAACAACAGCAGCCACTTACTTCTTAACATTCTTTGGTCTAAATTTCATCCCATATTATCAGTTCTAACATGCCTTGTAGAACTAGTTCATACCACAGTATTTAATGGCTATTTTTTAATGGCAAATATAATTAATTAGCTAAGTGACTTTATCTGTATTTTGGGGCAAAGGTGTTTTTAGATCACTGAATAAAGGATGGGGTTTGTGTTTCTAAGTTGAGTGCCAGTTTCTAAGGTCCATTTTACGTTGGTGTGTGATTTCTGGTGCCCATTGGTACCGTCAATCAATACTTCTATAGTTTCCATGAGAACCATGGGATAGTAGGGGAGGAGATTTTTACTGTTTGCAAAGACCTGGCATCTGGCCCTGACAACAATGTGCCTGTGGCAAGTCACTTGGCCTTCCTAGACCTTGGGATAATGATCCCCTCCGGCTTACTTGTCATAGAATCCGAGGGAAAACGGAGTGCAGGAGTACTAAGTGTCAGCTACTCTATGAGTACCCGGGAGGAAGAAGCTGGCTCTTGCTGGGCTGTTATGGGACACCTTCGCTCTTCTTTACTTGCCTTCCTTCAAAAGTCAGCACCCTGAATGGAACCCCTCACTGTGTCAGTCTTTACCAATGAAACATTTACCACTCCAAAAGCCTGAGCAAGTTGAGGAGATTTTACGGAAGATTTTGTGGGGAGATGGAGGAGAAGGTTCCTTCACATGCCCCTCAGCAAAACTTAGTGAGTTGTTCTGTCAGAAGCATCTGTTCTTCCTTGAAAGCTCATTGTGCCCCTCCTCCCCCGGGAACCTGAGTCCTATCCCCTCCCTCATCCCACAGAGTCGGCCCAGCCCGCTGGCTCTGGGCTGCCTTGGTTCCCCAAGTTTCCCTCTGGGTGTTTCTGGGGCTCCCCCCGCTGAGTTTTTACAGAGCAGTCATTCCTCTGTTCCTGGGTCCTCATGCCATCTTCCTACTCACCAAACACCCTCCCTCCACTCCCTTACAGAGCAGTGGGGGAATTTTAAATAACGAAGGCTTTTGCTATCACAAACATTTTTTCTGTTGCTGTAATACTAATAGGTAATCTTATTCTTCTAATTGTTTGAAATGTTTATGGACTGCTTAGATACAGAACCTTGTGAATGACCTAAGGCCAGTCCCCCGTCTGAAACCTGCAGTAACTGGGGTCATGGCAGTGAAGGGACTTGCCTCAGGTTGCCGACGAAGTCTGGGACAGAGCCACAGTTACAAAGCGGGGACTGTCCCAATCCAGCACTCACCTCACTGCATGAAGCCTGCTCTTCAAATGAATGGAGAGGCTCTCAGATGCAGGGGCACCCAGAACTCTGAACTGGAAAGGGACTTGGAGTTTATCTCAAACAAATCCCTCATTTTAGAGAGGTTAAAGAGGAAAATTTCCTTATAGTCTCCGAATCCTAAAAATGCAACACAGATGAAATGGTTACTTTAAACCATATGTACTTGCCTGGTGGGTATGATTTCCAGGAGCATATACAGACTTCAACTGTTTCATGAGGCTCCGAGCTCCAGCTATATCCCGAAGCGAAGTAAAGATTTCATCCAGGGCAATTTTGGATAGGTGAAACGTCAGGTTACTGGAGGAGTCACAGCCTGAAACAAAGCAGAGATATATTCTTGGGTGAATTAAGTTTTAATCGTGACAGCTAGAGTTCGATGTAACACAGTTAGGGTTTCCTTAAAACACCGTTTCCCCCTGGCAGTTTACTAAGTGGGCTGTTTCAACCATCCATGAGCCATGAAACATATTAAGTACAAAAGCCTTTGACAGAAGAACTCAGAACTGCCACTGCTCCAACCCCTACACTGCAGAGGTTCCACAGAAAGAAAGCTTGCTGGGATGCACTGTCCTCAGAACACAGCTTTGGGAAAATAGGAGACACAGGCAAATATGAGTAAGGCCATGATAAAACTCTCTCGCTTGAATGCCACCAACAGTTTCCATAAAATATAAGAGCAAGAATGAGAAAGTTTATAGAGTTCTCCAGTAACAGAACTTGCTGGGATGGGCTTCTTTCTAATGTGCTAACAAAGCATATGGCATACTTGAAAAGGCAGATTCAAAGTTGATAAAAACACATAGGGGTCTAATGAGAAGACTGTTCTTGGCGATAATTCTATTTCTTTTAGAAACTTATAATAGATGAATTTATTCTCTATTTTGTTAGAAGCTCATTCAGCAAAGAATTGATTGTGGATAAATCAGAAGTTAAAAAAATAGAGAAAGATTCAAGATGGGCACGTTTGATGCTCTTAGATACTGCATTAACTCATTAATCCTCACATCATCCTATGAGATAGGAGCTATTATTTTTCCCATTTTAAGGATAAGGGTTAAGTAACACTCCTCTCAACAGGCACTGCCGATGCTCTGCCCACATCTGTTGGTCACTCTGGAAGTCACCTGTGGGCTTAGGGAACAGTTCCTGTGCACTCTGCTTCTTACCTCAAGTACCTGACGTCTATCTGTCTGTCTATGTCTGTCTGTCTTTGTGTCTCTTCCCGTCTGAGGGCTTTCTCCAGGTGTGGGAGCATGTCTGGCCTTTCTGTGGAGCAGGTTGTGGAGTGAGCACTCACAGGGACAGCCCAGCTTTCTCTTCCCTCGGGAGAACAATTCTGAACTGTGATCTTACTACCTTTTCCAAGGGACCTCAGCAGGACTGAGACTCAGCTGCCCACAGCTGTAACTCTAAGGTCCCCCTTCTTGGCTTTCCTTCCTCCCTCTCTCACTTCCATACTGCTTCCTGAGATGCCTTTCCAGATGTGGTCCTTGGCCCCGAGCCTTTGTCTCAGGGCCCCAGAGCCTCCCACCCTTGAACACAGGCAGCCTGGATCCAGAGCCTGTAATCTCTTTTTTAGAACAGTTTTATTGAGACAGAAGTCACACATAATACAATAACCTGTTTAAAGTTTACAACTCAATAGCTACTAGTATATTCACAGAGCTGTATAGGTGTACAATTATCATCACCACAATCAATGTTAGGGCATTTTTACAATTCAGTAAGAAACTGCAAACCTGTTAACTGTCACCTTCTTTCCCTCTACCCCCCATCCCTGGCAGACACTAACCTGCCTTCTGTCTCCATGGATTTACCGAGTTCGGACATGGAATCATACAACATGTGATCTTTTATTTAGCATTATGTTTTCAGGGTTCATCCAAATTTTAGTATTTATTGGTACTTCATTTTTTTTTTATTGCTGATATTCACTGTGTGAACACACACATTTTATATATCCATTCATCAGTTGATGGACATTTGGGCCATTTCTACATTCTGGCCATTATAAAGATGCTAGTTTCACGTATACAAGTTTCTATGTGGACAAACACTTTCAATTCTCTTGGGTATGTATCCAGTAGTAGGATGGCTGAGTCATACAGAAACTCTGGGTTTAACCTTTGGAGGTGTTGCCAGACTGTTCTCCAAAGCGTCTGCACCATTTCACATTCGCACCGGTCGTTTGACAGGGCTCTGATGTCTCCACATCTCGCCAATGCTTTTATCTGTCTTCATGATCACAGCTATCCAAGTGGGTGTGAACTAAGGAGACACTTGTTGATTTTGATAAAAAGAGAATCATTTTCAGGACGCAGAGCTAGATCCAAAAAAGTTTAAACTAGAAGTTAAACTAAAAGTGTTGCTAAACTATCATGGGAGCATCCGAGAAACCTAACCGCAGTCAACACAGTCAGGTGGGTGTGAGTAGCTGAGCCTCTACTCTTTTTTAAAAATATATATATTGATATTTAGGAAGAGAAAAAGGAAAAGAGGGAGAGAAAGAGAGACGTTGGGTTGTTGTTTCACTTACGAATGCCGACATTGGTTGATTCTCGTATGTGCCCTGACCAGGGATCAAACCTGCAGCCTAGGCACGTTGTATCAGTTATATCTAAGTGCTGTGGAGTATGTACTGCTCTTTCAAATAGGAAAGTTATGAAAACATTACTAGTTCTAATACTTTGCATGGTGTTTCAATTCCTCTAAAACATAATTCAGCCAATAGGATATATATATATATTAGGTGAGAGGAGGGGAGATAGTGAGACAGACTTCTGCATGTACCCCAACCAGAATTCACCCCTGACCAGGATCCACCCAGCAACCCCGTCTGGGGCTGACGCTCAAATAAACCAAGCTATGTTTAGCACCCAAGGCTAATGTGATGGGACCAACTGAGTTATCCTCAGCACCCAGGGCCAATGTTCAATCGAGCCACTGGCTGTGGGAGGAAAAGAGAGAGAAGGGGGAAAAGGAAAAGCAGATGGTAGTTTCTCATGTGTTCCCTGACTGGGGATCAAACCTGGAACATTGCATACCAGGCCGATGCTCTGTCTACTGAGCCAGGGCTATATATTTTTAATTTCAAGTAATATTTTAGAGAACAGAAATATTTCAATTTTTTGGAAAAAAATATGTTCACCCATTATGCTGAGTGAAATAGAATCATCTACCGGATTATAAATTACTAAAAATTCTAGATTATACATGGAAATTGTGGATTATATATTGGAAGCAAGCACAGGCGATATAATTGTGGAGTTAGGTCACCTGTGTTGCAGGCTGCTTGACAAAAATGTTTGCAAATTATTGGTAAATGACCTTAACAAACCCAACAGAAAATAAGACTGTCAAAGAAATTGTTGGGAGGAAAATAAAAGTCTTAAGTTCCCCAACAAAGTAAAATTTTCCTGATAGACAGTCAATTACCAAGTGCACAAGGGCAACTTCCACCCAAACCACCCGCCCTCTGCAGCGTGTCTGGCACCCTTAAAGCAAGTGTGCTACAGCATGCACATTCCTGGGGCACCAGCCCATTTTTATCAGTCTCTGAGCATTTTTCATCATCTCAATCTGCACCCAAAGCAGGATTTAGATTCATTTTCCAAATCCCGTAATGGAAGTTACACACACACTGCATTAGAAATGTGAATTAGATGGGACAAGTGACTTGTGCAAGATCACATCACTTCCATAGCAAAGTCAGGGTTCAAAATGTCCCTTTGATCACAGACGTGAGCTGCTCCATGCACACTGCCTCTCCCATTCAGAACCTCCTCTGTGAAGGCAACTCATTCTAAATTCCTGCTGTGATTATAGCGAAGAGAAGATGTGGGGGGAAAAACTATAAAAGGGAATTGTCTTCTGTGAAAATAGTGATAGCGATAATGTTAGGCACTATTCTAAGAAGTTTACACATATTAGCCCATTTAATCACCACGGAAGCTCGGTAAGGTAGGTACTATTATCATTCCCATTTTGTAGATGGGGAAACTGAGCCATAGGGAACTTAAATAATACAAAGTCACTCAACTAGTAAGTAGAAAAGCTAAGATTTAAACACTCACAGTCTAACTTGAGTTGGTCCTGTTAATCAACTGCCTTCTCTCATATGTGCTAAGACCACATGTAGAAAGCATCAATAAAACACTTAATTCACTCTAAATATTGAAGAAAAGCTTTTAAAATGGAGTGCATACTTTTCTTCCTGGGAAGACCAGGGCCTAGCCCAGGCGGTAGACACTAACAATGTGGTTTGCAGCTGGACCCCAGGTTCATCTTTTGAGGTCACACAAGGTGTGAGGTCTCCTAGGCCTGCCTACATGCTCTCTTTTGGGTCTCTTCTCTGAAGGTTCTGTATTCAGTTACTTCTAATAAGCCCCTGACAGCCTGCTCCATTAAACCAGTTTACGAGATAATGGTGTTTTGTAAGGAAACTCTAAGTGTGCAATTCCAGTCAATTCTCACTTAATCCACTTGGTTAAATAGATAATAAACCAGAAGCTGATCCTAGCCTTCAGCCAAGCATGATCTGTGTGCTTCAGCTGCCTACTTCTCGATAAGGAAGACCCCCCCACCAATCCCTAGGGCACTCCTGTGTTCCTCTAAAATAGGGGCTGACTCATGCCCCTGCAATTTCTTTCTCTGCAGGGGTTGGGATCTCCTGGGCAGGGGTCCAGTTACCCTTCAAAGCCACAAAAGAGGTCTACTGTGTCCGTGCCTACCTTTCCACACTCCCCTCTCACCCGTCTCCACTTACTGACGTCCTTTTACCTCGGCAGAGGGAGAACAGTGGTTTTCATGGTTTTGTACACTGCAGGGACCCACACTTTCAACCACAATGAAGTTAAAATGGAGGGAAAGCTGACTAGCCTAATGACCCTCCTGGGATGGCTGAAATGAAGCTGTGCTCCTTACTCCAGTCTGGTCCCACAGGCCTGGTGGTCTTATTCCTTAGGTATTAAGCAAAATAAAGCATCTCATATCAGGAGTCTGCTGTGTCCAAGGCCTTCGCTGGACTGGAGGTGAAGTAGCCCTCATCTAATGGTTTCCAACACACACACACACACACACACACACACACACACACACACACACACACCACTTAAGGAGGCAGAACATAAAGCATGTCACTTCTGTGGCTGAAGAGCTGAGGGGCATGGCTAAAATAGGATCTGAAACGTGGCCCTCTTTAGTGACAGCATTCTCTCAGTGTTAAAGATCCCTCCCATCTGATTGACAAGAACTAGGATAAAAAAATATTTGAGCCTGATTAAGAAGTCCTTTTCTCATCTGGACCCAAGTTATCCAAGGCTAGCCGTCCCCTCCTTGTACTAGCCCAGAGATAGAAAACGCCAGGCCCACTGTCCAGTTTGCTTCCTGCCTTCCTGCATCTCAGCAAACTCCTGGCAGCAGGGGCCAGCCCCACGGGCTCCTGGGGCAGTCAGAGAAAAGGTCAGCTTCGGACTGTGACTCGGCCAGAAAGGGCAGAGCACTGGGAGGTCATGACCTCCCTCATCCATCCGGCTGTGTGACACTGCCTTTTCTCTCTTTTCAAATCATGGTTTTAAAGATGGTGTCTCTTCTCATGGCTCTCGATAAATGTTTGCTAAATAAAAACCAAACCAAGCACAATAAACCAAATAAACCTCAGTGAGTGTCGTCACAGTGAGATCTTTAGGGAGGCTGGCTGTTCAAAGCCACTCTTGAGTAGGGCAGTGCTGGTCAGTGCATAAATAAAACTACAGTAAAAGTCCTCTTTTCCAAACAATTGGAGATTAGATGTTTCTTAAAGACAGAGATCAGGAAAATTGATCTCACACACACATATACATATACACATATATGTGTAGATGCATTAAATTTTGTTTAAAATTAAAACATAAATGTTCACTTTTTTACTCATCTTTTGAGGGAAGGTCAAGTACCGCCTGCTGATGAGTTCTGTCTTTAAAAAATCTTTTTAAACCATTATGGACCATGCAGAATTTCCACTTTTAGTTCACTGAAGTGGAACAAGGCATCAAGGACACCTGCAGCACAATCAGAGCAGCATTCTTTTTGATTGAACATGCTTTTTTTCCTACATCCTTTTATAACCACCTTCTCACACCTAACTCAAAAGCATTTTTAAAATGCTTTACTGAGTCTTTCAAAAACATTCAATGGGGTTTTCACTAAAACGATTTTTTGTTTTGAATTCATATTTCATCAGTGTGTAAGGACATTAGTTTAGCCTTGAAACTTAATATGGAATACAACTGGCACACCCAGATCTGGAAAGAAACCCAGCCTAATCTTGGGAATCTCGCAAGTCAACCCAAAAGAGCGGAGGTGCCCCAGCACAGGAGGCTGCCTGAGGGCTCGGAGGGCTCAGTGTGTCTGCCAGTCATTCTGCTTCACACGGGTTGTAAAATGCCAGTTAATCTGGTGAATGGGTCCAGTGGAGGCTGGTTGAGAACATGTAAGATGTAGCAACATAATATATACTTCATATTCATTATATTACATTATATATAAATATACATATATATTTGAGATTCTTTATACTACAAAGGCAATTGAATCTGTGTCAGCATTCTAATGTTGAATGACTTAGTGTGTTTTTTTAATAATTTGTATTTGTCGATTACAGTTGATATACAATGTTATATTAGTTTCAGGTGTATACCACAGTGATTAGACATTACATAACTTACTAAGCGATCATCCCAATAAATCTCATACCCATCTGACACCATACATAGCTATTAGAATATTATTGACTATATTCCCTCTGCTGAGCTTTGCCTCCCATGACTGTTGCGTAGTGTGCCTTTGAAGTTCCTTTCTAATACAAAAAATCAAGTCTCAGTTGTCAGACTTCAGGTCTTGGCTCATTTCTTGTACATGGCTGAGTCCTGATCTACACCACATGGCAGGGGCTCCCCAGCAGGTGTGCAGGTAATGACGTAGGCTTGGATGGGTATGTTAGTGAAGCTGGCCTAACAGGAAGTCAAAGTCAGAGAGATCCAGGTGGGGCCACAAAGGACTCTTGGCAGCCCACAAAGGCTGACCACTACCCAAAGTCCCTCCTTATGTATCCCCTCAGGCTCCCAGCCCACACTGATCTCATGACCCCTTGGATCTCTGACTCTTGTTGAGTGCAGTGGTGGGATTCAGCCGGTTTGCACTGGTTCAGCAGAACCGATACCTAATTTTTTGTTGAGTTTGGTGAACTGGTTATTAAAACGGCACTTGTAATCAGGGTTCTCTCTAAGGTGGGCGCCTAAGCAGCTGCCCAATGTGGAAATCACAGATTTATCCTCCTTACTCTTTTTTTTTAATATTTCATTATTATTAATTTTAATGGGGTGACACCAATAAATCAGGGTACATATGTACAACGAAAACATCTCCAGGTTGTCTTATCATTCAACCTTGTTGCATACCTGTCACCCAAAGTCAAATTGTCCTCTGTCACCCTCCACCTGGTTTTCCCTGTGTCCCTCCCCTTCTCCCTATCCCACCCTTCCCTCTCTCCCCCCACCCCGTAACCACCACTCTCTTGTCCATGTCTTATAGTCTCACTTTTATGTCCCACCTATGTATGAAATCATGCTGTTCTCAGTTTTTCTTTTTTTCTGATTTACTTATTTCACTCTGTATAATGTTGTCTTACTCTTTTTTAATGTTCATCTGAGCAACAGCACAATCTAAGCGCCCGTAGTGATGTTTATTCCGTCCACAGGTGAAAGTTGCAAGTGAGGACGCCAATCAAGAAGCAATATGAAAATACCTTAAATAACAGGTTTTTTGTCAGGTTATTATTTAATATTTTTTATTAATATTTTAAAACTCTTTCTTATAACATAATCTAATGTTGTATATCTTTTACTTTTCTTATTTAAGTAATTTAAATATTAAATGTATGAAATAATAAACTACCTTTCAGCATATCATTTTTTTATACTTAAAATGGTCATTAGGGCAGAGAACTGGTTGTTAGATTATTTGAATCTCACCACTGGCTTAGTGTTTTGGAATTTACTAGCCTGTGGACTACAGTTATTGCTCAAATGACAAGGAGGAAAGCAGAGGACAGATGGCAATAAACTCAGGGGCAGCCGGGCTGTCCTTGACACACTGCTGATGTCCAGCCTGGGGCTGAGCTTCTAGAAGGCACCACTGAATACATCTGAAATAAGTGAATGGGGAAAAGAGAGGAAAAGAGTTGGAAGAGACCAGCGCTCTGTAAAGCAACAACCCAGCGCTCTGTAAAGCAACAGCGCTGGCTCTTGAGGAGCTGATAAACTATCCCTGCAGGAAATTTCAAACAAAGAGCTCCCAGATGGGTTTGAGCAACTGCAGCCTGCGTGCTAAGGGGGTCACCTCCCAAAAAGGCTTCTTTAGAAGAGCAACCTCAATTGGCCATATAAATTCTGTTTTATTCTTTAACAAGAAAAACTAAACTCTACATGGTTTAGGTATGTATCACTAGGAGTGAGATAAAGCTATTTTAAACAGAAAGAAAGAGAATGATAAATACAAACCAGTAATGTGATTCCCTCTGGGTGGGGGTGGGTGGGCAAGCCACTCTTTGGGATAGGGTGGTAGGTTCGTAGGTACATAGAATTATGATTTATAACACATATATATGATATAATCTTTTAAATGTATCAGCTATCATCTTTAAAAATGTAACTCAACAAAAACCAGTCACACCACTTTTTAAGCCTCCAGCAAATTCAGCTTTCTAAAGCAGCTGAAACAAGGAAGAAATGACAGCTGAAATCTATTATTATTAGGCAGGTCGGGATGTGTGGTGGACGTGGAAAGACTTGTGCAGTCACGAGAAAATGTGAGTGCCCAGAATTCTGGGCCAAGCCCCGAGGCTTTTTGTGAGAAAACATGTGGGGAAGCCTGAAGGAAAGAAAACTGTCAGGAATATGTTTTGGAACTTGCATTTCTAATGGCAGGGTGCAAGACCAAGTCGGGTGAGGCCCAGGGAGCAGGACGCAGGATGCAGGCAGAGGGACAGCAGCGCTGTCCTGAGCGGCTGTGCTAGCTCAGGAAGCGCCAGCGAAGGCTGAACAGAGGCTGTCCTGGACCACAGCAGAAGGGAAACAGCCCCCACTATTTCAAAACATTTCTCTCCCAAGTAGCTTTGCTGACGGCCCTGACTATACCAACAGAGTTCCTTTATCATAACCTTTTAGGTGGTTAACACAGGGAGTGTAGTATCACATTAAAAAATACAGTTTCATATGTTGGTTATTAAGGCAGCCAATTAAATTGATCGAAATCACCTCGGACAAGGAGAGCTGCAAGTTCAGCATTCTGAATGACTGGAATACCATATTTGAGGCTATTTCTTTAACAAGGTAGGCATCAATTTTTGATCGGTCACATAATCTATTATTGGGCTATCACCATGGGAAACTCAGATCTCTCTCATATCATTTTGACTTCGGGTCCCCCTTTCTAGGAATTAAACTCGCCTCCGGCGGGGGAAATGCCTGCACAGACACTTCCACCAGAGCGCGTGCGCACAAACCTTCCAGTCCTCTTTTCCCAGGAGGTGGCATACCGGCTCCCGGCAATAATCACAGACAAGCTCTCAAGCCCGGTGTGTCTCACTACCAGTGCTTTCTAACAGGCTGGTCATTTCTATTCTGTTGAATCAATTCTATTGCATTACAATCTTGTCATTTATACCAGAGTCCCCTTTCAAAATGTTGACATTTTGGTGGTTCTGAATAGCTTGACATGGTTTGCTGCACGGAATCATCTCAGAGCTGGCTTGAGAGATTACCTGCATCTGGCTGTTTTCGAAAGCTGTCAGGTGGCAGAGCACCTGGGAGCCATGCTGCACCTTCTAGGACACTGTGACAAAATACCGCATTTGATCTCACTTTCTGAGCTAGGGGAAACAAGCCTACATTACAGGCACGGAGAGGCATCACCAAGCATGGCCATGAGTTGAGCACAGCTGGAAGTTTGCATGTTAACATTTGCTTGCTTCTTGCTACTTCTTCTCAGGGTGCTATGAGCTGATGCGGTAACACGGATAAGAAAACACTGGGTGGATGTAAACCTGTGGTGGGAAACATCTGATCTGCTCACACTATTTTTCTTTGACTTGCAGAAAGACTGCCATCTTTTTATTTTAGCAGGGGATGGTGTGCCCTGGTGCATAGTTTCAGAACCCGTGGGCCAGACTGGCATTTCAGAGAGATAGAAGTGAAGCCCAGAGGCTCCTTCCATAGCAAGTCCTTCCAAGACCTCCAGAGGCTGATCCCGTCTGTCTGGGAAGTGTGCCTGAGATGCCACCACCTGCAACCAAGCCCTGTACTTCTTTACCCTCCACAGTCTGCCCTCCTTATTGTCCAGTGCAGAGGTGCGAGGGTGGGGAGGGGTGGGTCTACCCGATGCAGCTGCAGCAGAGGCCCCAGGGCACCTCCCACCCAACACACACAAGATCACCTGGAAGGCTTCCTGGAGGTGCCAGCAAAGAAGAAAGCTGTGAAGGACCCCATCAAGGTGCACTATTTCTGCTCTGTCTGAATCTTGGTCCAGGTCTTGTTGCTGGTTTTAAAAACAGTACCAAGGCCCTGGCCAGTTACTCAGTTGGTTAAGAGCATCATCCCGAAACAACAAGATTGCGGGTTCGATTCCCGGTGAGGACACACACATAGGAAGTAACCGATGAGTGCACAACTGAGTGGAACAGCAAATGAATGTTTCCCTTCCCTCTCCCCTCTCTTTCCCTGCCTGTCTGCCTCTCTCTAAAAAAAAGGGGGGGGGGAGAAAGAAAAATTAAATAGTACCAAAGGTCCATTGCCATTATTTGAGAAATACCAATAGAATTGTGAGTGTGGGAATAATCTGTGTTATTTCTGGCTGAAATGTGTCACAGGGAAATGCTTTCTTATCTAACTAACAACGAATAAATCACTCAAGGTTCGGCTTGTGTGCTAATTACACAAACCTGTCCTACAGCTAACTGTCCCTGTGCAGAAAAAGATGAAATCAGAAGTCTAAATCACAGCACATTTGAAAGCCTTTCAAAGTACTACCCTGCCCTCCTCTGCCTCTTGTTCTCACTGTCGTTTACAGAAGGTTTTTTTTTTTTTTTTAAGTCTAACAAGCTTTTCTTTTCCATTATGTTTTCTGAGCCCCAGCTACAGTGAGTTCTCTCTCATGAGATTTGTAAGTATGGAGGGACAGTCATGACTTTTTATATTTTTGGGAAAGACTAGGAGGTGGTTGATAATATGGAATCTTTTTCTGATCTTTTTGAGAAAAAGGGAAGAACGAAAGGGACACTAATTGGCCTAAAGTTCTTTTCATCCCTTTTGTTTTTTAAAAGAACAGAAGAGCAAATGGAGTTTATTTTTCTTTCAGTAGCAGACAGATCAAATGAAACCCTCTCCCCCTCCCCCCAACACACACACAAATCACCCTCTGCGTCAGTCTAAGGTTCCACTGCACCTGTTGTTGTAAATCTCCATTGAACTGAGCCAGCATCGCTACGCCTGAAACATAAGCTCCCACTAAATGAGGCCTCTTATCTATCACTCTTTCTTATTTTCTTTTGGAGGCAGCGTGGATCAGTGTGTGGGTAAGCCATGCCTGATGCAGAGATGGGACATAGTCCAGTGAGGGCTGCCAATGCGCCCAGGGCAAGGAGGAGAAGGGTAAAAATACACCCCTCTCCTCATCTTTCTGCTTCTTTTTGAGGCAAGGAAGAGCCTGGAGGGTGGCCACAAAGCAAGCAAGGACCAGGGAGTTCACAGGGATATGCTTGCCTCTGGCAGCCTGGGGCTCAAGTTGCATTTAAGTTGGAGTTGGGTCTGGAAGGGGCAGGAGAGAAGACAGCTGATCTTTCTGCCACCCTGACCCTGTGGACAGAGCCAGGCTTCCTGCTGGGGTGGAGAGAGCCACCATATGCAGCCTTCGAGGACCTTCTCATCTGTCCCAACCTCGATCCAGTCTTAAGCTCCTGTGGAGTCTCTCACCCATCTCCTCCAACCTTTGATGGAGGTAGTAGCTACCAGGAGGTTTAAACTGTCAACAACAATGAATTACCACCCAATCTTAAGGTTTCTAGGTTTTCACATGCTTCTGGGCAGGGACATACTTATGCCCCCAGCTGTTTTCACAGTTACTCTATGTCCACCATGTGTCTTGAAAGGTGATGGGGGCATCCTGGACTCAGAGCTGGAACTCTTTCACCCTGAAAGATGGATATGGGGTCGGGCTGAAGAACTGGGTAGCTACAGCCAGCTCTCTCATCTGCAGGCAGAACATACATTTAACCCTGAGCAAAGTCAGAGCTTCTTGTTTTGCGGAAAGGGCAAAGGAGTTGAGTGTGACTTTAGAAATCAGAACTGCAGGATGGTTAGATTTTCTTTTAGGCCTCCACCAAGGAAAGAAAAAACCATCCACCCAGAATGCCCAGGTTGGTAACATTTGGATTCTCTCTTCACAAGCCAGCCAATATTTGCCTTCATTTCTGCACCAAGGGCTTGCCTCTCTCCAGGTGAAGAAATCATGCAGGTAGCTCAGGACTAAGTTTAACCAAGTCCTGTTGTCACGAAGGTTTCACTGTGAGCTCATAAATGAGACCGTTCTCAGAAATGCAAGGGGTTTGGCTCCTCATTCAGAACCAGGCACTCAGGAAGTGGTCAGTAAATCGAACATGTGGTTAAATTCAAAATGTGTAATTCTTCTGAAAACAAAAAGCAAAAATACATTGTCTGACCTGTGGTGGTGGGTGGGCAAAGTGTTGACCGAGAATGCTGAGGTCACCAGTTCCGTACACTAGGCTTGTCCGGTCAGGGCACATACGAGAAGCAACAACTACGAGTTGAAGCCTCTCTCTCCACCCCACTTCTCTCTCTCTCTCTCCTCTCTCTAAAATCAATAAATAAAATCTTTTTAAAAAAGCTAAAAATAAACAACCCCCGTCCCAAACTCCATAGAGAATTGTGAGCTGTGGCTTCAGGGTTTACACTGCCAGAGGCAGGCTCTGGTTGTCCGCTCTGCTGGTTGTGAGAAGCCCCAGGGACTGATCTAGGCAGGAAATCTCTGAAGCAGCAACTCCTTGAAATGGCCCCTCCAGAGACTTCTGCAGTGTCCTCAAGCACAGTCACACACACACACACACACACACACACACACACACACACACACACACACCCCAGCAGCACTGAGCTCCTGCTGTGTGCTCAGCACCTTACCTGTGCTGTCTCAGTAGTAGATAGTGTTGTGAGAGGGTTAGAGAAATGCATAAGGATATAGGTTCCAAAGGTGGTAATAGTTATATTGTTTGTAACAGTGAAAAATTGGAATCAAACACCCATCAACATGAGAGCAAAAATTGATGTGTCTGACTTTCTATTTATGAACACAAAAACATGTCTGTGCTAGATTATTAAGTGACAAGAGTAGATTGCTGAACAGTAGGTATAGTACATATGCTGTGTAGTATATATACCATTATAGATTTTAGATATATATACACATGAATATGTACACACAATATATATATATGTATATATTACAAACTATTAAGTTATTATTCCTCTAGAATTTCATTGCCCATAGAACTTTCTGCAATGATTGAACTGTTCTATATCTGTGTGGTCCAATATGGTAGCACTAGCTATATATTGCTTTGAGCACTTGAAGTGGCTAGTGTGACAGGGGAATCTCACTTTTAAACTGCATTTAATTTCAATTAATTTTATAGTCACACGTGGTTACTGTATTAGATAGCGCAGCTACAGAATGTCAGCGAGTAAGACAATGCAAACAAAGCCCAGTAAGTTGATGCATTTGAAATTCCTGAAGTAGTGTTTATGTCTGGCACATAGGTAGTACTCAATAATTAGTTGTTGAATGAAGCAGTATCTATCAAAGGTTGTTATCTCTAGAATTATGGGAGACCTACTTTCTATTTTAAGTACTTCTCTTCCATTTGATTTTTAAAAATAAGCATAGAACTTAAGTATTAAATTTAGCAAAACAACAAAGATATCCCAGTTTTGAAAAACAATACACATCAATTTCATTGTTTTCTTTTTCATGGCTGCCCAAAGTGTCACTCCCTTTGGTCAGTTGGGGGGGAAGGCGGGCCCCTGGGCACTGGGGTGATTTATTCCTGGCTACCTGCACTGACCTTCCCCAAATGAACATTGCTGAGTGCCACAGTTTCACCTGCCTAACCTTGTCACCTTATCCCTGATTCATGGCAGAAATCAGATGCTCAATTTCATTTTTCACCCTTCAACATGGTCTTCAGGGTTTCCATATTGCTGAACAGGTCAAGAGCAGAGTCTATGTTTCTAGTGGAGAAGAAAACCTGATGGAAAAGACTGATTCCGCCATTGAATGTGGGGTCAGGTACATTCCGCTCTGTTATTTGCAGGGTCAGCCAGAGCCCTGATTTACGCGACCTAAGTCAGTGAGTGTCTTCAGGTCAGAGCTTAATATACCTCTTCTCTTCCCCTGGGCACAGTCAAGTCTGATTGCTTTTCTGAGTCCTGACAACACCCTCTCTGTTCTCACCACAGCCTTGGTGAACGCCACTGCCTGGTTTCCGACGTCAGGCTGGCCCCTCCAGCTCCTGTCTTATTTGTTCGGACTGCAGAAGCTGGCCCTCGCTACCCTGCTCCTCTGCTTCCACAGCCCACAGTGCCGGCTAAATCAGTGCTTCCTGAACTCAGTCGTTTCTTCATCACGTTCACTTCCGCTCCTTCTGTGTCCTGCCCGTTCCATTATTTACTCAGTCTCTTCCTGTGAATTAACTTTAAATCAACTCAGGTATTTATTAGTTTTATGTAAGCTGATCTGAAGGGCTAATGTTTACTTATTTTAGCATACATCAGAAAACACGTATCTGTGAAAACAGAAAATTCAAGATTGGTCAAGCCAGCTTTAAGAGAAGGAAGTTCTCATATTATTCCAAGAAATGAATCAAGGATTAGGCTGAATTTTAAATTTCATGAGAATAGAGCTCACTCATTGATTCCCTCAACAAATATTTACTGAGTGCCTGAAGTGCACACCCTTCTAAGCATGGGATATAATAGCAAACAAAGCAAAAATTTTTTCCTGCTTTCCTTTACATTTCCCCACTAGAAGTAATGATAATAGTTAACATTTATTGTGCACTTACCGTGTGACAAGTACTATGATAAGTACTTTATATGCATTAATTCATTTAATCCTCATAACTATCCTATGAGGTGGGTGCTACCACCACTCCCATTTCACAGATGAGAAAAATGAGGCACTGAGAGGTTGAGTAACTTCCCCAAGGCCACACAGTCAGTTAACAGCAGAACCATAATTTGAACCTAGGCTGTCAGGTCCCAGAGCCCAGACTCTTTAATATTACATTTTTACCACAGCAGGCAATCAACACATGAAGTGATTATCATAAGAAGCACATCATAAACACAGTAAAATAGCCAAATTTAAGCAAATAGCTAGTAGAAGGGTCAGTTTAAATTATGGCACTTTAAATTCTAGGTTAGTTTTGGGAGGAAACATACTTTTATTACTTGCAAGTGCATATTGATAGTAGGGCTAATCTAGTAATCGGACATCTACTGTGAATTAGAGGAATATGCTGCCTGTTGTGATAAATATTTAAGACTGGACCGCAACCCCAGGGTCTCATAGCTAATAATTAACACTTAATATTGTTAAAATCATCTGTTCTCTCGGGAAGGCTATACAGTTACCATTACAATCTTATAAATTTTATTCATTTGCTCAACAGTCCTCATGCTGATTTTTTGTGAAAATAACTTAAGATTTTACAGTACTTTTTTCTTTCTTATTTTTTTTTTTGTGTGTGTGTGTGAGAGAGAGAGAGAGAGAGAGAGAGAGAGAGAGAGAGAGAGAGAGAGAGGAAGGGAAAGAGATGAGAAGCATCAACTCATAGTTGCGACACCTTAGTTGTTCAATGTTTGCTTTCTCTTATGTGTCTTGACTGGGGGGTCCAGACAAGCCAGTGACTCCTTGCTCAAGCTGGCAACCTTGGGCTCATGTCTGTGATCCCAGGCTCATGCCAGCAACTCCGCATTCAAGCTGGTGAGCCTGTGCTCAAGCTGGAAGAGCTTGCACTCAAGCCGGCAACCTTGGAATTTCGAACCTGGGTCCTGGCATCTCAGGTCAATGTTCTATCCACTGTGCCACCACTGGTCAGACAAGAGTTTATAGTACTTTAAAGTCAACTTATCTTAAGTATTGCTGAGATGGTCATTGGTGTTCAACAACACCCCAATTCTTCTCTTCCTGATGTGTGGTAGGATTGCATGTTTCCCTGAATAAGGGTTTTACTTTGGGTAGTAAAATATCAGTGTCAGAGACATGTGCCACTTCTCTGTGTAAGCCTTTAAAATGCAATATGCAATTTACCACTTCCCTCCTACCTGCCTCAATCATCATGAAAGGCTCTACGGAGAGGAAGCCTCAGGCAGTCTGGCAGAGCCCCCCCAGACCTGAAGGGGACACAGAGCCCGGAGAAGAAACTAAGCATTGTTGTTTTAAGCCACTGAAACTCTTGTGCTGTCAGGTTTTAGCCCATGTTAACTGATACAAAAACCAACCTCCTGATTCTGGATGAAAAAGGGGAAAATGAATGAAGAATCTACATAGCCAACTAGAAGCAAAATGAAAACATTGTCTTTACTGTATTTTTAGATATTTACGTGTTGATGCACTGAATCTCCTTGGGAGCACTGAGAAGTAGGTGTACGTCCATTTTACAGACCTGGAAACTGACGTTCAGAGAGGGAAGGGGACTCAGCCAAGGTTATATGGCTAGTAAGTAACAGAGGTGAGTTTCAAATTCAAACCTGTCAGAAACCTGTGATTATGCTGTACTTTCTACAACAAGCGTGTGCAACCACATTCCCTGCAGGGCCAAACACGTGAACACTCGGTGGGAGAGGCATTCATTCAGCGGACCTGGGCAGTCTGTGTCCCTACGCTACGGCAGCCCCTGCAGCAGGGCCCTCAGCGTGAACAAGGGAGGTGTGGCCTCCCGCTCTCGAGCAGCTGAGTCTAGCGTACGCTGCAGGCAGGTAAAGCGGCAATTCCAGTAAGCTTCAACAAGCTATTTGGCTTGGCCAAGGAAGTGAGTGGGGTGAGGCTTGGGAGTATGCTATAAGCCATGGAAGGAACAAAAATGGGGGGGGGGGGGGAGGAATGAGAAGGGAAAACTAAGAAAGCAAATGAGAAGTGATGGCCAAATAAAGATGTGTCATTAACGTAATTCTCGCCCTACTCACATTTGCACACATTTAGGAGAGATACGCCATCTGCCTCACTTTGGCAGGCACTGTGGTGGCATGTTGCCACTGGCTGATGACATCAAAGACACCCAAGAAACCAAGAGAGGTGGTTCCACCCTGCTAGTCACAGCAGCCCCCGGCCCAGTGGGCTCAGGAATTCAAACCTGAGCAGGGAGCACACATTCCCTGGGCGGCTGGTACCCTGGCTCAGGAGGACCGAGGGAAAATTGCCTGCTGAGTCTTCCCTGCTCATTTCTGAATTGTTGACATATTCATCAGACCTTGCACAGTGCCTGACACACAATAGTCAATCAACGCTGACAGGTCACTTGACAGAATGAGCAGAAGCAGTGGAGATAGAAAGGCGTCTAAGGAAGTTGGAGACTGCTGAGCACCAGCCGTTCTAAGGCCCTTGATGGCAGTACTGAACTTCAGAATGGCTCGGGCTTCTTCTGATTATCCTCAGCAATGCAGGTCTGAATGCCAAGCTTCAGAGGGGAGCCCTCCCCTTTGGATATTGAGAAATTAATGGCTCTCCTGGGTAGAAATATTTTAGGCCCAGGTCTAGGGAGAAAAATAAATCCTACTTTGGAAGTTAACGGTATATAGCCTTGGAGTTTGGGCAATTCAACAGCCTAACTCTAGAAGGGTCAACACATCAAGTGGAGATCTGAAGATGATCTGCAATCCTATCGGCAGCTCGAAAGAGGAACAGAAATGAAATAATAGGAGACGTAAAACTGCGCCTGTGAGTTTAAACTTCAGAAAGACATTCGGTATCCCTAAGCCATGTGACCTCTGAGGGCTCCGGGTGGGTGCGATCTGTCCTGTGGCAAAGGGCAAGGGGCTTCTTGTCCCATGACAAAGGACTAAGGAGGAGAAGACACAGACTGATAGAAAGTTGGGGAGTAGAGGGCACTTCAGGTACTAGAAAGAGAACACAATGATCTGTGGGGTAGAAAGGAACATATTCTACAGAGAAAGGCGGTCAAGATCCACAGGCATGTCCTTCCCGCTGTCAGAAATGTCCTCTGGATCCTGTACCTGGTAAACTCTTCCTTGATATACTAGCTTCGAAGGCACCTTTCCCATTAATCTCCCTTGATTTCCCCAGGTCCTGGGGGGCAGTTTGGTAGCCTAGGTGCTGACACCCTCTCTCCGAGCCCAGGAATGACACTGCTGAGTCCTGGCAATTAGCTTCATACCCATTCTTAGCACAGTTCTAGAAAGCTGCTTCCAGCTGACTGGATTTATTACATGCACTTATTAAGTACCTACTATGCACTAGCTACAGTCTCTAGGAGATGCATTATAAACAAACAACGCTCTAGCTTTGGGGCTCTTAAATTCTAGTTGAGGAGAGAGACAAGAAACAAATAGACACATAAAGAAACACACATGGCAGATAGGATGGCTGCTTTTCTGATGCATCTTTTAACTTACTTTTGTGGGTTTTTCTGTATAGCAGAGCCTGAAAAACTAAACTTTTCAGTTCTTGGTTTCTTGCCCATAGCTTAGAAGCTCCCCTGCAGTCATCTCAAAGATCCCAGAAATACTGATGATACTGGCTTAGGAAAGATAGAATCACGTAGCTGTTGGGAGGATGGGCTCCTGGACTAGGGAAGACTGCGATTTCTGGCTCTGCCAAGCATTAGCTGTGTGGGCCTAAACAAGTAACCTGACTTTTCGAGGCTTCATCAATGAAATACAGGTGACAACAGTACTTCCTTTAGAGGGCTGTTGAGGGGAGCAATGAGTTAATATATGGAAAGGCTTGAAACAGCCCAACACTCAGTGAAAGGCAGCTATTGTTAATGTCTTTAGGTAGGACTCTCACTGTGCAACCTCTCAGCGTGAGAAGTATAGAAGGGAGAGAGGCAGAGGTCCAAGGAGAAAGCATTTCACTATAATAAATCCTACTCAAAACAAGTGGGCCGGTGGCTTGGCCTTGGAAACAGTTTAGCTGTCCTGAGCATTTTCATGCAAGATTATTCCTCACCAAAATGGGGTTTGCCTATGTATATTACAAGCTTAAGATAGCTAAGGATATGCCCCATGTAAATCTGCCATGGAAGGGAAAAGCCAAGAAAACAAAAGCATTAAGCAGAATGGAATTTGACATTACCCTGTTGCTACTAAAGAATATCTAAAATAGTAAAAATAAATAAAGCAAATCAAAGGTATGGGAGTATCCCACAGGTGTGGGAGTAGCCCACAGGTGCAGGAGTAGCACACAAGTGTGGGAGTAGCCCACAGGTGCGGGAGTAGCCCACAGGTGCGGGAGTAGCACACAGGTGTGGGAGTAGCGCACAGGTGTGGGAGTAGCACACAGGTATAGAAGTAGCCCATAGGTTCAGGAAGGTGTGCTTCATATAGCAAGGTGGGCCCCAGCTCCCTTGATGAGTGATCAAGAGTATGCCTTATGGAACGTGCTGAAGTCTAAACAACTCATATCAAAGAAACTGTTTTAATCACTTATAGCTTTTTGTTGTTTTGTTTTAAATCCCTGCTGAAGACAGGCATTGGGTTTATACATTATTAAACTAAAACTTAGTATAATAGGGATGGAATGAGCAGAGGCCCTGAGCTCAGTGGTGGGATTCAAATAATTTAGTAACCAGTTCTCTGCCCTAATGACCATTTTACGTATAAAGGAATTATATACCGAAAGGTAGTTTATTATTTCATGCTTTTAATACTTAAATAAGAATAATAAAAGAGGTACACAAAACTAGGTTATGTTATAAGAAAAATTTAAAATATTAATGGAAAAATGTTAAATAATACCTCACAAAAATAAACAATAAAATTGTTATTTAAGATATTTCCATATTGCTTCTTGATTGGTGTCCTCACTTGCAATTTTTTTCTCCTATGGACGGAACAAACATTACCACAGGTGCTTAGAATACGCTGTTGCACAGGTGAACATTAAAAAGACTAAGGAATGTAAATTTGTGATTTCCACATTGGGCGACTCCCCAGGCGCCCACCTTAGAGAGAACCCTGATTACAAGTGCCATTTTAACAAACGGTTCATCGAACTCAACAAAAAATTAGGTATCGGTTCTGCTGAACTGTTGCAAACTGGCTGAATCCCACCACTGGCTGAGCTCCCACTACAATGGCTCTGTAAGGCCTAGCTGGGCATCTTTGTTCTTTCTCAATTCTTCAATGTGCCTAAAATAGAACTACAAGGGAGAGGTGAATTATTTTTAGCCCACTGAGAGCATTTTATTTGCCAAACAATATAATGAATTGAGAGCCGAAATAAACATAAGAGCTCCGGGATGTCAAAATGTCAATGGTGCCAACAATTATTTGGCCAGTAAACCATTAGAAACTGACAAGAATAATATGCACTAAATATATTCCCAGTGGGCTTTATTTAGTAATAGATAAGGTGCAATTTAAAACACATTTCGTCTCTTTTAGCTGTGTCTGGATTAATATAATTAAGCAGAAGACTTTTCAGTACTTATTTTATGTCAATTTTCATCAAGACTGAGGTCTCTTTTTTTTCAATTACAGTTGACATGCAATATTATATTAGTTTCAGGTGTACAGTGTAGTGGTTAGACATTTACGTAACTTACAAAGTGATCCCTCCAATAAGTCTAGTACCACGTGGCCCCATACATAACTACTACAGTATTATTGACTATATTCTCTATTACATGCCATGACCTATTGTGTAACTACCAATCTGTACTTTTTAATTCCTTCACCTTTTTCAACCAGTCCTCCAAATGCCTTCCCATCTGGCAACCATCAGTTTGTTCTCTGTATCTATGAGGACTAAGGATTCTTGATTTATTTATTCATACAAATAACATATTACTACTTGTCTCATTTTAAAAAGATTTTCATGCTGCAACAATGTTTGAATTCGATACCTAGATGGTCAATGGTTGGGGAGAGGACACCAAAAATGATACTGCTTTATAATAACCATGTCTTGCAACTGTTAAGCTCCCTCTCCTGTCCTCAATGTCTTGGATTTGACAATGAAACCCAGACAAATAGAGTCAAACACTAAAGAAAGAAACCATAAGGAAAAAAAAATAGGATGCTATCAAACTATATTATTCCAATCCCTGAGAGACTATGCCAGTGAACCATGCTTCTATAAAAGAAAATTTAATTGCCTATATCTGTAGTACTCATGAAATATTTATCATCTAAACTTTGCTCTCAGTGACATCATTGGTTGGCTTCTCTTCTCATGTGTCTTAACAGACATCCTAGATGAGCTATTTCAGCTTTCTGATATGGTTTTAAATAAATTTTAGTTGCTTGGCTGGGCACTGTCCTCTAATGTTTGATTAGACACATTCCTCTGAGCAAAGCTATAGGTAGGTGAGGTGACCTTCAAGTCAACTAGTGGGTAGGGGAAGGTGGACTCCTTCTGACGTCCTTCCCTGCAGTTACTCAATATCTTTGAGCTACCCAAAGGGAATCAAACCTTATGACCACACTAACTGCAGATAATTCTTGACCACCTCCTTTCTCCTGAATTCCAATTCCCTTAGGGCCCTGTTGATTCCTATCAATTAGCTAATCTCAGTTAAGAATCAGAACATTGGCCATGGAAGGGACTATGGAGGTCATACAATGCTCTCATGGTTGAGACCAATTCCTTGTTGATAGTGAATGTCTCTTGCAAAGGGTCAGTGCTTAATGTAAAGGGATTTGTTTTCCTAAAGAACATTTCCCAGGCATCAGTTTACGCCAGTAGGAAGGACATTTTCCAGAAGCCACTGTCACCTAACCTCTCATCATGTAATAGTCACTTCTTTCTCCCAGCATCTAGCACAAAGCTGGTTGCCATAGTAGCCACTGACTCTGTCTTCAAATTGGGCTCTGGAGGCAGTCCTGACTTGCAGCTATAACAAGGCATTTTTACTGTGAACAGAAACACCATGAGCATATGGACAAAGAAGGAGTCCTCTGCGTATGTATATGAATTCATTAGACAACACTCTTAAAAGGCTTTAAAAATAAAATCTCATTAAATCAAAATATAATATAATTTTTTTCCCTTCATCATTAATTGCAAACATTTTAAAGCTTTGCACTATCATGCCTCAGTGGTAATGTACAGGGTGGGTGGAAATGTAGATTAGCAAAGCTGTTTTGGAGGGCAACACAATTGCATTTACTAAAACTACAAATATGTAGGCCCTGTGATCCAGCAACTCTACTTTTAGGAATCTACCCTAGAAATAATCATACTTGGGTACAAACAACTATGTAGAAGGGTGGTCATTATGCATGGTTTGTAATGGAGAATAATTAGAAATAATTACTTAATATGCACATCCATAAAATTAAATTAATAACATGGGATATTATGCAGCCATTAGAAGTTGAACAAGGTAGACCTATTTGTAATGACCTAGAAAGAACTTTTTGTTGTTTTTTTTTACAGGGACAGAGAGAGAGCCAGACAGAGGGACAGACAGGAACGGAGAGAGGTGAGAAGCATCAATCTGTTTTTCGTTGCTGTCGCAACATCTTAGTTGTTCATTGATTGCTTTCTCACATGTGCCTTGACTGTGGGCCTTCAGCAGACTGAGCAACCCCTTGCTAGAGCCAGTGACCTTGGGTCCAAGCTGACGAGCTTTTTTGCTCAAGCCAGATGGGACCGTGCTCAAGCTGGCGAGCTCGGATTCTCAAACCTGGGTCCTCTGCATCCCAGTCTGACGCTCTATCCACTGCGCCACCGCCTGGTCAGGCAGGAAAGAACTCTTAAGACATGGTACGTAAGTGGAAAAAACTGGGTAGCAGAACAATATGCAGGCTGTAATATCATATATACTTTCATATATACTTAAAAATCCCTCTATACAGTGTGCCCGTAAAGTCATGGTGCACTTTTGACCGGTCACAGGAAAGCAACAAAAGATGATAGAAATGTGAAATCTGCACCAAATAAAAGGAAAACCCTCCCAGTTTCTGTAGGATAATGTGGCAGTATGTGCGCATGTGCAGATGATGACGTAACACTGTGTATACAGCAGAGCAGCCCATGGCCATGCCAATAGAGATGTGGACAGTACAGAGGAAAGTTCAGTGTGTTTGGTGGCTCGCTAAATTCGAATCCATGACCAAAGTGCAACGTGCATATTGGCGCGTTTATAATGAAGCACTACCACATAGGAATAACATAACTCAGTGGTATAAGCAGTTGAAGGAAACCGGCAGTTTGATGGAGGAATCCGTTCTGGTAGGCCATCAGTCAGTGACGAGTCTGTAGGCTATATGGGATAGCTACCTAAGTAGCCCTAAAAAATCTGTGCATGGGTGTGCTCAACAATTACACCTAAGCAAGACTATTGTACAGTTCATAAGGTGTTAAAGAAACATCTCTGTTTTATGGGGTACAAATTGCAGCTGTTGCATGCTACCAAACCGGCAGATAGACCCAAACAATGCGCATTTGCTACAGATATGCTTCATGAGATCGACAATGATGCAAGACTTTTGCAGAAGATTGTGTTTAGCGATGAGGCGACCTTCCATATCTGTGGACATGTTCATCGCCATAACATCCGAATATGGGCTGCTGAACATCCTCACGCCTACGATGAGTATGAACGTAACACTCCTAAAGTGAACGTGTGGTGTGGCCCGATGCATGATAAGGTGATAGGCCCATTTTTTTTACGCGGAGCAGTATGTGACGGCAAACACCTATCTTGACATGTTGGAATTGTATGCAGTGCCACAATTTCCAGAAGGTGTATCATCTTTCAACAGGACGACGCTCCTCCACACTATGCCACCATTGTTCGTGAGTTTCTAGATAGAACATTCCCCCTGCGGTGGATAGGCAGGGTTTCTGTCAAGCGATGGCCACCACGATCCCAGGATCTGAAGCCCTTAGACTTTTACTTTTGGGGTTATGTGAAGCAACATGTGTACATTGAATGTATCAATGACATTAATCACTTAAAACAGAGAATCACAGACATTATTCACTCTGTTACACCAGACGTCCTTACCCATGTGTGGCAAGAACTTCACTATCATTTGGATGTGTGTAGGGCAACAAATGGAGCCCACATTGAACTGCACTGAATAGGTATGAAACTGGGAGAGTTTTCCTTTTATTTGGTGCAGATTTCACATTTCTATCATCTTTTGTTGCTTTCCTGTGACTGATCAAAAGTGCACCATGACTGGGGGAGCAAGATGGCGACGGAGTAGGCGGACGTACCAACTTCCAACTCCCAGAACCAAAGTGGATTACAACTCAATTTTAAGAACCATCACCTGGATAAACCAACTTTGAACAAAACTAAGGGGACTCTTCAACCAAGGAACACAGAAGAAGCCACATTGAGACTGGTAGGAATAGCGAAAACGCGAAGAGGGCTGCCCAGCTCCCCGGAGCAAACGGCAGCCCGGAGAGACCCGTGTGGCGGGAGGAGATTTTGGCGGAGAGGGAGGGACCTGGGTCCCAGGAACCAAGCCCCAGCCTGCAGTCCCAGAGCCAAGAAGAGGCGTTTGGACAGTTATGAGCTGTGAAACAAGTGAGGGAGCTCCCAGGCCTACAGTGTGGAGTATTAGGTCCCTTCCTACTCTGCTGAGGGCTGCTTAAGGTTTTGGGGCGGCAGGACGCTGAAAGGCGGTTCTGTCGGCGTGGGCAGAGGCCAAGCCGGTGGGAGATCGGTCTAGCCCAGAGGGTTGGAGGGGAAGCGCGAGAGCGGTCCGGAAGCTGCGGGCCCGCCTTTAATCCCACTTACGGGGACAAAGCGGGAGGCCAGGAACAGGCAGGCCCTGCGCAAGCCGGCCCTGACCGCGGGGACCGGGCTAGGACCAGGGACGGGCAGGGGCTCGTGGCTGAGCTGACACTACCAGTCCCCCACCCCCGGGCCGGAGAAACCGCGGTTGGCAGTATACGTGCGCGAGCGGGCTCCGAGCGCGGGAATGGGGTGGACCCCGAGACAGGCGGAGGCTCGCAGCTGAGCCCACGGCTGCTATCCCCATCCGGCCGGAGAAACCCCGGATAGCGTTAATACGTGCACGAGCGGGCTCCGAACGCGGGGGCGGGGTAGAGTCCGGGACGAGCGGAAGTACGCAGCTCGGCGGAAGCCAGCAAACACGCCAGCCCCAATAAATCTTGGTTTCCGACCCTGCGCAAAGGGCCCTGGCCTCGAGGGCGGGGCTAAAGCTCCTGACGGGCAAAAGCTTACAGCTGAGAGCACGTCAAAAGCCCCGCCTAACCCGCGGAACTGTAGCGAGCAGGCTCCGACTGCTGGTTCTGGGCGGAAGTCCGGAAATAGGCTGGGTCCGCAGCTGAGGAAAGGTGCTCGCCTCTACCCTTGGTGCTAATCTTGTGGCTTCAGTCACAGCCCCTCCCACGGAGGAGAGGCAGAAATCACAGCAAAAGCCACAGTGGGCCGGCGCTGGCAACGCTCATACCCAACCACCCTAGGCGCCGGCAGAGGGGGTGGGGGGCCTGCAGATAGACCACACCTAGAGAACACAAAGGCAACACCTACTGGACTCCAGTGGCCACAACTTGCTTATACACAGAAAAAATGGGCAGGCAGAGGAATGCAAACCAAATGAATCAAGAGAAATCCCCAGAGAAGGACCTGAATGAACCAGATATAACCAAATTACCAGAAGCAGAATTTAGAATAATGATAGTTAGGATGTTCAAAGAAATTAGAGCAACAATGGATAGTCATTATGAACACCTAAATAAAGAGATAACAAGTATAAAAAATGAAATTGAAATAATAAAAAAGAATCAGACAGAAATGACAAATACAGTATCAGAACTGAAGACCACAATGGAAGGAATTAAAAGCAGGATGGATGACGCTGAGGATCGAATAAGCGAGTTAGAGGACACAATAAACAAAGGCACAGAAGCAGAGAAGAAAAAGGAAAAGAGACTTAAAAAATGTGAGGAAACTCTAAGGGAGCTTTGTGACAACATGAAGAGAAACAACATTCGCATCATAGGGGTGCCTGAAGAAGAGGAGAGAGGACAGGAAATGGAAACTTTGTTCAATCAAATTATAGCAGAAAACTTTCCTAAATTAAGGCTGGGAAACACTCCACACATTCAAGAAGCACACAGAACTCCATTAAGGAGAAACCCAAAAAAATCTACACCAAGACACATCATAGTTAAAATACCAAAGCTAATGGATAAAGAAAAAATTTTAAAAGCTGCTAGAGAAAAAAAGACTATCACCTACAAAGGAGCCCCCATAAGGATGACATCGGACTTCTCAACAGAAACACTTGAGGCCAGAAGGGAATGGCAAGAAATAATCAAAGTAATGCAGAACAAGAACCTACAACCAAGACTACTTTATCCAGCAAGGCTAACGTTTAAAATTGAAGGAGAAATAAAGAGCTTCCCAGAAAAAGAAAGCCTCAAGGAATTCATAAAAACCAAACCAATTCTGCAAGAGATACTAAGGGGCCTCTTGTGAACAGTTTAAAGGGAGGAAAGAATAGAGCAAAAGAAGAATACAGCTTTAAAGAATAAAATGGCAATAAACAACTACATATCAATAATAACCTTAAATGTAAATGGATTAAATGATCCAATCAAAAGACATAGGGTAGCTGCATGGATAAAGAAACAGGACCCATACATATGCTGTCTACAAGAGACACACCTTAAAATAAAAGATGTTCATAGACTGAAGGTAAAAGGATGGAAAAAAATATTTCATGCAAATGGAAATGAAAAAAAAGCAGGGGTAGCAATACTTATATCAGACAAAATGGACTTTAAAACAAAGGCTGTAGTAAGAGATAAAAGAGGACACTACATAATGATAAAGGGAACAATTCAACAGGAAGATATAACTATTGTAAATATCTATGCACCAAATATAGGAGCCCCGACATACATAAAGCAGACTTTGATGGATATAAAGGGCGAGATTAACAGCAATACTATCATAGTAGGGGATTTCAATACCCCTCTAACAACACTGGATAGATCCTCAAGAAAGAAACTTAATAAAGAAACAGCAGACTTAAAGGAGACACTAGATCAACTTGATTTAATAGATATCTTCAGAACTTTTCACCCTAAAGCAGTAGAATATACATTCTTCTCAAGCGCTCATGGTACGTTTTCTAGGATAGACCACATGTTAGGACACAAAAATGGTCTCAATAAATTTAAGAAGATTGAAATCATATCAAGCATTTTCTCTGATCACAATGCCATGAAACTAGAAATTAACCACAAAAGAAAAACTGAAAAATACTCAAACACTTGGAAACTAAATAGCTTGTTATTAAATAATGAATGGATTAACAATGAGATCAAAGAAGAAATAAAAAAGTTTCTAGAAACAAATGATAATGAGCATACATCAACTCAAAATTTATGGGACACAGCAAAAGCAGTTCTGAGAGGGAAGTTTATTGCACTACAGGCATATCATAAGAAGCTAGAAAAAGCTCAAATAAGCAACCTGACCCTGCATCTAAAAGAACTAGAAAAACAACAACAAATAAAACCCAAGACAAGTAGAAGGAAGGAAATAATAAAGGTCAGAGCAGAAATAAATGACATAGAGGCTAAGGAAACAATACAGAGGATCAATGAAACAAGAAGCTGGTTCTTTGAAAAGGTAAACAAGATTGATGAACCTTTAACTAGACTCACCAAGAAAAAAAGAGAGAGGACTCAAATAAATAAAATTAGAAAGGACAGTGGAGAAATAACAACTGACACAACAGAAATACAAAGCATTGTAAGAAAATACTATGAAGAACTATATGCCAAAAAATTAGACGATCTTGGTGAAATGGACAAATTTCTTGAATCATATAACCTTCCAAAAATCAATCTGGAAGAATCAGAACACCTAAACAGACCAATTACAGCAAATGAGATCGAAACAGTTATCAAAAAACTCCCAAAAAAGAAAAGTCCTGGGCCTGATGGCTTCACAAGTGAATTCTATCAAAAATTCAAAGAAGAACTAACTCCTATTCTCCTGAAGCTATTTCAAAAAATTCAAGAGGAAGGAAGAATTCCAAACTCCTTTTATGAGGCGAGCATAATTCTGATCCCAAAACCGGGCAAAGACAACACAAAGAAAGAAAATTATAGGCCTATATCCCTGATGAATTTAGACGCTAAAATTCTCAACAAAATATTAGCCAACCGGATCCAGCAATATATGAAAAAAATCATACACCACGATCAAGTGGGATTTATTCTGGAGAGGCAAGGCTGGTTCAATATTCGCAAATCAATCAATGTGATTCACCACATAAACAAAAGGAAGGACAAAAATCACATGATAATTTCAATAGATGCAGAAAAGGCATTTGATAAAATCCAGCACCCATTCATGCTCAAAACTCTCAGTAAAGTGGGAATACAGGGATCATTCCTTAACATGATAAAGGCCATCTATGATAAACCGACAGCAAACATCATACTAAATGGACAAAGATTAAAAGCAATCCCCTTAAGATCAGGAACCAGGCAGGGTTGCCCACTTTCACCACTCTTATTCAACATAGTTCTGGAAGTCCTAGCTACAGCAATCAGACAAGAAGAAGAAATAAAAGGCATACAAATTGGAAAAGAAGAAGTAAAACTGTCATTATTTGCAGATGATATGATATTGTATATTGAAAACCCTAAAGTCTCAGTCAAAAAACTACTGGACCTGATAAATGAATTCAGCAAGGTGGCAGGATATAAAATTAATACTCAGAAATCAGAGGCATTTCTATACACCAACAATGAAATATCAGCAAAAGAAATTAAGGAAACAATCCCCTTCACTATTGCAGCCAAAAAAATAAAGTACCTAGGAGTAAATTTAACCAAGGAGGATAAGGACTTGTACTCAGAAAATTATAGAACATTGATAAAAGAAATCAAGGAAGATACAAACAAGTGGAAGCACATACCGTGCTCATGGCTAGGAAGAATAAACATCATTAAAATATCTATATTACCCAAAGCAATTTATAAATTCAATGCAATACCAATTAAAATACCAATGACATACTTCAAAGATATAGAACACATATTCCAAAAATTTATATGGAACCAAAAAAGAACACGAATAGCCTCAGCAATCTTAAAAAGAAAAAATAAAGCAGGAGGTATCACTCTTCCTGATATCAAGGTTTACTACAAGGCCATTATACTCAAGACAGCCTGGTACTGGCATAAGAACAGGCACATAGATCAATGGAACAGAACAGAGAACCCAGAAATAAACCCACAGCTTTATGGACAACTGATATTTGACAAAGGAGGAAAGAACATACAATGGAGTAAAGACAGCCTCTTTAACAAATGGTGTTGGGAAAATTGGACATCTACCTGCAAAAAAATGAAACTAGACCATCAACTTACACCATTCACAAAAACAAACTCAAAATGGATAAAAGACTTAAATGTAAGCCGTGAAACCATAAACATCTTAGAAGAAAACATAGGCAGCAAGCTCTCCGACATCTGTAGCAGCGGTATATTTGCCGAGTTATCTTCATGGGCAACTGAAATAAAAGACAAGATAAACAAATGGGACTATATCAAACTAAAAAGTTTTTGCACAGCTAAAGACAATAGGAACAGAATAAAAAGACAAACCACACAATGGGAGAACATATTTGACAGCACATCTGATAAGGGGTTAATAACTAAAATTTATAAAGAACTTATAAAAAGCAACACCAGGAAGACAAACAACCCAATCAAAAAATGGGCAAAAGAAATGAATAGAAATTTCTCCAAAGAGGACATACAGATGGCCAATAGGCATATGAAAAAATGCTCAACATCACTAATCATTAGAGAAATGCAAATTAAAACCACAATGAGATATCACCTCACACCAGTCAGAATGGCACTTATTAGCAAAACAACACAGAATAAGTGCTGGCGAGGATGTGGAGAAAAGGGAACCCTTCTGCACTGCTGGTGGGAATGCAGACTGGTGCAGCCACTGTGGAAAACAGTTTGGAGATTCCTCAGAAAATTAAAAATCGAACTGCCTTTTGACCCAGCTATCCCACTTTTAGGAATATACCCTAAGAACACCATAGCACTGTTCGAAAAGAAGAAATGCGCCCCCATGTTCGTGGCAGCATTGTTCACAATAGCGAAGATCTGGAACCAGCCCAAGTGTCCGTCAGAAGACGAGTGGATTAAAAAGCTTTGGTACATATATACTATGGAATACTACTCAGCCATAAGAAACGATGACATCGGATCATTTATAACAAAATGGATGTACCTTGATAACATTATACGGAGTGAAATAAGTAAATCAGAAAAAAAGAAAAACTGAGAACAGCACGATTACATACATAGGTGGGACATGAAAGTGAGGGTATGAGACATGGACAAGAGAGTGGTGGTTATGGAATGGGGGGAGGGAGGGAAGAATGGGATAGGGAGGAGGGGAGGGACGCAGGGAAAACCAGATTGAAGGTGACAGAGGACAATTTGACTTTTGGTGATGGGTATGCAACACAATTGAATGATAAGATAACCTGGAGATGTTTTCATTGTACATATGTACCCTGATTTATGGATGTCACCCCATTAGAATTAATAATAATAAAATATATATATAAAAAAAAATAATAAAATAAAATAAAAAAAAAAAACAGGGTCGAGGGAAGGTCTTCAGGATAAGGGAGCAGCGAGCATTAGTGGAGGTTCTGGGGAAGAAGACAAGTTCCATGATAAATGAGTCTCTCAAATTAAAATAAGTATATAAAAAAAAAAAAAAAAAAAAAAAAGTGCACCATGACTTTACGGACACACTGTACTTCTAGGTAAGACTTTGCCCATACATATGTATGTGAATACTTAGATAAGAGTATGGGAGATTATATACAAATTGATGACAAGGTCTACTTATGAAAATAAGAGTGGAATTAGAAAAGAGGAGGCAGCAAAAAGAACCCATGTTTTTATCTATATTGTTTACATTTTGTTCACTGAAACTATATTCATACAATGTAAGTACTGTATTCTGTATTTTATTTAATTATACATTGAACTTACCTTTCTTTGTTGAACTAGAGCTTAGCCCAGAAAATCTAGTTGCCTCTTTATTTCTGTAGCCTGAGCACCCACTTAAGATTTTATTCCCCCAAACATACACATTTGGAACTTAGGCAAAATCATACCAAATCTTTGTTATGTAAATAAATATGAGGATATACACTGATGTTTTCTTCTTTTCCTCCCTTCCTGCTTCCTTCCTTCTTTCCTTCCTTCCTTCTTTCCTTCCTTCCTTCCTTCCTTCCTTCCTTCCTTCCTTCCTTCCTTCCTTCCCTCCCTCCCTCCCTCCTTTCTTTCTTCTTTTCTTTTTTTTAATAAATGAGAAGCAAGGAGACAGAAAGGCAGAGACAGACTCCTGCATGCGCCCCAACCGGGGATCTACCAGGCAAGCCCCCTACCAGGCGATGCTCTGCCCTTCTGGGCCGCTGCTCAGTTGCTCAGCTAGCGAACTATTTTATTGCCTGAGGTGAGGCTATGGAGCCATCCTCAGCACCGGGGACTAACTTTGCTCAAACTATTCAAGCCATGGCTGCAGGAGGGGAAGAGAAAGAGATAGAGAACAGGGAGGGGTGGAGAAGCAGATGGTTGCTTCTCTTGTGTGCCCTGACCGGGAATTGAACTTGGGACTTCCACACGCTGGGCCGATGCTGTATTGCTGAGCCAACTGCCCAGGGCCACCCTGACATTTTCATAAATGTTTCTTTTTTCATCAGTTCTAAGTGTTAATCCATGGGAAAATGAGTTGCGCTTCTGCTAAAGTCAAGGGCAAAAAACTCCAAACCAAAAGCACCACCATTAATAAACAAAACCAAAGGGACAGAATTTCTTATCAACAGAAAGCTACAGTTCCTGCTAGAACGTGGCCTTCCCACTGACTTCAGCTATCAGATATTCCTGGACATACTTTCCAAGAAGTGTTAAACAACATAAGTTTCAAACGCAATGGTTCTTTTACTGACTTTAAGTTTAATTCTCTTTTTCTCTCTCCAACTTTCCACTTACAGAAAGACTAATGAGAATTGTAATATTCTTCATCTTTTTAAAATAATGCATAATGAGTTAGGGATTTATGCATTAAACATTTTTTTGTCTTATTCTTAAATTAACTGAATTTTGAAAGCAAACACTGCATCCTTTTAAATCATCTTCTAGATCAGTGGTTCTTAACCTGGGTTCTATCGAACCCTAGGGGTTCGATGAGTCGGTCTCAGGGGTTCGGAGAAGCCTCTGCCACGGAGGCCAGAATAAAGTAATACCGTAATTTGTTGTGAGTTCATGCACTTTGTTGATTTTGTTCTTTGAGCAAGGTGATGTTCATGCACGGCTTATTTTGTGCACCAGTAAAAAAGCATATACCTATGTCTTGAATTTGGAAAAGAAAATCCTATTTTATTTATCAGTAAAGAAGGGTTCGGTGAATGCGCATATGAAACTGGTGGGTTCGGTACCTCATAAAAGGTTAAGAACCACTGTTCTAGATCTTATATTTTAAGGAGACAATAAAAAGCTGCGGACTTGTAATAACTAATTATACTGGAAAATGAAATAGTTACTTGTAAAAAGTCAAGAGAAGAAGATGCCTGCTTCAAAAGCATAGAAGATTGTCACAGACGGCTAATACAGGACCCCATGGAGTGGCACCCGGGGTCTGCACTTTTAATGCCATAGTTGGTTCTGACGGTTAGCCAGGTATGTTTTCCTTCTTTGTCCAAAATGCCTCTTCAAAGGAGTGATTATCACCTATGAATATTATAGGCCTATTTTAGAAGGATCCCAAAGATATCCTCAAAATCTCATAGCAAAATATTTAAAATAGTTCCATGTAAGAAACAAATATATCGAATTGAGCAATTTTAGAAGCATAGGGGGATGCTGTGTTTTAAAATGACCAATGGCTAAAGTATTCCAAGTCTGAAAAGGTTGGGAAGACCTGCTCTCCTTACTTCTCCTTAAAACCATGTCTGATGTAGAAACCTCAAATTCATTACTCCGACTTGAACAAAGAGAAAGGAGTACAGTATTATAATTCTCACAATAATTGGAACTACACATGATTTATTTACCATGACAATGACTGTGATTAAAGTCATGAGCAAACACTACAGTTTTTATTCCCTTCTTCAAAAATACTTTGTATATTTCTGTATTTAAAGGAATAGTTACTTATTTTATTTTCTTGAAAATCTTAAAAATAAAAAGAAATAGGCTCCCATCCTTTAAAAATCCTCATTAAGAGTATCAAAGCCTTCCAGAATAAAGAATTATCATTACTCTTTGGAATTCGGGGACTGTTTTCGCTTGAATCTTAGGTACTTGTGGTAGAAAAGCTGGGAGGAAGAGGATCGCACTGATCAGAGGGGAAGGATAATAAATTTTGGAATGAAACTGGCCAGGAAGCGTCAAACTCGGCCGGCTTGCGGTCACTATTCTTGCGTTCTCGTTATTCCATCCTCACTCTCTCGTCTAGCTGGCCAAGTGTCCAGCCTGCAAACACTGTTCCCTGTGTCCTCCTGAGGGAGTACCCTCCTGCAGGCCATCACACGATTCCAGCTGACTGGGCCGTTGCACTGTTCTTACATGTTCTCTCCTCCCTAATTACATATATTTGATCACTTAGCTAGAAAAAAATCTGACAAATGGGACTACAAAAGTCATTTCCCACCTTGGCTCACCATCGAGAATATCTGCTGTAATTCACCCACAGTTCAGTTTTGGTGAAGCCCGCCGCTCACCAGGGAACTGCTGGACGGAAGCCAGGTCATTTCATCATTCAGAGTGAGCTCTGGCCTTCACTCACTGTGACAGATACTCCCAAACTCAAGTAGTATTAGGGATTAAGACTATAAACATATCAACTGTACCCAAATTAATCTATTAATTTAGGACACTTTCAGTGAAATCACAAAAGTGTAATTTTCAATTCTAAAACTTCTATGGGACAGCAAAGGGTTAAGAGAACTATGGCAGATTTGAAGACGAACAAGGCTCATTATATGTTTATAATGTAACATGTAGTATATATATTAATTTAGACAGTGTAATCTTGGCAGAGAGATAGAGGAATAAAACAGAGCCTGTTAATAGTTCTATGTATGTATGGAAACAACGCACAACCAAGATAACCCTGAAATCCAGGGGGGAATAGATGAACTACTAATCAAGTAGTGTTTGGATGCAATCAATACAAAATTTGATTTCTATTTTATAAATCATACAAAAAAAAATCCTGGTTATTAAAGGACTAAATGTGAAAAACCAAAATTTTAAAACTTTTGAAAAAAATTGAACTATACCATAAACAAAGTTGAAAGACAAGCCTAAAGCCAGTATAAGATACTTGTAACATATAAAACCAACAAAGAGTTATATAGAGGGTGAAGAAATCGAATAAGGAAATCAATAGGGAAAACAAAAAAAAAATACAAGTAGAAAAATAGGCAACAAATATGAAGAGGGAAATCACAGAAGAAATCACGTGAAGTGTGAAAAATATGCAATTTGACACATAATTGGGGCACTGAGGAGGACATAGTCTCACGTGGAGTGAGCAGGAGGGGAGCTTAGGTGAGAGTGCAGGGTTGTCGATAGCCAGGGGGTGGAAGGGCCTGTCCATGTGGATCCCGTACCCTTTCAGTCTCACTGGGGCTTGTTCTTTTTTTTTTTTTTTTTACAGGGACAGAGAGTCAGAGAGAGGGATAGATAGGGACAGACAGACAGGAATGGAGAGAAATGAGAAGAATTAATCATTAGTTTTTTGTTGCGACACCTTAGTTATTCATTGATTGCTTTCTCATATGTGCCTTCAGCTGACCGAGCAACCCCTTCCTGGAGCCAGCAACCTTGGGTCCAAGCTGGTGAGCTTTTGCTCAAGCCAGATGGGCCCGCACTCAAGCTGGCGACCTCAGGGTTCCGAACCTGGATCCTCCGCATCCCAGTCCGACGCTCTATCCACTGCACCACCGCCTGGTCAGGCTGGGGCTTGTTCTTAAACAGCAGAGCCATGGCTTTCCCAGCCCCCCACAAGGCCCATGGGCCCGAAAACACTGAGAAATCACAAATGGGGCAGCTGTGGTACTGCAGGAGAAACGAGAAATTTTGAGTCAGAAAGCTTGGATTTGCCTGGTTTCAAGTATCAATGCCACAACTCCTCCCCAACAAACAAACAAACAACAACATCAAAGAAAACTTGGATTTACTTTGGACCTTTGAACATATTCTTTAATTCTGATTCTCAGTTTCTTCTTCAGCAAAGAGAGAGAACTACAATGACCTTAATGTGACCTTGAAGGTGCGAATGAACTAGGAAAGTTCTGGAAGGCATGAATGTCCATCAGGGATGATGTCCCACTGCTAGGAGTGACACGCCCAGCTACTCCAGTGCAACTGAGGCTCACACCTGCCAATATCGTCATCCTTTCTGACTCCTACTGATATGAAGTTTGACCCCAGAGCATGCAGCCGCAAGAACAGATAACCAGTAGGGGAAATGCTGGATCCTTTCTTCTCCCTGCCAGTGTGTAACCTTCACAGGAGTGGACAGGCTAGGTTTAAAATGATGGGCGGGTTGATTCTTTCTACGTGTCTATTTCCAGGGCTGTAATGTGTATTCTCTGACTCCCACACCCTGCCTTTATTTTCTTCTCTCTACACAGGCGCTTCTAATACCAAATTATTAAAAGCAGGCAGCCTAAGATGTGGTTTAACAAGACTTGCATTGTGAGGCTGGGTTACAGTTCTGAGCATACGGGCTTTGGAGGAGAGACACAGGACAAACGGCAGAGGCTCTGCCTCTCAGAGGTGACGCCGAGCCCTCTGCTCTCAGGGACCCGAGGCAAAGCCACGTGACCTCTTTGGGGCTCCCTGTTCTCATCATAAATTCTTATAGACCCTAAAATACCCTCAGGACACCAGTTTGCTATATATACACACCCACATTTATTTTTAAATTTAATACTTATCTATTTATACTTTAAATGTGGGATCTTTTCCAACTTGTACATTATGAAAATTCGGTTCAGGGTTCAGAGCCCAGGAGCCGGGAGCGCACAGGGCTGCTCTTTGTGGACGCATTGCTTCATCTCCAGCTGCCGTTTGTGGCTTCAGCTGTTTCTGAAAGCGGCCACTCATGCTTTTGATGTCTGAGGTCCATTACTTTCACTTCTGAGTTAACCAACAGGTGTTCTCAGCCTCTTTTCTTTATGGGCTGTTTTCCCTCAGGGTTCTGAGCTGACAGTTTTTCCTACAAGCTTACTGAGAGGCTCAGAGAAATAAATTTCCCCTAGTACACTGGCTCCGCTGTTGGAACTGACGTCTTTTGTGACCACCCTGAAGTTTCAGCCTTTCCTACTTCTTGCAGGATAGATACAGGAATACGTGGGTAAAACACAAGGGCCAGATAGATCTACACGCTCCACGGAAACAATGAAAGTACAAACCTTTCATTCTTTGATATAGGGCCTATATATGGTTGGTAGGCCTGTACCACCAAAATGTCAGAATGTGCCTACTGGCTTTGAACCCTGCATCGAGGACAGCAGAGGGAAGTCCAGCTTCTGGGGACAGAGTCTCGTGCTGGGCAGGTGGGGCTTAGCATGGCACCGTGTGCCTCACAGGGGCTGGTGAAGCTGGCTGTGAGTCTGTGAACGTGGGCCAATGGCCTCAATGAGCACGTGTGTACACACAACAGGGCAGCGGCAGTCCTGGGCAGGGCATGGGACAAGATAAAGAGGCCCGTAGATTCTAGATTCTATCTGGGGGCAAAGGAAGAAGTGTGGTTACTCTGAAAAGTGGTTCTAGTTTGGCAAGATAATATTTTAAAACTATTAACGGACTGCATACACAAGCACAAAATCTTATTTGTTTTGATCCTCTGACCCACCTCCTCTCAGTCAGCGAGGTATTGAGTTCTGAAAGTCAGGTCTTGAGGATCCTCTGGGGATCGAAAGAGGCAGAGTTAGGCTTCTTGCCACCAAGACTCAAGAAAGGTCCCTGGGTCAAAGATGTCCTTGGGGAGAGTGAGGGAACCCTTGGACATGTTTGTGGGTATCTGTGCTTCACCTTCTGAGTGGAGCCCAGAACGAAAATGGCCGTGTCACAAGTCAGATGGGGTCACAGAGTTTTCCATGGCTCAGCACTATTTGTGGCCCCGAGCAGCATGGCCACAGAGGATGCTGCAAACAAGCTCTCAGTTCCTTGGGCCCCATGCACTCAAGCGCAGCAGAAAGCTTCTCTGTACAAATGGAGTTCAAAGAGACCTGGAGAGATGGAGCGAGCTGGGCCCGAGGGATCTTCCAAACAGCCGGCCACCGGGTCTGTGGAATGAAGGCTGTCACTGGGGTTCCTTCAGGGACAGAGAACACGTGGGGGACAGGTCAGCTCCTCAGAGCCCTGGCTCCCAGAACTTAGACATGGCCTTTGCAAAGCGGGGTCTGTGGACCTGAAATTATGTATGTTTCTACCACCCAGGGGAATAGGAGCACAAGGAACAAATTAAGAAGGTTAGAGAAAAAAATGTTTCAAGTTGCATCTGTTGTATACACTTAAACGTCTATCCTGAGATTGGTACCCACTACACTGGTAAAAATCAACCCATAAGAGATGAGTCTAGTTTATGACAAACCCACTCTAGGAGCTGTTACCTGTACCTAGAGAGAGTACCGAGACAGTGGGTCAGTGCCAGGCTGGTACGGAGGGGTCTGAAGGGGACAGAAGACAGGCTGAAAGTAGGGACGTCACACTGCTGCTTTCTCTTGGCCTCCCTATCCGTCTGTCTGTCTGTTGGCCTGAGTAATGGCCTAAAGCTACTCCCTAACTCCACTCTCTCCCATCCCCCACCCTAGACAGTTTCATGTGGGGCCCAGACAGTAGCACCCCCACAGTCACAGATCTTTCTAGGGGACAATGTAAATGCAGCTGCCCTCCTCTCTGCAGCTCGGGAGTTCACTGCAAGGGAACTAAGAGCTTAAGACTTGGCAACTTTGAAAGTGTAACAACTCCTGTGAGAGAAATAGAGCAAGTAAGTTACCCAGTGCCAGTTTACGTTTTCTTGGGAATAAAGTTTATCTTCTCCCTTTCGCAATTCTAAACACAGGTTTAAAAATGTTTCCATTATTGCAAAAGTTAATTTTAAAACAGCGTCTGAAGTGAGTAGTCACCACCTATGGGGCACATCTAGGGAGCCGAGCTTGGGGGCTGCCACACGGGCCGCTGACAGCAGTTCCCTTTGCTGCTCTGTAACTTGTGATTTAGTGTGGAATAGGAAGGCTTATAGCTTCACAACCTGTTAGTGATAAGGGCACACATGTTGGGAACAGGTCCATTAGAAAAATGATAATCCTTCCATTCTCTTAAATGTTACTTAAATTCTCCCCTGCTTTTTCCCAAGTAAAAATAGAAATCTTCATGAGACCCAAATGTTCTCTGGGAAAGCCACCAAATAGCAGGGAACCCATGAGAAACAATAACTGGCATCTTGAAACACAGGAAAAGTATCTTTTTAGTAGCCACAGAATAGGAGAAAAGCCTTTACAGCTTTACAATGCCCCATAGGACTAGCAACTACTCTGTTGGTTAGCTTGGAAAAGTAACAGCACCACAAATCACAGCAACAAATAACCAATAATAGCTGCAACAACACGGCCATTATCTGAGCGCTTGTAAAGCCCTGGGCCCTGAGCTCCACCCATGCCTCCTTCAGTATTCATAAGGTACCCTTGAGGGAGTTAGTGTTATAATTGTCCCCACCTGGTAAATGAAAAACTCTAAAGGCAGCCATTTCATTACAATAGTTTACAACGATAATGTAGTAAAGAATGTGCATCTAGCTTATTTTTACACCCCGTAGACCTGGTAACAGTTTGTGCCAATGATTGTGATTTGGAGTATCACAGGACAGCCAGCCTAGTGCAGAATAAAAAGAAAGGTAGGAAACCTCTAGGTCAGTGGTTCTTAACCTTTTTTGAGGTACCGAACCCACCAGTTTTATATGCGCATTCACCAAACCCTTCTTTAGTGATAAATAAAATAGGATTTTTTTTTTCCAAATTCAAGACATAGGTATATGTTTATTTACTGGTGCACAAAATGAGCCATGCATGAACATAACCTTGCTCAAAGAACAAAACCAACAAAGTGCATGAACTCACAACAAATTACGGTATTACTTTATTCTGGCCTCCGCGGCAGAGGCTTCTCCGAACCCCTGAGACCGACTCATCGAACCCATAGGGTTCGACAGAACCCAGGTTAAGAACCACTGCTCTAGTATGTCTGCTCTATAAAGAAATTCACGGACAGCATTTAGACCCTAATCTTGCCTGGTATAAATAAATACTCCTCATCGAAAACTAAAGGAACAGAAGCTCAGGGAGGATTGACCCTCTCATCAAAGTCACACAGCCCTAAGGAATGGAGCAGGGGACACACATGTCTTCCACATAGCCAGTGAGTTCTGGGGACAGCCTCCAGTCATGTGCTTGTCTACAGATGGAGTCACAGGTGAGACCTGGGCAAGTCCCTTTCCTGCTGTCAGGGCATCAGTTTCCTCACCCAGGAGACAGGGACGGTGAGGGATGAACGGAAGGGTGACCATGAGAAAGCCTGGCAAAGTCTCGGGCGCTGAACGTGCGTGGGGAAGTGGATGGAGGAGTGGGAGAGTGGTGGCCAAATACTAAACAAAAATAAAGTTCTCAAGTAGGTAATTGCCAATGAATTTACCGTTTATTAGCGTTTATCCAGAAAAATTATTTCCGCCAAGCCAACAACAATCCTGGGGACCAAACCTGCAAAGGCTGGGCAGGAATGTTTGATGAATAATGACAGAAGGAGCTACAGTGATGGACAGAGGAGCACCGACTGACTACTCATTATGGTCAAAGACTTGTGAGCCAGGCTGTCTGGGTTCAAATCTTAGTTCTGTCATCTACTTGCTGTGTGCCCATGGGTGAGCTCCCTTGTCTCTGTTCCCTCACCCCAGATGGGGGCGCTCCACACACCCACACTGCGGGGTGGGGTGAGGATTATGAGCGTGAACACATGAGCAGTGCCGGGCACGGCAAGGTGCCACGGAGTTGTGAGCTGCTCTCGTGGCCACACTCTCTCGTTGACAGTTCACCAGCTTCTGTCACATCAGGCTATAACTCAGTGGCAGGTGCCCAGGGCAGGTAGCTATGGTCCCATTCCTCTGGAAACTTACAGTTATAACCTAAACTTGAAAAAAAACACAGTTGAACAATATGATATTGTTGTTTTGGCAGGTCAAATATGGGGGGAAATCAGCAATTTCTTATACACGTGGGCAAACAGACCCAGGGCTCGAAACACCACCACCAACAACAAAAAGGACCACGCAGTCCAGTAAACATCATAGAGAGGGAACGTGAGGAAACGGAGGTAAAATAACCATGGCTCACATAGCTGCGTCAGTAGCAAAGACACGCAGAAGTTAAGTCCAAGCTCTCATCATGTCCTTCAGGCACAAACACGAGCTCAAGAACGGGTCTGAAGATGCACACGCCTGACTAAGCAGTGGGAAGATGAGGGAGCTCTTAGGGCCATGACAGAGACGTGGTAGGGGCTCCCTCCTCCCCGAGGGGCTCCTATCTGCACAGCCACAAAGGAGGGTCTCAGCCCGCCCTCCACACGTACCCCTCCTGCTCCTGACGCCAGACTCTCCCACACTGTGTCCTCTTCTCCCACTTCCTCACTCCATCTATTGGCTACCTTGCTCTCACCCTTCGCCTTTGCCCCTCTCGCCCACATCGGAGCCTGCGCAGGAGGATGAGGAGAGCAGCGGTGAGCCAGGTCTTCCCTGGTTGGCAGCTGGTGCCAGGATTTCCCCTTGTATTTGTATTGGAGAGGCGGGCATAGGGTGGCGGGTTTCAGTCCTGCTTTCTGTTTGGTCCTGCAAGCAAGAACTCACACAGGAATCCCACTGGTCTTTCTGCCAATTTGCCAAGTCCCTTTTCCCAGAAGCAACATGTACAACCATAATATAAAAAGCCAGATCCAAGGCTCCATGTGAAGAAACTTATTATTGCTAATATTTATTGTTTACTAAGTGATAGAACCTATGCTAAGCCCTTTATGTTTTTAGGATATTTTCTCCTCACAATGGCCCTATAAAATGGGGGTTATTATCACCCGTTTTTCATATGTAGGGACTGAGACAGCGAGGGGGCAGTGACTTGCTTAAGGAGTTGCCGTCAGTCGCTGACAGAGCTGCGAGTCCAACCAGGCAGGTGGACTGCAGGCCCTTGCTCTTAGTCTTTAAATGCTGCTGAGGACCAGTCTTCTCCCTGATGATCAGCTTAATGCTCCTGCAGGCCAGTGTCTTCCGTGAAGCATGGAAACATGGCTGCCGGCAGCTCTCACATGCATGTCTTCCCAGCTTCACAACTGAGAAGGTAGGCTCTTTCTTTCCTTTCAATTAGTAAAGTTTGAGACAAGAAATCCGACAGGCCCACTCTGTGGCCAACAAGATGGGGTACTGTTCTAGGTAGATAGATAAAATGGAGTAGAGAAAGAGGAATAACAGTCCCTCAGAAAGGATTCTCAAAAGGAGGTCTGGTGCAGGACAAGCAAAACCACAGATGTCTACCAAAGCATCTTCAGTGCTGGGCCTCGGGCTTCTGCAGTACTGCTGGGACCAGCCCCAAGGGGAGTGGCCAGAGGGTGGTCAAGGGGGAAGTAACAAAGGGGATGGAGTTGCTGAAATCCTAGCATCTTAGCAAATAGGAAACACTTTCTCATAACTCAGATCTTCAGCATTTGGGGAGACTCACTGCTGTCCATAAGGGACGAGGGCGAGAGGATCAGAGACTTCCCACAAATCCAGAAGCCACCCCGGGTTTCAAATGCCAAAGCCAGCCTTCCAGAGGAGTAGGATGCAACCATAATCTGCCAGGAGGGTTGGACAATGCAAGGGACCCAGTGTGGCCTCGGCGCCTCCACCTGCACGGAGCAGAGGCCACACCACCGGTCAGCCTGAGGAACGGCGCCCTCCGGGTCTGCCTGCCTGCGTGTGTGAGTCGACTGACATAAATAACCCTGGCACGCTGACTAAACATCAGATGGACATGAAAGCGGCAACATCTGGAGAACTGTCACCATCTGCCCCTCCGAAAGGAACGCTGAAAGAATCAGCAGGATAGGAGCAGTATGGGGTCTAAGTTAAAAAACACACACACAAGAACAGTGTTGGCAGCTGCTACCAGCTTTCAGTTGCTGAGAATAGCAGCGGTTCTTCCTGACGTGGCAGTTTATGGGCTCTCACAAGTCCCGGCTAACCCCTCACAAAAGCTGGGTCCACATACCACGTGGTGTCATCGGTCATCGCTCACCAGGCGCTGTGCTCATGGGGCTTTGTTCCCCTGGCCGCACAATGGCAAATGCACCCCAGGTCCCAAAGCCCAAGCAAAAGAGAGAGGTCATTCATGGAAATCACAGCAGAAGTGCTCTCCATGTGCCTGTCTTCTCTGATGCAGTCCTCATTTGATTTTGTCTACAGAGATGAGACGTCACCGTGCAGTTCTAAGTGCTAGACCAGGTGCCCCCGGCTCAGACGGAGACCCAAACCTGGGAGAGGCATGTGCTTACATCAGACCAAGATTATACTTACATTTTCATTTGTTAATATAAATCTCAGTTAACCAGCCCAAGCAGGACGTAGCGAGGGCTGTTCTTTATTAACTGGCTGATGGTTGCTGCTTTTAAGGGAGAACCATTAAGCCTGACAGACGGCCTCCTTGTGCAGTTCAACAGTAAACATGGTTGTTACGGTCCCAACTGCCGTCTCTGGGCACTCCTTGGAACACAGGTTCTTTGTACACGAGAACTAAAGTCAGACACAAAGGAAAAAAGGTTTATTCTGTCTCATTGCATCAAAATTGTTCCTTTAGACTAAGCAGGGCTGGTTTTGCTCCCCAAGGTAGGGAAGGCAACAATGACACTCTGAGAGCAATTAGAAAATACACCCATGCATAAACACTTGATCCCAGTCCTCATTCCCAGCTAGGAACTGTGCTTGCGTATGAAAACCTCACGGGGCTGTGAGGCCCTTTTGTTAATAATGTAAGGCAGGTACTACATGTTTGTTTATTTCTGTTCAGGAAGGGAATTAACTGGGCTCTTATCCTAGCTCTGCCTTAATCCGGGAACTTCTCTCACTCATACGTGCAGAGGGGAAGGTGCTGGACCAGACGTTTGCTGATGCTCCTTCAGGTATGCACATTCTGCAATGCAGAAACATATAATACGTGCAGGAGAAGTTCTCCTTACTGACCTTTCGTTAGCTTTCACCCCCACCCCCAACAGCTGGCTTCTGTCTGCTTACCATCTAACCCCACATCTCTGTGTCTAAGACAGACCTCCTCCCTCACACCCATGAGAGGAGAAAGGAAAAGCTCCTGACGGGCAGGCTTACCGAGGGGACTGTTGAGTCCCGTGTCGGTCACCTGCTCCCAGGACCCCAGGGGGAACACGTGGCTGGAACTGAGGAAAGCTGTCTCCCTGTCAAGCTCTGAAGACCCTCTCTTGTGCCCCAGAGACACCTTGCCAGTCCATCCCAAATGGTCCGGGTCTCTTGTGGCAAGCCCTATGGGTAAATCCACTTCAAGCAGGGAGATCATTTACTGTAAGCTGGTATTAATAGTTAAGCATCAACCTGAATGTATTATGTATTAGGCATTAGGCAAAGTGCTTCACACGTATGATTATATGTAACTCTCCGAATAACCCTTGGAAATAGGTAACACTATTATTCCTGCTTTACTGAGCAGGGAACTGAGGCTTTGGGAGGTAAAGCTTATAATGGCAGTGCGATGCCCAGCAGGTCACCTCACAACAACTGGCTGCAGTATCCTCAGGCCTAAAAGCAGGAGGTTGGCCTGTGTCAGTGTGGTGTATGGACCACTCTCATTTGTCCCCTGGGGTGCTTATTAAAATGCAGATTCCTGGCTCCATCCCAGATCTACAAAGTCAGGATCCCTGGGGGTAAGGCCAGGAATCTATTTAACAAGAACCCCACATAATTTGTAAGCATATTAAAGTCTGAGAACCCAGGTATATGGTTCCTAAATCTCACCACTTCCATTATGATGGGCTGTGGTTTTGTTTTGTTAGAGACTCTTCAAGAATACAAGCTTTTCTCCTTCATTGGACCCAGAGTTAACCCCCATATATCCCAAACATCTTCTTTAGATCAGCTTGATACAACACAAGATCTTGTTGCAAATATGACACAGGCAAATTCTTCACTCTCTAAAATGTTTAAACCACATCAAATTCCTCCCATTTAGAAGGAATGTAAAAACAAGATGATATAACCTGAGCTAAAAGAATTTCCTTAAAGTTATTTTAATGGAAGTCAATAAGCATATGGAACTGGTTACCGAGAAAAGAATCACTGATCAGAGAACACTGATGGTGCATGTGAGGTAGAGAAAGATGAGAGTGAGAAAAAGGTTTTTAAATTGAAACACACACAGACACAGACACACACAGACACACACAGACACACACACACACTTGGATCATACATACAGAAAATAAAACCAGGTAAAAGTAGGCTGTGAGTGAGAGTATGAGAGCAAATTGGCTTTTCACTGAGAACAAGTGGGTCTTGTCACCTCTGGTCTTGACTTTTTCCTCCACTTTTGTACTTATTTCCCCTAAGAATGCCTCTCTTACCCCTTGCTGTCATTCTTTCCTCTAATTTGCCATTTGGTCTATTTATTCTTGCCCTTTCCTGCTGAAACTGAGGTCAGTGTGACAGGAAAGCCTGCACTCAGTGCGCCTTGTAATTTCATCATCTTACTGCCCCCAGTGCAAGGATGCAGGTCCCCTTAGCCAAAGCCTCACTCAGCTACTGAGATGGCCAAACGCCCGCGTCCATCACGTGGTTCCCAGGCCTGCGGGCTGCCTGCTGCTACATTTCCCCAGAGACACACATCTGCCTTTCCCATGCAATTCGCCCTTCTTTCTGACACAGAACATGCACACTGCTATTAGCAAAAGTCATCAACAACAAATTTGTCATGTATCAGTTATGCAAAGCACAACAGTCCTGGGTGCAATGAGGAAACCAAGACGTGAAGATACAGAAGACCTGGCTTCTGCCTTCAAGGACCGCAGCAGTCCGTCAGAGACCTGGAAAGCTTCAGAAAGCAAGTATGGTAGGAGTTCAGGACTCATAACGCAGCGAGTCTGCTGTTCACTAAACCACCTCCCGGGGAAAGCGGGACCTGGCTGGGCCTTGGAGAAGCCGAGGACAGCTGGCAGAGCAGGTTGAGTAGAGGATATGGTTGCAGTTTCCATTCCCGCTTTTCATGATGGCAGTGCTCTGATTTTCCTTAAACTTCCCAGATGGGGCTGAACTTGACCTTGCTAACGAAAGCAGCCTATCCATCGGGTCAATGTGAGGATTCAGAACGGGTTCCTGCTTTGGCAGGAATCACAGGCAAAGAGAATCTCTCCTTTCGCCATGATTGTTTGCTCAGGATGCAGTCCTGGAGTCCGGTGGTGGCCACTTCCCTGCTACAGGGGTTGGGGCGGGGTGACTTGAGAGTGAAACTAACAAGATAGAGACAGACTCCTGAGGCAAAGAGTGAGGAAACCAGCTCTACCCCTGGGCTTGCTACTCAACAGAAACTGGTTTTGTCTTGTTTTTCAAAGCTAGTTAGCTTGATTAGCTGTCATTTGTCATTCAGAGGCAGAAAGGTGTACGTGTGGGAATTGTGAGAAAACCAGCCTCAGGGGTTGCTGTTGGTGAAAGCCCATCTGGAAAGGTAAACTGAGGCCAGACCTGGCAGGAGATGGAAGGGGAGGCATGAATGCAAAACTAGGGAACAAGAACTTTATATCCTATAGGCAAGAGAATCAACCCACTGATGACTTCTGAGAAAGAAAATACTGAAGAAAGAGGAAATGATTCAGTAAGGGGCCATGCATGAGACAGGAGGTAGAAGGAGATGCATTCTCTGGTATCTCCCAACCTTGAGATTGTGTGTAGATGGTGTAGATCAGGGGTAGTCAACCTTTTTTTACCTACCGCCCACTTTTGTATCTCTGTTAGTAGTAAAATTTTCTAACCGCCCAGTGGTTCTACAGTAATGGTGATTTATAAAATAGGGAAGTAACTTTACTTTATAAAATTTATAAAGCAGAGTTACATCAAGTTAAAGCATATAATAATAATTACTTACCAAGTACTTTATGTCCGATTTTCACTAAGTTTGGCAGAATAAATCTTTATAAAACAGCTTACTATACAGTGTGTCTGTAAAGTCATGGTGCACTTTTGACCGTGTGACCGGTCAAAAGTGCACCATGACTTATGGACACACTGTAGTTAAATCTATCTTTTTTTTATACTTTGGTTGCTCCACTACCATCCACCATGAGAGCTGGAATGCCCACTAGTGGGCGGTAGGGACCAGGTTGACTACCACTGGTGTAGATGGTGATATTCTGCAGCATGGCTTAGAGAGGCATGTAAGTAGTATCAGGGACATTAACAAGGCAACTACTAACAGGCTGGAGGCAGTATTGCAGTGGTGATGGTGGGAATGAGAAAAGGAAAGAAGGCAGGCCCTGGCCGGTGACTCAGTGGATAGAGCATTGCCCTAGCATATGCATGTTCCAGGTTTGATTCCTAGTCAGAGCACACAGGAGAAGTGACGATTTGCTTCTCTCCCCCTCTACCTCCCCTTTCTCTCTCTTTTTCCCTCCTGCAGCCAGTGGCTCAATTAGTTTGAGTGTGGCCCCAGGTGCTGAGGATAGCTCTGTTGGTCCAAGCATGTCAGCCTCAGGCACTAAAAATAGCTTGGTACTTGAGCATCAGCCCCAGACAGGGTTACCAGGTAGATTTCAGTTGGGGTACATGTGGGAGTCTGTCTCATTCTCTCTCCTCCTCTTACTTAATAAAGAGAGAGAGAGTGTGTGTGAGAGAAGGAAAAAAAAAAAAAGAGAAGGCAGATGATTCTGAGTATCTGTCCCTCTGGTTTTACTGATGGCAAGTAGAGGTGGAGTTGGTTTGAAATGGGGGATGAATTCCCCACCCTTAGACTTAAGGGGGCAGAATTTGAGGGCATGGATCTGGAGCTCAAAGTAGGACGTGGTACTTCTTTTAGCTGTCTGTGTAGGGTTGGGTAAAATGGCCTCTGAGGTCATAGCCAATTCTGCAGCTTCCTGATGCCAGGAGGGAGATCAGGGTTGCAAATGCAGAACTCACAGCTCTGGGCAGGTTCTGAGGGCCATTCACACAAGCTATGACCCAAAGCCGAACTCTCCCTTCCAGACATTCTGACAGATGGCTCTTCAACCAAAACACTTCACTCGGGCCACCTCTCACACTCTTGAAGTCATCAACCTTGTTTAACATAAAAAGTTAAATTTCAACATAACATGTCAAATTGTGACATAATATGTTAGATATTTAATGTGATTCTTTTTATTGAGTTGAAATGATCTTCCCTGTACATTCATTCCAAAGGTAGTAATAGTATTTCCTTCTGAAGGTGACATAGTCTGGAAGAGCATTGCTGGGCTGGACAGTGGGTAGCAGAAGTCAGCAGCTGTATACTCTTGCCTCCTCCACCCTTCCCATTAATCCCAGTGGTGGGAAACTAGCCTCATCCCCAGGCTGGCTTCCCAGAGGAAGGAGTTTGGCCTGATTCCTTGTATATAGAACAGCCTACTTAATATTTTCCTATCATGATCTTTGTAAATCTTTCTTTCCAAATTAATTATTTCCACCGATGACATCACTGAAGTCCTGAGCTTGGATGAGATCTCCCCCAAGAGAAAGACCAGAAAGAAGGGCTGAGGCTTCAGAGCCACGTAAAAGTGACGTGTCTATATAAGTGTATTGATCCCCCAGCACAACATACAAACATTGGCTTTGTTTAAATCAAGAAGTTACTAAATAAACACGAGTTTGATCAAGTTAAAGTTTCCAAAAATACTCCATTTCTTATGAAAGCATTTTAATTACCCTCCATTAAAAAATGTATTTTCTTAAATTTGCCACTTATCAAATTTATGCCTTGGTCACAATAAAAAAAAAAGTTACTCTTGGGATCATTTGGGTTCATCTGCTTTTTGATTGAAAAAAGAAAACATTTCTCTCTGTCATCATTATTTTTGCTGTTGTTTCCTTTTAATGCAACATGAGGTCAGCGGGACTATTTGGGGTCACTCACCCTAGGGCTTTAGAAATGTTTACATAGGCTGAATTCTTTTGCATTAAAAATTTGCTGCAAGGTCCTTGAACTGCCTTCTCTTCCCCATTTTTTTTGAAGCCAGATTCTAAAAGGCACTCCCATTTTTCTGAGAGTGCACATGACCTTGATTTGACGTTTGGTTTTTGTGAACCTCCCCTCCATTTTTTAATCCTAAATTGAACCACTTCAGATATAAGTAAGGTGTAGTTACAAGCTCAACAGTGTATAAAAGTTACTCCATCAGATTAACTTAAACTCCCCCTCTTCTAGTCATGATTATCAATTTGGTTTTTTCAGGAAATGGGGAAGGAGCCTCCCCCAAACAGGTATCTCTTCTGTAAACCAGTAAGCAGCAGTCTGTGTTCCTCTTCCTCGGCCTCAGTCCTGCAGTCCGCGAGGTAGCATACTGATAAGAACAGAGTTGATGGGAGGAGAAACATCTGCCTTCTGATTTCAATTGCTGGACGAGACAAGAAGCAACAGTCATGGAACTTAGAGGTTCCATGTTGCATAGTTATCTTAATGATTAATCAAATGCATGCAAATCAAGAGATGCATAAGAAAAACGAGACACAGAAGTGAAGGATTAGGCATACACCTGTTCTCTCCAAGTTACATTATTCTCTTGTGATTACTGTATTTCCCCATGTATAGGAAGCTCCAATGTGAAAGATACACCTTAATTTGGGGGCCTGAAATTTGAAAAAGAATGTATTCCATAAAGTTACTGAACTTGTTTTATTCATCATAAAATTCATACAACTCCTCATCACTGTCAAAACTCCCATCCATTAGCTTGTCCTCATCTGTGTCCTCATCACTGTTTTCGACAATGAGTGCAAAAACAAGTGCGAAAAAGTGGAAAACGCAAGTAAAAAAATCTAGAACCACTGTACAAGATGCACCCAGTTTTTAGATATCAGATTTTCCAAAAATGGGTGCATCTTAGACATGAGAAAATATAGTAATTGGGAGAAAGAAATGCAAAGATTTTATTTATCTATTTCCATTGAAAAGCTCAACAATGGATTAAAACCAACCCATCTTTCCTGGAAACAAGTCATTTAGCAATGTCCTGGGCATCCATTTTTGAGATGGAAAGCTTCCAAGTTATGTCCCAAGACTTTTCAATTAATTAGTGCAGAGAAAATATTTTTATCTATGCATCTTGTAAAGATTCAAAAACTAGGTCAGGAATTTTTATTCCTCTTGCTAGTTGCTTAAGTTCCGAACTGGCTGAGGTGCAGGATGTAAGCAGAAGGGCGAAGATGCGTGTATCACCACCCTTAAGTCACTAGCAGTGACTACTAATTGCTGTCGCCAACAGTCCAAAATTTTCAAAATATTAGAGAGAGACATTTTAATCTATGAAGAAGATTCTCCTACTTCCCGAGAGTCAGTGAGTTCTTAGCAGCCTTTGCAGCACTCTGGTCGCCTCCACCCACGGTCCTGGGCACATTCTATAAGACTGGCAGGCTGACTGGCTTGACTTTTCATTTCACTGAGTCAATGGTTTGCAAAATGAAGATTGTATACTCAACAACTAATACTACCTCAGATTGCAAAGAGAGTGTTGGCCTCAGATGATTTGGGGTGGATAGTCACAGAGAAATGGACTCAGCATCAGAAGAGATCCTTGGATGTTTTAATCCCAACTCTCATCCAATGTAGTTGGTTGCACAGTCTTTAGTTCTTCAGTTGACTGGTTCTAATGATGGGCCAACATGGAACAGGCTGGTCTAAGACAAGCATTTTAAATAAAACAACATGTTAACCTAGTCTGTACGTTAGAAAACTGTATCAGTTTTGACTCCGTGTAAATGGAAAAAGCCTCACAGAATTTTTAGTTATATATAAATAGTTATAAAGATGACATTAATTACACGATTCCTTGCCTCAAAGGTAGAATATATGGTGGTAAATAGATTTAATAATAATAAAAGAAACACCTCACATAGAAACCAAAACTTCCCGAAGACACACACACACACATGCACATGCAAGTGTTAAACATGACATTTATTCCATACTGCAACCATTTATTCAAAAAAGCATTTATTGCCACCTACTACGTGCTAGACGCACTGTGGCTGTGGAGGCCGAGCTGGAGAATGTTAGAAGGTGTTGGTGCTAATATTTTCATACCGTTGTTATATCCTGGTGTATGTCTTTCCTTTTCTGCAAACCATATTGAAAATAGTCCAATAAATACAGTGAACTAGGAAAGGCAAAAAATATGAGTGCTCTAATGCTCTAACATGTTTTATAGCATAATGCTGATTTTTAAAGATGTCTCCACAAATGTCACAGACTATAATTCCCTGTCACGACCCTGGGGTCTCGGTCCTTCCCGCAGCCCTGCCCCGATGCCTGCTTTCTTCCAGCTTCTGAGTACACGCTCCCTTCATTCTGTCCCCATCACACTAGGTTCACATCGTGTCTCTGTCATCTATCTGCCCACCTGTGACCTGGGTCCCTGCATCCCCACAGTGTCCTCACCCTGTGGGTCAGAATCCATGCATGCCGGATTTCTACAGCAGGGTGCAGATGGTCAAAGTGAAGCCAATAGTGCTGACATTCCGGCACATGGCAAGGGTGGAGCAGGGCACACCTATGAAAAGGGCTGTCCTGTGCCCACGTCTTCTCCTCAGTGCCTCCTATAAACCTCCTCTACAGCCAGGATGTCCGGCTGGATCTGGCTGTTAGGCAAACACCTCGCCACCATATGTGATTTAATTGCATTTGACTTGACAGTTATCACAGCAGCTTAGAAACTCACAATTCATTCTTTCGCTGTTATAGTTAGAAGATCATAGTTTAATTCCTTCCTCTACTACTTATTACTGAAATGATTTGATTCTAGTTTCTTCATATAATACTCTACAGTAATAACACTACTAGTTATTAAGAGAGTTAAACAGCCTGGGTAAGCATGACAGATACAGAACTTCATGCTAAAAATGTGTTGAACTTGGATCTGATTAATAAAGACTTTCTGGGGACTTTTAAGAACAAGAATTTAAAATCGTACAATCTTATTTAAGAATGATATCCAATAAATAATTCATTCCTGACATGCTTAGGAACCACATCTACTTAGACCAGCAAAGCCAGCAGGACTGTGGGACCAATGTCTCCTGTCCTATTCTGTACCTTTCTTCCTTTCCACATTACCTTCTTAACCCACTTTTACAATCTCTGTTTTCAGATTCATAGTGATCTCTCTAGCAATCTCCACTACTCCTTACTCTAGCCAGACTAAGTCTTTACCTGGCTCTTCCTATCTTCCACAGCGATTTTTCTTTTAAATTATCAACTTCATTTTATGGAACAGTTTTAGATTTAAAAAGAAACTATGAAGCAAGTACTGAGATTTCTCACATACACTGACTTAGTTTCTACAGTTATTGGCATTTTATATGTATTAGTATGAGACATTTGTTGCCATCAATAAATCAAAATTTATAGTGAAGTTCATATTTTATGATTTCCTTAGTTTTTAAAAAATTATGGCAAATATATAAGATATAAATATTACCATTTGAACCATGTTAAGCATGCTGGTCTACAGCATGGAGGGCATTCGCACTGCTGTCCAGCCAAACCACCATCCACCTTCAGAACTCTTCTCATCAGGAAGAACTGAGACTCTGTGCCCATTAAGCAATAAGTCACTATTCTTCCCTCACTCTGGCCCCTAGCAAATACCGTTCCACTTGTCACCTCTATAAATTTGACTATGCTAGGTATGCCTTATAAGTGCAATCCTATGGCATTTGTCCTTTCGGGACTGGTTTATTTCACTTACTATAATGTCTTCAAAGTTCATCCATGTTGCCCATATTCTGCATCTTCAACCAATTTCAAAACAGCATGACCCTGAACATCGCAGGTCTTTCTACCACAGCTTCCTTCTCCTGTCCAAGTGACTCTCCACTATGGGGGTGGTACCTACAGTGAACCCCAGTTTGCCCTAAATCCCATTTTGCATCTGGGACCCAAGAACCCCACTTAAAAGAAACATTTCTTAAGCATTTATGACATGGTAGTCTTTGTTATAAGCAATATACACATACTATATAATATGTATACTATTATATACATACAACATACATATGTAACATGTAAAATAATTTACTATACATCTATCTTGTTTAATCTTCACAACATCCCTGTGAGGTCGATACTATTAGTAACCCCCTTGTTATAGATGAGGAAGCTGAAGCATAGCGAGGCTAAGTAATAAGTGCCAAAGGAATACAGTTAACATGGCCGTCCCAGAATGGGAACCCCGGGAGTCCCAAACATCCTGTAACGCACTCTAGTTCCAGCCAGTCCTGGCTTTCCTTCCACGGGGAACTGGTTCAGTTCTCTACACTTTTGATATGTTCACAAAAGGACACATTTCTTCATCAAACCATAGCTGCTGCTGACTCCTGATGGTCCTCGTGCTTTCCTCAGCCAGGCTGTGCTCTGAGGCCCTCCGTCCCCTGCTCTGTGGCCACCTGGGCTTCACAGCTCAGGCCCTGCTCTGTGTGAGCTGACACTGCCTCTTCCTTATCTCATTCCCATCGGTGTGTAGCACCTTCTGGGTCCCAATATAACTTTAGCCAGATCCTCTCAGTAATTACTTCATTAGTTAAACGTAATTTTTATTATCAGTAAGTGCCAGTGCCTTCACAAGGGCAGCCAGACTTGCACCGTATCCTCACTTCATCTCTAATGGCGTCTCTGCTCTCACTTGGCCATGATGGCTGCGCGAGGGCCGAGTACACTGGCTGCGGTCACACCGCTGTGCAGAGACATTTGAAGTGCTGGACAGAAAAGGCATTCTTACAAAAAGGCACAACGTCAGCAGCTACAGCAGGAAAAAGAGATGGTACCTATGACAACAACCTGAGTTTCAATGGGAGCATATCGGAACATGCAGGCACATTTATTTGGCTGTATTGCTGAGCCGTGCTTTGTTAGTGTCTAATCTTCCAATCTGTGGCCACAGGGCAAACAGGTGATCAGGTGTGTGTGCTCTCAGCATTAGTGCAGATCGCAGCTGGCGGGCCGGGAGATAGATACAGTGATAAATTCTTCACTACAAAGGAGGTGATCAAAAACATTACCACAGAAAAGTGAGTATGACAAGATTTCTGATTTATGCTTTCTTACTGCAAGACGAAGTTGGAAACTGCTGGTGTGGGTATTGGTAGCAGACTGGGTGTGTGTCTGGGTGTGTGCACGTGCGTATTTATATGCACAAGGGAGTTCATACTGCAGCAGCCACATGTTACTTGGGGACAGGGCCATAAAACACATTCAAATGTACTGTATTCTGAAATCATATATAAACTCATTGCTTCTGGCCTAAATATCCAACAGCAAGAAAACAATATAGTACATTAGGGCTCAAGGGAGGCTATACCACAGTTACAGAACAGGTAAAGGCTATTTTCAAACCTTCCATCTCTTGTCCTTGCAGGCACACGTAGGTGTACAGCTCCATCCCCCAGAGACTGGCGTGGCTGTGTACCTTCGGCCGGTGGACAGAGGTGAGGTGATGGGTGTTATTTTCAGGCGGAATGTTAACAGCCTGCCTGTGCTGTTGTTTCTCCTTCTCCTGCCTCAGTGACCCGGGAATGTGTGCCGCCACGGGGCCTGATCCCGGGTCTGCGCCTGGGGGACTATGATATGCAGAGCCCCCTGCTGCCCGGAGTGGGAGATGCAGCCCGACTGAGGAATGTAAGTTGTGTGCAGCTCTGGAGGTTTGGGGGCTGTTACTGGAGTTACTCCACTGACTAATAAGAGCTGCAAGCACATTATGGAAAACAGTGACAGTTTGAGCTGACTTTCTTTTCTTCTTCTATAAAATGTTTTAAAAAGGATAGAAAGCTCTGCCTGACCAGGCGGTGGCACAGTGGATAGAGTGTCGGACTGGGATGTGGAAGACCCAGGTTCGAGACCCCAAGCTCGCCAGCTTGAGTGCGAGGCCCATCTGGCTTGAGCAAAAGCTCGCCAGCTTGGACCCAAGGTCGCTGGCTCCAGCAAGGGGTTACTCAGTCTGCTGAAGGCCCGCGGTCAAGGCATGTGTGAGAAAGCAATCAATGAATAACTATGGTGTCCTAACGGCAATGAAAACTAATGATTGATGCTTCTCATTTCTCTCTGTTCCTGTCTGTCTGTCCCTACCTATCCCTCTCTCTGTCCCTGTAAAAATAAATAAATTAATTAATTAAAAAAAAAACAACCAAGGTTTTTTAAAAAAAGGGATAGAAAGCTCAAGGAAAATGGAAGAAAAAAAAGTTGTTTTGTAAGATTCTGTTCTCAAATACATTTGGGTTTCTAGCTGAAGGCTTTATAAAGGAAAGCACAGGAAATAAATCCCAGGTACCTCTGTTAAATGGTGCTATTGTATTTAAATGAACTTGTATCAAGCAGCTTTAACAAAGGAAATCTGTTAGGAGAAGCCTTTCCCTTGTCTTCAAATAGAAAATTACTTCCTCTTTCAAAGTCACAGAAAATTGTTGCTTCCCTCTCAGACCCCAGCTTTCCCTGTAAGAAGTAACATCTCCAAACTCAGCTCTCTCTCCTGGGCTTCGCCTCTTGATGAACTACAGAGAAAGGTGGGCTCAGTGGAGTCTGAATGCCAACAGACCCCTGGCACCGAAGGAGCTCAGCTTCCTAGGGATCTAAACACCATGACCTCTGCCGATCTGCTGCAATCTGGGGGCATACATTTGAATGCCATGGCTGATGGCAGGTGTGGCAGCTCCACTCACAGTGGGAGAGCCCAGCCAAAGCCCGGCATCTGCAGCTCACACAGCTTCCCTGCTTGCTCATGGTGAGAGAGATCTCAGACATGACCTGGGCCAGACAGCCTGGAGTTGAATCCTCATTCCACCGCTTACCACCTGGGAAATCATGGGTTAGTTATTTCACCTCTCTGGGCTTTCATTTTCTCCCCTGAAACATAGATGAAATAATAGCACCAACCCCAAAGGTTGTTGGAGGATGGAGGGAGGCCTGTGTGCCGAGCTCTCAGCAGAGAGCCTCACACAAGTGAGCACCATGTCACGTATTGCTGCCTCCTAGCTGCTGTTGCTCTTACTGGAGTCACTGGGACTCTCTTGAGTTGGCAACTTGTTTTGCTTCGTACAGTTGTCCCACAGGAGAGTCAACTGCTGTGCTGCCGCCGGAAGTGGAGCCAAGCAGAAGGAGCTGTGGATAACTGACAGTTCTTAGAAGAAATTCACATATTTTTGTACAATATTTATAGCATTACTAAGAGTCTAAAGGGGCCACTTACACTTGACTGTGCTTTATGAGAGAAATATGTGCTATTGTAGCATCATTTATGAACGTGAACAGTGGCTAAAGGCTTAGAACTAGTCCCTAGGAAGATGACTGGTCCACGATGTTCCACCGCACGGTAGAGAGGGTCAGGGGCACTCGTCCCCCCCCCCCCCTTTCACAAGGCTGAGGAGGTGAAAACTCTGTGAAAAGAGTGGTAGATAGGACAGTATTGTCAGACGATGACTACAGCAGCAAGGGTTGTCTTTGGACCGGCTGAGCTCAAGGGGTCAGACCTTGGGCCAGAAGAAAGATACAGGCATCTAGTGAGAACTGACTAAGAAAAGAGGGCATCATGTTTTCTTCTAGATCATTCCATCCAGTTGAAGATGGAAATGATGTGGGTACTTTGTTCAGGAATAAAGACTGTGTGACCAGCTAGTTCCTCTTGAGCTGTAGCTGCCAGGAGGTTGAGCATATAATAAAGAGGAAAAGGGGTGTGGAAGAGTCACTAGACCTGCACAGCCTCATTCACGGTCCAGGCCTGTGAGTAAGGGACCCTGAGCCAGGCCATCTATCCCTATAGTGAGCTCTGACAGCCTCAAAGGGAGAAGCGGACTGCCAGTGGCAGATGAGAAAGCGCTTCTGCAAGGGTTTATGATGTGTGGCTGGTCAGAAGCCTGGAGTCACAGTCACATATGAGACTCAAAGGGGATTTGATTTCAAAGTAGGATTCAGGCTGATTTCTTTGTCTATTTTCTCTCTGTGCCTAGCAAAATTAAGCTCCACAGAACAGATATTGACACAAAATAGTCAATTTTGTTCACTGCTGTGCCCCCAGTCCTTAGAGTGGTGCCTGGCACATAAAAAGTACTCAATAATTACTTGTAGAGAGGAGAATGAAGAAATGAAAGGTCCCTTGTGGAGAGAGGGCACAGGTAAAGCAAATGGCCGCCACAACCAAGGAAGAACTGAATCTGTAGTCTCAAAGTCAACAGATCCAACAAGGAAATTTGTTCTGGAAGTTGCCCAAAGTCACCTCTAGAGCAAGAGAGTATACTCCTGGTCCTGCGAGGGTCTCACTGGGTGGCCAGGCACTGCTTTCCCTGGCGCTTGCTCCTACAGGTATTTTCAACAGATATTCTAATCAGTGGCCCCAGTGATGTGTATTGGAGCCCAACCTTCTCTTGTGTCAATAAAAGTAATGTATCTTTCATGGTGGTTGTGAGGATTGAATACAGTAATACGTATAAAATATGTAGCACAGCACGTATCTAAAATTAAGACTCAACAAATGGTATTTATTATTATTATTATTTTTATAGTTAAGTATCAAATTATGCAGATGGCTTGTTTCTTTAAAGTTTATTTTTACATATTTCTCCTAACTATTGAATGTTTATTACGGTTAATTTGAAAAATAAAGGGATATGTTTTGCTTTAAAACAAACAAGAAAGGAAGGATCAGTGGGGAAAGGATAAAGCAGCGTGACATCAATTTCAGGCAAAATGTGTGCTTTACACAGTGGACCCTGAATATGACCAAGGCACCAACAGCTCTCTGGTTCTGGTCCCCCAAAGTGCCTTATTAGGTAAGAATCACAGCTAAAGCATAGAGAAAAATCCACTCCCCCCAAAATGTGTCTCAGTCAATGTGAGCTAATAAACTAAGTTTGTTTTTCTTTGGGGGTAGTTAGTAGTAAGGAAAAGTATAAAAGATATTTTGCAACTCAAAAGGGGCTAAGGAAATCACCCTGAAGCCTGCCATGATCTGCTCCTGGGGACAAAGGCTTTGCCCAGCTGAAGGAGTGAACAACATGCCGTGTGCACAGGCTTGCCAGGGGCTGAGGCATTGACACACCCAGCTCTCCTCTGGCTCTTCTATTGTCAGGATATTCTGAGGTTGTCTCTAGAAAAGGACACACTACAGATTTTTTTTTTTAATTCTGTGTCATTAAAACCTCACACTCACATGCCGTGGCGAGCTGCTTTATTTATTTATTTTTACTTTTTAGTAAGTGAGAGAAGGGGAGGGCAGAGGGACTGCACCCCAACCAGGATCCACCTGGCAAGCGCCTTATGGGATGATGCTTTGCCCATCTGGGGCTGTTTCACTATTGCTCAGCAACCAAGCTATTTTTTAGCATCTGAGGCAAGGCCATGGGGTTCTCCTCAGCACCCTGGGCCAACTCGCTGAATTTCAAGCCATGGCTACAGAAGGGGAAAGGTGTGGGAGAGAGAGAGAGAGAGAGAAGGAAGTGGGAGGGGGTGGAGAAGTAGATGGTCACTTCTCCTGTGTGCTCTGACTGGGAATCGAACCCAGGACATCCATAAACTGGGCCAACGCTCCACCACTGAACCAAGTGGCCAGGGCTGATGAGGTATTTTAAACATACACTAACAAAATGAACTTCCCCACAACTACTAGGAGACTTCATTGTTATTTGCCACACTTTGCTTAAAAGATGCCTTGGGGCCCTGGCCAGTTGGCTCAGTGGTGGAGTGTTGGCCCAGTTTATGGATGTCCTGGGTTCAATTCCTGGACAGGGCACACAGGAGAAGCGACCATCTGCTTCTCTACTCCTCCCCACTTCTCTCTCTCTCTCTCTCTCTTCTCCTCCCACCACCATGGCTCGACTGGTTCAAGCAAGTTGGCCTCGGGTGCTGAGGATGGCTCTGTGGTGTGAAAAAAGAATGGCTTCATTGCTGGAGCAATGAAGCAATGGTTCCAGATGGGCAGAGCATTATCCCCCTACTGGGTTTGCTGGGTAGATCCTGGTCGGGGCGTATGTCTCTCTGCCTCCCCTCCTCTCACTAAAAAAAAAAAAACCCAAAACAAGATGCCTTGGGTGATTAAAATCCTTAATTCAGAAATAACATGGTCAGTCTTGCCAAACAGAAGACTACTCTCGCAGGATATCAAAACAGGATTCTGACATTTGTCCTGGCACTGAACCTCACTGGGGTATGTTATTAAGAACACAGTCAACCCCAGTGATTTATACTCATAAGAGAAAGAAACACACTTAGAAAAAGAATTGCTAATCTAAAATTGTTTATTTTCCTTTTGGAAAGAAGTTAGAGACACAGAAGCATAGTGACCTGCATTGATTCCACACCCCATGCCTCCTCCCCGCGCCGCTCAGGCCAACCTGGCCATGGAGCAGGACTGCTCCCGCTCCCTTGCTGTCCTCACTCACTCAACCGCTCGCTCCCAAATAGCTCTCCCAGCCCCTTCTCCTCCAGTTCCCTCACTGAGGTTCTCATCTTCGGGTTACTCCCTGTCTAGTCCTTCTAGGAGATCTGCACAGCCCAGGTTCAAGGGACACATTTATATTGACTACAAAGTGAGTCTACGGCCATACCACCCTGAACGCGCCCGATCTCGTCTGATCTCGGAAGCTAAGCAGGGTTGGGAGACTACAAAGTGAATGGTGCCCCCTAGAGTTGGCAGCATGGCAGCCCTGCCCCCAGCCTTCCTCGCCCTGCCTTTTTAGACACCTTGTAAAATGCAAATAGGTTATGTTGTTCCATTTTTTAATCTTAAACATTAATTATGATGTTGAAGATGATAATAATAGCAGGTACATACCATGTGTTAAGTAAATATTTTACGTTTCAACTTGTTTAGTTTTTTATTTTATCTTATTTTATTCATTTTAGAGAGGAGACACAGAGAGAGAGAGAGAGAGAGAGAGAGAGAGAGAGAGAGAGAGAGAGAGAGAGGAGGAGCTGGAAGCATCAACTCCCATATGTGCCTTGACCAGACCAGTGCAGGGTTTTGAACTGGTGACCTCAGTGTTCCCAGGTCGACGCTTTATCCACTGTGCCACCACAGGTCAGGCTCAACTTGTTTAGTTTTTAAAACAACCCAATTATTTCCATTTTACAGATGATGAAATGAGGCTCAGAGAGATTGAGTAACTTGCCCAGGGTCACACAGTTTTTTGTCTCCTTTTCTCTGGGAGGTAGAATAACACAGTGTTTCATAACGGGGCTGAAGGGATGGTGGACCTGGGCTAGAATTTCAGCATGTAGAACTACATGACTTATTTCATGTAAAGTGGCATTTAGTGAAGTCTCGATACATTATTATCAGTATTTCAGGATACAGGTCAAATTTTATGGAGAGCCTGCAGGTTGTACCAGGCTCTTCACAACATGGCACCTGCTTCTTGCCAGATTGATCTCTGGCCACAGACGCTCTTGAATCCTGATTATTCCCTTTGAGGACATGGTTGCTGCACTTCCTGTTTGTCTGCTCACCTGACTTCCTGGGACGCCATTTGCTTCTTTGACATGTAATTACTACTCCACTTTGCCAGATCCTTCCACGCTTAAACAAGCATTTACTGCACGAGGGCCCACAGCACCCTCCTGTATTGTTTCAGCAGACCTTTGACATGATCTGTCTATGTGTGGGTCCGCTGGACCACGAGAGCTTTTAGAGCTGGGCCAGCATCTCCTTACTGTATCCTGGTACTTGGTAGGGGCCTGGCATCTGAGACATACTCAGCCAAGTTTGTAGAAGTGGTCTGAACTGATGTGGGGTTGGTTCAGTTTATAAATAAACATCTTTCAAGAATTCGCCTTCATTTCCTGTGGTACACCAGTCTGGAAACATGCTATTTAGCATCCGCTAGAGGCAATGGAAGAAAGGAAGTTTGGCCCAGAATTCTGGTTTGGGGTGTCTGAGAATCTGAAATTGGAAACCTGACAACACTGTGCTGCTGATGAGAACAGTATAAACCTTGAAAATGCACTTTTAATAAAGGATGGTTACAATGCCAGCGTAGATACATCCCCACACATAACTGGTGCATTCAGATAGAAGCTCATGAGAGAGTAGTCAGTTTACTTTCTAAGGATTAAGTCTCCTGCCCTGCTGTGATTTTAGGCTTTACAGTGTCTCCAATGGTAAGAAATCCCTCTATTAATTGAAAACATTGCTGGTTAACATATACATCTCAGTTTCAAAGCATTTTGTATTCTTGTACTATACTTGGAAAATATTTTCCAATGGACATGTGGCTAACCTCCCATATTATTTCAGGATCAATGCTTGGTGGAAGGTTATTAAAATAAACTCAAAGAGAACTTCTGTCTTTACCAAGGGAACAGGAAGGTCACTGCTGGAAAGGGACTGAGCCTCTTCTTTAACAGAAAAGAAAACCAAGGCCAAGGTTAAGTGACTTCTCAAAATCACACAACCTTCAGGCAGAGGCATGTGGGCAGGCCCTGCATCACGAAGAACTTGGAGAGGGTGCTGGGTGAGGTGGAAGAAACTGTCAGGGCTTAGTCAGCTGCCACAGTGGGTTTGGATTGCATTCCAAGTTCAATGGGCAGCAGTTCAAGGGTTTCATGCAGGGGAATGCTAGGATCTGATTCATGTTTCCAGATAGAAAGGCCGCATGGCTGCTGGGATGAGAAGAGTCAGCTGGAGGCCCTAGCGGTGGTGCAGGTTTGAGAGGACGGGGGCCCAGGTGAGGGTGCAACAGTGGAGTTGGAAAGAAGGAAATGGGTTTGAGATATATGTTAGAGTTGGAATCGAGATGACTTTGTGTTGTGGGAAGTAAGGAAGAGGGAGGGAACAAGGATGACTGTTATGTTTCTTGCTTGGTGGATGAGGGTACCATTTATGAGATGGGACATGTGGCAAAGTGGGGCTTCAAATAGAAACAGTGCAGTAGATGTGAACTGCACTGCATCCGGCACAGAGTCGTGTGCTGTATTTATCACGCCATTTTCACTAGCACCCCAGAGGGGGTACTAAGGCCAAGAGGAAACAATGTAGTTTGCACAAGGCAAGTTTGACTACGCAGGGACTGGCACACACATTTATTGCTAAATTGGTACACATGTCTAGAATGTTCAGTGTACACTGGCATTCATAGCAACAACATTGACTTTGATGACTCTCCTATGTGACTACTCTGAGGCCTGCTTTGGATTACAGCGATCAATGATGATGAAGCTTGTACAGAATGTGTTCCTGAATTTTTCCACCACTCCAAAGTGAGCAGCTTCAACTTATACTACATAAACAGCTTATCGGCATAAACAATGGCATTCCTGTTTGACAGCTTTTGTTCAGACGTTATTTATCAACTTTATAAAGATGGACACATTTGCAATACAGTTTGAAAGAGCCTTTCACTGTCAGTAGAAAGTGAACATCATCTTGAGAGAACAGGCTTTGATTCAATGCCCCAGCATCCTGGTTTTCGGCCAGCCATGTGCTCTGACACTCCTCTACTGCCCTCTACTGTTCAAGATGATTCCGCAGCCAGCCTGTGCACGCAGCAACCCACTGGGGGAGAAGTAGCAGCCTTGACTCTCTCTACTTCATCCCCATTTATTTTAGGGAGATTTACATGACAGAAAGATTCGAAATAATGATCCATGTGGCGCAACAAGTACTTTTCAGGAAATTCATTTTCAAGGATTTCCACTGGGCTCTATTTATGACCGTGATTCCCTACTCTCTTAGAGAAGGCATTTTTATTGAGTTCCAGTGTAAACCACTTGATCCCTGCTTTATTATAAAGGCTTTTGACAACGATATGGTTCCAACGACACAAGGTATTATTTCAATGCCTTTGACGTAAGACCTGGATCCTTGCCAGACAATAGTCTACAAAAGTTCACGAGCAAAGACACAAAGGACATGAGAACTCTGTCAAGACCCTTAAGGGCACCAGGTCCTCTAAAACCAAATTCAAATGTTAAATACATGCATTTGTCCTTTTTAACACCTATGGAATTGGTTTTAAAAGTAGATACAACTAAAACCACAATACAGCAGGGACTTGCAATAAATAATATTTATAACTCTTCTTTTGTGTTAAATGCTCTAAAGGTGGGGAAAGCTATATTTTAAAGAAGCAAAAATAATTTTAAAACCATAGTTTGCATGTGCTCAAATGTTCAAAGGGGATATATGTACTTTAGCTTTGTAGGGACTTATCTAAAATACCAAGATGTTAAATAAACTGGTTGAAAATCTATATTTTCTAGGCAATTGCTATTTCTCTTACCCACAGAATAATGGGGCTTGTAGGGGGTCTTCACTGACCGATGTCCTTTCAATCTGTTGAACCTAATTTATAGAACCCGTCTAGATCACGAGAGCGGTGACCTCTGCTGAGAAAAATCAAGAGGAACTGGCGTCACAAACCCTCTCTTTTTTTTTTTCTGGTCTGGCTCCATACTTGAGACATAGGAATGGAAACATTCCTATTTGCTTCAGGAGTAAACCTAGTATCTAGCCTGCCGGTAGAAGGGCCTACAATAATCCTGATGCTCCATCTGAGTCAGCTCTTCCAGAGGATTAAGGTGGTCTTGTTGGACATCTGTTTCCCTAAAAGCAAGCCTCATCCAAATGTTGACTCCACACAGCTTTCTGGCTGGGTAGATAGGGTTATCAGCGCACAAAGGAGGGTGTCCGGGAATCACGGACCTTCCAAAATGCATGTGTCAGGCCTCCTTGTTGCTGCCTCTGCCAGGTTCCTACTCAGGAAGTCAGTGAAACGGGCTGTAAATATGACCCCAGTTGGGGAATGATACCAAAGGAACTTCTGCAAAACTCAGGCTTTGGGAGAGGCAGAGGCGGTATTCGATACATTCATAGGGAAACAAAGGGGAGGAGCGGGTAAATTATAAACATCACAGACACAACAAGTTGAAGAATCTGAGTGTGGCTTGTGTCTAAGAGCACCGTTTTGTGCTGCTCTATAAAAGGATGACCTCAACATTGTGTCACAAAGCCACCATTGTCAAGGTGGCCCTGCAAGCACTGCTATGAAGATCCAAACCACTTTTAATTCTTTATTAAGGGAAACAAAAGCCCCACAAGATGATTGACACTGAAGTCAAATGCTTTCCAATGGCCCAGACAAACAAAGAAGCTTACAAAGCTTTCAGTTGCTCTGAAACTAGGATCTTCTGGGGACACATATGACCTAAGAGTGACCTCTGTGTGACAGAATGAATGGGAAACTGCTTTTAACCATGAACTCTAAATGGGTCTAAGTAGTTCTTGTAGTTGAATCACCAGTGACAAACCCCTGGGTCAGCAGAGGCCTTTGACAGTCTACCATCCTGACCGAGATCGAGAGGGCACACTGAGCCATGAGCAGTATCTAACCTCAGGTCCCGAGTACTGAGTTTTGAGTCCTCTTTTAGTTGTGGGCTGTCCTGGTCTTTCCAAAATTGCTTTAATAAAATTTAGCTGGATTCTGCACCCTTCCCAATCACGTAGAAGATAGGAAAAATGATTTTGCTTACTTGCCTACACCTTTTATAAGCCGAAGTGTGAATGAACTATCAAAACCTTCTGAAACCTATTAAGCTGAATTCTGTCGCCAGTAACACATTTTATAGCTTTTTAAAAAAGCTATGGGGAGTTTTCAGCGGGATACGGGTATTTAAAAACACACCTCACTCGTTTAATTGGGAGCCATACAGCTAAGCCTTAGATAATTTAAGGTTTACAATTCCTCTTGAGATTTTAAAGATATTTATCACAAAAGACTTCCTTAATATTGTGCAACAGTGTGACTTCTCGCTGGCATTAGGGGCAGCCCTCACCCAGTCCTGGTGGTTGGACATAAAAGCATGTGGTTGTGGACACACACAAAAACATATTCAGTATTCTTCAGAGTATAATTTTAAGACCCTTTTACTGCAGCAACGTCATTTTAGTTACTTGCAATAAATATTTATTTCATTTGGCATGGTGCTTAGATCCATATTTTACTAATTAGCCTTATGTTTCATCCTGAATATGAAAATAGAAGACTTTCAAGTTACCGGGGATCCCAAATGCATCTGTAATGAAATGGTAATATCTTTTTTGTGTGTGACTCTGTGGACTTGGTGTTGATAAATTTGAGGGTGTTCTGGAGGGATGTCGAGTGCCTCGTAGCAGTATTTTACAAAACCATGGCGGTTTTATTCTGTTAAGAAATCACACCCGCAAAGAGGTCTGGTAATTTTCCTTTAGAAGATTTCAAAATGCCAGATGCAAATAATTTTGCATTTAAAAAATAGGTCAGGAACACAAATATTAAATGTTTATGATTTTAGAAGACTAAAGTGTCTCTCTGGAATTCTGGGTCAGAGCGAGCAGGTTAGTGTCGAGTTAGGATTTAAGAAGTTTCTCCAAATATGTAACAGATGGCACGCTGCAATTCCAGCTATGTTCACTCTTTCTAGAACAAAGCCCTACACACACTTGGGAATTTCCAATCAGATCAGAAAAACACCAGGGGCGGGGGCTAGGGTTGGAATTTAAAAAACTGCTGAAGAGATTGCCAAGATATCACTTCTCATTAGACACTGAGTGGGCAGAAGTGGTGCACAGTTTCTTTCAATAGCCTGCTTTCGCTCTTGTCTCTGCCCGACATCGGGGAGAGCACAGGCAAGCTATCTTGTTTTAGCCTCTGCCCCTGGATTTGGAAGGTGTCTCAGACCCAGTCTCTTCCAGTCAGCCTGACTCTCTGCAGCCTGGATGGGACATGCCTTTCTCTCTCCTTGCCCCTCCATGGGACCTTTAGAGGGGAGAACTGATAGTTTTCTTAAAGTTGTTGATCACATGTAAGGTTTTTAAATTTCTTGTGCCTTCCACTTTCTGTTTGGAGGGAAAACTCCATGACTGGAGTTAAGTCCTGCAACTCTGTGGCAAGTGATGGTTTCGGTCCAATCCTGGTTTCGAGTTTGTGCTATGAGTTAATAAATATTTTCTCTGCAACAATCATATGCTGGGCACTGCAAGGAATGCGAAGATAAGGAAGTCACCAGTCCTTATCTCAAGAAGCTTGGGACCTAGTCATGGGGTTATAAAAATACCAAATTTAAATTATAAAATTTCTAAACGACAGAGGCAAAGTTCAGATTAGTGATGACAGATTTAAAAAATATATGAAAATGCCAACATTTGAACATTTTTAAATTTATAAAGTCAGAATTTCATAAGGCTCAACCAGATACTCTGTGAGAAATTAGAGCCTGACACGTCATGTTGTGGAACAGTTGCGCACTCACAGCAGTTTGAAAGGACTTTGAAAGAAATAATGATGTATCAGACCTTTCCTCTTTTGCTGCATTATGATTTGTTTTTCTAAAATGCAAACTGTATGGCCAGTAGCCACAGCCACCATCACAGCCGCCTGGCCAGTGTAGGTACGCATTTGATTCGGACAGTCGGTAATGAAACAACGGAGCCAAGAACTGGTGAGCCATCAGCTTTAATTCTAGCTTGCACCCGGAGGGCAAGTAAAAACACATACTGGGCTCCAAAACCCACTCATTCAGTGCTCACAAAGCTACTGATTTATCCGAGTTTCCTACAATCAAAGGTTTCTAGCTCACCAGACTTATTCACCTCTGTTTCCCGTCTCCTTCTCTCTGCACAAACTGGCTTCTTCCTCAGCACTCCACCATCTTGCTGCTTCTTCTCTCCTTCACGTGGCCTTAATCTGCTCTCCTCTCTAATACTAACCTCAGGAACCAAGAGAGAGCAAGCTCCCGGCCTACCCCACTTTATAGTGTAGAAATCCAAACCTTTAATCCAATCTACAAACAAGGAAGTCTCTGATAGAAAGTCACTTATCTGAAGCATAATGGGAGGATTCCTCATGAGAGTGCACCACCTAACATCATCCAATCAGGCAACGGTGTGGAGAAAAGCTTACTCTTAAAACTTGCACGTGGGCAGCGCCATCTTTAACAAAGTGAGCATAATATATTTTATCTGCCCAACAACATGCAACTACCTGCCCTCTATATAAAAAAGAAATGAACAAACACCAATTCGCAAACCCCCCTCATCAAGCTGATCAACTGGAATAGCTGGAACAGCATTTTCTTATGTGGAAGAAACTACAGGGGAGAGATCACCAAGTGATGTGGGTGTCTCCAAAGACCTGTCTAGAGTGTAGAGAGGAGAAAGAGCTTGTTGAAACATCTGCCAAGACCAGAGGGTGAGATGCCAGCTCATTACAGTGTCAGAAAGGTAAGAACTTTCCTGCCCCTCCCTCCTCTCCTGTCTCTCTGAACTCGACCCTCATGGGAGTTGGAAACTGCAACAGATAAGCTATTGGAGAAGGAGGAGGAGGAGGAGGAGGAGGAGGAGGAGGAGGAGGAGGAGGAGGAAGAGGAAGAGGAAGATGGGGAGGGGGAGAGGAAGAGGGAGGAAGAGGGAGGAGAGGGAGGAGGAATCTTACAGGAGGGAAGAGAGAAGCAGCTAGCCACACCTGCCTCCTTCAACAGCAGCAATAGAAGCAGGGAAAGAGAGAAATGCCTTAACCTTAATCTTAAATTCCAGCTATTACACGGGGTTGGACATACAAATGAAGAGGGGAACCTGCCGCAATAGGGAGTGGGTAGTCTAACCAAATGTTATGGACTTGCCCAAATATCCATCCCGGGGTAGAGGAAGAACTCCACTGTAAAGCCAGTGGCCAAGGCCACCATCACAGCCACCTGGCCAGTGCAGGTTCGCATTAGATTCTAACAGACGGTAATGAAATAACAGAGTCAAGAACTGGTGAGCCATCAGCTTTAATTCTAGCTTGCACCCGGCGGGCAAGTAAAAACATAGGCTGGGCTCCAAAACCCACTCATTCAGTGCTCACAAAGCTACTGACTTATCCGAGTTTCCTACAATCAAAGGTTTCTAGCTCACCAGACTTATTCACCTCTGTTCCCCATCTCCTTCTCTCTGCACAAACTCTGCACTGGCTTCTCCCTCAGCATTCCACCATCTTGGCTGCTTCTCCTGGCCTCCTCCACATGGCCTTTCTCTGCTCTGCTCTCTAATGCTAACCTCAGGAACCAAGAGCGAGCAAGTTCCTGGTCTGCCCCACTTTATAGTGTAGAAATATAAACCTTTAATCCAATCTACAAACAAGGAAGTCTCTGATACAAAGTCACTTATCTGAGGCATAATGGGAGGATTCCTCATGAGAGTGCACCACTCTACATCATCCAATCAGTCAAGGGTGTGGGGAAAAGCTTACTCTTAAAACTAAGCCTTGGGTTATAACGACCCTGCCTGCTTACAGCCTGTCCCCCCGCCACACACAATAATATAATTACGCCCATCCCAAGCATAAGGGCAACTAATATCACCTGGGCAACAGGCTAACCTGTGGGCAGCACCATCTTTAACAAAGTGAGCATATTATATTTTATCTGCCCAATATCCACTTTAATGAATATTTTGGAGTGACAGTGAGAAACAAAGGGAGGTTCCTTTATGGTTTGACCTCATGAGCCACGCTTGTCCAACATACTAGTTAGAGAATTTAGAAGGCCGGTATATCCCAGGACTCTAGAAAGGGTTTTAATTCAGACAATCAAGTCCAGGAAGGAATGGCTGCTGCTGCGTCTCAGTTTTTTCAAAATAAAAAACATCAGGCTAACACTTGTTTTTATATAGTCATGTGCCACTTAACAACTGGGTATGTGCTGAGAGAATTTCAACACTGTGTGAATGTCATAGAGTGCACTTACACAAACCTAGATGGCATAGCCTACCACACTCCTAGGCTGTATGGCAGGGGTCGGGAACCTATGGCTCGCGAGCCAAATGTGGCTCTTTTGATGACTGCATCTGGCTTGCAGACAAATCTTTAATAATAAAAAAAATAACAGCATTAAAAATACAGTGTGTCCGTAAAGTCATGGGGCACTTTTGACCGGTCATAGGACAAAAGTGCACCATGACTTTACGGACACACTGTATAAAACATTCTCATGTATTACAATCCATTCATTTCCTACCACTCATGTTCATGGTTGTGGGTGGCTGGAGCCAATCACAGTTGTCCTCCGGGACAACACCAAATTTTTATTGGATAATGCGTAAGGTACACAGGTCATTGTATGGCTCTCACAGAATTATATTTTAAATATGTGGCGTTCATGGCTCTCAGCCAAAAAGGTTCCCGACCCCTGCTGTATGGTATAAACTAGTGCTCCTAGGCTACAAATCTATGCCCATGAAACTACATGAGATTAAATTAAGCACAAGAGAAATGATACTATCAAGAGATGTGGCAAATGCGAGATGTATGTGCTACACTGCTGACGCAATACAGTACACTGTTTCACAGAAAAATAATTATAACCAGAAAGAGTATGCTGTAAAATAATGATAAAAGTGTAGCCCTGGCCAGTGGCACAGATCGCTGGCTGAATCAGGGTTTGCCAGCTTGATCCTGAGGGCACTGGATGGGTGGATCCTGAGGGTGCCGGCTCAACCCTGAGGCCCCCGGCTTGAGCCATGGTCAGGGCACATATAAGAAGTAAAACTAACTGGAACAATGAGTTGATGCTTCTCTTTATTTCCCTCCCTTTCCTTCCTCTCTTAAAAAAAATAAAGTAAAATAATGATAAAAATATAACAAACATATAAACCAGTAACATAGTTGTTCATTATTATGAAGTATTACATACTGTACATAACTGTATGTGCTATACACCTGGTAGTGCAGTAGGTGTGTTTACACCAGCATCACCACAAACACGCGAATAATACATTGCACTATGATGTTATGATGCATATGACATCATGACAACTATGATGTCACTAAGTAATAGGAATTAAAATTTTTTTTTTATTGATTTAAGAGAGAGAGAAGAAGGGAAGAAGAGAAGCACCAACTCATTGTTTTACCTACTTGTTCAATTTAGTTGTGTACTCATTGATTGCTTCTCGTATGTGCCCTGACTGGGGGTTGGATGAGTAACTGGTGTGCCATGTCAACATTTTCCCCACTGAGTCACCCAGTCAGGGCCTAAGTGAAAGAAATTTTTAAACTTCATGACAACTTTATGAGACCACCATCACATACATACATGGTCGATTGTTGACCTAAACATTGCTGAGCAGGGCATGACTGTGGTTTGGTTTCCACTTACTTCATTATCTTAATCTCAAGGTACAGATGAAAACAACTTCTCTGGATATCAACCCTACATGTCAATGGCATTTCACAAGGTCTGTGGTTGACTTTACTCCATTTCTGTACTTATTTTCACGTGGGTAATACAGACCCAGAGGCAATAAAGGAACACATCTCCCTTAGCTATGGAATAAACTGACTCCAGCCCGGTTTTTCCCGGGATTACTTTCCTTTCCTTCCTTGACTTAATCTCGCAGCCCCACGTTTTTGTTAATGAAATACTTTCTCTGGACTATAAAGATGATTATTACTATTTTCTTCCTTTTTCTTTTTTCCAGGGACAGAGAGAGTCAGAGAGAGGGATAGATAGGAACAGACAGACAGGAACTGAGAGAGGTGAGAAGCATCAATCTTTAGTTTTTTGTTGCTGTTGTGACACTATAACTGTTCATTGATTGCTTTCTCACATGTGCCTTGACTGCAGGCCTTCAGCAGACCGAGCAACCCCCTGCTGGAGCCAGCGACCTTGGGTCCAAGCTGACGAGCTTTTGCTCAAGCCAGATGGGCCCATGCTCAAGCTGGCGACCTCGGGGTTTCGAACCTGGGTCTTCCGCATCCCAGTCCGACGCTCTATCTACTGTGCCACCACCTGGTCAGGCTGATTATTACTATTTTCTGTTGTATGAAAATAATAATAGCTGTAATTTATGACCATCTACTGGTTCCTGATGCTGTGTACATTTTATCTCTAACAGTTACAATAATCACGGGGAAATGGAAGCTCAGAGAGGCCCAGTTAGGCACTCCAGTTTATAAAGTTAACACACTGGGGACCCAGGATCTCACCTGATCATCCAGTTCCCAGGCCCGTTTGTTTCTTAAGGATCAGTAGAATGGACAATCATTTAAAGAGCGGAACAGGAAACGTGGGTGGTGTTTCTAGTTCTGCGAATAATAGATGGATTTGGGGCTAGTCCTTTAATCTCCTTTGATAAAGAAAAACCATGCTGCATCCATCTATTTACCTTAAAGGGATGTCATGAGACAGATATGCTACTATTGATAAAGCACAGTTAGAAGTGATGTAAGTAGTCTTATTAATAATCTCACTTAAGTTTTGTCTTTGTCCATACTATAATTTCCTTCAGAACATTATATGCTGTATTCTATCATATTACTTCAGCATTTAAAATGCTATAACTCCGAAGTGCAACTTATGATAATAATGCTATATAAGCTGACCCAGTGTACCCACTTCCCATATAATACAAAAAAAAAAAAAAAAAAGAATGAAAATATCATGGGCCCTTCCAGTGGTGGCTTCAGAGGGACTCAGTAATTTCTATGAGGCAAAGTCTTGCTCCTTTATTTATATAAAATAGACAACACCGACTACATTTCCCACTGCTGCACTGAATTATATTCACCCTAAGTTTCTTTTTTCACTTCTTTTATTCCATTTTCTTTCAATCTGCCTGATGCATTTTGTGTGTTCAAACCTGGGCCATTCTGTTGGTTGACTAATGACTTCTCTCTCTGTGTCCTCCTGCCCCTCACCCTCTTGGTCCCCTTCCACTGTCCAGCCGCTCCCATCCTCAGGCCTTCCTCCTCGGACTCTTCTCCTCTGCCTCCACTCTTAGCACTCTGGCAGCCTCCCCCTCCCTCTCACCGTTCATGCCTCCCTCAACTCTTCCCCATTATTGCTGTACTTATAAATAGCCCCCAAGTAATCTATCATTTATACAAACGCTCTCAGATAATCTCCTGACGCATCTCACAGACGGTGGTTAACTGCAGCAGAATTCACCACGCTCATTCATTATCCTCTGGCAGCAGTGCGGAGCCAGGGGCAGGACTGAAAGAGACACCCACCGACTCGGCGGCTCACGAAGGAGGAACCGGCGAGAGGGAGTGAGGCAACTGTCTTCTCACGTCTAAGAGTGACTGCAAATATGTTACTAAAGAGACAAAATACATCAGGCTCTTAATGACAGCAATGCTTGTAAGCCAACGTTTCTCACGAGGCTTGTTTGGCCATTGCAGTTGGTAACAACTGACCACTGTGCATTTACAATGCACAGACCTTGTCTTAATGATTTAAAGGGAATTATGTAATTCGGGGCCCTCCGTCCAGCCGGGCAGATTGTGCGCCACTCAGAGGGCAGAGCTGAGGCTGCTGTCAAACCAGAGGTAGAGGCTGTCGTTATCCCATTTTTCACATGAAGAAAATGAGGCACAAGTGAGTTACATAACTTGCCAAACGAAAGAACCACGTAAGGGGTATAGTTAAAATGGCATTTTATCCATTTCAGCAAATGTATATAGTCTTTTCCCTGCACACTGTTCCCTCACTGAACTGTGAGCAAATTGAGGGCAAGCGACACGTCTTCTTTGTTCATCTTGTGCTATTATTTTTGAAAAAGAGGGTCAAAGTCATAAAACATTGAAAGGGTTGGTTTTCCCAACAAAAGACACGTCCAGTGATCTTATAGAAAAGGCCACTGTTTTTACCGTCATTTCCATCGCAACAAGGCAGAGGCGGTGGGGGGAGGAGGAGGGTCTGACTGTGGAACAGACTGGGCAGCAGGAACACAGTGCCAGGCCAGCCCCTGGGGTATGAAATCAGGACAGCTAGCGGCAGGCAGGGTGGTTAGGGAGTGTGATGGCAGGAGGGATGTGCAGGAAGGGAAGGGGTACAGGTAAGGTGACCAATCATCCTCCTTTAGGGAGGACAGTCCTTCTTTTGTAAGTCCCATCCTCCCTCGAAAACTGTCCTCCTTTTCGATATTGGAAGATTAATCTGTAAATGTCCATATTCGATCAATGCAGAGTCAACCCATTGTGTGTGATGTGACATATTTGTATCTAAATGAGTACTTTTTCTTACAATTATTATTAAAAATTAATAGGCATGTAAGCATAATTACAATATAAAATATTACAAATGTTTTTATTATGCATTTATCATATTATAGTGTGTTATTGTTGCAATGAATAAAATGTTTCTTTTATTTACAATATTGTTTTCTTCCATTTATTTTTGTCCTCCTTTCCATTGTATAAATGTTGTTCACCTTAGTACAGGGGACAGCCGGGGGGCTGAGCAGACCTGGGCTGCAGGAGAGCTTCTTTGCCAGCCAGACAGACAGGGAAATCCAGGAGCTAGACGGTGCCCGTGTGCTTGGGGAGAGGCCAGGCTGATAACAATGCAGCCATGCATTAAACACTCCTGTGTCGGCCTGTGTCTTGTAGGCGTTATCTCATTTTGCCCTCACCCAGACCTCTGGGATTGGTGCTAATGCTCCTTCCATCTCAAGATAAGAGAAACGAAGCTAAGTAAACTGTCAAGGTTTTAAGGACAGTAAAAGGCCAACTCTGGACTCATTCCCAGATCTGCTGATTTTAAAGTTCACATTCTTGCCATTCTATCTGAGGAGGCTAGATTAGGATTCAAGGGGAGACCCTCACGGCAGGAACTCCTACCACCAAGAGGACTGAGGACAAAGGGAAGGCTCCTGAGCCTGGGGGATCAGGACGATCACACAGGTCTCAGAGGACGGACTCAGCCTTGGGGAACAAGGCTGGCACCTGAAGACAGAACTTTGGTTGAGGTCAGGGGAGAGGAGCTGACCGCTAGACACAGACTCAGAGCCCGGTTACTAGCGTCCAGGTTCTCAATGTCTCCATGTGAGAAGAGGGCCAGCCTCAAGGTAACCTGGCCTTGCTGCAACCAGCTGCCACACGAGGGAAGTGCCTTCGGTTCTTTCAGGTTCTGGGACCCGGGTGGGCCTGCAGCTGTGCAGGCAGGGGGTCTTTCTGGCATTAAACTGTCGTGCTCAGACAGTTCTATCTGCCAATATTTGCCCAGACACTATCATGAGTCCTTTTGGAATGAAGAGGGGTATAAACAAAATAAATGTCCAGGTCTGGACAGTGGATCCATTTCCCCAAGGAGCCTTAAAAAATACGTGTGCGTTTTTCTTATGTTTTTTCTCTTAAACTGAATCTTTTATTTATGGGCTGCAACTAATCATCACAATGCTTTCGGTGGCTTACTAGGATGCACGTCTAAAAGCAGCTCTGGGTTTTGGCCTTGAGTATGTTTATAGGTTTCATGTAATTTTTTACATATGCTGTTTCTGTCCTCAAAATGAGTGCTTCAGGGAAACTGAAGAAACAAGACAGCAGCAAGAGGCTGGCAGCCCGGGTTGTGTGGTGGGAACAGATTCCCGTGCCACAGGACCCAGGCAAGAGTCAGCAGATCGCTGGGGCTCCGCCCCGAGCGTCCCAACTGCAATGATCAAAATGGCCACCAAATTCACTTTAACTTTAAAAAATTCATCATTTTAACTTTCCTTTGGATGTGGGAATTATTCATAGACTGCTTTGTGCTTGACATGAAATTTCCTCGGCAGAAGAGCTGGAGAGACAAGGACATGTAGGAGCTACCTGGGGTTTTCAAAAAGATGACTGGGGACCCCAGCCACGTCCTGCTGGCAGTGCCTGGTGAGGGGAATGAGGGCACACCTGCGCCTTGGTGGCCCCCATCCAGCCTCATTACCCTGGTCCGTGGGCTTGGAAGGCACAGCACTAGAGGCCAAGCCAGTTCACAGGGGCACCTGAGGGCCAGTGGCTCCCCCGAGTGGTTGAAGGAGGGATAACAAGATACTCCGAGGCCTATGGGTCACAGTAGGGTGAGCCTGAGGGAACCCAGGTATTCTGGACACATTTTGGGTGAACTTCGACCAAAGTTAGAGGGTCCCTATATACTTTTTCACATTGCCTTGTTGTTGTACTGTTCTGGAAAGCCCTGAAATTTCACTAATGTCTTACACTGCCTTGGACCACCCTGAAATGACGACAGGGGAAATGGAAAGAACAGGGAGAACTGGAAACTACTCCTGGCTCTGCTAATACTGACCTTGGGCGAGGTAATGAAACTCTCTGGCATCAGTGTCCTTATCTGTCAAGGGCAGAGGATGGACTGCAAGACCCAGTGTTCCCTGAGGGACGTGGAGCTCATCTGGCCCACTCGACACAGGGACCTCTCTCAAGAGAAGACTCAGCTTTGGTTCCCTGGAGTCTCAGGTGGCGGGGCCTGTATTCAGACCCCAGAGTTCTCCCTTCCTCCGCCCCATTCTACCTGTCCGCTACCTGTCTGCCTGTGACACTTTGCAGAGTGATGCTGACTGACATGCTTCCTGCCTGCACTGGTGACAATGCTCCCTTACAAACACCAGGAAAGAGTGAGAGCATCTGCATCATATCACAAAGCATATTTATCACCATCATCATGATCAACATTATAAAAAACTTTATAGCTACCTACTGTGTTAACGATGCCACCAACATCTGTCGCTGGAGAAGAAACTTTTTACCTCTGAGTACTATCTACTGTAAGGAAGAAAGCACATGTGTCATCGAGTAACTGTGCTTACTTGTCTCCCCCTCTGGATTTAGTTTCCTAAGAGCAAGAGCTGAGTCACGTTCGAACAGAACTTAGCATTATGCCTGGTTCCCGTAGAACTGAAAAGATGAAATAAAGGTCACAGTCCCAAAACCTTTGATCTCCTGTCAAAGCTCTTCCCACAGAACTCTGCTGAAGACTGCTGAGCACTACCTGCTTTGAGGAACTCACACCTGTCTTGACTCCGTCTCCAAGGAGAGGAGATAGTGCCAGAGCGGTAAGGAGGGCGGGAGGCCGGAGAGACTGTGGGTCTGCAGCAGGGATGGAGCACAGAAGTGGGTCACCGTGTGTTTATTCCCCAGCATTCACTGCAGTGCCATCTCGCACATGCTGCCCAAGGCGGCCCCACTCTCCCTGCTCTAGAGTCAGGAAGGCAGGAGAGCCTGTATCTAGTCAGGAGGTCCAAATGCTGACTAGTTTGGTGGCAGAGAGGAAGGCTGGTCCCGCTGATGGCGGTAAAGAGCCAGAGATGAGGTCTCACTCCACGCCAGCTCTGACCAGTGTGCCATGCTGGTCCTATTTAGCCACCGCTCTGTGCCTAAACAGCATTGGACAGACAACCGAGGTCTTGGTACAGCTTCTGTGGTCACTTTCTTCCCCAATCTCTGGTTAATCGAGAATAAGTCTCAAACGAAAGATCACCTCAGGCTGTGGAAGTGCTTGTTCGCACATTTACAACTTGGAGGCAGACGGGACCAGGCTTGTTATTTCAACTTTTAAATGTCGCAGTAAGAGACAGAGGGGTGCACAAGATCACACTGCTGTTCTAACCACTCTAGGCAGCAGGACCCACCGTCTCCAGAGCTGGAGCAGAAGGACCTTGGGGATCTGATGCATAGACGATAACTGAGCAGCGATAAAAGCCCTCCAGCTGGAGCTGGCTCCCCTGCGCCTCACGGGAGCCTCCATCCCATTTCCTGTGCGGCCCCTATTGGAAACACATTGGAGTCATTTTCCCTTTTAAAAATGTTGTTTTATGTTTCAGCTTTCAAGATGTCCTAGTTTCTGCATCACAGCATCTTCGCATACCAGCTCAATGTGTTTCGTGTTCATTCGGAGAGGGTCTGCCCCCACCCCGTCCCCTCCTGAGGAATAAGAGGGAAGATGCTGGCTGAGGGGAGAGGCAGCCATAGGGTGTCTGGGGTTTGGGGTGTGGAGGAGAACAAAATAAAATTCTGACTAATTTGGCCCATCTCCTCTCAGAACACCAGACCCCTATGAATTATTTATGGCTCTCCTGACCCCCACAGCAATGCAGATTGTGGTTCTTGCCAAGAACAAATTAAGATGTCTGCGTCTGTTACTCTTCCCAACAGGGCAAACTTCCTAGTGTGAGGAAGGAGAAAGGTCAGCAGCCAGGACAAAGGACTGGTCCCAGAGAAAGAGCTGGGGCTGCATTCCAGTGTTTCCAGCGGCCCGGCCACTCAATGGACGCACAGTCAAGTCTCTTTTCAAAACCCAGAATGAGCACTTGGTAGCACTGGTGTCTATAAAACTCAGAATAGCAGTGTCATCAGGCACACTTCCAATGTTTACCTTTCAGCTTGCTTAGAGGGCATAGTGACATCAGGCCAGCAATGACGTAGGTGTGGCTCAGGAGACCGTGACCTTCTGCCCCCAAACCAAGGACCTCTCCATGCTGCAGTGCTAGAGAGTCTTAGGCTGTATCCCTCTGAGCTCATTCTGGCGCTCTTCCCTCAGGTCCCGACCTGTGTGCAGCAGTTGTTGTTGGTTCCATATGGGGCTTTTGAAGGGAGCTCTAGGCTCCTGTCCTACCACCCAGACCCTAAGAGAGGGGTCTGCTGGAGTTGGATCAAGGAATGGAAGAGCTTTGGGCAAACACAGGAGGTAGGGACAACTGGAACTTCACATGGCCAGAATTCTCTCTTGTCCTTCTAAGAGCAGGTGCAGAGATGTGCCTCTTGCTTATGTGGGGCCTGCTGGGAGTGGGACCAGAGGAAGGAGTTCTGGGGTAGACAACACAGGTGAACGTCCATCTAGCCTTCAGAGAAAGGCTGTCTGAGATGGCCGTTCCATACCCCCCAACACTCCCACCCCCAGCCTTGGGAATGGTAAAGAGACCACCCCAGGGTTTGGCATGGGGAGGAAGGGAGACAGAACCCTTCACCTCCCTGGGAAATAGGCTTTAAACAAAAGGAGATCCAGAGGTTCCTGAATGGTGTAACTGCTCAGCAGTGTAGACAATCAGATGAGGAATTGCCGCCCAAACCCAACTATTTCAGGAAGAGAATGCCTTGGCCCAGAGGGTTCTCTATGCCTGAATCCCTGATAGCACCTGGATGCTGGGATTTGGGAAGTTGGTAAATTCTCTTTTCAAAAGAGACAGGATTACAAGATAAGATAGTCTGTTGGTCTTGACCACTAATCAAGAATAGTAATAGTACTACTTTCCTTATATTCTTTCTTATTAGATGATCTAATTCTCTCAAACACATGGTAGAATATTGTTATAAACCCAAGGGACTTTTGAGTTGATGAAGCCCAAACCCGTCCTTTTACAGATGGATAACTTAGGATCCACAGATACTTTTTATGCAATCAGTACACATTGCTAGCTAGTAGTAAAGCTGGGAAGCTGCACAAAGAAAGTCACAGTTACTAGTAAGGGCTGGAATCATGAAGAAACCTTTCTCACTGGAGAAGTAAGATCTTAGCAACCATTCATCAGATGTGTAGTCAAGGCCTCGTATGTGGTAGGCGTGGTGAGGCTACAGCGTGGGTAAGGCAGACACGGCCTTTGACCTTGCAGGAAATATAAAACCAATGTTACCAAATAATGAGAAAATGGAAGCAAAGCTAATTTTATTTCAAAAAAGAATCAATTTACCTGCGGGGTAGCCCTTTGAGCAATTTACGTCATAAGAAAGTTGTAGTATAGCAAAAAACACATTCAACTATCAATCCCTCAATAGTAAGAGATTACATCCCACTTGCTCATTCTTGAATGCATATTCCCATACCCATGAATGAAAGGGGCTATTCATTTCTAAAGAGCTATCTCAGCTTTCCTAGCACCTACCCCCTCATCCTCAGTCCAAGACATCACTGTAGGTGTGGAGCCACTGCTCTCTGGAGTCAGGGACTCCTTTTTGTCTGGATCACATGAAAAGGGGACAGATGCTCAATTGCTGTTGACATGGAGTTACAGCGTCACAAATGTACCGTGCAATTATCTTTGTGCAATGCATGAAAATCTAGCGTGGTATTTCAATAGTTCAAATGTCTTTGGGTATTACTCCTGATACTAACAATAATAACGTGGGATGCTATTAAATACTATTTAGCATAAACATGTTCCAGGATACCCTATTCCAACAGTCCCTGGGTCATAGAGCAAAAGGTGTCAGCAAAGACAGCCTCATCTGGGGCAAAAATCACCTACCCTTTTCTGTAAATTTAACTATATTTATATATACTTTTTACTATTTCCACCCAAAATTTAACTTGCAGGCTGCTTGAATTAGCAATAAAGAGATAATCATGAAATCAATTTTTAAGGCACTGAGTGATTATTACTTTCAAGAACATAAAATAACCCTTCAAAGTTGACAAGAGTGTTGGCAAATAAAATCCTTGGGGACCTGCTTTAATAAAATGAAAAAAAGGCATATAATTAGCATCTCAATCACATGTGCCCTAAAACCTATTTACACTGATTTGAATGCCTTATTTCAAAGAACAAAGAAAAATTCAGTCCATTACTGGTATGAATTACCACATCCCCCAAATTAATAGAGTACAAACTAATTCATTTGTATTCCATTTAATAATACTCATCCGATTGCAGGATAATTCTCTTCCTCCTGCCCAGAGGCAGAGCATTAATAAAGTGGATCGGGGGGAGGCAACACCAAGCTGAAGGAATTGTGGGAAGTTTGTTTATGAGACGCGGCTATTATCTTTCTTTGCTTTGGTTTCTACCTCGATGAGATATTTGTAAAGATAAATAGAACTAAGACTTACATTCTGTATTTAACATGTGTCTGTATTTAACACAGCTGACTTCACATACAGACACATGTCTTACAGTCACAGACGTTTTTCTTTCTGGACCCTGGGAGCTGGGGGAACACCATACTATAATGTGGAAGAGGCTGTTTCCCCTCTCAGCTTTTACCCTGCGCTGTAACCGTGTGCCCTTGTCCTATTCAAAGGGAAGGAGTGCGGCCTGAGAGTAAGGCTCAGGATGGCTCACTGAAGCCCTTCATGAGCTGTTCCTTGCTTCCCCGTGTGGCTTTCCCTCCCACTAATTTGCCTTTAAGCTGTGGCAGTGATGAACTCTCTCCCCTCAGGAGACCTTTGCATATGCTATTGCCATTATCCAGAACATTCTTTTATCTTTCCTCTTCACCTAGCTAACTCCTACTTACTTACCCATGAACTTCAGTTTAGATGTTATTTCTTCCAGGAAGCCTTTCATGAACCCTAGGTCTTAGTAAGTTTTGAACACAGCTAAATCAATTGAAAAGATCTTAATCCAAGCTTGTACCAGCTGCTCCCACATACACTACTTTCTCTCTCCCCCCCCCCCCCAATACGCACGCACACTGTGAGCACATTCCTACTCAGTAACTTGTAGTACCCTGAATGTCCCATGTCCTCTGTGCTCTGCCCACCTGGGAAACTGTACTCTGTCATGAAACTCCACTCTGACGGAGATTGTCACTGACTGCACAGGCAGAGGTAGGTGTCACTGGGACCCTAGGGCACTATGTCTTTAAGGACAGGGCTGTGGTCTCATCTTAAACTTCCAGGGCTTGGCGTTCTTTTTAGCCCATAGCAAGAATTCAATACCTATTTATTGTATGAATAAACTTAATGGCCAATGTCATCAAGGTTCTAAGAACAATAGAAAAGGGAAACAAAAACAATTCTCCATCCTTTTACTATTTATGCGATGAACTGACTATAGCTCCTAAATTGTATTTTAATCCCAAGGCTGAAGTTGCCCAATAACCAACACTGTAGGAGTTAAAAGTAATGTAAAAGGGTGTTCAGGTGATTTATACTAATTTTCCCACATACTGAACATATATTATAGCAAATATTCACGTATTTAGTAATTATAGTATCACAGACATATGTAATATGAGGGATTCTATACAATAGAACAACTACATTCCTTCTTCTTCAGTTGAGAGATGAGGAAAATGAAGCCTCAAGAACTTGTCCAAGGTTACACAGCTAACTGATAGCAGAACTGAACCTAGAATCAAGCCCATCTAGCATTGATCTAGAAGAATCTAGAATTCTCCTAGCATTGCAGTCTTTAATGAAGAACAATGTGTTAGTGTTATAGTAAATGCTATGACATTGGCTGCTTACTTTGGGGAAAAGAAACTGCTTTTTTGATACTCCTCAAATATAATCTTGTACTATCGTAATCAAAGCTAACTGCAATTGTAATAATCTTGTACTATAGTAATCAAAGCTAACTGTAAAACAGTGTGTCTTCCTTCTTAAGGACTAAGTTGAATGAAGGGTGGTTTAGTGTTCAGATCTTTTGGGGGGAGGGAGCGCATGGTAGCCGTGGAGAACTGAGACTTTCCATCCACGGGCTGCTGTACAGTGATCACTTACATGCCTACACTGTTGCCCTTTCTACTGGGATAGCAAGAGAGCACGCAGAGGAACTGGGAATACACACGGAGGAATTGGAAATAACCCTAATTACCCTGAGTTTACATTTAGAACATCCTCATTTCCTGTCTTTCACTGAATTGTTTTTTTTCCATTATTTTATTCCTCTTTCTCTGTTTATTTGGCTTAATTAGGCAGTTTGCTTAATTTGCAATGGAGAAAACAGATGAAAAATTGACTTTTATTTACTTGTAAAAGAGGTTTCCATGATGCTGCACTTAGACCTTGCTTATCTTTATTACAATAATTAAAACAAACTAGTTTTTCAGATAAACAGTATGCCAGTTATATTTTCAGTAGTCTAATCTTTTTTGAGAGAGAGAGAGAGAGAGAGAGAGAGAGAGAGGATGGGAGAGAGAGAGAGAGAAAGGGAGGGAAAGAGAAGCATCAACTCATTGCTTCACTTTAGTTGTGCATTGATTACTTCTTGCACGTGCCCTGACCAGGGATTGGACTCCAACCTCGAGTTCAAGTCAAGCCAGTGACCTCTTGCTTAAGCTGGTGACCTAGGGCTCAAGCCTGTGACCTTGGGATTCTGTCAACGATCCTGCACTCAAACTGGAGAGCCTACACTGAAGCTGACGACTTTGGGTTTCGGACTAGCGACCTCAGTATTTCAGGTAGATTCTCTACCCACTGAGCCACCACCAGTCAGGTAGTAATTTAATCTTTTAATGGAAAAAATAGATGTGTAGGACACTTTATAGGTGAACTGTAAATAAAACTTGAATATCCCAAACTAACTTTAAATTCATACATATTTAGGTGATTTGGAAAAGATATATTCACTCAAGAAAGAGAGCACCAAGCATCGTGCTAGATGCCTTACATACAACGTCTCCCTTAATCTTAAATTTCAGAGAGAGCACGGTTATGTCACCAACAGATGAGAAAAGTGAGGTTCTAAGAGTTTTTTGGTTTTTTTTTTAACAGAGACAGAGAGAGAGAGAGTCAGAGAAAGGGACAGATAGGGACAGACAGAAACGAAGAGAGATGAGAAGCATCAATCATCAGTTTTTTGTTTTGACACCTTAGTTGTTCATTGATTGCTTTCTCATATGTGCCTTGACCCTTGACCACGGGCCTTCAGCAGACCGAGTAAACCCCTGCTCGAGACAGAGACGTTGGACTCAAGCTGATAAGCTTTTGCTCCAACCAGATGAGCCCGCGCTCAAGCTGGTGAGCTCGGGGTCTCGATCCTGGGCCCTTCTGCATCCCAGTCCGACGCTCTATCCACTGCACCACCGCCTGGTCAGGCAAAGTTCTAAGAGTTTTGTAACTGGCCCAAGTTCATGTCAATAGTAAGCTATAGAGCTAAGATTGGAATCTAAGGAGTCTAACCCTGAAACCACTGTTTTCTACTCCATTCCACTAAGGGGTCTTGCAGTTAAGGAGACTGTGGAACATCGGGCAGCCTGGCTATGGCAGTCCAGAGGTAGGAGGGGGAGGGAGGCCAGAAGATGCAGAACAACAAGGGAAGCACGCAGCAGGGGCACCCACTGCACCGCACCGAGAAAGGCCGCTTGTGAGAACCTGTGGCTAAGAGGAAGACAGGGAGGAATTTGAGGATGGTAATAAAGTATACATGCTCCCCTTTCTCTCCACAAAGGGTTTAAGTGGTCCACAGCTGGATTTCCAAGTCAGGGAGCCAGAGAAGGCAGATCTGTCTGCAGGGCTGAGAGGGCCTGGAGGAGAGGCAAGCCCCTGGCATCTGCCTGCCTGTCTCACAGCCCCAGGCAGTGGCCCCTCTCCTGCTTGTAGTCTTTTTTCAATTGATTTTAGTTAGAGGAGAATGAGAGAGAGAGAAGCAGGAAGCATCAACTCATAGTAGCTGCTGCCCATATGTGCCTTGACCAGGCAAGCCCAGGGTTTTGAACCAGCAACCTCAGAGTTCCAGGTTGATGCTTTATCCACTGCGCCACCACAGATCAACCTCCTGCTTGTATTGTATTAATTCAGCAACTGATTCAATCCAACTTACTACATTTCTTGAGCAACTTCTGTGGTCTCAGTATGGTTCTACTAGACAATGGGTCTAAGGGTAAGGGCAAAGAAAACTCCTTGCCTTTCAGGCTTAAAGATTTGTAAACAAATATATAAACAATAGGTCTCTATCTTAAGTTGTATAAGGACAGACCTGGACTTTTTCCCTCCCTCACTCTCTCTCTCCCTCCCTCTTTCCCGCCTCTCTTCACCAAACCCTCTTTATTTTCCTCCTTCATACCAAGTGCCAGGCTTTGTTCTTCTTGGTGCTGGGAGTACTGTGATAATCAAAAGAGAAAGATCTCTGTCCTTATGAGGTATATGGTCTAGAGCAGGGGTCCCCAAACTTTTTACACAGGGGGCCAGTTCACTGTCCCTCAGACCATTGGAGGGCCGGATTATAAAAAAAAACTATGAACAAATCCCTATGCACACTGCATATATCTTATTTTAAAGTGAAAAAACAAAACGGGAACAAATACAATATTTAAAATAAAGAACAAGTAAATTTAAATCAACAAACTGACCAGTATTTCAATGGGAACTATGGGTGCAGATGCATCCTGTGCTCCTCTCATTGACCACCAATGAAAGAGGTGCCTCTTCTGGAAGTGCGGCGGGGGCTGGATAAATGGCCTCAGGGGGCCGCATGCGGCCCGCGGGCCATAGTTTGGGGACCCCTGGTGTAGAGCTATGCTGTTCCATACAGTAGTCATTAGCCACATGTAACTATTTAAATGTAAATTTAAATTAATAAAGTGACACAATTACTTCCTCAGTTGCACGAACCACATTTCAAGTGCTCATCATCACGTGGATAGTGGCTAGCAGAATGCACAAGGCAGATACCGAACACTTCTGTCCTCCCTGGAAGTTCTATTAGACAGCACTGCTCTGGGGTGTCATCTGTGGTTAAATTTTTGGGGTCTACTTGTCCCTGGCACATAATAGGCATTATTAAATAATCATCAAATGTTAAAGTAGTGTGATGAGTACAACAACAATGGTATGTGCCAGTCTAGAAATAGCACAGAGGAGGAAATATTTCACATAATTGGATGGAGGTCAAGGACTACCTCCCAGAGGAGATAGGAATCAGATAGAATTTGAAATATATTATAAGTTTCCATACACATTTGGTCAACAAAGGCTGTGTGCTACAATTCTAAGGGGAGAGTGAATGAGGATTCCTTTCAAAGCTAAATGACAGCTTTAAGGACAGCACTGGTCAGCAGCTTCATAGACTGGGTAGCTGAAGTGTGAGGAAGAGGAAAAGGGCACAATAACAGCTTTCAAACTCCTGAGGCATTCTCATTAGGAGGAAGTAAACAAAAAGCATGCCCTCCCTATTTTAGCCTGAAATAGTACTGGTCTGTAAGTACTACTATGCAGTTCAAAATGAATGCTCTGTGAGGCCTCCCTTTTAATCAGCAAATATGCTAGTCAGAGCCTTCTATATAAAGAAGCGGTACTTAGGTGTCCACTCCTTAGCCACAGAGGGAAACTGAATAACAATATACACACGACATGCGGTCAGTGGTCAGTGATGGAGGCCTCTGGCTCTGATTCAGAATCGCTCTGGTCTAAAGCTGTCCCATCTGGTGGGCATCTCAGCTGCATGAGAACCGACGACTGGAGAGCATGGGCAGGAGACATGAAAAAGTGCTATGTGGGGGCCAGATCAGGACAACTCCACTCAAACACAAATCTGGTTACATCTTACATAAAGGGGCGCTGGTGGCTGGCCAGACTCCCACTGTCATTGTTCACTGTCATCAGAATAAGGCCTATAACACTTAGATAGTCCTTACTACATGCCAGACATTGTTTAATTCACTTAATTCCTACAACAACCCTATAAGATGGGTACCATTATGATTCTTTTTAAATAATTTATAGATTTTAGAAAGAGAGGAAGGGAGTTGAGAGAGAGAGAGGGAGAGAAACACTGATTTGTTATTCCACTTATTCATGCATTCATTGGTTGTTTCTTGTATGTGCCCTGACTGGGGAAAGATGGCAACTTTGGTGTATCAGGATGATGCTCTAACCAACTGAGCTACCTGATCATGGCTGCCATTATGATTCTTTTGTACAGACGAAGAAACTTGCTGGGGTGACTCCCCTCCCCAATACCCTGTGGGCAGGGGCCGGATGCAAGGAGAGCAGAGAATCAGGGAAGCTGTTCAGCACTGGGGGAGAGGGTATCCTCAGGTCTTTTTCCCCCTGAAAGCTCACTGCTTTGGGGAGAAAAGGGGATTTCACACAACTTCGGTCATGACCCCATTCCCCAAATCCATGGAGGCCATGGCAATAGAAGTTGACAAGATCTGCAAATTCTGTACTTTTCCATGAAGTCTCTAGGGGAGTGAACAAGAGTGACCCAACACAGCTGATCTCTGCTGACGGAAAAGTCCCTGGCTTGCCTGCTGGCGCTCAGGCATCTGACCCTGTTCAGCAAGGACCAAGAGCCCCAAGGCTTGGCCAACTCTTCACCCCCAACCACCTATCATTTTTCCTACCCAGGAGGAAGAGTTTGTGAGGTTTCCTGTCCTTGCATATTAAACTGAAGAGACAGCTGCAAACGCTATAGCTCTTCATATCCCTATATTGATAGGTATGCCGATGACACCATTAACAAAGGCAGCAGGGGATTGATGATTCCTTTTCTTAAATTGGCATCTATTTATTGAAGTTCTTTGGTCCTACAAAAACAGGTCAAACCATAATAAGAAGCAATAATAAAACTTGCAATCAAAAGGCTCAAAGGATATTACACTGAAAAAATAAGACTTAAGTGTTCTTAACACAACTGAAGCAAGCATCTTACCTGTGTTACTATAGTATCATCCAAATTCTACTGAAAGCTTGCAAATTTTGCGTGCATTCACAAATGCAAATGGCACCATCCCTTACAGGGCTTCAAAGCCCACAGTGACACTTGCCTTTGAATAAGCACTGCCACATGTCACCTAGTTCATACTCCAGGAGAAACCAGGATTGAAAAGGCGATCCAAAGCTCTGTGTGCTCCTGGAAAATCCTTTCCCTTCCATCCCTGCCATTCTGCCAACACTCAGGGTCTCACCACCACAGTCCACCTTGGAGACCACCAGGAATAACTCCAACATGTCCGGCACCCTTTTTTACATCTGTCATCCAAGGCCCCAGGCCACTCCTCATCACTCCAGCTCCCAGTGGGACTCTGCACATCTCTTCTCTGCTTCCATTCCCCCTTGCTCAACTCCCACATCTCTGTGCCTTCTGGAACCCATGTCCATCAGCAGCAAGATTCTCTCTATTCACCACTTCTCTGAAATGTCCCTTCCCCTTCTTGCTCCACCTGCAAGTAGGCCCTCCCCTGCCCCCCAGCCTCTCCGGCAGTGGGTATCTTCTCTCCCACAAGCTGGCTCCCCTCCCGGGGCCTGCAGGGAGCAGCAGCTGTTCTCCTTCACTCAGCAGTAGCAGCAATAGTGCCATCGGCAGCCATGTTTAGGAATATGCACAGGCTTTCTCTACTTGTTAGGCTTTCCAGGCAAACTCTCTCAAGGGACTAAATCCAAACTGAGTGCAAGGGTGCCTCCCATGTCCTTGCTGAGTTACCTAAGTTTCTCAGTTAAGTCAGTGAACATGAGTGGTTGTATTCTTCAAATCCACAGGTTCCTTCTTTCCTTTTTTCCTTCCTTCCTCCCTCCTTCCGTCCCTCTTTTCTTTCCTTCCTTCATAAATCAAGTACAACCTGCTCTGTGCTAGGTGTTGAGAGAAGTTTAAACTATAGACTCCACCTTCCTAAACCTCATCTAGGTAGGGAACTAGGAGCTTATGTGGGAAATAAGGGCATGTGAGTGGCTTCCAAACGGCCACACATAAACCCACTAGCCTGCAGGGGTCCCAGAAATGAGGCCCCAGAAGTCGGGAAGGAGGCATGAATGTAGAAACGGGCTGCCCAGAGAACGTCACAAGCTGGGGAGCATCCCCAGCTGAACAGGGCAACTCCTACTTACCTCTGGCCATGGCCCATGGGTCTCAGTAGTCAGTCCTTTTTTTTCCAAGACACTAGAAATGCTGACTTTAAAGTAAAATCTGAATTGCAAATGTAACTGGTAATTTAAAAATTTCAAAACACTATAAGCTGTAGCTTAGTATAGTGTGATGAGCATGGATTCTGGAATATTTATAACATGGAGATAATAATAGTACCCACCTTCTAATTCTACAACCTGCTCAGTAGTGCCTGGAAATATTCTTCAGAAGTTTGATAACTGGCCAACAGTAACCAGTCTACCAGACTACCACTTGGCAACTTCTGCTACTCATTAGCTACCCTTCCTGCATACCAGGAGACATCAGCTCTAAGCATGAAGAGCAGCGGTCTTAGTGCAGCAGGTCTGGGCACAGGAGAGCATCTCTAGGTGCTTATGAGCGGGGCCGGGAGAGCTCAAGAAGAGATGCATGTGGAATGGAGAGGCTTCCAGAAATAAAATGAGCCTAAGCTGGGATTTATCGAACGGTGCTACTGGCTGGACAGCAAAAGGTTACAGAAGGGTGGGTGTATTGGAGCCTCTGCAGGAAAGAGCTGACACACGCAGACTGGGTGAGATGAGGACAGTTCTTCTCTGAGGGGCTACTTACTAAGCTGTGTGGGCAGGGCTTAAGGATACTAACAAATGGGGAAGGTCCAGTCGTCCAGGGCTAGTAACAGAGGCCATGCCTAGTGGCCTGACAGGAAATTAGGGGATAAATACACAAATTTGCTGTCTTCCTGAAATCTCCAGCCTGTGCCGCTCCATTAGCCTGTCTCACCAGGGAGCCCACAGGGTGAGGGAGCCCACTGGCATAGCCCCTGTGGGTCGATCCCTTCCTCCGCCTGCACCGGGGAAGCAGACTGGGCATGCGTGGGGAGAGTGGGGAGTGGGCGATGCCAGCACAACGGGAAAGATCATGCTGAAGGAACAGAGGCTGAGGTGTATCAGAGAGTAAGGAACTGTCATAAGCCTTCGTTTTCCAATCCTCCATATTCATTTGCTCTCCCTAAAGTCCAGTCAATCACAGGAAAACACAACAATGCAGGAGGAACATTGTGGCTATATACACAGGCTCGGTGAGGTAGGGAGGTGAGAAGTAGGAGGAAGAGTCAGCCAATGGCTCAGGGGATGGAGAGGTGCAGTCTAAAACACTTTTCAAACCAGAGAAGGGTTTTTAGATAACACACACAAGTGCGCGTCTGCGACCATGGCTACAAAACTGTTGGAATGAAATGCTTAGTCAGGTTTTCAGAAACAAGCTATGGGAAGCAGCTGATATTGTCTTAATGGGCATGAAGTCCAACTTTAAATAATGGAATATGACTAGCCAAAAAGTCCAAGAGAAGTGCTTCGAATTGTCTGTAATTTTATTATCCTACAGAACTATCAGCTTGATTCAGCCAAAACTTAATCCTTTGAGTAGTGACTTTTTTTTTCATGCTAGCTGACCCCTGGGAGTGAGTATTTTTTGAAAAAATGAAATTAGTTCCAGTTCCAGTTTTATTAACTTAAAATCATGTTTGTTTGATAACCAATTTATGGAAACAAGAAGAACATACATCTGCCTTTTTTAAATGTTACCTTACACATTTTTAAAATGTACTGTGGATGGTCAGGAGGCACGAGGACACACATGAACGCTCGTACTGCTCACAGGGTTAAATGAGCCACCTCCACGCACTTTCTCTTGATGGTGCACATTGTATCCTGATAGAACCACCTAAGCCCTGAGGTGGAGGCCTGGGCCTCGGCAGCAGCTCCTGAAAGCACTGCGTAGACTATCATGGCTCTCCTTAGCTTGTGAGCCTTGCCTCCCAGTTACCTATGAAAATCAGCCATCATCCATAAGTGGCTCTAAACTCCTCCTCCTTGCAAACTGTGATATTCTTCCGATAATAGCTCTAGAAAAAGCAAGTTTCTCATAGTCAGGAAGCACTTTCTCTTTCTAAGACTAACGTCCTTGTAGCGACCTTAGAAATCTTGGAGTCTAGTCTTCCCCAAAGTATTTTTAAAAGTCTTCATAGGCACTATGATGTGAACAAAGGATTTCATGGTCAAACAACTTTGGGAAATACTGATTGAAATCCACAAAAGTTAAATAACTTTTCCTTAAGGATGAATTTCTGAGAGCTTTTAATACCAAATGCAAATGATGAACCTACTGAAAAAAGATATGATATGCAGAGATTTTCAAATTTAGTTGGCTAAAGAATACTTTTATTTTTAATAGTACGCACGCTGTGGGACAGGTATGCTACTGGACACTCCTTAGAACGTGGATTACAAAAGTAGAAATTGGGGTCCAAAGAAGGGAAAAATGTCTTGGTCAAGGCTTCCCAACTGATTATGGTTCTCTCCTGCTTCTAGCAATGCTGAGATCGAGGGCTGACCTATGTGGAACCTTCTTCTGTAGACATAAACAGTCACAACCTCCATGTCTACAGACTAAAGAACCTCACCGCTTTTGTTTTGTCCCAATACGGCTGGTGTCCTCCCTCACCATCACCTTTGCTCCCCTTTATCATTTTAATTGCATTTCTCTGAACCTTGCCCAATTCTACACTATCTTTCTCAAGGAACAAGGCCAGAACAGGGCCCGGAACAGCATATGCATTCCTGGTAGGAACACAAGGTGGCCCTGCACATGTTTTCTGTCTGGTTTCCTGTAACTTTCCCAAGGACCCAACATTTCATCGGCCCTCTGGCCTACGGAGCTTGGAGCTTGGTGCTCACTGTATTTCCCGGGGCTGCACTGATAGCTCAGAGCACATCATCTTCTAAGTCAGGAGCTTATGTTTCATTTCCTGCCTGAAATTAGGCTAGAGACCCTCTACCCTGCCTCATTTCTCCCCGTGTCCCGCCTCCCACACGATCACTGAGTCCCAAACAGTCTTCTATTTGCTTTGCTCAGTTGATATTTTAGAAGTTTCTTCCCTAATTATTATCCTGTTCTGGCCCCAAAGAAAACACATTCACTACATTTCTGTAGCTTTGCAGGATCTTGATGTTTATTCCTGATAGGTAACTTTAGAATTATCGCAAATTCACAGATGCTTTCTTTAAATGACTTAACAATATTTTGTACGAAGTGTTTCTTAGGGCCTAGATATGACAGAGATTTCTATCCAGTTAGAAACTTGCCTTTGAAACAAATGATGGCCTTTACACAACAGCAAAGATGCTGGCAATTAACAGAACAACAGCCAAGCTAACAGGATGGTGCTCTTTGGTTCAGATATGTTAAGTTCTGCTGAATGTCAAGGCTAACCTGAGAAATGCAGCTGCTTTTTATACTATAGCAGTGAGGACAGACATTCTTGGAAAGAAGTCTTGTCCTTGAGGGCAAGATGCCTTTAAATTAGGCCTTCCAGCACCTGGCAGAGTTCTGGGCTCAGAGTAGATGCTCAATAAACATTTCTTCAAAGTGTTAATGATTTAATAAAGGAATGCACAAGTGAACAAAGAAACATTCTGGAAAAGAAACATCTTAGGTGTGGTCTTGGTCTCAGTTCCCAAGCAAAAGTTTTTAGTTCCTTTTCCTATTCCTTGGTTCCCAGACCCTCCAACACAGCCTTTGTACTCTGAGGACGTTCCTTAGATCCCCAAACAACAGGAGGTAGTCTAGGCAGCATAGCTTTATATGATGAAAATCTAAAAGTCCTCGACTTCTTTTGTTCTAAGGAGAATTAAGGCCTTAAAACATTGATGGTAAATTCTTTGAAATACCTTTAGGAAACAAAGGTGATATTTGTTTTCTACGGAGTCCCTTGAAGGAGCATTCCATTCAAACATTGTTCCAAAGCACTAAAAATGCTTAATTTCATGTTTTACATCTGGACTCTATTTTTCCCTCCAAAAGAGGGCAAAGGACAGCAGAATGTTTGCCAGTTGATGGAACGATTGTTACTATGCTGTATCTATTTCTATGAGGATATTGTTATGGGGCTGCGCTCATAAAAGAACCTTCATTCTAAATCTCTGTGCACTTTATGAATTTCACTCCATTATAGCGCCCCCTCCCCTGCAAGAAGTCACTCAGGTCCTTTCATAACACTGGCAAATAGCTCCAGCCTTCCACAGCTGCGAGGTTCACTGTCCTGGGAGATTTTCAGCGTTACTATTCATGCTTCCAATCAAAACAGTGACAGAGTTGACATGATTTACTGAGGAGAAGGACTTGATTAGGGACTAGCACACTACCAAGCAAATATTAAACAACTTCAGGGAACTTTTAATATGCAACGTTCTCTCACAATAAAAACAAGCCAGAAATAATTTCCTGTGGAAGCTTGTTTTTTAAGGTTTCTTGTGTGTTGTACACATTTCAGCAAAGCGGCCTTCCCCCATGAGAGGCACTGGTTCCTTAGACAACTCTGTCCTTCTCATTTCAAATGAAAACCAGTTATACTACTGTAACAAGAACACCTATCCAGGAGGTCAAAAATGGGCTGGAAGACACCTCACTGTAAAATGTATCAAGCTTCTTTATTGGGATTAAAGTCTGTTTGCCACAAATTGTCAGTGACAACCTGTGGCCCAGAATTCCATTTCTTGATGCTTTCAGAGCCTTATTATTTCCTCCACTCTGAAGGAATAAATAAGCACGTGCTATAGTATGAATTGAGGGTTGAAACAGACATTAATATTGGAGGAGAGAAAAAGATTCTAGAAACACAGACCTGGGGATCTTTCATCGGGAATACGTAATTTTGGAAAACAAGTTCTAGACTTTTTCTTTTTCTTTAATGGCCTAATTCCTTCTCTGGGATGATTTGAGAAACATCCCATGACTCTACTCTCTGCCCCTAAATTTCTAAAAACAACAGAAAATAAAGATCCTGGCAGAAGTCAAAGGGTCAGTGAATTGCAAACAGCTTTCAGGTTCAAATATGCACCATCACCAAGAGAAGTCCAACCGTTGTAATGAGTAACCCTCAACAAGGGGTTCCAAACCATGAAAATGAACAATAGTATACAGTGTGTCCGTAAAGTCATGGTGCACTTTTGACTGGTCCCGGTCAAAAGTGCACCATGACTTTACAGACACACTGTATCTAGCGCTATGAACTGCATGACTTACAAATCTCAAGGGGGTAAATTTGAAATTGGAAAAGGCTGGGATATCTGATTAGTGTAAAACCACACACACACACACACACACACACACACACACACACACACACACACACAGCAAAGGCAGGGGAGGTGGACACAGAGACTGCACGAAGTCATATATATTGTCCTCTGAGATGCCCTCCAAAATTCCAGAAGAAACCAGGACTGTTTGTATGGTCTGGGAGGCACTCTGATGGACTTGATATAGTTCTTAAAAACGAGATTCAAAAAAGAATATTCTATTAATCTCTCTGCCTGTCTTTGATTCTGTGTTCATGTAGGATGAACTTTGCATCCGTCTCTGCCCCATTGCCCCACTGCCCTTTGGTAGCCTTGCAGAAGAAATCGACCAGTACCTTTTAGTACTGCTCATAAACATATCCCGGCCAGTTGGCAAAATGTCCATCCACGTTTATGGAGTTAATTGACATCTATTAATTTCGCTCAGATTCTCTCTCCTCCTTCCACCTTGCTGTCCCCTGCCTTTCTCTCTCTCTCTCTCTTTTTTTTTAAGAGAGAAAGCTAATGAAAACCATGTTTATGTGCTCAAAGGCACAGAGGAAATTCATTACTCTGAGGAATAGCACACTCCACAAGTGAAATGAAAGTAATCTTATTTATGACAGGAAGGGGCCCAGCTAGACTGAAGTCCACCACGCTTCTTCAACTGCTACGGAGAAAAGAAGCGGCGGAGCCCCTGCGCCCATTCCAAATGGCGGCCGCGCTGACAACAAACACATTTGCAGTTCTGTGTTTGAAAACTGCTAGAGCCCCAGAAAACAGCCATCTAATAGGGACGGGACGTTTAGAACAGATCATTCATTCTTCACACCTTCCAATACTTTCTTGAAACTCTTTGTTACTAAGCTTCAAAAAGACACTTCCTCAAATCATGAGTTTATGACCTTTATCAAGTACTGGCTTGTAAATACAGTGATGCTAGCTTCATGGCCTAATTCCCTTATTGTAAGAGTTTTTCACTGTAGATTCATGAACCAATTCCCACATAAAAAATAATGGAATGGTTTAAATTACATGTTTTTAAAATAACTGTTCACTGGTGCCCTTACAGACAATCTCCCTTTCCTTCTTGAAAATCTCATCAACAGTAAATATATTTCCCATTTAACTATTGTCTCTTTTCTCAAAAATTTTTTAAATTATTGATTAATTTTAGACAGAGAGAAGAAGGGAGGGGAGAAAGAGAGAGAGAGAGAGAAAGAGAGAAAGAAGCATTCATATGTTCCACTTAGTTGTGCATTCACTGGTCTCTTCCCATACATGCCCTGACTAGGGACTCAACCTGCAACCTTGGTGTTTTGGGATGTCGCTCTAAAACCAACTGAGCTAACAGGCAGGTTCTCTCAATGACTAAAAAATTTTTGTATTTATTGATTTTAAAGAGAAAGAGAGAAAGGCAGGGGAGTGGGGAGAGACAGACAGAGAGAGAGAGAGAGAGAGAGAGAAAGAGATGAATTTTGTTGTTTCACTTCTCATGCATTCATTGGTTGATTCTTGTATGTGCCCTGACCAGAGATTGAAGTGCAACTTTGATATATTGGGACGATGCTCTAACCAACTGAGCTACCTGGCCAGGGTTTTCTCTCAATCATTTAGTTAATCAACAAAAATCACGGAAGTCTTGTATACTAGAGGCTACTGGGGAGATAGTTTCTTCACTTTTTCTTCTAAACTATTCATAAGTATTCTATAAAATCTTAATAAACATGTGGAATTTTGACAGTAATAAGATGGTTTCATAGTATTTACAGTGTGATGTCCTAGAACAATTTTTGCTGGAAGGTCCTGTGAGGTCATCAAGCCCACCTTCTTATTTACAAATAAGGAAACAGGCTCTAGGGTAGATTCTAGACTGTGTATCTTTCTTTTTATTTAAAACAATATACTTTCCTCTCCTCCAGGAAACTTTCCCATGTTCACAACTGAAGGAAAGGATACTTGCTTGGGTTTATGCGGCAAAGGGTTTTGCATTCATCTATATGAGAAGGGTTTGTCTCTTCTTCCAGTAAAAAGGGCCAACTGAGTAATAGCTGGTCTTCTGAGGTCACATAAAGAGACACAATACTGAGAGCCACTGGGAATGAATTGACTAACTTAATCAACACATCTCTTTTAAGGCTTAAAGTATCAAGCAAATGCTAGGCCCTGGCTTAGTAGACACTGTCCCTTTCCCTGGCAGCTCCTGTAGGGGAGTCAGGCAGATACACAGGAGAACTGTTCACATCACGCCCGGGTAGGTGCCATGATGGGGAAGCTCAGAGTGCTATGAGAGATGGCGCCGCCAGGATAGAGGGAGGGAATGGACTGGAGACAGAGTGGCAGTGACTATTCTAGGCAGATGGAACAAGTTTTGTAAAAATTTGGTGAGGGAAGTTTCAGAGGTTTTGGAAAGTTGGTCAGTGGCCCACACTGAGGGGAGGTATGAAAGTCAGAGTCTCTGGTTTTTACCTGCCACCCTTAACATCCAAGCATTCCTTCCTTGCCTTGCTCAAATGAAATGTTTTTAAGTGTTCTATATAACATTATTTGCCTGGCTATTCTCTCCTGTACTCCAAGACACTGTTATCAGTTTGGCTTTACAACACACAAAAGTGTTTCCACTTACCTTAAAAAGGCCTTGACTTCAATTCACCCAGAATTTATGAAGCATTTCATAGGCTCTACTCTCTCCACTGCGCTCTCTCACCATCTGCATATACAGACATCGATTACACACGCACCACACACATTAGGGCTCCCTTAGCCTCCCCATGAGGTCCAGGGAGGCCTGTCTTACCAGCTTCTGTAATCCTAGCACAATGCAAACAGAGTAGGAGATCAATAAGTGTTTGTTGAATGATACATGTGTTTGGTGCAGTATAGCTCAATTCTCAAAACATTGTTAGATGCATCGTTTAAAAAAAGTGTTTCCTACACAGCATGTTTCAACGCAGATGATAAGTGGAAAATTAAAAAAATGGTTAGGGGGTCTTCATGCTCCGAAAACTAGCATAACTCGGCATTTCCTACTGTTGGTGTATACGGGACTATTTTTGCTCAGAGCTTATAGTATTCACTAGAAAATTTTACTGCGTAGTACTGGGTGGCAGATGTTTTGAATAAAAAGGAGACATTACAAGCTAATGATTTAGCAAAACAAACCCAAAGCCAGCAAAGTCAGGAGGGAGAAGAAGAACTATGTCAAACGTCCAGCTTTATTACAGGGTCTGCTATTTGGTACCTCAGTTTCTCATTAAGTAAAGCTCACTATATTTAAGGAAATTTCCAAATAGTAAGTACAGAAAAACACAGTAATAAAGACTAACCATATACTCGGATGGTCAGGACATAGGCCAAGATTATAGATTTTATACCTCTGACCCACCACAGTTGATCCTTAAACACCTATCATTCATCCAGTGTTTAATGAGGACCTACTATGTGCCAGGTACTGTGATGACCACTGTAAATACAGAGGTGAAGAACAAAACAGCTCTGCCTTGAAGAAAATTATAACCTAGTAAGGAATACAGAAAAGTAGAAAAAAAAATTACAACTAACCCAACCTTTGGAGTAAGCAGAGGCAGGGCAGGACTCCCAAGAGAAGAGAAATCTCTTAAAGGCATGTTGTCAATATTGGCCGTTCTGATAAGACTTTGAAAACTGATCAGCATATGTCTTCCATCACTATTAGAAAAATACCTCAAGTACAGTGCACGCTAACACTGGCTTAACTTCCAAGATGGTAACGAAGGTCTGCGTGCTCTCAGAAGCTCTGCATTCATACTATGTCATCAAATAATATATTCATAAAAATATATTTTTTCTTTAAAAACTTCGTGAGTTTGGGAAGGGGGGATGGAGAGCAAACTGGTAAACAGTTTAGCTATGTTCACCTTTTCTCTGTAGTAACTTGTCCAGGCCACAAAGAGGCACTCTGGGTTAAAGAATCAGTGGACTCCTCTTTCTGCATTCTTTCTCTTCGCTCTGAGGGCTTTCAGAGAGAGAGCCTTTATCTAACATCAGGAGGGCCAGCAGCTCTTGCAGGAAGGCAGATGTTTGTCTAGCACAAAGCACAGATGTTTCTGACTAAAGTTCCAAAATAACTCTTACTTATGCAGGAAGAATTGATGAAGGCAGAGACAGCTTCTTAAGAGAAGGGGGTTCTATTACCAAAACAAAACAAAACCATTTTTATACCCGATCACTTCTGGGGAAAAGGGGGATAAATAAAAAAACCCAACCAAACAAAATTAAAACATTAAACAATGACAAAAACAAAAAAACAAAAATCATCACAAAATAATACAAAGCTCTCAGCATAAATGAGAACAGTATTTGAAGAGGAGACGCTGCTGGAAGCAGCTCTGATAAATATTCCCCATGGTGTTGGTTTTGGATGATCCTGTTCAAATAAAAATCCTCTTTAACCTTCATCTTGAACCAGTCAATAATCCAGTGTTTGTAACATTACAGTCAGTTGCCATGGAAAGAACTCTGATGACATAAATTTAACTTTTTGGTTACCATTCTGGATAAGACAGGAGCAGAAAACAAGAATATCATATCTATTCTGTGCTAATATTTTTACTTTTGGGGGGGAGGGGTCAAGCAGATTAAGAAATAACAGTATATAAACTGTATACTGTTAGAATATAAATCTTTTAAAATTCCTTAAAATCTTTATGTAGTCTTCAAAACTCCAGTGCTTCACTGTGCAAAATTTTTATCTAGCTAAAACTCCTGAGCTCTTTAGCCATCAGCGAGTGTTCTAAATGTTCTCTGTGCTAGACAACAATTAATGAATAATGTTATAGGCATGTAGGAGGTCCTAATTAAAAGATAAGGTAAAAAAAATAGAAGATAGGTGAAAGAAAATGTATACTTGTCACTGTTTTGGAACATTTCGTTTTAACTGGGTTTGAACCTTCCCTCTCTCCCCATTTTTTATAATTTAGACAATTAAATTTAACAGGGTGACACTGGTCAACCAGAGCACATAGATTTAGAGAAAACATCTCCACATCATTTGGACAATCATGCCATATACCCATCACCCAAAGTCAAATCATCTTCTGTCACCCCATATTTGTTTCTCTTTAAGTATTTCCCCCTTCCCTACCCCCTCTTCTCGTTTCCCCTCTCCCTGGTAACCACTGCACTTTTTATCTATATCCATGAGTCTCCATTTTGTGTCCCACCTATGTATGGAATCATACAGTTCTTAGCTTTTTCTGATTTACTTATTTCACTCAGTATAATGTTGTCAAGATTCATCCATGTTGTTATAAATGGCACTGTGTCATCATTTCTTATGGCTGAGTAGTATTCCATTGTATATATGTACCACACCTTCTTTATCCAATCTTCTTTTTTGTAATTTTTTAAATTTTTATTATTATGTTTTTATTTTTTACAGGGACAGAGAAAGAGTCAGAGAGAGGGATAGATAGGGACAGACAGACGGGAATGGAGAGAGATGAGAAACATCAATCATCAGTTTTTCATTGCGACACCTTAGTTGTTCATTGATTGCTTTCTCATATGTGCCTTCACTGTGGGCCTTCAGCAGACCGAGCAACCCCTTGCTGGAGCCAGCGACCTTGGGTCCAAGCTGGAGAGCTTTGCTCAAGCCAGATGAGCCCGTGCTCAAGCTGGCGACCTCCGGTTCTTGAACCTGGGTTTTCCGCATCCCAGTCTGATGCTCTATTCACTGTGCCACCGCCTGGTCAGGCTCCAATCTTCTATTGAAGGGCATTTCGGCTGTTTTCATGTCTTGAACAGTGACCAATGCTATGATGAACATGGGAGTGCATGTGTCTTTATGTACCCATGTTTTTTTAGTTTTGGGGGTAGATACCCAGTAGAGGGATTGCTGGATCATATGGTAGTTCTATTTTTAGTTTTTTGAGGAACCACCATACTTTCTTCTATAATGGTTGTACTACTTTACATTCTCACCAACAGTGAATGAGGGTTCCTTTTTCTCCATAGCCTCTCCAACATTTGTTATTACCTGTCCTGATGATAATTGCTAATCTAATAGGTGTGAGGTGGTATCTCATTGTAGTTTTGATTTGCATTTCTCTAATAACTAGCGAAGATGAGCATCTTTTCATATATCTGTTGGCCATTTGTATTTCTTCTTGGGAGAAGTTTCTGTTCATGTCCTCTTTCCATTTTTTTATTGGGTTGTTTGCTTGTTTATTGCTGAGTTTTGTGAGTTCTTGATATATTTTGGATATTAGGCTCTTATCTGAGCTGTTGTTTAAAAATGTCATCTCCCATTTAGTTGTCTGTCTGTTTTGTTGTCAGGTTCTTTTGCTGTGCAGAAGCTTCTTCATCTGATGTAGCCCCATTCATTTATCTTTGCCTTTACTTCCCTTGCCTTTGGGGTCAAATACATAAAATGTTCCCTACTGCCAAGGTCCATGACTTTTTTTCCATAGTATCTATGTTTTCTTCTATGTAATTTATTTTTTCAAATCTTATATTTAGGCCTTTGATCCATTTTGAATTAATTTTTGTGCAAGGAGACAAACTGTAGTCAAGTTTCATTCTTTTGCATGTGGCTTTCCAATTTTCTCAGCACCATTTGTTGAAGAGGCTTTCTTTTCTCCATCGTGTGTTTTTGGCTCCTTTATCAAAGATGATTTGACTGTATATATGTGGTTTTATTTCTGGGCTCTCTATTCTGTTCCATTGGTCTGAGTGTCTATTTTTCTGCCAGTACCATGCTGTTTTGATTATCGTGGTTCTGTAGTATAATTTGAAGTCAGGTATTGTAATGCCTCCAGCTTTCATTTTTTTCCTTAGGATTATTTTGGTTATTCAGGGTTTTTTTATGTGAACATTTTTTTAAGTGTCTTAGGAAACCTGAAGAACCATGAATCTTTCCCAAAATGGTTTTTCAGGACATTTAAAAATGATCAAAATTTTTTCCTCCCTCCTGCTTCCATCCCCATCCCCTTCCCTAAGAGAGAGAAGCAGAGTTCTTACATATATTCCTGTTGGGTGGGTACCATTGACCACAACACAATAGGCTATTTTCTGCTTCCTAAAAATACGAGGGCAATTATCCAGGCATAGCAGTGATTATGAAATGGTACCGTAAGGACCACACTTTACTCACTGGAAATACACGTGGAAAACATTTCAATCACACATAAAAAGACAAGGAGAGAGGGGATAAAGGACGAGTAACTCAAATAAAAACATGCTGTGTGAAATAGTGAAGGAATCTGCCCAAATTTCTGGTGACAATGATGCTTTTTACACCCATATGTAACACGAAAGATGAACTAGTAGGCGCTATATGGGTTTTACAAACCTCTGTACAATTTTAAAAAGTGCTTGCTCCAACTTTCAAGTATCTTTTAAAGTTAAATTAGTTAGATTCCATCAGAATGGGAACTTAAAATTATCCAACATTTGGACAACTAAGTTCTTTTACACTTAACTTTTGAGGGAAAATAAAGAGCAACTTGTTGTCATAGGAAGAGACCTGGGTCGGGAATCAGGGGTCAGAATTTGAGGTCAGCTCTATAACCCATGAGTTCTATGCCCTGGGCAGGTCCCTCTATCGCACTGGTGGATTCTCATCTCTTATGCATAAAATGGAGGGATTGGATCACAGGATTTCTAAGGCCCTTTCCTGCTCCGTTAGTCCAAGATTTCAGTCTTTACACTGTATCAAAACTCCTATAGTTGTAATGTGTCAAGACTGGAAAGAAAATTGGCCGAGGGCAATAGGTTGAAGGCTGCAGAGGCAGCTGGCTAAAGGAAAATTTTAAAATATTTAAGTAAATTTTATACAGTTGGTCCTTTACTCAAGAGATTGATAATCATGGCATTCACGGCCATATGAAGTCTTATTTCTCCGTTCAGCCACCCAGCCTCCAAGGCCATTACTTTACACCCTCTCCCTCCTCAAGCCTCTAACGCCTCCTCCCCAACCTCACAGCAGGCTGGCAGCCTGGCTTCCTATTTCACCAAGAAGTAGAAGCCATCAGATGAGGCCTTCTATGTGGTCTCACTACCCATTTACCACACTCAGCACCTGTGCTTAAGTACTCTAACTTTCTTCCTGTTTTGGTGGATAAACCTTTTCTGCTGCCAACAAAAACTGAGGTCCAGTCATGTCACTTCTTTACTCTAATTCTAAACCCTCCATGCCCCCCCCCCCCGCCTCACTACCCAACAGTCACAGCCTTTACAGAGACCGAGCAGGGCTTATCTGCTCTGCGCCCTGCCACCTCTCCTCCTACCTCTACTTGCTCATTCTGCCCTTCTGGTATAGACCAACAAGCCCCCACATCAGGGCTCTTGCATTTGCTGTTTCCTCTATCTGGTATGTTATTCCCCTAATATCCAAAAGGTTCATTGGCTTGCTGCTCTCTTCAGGCCTGTTTATCAATGTCTCTTATTCAGGGACATTCCTGACCACCCATATAAAATAGCACACTCACACTCAATTCTCGAACCTCTCCACCCCCTCCACCTACTCTATTTTTCTCCCAAGCTATTAACAGTGCGTGACATACTATATATTTTTGTGTATTGTCTTCCCACACCAGAACACAAGCCCCGTGATGGCAGAGACTTGCTGGACTCATTTACTGTTCTCACCCCAGGGCCTGTGATAGGCTGAACACATATTTATTGAATGATTTACCATATTTTTTGCTCCATAAGATGCACCTGACCATTAGACACATCTAGGGTTTTAAGGAGAAAAATAAGAAAAAAAATATTCTGAACCAAATGGTGTGTTAAAATATTTAATAAAATACCATATTTTTCGCTCCATAGATGCACGGGCATTTTCCCCTCCACTTCTGGGGGGAAAAAGTGCGTCTTACGGAGCGAAATATACGGTAATTGATTTCTATAGCATTGTTAAGCATTCAGGAGAAAGGTGAAAAAATTTTGATATCGTTACAAGATAGACGAAGCATTATAAACTATTATAAATCTATGTTCATACCTACTAAAATGGAAAAGGAAATAAGTAGGATCATGTACTCATAGAGAAAGGCAGGTCTAAATCTCATCGCACTCCAATATTGCTCTAAATAACATGAGATCTGAATCAAGGCAAAAATGCAACGTCCCTGACAAGCATTGCTCCTGACGGTGATAATCCAATGTTCTCACACTTCAGAGGCCAATTTCCTTCTGGTGATTTCTCCCCAATTCGTCCTGAGTGGACAGAATCACTCAAGTCAGAGTGATTTACATTCAGTCAATCAGTTCTCTGTCAGCAGAAAGCACTAGGCCCATGATGTGCGGCTTTCATGCTTGAAGTTTCCTTTATGGCTAGATAGACATTTCTGGGGAAGAGACCTAGCATATCAACTCTGGAGATTAAAGACTACCCTTCCAAAGGATGCTCGAGACATATAAATTCAACAAAACTCATATCAGCCCGACTTTGCTCATTACGAACTATATCGTGCATGGACTTATCCTGGATACATCTTAAATGGTCTGTGTCTGTTCTTATTAGCCTTTAGACCAAGGGCAGCCCTAATAAGGTTTGTTGTAATAGCCTCCATGAAGTATATACTTGAGATGGCCAGCTATTATGCAAAGCAGCTTATAAAGCTAGAGAAATGAAAGCCCAGTCTGAATGTTCCAGCTCTCACCTGAGGAGTAATGAGCAATACTCAATGCTGAAATGAGGTTGGTGAGATAGGCTCTCTCATACTCAGATGCTAAGAATAAAGGTCAGCAAACTTCCTGGGATGCAAAGGGCTTCATAGTCATCAGAAGCCTTAAAAAAGGATTGTAGCCTTTGACTTAGAAATTCCATTTCCAAGATTTTATTCTAAAAAAGCAATCAAAGATAAGGACAAGGATTTATGCTCAAGGATGTTCAAAATCTTGAAACTGAAATGTCCAAAAACAGAAACTGTTTAAATAAATAATATCAGATCTTAGAATATAATGCAACTATTAAAGGTAAATGTTTGAAAATAACATAGGAAGTGATCCTGAAATAAAGGTTAATTTGTATTTGAGCCTTATTTATATAGGTAGATGTATAGTTATATATACACAAGCCTAGGAATTGAAAGAACTTATCAAAATATCTATAGTCATAATCTCTAGGTGATGAGATTAAGTTTGATTTAAAAATTTTAGCTCCACAGTTTTCTACCATAAACAGATATTTAATTTTGAAAAATACCATCGGCTCCAGTTATAAAATTACATTTATTACTTCATCAGAAGAAGAAATAGGGAGTAAAAAACCCTCCTTTTGGATTTAAAGGGACTGGAGAACCCTGGTACTTGATAAGCGTGGGTCACATCAGTGTTGCTGAAATTCTCTCGTTCCAGCAGACACATCACTCATGAAAACTCACTTCTGACCAGAGTTCTAACTAAACAATATACAAAGGTATACAGCTGTGCTGCTCAGCTGCCTCTCCCCATCTTCCCAGCAGGTTTTCTCATGGTCACTCACTGATTTAATTTAGATTAATATGGTAGGTCTTAGGTGGCTACTCTGCTTTGGATCCTGAGCAATGCTTATTATTATCATAAAGGACAAACGACTCAGGAGGTTTAAAGTTCAGGCACAGAAACTGCTGGCTACATTTTTGCTATTTGGCTCACCAAATTACAACAGTCTGGTGAGTCAATATGAAGGATTCCAAACACAAAGGTCAACGCTGGGCTACTGACCTTCCTGACCCTACCTCAGAGCCAAGAATCGCAATGCAGTTTTTCCTCCCACGCCAAAACCATTAGCAACCAGCTCATCTTGGTTGATTCTTTTCTAACTATTTTTGAACAGATAATAGTTCTTCTGATGCCCACACACTGAATTAGCATGTCATTTCATGACTTTTCTTTACTATAAAGACTTTTAATGTACTTGTAATAGTACTGTACTTGCTATGTTAATTCACATTAATTAGATGATACTCTCTTTCACATCCTTCTAAAAATTCAAATGGTCTAGAGTGGGTGTGAAAAGCCAGTTTATACGCATCTTGTGAGTTAAAGGGTCACTGTTTCAGAACAACTTTGCAACAGACACTTGATCAGAGCCTTATCCATTTGCTTTATAGAAATAATTTTCATAGAATCTAAAAAGGACAGAGGCGGGGAGAGGTTAGGAAAGTGTCGGTCCTGTTCTTGTTTTGCTACTTTCGCCTCCAGTCAGCCAGTCACTGAGTGCTGCTAATTCCCATCCAAATAGCTCCGGTGTTTGGATCTTCCAGTCCACTCCCACCACCCTCTGCCTGGAACCCGCTTTCCTAAGAAATGAGTTCAGATCTCAGAGTAGATAGCTGCACCTAGATGGCTTGCCTCCTCTGCCTGCCACACAGCCTGCCTGCGTTTCCCAGCCTGCCTTGGAAGGAGGAACGGCCACGTGACTGATGGTGGCAATACGTGATGCATACTGCTGCCAGGCCGGGCCCAGAAAGACCTCCCAGATGTGGTTCTAGTGAACAAGCAGTGAAGAATATGGGGCCCGGGGGCAAAGGTTACTGCTCAGCTAACAGCCAGTCATGAAAACCTGTCTGCCCTTCGATGAAAAGTTGGTGCGGAGGGTCTGAATGCTAGGGTAGATGGTTTGAGTCAAAATTTTGCCCCAGACCTTTCTTCTTCCAGAATTGTTGCTGTAGTCACCTCAGCAACTCTCCCTAAACTGTGCAAGCCAGCATGGATGTGATACATTTAGAAAAGCCTTACATTCTTTTAGAAATGATTCCAACCATGACTAGCATATATATCACTTAGATGATAAAATACTGATAATGTAAAATTTTCAGTCAAAGCAGAAATCCATTTTAGAACCACAAACAAAAACTTATTGGACCATTTGATTGATGATAGTGCTGTCAAATGTATGAGGTCAATTTTAAATGATATTTAATAGATTCAAATATCCTGTTAGTTTTCAACAATAAAAAATTTCAGTTGTTTTTTAAAAATTGTCTGTAAAAGGATATCCTAAAGCCCCTACACTGAAACTCCTAACTGTTTATAAAAGGGGAAAAGGTTTCAACTAACTCATTTTTTTATAATGGCAACTTCCAACATATTTTATTCCTGCAGGTTTTGTTTACAGGAGATTACTATTTTTTCCCCTAAACTTGCAAAGCATTGCCTGAATGGATACACACCGTATGGTATGAACTTTAAAAGATCCAGTGCTTGTCCTCTTTTGAAGGGTTTACAGTTTAGTGGGAGAGAGAGAAATACAAATAAATAATGGCGAGACAATGCAGTATGAAATAAGTTCTCCAGGGCACATCGAGGGCTAAGAGTGTTGGGAAAAGCTCCTTAGAGAAGGTGACGTTTGAGATCTGTCAGAATTTGAAGATGTGGGGGAGAGGAAAGGAAGAGAGATGGTGGGTAAAAGCATTTCAGGCCTTTTTGACTAGACCTTTGTTTTCCAGTAAAATTCTTTTATATACTTCAGCACAATCTTGTTTTGTTCACATAAAGTAAACAGTGTTGACAGATGAATAAGGTTCTTCTGTAGTGCCTCTAGCCTTGGCCCTAGAGACCGTAAGACAGAACCCAGGTGACACTCGGTGATGACTGGTGCCAAGCAAGCAGATGGAAAACATTACTGGGCCATTCTGCTCCAATGACTGAATGCCAGCATCCCAGTGTGGGAAATGAGGAGGGACCACAGGCCCATGTATCACAGAGCGTGATGGCTAACACCACTGGGGATGCTGTCAGTGATTTGTGGTGGTGTCGGAAACCCCTCTCTGACTATAGTCTCTTGTCCTTTAAGTTTGGGGGGCAGAAAAAATATTATCTCTGGTAGGTTGGGAAAGGAGGTTGGACTACAGACGGATGTTGAATGCAAGTTAACTACTGAGAAATGCATATAAAAGAGACCAAACATTGAAAAATGTTATTTTCTCTTACTGGTGGGCCTGAAGTTTTTTATTTGCTAGAGACAAGAAATAAAAAATGCAGTACTTTCTGTTTTCTCTACCCACAAGGTAGCCTTGAACATATGCCTGAAACAAAGCCAGAGCCTCCAACAGCAGGTCTAAAAAAATTCTGCATTCTGATTATTCATCCCTATTTGCTTGGTTTACTGAGAAATCGGTATGTCTGTATTTATTGTGTCATGGAGAGCTGCTTATCTTTTTCCATCTACCAAACCAGAGGTCAGAAAATAAAGTGAAAATACCTCATCTGGAGAATGGTATCATAGAGAATGAATGGTTAGGCCTAAGAGTTAAAGAGACTTGGTTTTGAATCCCAGCTCTGTATGACCCTGACAAGTTTAAACTTTTTCCTGATCTCTAAAGAGGGAATTAATTCCTGCCAAACTTCCTCGCAGGGTAATTTAGAGATCAAGAGAGAAATGAGATAATACTTCAGAGACTGATTGGTCAGATAAAAAAAATATACAAGAAGAGTTCATTGTTTCTTCTTAGCATTAAGTAACAGCAGCAAAATAATAATTATAAACTCTACGTGCGTAGAGATTTTGACAGTTTTATTCACTGTTTTATCCCAGTGCCTGGCACAAGATTGGAGAGCAGGATTTATTTATTGTACAGATGAATGAATGGGGCCAGGTAAATCTATAGATTAAGCAGTGATTCTACAGGCTTTTTGAATACTATTCAAAAAAGGAAGACCCATTTAACCTCTTTGGTACATCACAAGCAACTGATTTAATTTATGATATGCATTGGTAGTTGTATCGTCTTGAGACCTTTTTGCATATGGAGCCCAATAAATATTTAGACTCATGGGTATGTGGGTCTAAATGTGATCTAGATTCCAGGGAGGAAAATCCTTTTCTGTGATACCGCATCTAATTTTGAACTCCTGCTTCATGTCTCCACTTCTCTTTCCTTCCTTCTGAGTTGAATCTGCTCCCCAAAAGATAAGTATTGCTGATATAAGGTGCTAAAATCTGTGGTGTGATTCCCATTTAATGAATGAATCCTCCAACACTGCACTTGGGAAACCTGGGACACCTGCTTCCCAACCACACTTTGGGAAAAGGAATCGTGGACCCATGTGAACCTGGTCCTGAAAATATTTGTGTGGCTGCAGGAATTTTCAGAAACCCAGGAAACAGCCCAATTTAGAAGGTGAAGTCTGGGTGGGCAGAATGCTGTAACATTAGTCCCCACTCCCAAATTCTAACTAATTGTAGCTCTCTTTTTTCTTTGGCTGCTAGGAAGCTCTGTGCCAAATCCAATCTCAATTAAATAGGATCCTCTCTGGCTTTTATGTTTTACAATTACAGTGGTACCTTGACACACAAGCACTTTAAATCACAAGCAATTTGAGAGATGAGCACTTGTGGGATTTTTTGCTTTAAGTCAGGAGTGGATATTTGAATCATGAGCTTTCGCCTCCCACCACTAGATAGCTTGCCAAACGTTCTGAAAGGGAGGAAGAAACAAACTTCCATGGAAAGGTTTTTGTTGAAATGGACTCTAAGTGAAAGCAAGGAAAGTGTGGCAAAAGAGCCAAAAGTCGGGGGAGCAAGATGGCGACGGAGTAGGCGGACGTACCAACTTCCAACTCCCAGAACCAAAGTGGATTACAACTCAATTTTAAGAACCATCACCTGGATAAACCAACTTTGAACAAAACTAAGTGGACTCTTCAACCAAGGAACACAGAAGAAGCCACATTGAGACTGGTAGGAATAGCGAAAACGCGAAGAGGGCTGCCCAGCTCCCCGGAGCAAACGGCAGCCCGGAGAGACCCGTGTGGCGGGAGGAGATTTTGGCGGAGAGGGAGGGACCTGGGTCCCAGGAACCAAGCCCCAGCCTGCAGTCCCAGAGCCAAGAAGAGGCGTTTGGACAGTTTTGAGCTGTGAAACAAGTGAGGGAGCTCCCAGGCCTACAGTGTGGAGTATTAGGGCCCTTCCTACTCTGCTGAGGGCTGCTTAAGGTTTTGGGGCGGCAGGACGCTGAAAGGCGGTTCTGTCGGCGTGGGCAGAGGCCAAGCCGGTGGGAGATCCGTCTAGCCCAGAGGGTCGGAGGTTAAGCGCGAGAGCGGTCCGGAAGCTGCAGGCCCGCCTTTAATCCCACTTACGGGGACAAAGCGGGAGGCCAGGAACAGGCAGGCCCTGCGCAAGCCGGCCCTGACCGTGGGGACCGGGCTAGGACCAGGGACGGGCAGGGGCTCGTGGCTGAGCTGACGCTACCAGTCCGCCCCCCCCCCCCCCCCCGCCGCCCGCCGGAGAAACCGCGGTTGGCCAGTATACGTGCGCGAGCGGGCTCCGAGCGCGGGAACGGGGTGGACCCCGAGACAGGCGGAGGCTCGCAGCTGAGCCCACGGCTGCTATCCCCATCCGGCCGGAGAAACCCCGGATAGCGTTAATACGTGCACGAGCGGGCTCCAAACGCGGGGGCGGGGTAGAGTCCGGGACGAGCGGAAGTACGCAGCTCTGCGGAAGCCAGCAAACACGCCCGCCCCAATAAATCTTGGTTTCCGACCCTGCGCAAAGGGCCCTGGCCTCGAGGGCGGGGCTAAAGCTCCTGACGGGCAAAAGCTTACAGCTGAGAGCACGTCAAAAGCCCCGCCTAACCTGCGGAACTGTAGCGAGCAGGCTCCGACTGCTGGTTCTGGGCGGAAGTCCGGAAATAGATTGGGTCCGCAGCTGAGGAAAGGTGCTCGCCTCTACCCTTGGTGCTAATCTTGTGGCTTCAGTCACAGCCCCTCCCACGGAGGAGAGGCAGAAATCACAGCAAAAGCCACAGTGGGCCGGCGCTGGCAACGCTCATACCCAACCACCCTAGGCGCCGGCAGAGGGGGTGGGGGGCCTGCAGATAGACCACACCTAGAGAACACAAAGGCAACACCTACTGGACTCCAGTGGCCACAACTTGCTTATACACAGAAAAAATGGGCAGGCAGAGGAATGCAAACCAAATGAATCAAGAGAAATCCCCAGAGAAGGACCTGAATGAACCAGATATAACCAAATTACCAGAAGCAGAATTTAGAATAATGATAGTTAGGATGTTCAAAGAAATTAGAGCAACAATGGATAGTCATTATGAACACCTAAATAAAGAGATAACAAGTATAAAAAATGAAATTGAAATAATAAAAAAGAATCAGACAGAAATGACAAATACAGTATCAGAACTGAAGACCACAATGGAAGGAATTAAAAGCAGGATGGATGACGCTGAGGATCGAATAAGCGAGTTAGAGGACACAATAAACAAAGGCACAGAAGCAGAGAAGAAAAAGGAAAAGAGACTTAAAAAATGTGAGGAAACTCTAAGGGAGCTTTGTGACAACATGAAGAGAAACAACATTCGCATCATAGGGGTGCCTGAAGAAGAGGAGAGAGGACAGGAAATGGAAACTTTGTTCAATCAAATCATAGCAGAAAACTTTCCTAAATTAAGGCTGGGAAACACTCCACACATTCAAGAAGCACACAGAACTCCATTAAGGAGAAACCCAAAAAAATCTACACCAAGACACATCATAGTTAAAATACCAAAGCTAATGGATAAAGAAAAAATTTTAAAAGCTGCTAGAGAAAAAAAGACTATCACCTACAAAGGAGCCCCCATAAGGATGACATCGGACTTCTCAACAGAAACACTTGAGGCCAGAAGGGAATGGCAAGAAATAATCAAAGTAATGCAGAACAAGAACCTACAACCAAGACTACTTTATCCAGCAAGGCTAACGTTTAAAATTGAAGGAGAAATAAAGAGCTTCCCAGAAAAAGAAAGCCTGAAGGAATTCATAAAAACCAAACCAATTCTGCAAGAGATACTAAGGGGCCTCTTGTGAACAGTTTAAAGGGAGGAAAGAATAGAGCAAAAGAAGAATACAGCTTTAAAGAATAAAATGGCAAGAAACAACTACATATCAATAATAACCTTAAATGTAAATGGATTAAATGATCCAATCAAAAGACATAGGGTAGCTGCATGGATAAAGAAACAGGACCCATACATATGCTGTCTACAAGAGACACACCTTAAAATAAAAGATGTTCATAGACTGAAGGTAAAAGGATGGAAAAAAATATTTCATGCAAATGGAAATGAAAAAAAAGCAGGGGTAGCAATACTTATATCAGACAAAATGGACTTTAAAACAAAGGCTGTAGTAAGAGATAAAAGAGGACACTACATAATGATAAAGGGAACAATTCAACAGGAAGATATAACTATTGTAAATATCTATGCACCAAATATAGGAGCCCCGACATACATAAAGCAGACTTTGATGGATATAAAGGGCGAGATTAACAGCAATACTATCATAGTAGGGGATTTCAATACCCCTCTAACAACACTGGATAGATCCTCAAGAAAGAAAATTAATAAAGAAACAGCAGACTTAAAGGAGACACTAGATCAACTTGATTTAATAGATATCTTCAGAACTTTTCACCCTAAAGCAGTAGAATATACATTCTTCTCAAGCGCTCATGGTACGTTTTCTAGGATAGACCACATGTTAGGACACAAAAATGGTCTCAATAAATTTAAGAACATTGAAATCATATCAAGCATTTTCTCTGATCACAATGCCATGAAACTAGAAATTAACCACAAAAGAAAAAATGAAAAATACTCAAACACTTGGAAACTAAATAGCTTGTTATTAAATAATGAATGGATTAACAATGAGATCAAAGAAGAAATAAAAAAGTTTCTAGAAACAAATGATAACGAGCATACATCAACTCAAAATTTATGGGACACAGCAAAAGCAGTTCTGAGAGGGAAGTTTATTGCACTACAGGCATATCATAAGAAGCTAGAAAAAGCTCAAATAAGCACCTTGACCCTGCATCTAAAAGAACTAGAAAAACAACAAATAAAACCCAAGACAAGTAGAAGAAAGGAAATAATAAAGGTCAGAGCAGAAATAAATGACATAGAGGCTAAGGAAACAATACAGAGGATCAATGAAACAAGAAGCTGGTTCTTTGAAAAGGTAAACAAGATTGATGAACCTTTAACTAGACTCACCAAGAAAAAAAGACAGAGGACTCAAATAAATAAAATTAGAAAGGACAGTGGAGAAATAACAACTGACACAACAGAAATACAAAGCATTGTAAGAAAATACTATGAAGAACTATATGCCAAAAAATTAGACGATCTTGGTGAAATGGACAAATTTCTTGAATCATATAACCTTCCAAAAATCAATCTGGAAGAATCAGAACACCTAAACAGACCAATTACAGCAAATGAGATCGAAACAGTTATCAAAAAACTCCCAAAAAAGAAAAGTCCTGGGCCTGATGGCTTCACAAGTGAATTCTATCAAAAATTCAAAGAAGAACTAACTCCTATTCTCCTGAAGCTATTTCAAAAAATTCAAGAGGAAGGAAGAATTCCAAACTCCTTTTATGAGGCGAGCATAATTCTGATCCCAAAACCGGGCAAAGACAACACAAAGAAAGAAAATTATAGGCCTATATCCCTGATGAATTTAGACGCTAAAATTCTCAACAAAATATTAGCCAACCGGATCCAGCAATATATGAAAAAAATCATACACCACGATCAAGTGGGATTTATTCTGGAGAGGCAAGGCTGGTTCAATATTCGCAAATCAATCAATGTGATTCACCACATAAACAAAAGGAAGGACAAAAATCACATGATAATTTCAATAGATGCAGAAAAGGCATTTGATAAAATCCAGCACCCATTCATGCTCAAAACTCTCAGTAAAGTGGGAATACAGGGATCATTCCTTAACATGATAAAGGCCATCTATGATAAACCGACAGCAAACATCATACTAAATGGACAAAGATTAAAAGCAATCCCCTTAAGATCAGGAACCAGGCAGGGTTGCCCACTTTCACCACTCTTATTCAACATAGTTCTGGAAGTCCTAGCTACAGCAATCAGACAAGAAGAAGAAATAAAAGGCATACAAATTGGAAAAGAAGAAGTAAAACTGTCATTATTTGCAGATGATATGATATTGTATATTGAAAACCCTAAAGTCTCAGTCAAAAAACTACTGGACCTGATAAATGAATTCAGCAAGGTGGCAGGATATAAAATTAATACTCAGAAATCAGAGGCATTTCTATATACCAACAATGAAATATCAGCAAAAGAAATTAAGGAAACAATCCCCTTCACTATTGCAGCCAAAAAAATAAAGTACCTAGGAGTAAATTTAACCAAGGAGGTTAAGGACTTGTACTCAGAAAATTATAGAACATTGATAAAAGAAATCAAGGAAGATACAAACAAGTGGAAGCACATACCGTGCTCATGGCTAGGAAGAATAAACATCATTAAAATGTCTATATTACCCAAAGCAATTTATAAATTCAATGCAATACCAATTAAAATACCAATGACATACTTCAAAGATATAGAACACATATTCCAAAAATTTATATGGAACCAAAAAAGAACACGAATAGCCTCAGCAATCTTAAAAAGAAAAAATAAAGCAGGAGGTATCACTCTTCCTGATATCAAGGTTTACTACAAGGCCATTATACTCAAGACAGCCTGGTACTGGCATAAGAACAGGCACATAGATCAATGGAACAGAACAGAGAACCCAGAAATAAACCCACAGCTTTATGGACAACTGATATTTGACAAAGGAGGAAAGAACATACAATGGAGTAAAGACAGCCTCTTTAACAAATGGTGTTGGGAAAATTGGACATCTACCTGCAAAAAAATGAAACTAGACCATCAACTTACACCATTCACAAAAACAAACTCAAAATGGATAAAAGACTTAAATGTAAGCCGTGAAACCATAAACATCTTAGAAGAAAACATAGGCAGCAGGCTCTCCGACATCTGTAGCAGCGGTATATTTGCCGATTTATCTCCATGGGCAACTGAAATAAAAGGCAAGATAAACAAATGGGACTATATCAAACTAAAAAGTTTTTGCACAGCTAAAGACAATAGGAACAGAATAAAAAGACAAACCACACAATGGGAGAACATATTTGACAGCACATCTGATAAGGGGTTAATAACTAAAATTTATAAAGAACTTATAAAACTCAACACCAGGAAGACAAACAACCCAATCAAAAAATGGGCAAAAGAAATGAATAGAAATTTCTCCAAAGAGGACATACAGATGGCCAATAGGCATATGAAAAAATGCTCAACATCACTAATCATTAGAGAAATGCAAATTAAAACCACAATGAGATATCACCTCACACCAGTCAGAATGGCACTTATCAGCAAAACAACACAGAATAAGTGCTGGCGAGGATGTGGAGAAAAGGGAACCCTTCTGCACTGCTGGTGGGAATGCAGACTGGTGCAGCCACTGTGGAAAACAGTATGGACATTCCTCAGAAAATTAAAAATCGAACTGCCTTTTGACCCAGCTATCCCACTTTTAGGAATATACCCTAAGAACACCATAGCACTGTTCGAAAAGAAGAAATGCGCCCCCATGTTCGTGGCAGCATTGTTCACAATAGCGAAGATCTGGAAACAGCCCAAGTGTCCGTCAGAAGACGAGTGGATTAAAAAGCTATGGTACATATATACTATGGAATACTACTCAGCCATAAGAAACGATGACATCGGATCATTTATAACAAAATGGATGTACCTTGATAACATTATACGGAGTGAAATAAGTAAATCAGAAAAAAAGAAAAACTGAGAACAGCACGATTACATACATAGGTGGGACATGAAAGTGAGGGTATGAGACATGGACAAGAGAGTGGTGGTTATGGGATGGGGGGAGGGAGGGAAGAATGGGATAGGGAGGAGGGGAGGGACGCAGGGAAAACCAGATTGAAGGTGACAGAGGACAATTTGACTTTTGGTGATGGGTATGCAACACAATTGAATGATAAGATAACCTGGAGATGTTTTCATTGTACATATGTACCCTGATTTATTGGTGTCACCCCATTAGAATTAATAATAATAAAATATATATATATATAAACCTAAAAAAAAAAAAAAAAGAGCCAAAAGTCAATGAACAAAATGATGATTGTTGGGAAAATGAATTTGTATTTTCTGAGTTTGCTCACTTTTATTGTTAAAAATAGCACTGGGCAGCTGTCTGTGAAATCATTAATTACCTTCCTGCTTGGGAAGGGCCATTGTTATGCAAATGTTGCTGGAGGAGGGGATTTCAAGCCAAAGAGTTTTGAAAAGAGAAGGAGAAGGGGAAGGAACAGGAAGCCATGAAATGATGATTAAGCAAAGTAAAAAAAATAGCAATTAAGTTTAGTGAGAAAGTTACATATACATAGTGTGTAAGTTAAATTTTGCAATTAAATGTAGGGTTAAATGTGTAGAGAGTAAGTTATGTTAAGTGATATAGCACACGAAATGAAAATCTCCTCTGCCAGTCTCCTCCCCTCTGCCAGCATCTTCACCTGACCTTGAAGGTAAATATACTTCATAAACCAGTTTATTTCTTTACATTCTCTCTTAATATATATATATATGTATATATATACATATATATATATATTTGTTATTTATAAAGTACATTTTCTTATTTAAAGGCATATAAAACAAAAAATTTGTGTGGTTTTTGGGGGCAACAGATTAATTGCATTCCCATTGATTTAAACGGGGAAATTCGATTGAACACATGAGCAAATTGAGTCATGAGCTCAGCCATGAAACAAATTCAACTTGTGTGTCACCACTGTACATCCATAATTTTTTTTTTCTTATCTTTAGCCGCTTTTTACTTTCTACTCTTATTTTCTTTCTGCCCTGGTATTTTCACTGTTTTTATATTATGTTTCCGTGTTAACAATTTTGGAACTCTTTTGGTGCAATATTAATAAACGCAACTCCAAGTGTCAGTCTGTGAGGTTTTCAGAATGTTATCTGAAGGTGAACAGTTAGCTCCGTTGAGTGTGAGCTCTGTCACCACCGGGTTACCGTGACAAGACAATCATTCTAGGGAAAGCTTCACTCCCAACATTGAGAACATCTCTCTGTTTGGGTGGGAGATGGTGGGTGGGTGGAGAGTCCTGCTGATGACAAGTCAGAATGCTAGAGACACTGTCAGTCAAATGAGTCTGAGGTTAGCCCAGAAAAGAAACTCTACCGTCTTTTCCTTGGGAATCTGGGCAACAACCAACCTATGAAAACCTGCTGTTTCCAAGATGTCTGCTTTCATTAAAAACTATGGTTGTGCCTGACCTGTGGTGGCACAGTGGATAAAGCCGTCGACCTGGGAACACTGAGGTCGCCAGTTCAAAACCCTGCACTGGTCTGGTCAAGGCACATATGGGAGTTGATGCTTCCAGCTCCTCCCCCCCTTTCTCTCTTTCTCTCTCTCTCTCTCTCTCTCTCTCTCTCTCACACACACTCTCTGTCTCCTCTCTAAAATGAATAAAATAAAATAAAAATTAAAAAGCCCCAAAAACTATGGTTGTTTATAAAACCCTAATGACAAGTCCTAGCAATCACAAGGAAACCTGAAGACTCACTTATCGCCTCAATACCAAGCATCTGGGCTAAATTTTGGCTGCAGAAAGTCCTCTAAAGAGGATATTTTTTCATGTTCAACTCAAATAGGCTAACAAACACTGAAAACCAAAGACTTTCCATCCAGCATGTTCCAGGTAATAGCTTAACAGATAGGATTTTAAGCCCTAATTAAAAAATAGTACAACCGACTTGGAAGAGGACAGAAGATAAGGAGGGGAGCCAGGTAGAGGAACGGCAGCATAAAGTAGCCAATTAATAAATATTCAATGAATAAATGGTTGAATGAACAAATGGTAATTCTTTATCAACTTTTGGGTTGGCCTCTTTTGAAGTTATTTTATTTATTTAACAAATAAATATAAAACAAACAAACAAAAAAGAAAATTTCTAGTCACCCCCCAGTAATCATTGATAGTATTGCTATCAAATAATTAGTTTTAACACCTATATCCATTTCTTCTCTTTTCAGCCACTCCAGGTAAGGTTTTTAGCTGACCCCTGAAATGATGCTAATGCCAGTATTCCAGTGCCCGTTTGTTTCTTGTCTGTCACCTCCTCAGTAATCACACAAGGGCCCAGAATATCCCAGACTCAACCAGACTGAAGAAGGCAGCTCTTGATTCCTCAAGAGGTATTATTACTAGCTTCTAGATCCCAAACGCCTACTTCCCCCAGAACATCAGCTCACACTCTGAGTACCTGGTACATTTTTTTCACAGGTAATATGGCACCTTATCTATTCAAGGCTGAACAGGGCACATCTGACTGCTTCGACCTGTGAGCACTTCCACAGCCCTGCTGTGTTGCTCTGTTGAATGCTTCTATTTTTATATTTAGGAATAAAATAAATGGAATGAAAAGGAGAGGGAGGTTGAAATAGAGGGGAACGTGGCCTAGCCCTTCTGGGTGGCCACCTCTTAAATAGAAATCTATACTTGCTCATATAAATACCAGACTGAGTTTTCCAAATTCTCAAATCATATTTATCTACTTAAAAATATCTTTATTCCCAAGTTGTTCTAGATGAAGCACAGATGGGATATCCATTTAACAACAGAATTAGAAAATCAACACCAAAGCAAACATTTCTGTTAATCCACAAAAACATTTTTTAGTGTAATTGATGTCAAACAGCATTGATACTTCCAAACTAAGAAATATGTCAAAGAAAACCGAATATTCTTTGTGCTGCTAATGGAGAATGCCTCGTAAGTACGGCTTAGCAATCACCCATATAGGTGGAAGATAGCCCCTTCCTAATCTCCAACATTTTAGTTAAATTAGCACAAGTTTTCATTTCCAAATCTTCTTAGCATATTCTATTGTGATGTCACCCCTCCCCAATGATCAAGGACATCATATTTCTATTATAAATGCTAAAGACTTGAATTTTTTTTTTAAAAAAGTGGGTTTTTTTGTTTTTTGTTTTTAAAAGCTACTTAATGCATGCAGGAGAAGATACTACCACACTGAAGGACCACACAAGGACCATCTTTTATCACCTCTGATGACCCATATGGCCTGCTGCTGGGTTCCACAGGAGAAATAAAACTTTTTTTTTAATTCAGTGAGAGGAGGGGAGGCAGAAACAGACTTCTGCATGCATCCTGACTGGGATCTACCTGGCAAGCCCACTAGGGGGTGATGCTATCTATGCCCATCTAGGGCGTTGTTCCATTGCTCAGCAACCGAGCTTTCTTTATCACCTGAGTAAGAGGCCATGGAGCCATCCTCAGCACCAGGGGCCAACTCGCTCCAATCAATCCATAGCTGCAGGAGGGGGAGAGAGAGAGAAATGAGAGGGGACGGGGTGGAGGAGAATATGGGCGCTTCTCCTGTGTGCCCTGACTGGGAGTCAATCTTGGGACATCCACACATTGGGCCAGCGCTCTACTGCTGAGACAACAAAACATTTTTTGGCTAGGGTAACAAAACATTTTTAATTAGTGTCATATTATTGAGTTTACAGATTTAATTTTTAAACAAAAGTTTGTCAAAATTTAACTTTTGTTAGGTACATTTGTAAAACTAACTTGATGTGTCAAGGATAATTTTATATATTAAAAGCTTCAAAAGAATCTTTTTTATGTAAACTGACTCATGTTCTTCAGATCTACTTGATTTAACATGGATGGTATACATGCCCAAAGATTTTCAATTTCTTCTTTCTCCTTCTCAAGAAAAGTCCGTAAAATGTTCCAGGAAAGGGAAGCTGTCACCACCAAAAAAAACATAAAACAAACAAAGCTCCAAAATGCTTTCTGTTAAGTTGCTGTTTCATTAGCATTTTCCCCCATACTGCTTAAGTTGCCCCTCAGTTCCCCTCAGAGATACCAGGAACTCTCTGCTTTCAGGAATAGAATATTTCAGTCGGGAAGGACCTTTCAAGAACATCCAGTCCAGGCTCTTCATTGACAGAAAAGGAAAACTTGCCCAGAGCCTACTGCTAACTGGAGACCTAACTGATGCTCCACAGGGCAGAAACTAACACTGCATTTCCAATGTCTAGCACAACGCATATACACAGCAGACATTCGATGGTTATTTACTGTGTAAACAGATGACTTAACAGGAGCTAAAAGTGCCACCTCTTAGTGCCTAGTCCAGTCCTTCTACAACACTGTGGCCAAGTCGCAGGACCAGTGTGGCAAGGATGCATTAAATGGGAAATGAGGGTATCAGGGCCCGCACTTGAGGACGGGCATCTCGAGGGCTGACTTGGTCTCTGAGCTGTTGTGGATACCAGAATGAAGTTACAGCGAGAACCCCACAAATCTGTACTGGCTTGCCATCATATTGTAACTCCCCCCCTTCTGGATTTTAGGCCATCACTCTAGAAGCCTTCTGGATGTCTGAGACACTCCCTAGCTCTCAGGCCACCAGAGTGATAGCAAATACCGCTTCAGTGTCACTGAAATGGGGTGTGGTCCAGGGCACCAGAAGAAGCTTAATGAAATGCAAACTTTCAAACTTAAACCATTAAGAAAAAATAAATAAAAAGCAAGGAATGAAGAATGACAAATTCCAAAGCTGAAAGTGGTTATTAAACTCTTACAGATTTTCTTTAGTTGTAAAAGTGTGAAGTTATAGAGTGCTTTCTCTGACCAAATGAGAGGCACATGCTTTTACGCTTTTGAAACAGCCATGCATTCACTGTTAGCCTAATGACCAGACAGAATTAATATACACCATATATATAATCATGATATAATGACCAGACAGAATTAATGTGGTGGAGCCCCTTAAGTTCCTCACTGACCATGCTGGCAGTGGGATAGACGGCATCCAACGTACCAGCCTCACTCAGAACCACGCGCTGCGTTCCTGGAGTGACCACACTCAACAGCTCTGCAAACACACGCCCTCAACCCCGCCCCCAATTCTCGCCGTCCCTCCAGGCTGGGTTGTCTCCTTCATGAGGCCCCTTCAGTCACTGGGCCCACACACCTCTCCCCTTTGGGACCATCCTGGGAACACTTTAAGCAGCTATTCATAGGCAAGAACTGGTGCAGCTCTGAAGTGTCCCAGGCAGTGACCCTGGTAAAATGTGCAACCTACCCTGCGATGTTTCCTGACAGGCTTGGCTAAGTGATTAGAGAGGCCCCCCAGCCCCAAGGTCGATAATTTCAAGAACTCTCTGCAGTTGTCACTTTAGTAGTTCTTTAAATTCTCCTGGAAGTCCAGGTGTGATTTGTAGATGAGTATGAACATATATATTATTTAATAAAAAGTATGTATATTTTGTGCTAATTCAGATTCTATATTTTTCTTCCTAGAATAGACTAGTGGTAGCAAATATGAAAGTTTAAAGATTTTATGAAAGAAAATGCTTAAAATTTTACCCATTTCTTTGTATTTTTGGAAAATTAGAGAAAAGACCAGCACTATTTTATTTTATTGGTAAAATAATTTTTTTTCAGTGCATCTTGGTAAAACCTGGTTTTGTAGAATTCTTTGTAAATCATACTATGGTATTACTCTACGGTTCTGCAGATATATGTTCTCTGTTTAAATTATCAGGGAGGAACTATGTCAAAATTCTTCAAAACAGGCTCAATGACACCTATTAAATATAGATGAAAGAAAAAAGAAAGGGAGATAGGAGAAAAATAAAAGAATCAAAGGAAGAAAGCTCTTCCCCAGGGTTCTAAGTTTTCCCTGGTCAAGCATTTTATGGGTTAAATAGAAAGAGGGGCACCTGCCTGGCTCTTTTCAAGTTTGCTTAAATAATTTTTTTCTGATTTCCTCTACCACAGAGTTGATTCACTTACTGGTGAAATGTCCTCAGGGCTTCTGAGGGTTAGGAAAGCAAGTATATAATAAATAAGCTAGCAAACTAGAGATGAGAGACAGGTAAGGGGGGGGGGGTTATTTTCTTAACCATTTCATTGATAAATGCATGTTACACATATTTGACACCTTGCTTTGTGATACTGCTGGTTGAAACAAACAAAAAAGGCAGCTTCTAATATTCTGCTCCAATATAAGAAGTCAAGCTTTTAGTAACAAAAATATTCTATTATTTTAGGCTTAAACAAATATAAAATGTTTTTGAGTTATAAAATTTTCCTTCTGCTGTGTGATGTGTATGTGCATGTATGTATATGATATGTGGTGTGTATATGTGCACATGTGTGTGTTTGAGTGTAAGAGGTGATTATTCTGTAATTTCACACTTTCCCAATTAGGAAGAATCTGGAAAAGTTTAACACTAATCTTCATCTATGGAAAAATCTTACCAAAGAAATTTAAACCAAAGGGGGCACACATTGTTTTTCATTAACTTTGTTCTTCCCCTGCCAGACTCTGCCTTAAACAATACAAGTTTTTATGACCCAAGTTTAACAATAAAATGAATTTATTTTGACTTCAATAAACAAGTACATGGTCTAAGTGAAATTTGGTAGTTTCATTTATTGGGATAAATTTAGCAGCAATACGGTAGACCTTTAACATTCATAATTCTGGAATAGGATAAAGTGTCTAGAATTATACGCACACACATCTGAGCAATTCATTTTGATAAATGTGCTAAGGCAGTTCAATGGACAAAGAATAAGTTTTTCAATGAAAGGCGCTGAAACAACCAGACATTTATAAGCAAAAATATGAACTGCAACCACTAACCTGCATTTTATATGAAAACTAACTCTAAATGGATCATAGATCTGAATATAATATTTAAAACTATACAACTTCTAGGAGAAGACAGAGAAGATTGTTGAGGTCTTAGGTTAGGCAAAGATTTAGATGACATTGAGGTCATCATCCATTTAAAAATGATGAATTAGACATCATCAAAATTTAAAACTTCTGATCTGTAAAAGACACAGTCTGAAAAGACAAACATGGTCTGTGGAAAACATTTACAAAACAATGTGTGGTGAAGAACTTACATCCAGAAAAGATAAAGAACTCTCAAAACTTGATAATAAAAAAATAATCCAATAAAGAAATGGGGAAAGATTTAAACAGACACTTTACCTAAGAAGATATATCAATGGCAAATAAGCGTATCAACAGATGCCCAACATTGTAGAGTGGTTCAAACAGCAAAAATATGGCCATATCAAGTGCTGGTGAGAATACCCAACACTGGAACCCTCACACATTGCTGGTGGAAATGCAAAATGGTACAGGTGCTTTGGAAACGATATAGCAGTTTCTTCTTTCCTTTTTTCTTTTCCAAGTGAGAGGAGGGGAGATAGTGAGACAGACTCCCACATATGCCCTGACCAGGATCCACCCTGGCAACCCCAGTCTGGGGCCAATGCTTGAACCAACTGAGCTATTTTTAGTGCCTAAGGCTGGCATGCTAGAACCAATCAAGCTATCTTCAGTGCCCAGGGCCAACACACAAACCAATTGAGCCACTGGTTGTAGGAGGGGAAGAGAGAGATAAGGGAGAGAAGGAAGGGGAAAGAAGCACAGGATCATTTTTCATGTGTGCCATGACTGGGGATCAAACCTGGGATGTCTGCACACTGGGCTGATATTCTAGCCACTGAGCCAACTGGCCAGGGCTGCAGTTTAGTATAAAATTAAATATATACTATGTGACCGAGTAATCTCACTCTTGGGTATTTATCCCCCCCAAAATAAAAGCTTACATTAACACAAAAACCTATATAAATGTATATTTAACTGGCTTTATTCATAATTTCAAAACCTGAAAACAATCCAAAGGCCCTTCAACTGGTAAGTGGATAAACAAATTGGCACCTCTCCACAATGTAACATAAATATAAATGAGCTACTGATACAGCATTGATGGATCTCAGACACCTTTTGCTAAGTGAAAGAAGCCATATTCATAAGGCTACAACCTCCATGATTCCATTTTTATAATATTCTGGAAATGGCAAGATTATAGAAATAGAAATTAGATAAGTGATTGCCAGGTGGGGAAAGAGATTGACTACAAAGAGACAACATGGGGAAGCTTCTACAGTGATGAAACAGTTCTGTATCTTAATTGTGGCAGTGGTTACATGGCTGTATTTGTTCATCAAAACTTATACAACTTCAAGCCAAAAAATAGTGAATTGGTTTATATGTAAATTAAAAAGTAAATATACAGTATATTATGTTAATGTCCATACAGAGGGTTGTCCAAATAAATTATGAACCACTTCACAAGGAACAAAATATTACTGCCAAAAAAGAATAAGGTAGGCTTGCACATAACAGCAAGAAAAGGTATTTAAGAGAAAAAAGCAAGATGTAGAAGTGTAGGCATATGGTGATTCCATTTTATTGAATATACGCATGTGTATGTTAGTAACTTTATTGAAAAAAAAACTATAGAGAAATATTCCCCAAAATAGTAAGAGAGAGATTTTCTGAGAAGTTGGATGATAAAGGACTTTCATTTTCTGTAATATCTATATTATAACAGTATAAGGTGTCTTTAAATAAATAGATCTTTTTTATAATACAAAATCATAAAGATATAAATATTATGTCTTGAGCTGAAGATATGTGAGTATTTTCCCATAAAAGCACAGAATTTAAGTGATTTCCTTCTCGGCGATTATAAAGAGGTTTTAGCAATAATTTGAAATGGAAGCTTAATTCTGAGTCTAGAGTCAGATTTGAAGGTAAGGGTGGCAGTTTCCCCTTGAGCCAGCATGTGTGTTGCCAATCACAATGCCTGCCAGGTTTAGAAGAACATTTTATGTAATCAATGAAAAAGGCAAACCAATATGAGAGATCCTCTAACCAGATGTGCTGTAAAAGCAAAGCTTTTTACAGCTTCCAAATCTTAAGGATTTTTAAACACTTACATTCTCTCAGATCCGAAGTTGTCTTTTCACAGAAAAAGATCTAATTGCTTTACAACCACATATATCTGTTACAGGCCAGAGAACTCATCCTGGCTAAACAAGGCAGAAAACGATCTATGATAAACATGACAACAATCCAACAATGAACATAACATCACAGTTCAACCTAACCCTGGGAAATACAGATCTTGGCTATCTTCTTGGAACATTCCACTTCTATGTAAGCCAGAACATGAAGGTTTTTTTTTTTTATCAAGATTGCATTCAGTGCAAATAACATGGTGGAGCTATGGATTTTTAAAAGTTTTGGCCAATGTCAGGCTTTAAGTGTAACATTTTTTGAAAATTAATTGGAAACACAAATTGACTCTTCAAGAGTCACATGGTTACCAGAATTTTCCTTAATAAGAACAGCATGTTGAAGAGATACTTTTGAAAAGAAAAATGAATGCAAGTCTTAAAAAAATCCCGTTTTCTGATTTACAGAACTATTTACTGGCATTCACTGAAACCCAACAAGAGAACTCCGTACATAGAGTAGTGGTTGCTCCACTCATAGCCCCCGGGGTTGGCAAATCTTTTCATGAGTCTGAGGAGGGTTCCATAGACTAGGGAGTCTGCCAAAATGAAGTCACCTTTCCTTGGCTCACCCTCAATTGTAAAAGAAAATGGATATTTTTGTATATAACTTTTTAGACAGATAATTCGGCTCCTGTATGTTTCTTCACAGATGTTCCCATGTTCACAGAAAAGCTTGCTTTAAATAGCTGTCATTTTAAAACAGTCTGGTTTTAATGAAAATGGGTCTGAATGGAAAGTTTTATGTAGCAATCATGCCTCTGTCTGAAGTCTTTGAGTCTTCTCCATTATTAGTTTTACTCGAAGTACCAAAGGATAGGGAGAAAGAACACAGAAAACACCAGGTTGTGTTTTCAGACAGTATTTGCATTCTAAGGTTGTTCCTTCTAACAGAATTTGCATCCCAGCTCCATAGATTCTCTCTCATTCTGCCACAGAAGGTAGTTTGCTTGCTCCAGTCTAGTCCCTTCAGAATTCTGAAAGGCTCTTTTGCTCTTTCACTTTCATAAAGAGGAAGAGAGGTTGATTGATTCTTCCTTAGTGGGAACCCCATTTGGAATGAGAGACTGGCTTTCAGGCCATGGTATAAAACACATACCAAAGGTGTTCAATAAATGTTCACTCTTTATTACCCTTCTCTCTTGACTGTCACATTTCCAAGTGAGACTACATGTCCAATTATCATATCAAAATAGAAGTCTTAAAACACCAATTTCCTCAGGTAACTTTCTTTCTCAAAATTTTCCACACAGTTGCCTCCCAACCACCCTTAGAAGAGTCAGAACTTCTCTACTGGCAGTCAAGGCCCTCTGTGACCTGACTCCAATAAAGTGTAAAATTCTCTAGCACATTTTAAAGACTAGTTTCTAGTGGGCCTGTCTTCTCAGCTATTCCTGTGTTTAAATGGCAGGCTCTAAGCAAATCCTTCATTGTCCTCAGGTTCAAACATATCCTTTGCATGAGGACTGGCTGCCCCACTCCTGCCTCTGTTAGATCAGAATAGCCACAGCAACAGCTGCCATGGAATTGGTGACCCCTACACAACAAGTATGTCCCATATTATCTCATTCCATCACCATAACAACTTGTAAAGAGGGCATTTTGATCCCACATTACAGATAAGGAAATTGGAGCTCAGCGACATTAAGTGACTTAAGACCATGTTGTTATAAAATGGTTAAGACAAGTCTCTCCTATGACTATCTAACCCTAGAGCCCCTGCTTTTTCCCTGTTTCTCTGCTGCTTTCATCTATCTCTTATGCTCTGAACCTTGTCCAGATTTATCTTTGGCATCACTTATTTGACACTTAATCTCACTCTGTCTTGAACAGCTAATTACATGGTTCACTTGTGCTTATCTTCCCAATGTGGCAGTTAGAGGGCAGTGACTTCACGCTACTAACACACCACTTCCGTCAGCATCTAGCACAGTGATATGGACCCAGCAAGGATACAGTGGGGGAGTGTGGCCTGGAATCATCCACATAGATTCCTTTTTAAACTGGATTTTTACACTCTCTCCCTATTTGTTCATAGCACCATTACTCTTTGCTGAGATAATGTCATCAAATCAAGTAATATATATATGTTTATCCCATGTAACCAGAGAGTGTGACTCATAAAGAATATGAAAAGGAAGGTAAGCTTGACTCTAATGTCAACTGTCCAGAATTAATACAATACAGAATGAATAAATAGAGCTAATTATCTGAAGAAGGATCTTTATTTATAAAATATATACATTAGAATTTTATATTACCATAACTCAATTTCATAAGAGCGGTTCATTAAAATTAAATTTTAGTTTCTCACAATGCAATAAAAGTAAAATTATATGAGATTCTTTAATGTTTCATTAAGAAATATTGCTAGTGTGAAAATGTAAAGCAATTGCGTTTAACATAGATATTTTGCTCCAATAAGTTTGACTGGAAATTTCTGTAAAATGCTCTATACAATGGAATTGCTAGTGTGAAAATGTAAAGCAATTGTGTTTAACATAGATATTTTGCTCCAATAAGTTTGACTGGAAATTTCTGTAAAATGCTCTATACAATGGAATATTACTTAGCCATAAGAAACAATGAAATCTTGTCTGACTGCTGTGGCTAGAACTTCCAGCACTACATTGAATAAGACTGGTAAAGGTGACACCCCTGCCTTGTTGCTGATCTTAGGGGAAAGGCTTTTAGTTTCTGCCCATTGAGTATGATGTTGGCTGTGGGTTTGTCATAATGGCCTTTAATATGTTGGGTATGTTCCCTCTATTCCTACTTTGCTGAAGGTTTTTATCATAAATGGATGCTGGTTTTTATCAAAAGCTTATATTTCCTTGGGCAAGGGAAACAAAGGAAAAAATAAACAAATAGGATTATATCAAAATAAAAAGCTTTTGCACAGCAAAAGAAACCATCAAAAAATGAAAATACAACCCACCGAATGGGAGAATATATTCATTCATACATTTGATAAGGGATTAACATCCAAAATTTATAATAATCTCATACAACTCAACACCAAGAAGACAAACAATACAATTAAAAAATAGGCAAAGGATCTGAATAGATGTTTCTCCGAAAGAAACATTCAGATGGTTGATACACATGAAAAGATGGTCAATGTCACTAATCATCAGAGAGATGCAAATTAAAACCACAATGAGATATCACCTCACACCTGTCAGAATCAACAAACAAGTGCTGGCAAGGATTGGGAGGAAATTCCTTGCATATTGTTGGTGGGAATGTAGACTGGTGTAGCCACTGTGGAAAACAGCATGGAGTTTCCTCAAAAAATCAAAAATAGAACTACACTTTGACCCAAAGATTCCACTGCTGAGAATATATATGAAGAAACCTGAAACACAAATTCAAGAGAATATATGCACCCTTATGTCCATTGAAGCAATTATTTACAATAGAAAAATCTGAAAACAGCTCAAGTGCCCATCAACAAATGAGTGGATAAAAAAAACTGTACTACATTTACACAGTGGAATTCTACTCAGCCATAATAAGGAAGAAAATCTTACCTTTTGTAACAGCATGGATGGACCTGGAAAGCATTATGCTAAGTAAAATAAACCAGTCAAAAACAAATACCATATGATCTTACTTATATTAAAATCTAATCAATAAAATAATTTAACAAACAAAATAGCAACAGAAGCATAGATACACAGAACAGACTAATAGTGGTCAGAGGGAAGAGGATAGGAGGGCTGGATAAAAAAAAGGTGAAGAAATTAAGCAAACAAACAAACAAACAAACAAAAATATATATGACACAAAGAACGATATGGTGATAGCCAGAAAGAAAGGGGAGTGGGCAAAGGGGGGATAAAGGGCATGGAGAGATACTTGACTTTGGGTGGTAAGTGTACAATGCAGTATGCAGATGTTTTACTGAGTTGCACACTTAAAACCTATATGGTTTTATTAACCAATATCATCTCAATAAACTCAATAAAATTTTAAAAAACAATGAAATCTTGCCATTTGTGACAACATGGATGGACCTAGCGGGTATTATGCCAAGTGAAATAAGTCCAATAGAGAAAGACAAATGCCATATGATTTCACTGATATGTGGAATCTAGAAAACAAAATAAATGAACAAAAGAAAAACACCAGAATTATAAATACAGAGGACAAGATGATGGTTGCCAGACAGAAGGGGATTTATGGGGTAGGGATTAAAAAAAGGGGAAGGGTTTAAAATGTACAATTTCCAGATAGAAAAACAGCCCCAGAGATGTAAGGTACAGCATAGGGAAGAGAGTCAATAATACTGTAATAACTATGTATGATGTCAGATGGGTACTACATTTACCAGGATAATCACTTTGTAAATTATATAAATGTCTAATTACTATATTGTACACTTGAAACTAACATAATATTGCATACCAACTGTAATTGAAAAAGAAAAAAGATCTAAATAGTACAATGATAAATATCACTGTCCTATGGATTTTTTACCTTTTCTGCAAACCATGACTACATTAAATTCTTTCAACGCACACTTGTTATTCATTGTCTCTTTGTATTAGATTCATTACGAAACGTTCAGCATTACCAATAAGCACTATTCTTTTTAATAACTTATATGTTATTGATGAATTTTGTAAAGGATTTTGCCAAGAGTGAAAATGATAACTAATTTTGAAAATAGAGGTTAAAAGATTTTGAACTTGTTGATATGAGAATGAAATAAAACCCTTGCTAAACCTAAACAATTGCTCAGGTTTTAGATGTTTAATTGTTTCCTTTATTGGGTGTGTGTCGGGGGAAGATAATCACAGGACTATTCAATCATTAATCTGCTGCTAGACATATGCTGTGTGCATTTTCATAAAGGCTTTTATTATGTGACCCTTAAGCAGCATATCTGTGCCAGCTGGGTGGACTGGAATATAAAACACATCTCTTAGAAGAAGCTATTATTGGGTCAATAGTATGCTAATTAAAAGGACGTGTGCAAGCATCTGTGGTATCCCCGGTGGCAGAGGCTTATTTCTAGAACCCTCACTGCTGCTGCATCTTGTGTTGTGTCTAATAGTTTTATGGATGCCTGAAACACTCATTGATGATGATGGGAACAAGGGTGTTGGCGAACATGGCGGATTCAAAGGTTATGTTTTATACTGAGCAGGGATTTACAATCATTACAAGTAATTCGGTAGATATATGGCATTTCTACAGAATCAAGCTGCTCTAATGACAATTCTATGCTGAGTATATCAACATCACATTGCACCTACCTATTTACAATACTTATGCACAGCAAAGCAGCATTAAATCAGGAGATGAGATGTCCAGTGAGCGTAACTAAGTGAATAACTATACACCCCCGTCCAGCACTTTGGGAAATGTTAAGAATTTAGTTTTGTATGATTAAGTATTGAGTGAAGATGAGAGGAACAAAAAGAATGAGCCACATTGTCTCCAGCTTTAAAAATGAAAAAGGTCATTTTTTACGTGTAGTTTGGGGTTGGTTTGATGTAGCTCTTAAGAAATGCACAAATTTTTGCTTTCAAAAATTGTGCTTCACTATTTCAGTGGTAATAAAATTAATTGGAACTGCCCAAATACTTGAGTTTTATCTTGTCAAGTACTTTGCAGCACAGCTCTGCTTTTCCAGGCCTAACCCACTCTTCATTTCTATCATATGCTGCCCTTGGGGGTTTCCTTATTTCTTTATTTGTCCTCGTTTCAATATAACAGCACGGGATGTTAACACTGCACTTTGTTAAGCTGAGGGACAAATAGGATGTCAAAAGGATAAAACATGTCCAAATATACTTAGAGCCAAGACCTGGTTTCATGGTCTCACGAAGGCAGGGCAGCGTAGTGCCTCCATGACTTCTGGGCCCTTTGGTAATCGAGAACCCTGATGTGGTTCACAAAGTTGGTCTTGGCTGGACTGCTACACCATTTTCCTGTCACTTTCTATACTCCATGTTGATGCCATTGCCATAGATTCCCCAACCCAAATATGGGAATTTATAAACTCACCGCTCTGGTTTCAACAATCTGCTATTAGAGACATTTATTGCCACATAAATAGTATAAGGCTTCTCCAGAAAATAAGTAATCAAGGTCTGAGATCATTGGGCTCTCATTCCCACATGGCCACAATCACCTGAAGTTGAGCAAGTGTGCCCAGTTCCTATGGCATGACTCAGTTCCCCCTGTCACATTGCTATTACCTGTCTGGTCTCGGCAAGCAGCTAAATTTGCAATCTCTGTAGAATTTAGAGTTAAAATACATAGCACAAGGCCTTTAATACTCATACACTTTCCATACTTGTATAAATCAAACCAAATCTGGCTTTTACCAAGATATATGACTAACTTTAGGATGCCATTGAACACATAAATGTGTTTGAGAGTTGATGGGAGTCCAGTGGAGGATAAAGCACTAAGATTGATAGAAGAACCAAGTTTTTTCATGGTTCCTTTAGTCTCACTTCTAAGCCGCAGTTTTCAAGGAGTCCACAACTGTCTGATTTATGCCATTAAAAAAATATAATAATAAAATCCAGGAAAACCAAAATGCATACTTATATGTATTAACTTCATTCATCAAAGTACCAATATCTGTCATATAACTAACAGAGTTGGTCCTAATGTTTTGTTGAAGAGTATTCTTATATTCAAGAATAGCCATTTAAAAAATAATACTAACCATTTGCTTACTAATGTGTATTAGTGTTTTGGCAATATTTTGCAATTTTAGCAGAAATCGTCGGTGCTCAACAATATTGACATACTCCTTTATACTTCCCAGCATCTCTTGAGTTAGGTGGCCACATGACTAATTCTAACCAATACGAGTGAATGTTATTTCCAGGCCAGTCTGTTAAGTATATGTCTGTCTTCCTTTTTCATTCCCTTTCGCCCTACTCTCTTTACTTCCTTTGCCTGCTTCAAGTAGAAGTTGGCAGGGCCTATAAAGATGGAAATGCTTGGGTCTCTTTAAGTCACTTATCACTAACTAGAGGTAGTTGCCTGGCCCATGACAGGTTTTGATGTGAGTGACAAATAAACTTCTGTTAAGCCGCTGTAATTTCCAGATTTATTTGTTATCACAGTATAACTGAGCTTAGCATACCATAACCAACCCAAGATAGCAAATAAATTGGGTGACAGAGCTGATATAAAATTGTAACTGTCATCTATAATCCCCAATTTCACTTCTGTATTTATCAAAATGCCTTAATTCATTATAAATATCATAGTAAGTTTACATTAAATTTATAATTTTTTTAAAGGCCTCATTGCTGTTACTAATTATTTTTATAATACACAGATATTTTTGAATAGCAGAGTGGTGCAGTGGAAGCGTGCTGGGCTCATAGATATTTTTAACTTATAAAATATAATTATACTAATAAAACACTAACATAGTTGGTTTCAGATATTAGGGCTCCATGAAATACTTATGTGGAATTAAAGGATTACATTCTAAACGTGTTAGAGAATCAGTAGACTAAATGATATCAAAAGTTCCATAAAAAGTTCTATAATAATAAGATCCAATAGCAAGTTTAGTACCCCCTCTACATAAGAGAAGCAAAACCATGGTCTTGAAGCAACAAAGAAGTAGTGACCACATCTATGAAATTCATGCTGTTTACTAATCTTACATTGCACTGAGGTGTCACAGGTAGGGAGAATTACCAGGAGCTGTAGGGAACCCTAAAAGTATGGATGTAGACTGTTATTTTTTAATTCAGTTTTTAGAAAAGGAATATGAGGCTATTAACAATGGAACTCACAATAATGCTTGGGGATAAAACATGTAGCCACATTTCCAAGTCTCAGCTCCACTGTTAGAATTGTGATGTCATCTGTATTAGTTACATATTTCTGAGTAATAAACTACCTCAAAACCTAAAGGCTTAAACAATAATGAGCATTTATTATTTCACAGTTTCTGTGGGAATTCAAGAATGACTGAGCTGGGGGCTCCTAGCTCTGCAGGTTCCGCTTCTAAAATAGCACATTCACATTGCTGGCAGTTTGGTGCTGAGTGTGGCAGGAGGCTTCGGCTCCTCTCGCGAGACTTAGTGTCTCATGAAGTGATGACTGGCTTCCTCAAGAGGGAGTGATTTAAGAGAGAGCAAGGAGGAAGCCTCAATATCTTTTATAATCTATCCTCAGAAGTCACACTCTGTCATTTCTGCAGTATCCTATCTTGTTAGTTACCTAGTTCTCCTGCATTCTGTGTGGGAGGGGACACAGAAGGATGTGAGGATCAGGGACTGAGCATCACTGAGCGCCATCTTAAAGGTTGGCTACCACGCAGTTCTTCTGTGAAAGAAGAATTTCATCCAAAACTGAACATGTAAAGTGGATACCTATTCAAACCGTGCTTATCAGGTGGGAGTGAAATTACTCTCCAAATATGTTCACCTTAATCATGCTTTTTCAAAAATTGTTATATTTTGAGAAAAACAGAATTTTTGCAGATTCACAAAGGGAGATGGGCCTCCAAAGAATGGACTTTCCTCCAGAACACATGCAGTTAAAGGACCACAAACTCCTTGTTGACAGAGCAAATCTGTTAATCGTCTTCTTATATACTGATAGACAATTAGAACAAACTTCTTGGCTTTCTTTAATACATCATTATATACTTTGCCTTACTCAATTCAATAGAAAAAAAAGGACACATTATGGGTCTTGCTAGAAATTGGAACTTTAAGGCAATATAAATACTACAATAAATAAATAATGTGTCTAGGAAAATGCATACGAGAAGTTTCTAATGTAGGATAAAACATTCTCTGGAAAAATAAAACGTGAACTAAACTAGATTCCTCTATATTTTTTCCCAACCATTTTTTTTGCAACTGAATAGTATCATTTTATCTTCATTTCCTCCATTTATGCAAACACAGCCCCAGAACCACTCTGAGCGACTGACAGCCTTTCTGGGGGTAGTCTCTTGCCCTCCTTCCCTGGGACTACGTGATTGTCATCCTAATGCTATTTCTGGCTTGTCTCGGAGCAAGGTCGAATGGAATCTTCACAACTTGAGGTATTAAGGACTTATTCTGTCATGTGGGACAGGGAAATCAGAAAGCACCTGGACTGACACTATTTCTAAAACCAAATAATACCACCTCACCATTCTTGATCATGTCAGTGGATTTAGCTATCAATAAAAGCCCGATTTTATTATAAATTAATTGACTTCCTATTAAGGAAATCAGGGGTAAGAGGGGAGAAGGCTAGAAAAACATCTCTGCAAAGCTCTGCTTTACAATACTGAAGGCAACGGAGATCAGATGGAACCAGGTCAGGCACGGGGGTGGGGGGGGGAGTGGGGGTGATCAGATGACCCCACATCAGTGAGGAGTGAAGTAAGAGTGATGGCTCTGAGCCAAAGAGGCTGAAAACAGATGGCAGCAAAATGAAAGCATCTAATTAGGCTGCAGATCTTAGGTGGTTGTCAACTAACAAATATAAATGAATTAGGGAGATGACATATAAAAAACAGTGCTGGGAAAAGAAACCAGTCATGCTTAACTCTAAATAATCTTTGACCATGTTGCTGTGTCATTTCATGCATTTGTAAATAAATATTAATTAAATTGAAAAAAACCTACAGTGAGTAAAATAATTATCTGGAGAAAATTTCTACATAATTATAACAAAACATGGGGGTTAGAGTGAGGAAAAAACATTAAAAGTATTATTAAATTAAAAAAGCAACTTGCAAAAGAGTGTTACTTTTAATACTGTTTCATTTCTGTATATACAAAATATATAAATATATATGGCATGGAAAAAGCTTTGTTAGGATACACAGCAGATTTTTGATGTGGTAACTAAGGAAACATTTGTGTACCTCTATTATTTAAATAAAAAAAATAAACTCCTTTTAAAAATTCTTTTTAAATAAAAACTTTTAAAAATAGTAAAATTGCCAAAATATATTTTCAAAATGTGGAATCTGTTAATTTTTGACATTGATACGCTCAAAGTGGTAGGTTTGCGGAGGTTAAGTAAATTGTTGAGCACACACAGAGGAACTGGGATTCAAATCCAGGCAGTCTAGCTTCCTGGTACTCTAAACCACTACATGTCACTGCCATTCACCAACCCCTCCTCCTCTGTTTGTTCCCAAATGACAGGACGGCATGTAAGAGCGAGCAGAGAGGCAGCAGGCACGCTGAGTGGAAGGACTGGGTCAGTTGGAAGCATGGGATCTTGCCTGTCCCTGCCCTTGCACCCAGCCATCTAATCTGAGTCAAAGAAAATTTCTGATAATGGTATCTGCTCTGACTACATCATGTCAGAAAATGATATAAAATATTTTATGAAAAAGGCCATGAAAGTGTTTGTTTGTTTGTTTTCTGTTTTGTTTTTAGAAAAGTAGAATACAAAAATGATCTATTATAACTATGTAGCCCTGACTAGATAGCTCAGTCAGTTGGAGCATCATCAACCAGAGGTAGCTGGATTGATCCCCGATCAGGGCACATACAGGAACAGATTGAACAAATCAATAAATAAACATTAAAAAAAAAACTATGTAAAAAACAGGCAAAGTTTTTTTCCTTTTATTTTTGGAAAAGTCTACTTTAGGTTTTTAAATTTTCCTTCTTTTGACTGTTCAGCATTTTAAAATTTCTTCAATTTAACATGTATTTGTATATATATATGAATTGATTCAGCCAACAAATAATTATTGCCTTCTACTATAGACCAGACAGTGAAGGATACAGGGGAGATAAATGGTGATTAGCGGAGACTTGTTTAGGATGGTGAACACACAATACAGTGTACAGATGACGTGTTGCAGAATTGCACACCTGAAACCTGTATAATTTTATTAACCAGTGTCATCCCAAAAAATTCATAAAAAGGAAATGAACATTAAAAAAAAGAAAACAAATCAAATGAAAGGTTGTCAGAGGGGTGGGGGTGGGGAGATGGGTGAAAAACATGAAGGGGAATATAGTCAGCAATGTTGTGATAACTATGTTTGTGGACAGTTGGTTACTAGACTTATTGCGGTGATCACATCATAAGGTATATAAATGTCAAATCACTATGTTGTATACCAGAAACTGATACAATATTATATGTCAACCATACTTAAATAAACATATTTTATTAAAAACAAAAAAATTAAAAAACAATGGAAGATATATATATGTATGATGCAGGGCCACAAATACTCTGATATGCAAAACTAAAAATCATTGTTATAATGGAGATAAGGAATTTTTTCCTTAAAAAATCTATCTTTAATATTGTTTCTATGCCCACTTTTGAAATCAGAAAGTAAAAAAGTCTTAAAAACACTTCTGGGTACTTAAGAGAAATAAGATCTTACAAGGGATAGCTTATCTGTCAATAAGGCTGGACAAATGAGGTGTTGATTAGATATTTTCAAAATGGCAGATGGGGCAGTCATGGGTACTTACTTTCTACCAGTTCCAGATTAAGTGGCGGCAAATCTTGCCAGCAACAGCCTAGCTACATAGCTAACGTAATTAATGGAATCAAGACTGACAGTATAGGCCAAGAGGACTATTTCAAAATGACAAAGAGCTCAGAATGGGATTAGATTATTGTACTTCAACACTTCAGCCATTCTAATGTCTGAGGCAGAGGCCATGGAACCATCCTCAGCACTGGGGCCAATCTTGCTCCCATGGAGCCTTGGCTGTGGGAGGGGAAGAGAGGGACAGAGAGAAAGAAGAGGGGGAAGGGTGGAGAAGCAGATGGGCACTTCTCCTGTGTGCCCTGGCCAGGAATTGAACCCAGGACTTCCACACACCAGGCCAATGCTCTACCACTGAACCAGCCAGCTAGGGCCCATTGTGTGATTGTTTTATTTCTGACTATATCTTGGTCAAACTGCAAGCCCCATGAGGCAGAAACCATATCGCCTATCATGCTCCCCACTGTACTCCCAGTGCTGGCACAGTGCAAATACTTATGACACTTAGGGACTGAAAGGGTGAATAAATGTAATTTACAAAAAGCAACAAAAATTTCAGCACATTTTATATCGCTCTAGCAGATTGGCCAGATGATGACTCCTCGGACATTCACTTAGCTTTATTTCCATTTGGGTTCTGGGGTTATGTGACTGTGCTTTAGCCAACAGAATGTGCGCAGTGTGGTGGGATGTTTGCCTCTTCCATGACTAGCAACACCCCGTCCTGTGTGATCTTCAGTTCCCCAGCAGTGTGGCTGGAAGGCAAAGGCTCTGAGACTACATAAGCACCTAGGGGAAGAACCCAGGTCCCTGAGCTGTACCCTATGGAAGAGGGCCACCTCAGCCATACTGAGTCTGGCCTGAATGAGAAAATTAATATTAAGTTAAGCAGCTTTGTTTTTTCTTTGTTTTTTTTTTGGGGGGGGGTTGTTGTTGTTATTATGAAGGCTATAGAGTTAATTACCCTAATACAATTACTTAGGTCAGTAAGCGGTTTCTCAGTCTGGATATAGAGTAAAGATAATGACACTCATACAGCCTAGTGACACATCAGTGTCAGCTCCTCTGAAGTGGAAACCCTTAGGTCTACTTACATTTGAAGATTTCAGTTAAAGAAGAAAGGAGGGATTTTAGAATCACTTCTGCCGTGTACTTCCCCTCATATCTTAGTCAAAGGGAAGGAAGTTATGAAGTCTAGAATGTTAGGAAGAGAAAACATACAGAAAAGACCCAAATATACTAAAACTGAGCTGAAGGCACCAAAGGATAGTGACTGGTTGTTAATTAGAGCTAATTTTCCCAAACCTACAGGTTAGAGATTCAGCAGTAATCCCACTTTATTTTAATAAAAGTGCAACAGAAAATGTTATTATTTAAAACAAAAAATTGATCGTATCACTCCCTTTCTTAACACCTTTAAAGGGCTTTATCTTGCCTTTTTAATAAAATCCAGGAATTGTAAAAGGCCATAAGCCCTCACATGACTGGGTCACTGTCTATACCTCCAGGTCCAATTCTACCATTCTCTCTCCTTTTCTTCTTCATTCTGGATACACCAACATTCTTTTAGTTTCTGAAACTCTGGGGGTTTTCTCCCACTATACGGCCTTTCCATCATATGCTGTTCCTTCTTGTTCCTCCTGGTTGACTGCTGCTTGTCCTTTAGTTCTCAGATCAACAGTTACCTCTTCAAGAAAACTTTCTCCAGCCTTTAGATTAGGGAAGAATCTTGATTGATTGCTCATTACAACCCTTTTGACAAAAGTTCAAAGGTCTGGCACCTAGTAAGTTCTCAATAACCATTTATTAATTGATAAGGTCATAGGAGGCAATAAGGAATAATAGGAATATAAAGGCCTTACATTATGAACTAGAAAACTCTTGAGCCAATCTTCTCTTAAGATATTCATATCCTAAATGTCCCAGCTACTGACAGATCTTTGGTCATTCAGGTGGGACGGTGGGAAAGCCCCTGACTGAAAGCCCAATTGGTAATGGAGACTTATACAATAAACATTTTGTAAAGTGAAAATGGAGGAGTCCATTTTTGTTTCATTTTTAGAAACTTCAGGTCAGCAACTATAAAATAAACAAACCAGTAGTTACAAGTGACTGCAGAGGTAATACTATATGACATCCAAAAAAGAACAGGCAGACCGCTCCATACAACAACACAGGTGCACCTCACAGGTAATATGTTGAGTGAAAGAAGCTGAACACGGAAGAGCACATCCTGTATGAATCCAGGTATGCAAAGTTCAAAACGGGCAAAAGTCATGTAGAGGTCAGAATGGTGGTTGCTCTGGGGGACCGATGGGAGGGTGTCCAGGGAGCTGCTGGGAATATTACATCTACACAGAGGTCCACACAAATGAAACATCCATCAGGTTGTAGACTTATCAATTGTGCACTTCACTACATTTAAATGGTACTTTAATGGAAAAGAAAACAGGGACTGCACTGCGAAAAACCTGCAATGGCTCTATCACTGTCCATAGGATTGAGTCTAAATCTCTAAAGGCTTATAAAGCTTTGTAATCTAACCCCTCCGGACACCCCGCTCTCAACTCCTGGTGCTCCACGTTCGCACATAGGCTCCAGGCTCGTGAAACTCTCTAGACACGCCATTCTGTTGTTCACCTCGATGCTTTCGCAGCTGCTGTTCCCTCTGCCTGGAGAAGAGAAGCCTGCTCTCTACCCGACCCTCCTCTTCCTCAGAGAATATCTCCGCTCTGTCCCCTCAGTGAAGACTCCGCGGTTTCCCTGGGGCTAAGTCAGGAGCATCTTCACCTTGGTCCCCTCTGTGTTTTCCATCCCTCTTATGATTTATGACAATTATTACTTTATATTTCAGTTGGCTTTTTACATGTCTGCTCTCCCCGCTAAATGTAAGGCCCCTCAAGGGCAAGAATCATGTATTAATCAGCTCTGTATCTTTGGCTCCTAGTGTGGTGCCTATCACACAGAAGGGGCCTGGTAAATATTTGTTGAGCTTGAGTTATTTTTTTTTTTAATTTTATTTAGGAAATTAAATTTAAGAGGGTGACATTGATCAATAAGAGTACATAGGTTGCAGGTGAACATTTCTATAGCATTTGAACTGTTGATTATGTTGTATACCCATCACTCAAAGTCAAATCCTTTTCTGTCACCTTATATTTGTCCCTCTTTATTCCCTTCCCCCAAGCCTCCCCCCATTTTCCTCCCTTATGTTCCCCTCTCCTTGGTCACCACTTCACTATTATCTATGTCCATGAGTTATTGAGCTTGAATTTAAAAATACAGAGTAGAACATATAACAGGTAGAAAAGTTAACAAGAGAACATTTTAACCAATGTTTGGTTTAAAGAAACTAAAACCTTTTGGAGTATAAGAAGCCAGAGATGAGTTTAGTAAAGAATCAAAATGAATAGCTTAGTCATCAAAAATTAGTTGTTGTTGTTGTTTTTTCCACTCTGCCTTTAACAAATTAAAAATGAACAGATTAAGGGGAGAGAAGTGGCAATGATGATAATTTGGGGGTTTGTGTTTGTGGGTTGTAGGGCATGAGTTAGGTCAGGATATTCAGGGTAATAGCAATAATAATAGCTAATTGCAGTATCTAACCTTTATTGAATGCTTACTAGCTACTAGATCATTTGCATTCATTACCTGATTTAAACTTCAAAGCAATCCCTTGAAAGTCTGCTATTAATCTCCATTCTACATAGTAGGAAACTGCTGCTTCAAGAGGGTCAGTAGCTTGCTGGAGGTCACTCAGACAGGATGTGGCAGGGTTCAGGTTCTAACCCAGGCCTGGGGGCCTCCAGACCATGAGGCTCAGAAGCCCACATGGTAGGGTGATAGGCAGATAAGTGACATGGCCTCTCTCCCCTGTGTCCACTTGTAACATTTAAACATCCACAGCTGGCGACATACCCTTGGGAAAGAGTGCTTGGGAGTCCCAGAAGTATGGAAAGTAGCCTAAAAATAGGCCCATTATAAAACCACATATGAAGCTGCATGGCAATTTCCTACAAGGTATTCATCTTGGTACCTACTAGGTTAAAACAGAACCACCCTGGAGGAACCCACAAGAAGACAGATCGGAAGAAATGACTACCAATAGTCACATGCCAAAAAGCAAAAAAGAGAGAGAGAGAGAGAAAAGAAAATACCAGGACTCCCCAGTATCTTATGACAGACACGTGGGCCCTGCAGCAACCACAGCGAATGTTATACTAAATGCCTGGGCAAGCTGAATGCCACCTGGTTTATTTGGGCAAACCATGGACACAGTATATTTAGTGTGGCTTTCTAGGGTTCTGGGTCATGGAGCATGTGCCCCTTTGCTTGGTCTCACTCCCAACTGGCTGCAGTGAAATGACCTCTCTGGCCACGCAGACCACCATCAGAAGAACCACCAGCCTCTTAGAGACTCTTAATGTGGTTCGCTCCTAGTCCTGGCACTTAACTGAGAAGGAAGGGTAATAAAAGTGCCCCTAAATGAACATGTGCATCCCTGGCACCTTTACCAAATTATGTTGCCAATTTTTTTTTATATGTTACTCCTGAAGGTACCTTCCAAAACCAACATTTTCAGAGTGTCCTGCTACTCTCTAATATAGCTAAAAAACAAATTTTTTTTTCAGGTCACAGGGGAAGGCAAAAAGACACATTTTTTAGATTGACAGGCCTAGAAAAATAACAATGCACTGCCTGTATTACACAATGGGGCCTTGTATTTTTACAGCTAAGCTGCATTAACATACAGCCAGTGGACCTAGAGTAAATCAATTTAATGACCTCAGGTGACGACCCAGGAGATGTCCATTCCTACTGCAAATCCCGACCCTTCAGCCGGCCACAGTTTAGCTCTATCAAAATCTCTAGAACATTAATACAAAATGTATGTTTTGGCCCTCAAAGGAATGACAGCTCCTGGACCGAAGGGAAAAGAGTATATTTTATAGAAAGGTGCTGATTCTGTTTTACCCACAACAAAAGGACTTACAGTTAATATTTTTTCCCTAAGTATTATTCAGTTAAATTGCAGAATCAAACATGAACTACAATTTGGACAATAACAAGTAGTGTGAACTCTCACAACTCCCTCCTGGAGACAAGATTTTCCGTAATGTATTGTGTGTTTCTAATTGATTGGTTTCTCTAGTAAAGAACCACTTCCGGCAGCTAATCATTTGTTTCTATACTTTCCTTCATCTCCTTCACTTTTAGATTCTTGTGTATTTTGAAACACAGTGATGAAAGGGGAAGAAGAATATGGGTACTGAGTAGGGAGACTACAGGATGGAGAAGGAAGAGAGATAATGAGGACATGAAAGGAGTTACAGGGAAAGGGAGGAAAGTCAGGGACAGCTGATGAAGATAAAAATATCAGGAACTGGAGCTTGCTCATTAAAGCAGGGAGAAGGTATGTACCATTCAAGGCTAGGAAAGAGGCTAACTAGAGGCTGCTCATTAGTTTTCCATTGTGATTGAGCATAACAATAAAGTCATATACACCCTATGCTGCGTTAGCGGCCCCAAAGTAGAGTTATTCACACTAACATTGAGCAGCTAAATGGCAACGCAGAGAATAATAGAAACTTGACCCCAGTTTACAGAGTAAGGACACCTCCGAGGGTAGAAAGGTACTCAGCTATGTCATTCCAAGCTGTTCAAGCAGGGAACCTCCCCGTCACCCTGAGCACTTAATTTCCCAGGGTACCTGACGCTATCAGAGAAAATCTGACCAATTAAGTGGCAGTGGAATTTATTATCAACTTAATTAATTATAAATCTAATTACAAGGATGATGAACAGTCTACTTTAAATAACAATGCTAAGAGAGATAGTAATTTTAGTATTCTGTACCATTAAATAGATTATTTCATTTATATATAATAGTTTACTAGTATGTTTCTGTGTAATTGTATGTAGGGCAGAGCAGGAGATTCATTTAATAAAAAGGATCTGAATCAATGTTATATTTAGTAAAATGAAAATAATACATGTTTTTAATATACAAATCAGTCAGAAAACCACATAGATGGTTAAGTATATCTTCAGTTCAAATATACATAATGCTTGAGGGAAAATGGCTATTTTAAATATATGCAGAATTTTAGGACAAAGTCCATATTCCAGTGGAATGGCTGTACAATAGAGTCACCTGAAAAGTTTTAAAAAGTTATCCCAGGCCACAAAAAGGGAGTTCTTGGCCTTTTTGCTCTTGTGCATGTGAGTGTGTGTGTGTGTGTGTAAGTGTACACACAAGCAAACTGACAGTCTGGTGAAGCTGATGGAACCATTATCAGAATGATGCTTTAAATGTATGAAAAAAATACATAAAAATGCAGAGAAAACTAAGTAAATTGAAATACAATTCCCAAGTAGAAAAAAATGTGATAATAATATACAGGGTGGGGAAGAAGTAGGTTTGTAGTTGTTCATATGGAAGATAATACAATAATTTTAAAATAATAATATAAGAATAAACTCTGTGTTTCCCATACTCACAACTGTAGACCTACTTTAGCCCCACCTGCATGTTTTTCTTTATTGCCACACAAAATAGTAAGATCCAGTGTTAGGTCAAATTTGTGATAAGCTTAAACAATCCCTCAAGGTATCTGCAATAGCAATAATGTAATAAAATATCTTCATTGCTGTTGGTAAAAGTTATAAATACTGTTACTGTTGCAATTTGTTGACTATAGTGATAATTGAAATAAACGCTAATTTCATTTAGAGGTCAATGAAAAAATAAGATGTAACTTTTTTCCCCATCCAAGGTTTTAAGAGGCTGCAGCCCTAAGAAAGATTGGGTTGGGAGATTCCTCTCTGGAAATGTGGGCTGACCTGAGAGAAGAAGTCCACAGATACTGCTATTCAGGTGTGGGGCCCATGGGCCAGCCGCCAGCCAGTGAGAACTAGCAGGCACAAAGAGCCATCCTACCCACACACAGCATCCAGTGGTCCCTTGAGTGCCTGATGAATGAAGTCAGCAGACATCTAAGGCAAGTTTCCAACATAAAGGCAGAGATAAAAAGAACCAGAATAAAGAAATTCAGAGGATACACAAATAACACAGGGGATTACCAAAATTATAAGACATGTCTTCAGAGAGAAGAAAAAATATTGCATCAATGAAACAAGAATAGGGTGCCTTAAAAAGAAACATTCAGAGAATAAGAAGGAGCTCTCATAAATTCAAAATGACAGTAGTAATAATTTGGAAAAGCCAAAAGAAGGGTTGAAAGATAAAATTGAAAAAATTGTACACCTGGAAAAGAAAAAGGAGGAGGGAGAATTAGGTAGAAAACAAGAGAAGGAAAACAAACAAACCCTTAGAGAATCATTCTAGAAAGTCCAATACATGAACAATAGGTGGTACAGAAAAATGAGAGACATATCAAAGAAGTAATAACGGAACATTTCCCAGAACAAAGGACACGAGTTTCCAGGTTGTTATCATAGGAACATACAGCTTATTACATAAAAACAGAATTCCCTAAGCAATCCTAAGAAAGAATTTTTCAGTCAATTGAATTAACTAACTTTTCTTGTTCATTTGTTTTAATATTTCCAAAAGAGAGTAAAAGGATATACTGCTTTGTAAAATGTCTAAAAGTCACAATGTCATTCACCTACTATTAAATAAATTATTCTAGTAGCAAGAACTGCAAGATATTTACCGCTAATAGAGTTCCTACCTGGGGTGGTGAACACACAATACAGTATACAGATGATGTGTTGTGGAATTGTGCACCTGAAACCTATATGGTTTTCTTAACCAGTGTCACCCCATATTTGATAAAAAAAGAAAGAAAAGCTATGTGGAAACTATAGGAACAATAAAGAAACTTTTCTCATAAAACAAAAAAAAGCATTCCTAGGTTTTATCCAATGTTCACTTGCTGGAAGTGGAGGAAAATGAAGACTTGGGGACTTCTGGAGGTGGTGAGAGGTGGATAGAGAAGTTCAGAGCAGCCAGTGTCTAGTAGATAAGCAGCAGACAGAAAAGCGAGTGGGCACAAAGAGAAATAAAAGTGTTCTTTTACTTGAGAATACCAGTTACTATATGACCAGACTCGTTGTAGGGAAATGCTGGTTAGCAAAAAAAGATCAATGGAGGAGACTCCAACTTTGAGAGTTTTGGTATTTGCCTCCACAAACAAACAAAGCTGTGACTAAAATATTTTCTATATGGTACACAATGGTATAAAACAGCAGCTGTTTCAGAATACTTATGTAATGTGAGTAATAATAATAACTACTATTATTGTTATTATCAGTTGAACTCATTCTATGCTAGGCTTCGTGCTGGTTACTGTGAAAGTTAGTTGTCATTATCCCATTTTACAGATAAAGAAGCCTAATAAACTACCATGGGCCTGGCATGACAACGGCTTGTGTCATTCAATGTCCAAAGCAACCATGTCAGGTAGACATTTTAGAGATGAGGAAACTGAGGCTCAGAGATATGAACTATCCAAGGCCCTTTAAGTACCAAAAGGCAGAGTTGGGGTATGGATCCTGGTTGTGTCTGTCTTCAGAACCTGCCTGATCACTTAAAACTAACTTAAAAACCAAGCAGAGCCCACTTATTAATCTCCATTTCACAAATGCCTTTTGGTAAAATTTTCTTTCCTTATTCCTGACTGTGCCTGGGAAGGGGTAATCCACAGGCTCCTTATTCCACATGGTAAACAAGGTTCAAAACCTAACTCAGTTCAGTGTAAGTCAATTCAAGACTACCTGATGTGGCAGGAGATTGCAACAACTTCAGTAATTCTCAGAGCAAACTTAATGCTCCTTGCAATTTTGCAATCCAATATTTTATGTAGTAACAAATCCCTAGAACTACAGCAGCAAGATACAAAAAACAAATTCTTCCTTCTTTTAAATGATAATCTTTGCAGTTTAAGTGAGAAGAATAAAATTTGACACAGAAAGTGTTCTTACACATGTTCAGTTCAATTTTCTCATTTTTATACAAATGGAGATAGTGAGGTTTTTCCTTCAAATGAGCCAAAATGTTTTCCATATTACGACCAAGACAACATGCCCTCCTCATTAGATGTGGAATTAATAAAGAACAGACAAGGGGTTTAAAAAATTAAAAGTTGTAGAATTAGGTCAGTGGGGGGTCCAGTTATTTCCACTTCCTCTATGAAAAAGATATGATGCTCTGCATGATTTTAAAGTTATTACAAGGCTACTGGTGAGTGCTATTTGGCTCCATCTCTGACCTATGAGGGGCCTCAAAATATGGACGTGTGGCATGATGCATTATTTGGCTTTTTCATTCTCACTCTCATGACAAAACAATGGCCACTTGACATGTGATGCAAAAGGAGATGAGAGAAGCCACCTGTCTTCTACTGAGCAAGATGTTAAAGAAATATGCAAAATTTTAAAACAATGTTGCTCACGACATGTGTATTTTTTGTTAAAAATCTGGTTATTTTTGTAAAGATATGTTACCATGTTAATGTATTATTATCAGGTTTAAATTATAATAGATGAACAGTCATAGATACATAAACATATGAACAAAGCCCTTTGGGATTTTGCAATTATTTATAAGAGTGTAAAAGAGATTCTGAAAACCATAAAGTACAAAAACTGCTGTTTACTGGGTCATAACACCTAGAGTGAACTATAAATTCTGAATTTATCTTCTAATTATTTTGAGAGTAGCAAAAACACATTGCATTACATTTTTTATTAAAAGCATTGACCAAGTACCTTTATATAAATATTTTTATATAATAAAAATATCATAGGGAAATGTAAATATTTTAAAATACCATAATTTTTATAAGACTGTTTTGACATATCTCTATTTTAATTGTGTTAAGACCTTAAAAAACATTAGGCATTTCTTGAGTCTTGAACATCCCTTAGAGAAGAAAACATGAAATCGAACACTTACATTTTGTCATCGCCAATAGGTTAATATTTATTGAGGTTTTACTCTGTGCTGGGCTCATTTCTAAGCGTTTCCCACTTGTTCTCTCAGTGTCCTCCCAATGATGCTAGAGGAAGGCTTCTCCAAGGTCAGACTTCTGATAAAGGGGAGCCAGGATTTGGACCCTGCTTGTCTGTCCCCCGAACCCCTGCTCCAAACCACTAAGTGGACCACTGTAACATATCCAGTCCATTCCTGTCTTAGGAACTGTCCTCTCCTACGTGCCATAGTAGAAGGTGTTTGGGGCACAAATGAAGAAATGGAAAATAGCAATCAGATAGCCTTCTCAGAGTATGATGAGATGTGTATGAGAGTTTCTTATTCTGCCTTCTGTTGCCCTTCACATTGTGGGTTCCTCTAGGGCAGAGTTCTGCTTACTGCAGTTGTGTTATTTATTCATTTGGAAAATAACACCCTATGTGTGAAGTGCTTCAGGGCTGTGAGATCAGATGGTAGTTTTTAAGGACCTTTTCCCCGGGAGGTGTGTCACAGAAATTCGCATAAAGGCAATATGTTCCTCTATTTCCATTATGCAAATCAGATTGCCTTCCTTTGCCTTCCTTCAGTACTTTAAAAGGAAATGTGACAAGTTGATCTAAGAGAAATATTAAGTCACTTTTCTCAAACCCACAGTTGAGCAGAGCAGTAAGAGAACCAGTTGGCCAGATGTAATTAAATCCATATGTGGCACAAACCTTAGTCTAGGGAGGTGGAGGTGGGTGGAGGGATTGAGCAAAAACAAAATAAACAAACAAACAAAAACTCATGGACATGACAACAGTGTGGTTGTTGCTGGGGGGCAGTGGAGGCGGGTATGGGGGGATAAATGGTGATGAAAGAGAACTTGATTTGGGGGTGAACACACAACACTGTGTATAGAGATGTGTTGTGGAACTGGGCATTTGAAACCTGTATATCTGTGTAATTATGTTATCCAGTGTCACCCACCCCAATAAATTCAATTAAAATATATAAGTAAATAAAGTTACTTTCAGCTTAATAATATATATATTATTACTATTGTAATTCTAAAATATAATATGTAAAATAATATTTGTTAATAACTACTAATATTGGTAGTTTAGTTGTCATCTCTCATCAAAGAGTTACCTTTGCTTCCACCACGACCCGCATTTCTCCATAAACAACTGCTGACTTGACATTGCTCCTCTGCATTCCTGCTCAAACCCAAATCCTAGTTATCAGAGACCCCAACAAAGAACCCTAGGTATATATATATCCTTATGTATCATAACATATATACCTATAAACAAAAACACTATGTCCAGTCAGCTAAGGAACTCAGGCATGGGGAGAATGATAATCAGGAGCTGTTACTACCTGTGTTTTTAAAAATTTACTCAAACATTATAATTTTTATCCTACCATGACATAAGTGTAGTGCTGGGATAAAATTATGACTCGATAGTAACACACAGAAAAATAGAGTATTTTCAGGTCAAGTGAGAGGAGATGCAATATCACATGTGTGTTTGGACACAAGAGAATTTGCTTTTGAGCACCCTCCAGTGATTCAGTCCCTTAAGAACTTGTATCAGTGCATAGAAGCCATATAATTTAATAGTTGTACAGTGATATACAAACACTACTACAAATGTAGAACTTCCTGGGCATACAGAAAAGGATTCATTTATCTAATAATTTCCTGAGTTCTTTTCACAATAAGATGACAAAATGGGAGCTTAATTTAGAAAAATGCATGTTCATACTTATAATATATAAAACAAAGTCCTGTGTAGGAGCTTAACACACATTTATTAATAACATGGTGAGAATTAATTTAGCAATTTCATCTTCAGAACTGAAAACTGTATTCGGAATAGTGTTTTTGTTAGACTTAACCCATAATTTATTTGTGAATACTGAATTTATGACTTTTAACTTTAAGCATATACAAGACTGTATAATCAATTTTTATAAGTCCTAATAAAAACAAAACCCAGAGCAATTATTCTGTATCTCCCACTGTAACAATTTTCCAAGGCTAGTAAGAAATGTATAGTTCCTTAGAGAACATATAATACATCCAAAATAATAACAAAGAGATAAAAAGAGAAGGAAGGAGAGGGCTCTGATTTTAATTTTATAAATTAGATGCATGATCTTAAAGAGGAAATACTATCCTCTTTTATAACAGATACGGAAAGTGAAGCTCAGAGGGGTGAAGTTACTTGCCCAAAGTCTCAAACCTGATAAACAGGGAAGCTAGGCTTCAGATCCAAACCTCTAGGACAACATTGCTTATTTCTCATTATATGAGAAAAGTGAGAGACTTTTGCTTAACTTAAATAAGATTCACAGTTATTTGATTAAGGTGCCCAGAATTTATTCAAGGTCTCTTCATCTCAAATAACTTCCTTAAACACTAAAATTAGATTTACTTGATTCAATTACCCCTCTAAGGACCACCCCAGATGAACACAATCAGTTCTTATAAAAGGGCTTCTGTGGCAAATTCTCTGCTTATCAGAATTTTATTCTAGCTGAGCTCAAGGCATCAGCTGTCTATCTTTGATTTCCTGTGATTTGTGGCTAACTTCGAGGCAAACTGCAGTCTCACACTCCCTTTTGCTTCCTTCCATAAGAAGTTTGTTCTTTATATGAAACATTAGCATTATCTAGGTTTCTCTTCATTCTTTTGGTAATATCTCCCAAAATGTTCATTTTTGGTCAAACACTGAATGCAATGGCAAAGTTGCTATTAAAGAAATTTCTAACAATAGCCTGGTAATGCAAATAGCCTTGGGGAAACCGTAAATGGAGAAAGAGATTCATTACTTTGGCATGTGCCCTGAAGACAACAGAGTCCATTTTATGCCTCCTTTTCAAACCTACAAGCAACATTATTTGTTTATACCAATGTCAGGAAACTCTGAGGACAATTCAGGAGAAAGTTCTAGATCACTGAAGCTCTTCGAAAGCAGACATGAGTCACCAAGGTGTAATAACTGAGGGTGAGGCCTCCGTTATTGAATAAGCTCACTTTCAGAAGATACTGTAATACAATACAGAGTGACATTTATATGGAAAAATGAACAACCATAGCCTTAAAATATACCCTTATAAAGTTTGAATTTTAACCCCACCATTTACTATTTATGAAAACTGAGACAAATTTCTTAACTTGAGCTCAATTTCCTCATTTAAAAAATAGGCAGCCTGACCTGTGGTAGCGCAGTGGATAAAGCGTCGACCTAGGAACACTGAGGTCACCAGTTCAAAACCCTGCACTGGTCTGGTCAAGGCACATATGGGAGTTGATGCTTCCAGCTCCTCCCCCCTTTCTCTCTTTCTCTCTTTCTCTCTCTCTCTCACTCTGTGTCTCCTCTCTAAAATGAATAAAATAAAAATATTTTAAAAAATAGGCATAAGAAAGACACTGATATTATAGGGTTTAATGAAATAAACCATGTAAAGTAGTTAGTGTCTGGCACATGAAAAAGTGATTAAAAATTATAATTCATAATTTAAAATATTCATACTTTTTGGGGGGTCATCTATCATTTTCCACTAGAAACTTACTTATGTGAACGTGTTTCTTTTCAGAAAATAGCTAATTAGTTTTTCCAATAGTTACAGAAGACAAAAGGGGATGGGTGGTAGAAGCAATCAGAAAACACCGACAAATGGGTGGGCAAGAACTCTAGTTATAGCAGCAGACACCTTGAGCATGGTAGGAAAACTTAGAACACAGTGTCATCTCAGTATATTAATTAGTATACAAATGACAGGCATGTAACTACCAGTAGTCATAAATGGCTTATTCCAGTTAGCACAATAAATTCAATATGGCTCTTGTGAGTTAAGAATATTTATACTTAATATAAATTAATTCAAGGATATAGACCAGGAAAGTAACCTGGGGGAAAGGACAACAGAGACAAACTTTGCTCTCCATATGAAAGGGAACTCTGGAAAGAAAGTGAATACTTTTACTGTAAGATTACTTACAATACAAACAATAAGTCAGATGTCAGATTAAGAGAAAGCATGGAAAATCTCTAAAATCCTGCTGAGAAATTATCCCAGCAATCCATCATTAATACTCTGGTTCATCTAATAGATTCTATTATTATTTTTAAAACTATACTTAATTATATATAAAGACATTAACAGTTATTCTGCTTTTATACTAATAATATCATACTTCAAATTATGTCATAGTATCTCTTAGGTCAACATTACTTTAAAACAGGGGTGCCCAAACTTTTTACACAGGGGGCCAGTTCACTGTCCCTCAGACCGTTGGAGGGCTGGACTATAAAAAAAACTATGAACAAATACCTATGCACACTGCACATATCTTATTTCAAAGTAAAAAAACAAAACAGGAACAAATACAATATATAAAATAAAGAACAAGTAAATTTAAATCAACAAACTGACCAGTCTTTCAATGGGAACTATGAGTGCGGATGCATCCTGTGCTCCTCTCACTGACCACCAATGAAAGAGGTGCCCCTTCCGGAAGTGCGGCGGGGGCCGGATAAATGGCCTCAGGGGGCCGTAGTTTGGGTACCCCTGCTTTAAAACATTACCATTCTATTCTAAAATTTTTGTCTTAAATTTTTTTATAATAATTTTTTCTCCTTCCATATCTAATCCAAATAGAGTTTGGTTTTTTCCTAAGTAGAAAGAATTACATACACAATGCTTCCTGTTGCCATTTCACTACCATACTATATGTCTTGCCATTTTTCAACAGTTTTAACATGTGCACAGTACAATCCTATTCCCTGGAGAAATGAATAGTATTGCTGATTGAAGGTCTAAAAAAAGAAAATGATCATGTGGTTACCAGAGGGAAAGGAACATGGGGAGAGGTAGAAGGGGACATAGGGGGATAAATGGTGATGGAAAGGGACTTGACTTGGGGTGGTGAATATACAATACAACATATAGGTGCTGTATTATAGAACTGTATGCCTGAAAAATATATAATTTTATTAATCAATATTACCCCAATAAATTCAATAAAAAAGAAAACGACCAACAGAGCCCTTGAACAAAAAGACCATATGGTTTTCATCCATTTTCTTGCTACTGTATTCACTGAACATCTCTTATAAGAATAAAGCCTTAAGAAACACGAACTTATGGCAAGACCAGACAGAATGTTTTGGAACTATGCTTTGAAGTAAAATCATTCTCTTAACGTCAGGCGATTTAATGCTACCGTTTCACCCTGAAAATAATCACAGATGAATGTTCTGACCAGGACTAATTGTCTTTGAAGTTCTCTAGATTTAAGCATTAAAAACAGTGCTTGACAAAACTCTTTACCTTATCAAAAAATTACAAAGAAAACAACTTGCGGGCAAAGCTCAATCTAATTTGGTTTGTGTCTAAAATCAAAGCTGCAATGTTAAGCAAAATTAAAAAAGCATATGAAAATCATGTTATTAACACAGCCTAAATTTGAGAGCCTGACCTTTGGAGCTTATTTTACAGTTATCAAGGTGATGAAAGAGTTGCTGGGTGACAGCGGCCATTTAGCAATCAAAATCAGAACAGTCAATATGTGTATTCTTTCCTTGTGATTTTTTATGATACGTATTCAAATTCTGTACTAGAAAGTGCAGCTGTAAAAACAAATTCTATAGCTAAAGCAAAACACACAAAAATGAATACCACGGTTTCAGAAGAACACTCATTTCCACCTGGACGTCATGTGGGGTGTTCAGGAATCAGAACATTAAAAACTGAAGGCTTTTTCCTATGCTCTACTAGCCCCCTTCCAAACAACAAGATTAGATAGTGCTTTAGCACATGCTTTGCCTTCTGTCTGGAAAACCTTCCACTCTTCCTTGTCCCCTCAACTCATCCTTCAAATTTCAGCTCAAGTGTTATTTCTTTGCCAACATCCTGCCTAACTTCCTAGATTCAACCCTGCTATGATAATACAATACATAATATGTGTGATATAATAATAATAATATTTAATAAAAATGTGTACCTCTTCTCCCTAGCTATTGTCACAGCTGCAACTTTATATTTTTAGGTGTGGTTATTTGGTCAGTTTTCACCCATTAGACTATGAGCCTCATGAGGAAAAGGGGACATGGATGCTTGTTCTCACCATTATAGTAGCACAGAGCTGGGCACAGCGCAGATATCTAATGCATGTTTATGAAATGACAAAAGGGGAGGGAAGAGGTAACCATAGTAGGTAGGGTAGTTACTACTGGTTGGTTAGGTGAAAATGGTGTCTAGAATCCTACTCCAAGCCAAGTCCAGGATAGTGATAGCTCCCTCATCAATCTTGCTTGGTTCCCTTCTATCTTTTTCTCTATTCCTTCTTCCTGTAGCCTCATGCTACAGGAAACAAGGAGCAAGATATACAGCATGGGGATGGAGACCTCAATCATATATATTTTGGCCTTCTAGCTCTGTATGCATCTCAAACTGCTTTACTCATCCTGGACCTTACATCTTGCTTTTGGTCCATGTGGTCAGTACTCAGAGTTCAAAAAGGGCTTTCTGAATGCAGAATTTTAAACAACAGAGTGGCTGTAAACTGTGTCAACCTTTCAGAACCAGCATGTACACTGAACTGATTTCACAGCAAAGACCCCAAGGACAGGATTCACCACCAACTCATATGGGAATCCAGAGGGTTAATGTTCTTCTTTGGTCTATGACAAAGAGGGGGAGGAATATGATAGAGTTTGAGGTTCAAGAAGTCAGGAAGAGTCAGCCAAAGGGAGGAATCACAATATCAGGTCCTAACAACCTTCAGAACACTAAGCAAGCCTTTTACTGCTTCCCAGGCTACAGCCAGACCATCTTGCTCATAATCACTGCCCTATGGCTTATTAAAGCTCAATTATTAATTACTTAACACAGACTGACTATCATAACCTGTGATGGTAAGACAATAAAAGACAACCAAGTTAACACAAGTGTAAAGGGGCATTTATAAATTTAATTAATAGATTTAATTTTAGAGATGCTTTAGGTTTAGATGAAATTATGCAGAAAGTAGAGTTCTTGTATTACTTCCACCCCACCCCCAGTTTCTAAAGTGTCTTTTTTAAAATATAAATTTAACTGCCAAAAATAATATACTTTAAAATGTGTCCCCTTTGTTTTAGTTAACTGGCAATTTTTCTATTTTAGGTAAGAATAAACACTAACTTATTTTAGATGACTTCACTTTTAGTTTATTTCAGAAGTAGAAAAGTTAATAAATACTGATGAAAGAAAGAAAAAACAAAGAGAGGGAGGGAAAGAGAGAGGAAAACTGAGACATACTCCTTTCACTCAAAGGCACCTACAAGAAGTATACTGGGGCATATCTTTCTGTACTTTTTCCTATATACGTATTCTTAATTTTAAAAACCAAAATTGGGATAATATTTTACATATTTTGGTTAAACAGATGATGATGGTTATTTATACAATTAAATGGTCTGGCCATCTCTGACTTTATTAAATATTTTTCAACATCATTTTTAATGGTAGTATAATATTCCATGATATGGATAACCATCATCTATTTAACCAATGTCTCCTAGCTTTGTACATTCGATATTTATTTTTGAAACTGCAGGCATGTAGTTTCCCAAATGCATTCTCTTACACATCTTTTGGAATGGCAGTTTGTAGGGTGGGAAAGCCACAGCAGTGAAACACTAGACAATTTATTTTATTCTTTATACAAGATACTAGTGTTGGCAAGGCGGGAGAGAAAAAAGGCTCTTCCTATTACCCCCTCACCCCACCCCTTTTAACTTTAAATGGATGGGCACAGTTCAAGGCCAGCAAAGTGATAAATAGGTTTTGGCAACTTCTTCTCTCTACCTTGAGTAGTATTACAGTGTGTCATTGGAGTGGATCATTTAGAACAGGAAGCCAAGGACACTGTGTGATGTTCTCCCAGGACAAATTCACAGATATCTCATAGAAGGTTTTGGCAAGATCCTCAGTGTGCACAGAGAGGCATAGAAAGTGGCTTTATTTTTAAGGCTCAGATTCAGATGAAGGATCCGCTAGGGAATCCAAAGAAGGGAAAGCCTGGGCTTTGGTTTAAATAGTGGGCTTATTCTTCCTTTCACAGTGCACAAAAGCTTTACTGATTTCCCCAGCAGTCACCTGCTAATCTCACACCTTGTGATAAGTAACACACACACATCCTCATTAACATTAAGTCAGTGAGTCTATAGGGAAGGATATCTAGAAGACTGAATTTCCAACTGACATTAGGTTACTGTATTTCTTATCTCATTGCAATTCCATGGGAGCGATCAGTCCAACACAGGCAAGGCAAAGAAGCTTCTACAACAAAAGCAGCAATATATCGAATTTCCCAAATGCTACCCTTCAGAATCACAGTACTCATCCATGGGTATATAATTTTACTTTCTAAGTGACATTTTTATTTTTAAAGATAGAACTCTGTGGTGGAAAAAAAAATACTACCCTGGTTTATCCATTTTATTATAAGTAACTTTTCTCCAAAATGAGACAAGCTTGCTAGTTATCGCTTTTTCCTGGTAATAAAATAATGCACCATAATACTATAAAAATCCATACAATATAGATAAAATACTCTAGAAAGTAAAACTCATCTTTAATCTCATCATTCAAATTTAGATGCTATGAGGTTGGATAGCTGGTGTATATTGTTAGAAACTGTTTTCTCCTTGACACTTAAATATTTTTAATAACGTATTAGACATACTTACTTTGCAACCTTCCTTTCCATTGTAATAATATAAATAAATATCTTTCCATGTTAATCAGGATTAATTTTTTTACAGCTGCATAATTAACTATTTTTAATACTTTAAAAAATCCTGACATATTTTTACTTTGACAATTAAATTAGTAGGACTATTTTCTGGGTCATGTGTTTAATGCTGACATCTGACTTATTTCTAAAGAGAGAAACTTCTTAGTAGACATCAATTAAAATAAATAACCCAACTATTTATAGCTACAAATTTCTGCGTAAGTGAAGACTATGCACAATAAAAACAAAATAAAACCATTAAAATGTCTAAAAACTGTTTACTTTATTAGAGTTAGTTTTATACGTTGTTTATGTTTGAAATGAATTAAATTAGAATTTTTGACATTTTATGTTTTGCTCAACATGAGTTACTTAAAATGGGGTAAAAACAAAAAGATCAGACGATTTATACAAAGCAAAAGCATTAAAGCAAAAATTCAATTAAACTAAGAAAGATACTGTATTCCCTAGGCTTTATTAATTTGAAATTAAATTAATCATGTAAAACAAAAGTCAATTAATTCTCAAAAAGAATCTTGATTATTATCCAAAATGATGAAAGAAGAAAAGAATACAGATAAAATTTTAAATTGCTTAATAATCTTTTAAGCAATACATCATAAGCAGAGGGCATGAAAAGAAGCCCCTGACTTTAAATATGTGAAGTGATTGATTTAAGAGGGTAGAATAAAATAATGAACTATCGTTATCAAATGGTATCTATGTTGTGTATACCACAGCGCCAAATCTATACTATACTAATGTGTTGACTGATGATTTCCTATTCTCCTGCTCACAGCACAAGTAGAAAATGATCTAGAAAGGTACCTTTATTCTGTAGGTTTACATAATGAAATGGCTGATTCTACTTTGGAACAGTGTTTTTTGTTGTTGATGATGTTTGTTTTACTTTTAATTAATTATAATAAATCTCTTTAAGATTCTAATGAAAGCTGTAGATTTTCTCCCTGTTAACATATATATCCACATTATTGTGGATATATAAGATTCGGCCATTAGGCCCGCTTCCTTTTTGCTTAGTAATAGAATGCCCTGATTATTAGTTGCTCTTTTAGCTAGGTGGAGGTAGGTGACTATGTTCTGGTCAATGAGATATAAGCACGAGTGTCATGTTCAACTTCCAGGAAGTATTCTTAAAGGTAGGGATCATTGCCTTCTACCACTCCCTCTCCCCATTCATTTATGTCACTGGCTTAAATGCTTAAACTGTCATTTGGACTAAGAGGAAAAAACCAAAGGTTTAGTATAGCAAAACAAGAGGGAAGAGCCTGGGATAAAGGTTATAGAGCTGCCATACTTGTTTTGGAAGGTTTACGTCTGGAATTTGTAGAGTTTTAGAGGGAAATGAATTTATGTTTTGTTAAGTCACAGTTTCTTGGTATTCTGTCACAGCTGAACCTACTATTAACTGATACAGGTATAAACATGTACAAATTTACATCTTACTTCAGGGAGGGCAGTAATCCATGGATCCCAAATTAAGAATATCACTTTAGAAATATGTATGCACAGTTTCTGGCTTATGATGGTTCAACTTACAATTTTTCAGCTTTACAATGGTCCCAAAGCTGTACACATTTAGTAGAAATCATACTTCAAATTTTGAATTTTGACTTTTTTCTAGTCTAATAATATTTGCTACAATAGTCTCTTGTGATGTTCAACAGTGGCAGTAAGCCACAGGTCCCGCTCAGCCAAGCAACACGAGGGTAAACAACCAATACTGACAATGCATTTTCAACTAATGAAATTTTCAATTTTAATGGGTTCATCCAGATGTAACCCCACTGTAATTTGAGGAGCATCTGTACAGGATACAACATAACCACTTAATGTCTGTACTCTATAATACCAATGTTTTTCACACCCACCATCTTTCTTAATATTCACAATCACCCTGTAAAGCATAAATTGTTTTTAAATCCCATCAGTTTATAAATTAAAGGACAAACATAAACCCCACAATATTGATTCAAAAGCAAAAACAAACACAAAATGCTCAGGGGCTATCTCTTACTCAAAGTTAATAACAGAGTAGAAACACTATCACCAAGTGGAGTGATTTCAAACCCCATTCCCTCCACACTGTCCCAATGGCTGAAATACATACATGTAAAGGCATCCTCAGTTTTTGTAAAAAACCCTTCTTAGAAACGTATAAGAAAGTTAAATACATCTAGCTTAAGAGCAAGAATTATGTTCTGAAAGGGGGGGTTCTATTCTCTTATAACTAAAAATTTTAGACATCATAAAGTTCTTAATTACATTAAAATTATTTCTACTTTTTAAAGCACAAACTAGTAATACAATCTGCATACACTTATATGCATATAAAAAGCTAAAAAAAAATCTTTGTTTCATCTGTAATGTTTTTCTAACACCACGGCCTCCCTTTCTTCTGGTGACAGATCTTTTCTAGTTGTGTATAATCTGAACAGGCAACTCCATGTGCTCCCGTAATAACTTTATAAATGGAGCTGATGGGATGACATTTCTTCTCTGGTGGGTGAATTGTTAGGACATGAGTCTGGAGATTCAGGTTCTTAAAGAAACCCTCTTGCGTAGTAGAGGATTATCATCTACGCATAAGAAGAGGCCAAGACAAGAAACAGGGATGAAGAGAAAGAGCGAGTCCTGGCTGCAATCCAGACCCTGGTTTAGTCCCTGATACATTGTGGCTGCTGTGGATTCTACTACAGTCTTTGATTAGATTTAGTCTCCTCCCATGAAAACCACCTTTTTTGTTGGTCTGAGTTGGGTTTCTGATACTTGCCACCTAAAGAACACTGACATAGAAACATTAAACATAATAATGTATTAAATTCCTAAGTTTTCATTCATGCAATGTTTATTAGGCACCCACTATATGCCAGGTACTGGGTTAGGACCTGGGAATGCTGTGGTATGCCAGACACAGGGCCTGACCTTATAAAAATAAATAGTTTCAAGGACAAAAATAAGCACAAATTAACAAAAGAAAAATTTTAATACTAAGAATTGGAATTTTCTGATGGAAATTTAGTGGTGCTAACTTTGATGACCTTAAACTTCTCAAAAATTCTGTCACAAAAATGTTGAACTACCTTCTTTTACAGTAAAGGGGTCTATATATAGCAATGCCATGATTCTGTGAGCTTCTTTCAGCATTTAAAACACTAGCTCGACACTTTCAATCCATAATTTTAGCTCTCCTCACTCACTGCATCATTATCTTCAATGGCAGCTTTCTAGCATTTTGTGTATCTTATTTCATTTTTCCCTTTTCTTTAACAAATGAACACTCAGGTGATCAATTTAAGAATAAGATCTAATTGAGCCTAAAGATTTACTCTTTTTAGTTCTACTCATCATTTCCAGTTTGCCTCAATGAAAATGTATTCAATGACTATTTTCATTAATTCAACAAATGTATGTTGAGAGCCTACTGTGTCATAACCTTTTAGGCGCCAGGAATAAAGTAGGAAACAAAAAAGAAAAAATTAGTGGCCAAGACATGGAAACAACCAAAGTGCCCCTCAATAGAGGACTGGATAAAGAAGATGTGGTACATATATACAATGGAATACTACTCAGCCATAATAAATGATGACATAGCATCACTTATGACAACATAGATGGACCTTGAGAACATTATACTGAGTGAAATAAGTAAATCAGAAAAAGCTAAAAACTGTATGATATCACACATAGGTGGGACACAAAACTGAGACTCATGGCCATAGGTAACAGTGCAGTGGTTACCAGGGGGAAGGGAGTGTTGGAGAGGGGTGTACGGGAGGAGTGGGGAAAGGGTGTAAAGAAGAACAAATATAAGGTGATGGAAAATGATTTGACTTTGGGTGAGGGGTATACAACATAATTAACTGTTCAAATGATGTGCTGATGTTTACTTGAAATCTATGTACTCTTGTTAATCAATGTCACCCTGTTAAATATAATTTTCTAAATAAAAAAAAGAGAAAAAATTCTTAGTTTTCAAGGATTTTATATTCTATTAAATTTTAGTAGCAACCAATAACAAAGCTTTCATTCTTCCATGACTGATTAGTTTTCCCCTAATTTCACAGAGAAATAATTGACATAGTCACTGGATACATGTAAGGTGTACAGCATGGTGGTTTGATGTACCTATACTATGAAATGATGACCACACTAGGCTTAGTTAACATATATAGACTAAAAAGAAAATATTAACGTAGGACACATTTGTGTTTTCACTATAGAAATGTTGTGTTATTTTTTCCTCTGAAAATAGACAAAGCTTTGAAACTTGTTCCCTTTCTATTGCTTAGATGAAGCTAACTTTACAGGTCCACTAAGGTTGATCGGGTCCCCATAATTTACCTGAGCCATGGTTAGCCCCCAGCAGTAAATACCATCCGAATGAGGCTAGCATACCAAACATTCCAAACCCAGCTCACCCTGTGAACACTGCATTTGGGTTGCCCCTCTGCAAATGAGATCAAGATGCTGAAAAGATAGAAGACATTATTTTTCCTGCCAAAAGATTTGTAGGCATGAGTGGGCAAAATGACATATATGTCCAGGGACTGTTTAGAAAAAAAATATGAGAAAGCAGTTTTATAGCAAAAGGTATAATTTCTCAATGGCATTTAATGAAATTGGAGCCCAGAAAAGGTTGTTCTCCTCTTGCATTACAAGAAAAAGCTCCTTTCACAGTTACATTTGGACATCTGGGCTGGCTACTCCACCTCCTTTTAATCTTTTTCAAAGAAACCTTTTATACACAAAAACAGTTTTTTAATTTTTTTTTTTTTTTGCTAAGAAATACAATCTTATAAAGTAGGTGTGCTTTATAGCATTGAGGTTGATGAAAACCATACCCTTGAACAGGAAGTTCAAAAGACAGAATGGCAGACAAGAGCTGACCCATCTGCTATGGAAACATGTTACCATCTTTCGAGGGCCAAAACCGCTGACAAGAACACACCATTATTTATGAAAAGCCTCTGCTCCCCGGCGCTGGTCAGACTCCTTTCTAAGCTTCTGCTGGGCTCAGCTAGCCCGCTGATATCTGGCTGACGTTGAGTCCTTACAACTGTCAGAGGAGCAGACGTGCTAGCAAAATAGTAAGAGGGAAATGAAGTGGATGGACCAATCAGTGGGAAAAGGAGTAATTTAAAAAGCTGTGAGGGAAAAAGGACCTGCCAACTCTAAGCATTTCAATGTATTGCTCCATTGAATTTGATGAACCTTTAAATGGTGACAGACAAGGGCTCCTGGACAGCATTTCCCTGTACTGACCCAGAGTGGGCTGCTGGCACACTTGGGTTTATCCAGTGGGGCTTCTTTTCCTATTTGACATTCTATTCTATTCTATTCTATTCTATTCTATTCTATTCTATTCTATTCTATTCTATTCTATTCTATTCTATTCTACTCTATTCTATTTTGAACAAATTATTTCCTCATTCAGCAGCAGAGTAGAACCTTGAGACAACAGACTTGGTATTCATGCTAATTTAAATGCACTAATCATATTTCATATAATGCTCAAACTTGGCCATGAAAAAGTCTCAGAATACAATTCTAGTATCCAATAGCATTATCATGGAGCTTACACTGTATTTTCTTCCTATAAGAAGGAACTTTCTGGCCCTGGCTGGTTGACTCATTGGTACAGCACCAGCCCGGCATGTGGATGTCCTGTGTTTGATTCCTGGTCAAGGCACACAGGAGAAGTGACCATCTGCTTCTCCACCCCTCCCTCTTCTCTCTCTCTCTCTCCGGCTCTCACAGCCATGGCTCAATTGGTTTGAGTGAGTTGGCCTTGGGTGCTGAGGATGGCTTAATGGCCTTTGCCTCAGGTGCTAAAATATGGCTCCGGTTGCTGAGCAACGGAACAAGGCCCCAGATGGGCAGAGCATTGCCCCCTAGTGGGTTTGCCATGTGGATCCCTGGGGTGCATGCAGAAATCTGTCTCTCTGCCTCCCTTCCTCTCTCTCTCTCTCTCTCTCTCTCACACACACACACACACACACACACACACACACACACACACACACACGAAAGAAAGAAAGAAAGAAAGAAAGAAAGAAAGAAAGAAAGAAAGAAAGAAAGAACCTTCCTTTGTTCTTCTAAGGAAATATAGCATTGTGTGTGTGGCGGGGTACATATGCAGGTAATTGGCTTCAGTGTGATCACATTTAATTTTGAGATCTCACAGCATGACAATAAAAATAACAACAAAACTTCTAAAACAGAAGTTTTCCACATGTAGTTATTTCAATATTCGATCAGTGCTTTCAAAACTTTGTGATCTTTTAAATGATTAACTGTGTTTAATAGGTCAAATTTCAGTTTTCAAATCTAATTTTCACTTTTCCCTTTCTCATATCCTACTTTTCTGAACAAACTGTTGCAAAGTACAATAATGTTTATATCCTAGTCTAACAAATGCTCAATCAGCTCTATGGTATTGAAAGCCCATTCTATCTTTTCTGAACTCATGAACATTTATTTCCCAAAAGTCATCTAGACCAGTCATCCAATATCAGGAATGAGGCATAGGACAGTTAAGTGACTTGCACAAGATCAGATAATTAGCTGTTGTTAGGAGTTTACTGGATTTTACACCTAAAATATATGCCAGTTGTCTTTGCAATATACTTTAAATCTTCCTTTTCAGGCCAAAATTCTACATGACAGCTTGTGTATTGCCAGGTTCTGCCCCATAATCATTGTTAAGCTCTACCAGGCTTAGGAGATCAAGATGATCACCACTAGACCCATCAAAGACATAGTTAGTTTTTCTAAATCCTTTGCATGATAAATAGAAACTGGTTATTGGTTGGCTTATAAGAGTTCTTTCTGGAGCACCATCATTGGTCTTATACTATTGGATAGAACAATTGCCTTATTAATTCATTTTACAAAGAACTGAGGCTCAGAAACGTTAAATATTTGCCTGGAATGACAAAGTAGTTAGTGGTGAAATGAATTTTAGAATCAGATCTTTATATGTCCCAAGCTCATAGTCTTTCCAGTACACTAAACTGCCTTTAGTCTTAATTTACCCTTTTTTGGTAGCAAATAATTTAAACTACTATAGTATTCATAAATCAGAAATCTATTTTAGTTCTACTATCGTGAATTAAGAAGCATTTCCTTGGGCACTTACTGTATGTGTCGGTAATGTTCTCAGTGATGGACAACCTTTTTATAAAAACTGCCCACTTTTGCAGTACTGGTCAAGCTGGTCCCTACTGCCCACTAGTGGGCTTCCAGCTTTCATGGTGGGTCAATCGCAGTGCCGTTTGGTTGCTCCACTACCGCCCACCATGAAAGCTGGAACTAGTGGGCGGTAGGGACCAGGTTGACCAGCACTGCAAGTGGGCAGTTTTATAAAAAGGTTGCCCACTGTAAGTGGTTCACATGTACAATTTCACTTAATTATGATAATATTGCCATATGGCAGATGCTACTGCAAGCCCCACATTACAGATAAGACTCCTAAGTTACAGAGAGATTAAATAACTTGCCCAGAATCACACAGAGAATAAACAGTAGAATCAGAATATAAACTCACATAAGCTGACTCCAGGTCCCATGGTCTTGTCCACAATGCTGTACTGCCTAATAGAATAAAACAACTGTCAAAGGGCTACAAGTCATTCTTTTACTCGTATTTATGAGTTGAGATGGAAAACAGAATGAAGTGTAAATCAAGCAAGAACACTGCGTTTACTTGGGTATGAAATGAGTTTTTCATGGGACATCCTACAATTAGGCTGTCCCAAGAGAAACACTGATGGCCAGAATGCCTACGCCGAGATAGCTAGGTAGGTACAGTAGTAAGAACTTCTTGACTTCTTGTGGCAGCTCTCTACCGTCTACTCTTCGTTCACTAGGAGATGTCTGAAAGTGCTGGAAAGAAAGTAGGAGAGAGGAGATTGTCCAGTACATATGCTCATCCAAGCACCCAGAGGATTTTTTAAAACAATAAGAATCCAAACTGAAAAGCACTCAGCAATGACCATTATATGGTTCCTGGCAAAGTATATGTTTTAGGCTCTTATTAAATGCTTCTCTTCCCTTGACATTGTGCTTTATAACCTGGACTTAACATCCAATTCATATCTTCAACCAAGAGCACGAGAAAGTCAATCTTGCCATTATAAATCACCATTGAACTAAGCCTCTAGGGAATGATTGATGGCTGTGTGGCATTCAGAGATACTTATCTGTGCTATATAGAAAACATATATTATAAGATACATATGCATAAATATTCATTTTGACACATACATGAAGCAATTTCTTTGTTCACTATGGGATAGTTAGGTAGTCTTGTTGTATAACACGTATAGACAGATGGTTAGGATTAATACATTTGCTTAAAGGTTATGCCAGAAAAACTCTGCCTTTGGAGAAAAATACCATCACACAGAAATAAGAGGGCTAATAATGAAAATACTCCTTTGACAACTGCTTCTTAGCCTAAGTATGCTCTGAGTTTTCATCTCATGTTTATATTTTAAAGAAGTATAGCTATTGGTAATTATCAGGTTCACTCCATGTTTAGGGGTAAAACAAACATTTGTAAACTATAGATTAACAATATCCTCCCAATCTTCACTCAGGAATCTAAGATCTTCTGATTTCTAAGGACTTAAAGAAGATACTGGGTAAAACTTTAACTCTCTTTGTTGTATTATAGGGTTATTATGATATAGTTAGAATATGCTATAGCAATTTTAAAAAACTATTAAATTATGGTTTGTAACAGAAACATTGAAAATTTTATACTCAAAGTTTTTAAAAGGAAAACTTTATACTCAAAGTTTCAAATCAAAAAATCATATGTAGAAACACTATTTATAAAATACCTGATGTATTTCAAGTTTCCTCCCACTCCTTCCAGTGGCCCCAGGTAACAGAAGGGAATAAGAAGGCAGGACAGCTGAGAAACCTTTCTCCGCCCAGTGCACAAAAAAATGGAGGAAAATCATTCACAGTGCTCATACAAAAGACAGGGAGGGGGTGTGGGAAGCTTTCATTTAACCTCTGAGAACTATTTTTATGCAATTAGGAGATATGTCAACAACTGGGTTTCAAAGCTTCAAAGTAAACAAACTGCTAGGGGTGCTCTGGCAATGATATTTTAATATAAATAGCCCTTTAGGGAATAGCAAAGTTAATCTTTTATGGCTAACCACCCTAGAAAGGCATTGAAAGAAAACACAATACAAAACAGTCATATTTCATAAAATCCAAGACACCATCAAGTATAAAATACATCCCAAAGGTGTCAAAACTGGGGGAGGAGGGGTGTGCATCTTAGAATAGATCTAATATGATAAAAATATGCAACAGTCCCAGCTTCAAGCGTTTTCTTCTACATTATTTGAATCAGTTACTACAAACTATAGTCTACCTCCTAACTCCATAAATACAACAACACATGGTTAAATTTACTTGACAACACTTGAAGCAGAATTTCAGGCATTTATCTCAGTATGTGGGTTAAGGAAATCTAGGTGATTTCTGTATAATCTATCATCTATATCCTGGGAGAGATAATTGCTGTCATAAATACCTTTTTAATAATACCTCAAGGGGAAGATCACGACTCTGGAGTGATTATTGTATTTTCATATCATGATGATTCTTCATTTAATTGATTTTCTATAGATTTTTTGTGTAGATTTTTAAAGGTTGAGACATAGGTCACATACCATAAAATTCACCATTTTAAAGCATACAGATCAGTGGATTTTAATGTATTTGCAAAATTGTGCAGCCATCAACGCTAGTAATTCTAGAACAGTTCCATCATCCCATAAAAACATCTGACCCATTAGCAGTCATCTATCCTCTTCTCTCCTCCTTCTTCCCCACTACCTTATGCCCCCCACTGCAGCCCCCAGTAATCACTCACCCACTTTTTGTCTCTATATATTTGCCTATTCTGGTTATTTCATATAAATGGAATCATACAATACGTGGCTTCTTGTGTCTGCCTTATTTCATTTAGCATAATGTTTTCAAGCTTTATATAGGTTATAGTATGTATAAGTACTTCATCTATTTTTATGACTGAATAATATTAATATTCCATTGCATGGCTATACAACATTTTGTTAAACCATTCATCAGCTAAAACATTTGGGTTATTTCTACTTTGGGGCTATTGTGAGAAATATTACTATAAGCATTCACATACAAGTTTTTGTGTAAAGATACATTCTTTTTTTTTTTTTTTTTTACAGGGACAGAGAGAGAGTCAGAGAGAGGATAGATAGGAACAGACAGACAGGAACAGAGAGAGATGAAAAGCATCAATCATTAGTTTTTCGTTGCTGTTGTGACACCATAGTTGTTTATTGATTGCTCTCTCACATGTGCCTCGACCACGGGGCTTCAGCAGACCGAGCAACCCCTTGCTGGAGCCAGCAACCTTGGGTCCAAGCTGGCGAGCGCTCAAGCTGGCTAGCTCAAGCTGGCGAGCTCGGGGTCTCAAACCTGGGTCCTCCGCATCCCAGTCTGACACTCTATCCACTGCGCCACCGCCTGGTCAGGCTGAAGATACATTCTTAATCTCTTGGATATAGGAGTGGAATTGCTGGTTCATATGGTAACTTTATGTTTAACTCTCTGAGGAACTGCCAGGCATTTTCCAAAATGGAAAATCATTTTACATTTCCATCATTTTACATTTCCATCAGCAGCATAGGAAGGTTCTATTTCTCCACATCCTCACCAATGTTTATTATTGTACTTTTTTTTTTTTCGTTATTTTAATGGGTATGAAGTGGTATCTTGTGGTTTTGATTTGCATTTTCTTTATGACTAATAAAGCTGAGAATCTTTTCATATGTTTACTGGTCTTTTTTTTTTTTTTTTTTCAGAAATGTCTATTAAAAAGAAGATCTGGAAACAGCCCAAGTGTCTGTCAGAGGACGAGTGGATTAAAAAGCTTTGGTACATATATACTATGGAATACTACTCAACCATAAGAAACAATGACATCGGATCATTTACAACAAAATGGATGGAACTTGATAACATTATACGGAGTGAAATAAGTAAAACAGAAAAAAACCGAGAACAGCATGATTTCATACATAGTTGGCACATAAAAGTGAGACTATGAGACATGGACAAGAGTGTGGTGGTTATGGGGTGGGGGAAGGGAGGAGAGGGTAGAAGAGGGGGGAGGGGAGGGGCACAAGGAAAACCAGATAGAAGGTGACAGAGGACAATTTAACTTTGGGTGATGGGTATGCAACGTAATTGAATGATAAGATAACCTGGAGATGTTTTCTTTGAACATATGTACCCTGATTTATTAATGTCACCCCATTAAAATTAATAAAAGAAAAAATATCCTTTGTGTACTTTTCAGTTAGATTATGTCTTTTTATTGATGAGTTATAAGATTTCTTTATAGCCTGACCTGGCGGTGGTGCAGTGGATAGAGCGTCAGACTGGGATGCGGAAGACCCAGGTTCGAGAACCCGAGCTCAACAGCTTGAGTGCGGGCCCATCTGGCTTGAGCAAAAGCTCACCAGCTTGGATCCAAGGTCGCTGGCTCCAGCAAGGGGTTACTCTGTCTGCTGAAGCCCCGCGGTCAAGGCACATATGAGAAAGCATCAATGAACAACTATGGTGTCGCAGTGGCAACAAAAAAACTAATAATTGATGCTTCTCATCTCTCTCCGTTCCTATCTGTCTGTCCTTCTCTCTGACTCTATGTCTATGTAAAAAAAAAAAAAAAAAAAGAGTTCTTTATATATTCTGAATACTAAACTATTAATAAATGATTTGCAAATATTTTCTCTAATTCTCTGGATTTTTGTTTTACTTTTTTTGATAGTACCTTTTGGAAAAATAATTTTTTAATTTTGATGAAATTCACTGTGCTGATATAGATGCAATTAGGAGATATGTCAACAACCAGGCTTCTGGTTTACCTCTCTGTTTAATTCTATAGTTATAAAAGAAACAATGTCTATGAGGTAGACTAATTAAAAGTTGCATAGTCAGAATTCACTTTGTCATAAAACATTTATGATAAAAGTTGTTTTTCTATACAACGTAGGTAAAAGTTGTTTCACAAGACATCAAAATGAATGAATCTGAGCAGTTTTTTGACAATGAATAGAAGTGAGGTCCACCTCTAGATGGCCTGTCTGCTTGTAGAATTTCTATATTTTCAAATGTTTTAGAATCTACATCTGGACTAAATGATAATATTATTAATTCAAAGACCATCTTTGCTTGCCAACATTTCTAAAGATAGTAAGTTGTACAAACATATTTCCCCTGTAACATTTCAAAACATGCTCAACCATTAAAAGAAAATTAATTATAAAGACATTTGTGCCACTGTGTATGATATATTTGCTTCTCCTACAGAATGCTACAATAGCTAGAATTTCATGTTAGTAATAATAAAGTATGCTATGGTGACTTCTAAGCACAGTCTAGTTTTGCACTGGAAAACAAGCTGCAGAAACTGAAGGTTTGTCAGAAACTGTAATGTCTGGGTGGCAAGTGGGATTACCCTAGGCCCAAGGGACATTGCGAAAACCTCTTCCCAGCCATCTGCTGCTTTGTATCTAAAATTCTACTGGAAGCCAGTCAAAAAGAGAATAACAAGTGAAAAATATTTTGGCAACAAAACATAAAATAAGAAACCAAAAACAAACAGCTCCCCACAAACAGATTTTTTCTGTTGGATTCAAATAATATATGGCAACAATTTTAGAAAATGCACATGCTAAACTCAGTGAAAATATTGAAAGAGATTGAATGAAAATGAAAGGAAAGCAGGATGGGACACCTCTTCAGGAATGTCTCTTTAGTGTGTTACCGTATAAGACAGAAGCTCCCTGGACTGAACACAATGGTGGTGAGTACACAATGCAATATACTGATGATGTACTTATACATTTGTACACCTGAAACATATATAATGTTACTAACCGATGTTATCCCAATAAACTTAATCTTTTAAAATATACAATCTCCTTGAGAACAGAGGCAAATTTTTCTTCGCTCTGTATTCCTAGAATTTCAGTGCTAGCTAAATAAATATATTAAGAGAGGGTATAGTGAAGAATTATAAAAGCTGAATAGGAAAGAAATGAGCTTGAGTAAAATTACAGCAGTGGTTTTCAACCTTTTTACACTTGGGGACTGGTGAAAATAGGAGAACTATTTCAGGGAACACTGAGGTAGAAATAAAAAACATCATTAGTATTTTGTGCATTATCTTTTAATTATAGTACTATAAAATGAAAATTCTCTAAAATAACCAGATAAACAGTAATACGTGTAATATATATATATATATATATATATATATATATATATATATATATATATAACAGAATGCAACTGAAATTTCTAGAGAGCAATATTTAATTCAAGTAAAGCTAGTGTGAAATCTGCGGTGGCTTCTTTACAACTGTTAAGCCACTATTATCATTCTCAATTCCCAAATGCAGATGAGACAAATTGAGGTTTAGGTTAAGAAATTTTTCGAGGCCCAGGAATCAGGAACTCAAACACAGGTCTTCTGAACCACTAAACTTCTAACCTTTGCGGCGGCACAGCCCATCACAGATTTGTCATGTGACTCTAGGTCAGTGGTTCTTAACCTTTTTTGAGGTACTGACCCACCAGTTTCATAAGCGCATTCACCGAACCCTTCTTTAGTGATAAATAAAACATGATTTTTTTCCCAAATTCAAGACATAGGTATATGTTTTTTTACTGGTGCACAAAATGAGCCGTGCATGAACATCACCTTGCTCAAAGAACAAAACCAACAAAGTGCATGAACTCACAACAAATTACGGTATTACTTTATTCTGGCCTCCGCGGCAGAGGCTTCTCTGAACTCCTGAGACCGACTCATCGAACCCCTAGGTTTCGATAGAATCCAGGTTAAGGACCACTGTTCTAGGACCATAATCTTATAGCTACTATGTCATGTTGTTTAGTGTTGGATGGCAATAATACAGATGAGTGCTATACTGTCATGTTCTACATTATAATATAGTCATTCATATATATAGAAAGCCACGAGATTTATAAAGCTTAAATCCATGGACTCCAAAAAGGAAACTATGTCTCTGATGACTGTTGAGATGAAAGAGCAGTGAGTTAGGAGACACAAAGTTTAGAGAGATATTCACATGGGAGGAAATAATGCTATGAATTTTTCTAACATGGAAGAGTGCTATCTCCCATTAGAAATAAAGAGCTGACCCTTAGCACCTGGGAAAAGTAGAAATCTGGCAAACTCTGCACTATGAAGGTGCATATGTCCTAAAGTGATTAAGAATATTAAAACACAAAAACAAAAACAAAACACCACTTAGGGCATATATTATCTCTGATGGTCTTTCAGTAATTCAGACTCTGGAAAATGCCTGATATTAACATAGTCCTCCAGGGATATCTACATAAATCTGATTGCTAAATAAAAGTTAATTATGACTTATTGTTCCATAAAATGTCAGTTTAGTACAACATTCAACAGTTCAAATTTAGAAAACCTAAAGTCTCTCCTGAGTCTTGTGGCTACAACTTTCATAAATAGCACTTAGGCGACCTGTGATAGAACACAGGCACACGGGATTTCTGGGGGAAAGATGCATCCTGATGTACATGGCTATGGAGTCTGGTCCCTTGTAAGCCATCTTAGCAACACCACATCTTCACTTTAGAGACACAATAGGTCATGCTCTTTTTCCAAATATAATAATTTACAGCTTTAATCTTAAAGTAATTCTTTTAGTTTATATTCTGCTGGGCTGTCGAAAGTTACAGAAGATACAATGATTCAATAATTAAAGAAATATAAATCACTGAGAGTAAAAATCAACATCACTGCTAGTTTTTAGGAGGAATGGCAGAAAAGGAGACATCAAAATTATATCAGAATATTATTCATGAAAAGAAATAATCCCAGGGTATCAAACCCCAATTAGAAATTGCCACCAGATGTAGTGTGTAAATTGTAGCCCCTATCAGTGCTTCATCATGCAACAAATATTTATAATAAGCAAGGCCCTGTGCTACAAGCATATATACAGAGACTGAAGGGCACAGTCTCTGTCTTTGATGAATTTACATTGCAATTTGCCTATTAAAACTCATAATATGATACATAATAAAAAGCCCTTATGTTTTCTCAACATCTTAAAAAAGAAATGATCTTACAGTGCTAGTGGAAATGTAAAATGGTCCACCTACTCTGAAAGATAGTTGGGCAATTTCTTTGACATCTAAATGTACATTTACCACGCAATTCAGCAATTATACTCTCAGTCATTTGTTTGTCCTAGAGAAATAAAAATTTACACCTACAAAAAAACCTGTGCATGAATGTTCACAGCATTTTTATTTATAACAGCCCCAAACTGGAACCAATCCATATGTCCATCAATAGCTGAATGGTTAAATAAACTGTGAAACATGAGCCATGGAATATCGTTCAGCAATGTAAAGGAACGAACTATTGCAACAACTTAGATGTCAAGGCTGTATGAATGAAAAAAGCCAATTTCTCATAAGGTCACTTACTGTGTGGTTCCATTTATAGAACATTCTTGTAATAATGAAATTATAGAGGTGGAAAACAGATTGTTGACATGAGGAAGAATAAGTAAAAATACAGTATGTCGATAAGTTTTATACAAAAAAACTAAAGCAGACTAAAAGAATAAAGCAGAAGGCCCATTTTGGGACTGGATTATTCTGTACAGGTGGTCAGAAAGGCTGCTCTGAAGGAAGTCTCAGTGAGCCACATGGGTATCTGAGGAAGAGAGGATAGAATACTGTATCAAGTCAGGAGTATGCTCAGTGCATCTGAATAACAGTAAGGGAGTCAGTGAAGCTGCGTAAGAGATAGAATGATAGTAACAGCACTCGGAGTTGTCATGTCAGCAAGCAGAACCCTCAGATGTCATTTCTGCTAAATGGTGGTTAACAGCCCAGGAATTAAATGACCAGTACTTACTACCTCAGTGAGATTGGGGTAAGTTATTTAACTTGCCTCAGTTTCCTCCTTTGTTCAATGCAGGATAATAATAGCAACTACTAAATAGACTCCTATGAAGAATAGACCTTTTTGGAACAGAGTCTGGCACAAAAATGTGTAATATCTATTATTATTATTATTATTATTATTATTCACATTCTAAAAATATTAGCATTCCTGGTTATGGCTTTTAGAATATTAAGAATCATAAATATCATCACAGTTGTAAAAGACCAAATTTTATAGAAATAAGTAAATGAATAACTGTGCACATATGCATGCACTTTTATGTGAAAAGAGAGAAACAGAGAAATGGTTTCTTATTCTGATAAGTTAATTAATCATAACTATTTTCTATCCATGTTACACAGCAAATGTAATTGCTTTCATTAAACCAGGTGTTGAAAGATCATTAGGACTACATTACAAAATCCTTTTACTAAAAAGATGCTTTAATAGGTTTTCTGACAACGTATCCTGTGAGAATAAGATTTGGATAAGGGATGATAAACAAACACAAGATTCCCCATGGAATCATATATGACCTCAGTCCAAACCCAACAAGTATCAACAGATTATGGAAAATGAACTTCTGGTTTTATTTCAGCATTATTCTGGGTACAGAAAATTTGGTTTCTTTTTCAGTATTTTCTAATATCTATCTTTTCTAGTGAGTATAAAATGTACCAATGGCAAAAGTAATTTGTAAAAAACTGTAAGTTTCCATTAAAATCTCATGATTTTGGAAATGTTCAGAATTTCAGCATAAATAATCACCACCCCACTCCCCCAAATGTATTGCAGAATGAATCACACAAACCCACAGCTGTGAAATTAAGTACAGAAAAGACAGATCTCCACTTCTGGCATAACTTCAAATGCCTCAGTGGAGACAAAAATGTCAAACACAAAGTTTACACTGAAGCACTGTAGCTCCCATGAACAGGGAAGAACTACCAATATGTTCTGTATGGTAAAATACTTAACACACAACACCCCTCGTGCATTATAAAAAGGATTGGCTTGCATAAACTCAGGATGAGTGACTTTATGGGGCTGTTCTAGTCATTCCTATACTGTACAGAAACCCAGCAATGAGCTACAGCTCCAGATGCTAATTTCCCATAAGACTTGGTGCTGATCTCTGGTCCTATTCCTTTCTTTGTGGTTACAACATTCCTGTTGCACTAATCAATGAGCAACTCACAGAGTTTACAGAATGATATTCTCCTTTTGATAGTAGTTGGTCTTCTAAATTCTGGACGGTGGAAGTTCCAGTAAATTCTAGTCTACACTACATGTGTAAGGTTTTAAACTTATCTGCTAACATGAAAGCAGTTAGTTACTCATGGAAGAATTATCTTTGATGCATAGCACACAGTCTGGCTGAGCTGAGATTGTTGTTTGAAATGAAAAAAAAATGCTTTAAGCAGAGCTTTGAAAGATAAATTTAAAGAATACTGGAGTTAAAAGATATAAGGGTAGAAAGAACCTGTTTACAATAACAGTGAAAAATATAAAATACTTAGAAATAGATCTAAAAAGAAAAAAATTAAACTTATATGAAAAGCACTTCTAAAACACAATTGTAGACTTGAACAAATGGAAAGACATCTTTGGTTCTTGGATAGAACATCTTAACTCATCAAAAGATACTCCTGATAGGTAAGTTTATAAATTTTGTAAAATCCTGATAAAGATACCAATAGTCTTTTTTTTTTTTCCCCCTGGAAATAAACAAACTGACCTTACTAAATATTAAAGTTCAAATAAAAAATAACCACACAAAGTTATCTAAAGAAAACAATATGGGAGCTATCTATGAGAGAGAGCCAAATAAAATATTAAAACTTACTGCAATGTCTCTGTAATTATAACAGTGTGGTACTGGAGTACAAATAGAAAGACAATTAAAACTTTTATCTATTTTCCATGCTATCCACAAGTACAAACTTCAAACAGATTGGATACTTAAAAAATAAAATCATACAGTTAATTTTTTAAATGCATGGAATTCTTCTCTTATTCTTCTATAACCTAAAAATAAAAAAATTAAAAAGGTTTTCTAACTATGACTCAAAATCCAGATGCCATAAAAAAAAGATTGATATATTTGAGTATCTAAAAAAAAAAAAAATCCATGGCAAAAACACTGTATGCAAAGTAAAAAGACCATAAATATAGAAGAAAATATTTGCAAATATATACAAGATAAAAATCCAATGTCCCTTATTTATAAAGAAACTTTAAAAATTGATTAAAAAAGACCAAAATACTATAGAAAGATTTGCAAAAATCTTTGAATGAAAAATTGAAAAAAATATTTTCATAAAAATGAAAATGAAACACTAAAAAATGTTTAAACTACTCAAAAGAAGGAAGGGAAGTGAAAACAGAAGAATAAAACACACAAGGAACAGAAAACAAATAATAAAATTATTTCAATTATTACAATAAATTTAAATGGCCCAAACACACCAAACTAAAAGACTGAGGTTATGGGATAAATTAAAAAATGAAAGGAAAATAGATAAATAGGCAAATTGGAGCACAAGAAGATGAAAATAGCCAATATAATTAGGAGACTTAGAAGCATGTCATTCAAGAAAAAAGTAGAAAACATGGTAAGATTAACCCGAAGAAGAAAAGATTAGCACAAGAAATCTTTAAATTAAAAAAAAAAAAAATTTACATCGCAAACCTGTTCTTCACTATGCCAGGTCTGTGCTAGTTATTTTCCACATACATGGTAGTGGTAAAGATTTATTTCCAGCCTGAGTCCCAGAGGGCAGAATTAACGAGCATCAATAAGAGGTTGAGAGATTATCCATCAGTGTAAGAAGTCAAAGAGAGAATACACATGTACTCTCACTGGCAGTACCTTTACTAAAGCTAGAAAAATACTGAAGTTAGGGGATATTATGGAAGAAACTTAAGTAAAAGAAAGGCAGTTACATTAATATTTCACCATTTTATTTTATTACTGACACCCAGATATGAGACTGACAGGATTTCCATTTTAATTTACAATTTTTCCCGACAACAGCTTTTAATAGTTTGAGAATAAATAAGTCTGTAAAATTCTCTTCAGCTGTTTTGTGTAGACACTGGCCATCTAAAGGGTCTGACAATGGAACTCTTGCTCCAGAATAAAAAGGAAATGCTGCAGAAAGTTTTTTATTACTTTTTACAGAGCACATATTTCGTTTAATCTGTCCGGCATTCATCCTCTATTTTTCTGTTGCTTTCACTCTGTCCATGAGCACTGGGTGGGCTGATTTCCCCTGTCTCAAGGGTAAAGATGTGAACTTGGTCTGGTCAATCAGAGCACTGCATTCTTAGGCCACAGGATTGATGCAGAGACGGCTACATCATCTAACCATAGCTATTCAGAGTAGATACTAACACTCTTATTCAAGAAACCAGTATAGAAATTCCTTTTGTTTTCCCTTGCTTGTGAACCTGGAGGATATATTAGCCAGAATAGGCTACTGTGTTATAGTACAATGCCAAAACTTCAGTGATTTAATGCAACAGAAGCTCTCCTTCATTCTACATGTCCATCAAGGATCAGCAGGGGAGCTCAGCTCATGGAAGTTGCTCAGGGACTTAAGCCGATGGAGGCCCCATCTTGACACATACTTCATTGATCACCATGGTAGGGAGAAGGGGACAGAGTGAATAGTGCAATGGCTCATAAAAGCTTCTGCCAGAGGTGGCACATGCCTTTTATGTTCACATTTTACTGGTTAAAGCAAATCACACTGCTGCACCTAACTTTAGGAGACAGAGGACTAAAATGCCTTGTACCCAGAAGGAGGAAAGCTGAAAAATATTTGGTGAACAACTAACGATTATATAGAACACAAACCTGGAATGTCCAGGCTAGTGGAGAACACTGGTAGAGGAGCATAGAGTCCTGACAACACTGAGCCTCTGGATCCAGCTGTGCTGGAAGCTGGTAGCTTTGGGCTATTAGTTTATGTGAAACCACAAACTCCCATTTTTGCTTAATTCAGTTGGGTTTCCTTCCATATATGACAACTGAAAGAGTCCTGAGCCACATACTCCTCAACAGACAACTGGCCCAGGCAATACTTGGGTTTTGAGGAAGATGGGAGAAGGTAGAAGAATGTTAACATATTTTTGAAACACAAACAGGTTTGTAGACAACCACAGAGCCTCTAGGTGCCTCCACCTTGTTACAGATACCTTGGATTCCGTGAGGGATAAGAGGTGATGATTCCATTGGAAAAAGAAAGCCAAAAATGCATTGATTCTAACTGCACCTTGGCAAAATTGCAGCATCTTATCTTGTTAGGCTCTGAAACGTGGACTAGGAAGTTGGGTTTGTTTGTTTTTTATGGGTCATGCTGACTCCCCTCCTCTCTAGCCCATGTATTCAGCCTGAGGATTGCAGGACACAAGAGCACCCTTCAACTTACCACTTCCTGTGATCTCTTTTGCTCATCCCAAAGCAGCTTTGAGGAAGAGATCTGTGACTCCTATAAGACTTGCCCAAGAATATCAGTCAGGTAGAGGAGGGGGATGGGCTTGTCCCCACAGGCAGCACCTCTGGGTAGGCAAGCCTGGGCCCAAATCCTGCCTCTGCCTCTTCCAAACTGAGTGTCCTTGGGAGTTTCTTAACCTCTGACCCTCAGGTTCCTCAGCTGTACTTAGAATAAGAGGTGATTTTAATAAAAACGGTAAAGCAGGGAGTAAAGAGGGACAAATATATACCGCACACAGGTGGGATATAAACCTGAGACTCATGGACACAGATAAAAGTGAAGTAGTTACCAAAGGTTAGGGGGTAGGGGAAGGGAGTACAGAGGGACAAATATACAGTGATAGAAATTATTTTACTTTGGGTGAAATGCTATAGAGGTGTTCATCTGAAACCTATGTACTCTTATTCATCAATATCACCCTATTAAGTTTAATATCTTTTTTTTTAATTTCTTTTTATTTTATTCATTTTAGAGAGGAGACACAGAGTGAGAGAGAGAGAGAGAGAGAGAAAGGTGGGAGGAGCTGGAAGCATCAACTCCCATATGTGCCTTGACCAGACCAGTGCAGGGTTTTGAACTGGCAACCTCAGTGTTCCCACGTCGATGCTTTATCCACTGCGCCACCACAGGTCAGGCCTAAGTTTAATATCTTGAAAAAAAAAAAAGGTAAAGCATGCTCTACAAGGCCATTCACCTAACAGCCCTTCCCCTGCTAGCTCCTGAGCCCAGTGCACCACCTCCTGCCTTTTTCCTTTAGGTATAGAAGGGGAGGCTGTTGGTGTGCAGGCTGACTAGGAGTTCTGTGTACATTAAGGAAGGAGCTCTTGTCAAGTGTTGCAAAGTCTGGTAACGTTCGAGAGCAAGTCCACCAACCTTGGTTTGTATTTCTGTTAAACCTCTTTTATACATTTTTTAAATATACATCCAAAACCACAGGTAACTTTATATAAATGGGATCACAGCAAAGGTTTCTTCAAACAGCAAGAAGATAGTAATCAGCTAGATGTATTTTTCCATCCAACCAGACTGATAGAGATTGTGAATAAATAAAACATAAAGACAAGGTGGCTCTTTCATAGAAAAAATCTTATTTTTTTCTTTAACAAAAACTTTCCAGAAAGGGCACACTGGACTTTCATTTCAGTAAGCTGCACTCAGTTCACCCAACAACCCTACATTTATTGAGTACTCACTGTATACCAAGTACTGTGCAGTATGAGTGGGACATAAATATGAGTAGGAAGCAATGTTACCACTAAAACACAAGCTCTCGCAGGGCAGGGGCTTTCTGCCACTTGCCACTGAGTCCCCAGAACCCACTCCTGCCTGGGACACACTAGGTGCTCAGTAAACAAGTGATGACTGATGAAATGATCAGCTCAAGCACTTCACAGTCCACCAGGCATTAAAATGAAATAACATTAGTCATATTGGTGACTGCATTTCTTCACCTATGCGTAGTTATTGATTAGTTCAAGAGATTTGATGATCAGTAAGATATGAAATGAGATATGATCACAAAGGGAGAGCTAATTCAAATATTTCTATCAGAAAAGAACTGTTTTGAAATGCTTTGACAACATGAGATCTGATAACTTGAATGAGAATTTTCTCCCAGGTTCAGTTAGAGGAAGGCATGCTAATAGTAACAGCAATCATGATAACCTGCTAGTTGCCGAGTGCTTACTGCCAGCAGGTCAAACATTCATCCCCCTGGCTCCGCGAAAGGGCTGTGCTTGTGACTCCCCTTCAGAGAGGAAGAAACTGACAGATGAGAACAAGCCAAGGTCACAGGCCCAATCAGAGAGGACACTTTCAATTCCGACTCTCTAGGACTTCCTTCCACACCTCTTTCTGCTCTCTTTTAACCACCACACTACATTTATTTCCTTTTATAGTCTGCAAGGCATTCACTTTTTTCTTTTCCCTGATGGAAGGCTTTTCTTTCAATGGTATCCATACCACATGGTGTTCAAAGTCACTTAGGAAACCAATTATACCTGATAGATTCACTTTCTCCTGGTGGAGACCTGAAAGGAATTCTTAACTGGAAAGAAAAGGGCCAGCACGAGCATTTACCCCTCTGAAACTGAGGTTCAGTCCCAAGTAAGGGGGTGGATTAGAGGACGAGATGGTAATAAAGGCAGTTAAAAAAATCCCGCGGTTTGGTGTCTAAGGAAAAAAATAGTTCCTTCAGGTTAATGTACACTGTTAACCTTGTGAAGACTGCCTGTGTTTGGGATAGACATGTCTTACCGATGAAGTATGCTTTCATTTCAGAATTTTCCAACCCCCCGAAGAGTGCCGTAATCCCCTGTGGAAAACAGATAAATTGAGGTATTCCAACAACACAGATGAAACCCAGACCCCAGGGCCCAATCAGCAGTGACATCATAGCACATTCCAAAGCTGGCCTTTACTAGAAGGGGCGCACACAAAAACCAGCCTTGTGTTCCTTCATTCATGAGGGGTGAGAACGTACTGGGTTTTACAGAACAGTAATTACTATGGGAAGATCATTACCTCCTTCACACAGGCCTCATTTGCCTTTTGTAAGAAGGAAAGCAATGGGCCCCTTGTGTGCAAACTGAAAGGTTCTTGTTTTATCAAATCAAACTTGATCATACATTAAAAGAAAAAAAGTATACAATATTTTTATAGTCCGGTGTAAAGAAAAGACTTTGTAATTTTCAAGTATTAATGCATTTAAGACAAAACTAAATCACAAAAATGTTCTTAATGGCAATAATCTTCTTTTTTTCATTTTTTATTAGTGATATTCTTATAATTTATGACAGATATCCCTGCCCTTGTCACTACCACCACCAAAAAGCAGCTGTCACTTACTGAGTGCTCAATATGTGCCCGGCACTGTTCTAACAATGCTATAATGGAGGTGCTATGAGGATACCCATTTCTCAGATGAGAAAATTAAGATACAGAAATGATACATAGCCTGACCAGGTGGTGGCGCAGTGGATAGAGCGTCGGACTGGGATGCGGAAGACCCAGGTTCAAAACGCCGAGCTTGCCAGCTTGAGCACGGGCCCATCTGGCTTGAGCAAAAGCTCGCCAGCTTGGACCCAAGGTCGCTGGCTCCAGCAAGGGGTGGCTCGGTCTGCTGAAGGCCCGTGGTCAAGAAACATGTGAGAAAGCAATCAATGAACAACTAAGGTGTTGCGATGGCAACGAAAAACTAATGATTGATGCTTCTCACCTCTCTCCATCCTGTCTGTCTGTCCCTATCTATCCTTTTCTCTGACTCTCTCTCTGTCCCTGTAAAAAAAAAAAAAAAAAGAAAAGAAAAGAAATGATACATAACGTGCAGGGCCACATGATAAGCAGCAGCACAAGCAGGATTCCAAACTATGCAACTAATGGAACCCTACTCTAAACCACTGTGATGAGGCATTACTAACTTGTATTTGGCCTGGTAGGGCTGAGCCCAGGTGTTATTAACAAAATAAAGGTTCATGGTTAACACCAAAGGTCTCTGGGTCACAGAGAGCCAGAGGTGACAGAGACAGAGCATGTAGCCCCTGTTCATAGCTCGACACTGGCAAAAATAGCCGATGTCAGGTTAGAGAGACTGTCAGACCCAACAGAATCCAAGAGGACTTTTTGCATAAATAAGAACAATTTTACTGAAATTTTATAAGGTCACTAGAGTTTAAAGTCTCCCCAAAGGCTTTGGAATTAAGTGGCCAAGGTATCCCATCACAAAATAAAAATAAAGTCCTGTGTTTTATGGAAACTAAAAAACTTCTACCTGTCATCTAAGCTCTGCATATATTTAAAGAGTGCCATTAATATTCCCAAATTGCCCCATGATGGCTCTTCCTCTAGCCAAACAAATGACCCCGAGTCCCCAAGCACCTGGGACTTCTAGTCACAGATTCAGTCATTTAGCAGATGTTTGCCAAGTAGCTACTACACACCACAGCCTGTGCTTGATGCATTTCTGGACCTCTAAGGACACTTATAATGTGTGGATCTCGGGTTCCTGTTTACAAAACTGTGACACGATGATAAATGAACCACCTCCAAGTTGATCAGCACTGCTGCCTGCTCTACTCTTTTAATATTTTAATGCATGTAAACACTTATTGAGCTCTTCCCCCTTCTTTTGTATTTGTTTTTTAATTTGTTATTATTTTAATTACAGTTGGTGTACCATATTCCATTAATTTCAGGTTGTTCTGTTCTTTCATTCCACTGGGGGTGGGGGCCCCGGAAGAACCTGACGGTGGTGGTGAAGCCGTGGCCACAGCTGCCCTGTGCAGGGAGTGGGGGAGTGGAGTGGGGGGTGGAGATGGGGGTGAGGAGCAAGGGGGGGTTGGGGTGGGCTGGTGCTGGGACTGGCGGGAGCACGCGGCCCCTTCTAAAATGGGAGCCACCACTCAACTCCAATTGATTCTTTACATTTTTCTTGAAAAAACTCAACTATTTATGGGAAGTCTTTCTACTTTTCTAGTTTGGCTTTCAATTGAAAGTTTTCATGAACACTGAGGAGGCCAAACAAGATGGGGCCACAGAGCTGCAAAGGCTCGCTGGTTAGGAGTCTGCAGTACTGTTTCCATCTAAGGAGTCGTAGGGAAGGGGCAGCCTGACCTAGGGAAGAGCTGGTGTGGGCAGTCCCTTTGGGTCCCTTCTGTGTCCACAATAGAACCGACTCTGGGAATTGCTGGCAGAATGGACTCAGTGCTATGTTGTGGCCTGGTCATATGAGAAGGGTGTACTGCAGAAACACGGTACAGAGAGAAGCAGCAAGGCCTGTAATCTTAACTCCCTTCATTGAAGAAAGTGACATGCCAGCCAGCCCTGCCTGCATACCGTTTTATATTACATAAACACACCTAACTGGTTATGACTGGTAGAGTGATTATAGATGCATTAGCAATTTGATGTTTTCTAAAAGGAGAGATTAATCAAGACTACTAATATAAGCAGCTACTAAGATTGCTGTCATTTTTCTTATCTTTTTTTCCAAAATGTGTTGTTGTAGCTTTTAATATTTCAGCTGCCATCACCACCATATTATCCATTTACACCAAGTCCTTGCCTAATGGCATAAGCTAAGGAATGCTGAGACTCAGTTACTTCAGCGCCAAATACCAAATTCTAAAGGGAAAAAAAATCTTCGGCTGTGACTTCTGAAGTGTGACATGTTGACAAGCTCCAGCTCACTCATGGTGAAAGGGAAGAAAAAGTCCCCACACGAACCCTGTCCTGGCAAGAACTTCAGCCACTAAATGGAACAGCTGTGTCACCATAAACAATGAGAAATAAACAGATTAAATAGGTGGGGAGCAGTATCTGGGGGAGCCCAGTCCAGAATCAGTACACTACAAGGTGCAGAGATGAAGAACTCTGGCTTTGGCCTCAGTTGGAATTCTAGCTTCTTTACTGAATAGGTGTGTGATGGGCACAGACAGACATGGCCAGAGGGTCACCAGTTGAATGCCTGTACGAAGTGATTGCTTGCTGATACCCAAGAGTCCGCCAACTGACCCACTCCAAGTGGACAACTCCCACCCTCGCCAATGAGCCGGGGACAATGTTTAAATGATCCAGAAGAGAAGGTGAGGTTCTACATACCTCAAGTGGGGTGATGTCTCAAAGGAAAGCCCCTTCCTATGCCTGACCAATAAGGTGCCAGATATACTTGCTCTGGTTCCATATGGATCCCTAGACCTGACCTCTCAACTTTCAGATTCAATAGGTCTGCAGTAGAACCTGCAGAGTTGCATGCTAAACAGCTCTCTCCTGTGATTCTGCTACAGCTGGCTTGCAGAACGGTTCTTGGAAACTACTCTGGAAAGGAATTCACATGGATCTCCACAGACACATCTGTGTTAACAACAGTTCAAGAAAATCTCCCTCCAGCCTCCTGATGGACCAAGTTGAATCACTCAAAACTTAAGTAGATGGACTATATTATCTTAATTCACTGAAAAATTGTTTTCACTGAGGCATGTTCAATCATAGTAAATGCCATGCCCAGTCATATGAATAATCATTTTAGAATTTAGTAACAAAACATTTTATATTGCCTGATACTTTTTGATATTTTATAAAATTGTAAAATATATAAATGATTTCTTTTTTACTTTTGCTTCTTAGAAGCTGAGAGATGAACATTTAAAATAACCTTTATGATAAGTATTTTTTGATGTTTACATGTTCTTGATTTCTTACTGATATTTTATTTGTATTGGAATGGCTTAAAGTTCTTTGTGAAATAAATAATAGGTATACTAAGTTAAGTCTGGCATTTTAGTTCAATATAAAATGTTAAGTTATTAACTAAAACATTTGATAAGTGGATTGTAGAGTAAATGGGAAGTAGAATGAAATCCCATGTTTGAAATGGCTTTGAATACATCTTTAAAATTTAGTTAAAAAATAATAAATAAAAATAAAAATTCTCATCCTGGAGAACAGGACACCAAAGACTCTATGTGTCCTAGTGATGAGCTTATTGGAATAGAACATTGCAGGTAGGGCTCCATCTTATTAGAGGGCCCAACATCTCACTGTGTCATTTAGACTATGAGCTAGATCATCCCACAAGATGGTTTTGATGCTATCTCTAGATATTCTGGTGTACAATAACTATTAAATACTATTAGTGCCGGATGGTGTGCTAGGAACATGGGACAAAGTATCTGAGAAAGAGAGACCAAGTTTATCGGTGTTATTCTTGTCATACAGGCAAGTGCACTGGCATCTGACAGCTCAATGGAAGCTAAGTGTCAGGTTATCAGCCTACCTATAAGATTTTCTTCAGAAAAAAGAAGTATAAGAAAGTAAGAACTATGAATGGCTTAAATGTTCTTTTCTTATAAAGTTAAAAAAAATTCAATTCAAATACATATGTATGAAAGAAAAATGAGAGTCAACTTCTAGATTTATTTTCTAAATGGTGTTGGGGAGTGATATCTAGATTTACTTTAAAGATGATAATATGTTGTTTGTAGTATTTGGCTTATTGGGACTAGAAGAAATCATTTTCTGCAATACAGCAAATAGAGTTTTGTAAAGCAAGAAGATTTTACAGGAAATAGTAATTGTTACCAAATTCTTTCACCATCGGAACATCCCAAAACCAGTTCTAGACCCCCAAAGGATGAGCTGTCAGTCTAGCCTCCATTCAATGTGAACCAAGTCCAGAATTAGAGAAAAGTGAAGAGCATCATGAAAATGTCAAAACTCAGTATTTATTCCTTCCTTTATTCAGCACCACAAGTTTAAAATGGGAGCCATATATGCAAAGATAGATAATATATGGTCTCTGCCCTTAGGAGCTTAATGTAATAGAAGAGGTAACAGATAACACTAGTAGCTATACACAGCTAAGTGCTACATAGGGCAATCCCATAAGATAGGTACTATTATAGCCTCATGTTTTAAAATTTTTTCCATTAATTTGGGGGGGGGGAAGCATCAACTTGTTGTTCCACTTAGTTGTTCCACCTAGTTTTTTTTTGTGTGTGTGTGTGTTTTTTTTACAGGGACAGAGAGAGAGTCAGAGAGAGGAATAGATAGGGACAGACAGACAGGAATGGAGAGAGATGAGAAGCATCAATCATTAGTTTTTCGTTGCCGTTGTGACACCTTAGTTGTTCATTGATTGCTTTCTCACATGTGTCTTGACCGTGGGCCTTCAGCAGACCAAGCAACCCCTTGCTGGAGCCAGTGACCTTGGGTCCAAGCTGGCGAGCTTTTGCTCAAGCCACATGGGCCCACACTCAAGCTGGTGAGCTTGGGGTCTCGAACCTGGGTCTTCCGCATCCCAGTCCGATGCTCTATCCACTGCGCCACCACCTGGTCAGGCCCACCTAGTTTTGCATTCATTGATTGCTTCTCGTATGTGCCCTGAACAGGGGTCAAACCCATGGTCTTAGTGGGCCAGGATGATGCTCCATCCATTGAACAACCTGGCCAGAGCTTCTCTAATCCTTATTTAAAAGGTAGAGTAGTGGAGATAAAGAAAGATTTAGATAACTTGCCTAAAATCACCAGGTATGAAGATCACACACGTACAAATATCAAGCATATGAGACGATGCAAATACTGTATAGATGCTCTAGGACTATCACAATCAATACTGTGACACGGGGTTCACTTTGGGCTGGGATGACTAAGGAATTGCATCTTAATGAACAGGTGAGAGTTTTACAGGTAAGAATGTGGATAGGAGATGTATTTTAGTCATAGAAAATAGTATTTAAAATATAGCACTGTTGGAAAATATTTTATTGTAGAGATGAAAATAAAATTATTTAAACCCTGGGGAGAAACATAGAAGGGTTCTGAAACATATTATTTACCTGGATTTAAAGCCTTCTTCATTCTCATTCTCCTTCACTAACATTTTGCAAGTTTTCCATTCATTTTAGGCAACAAAAAGTTCCTCTGGTAAAGCTTCAACATATTTGCAATGTTGCAGTGTCAGATTAAACACTGAAGCTGAGTCAACTTTCTAATTCCCTCATTCATTTAATGAATACTTATGGAGAGCCTCCATGTGCTCCCAAAACATGATCCGTGTTTGAGATACAATGGTAAACAAAAATCATGGAGTTATGATCTAGGAAGAAAGACAGATGCTAATCAAATCACTACACAAATCTATAATAACCTGTTCACTTTAGACAGTCGATGGGGCGTGGGTCTCTGAGCTGTTATGAAGAGTCAGAGGGGCTAACCCCAGGAATGTGATCTGAACTGAGGTCCACAGGGGGTTGTTGGGCTGGGGAGGGGAGTAAGTTGGAGAGAACTACTTGTACAAAGATCTCAAGTATTGGGGGAGTGGAAGGTATTTAAGGAACTGAATAGCTTGTAACTGGAATAAAGGATATGCGAGGGGGAAAAAGAGGCCTCCAGAGTGAGAAGGTGACTGTAGAAAAACGACATTCTACTGTCTGTGAAGTCCAGTGCCGAGGGTGTGTCGTGTTGTCCTGACGCAGAGGACACTGGGTGCAGCACACTATCTGGCAACTGTTTCTAGCTCCTCCCTACCCTGGAGAGTAATGACCCAGATTTTTTTCAGCCTGGTCATGTCCATTTTTGCTATTCTATTATTCTAAGCAAAACACTGGTTTCTTTTCACTACCCAATTGCAAAACAAGAGCCATGTCCTTAAAAAAAAAAAAGCCAATAAAAAGCCAGTATATGTATGTTCCCAAAAGTTTTCACTGAGTTTTCACATATTGAATCTGAATTTAAAATAAATGTAGGCTCAAGAAAGAACTATAAAGATAATAACAATCAGGAAGTAATTAGGAATTTGATATTTTTATTTTTATTTGTACAGACCCTACCAGAAAGTTCCAACAAATATACCCTGGTGGTTTTTGTTTTATTCTAATCTCTGCCCTGATATAGAACAGCTTCAACACTTTCATTATAATATCTGAAAGGGCTGCTGCTCTAAATTGCTATAATCACCCTAAAGTCAAAAGTCATTAAATATCCATTTCTAAAATAAAGGGCTGAACTCATCTTAGATGATGTCATTTAGTCTGGGCTTCTGCGTGCTCAGGGAGAACAACTTGAAATAATCAAGAATATGATGTGCAAACTCCCAAGGTGACGGGTTCCCTCCCAGAAGTGTGAGACTAGGAGGGAGGACAGGAGAAGGGGGATGGTAAGAAGAGATTCAAGTTTAAAAGCAGTAGTGAAGACACAATTATAGAATAAGTTGGTACTGTGCAATCTGTCTGTAGGAACAAAATTTAAAATGTTCTAAGTATTTTTAATAGATGAAAATGTGACTTCACTTCTTGTATATCAGAGATGACCAAAATACTGAGAACTGTAACAAGTGGTATTGTTTATTTGATGCAGCGTGCTTATACTGTGCTTTAACAGAAAGGGTGTGTATTCCCAGTTAGGAAGTATCTGATCATATTTTAACTAGAAAGAAAACCTTTCTTGGCCAAAAAATTCAATTCTTTGCAAGGTGGTGATTTGTACAGAATAGAAACTCCAAATGCAACATCACTACATGTAGAAAACAGATCAAGTTTAACTGTTTTTCTAACCACCACAACAAAAATGAGGAGTCCAATTATTTCAGAGTACAGTTTGGACAAAACCACGGCTTCTAAAATTAAAACCCTAACCATTTTGCATGTTGGAAAATGTCAATTGTTAATGAACACTGCACCATATCAGTTTCCTGTTCCAGATGGTTCTCTGTCAGGTTGGCAACAACTCAAGAAAGAGCCTGACGAAGAGGTGCAGGCATATGTCTTGTGTTTAAAATAAAAGTTAAAACAAAAAAAGAAGGGGGCTTCATTTTATAAACACTTCAGTGAAAATTACAATTCCGTTTGGGACCAATTCAGTCCAGGTGCTAAGGACAGAACAAACAGGCAACACATGAAGGCAGAAAATGTCAGGCTTCTATGGGAGTTACATTTCTTGGTTACATTTAAAACTAAATTTTAAAACACACACCGATATCACTTGTCATTGTACACATATGTTTTCCTTCTGGCTTTTAAAATGTTAATCTTCTATTCTCACATAATAAAATAATGTAAGTCAAAGCCTAGAGCCCTTTGTGTCTCTTTTTAATTTTCTTCTGCTGCAGTTTTAGGTTGAACTGCTTATACTTAAATGTTTTTCCTCCTACCTGAGGTCCTGATGATCCTCCTTTTAGGCTTAGAGGACCTTTCTTTATATTCTGATCTTACTTTTAAGGATAATGTCTCCTAGAACTTGGAACATGGATTCAGCACTAACATTCTCAACAACTTTCCTTCCAATATTAGTTTCAAAAAACCTTTGCCTACAATAAGCCTGTGCCTTCTTTATTCTAGGCACTGACCTTAATAGATAAACTGCAAAACACATTTTAAACAAAATCCCACCTGAAATCTTCACTTGGGAGGCATGTATGGGACCTGAGTTTCCACTTAACAGTAGATCATCAAATATACAACAAAATACTAACAGTACTTTTCCCTGGGTGGTGGATTTGTAGGTAATTTTTAATTTTTTTCTGTTTGTTAAAGAGTAAAAGACCTTTCAAGCATTCTAACATAAACAAGTAAGATTTCTGTAATCAGGGAAAAATCTGACTATAAATATTTTAAGGAACATATAAACATGAATGTAGCTTTAAAATTCATCCAAATGACAATCCCTGCCCTTCTGAAGGTTCTAGTCAAAGAATTATATATAATTACACAGCTATGCATGACAGGCACAATTACTGCTACTTGAGTGTTGAGGGGCATTCACATAGTGAGCGCAGTTTTAGTTCTAAGAATTATTTTAGTTGACTGTTGCTCTGATGCTGTTTTCTAAGACTTAAGAAAATTTCAGACAATTATTCTTAGGCAAACAAATACCTACTCTTGTAGCAATTATTCAGATACCAATGACATCTTCATCCATCTACAGGTAAAATATTAGACTCAAGAAAGGAAAGATATTATGCATTTTTTAAATGTAAAGATATAAAACTGGTTGATTAGTGAAAGGTCCTTGTGGTAGACATACCTCACTTCTGTATGTTAGTATTCCTTCCTTTGTGCACTCACTCCAACCTCTACTCTAAGTAGGAATGGTGGACTGTCACAGCCCACTGCCCATTGCTCCAAATTCCTGCCCCTGCCTCCTGCCTGTCTGCCACTATACAATACATGTAAGGGGTTCATGATTCATCTCTTTTTAAAAAATAAATTAGTTTATTTTAAATTTTATTAAGTTTATTGAAGTGACATTGGTCAATAAAAATATATATATGTTTCAAGTGTACAATTCTATAATACATCATCTGTATATCTACATAAAGGGGGTCAAATATATGGTGATGAAAGGAGACTTGACTTTGGGTAATGAGCACTCATGACCCATCTTGGTCAAAGGGAACCCATTTCTCCTGGTAGCAGGGACTGAAAGTCAGCTTCATTTCCTAGGATTGATCTATAACCCCTAGAAGTAAAAAGCTTTTTTTTTTTTTTTTTTTTTTGCTTGAGTTGCTATTCTGGAATGACATAAGGCAGAAATGGCTGGGAAAGATGAAAGGTCACACAGAGGCAGTTGTGATAGGAAAGAATGAGGTAATAGGAGGAAGAAAAGCTTAGAAGATGCAGAGGCCTGTTCAAACTGCTGGAGCCCCTACCCCGACTCTCCCAAATATAGCTGTGTCTCTGCACTTCCCATATGAGCACATATGAAAGACAGATACCAACGTGGAAAACATATGAGCAAAATATATGACTAAGTCTCAATAACCTTAATAATCCAATTACTCTGACTTTAAATTACTAAAAATAAATAAATAATTCAGTAGGAATAAAAATAAAAGAACATAAGCAACATATGCCTATCTTTTTAATCAACAAAATAAAATTTACTTGTGGCCTCTAGATTGTTATTTATATTTCTAAATTTTATACAATGAGAAGGTATGACTGCAATAGTGGAGGAAAACCTGAGAGTAATAACATGTAAAATTAAATGTAAGCCTATTAGGCTGGCATCCACCAGTAGGCAGGGATGAATGAGTAGATAGGTGTGGAGTCAGGGATGCTGAGAGAAGTCCATGGGCCAGTGTGTGCCTGAGGATGAGGAAGCATCTTTGGAGAGATGCAAACAGCATCTCCAAGGAAACAGAGATGGGCTGTAGGGGGTGGCTGACTGCTATAGGGGGTGAAGTTGAGTCAATGACTCTAATGCTTCCCTCCTGGGAGGATGATGGTGTCCCAAAAAAGCAGAGAGGTATTTAGGAAGAGCTGATTTAAAAGTAGGTAAGGGAATATCTTGATTGAGATAAAAATAAAAGGCATATAAAACCAGAACTATAGAAAGGAAGAGAAAAAAAGAGATCTTAGATTCACCTAAAGAGACTCTTATGATGAGTATCCTAAGTCTGAAGCAAGCTAAATGACTTACTTTCAGGTTACACATCAAGGGACATAGTTAGGAGTAGAAATAAGGCCCTCTCCTTACTTTTCAATGAGACCACCACATCCCTCCTATCTGGTCTATAGCTATGTGTTCAGGAAAACTACCCTGTATTCTATGCATTCCATTTCTTCTCATCCATGATTGAGACATTTATATATCTAATATGTAGTTAAGAATCAGCAATAATTAATCTCTCATTCACATACACAATTATGATTATTGCAATCTTATGCAGATGCAAAATATAGTGATACAGACAGTACATCTCATGTATTTGTGTACACATAAATATGAGTGCAAAAAATCTGTTCCAGTGTCTAAGTGAAGAATGATCGTTCTTATGTGGCACGGAAAAATTAAGTGTTTGAGAAAGTAATATGTAGTGATCCTTTAAGATGTTAGCAAAATTGCTTAACTAGTTAGCCACCATAAATGGCAGCTCTAAATATCTTTCTTCACAGCTTGTGATATATTTTAAATATGAACTAAATATTTTAAACTTCACTTGATATAGCTGTTTTGTAATATGTGCTGTGGTTAACTGTTTTAATATGTTGGACAGTAAAACTAAATGTAACGGCTCCAACATTTCTCATGGGAGAGATTTAGGGCAGACATATGTTCTTCATCAGAGTTTCCAGCAGAAATCTTAGAAATCTAGAGGAAAAATAGACCCTATTATAGCAAACAGTGTTGCAAGTCGTAATGGAAAACAACAATCTGTCTTTTGTTTTGTTTTGGTTTGTTTCATCTGGGCAGCCCTGAAGCAGGAAACCTGAAATGTGAAATGAAGGTGTATTTATTTCTAATGAAAAGTCTATCTAATATTGGAGTACAGCAATAACTGAGAATCCATATTAGAACCAAGAGATGAGATAGAATCCCTTCTGAAATGTATTTTTCCCTAAATCCTGAGGTCCTCCTTCAGCTGAGGGGGTGGATTCAACAGTCACAATTTTGTACACTGTCACTTAATATAATAAGCTCAAGTTTTCGTTCAAGTGTGGGTAACATGAAGACTGGTGATGAGTCTTTAGGATCACTCTTCCAGTTACCACACCACCATCCTTGTCATTGCCAAGACAATAGGAATGCTCAAGGTCTAAAGAACAACTTCTCAAGGGAAAGATTTGTGAAATCTTGAAAACTGTTTTTCAATCTGAACAGTGCCCTTAGGAGCAAAGATCTGCAAAAATGCATATTCTGAATTTGATGAATTGCTGAGGGAAAGCTGTGAGACGAGGGAAGAATGCAGAGGTGATGGCGCAAAGGAAGCATCCAGGAGAAATGAGCATTATTAGCTCCTCATCTTTTACAAGTTTGTTCGGAAGTACTCCATATTTTACTATAAAAACTAACTTTCTACAGGGCTAGGAAAAGTACTTGGTCAATTATGAAAAATGCTTTGTTTGAAAAGCATATCTCTACTGACATAATAAACAAAATGTTTATGCTTTGTGCTAATAGAGATGCTAGTTTTTATAATAATGTGGCAGCCACAAGTAGCAATAATAATTTTATATGGTCTATGATTACCTGATTCAAGAGAAGAAAGGTATCATAAACAAATCATTGCAATAGATTTTTACTCTTGGTTGTACAATGTGGCTCTGTTTTACTATGGAAAGGGGCACATACATGTTTTCTATTGTAAAGCAGACCTTAAAATACCATGAGTTGCCTTGCACAACCTATTAAAACTCCTTCCTCATTTGAAATTGATAAAGAGACTTTCTGTTAGATAGCCATTACAGAATGCAAGTGAACCCCAGTTGAGAGTGCACTAGACTATGTTTACCCTCTGGGTGTCCTTAAGAATGGTACTTTCCAAACTGGACCTTTGTTTGTTATACATGGTCGTGTTACACAGGGCAATGGAAAAGTGAGAAGGAAAAAAGAAGAAAAAAATTGGGAAATAAAACTCAAAATCAAAACTACAGTGTGTCCGTAAAGTCATGGTGCATTTTTGACTGTGTGACCATCAAAAAATGATCTAAAAAATCACGCTCTGTTGGGAAGGTAATTTATAGATGTTTATCCAAATCAGTGTGAAGTTCTGATTATTCCAGTTAGACTAACAAGAATCTTACCATTATTTTAAGTCAATGTTTTGGGAATTAAATAGCAAAGGAAGCACAGCCATAGATCTAGCTAGAAAAACAGCATCCACAGAAGTTGAGGAGCACTTATGCACCATCCCTTCCATAAAACTTACTCTTCACATTCTAATAATTTAAAGTCTAAAAATGTCTTAGAACTCAGTTAGTACAATATTTTGCCAATGCCTAAGTCCCAGTGTCTGTTCCTCATGATGGGAAGTTCTTCTCATGGGATGAGTCAGACTTTTTGACTGACTCTTTTCCTGAGATATCTTCTTTTTATTAAACTCAAACTGCCTCCTAGAATTTTCTGTCCAATAAGTAGAGTTCAGTGAGAAGTCTACTTCCACTTAGATGGTATCTTTATAGACTCTATTTGGAAATAAAACCTATGCTACCTCACTGATAAATTATGCCAGACTAACATTTAAACAAATGAGAGTTTTTCCCTTTAGTTAAAGAAGTCTAAAAAAGGAGGTCACTGGGTCCCTCCCTTTGCTTTCTGATGAACTGTCGTGTACCATTTCATCTTCCTGGAGATCTTTCAGATTTCTAGGAAGTCCTAGAGTTAGAGATTCAAAAGCTTTCCTCTGTAATCAATATCTGAGTCAGTATCCAGTGTAAAAATTAAGACCTGGACACCCACAGGCTGACTTCTGCCCTTCAGTAACATCTCTTTTGACTCATACAGTGTTTTAGAAAATGAGCTGATTTCTTAAACTAGGTTAATTTTGACTTTAAAAATATTTAGATTCCTGATTTCTGGAGAGATTGGCAATATAAGGTTTATGCTTTCCTGGCAACAATTGGAGGATCGCCAGTTTGACACAGTCTCCACCACTCCTTATTGCTCCTTCATTAAGGCTGAATATCCTTTGCTAATTATCATTGTATTTTCACTGGTGTTGTTCTAAAACCTAACCTATTTCACTTATTTAAATTACTTACTGGCCCTTATAAGCATTTGAATTTGATACTCCTATTGTAGCCCATGGTTTCAAACATTTTTCAAGTATGGGGATACCATGTAACTATGCTTTCGGTATCTTCTGATTGAAAGGTACAAAGAAAAGATTCTATAACTTCACTATCTTTAAATAAATTTATATATTATAAATCACAATAACATCACAAATATTGTATATGTATATGTGACGAGTAATATTTAGTTTATGGAGGAGGTATTTAGCACATATGGAGCAATGAACGTTTTGTTCTAAGTCTTATATTTTCCCAGAGACCCATGAGCCAAGCTCGGGAATTGCTGGTCAAGGAAGCTAGTGAGAAAGAAATCCCGAACTGGGAATAGGGAGACACAGTCTCAAGTCTCATCCTTGTATTGAACAGGATATTGGTTAGTAATCTGAGGCAAGCAGGTCAACCGTTTGGGGCCTTGATTTTTCTCATGGGCAAAGAGAATAGACTGAATAATTATTGAGAACCTTTTCACCTATAAAACGTGATGACATGCCTGTGAGTCCTTACACCTTTCATACACCCAGGCGACTACAGAACATCCCAAGAATGCACCTGGGTTGCACGTAAAAACAACAAGTTTATTAGGGAGGGAACTGATATGGAAAACATGGGAACACAGTGAAAACTGCTATTTCCAAATTTAGATACAGTTTTATTTTCTCTCCCAAACCACATTTAAAATACTAGCAGTTATATTTGTGAATAAATTTTCTCAAAGAGAACTCAGCATTATAGATATATCTCATTTGAGCTCAGATTTGGGGTATATCTAGATATGTGAGTTTATGGGCTCAAATATATATTCTTTTCATATCAAAAGAGAGACTATATGAAAGTACTTTGAACACTATAGCATTATCTAGGATTGTTGGACTTTATTAAAAAACAGTTTACGTTGATTTGACAGAGAGAGTGAGAGAAGCACCAACTTGTTGTTTCACTTAGTCGCCCCATTTTAGTTGTGCACTCATTGGTTGCTTCTCGTATCTGTCCTGACTGGGGATCAAACCCATGACCTTGGCACTCCGGGATGACACTCTATGCACTGGGCTACCCAACCAGAGCCTAGGATTTTCAGATATTTTAATGGTGTTATTACCTGATATTTCCCCAATCCTTATTTATATAGGATTTTATTTGGTCAGATACAATTCAGTAACTTGAAATTCTTTGTTCATTGATGTCATTTAATACCAAGTTATCATATTAAAGTCACACATTTTGAATGCTTCATTATATTTTGTATAATATTATGCTGCTTTGTAGTGTTATCTGTGTTTCTTATTTCTAAAATGACTGCAAGCTCTTTGAGAAGAGATATTGCCTGATGATTGTAATGGTGATGACAACAAAGAAATAATAATAATGATAAAAGTAATGATGGCACAGATAACATACACTAAGGACACATGATGCATCAGGATCTGTATCAGACACTTTGAATATTTTATCTCATGAGTTTCATGCTATTTCTATCTCCATTTTATTTATGAGGAAACCAAAAATCAGTAAAGTAAAATGACATTTTTATACAACTATTGAGCTCTAGAGTCAGAACCAGAACCCAGATCCACCTACTGCAAATCCTGTGCTCAGACGCTTTACACTTAGCACCCATTCCCCCAGGGGTTCCAGGCTTAGAATAATGCTAGGTATACAGACATGTTCAATAAACATTGATAAGTTGAAAGTAATTCTGATATGTTTCATGACACTAGCATGCAATAGCATGTCATATTTTTAAAGGACATTTCAACATTATAACTGTAAAATTAAAGCAACCAGGGCATCACTCCACTTTATAGTATATTATCTTGCCTGAGAATTTCCTCTGTCAGGGAAGCCTATAAAGATACCTGCAGCAAATAAAAGTGTCTTACCTAATGTCCATTCTTACCTATTTTCTTCTAACAGAATTCTGATTTGCTCATGACAAATACATGCCCATTTAAAAATATCCATTAGATTCTCCTGTAGCCAGAGGTGGTCATGACACCTCGTTCTAGACAATGATACAAGGGTTTGGTTAGGACTTACAGAAAGGCTTTTATTTTCCTAACATAAAAGAGCAGACTTACTGCTACATGCCTTTTACTTACACCCTTCCTCACCTCTTGACTGAAGCATGAACACAGTATGTCAGAAAAAAGTGCTCACCATAGTACCATGATGACAAAACCACAACTTTAGGAAGGAAGAAAATATAGAAGGGAGGCAGGCAGGGAGGGAAGGAGAAGCCAGAAAGAGTTTTGCTACCTGTCTCTGAACTTCCTGTTGAGAAAAAGAAATCCCTGTTGGTTAAGCTAATTTGGTGAATTTTCCACTACAGATATCCAGGTGCAATCCTAATGCAATAATACAGTAATTGATAACCCCAAGTTATCAACAGGAAGCAAAATAAGAGTCCAACAAGTATAAATTACAGTTTCTATGACATTTTCATGCCTCTACCTTAAACCACACAATTTTTAGATACTTTGAATCATTCATTCCCTAGCTTTACACTAAACCTAACTAAATAGATCTAACCCCTGTTGACCTTTTCTTTAAAGATTATATAAAAATTCAGAGAAATAAACCAATGAGTAGCATAAAAGTTGTTTACCAAAATATTTTTTTCTAAAACAGTTTTGGGTGTAAAAATTCATATGCAAGTTTTGTTTTTCTTTCTTTTCCTTTCAGATCCTTTTGACTATACACACAAAAAAAGCACAGTGATTTGCTCCTAACAGGGTCCAGGCATGCCAACCTGCTGCTTCATTTCAGTTCACAGGTCAACTGGGTCACACCTACAGTGGCCAGTCACCTCTGACCATAAGAGACCTGTCCATTTACCTCAGTGTACAATGTAAACATTCTCACTATCTATGTGCATCATTACAATGTGAGTAAGTTTGGGAAGCACTACTCTATATGACAGCTAGATGCTATCAAAACAATAGCACTGATGGGGAGAAATGGCCTATTTACAATACTACACGGACCAAAAATTAGCTCACACATATAACATTGCTTTATTCTTGGCAAAATCATGAGTGGTCAATAGGGCACGTGTGTTTATTATTAAAGATGGGTGACTTGCCCATCTCTGCTAGGAAATGGCAAAGCCAAGACATCTGAATCAAGTATTTCTGCCTCTAAGCCCCATGCTTTTCCTGTAGGATGACATTCCAAGTCTATACAGATCTTTAAAATTAGCATTTTGATTTCATTTTCTGAAGACAGTTCAAATGGTCTTTCTTTGGTTTCTCTTGTGACTGCCATGTGAGCACTAATGTATATGAAAACTGATACTCTCTTTGAACTTACCAAGACTAAGAAAGAACAACATTAAACAGCATAGTTAGACCATACCAATTTTCTTCCTTCAGCTCACATCACTGACACCCAGAGAGCCAACCCTTGTTATTTTGTGTGCATAGAAAAGAATTTTTGCCTACCACTCTCCCAAAAAAGTATCTATTAAAAAGAAAATAGTATGCTGCCATTGACCATGCTGAAGTTTTGTTTTGTTTTGCCAATTACAATTTCTCATTGGCCTTTCCATAACAGGGAAGAATAGGGAGAAATAAAAGAAATAGTCAAAATTAAATTACATAATTAACATACAAAAGAAAATATAATTTTACACATAAGGCAATTATTGTCAAGATATTATTGAAATAAAAGATTTTAAAAGAGCTAGCCAACCAATGGACTTCAATGACTAGAAATGACATTTTAAATTCTTTATAACAATGCAGAAACAAAGATGAACATGCACAAAAATAGGAAGGTATAAGGACACATCTATAAGTAGCTATTATAAACAAATTAAAAGTCACAAGTAATATCTAAAATATTAACCAAATATTAATTCACGATTCAAAAAACAGGAACATGGTGGAATGGTTGAGTATGCATGGCTTAACACAGTAAGTGTAAGCAAGTGTAAGTTAAGGAATATAATAAATGCAGTGGTTATGGAAGTGAGCTTGTGGCAGGCTTAGAATTTTGTGTTTAAAGACATGGGCTCTAGATCTATGCCAAATCCTGGCTCTGTCACCTAGCAGTTGGGTGACAACATACTCAAGATTTTAGTGCATAAAAAAGTTTTGCTTTATCGATCCTATTGACAGTTAAGATTAGTAAAATTATAGCATTTTATAAAAAGGAGAATTCTTATATTGATTAATTGCTTATTTTCAATAATACTTTTTACCCAAATTTCATCAGCCACAAAATATGCACAAGACATAAAATAAATTCTGCCACCCAGGATGTAAGCCAAAACTGCAAAATGGAATAACATAAGCACAATGCCATGGACAAGTTCATGGTAAAAAGCCAGGCTAACCTGGTCACATGATAGGTCACATGATAAGCACATGTGAAAGCAATTGGATTCTTCCAGTACATACTATGGTTCTCATTCTATTCTACAAGATTACGACAGCCTCAGCACTCTCCTATTACCTTTTATCAGGGGATGTAGATTAAACATTCTCCTCAGCAGCTAGCTAACAGATACATAAGCCCTAGTTCTCAGGACACTTAACTTTATACCATACTTAATAAGCGTGTATGTCTAACCAGCCAAGTAAGTCTGTCTTCAGAAATAAAGTCCTTTTGGTGTATACAGAGGTTGATCAATGCATGTGTGTTCCATTGGTGGTAAGTTCCCTTAAGTCAAATTTAAGTAGCATATCCTATCCATTCTGTTTAAACTATATGTGCAAAGTTCATGTAGGGAGAAATGTGTACTCAGTGCTAAAAATTTTAACTACACTAAAATTTCCATGAATTCTTATTTTTTTAACCTTCAACTGCTAAATTTACAAATGCTCCTAATATAAATATAATGTACAGAAGTGTTTTAAAATGTGAAATCACAGTTAAAAGCAAGAAAATGCAATATCCTGAGCAATCATAAATAGAGAAACTAATAAAGAATGAAATGCTGGGTCAATAATCACCTTGAGCAAATATTAAATGAATAGTAGAGCGTAACCTCAATTCCCAATATAATATAGTAACATACTAAAGTTACAGAAAACCTATCCAAATAGCCTCAGCTAAAACACACCATCTTTGTTGTCTGTTTCTGAAATTATGCATTTCAAGAATAACTCCCAGTTAAATTCTCCTACCATTCAATTTTATTTTGAATCACATCACTGTTCTTAGCACGGTAAAAACAATATTAAAGCTTCAGTACTCATTTATAGTCAAATGCATGTACACATATTGAGTTGTGACTAAATGAAATGGGAACAAATTCCACAAGTTTTCCTTAAGTACATTTAAGTTGGCAAACAGGTTCTATACTAAGGAAGAAAACGTCTCATTTCTGTGGAAACTTCATTTGGTTTCCATCTCATGAGGGTTTCATTTTCCATAACCAAACATAGGAAAGGTCAGTATGGGCACAAAGAAAAACACACACGCGCACGGGACGCTTGAGTTGACAGCTACACAGCCTGCTTCTGAGCAAGCTGGGTACTCCCCCCAGCGAGGCACGACAGGGGACAGGAGGGAATGTTGGAAGATCTATAATCCGGCTCAATTGAGCATTGCTGAATGGAGAGGTCTACACACACACAGTCACTAGTGAATGGAAACTTGGTATGTTGTTAAACTATTTAAGTTTCATGTGTAAGTTTTAATAACATCACACTCTCAAACAGACCCAGGCTCAGTTCATACCAATGGAAATAAGCTTTATAAAAAATATAAATAAAAATACTGAATTTGATACAGAGTAAAACAAATGAATGTTCTATGAGTTATATCACAGTTCTTATTAGAAGTGAAAAGTTAGATTTTATGATATTTAATTGTATATTTCTCCCAAATTAACATCCCACTTTACTGGGATGTCTGGGTATTATTTTGGAGACCACCAATTCATGCAGCTTCAAAATGAAATATGAGAGTCAAAATAAAAAACTATTCTGGAAAAGGGCAACTTTTTAATACTATAACATTGTGTAATATCTTAGAAAGACTTTTTTTTAAGTCTGAAATGACAATATCAAAGAGAATATGTCAACAGAAACCCATGGAATAGGATGCACTACATTTTACTTTTACTTTAAGATATTATGCCTTCTAAGTATTTTGCTACTTTAACAAGGCTTTGGCTCTAAGGAATATGAATTCTGACAAGCAACTGAAAGCCCATTTCACTCCCACGACTGGAGAAAAGAATACTTGCAGTGGAAAACTCTGATCCTAAAGGCTCGCTAGCATTCATCAGACCTTATGAAATTTCAAACCATTCCAGTAAGGTGGCTACGTCCTCTTTCTGACGCAGCTTTTATTTTGCAACCTGTTTTCTGTTATCAGTGATGTTCATGTTCTGTACCTTTGTTAGCCACTCACCTGTGATTTTTTGCAGCAAAGGTGACAACACAGACTCCTCACAAAAGACCTGAGCCAATGCTCTCTTCACTTTTTCTTCAGTTTCAGCCAGGTCTTTGTCCTCTATGAACTCTCCAGGGACAGAATAAATATATATTAGGAGGATCAACAGCTCTTCAGGGCTGTAGTCATCATTGGTCCTCTGATTCGAAGGCTTAATCATGGGCAGCAGCTGATTTAACACAACAGACATCGTCGACTCCCCGATGCTCTGAAATAAAAGGTGATAATGTGAAAATACATCAGTCTTGAATGAAGGTGTAATTCATGCACCACATCAGTCCAAAGACAGCGTGCAAACAAGTCTGTGATGTTCTCTGCTTAGATGCCTAGATTGCTTCTTATTTGTTTGTTTCTCATCCTGGAAAGAATGCTGTAAGAAATTTGACATTACAGTTGTTGATTTGAAAGACCTAGTTTATACAAGTTAGTCAAATTGTAGAACTTTTCATGTTTTTGTTTTGTTTTGTTTTGTTTTTACAGGGACAGAGAGAGAGTCAGAGAGAGGGACAGATAGGGACAGACAGGAACGGAGAGAGGTGAGAAGCATCAACCATCAGCCTTTCATTGCCGTCACAACACCTTAGTTGTTTATTGATTGCCTTCTCACATGTGCCTTGACCGCGGGCCTCCAGCAGACCGAGCAACCCCCTGCTGGAGTCAGCGACCTTGGGTCCAAGCTGGCGAGCTTTTGCTCAAGCCAGACGGGCCTGCACTCAAGCTGGGGACCTCGGGGTCTTGAACCCGGGTCGTCTGCATCCCAGTCCGACGCTTTATCCACTGCGCCACCGCCTGGTCAGGCAGAACTTTTCATGTTTTCTTACATATTGCTCAGAGTCCACTAGTTTGAAAAATAAAAATACAAGTACTTCAGACACAAGAAATTTAAAATAAAAATAATATATTGGTAAAGTAAATGATTAAAAATAAAAATATGCCAGCATCTGTATATCCAAACGAATGCTGACACACCTTTAAAGGAATGACTTCACATTGTGCAGCATAATCTTTTTAATATTCTTTATATTTTTAAATATCAGTTTGAATAGATGTTGTTTTTATTTTTTTAATAACAATGAGAAGTAATTTTCTATTAAATCTGGTGAATGAATAGAATGGGGATGAAACTGGCTAATGTCATTTGGGGTTCAAGATATCTTTGGGTTAGTAGAAAGATAATTCACCTTAACACTTTGAAAAAAATTTTGCTTTTAGTTCTTCCACCAATCTCTTGAATAATATTTAGCAGAGAATTTCAAAATTGTGCACATGTGAAAATAGCATTGCATAACTGGAGCAAGTGCCGAACTTCCAAAGCACTGCACACATTTCTAGTACAAATTCTGAGATTTTCTGGTGAAGAGATAAATTCCTATTTTTTAATAACTATTTTCAATGTAATTTAATTTCACCTATAATATAAAATAACTATAAAATAAAACTCAACTATTTGTATTTATATTAAAATCAGGGGGTAAATGATTACATCTTGCAAATTTCAAAGTGTTCATTCAAAAGTGTTCATTGAGCATCTACTATGTTCCAGGTACTGTTCTAGGTCTAGGGATACAGCAGTGAACAATGTAATCCCTTGCTCTCATAGAGTTTACATTCTAGTTGGGGGAAACAGACAAATAAAAAGCTAAAGAACAAAAATATAAAATATACTAGATGGTGGTAAAATAGAGAAAAATAAAGCAGGAAAGGAAGACGGGACTTTAGGGTAGGTGTTTATGTAGGTGATGAACATGGACTATTTTAAAGAGAAAAAGCCATGCTAATATTGGAATAAAGAAAGACCTACAGAAACTCTCTCTGAATGAAGTCAGCAACAAGCAGCTGACCTTGACTGACTGCATCTGGATGACTACCCAAAATGAGCTTTTCTAGTCAAGCAAGTCATTTCTACACCTGGAAAAGTTTGGATACAGCGTCTCGAGGCTAATATTATTTGGTACATGAAAAACAGCTGTTACCATTTATTTGCACTAAAAATCTTGGATGTTCATCACATACCGCACATAAGAAAATTGTAAGCCTTTGGAATGAATAAGGTACAAATGGAAAGAGTAGAATGGACAGTTTACTGTTAATAGTGACAAGACATGCTTTACCGAGTATAAATGCACCCACTTCTCAAAGAAAATGGCAGGAAGTTTTGAAGGCGGCCTAGAACTGTCCTATAGCCTCAGCATTCTCGTGAGAGGAACCTTCAAGTGTTCTTTCTTTGCTTTACAAGCTGCCAAAAGCAATTTCCAAAAAGAGCCATGGGGGTTGTAGTATTTTTTATTTTTTTTTACTTTTTACTCTATCATCAACTCCTTGGATGATATTAAACAGATTCCTTCATTGTTTTATATCCTCTGTCTAAAAAGTAGGTATATACATCAAGTGTTTATCCTATAGAAGGCCTATGATTCTCTCCCCAGAGTGAAAGAATTATTTTAAGAAATAGTCATAAAAAGTAAAACATGGTAGGATAATCATCATAATCATTTCAAAAGATTCATTCACTAACATTTGGCTATAGAGCACCATTTTCTTTTCTTTTCTTCCTTTTCTTTCTTTCTTTTCTTTTCCTTATTTTTAGTGAGAGAGAGAGTGGGGGGGATAGACAGGGTAGGATAGATAGGGTCAGACAGACAGGAAGGGAGAGAGATGAGAAGCATCAATTCTTCATTGTGTCTAGTTGTTCATTGATTGCTTCCTCATATGTGCCTTGACCAGGGGATTCCAGCAGACTGATGACCCCTTGCTCAAGCCAACAACACTGGACTCAAGATGGCAACCTTGGGCTTTCAGCCAGTGACCTTTGGGCTCAAGCCATTGATCAAGGAGTCATGTCTATGATCCCAACCTCAAGCCAGTGACCCCATGCTCAAGCTGGTGAGCCCATACTCAAGTCAGCAACCTTAGGGTTTCAAACATGGGTCCTCTGTATCCCAGGCCGACCCTCTATCCACTGCACCACCACCTGGTCATGCCAGAACAGCATTTTCAAGTTCTTAATCTTAGATACATTGCTAGAGAGCAAACCCCTTATTAGTGACACTCTAGCAGACCTCTGTTGGCTTGGTAAAACCTGTGTACACTACCCTCTAAAACATCATTCTCATGTGCTTAATGCATTCCAAGAAGTTAGTTATTGAGTGAATGCAAAGCCAAGACTACTGATTAGTCTTAAGGAGGCATGGGGTACAGAGAAAATGAAGAGGCTCCATTTCAGAAAGCTCACTTCTATTCCTGACTGCTCTACTACCTAGGTTCCTTAACCCTAGAATCTTTTATCTCTAAAATGAAATGGTATAACTAAAGGATGGCTATGCTCTTAAGTTATATTTTTGTCAAATTCTCCATTTTTACCCTTCCACACACACTTTTTGTTTAACATTACCATTGGTAGTAGAAGGTAGCAAATCATATTTTAAGTATTGGCTCCACAACAAAATATAAGTGCTCAAAAAAAGAAAGTTTTACTGTGGAAACAAATAGAGACACAGAAATATTGTAGACATGTGTGCAACATAGTCTGATATATATAATGTTATCCTAACTCTGTCCACTAATATTATCTGGAAGGAGTGACACCCCAGGAGCAGTGAGCACAACCAGTAGTCTGGTCTAAGTTTCTAATATTCCAAAATAAAAAGAAACAGGGATCTTTGGAGAAATGGTTAATTCTAGGGATGGGTCAGGGGAAATACAAGAGGAACCTGGGAGATCTTGTGGTTCCAGAAAAAAAGAAGCCCTTAAAAAACAAAAGAATGGCAGCCAGTCAAAAGAACACAAGAGACAACTGAAAGACCTCACAGTGGCCAAAGACAAAATAATATAAGCAAGAAAATTATGTCATAATGTATTATAATCCAAAGTATAAAAAAAAGTGCATCACTCCATACTGATATGATAAGTGATTACATTAATTAATAGATATAGGAGAAGAGACAAAGCTTCCTCACAAAAGAATTCCCAATTACTTATATAGGTATCCTCCACCTGGAAGTAGAGCTTCATAGGCCCACCTCTCAAGTATGGGTTATGCATGAAGACCTGCTTTTCAAAAAATCTTGTATAAAAAGGGGAGGGAGGAGCAAGTGTACCTTAGCCAGAGTTCAAAGTTATCATTACCATTGGTAAGTCATATTGATATCGTGTCCCTAATATGATGTGATGAAAATGAGACTCACTTTTGTGATATTCTCCCAAACCCAAAACATTAGATAAATCCTAGTTGAGAGACACTCTACAAAATGCCTCACCAATACATTTTAAAGCTGTCAAGGCCATGAGAAAACAAGGAAAGGCGGAAAAGCTATCATACACCAGATGAGACTGAGGAAACAAAATGCCTAAATGTAATTTGGGGTCATGGAACATAGGAAGAGCATTAGGGGGAAATTAGTGAAATCAGAATAAAGTTGAGAGTTTATACCTAATCATAATGGACCAATGTCAGTTTCTTAGTTTTGACAAATGTACCTCAGTAATATAAGGGTTAATAATAAGCTGAGGGGTATATAGAAAACTTCTGTGTTATCTTGGCAATTTGTCTATACATCTAAAACTATTCTCAAATGGAACTCATGATCATGGACAACACTGTGGTGAGTGCCAGGGGAGGAGGCTGGGGAGAGGTAGAGGAGGGCAGAGGAGGGATAAAAAGTGATGGACAGAGACTTGACGTGGGGCTGTGAGCACACAATACAGTGTACAGATGATGTGTTGTAGAATTGCGCACCTGAAACTTGTATAATTTTATTAACCAGTATTATCCTAATAAATTCAATGAAAAGGAAAATAAAATAAAATACTTATTGGGAAGGAAAGAGGGATGGGTGGGAAGGATAGGGCAGATCAGATGAGACAAAGCCAGGTACAGTTTAATCTCCTTTCTATTAGACTGAAAATTCCAGAAAAGACAATTTGAGCTTAGTAGGTGGAAGAACTCCTACAACCAGCACCAAGGTAAGGGACTGACTCGGGAAGCAATAAACTTCCCACCAATGGCAAAGGGAGGCAGGGTGATCATCTACCTAGGATGAAACAGAAGGATTCCCATGACACTTTGGTTAGAAGGTAAATTAGAGCTTCCTGGCACTATTCATAAAAGCATGGCTCCAGACTGAATATATATTTACCATCTGATCCTCTTTGCTCTTAGAGTGAAACCTCGACAAGAAGGAAGGAAAACATTGGTGATTCCCTATACTGAAACCTTTTTAAAGATGAAGGAAAGAATCTAAGGAGGATTAATAACAAGGATGTGGGAGTATGATTAAATGCCTGGGTTTGAATCCTGGCTGTACCACTTATTAGCTGTGTGACTTCGGGTAAGTTGTTTACCTTTGCCAAGTCTCAGTTTCCTCATCTATAAAGTGGCAATAAAACCACAAATACTTGAATATTGAGTAATCCCAAACCATAGGCACTTGTTTTCATAATTCTGGGACAATTACCCAAATAACTTTGTAGCTTAAAATAGAATAATCCTTACCATGGGACAGTCTTTGTCGGGACTCAAATATAACACCCTCTTCTCTAAAGTTTAATTCCTGGGCAAACACTTTCCTGTACATTTGAGGATAGATAATAAAAGCCTTTGCTTCAGAAGTTTGTTTTAAAGATTTAATAATAGAAGTAAATCACATAGCAGCGTACCCAGCACATAGCCGCAAGTAAATATTAACTAGCACACCAACTACTATCTCCTACCACTCCATGGACTCCTTTCTTCCCGGCAGAAATGATTGGTAAGGGAATGAAATACCTTCTAGGAATAGGAAGTTAACAGTCTCAGAGGAGGGAGGAGCGGCCTCAAAACACTGGATGGGAAACCACATGTTGGAACTGAACTGCAAAGTCAGTCAAAGGTTAAAGGCAATGTAAACATTATTAAACACTTCCATTTAAAAAGCACACACAGAACAAAGCACAACCAAAGCAAAAAAAATAAATGACTTCTTTATAAAATTCCAGGGATTAAATTTCTGATTCATTTTGATATAAATGGGCCCACTGGCAGGAGGTGGAAGACTGGAGCTGTGTCTACAGTGACAAAAGTATTCTGTAGACTGGGGCTCCTGTTATTTTTGAACGAGTCCCCACTACCTCCATACAAAAGGCCCTCTGTAAAATGCATGTTGGCTTTAGAAAAATCCAACTTTCTGGCTGAATCAAACACCTCTGCAAAGTCAGAGTCAGTCTCTGTGCTGGCTACCTCTGCAGGCACGAGGAGCAAACTGGGCCCGGAGCAGGCTGGACTGGCTTCACACCTGCCCCTCTGTGGTGCAGAGACTGCAGACACTCAGTGACACTCTAAGCCACCCTAAGGTGCTGCTGGAGAAGCCATCTCTGCAGCTCCTCCAAGCTCCTACTCAGTGCTAGGCATGCTGCCTGAAGGACTGCCTAAGGCCCTTCTACCCTAAAACATCACTTGCCACCCTGGCATAAAGACTTGTCACTGGACCTTATATTCCCATAATGAGCCATTCTGTTTCTTCATGTGTCCCAGGCAAAATGCAAAAGTGGAACTTGGTATGTGAAGGGTTAGCTCATTGATGCACGTAAGCATTCTTTATTGTGTACATCGATGGGCCAGGGTATGATATACTCTGAGCATGCAAAGAACAAAGAAAGACACAAGATTCAAGAACTTACATACAGGTGAGCGGGGCTGGAGTAAACAATGGTGATGATGAAATAATAAGTACTTTAGTAGAGGTATTTATTCACTTTAGAAACACAGCAAAGGAACACCTAAATCTGAAAGAAGTAGTACCGCAATTGAGTCTTAAATAATCAGCATCTAATAAGAGGGAGGAGGGAAGCTCTGAGAAATGAGCAATGGGATAGAATCCTCCTTCATCCCTTCAACAAATATTCCATGCACACTTACTAAGAGTGTGTGCTAGGCAGAAAAATGGGCCCCCAAAGAAGCCCTAACTCCAGTCCCAGAACCATAAATATGTTACCTTATATAACAAATGGGACTTTGCAGCTGCAATTTAGGTTACAGATTTTCAAATGGGGAGACTGAATCTTGCATTACTGGATGAGCCCAATCTGGTCACATGAGTCCCTAAAATAGAGGACATTTCCCACCTGTGGTCAGAGGGAGATGCAATGATGAAGCGCCAGAGAGAAGCTACTCTGCTGGCTTTGAAGATGGAGGAAGTGGGCCATAAGCCAAACAATGCAGGGGGTCTCTAGAAGTTGGAAGAGATAAGATGCTCCCCTAGAGACTCTGAGAAGAAATGCAATGCTGCCAACACCTTGATTTTAGTCCAGTGAGACTGGTGTCAGACTTCTGACTCACATAATTATAAGAGAGTAAATTTGTGTTGTTTTATGCCACTAAGTTTGTGGTGAGTTGCTATACCAGCGATAGGAAATTAATACAAGTAGTTTGTGAAGGGTAGGACACAAGAAGCTCCACTTTGGGGCCCACAGTCCAGGCAGAGAACCTGGTACATAGTAGGGTTGCATAAATAATTGCCAAATAATTAAACAAACAGGAAGAGCAAGGATGAAGGTATGCGGTGGTACCTTGTCTGTCTGTACCACTAGGGATCCAGTGTGTGCCTTAAGGAATGTCACAGAGAGGGAAAGCACAAAGACACACATTTAAATTTTGCTACTTATCAGTTTCACCTAGAACTAGTTAGTTTAAAACAGTGGTTCTTAACCTTTTTTGAGGTACCAAACCCATCAGTTTCATAAGCGCATTCACCGAACCCTTCTTTAGTGATAAATAAAATATGATTCTTTTTTCCAAATTCAAGACATAGGTATATGTTTTTTTACTGGCGCACAAAATGAGCCGTGCATGAACATCACCTTGCTCAAAGAACAAAACCAACAAAGTGCATGAACTCACAACAAATTACGGTATTACTTTATTCTGGCCTCTGCGGCAGAGGCTTCACCGAACCCCTGAGACCGACTCATCGAACTCCTAGGGTTTGATAGAAGCCAGGTTAAGAACCACTGGTTTAAAACCATGCAATTTCACAAGTCAATATTCATCAAGGCCAGAATAAACATATAGGACAGTCGTTTTTAAAATGTAGACGGTAGACCCCAGATCCCAGAGAACAACTTCTTTTTTAATCAAGTGAGAGGCAGGGAGGCAGAGAGACAGACTCCCACATGCGTCCCAACTGGGATCCACCCGACAACCTCCATTTGGGGTTGATGTTCTGCCCATCTGGAGCTGCTGCTCTATTACTTGACAACTGAGCTACTTTAGGGCTGGAGGTAAGGCCATGGAGCCATCCTCAGCACCCAGAGCCAACTTGGTCATTCAAGCCATGGGACTTCTACACGCTGGTCCAATGCTCTACCGCTGAGCCAACCGGCCAGGGACCCAGAGAATTTTCAAGAGATGCATAAGGTTACAACTGCTTTTACAATTATACTAAACATCCTTTACCTTTTTCACTGTGTTGGCATTTATGCTAAGAGTGCAAAAATAATGGGGATAACACTGCTGGTACCTTAGCCCAGATTACAGCGAGTGGCTGCAAATTGTGCTAACAGGCATTGTATGTGGTTTTTATCATTATGCTATGTACTCACAGATGGAATTTTTTAAAAGTCAATTTCACTTAAGAATGCTCTTGATTAAGTAGTAAAAATTAATCTTAGAAAACGTCAACCCTTAAATAAATGGTTCTTTAATACTCTGTGTAACAAAATAGGAACTATGCATAAAGCATTCCTACTATATCCTAAGTACAATGGTTATCTAGAGGAAAAGCACTTACGTAATTATTTGAGTTGTGAACTGAACCAGTGGTTTCTCTCATGCAATACTATTGTTAATTGAAAGACTTTTAGATAGAGAAATTATGATTATTAAGACTTGGATATTTGCCAAACATTTTCACAAAAATGAACAAAGTGAGCTTGTTCCTTGAAGAAAAACAACTGATATATTTATTGCCAATGATAAAATTCTGCCTTTTAAGCAAAAAATTCAGACTTTGGAAAACTTGTATCTGCTACTGCCAGATTCTCCATACTTAAAAACTTTCCAATGAGATTAATGGTGACATTAAAAATGTGATTTTTTTAGAATTGCATAATGAAATATATCAACATTTGGAAGATCTTCATTACTCAGGGAGCCAATATTTTCCAAATGACCCATGTGTGATGTAAGAAAATCAGGCATAGGGAAAAGATTCATCCAAAATACAAGATAGATGAATGAATTTTAACATAAAATAGTACAAAAAGCTCACTGATATGGTTTCCAATCCCCCATTACGACTCACCTTTAAGAAATTACTACTTTTAGAGTATATATATATATATATATATATATATATATATATACCACAAACATCTGAAAAGGCTATCAAAATATCCCTCCCTTTTCCAATTATGAATCTGCATGAGGCTGAACTTTCCTCATATACTTCAACCAGATACCATATGGCAGCATATTAAATGAGGAAGCAAATACAAGAATCCAGTTGTTTTCTATTCAGTAAGACATTATAAAGATTTGCAAACATAAAGACCAATGACATTCTCACTTATTATCTTGTTTTGGAAATATAGTATGTCATTTATGTTAGCATGTAAGCATGTTTGTTACTTCTTTAAAGGAATTAATAAGTAATTTTAAACTTTTTTTAGTTTTAATTTCTAATACAATAAATACCAATATTTACTAATTTATGGATATCACATTCTAAAAAGAAAGCTCATTATTTTCTACTCTCTTTTCCCTTTTTTTTTTTTTTTTTTCTCTTTTCCCTTTTTTATGACTCAAATGCAGATGAAGTGGTAGTAAGCTAGCATCAACTGTATTCTTTGAAAGGAAGGCAAAGCAACATTGATCCCTTGAATCAGACAGAGCTTCTCAAAATTTCATGTGCATGTGAATTACCTGGGACTCTTGTTAAATGTAAATGCTAATTCTTTAGGTTTAGAATGGGGCCTGAAGATTCTGTGCTTCTTCTTTTTTTTTTTTATTCCACAAACACCTTTATTTTATTTTGAATTGAATTTATTAAGGTGACACTAGTTAACATAATTATGCAGGTTTCAGGTGGCAACAACACATCTCTATACACCCTATTGTGTATTTACCCCCGCTCCAAGTCAAGTCTTCGTCCATCACCATTTATTCCCCTTAAACCAACCCCCCTCCTCAACCCCAGCACAAGTTCTCATATGATTCCAATGTTGTTGGTCCGCGAACCAAATTTTGAGCACCATCTGAACTGAACCACCCAATAATTTCTAGACTGCAATGTGTACAGAAAAGAAACTATCCTGTTTGAGTCACTGTATTTGTGGATTCCTTTGGCATTGCATCTTAATCTGCATACTAATATAACTCACTGTTGTACAAATCTATATCTCTAGCCAAATTTCTCTCCTTACGCCCTACCCATACAGTCAGCTACCTATTGGACTTCTCTGCTCATGCAACTCATCTGTTAATTAACTCAACACATCTAAAACTGAAATGAAGAGTTTTTACCTCCAAATCTGCTTCTCAGTCTGCATACCTTATACTGTTATGTGGTACCTACGTTCTTCCAGCTGACCAAGACAGAAACTTAGACTCAACTGCAGCTTTCCCTTGTTCCCGCCACATACATAAGCCACCAAGTCCTCACAGTTATATATACCCATGTCCTCCTTTCTGTTCCTTCCTCTACTATTTAAGTTGCAACTACTGTTATCTCCATGATTTATCTCATTCTAAACCAAATATTTTATCTCCTTAAAACTATTCCATGGTTCCACTGCCTTCAAGATAAAGCCACAGGCACTTCTTTTACCTTCAAAGTCCTGATGAACTGCTCAGCCTCAACCATCATGAAGCCTTTCTTTACAGGCTATATTTCAGCTTCACTGAACGACCTGCCTGTGCCTCTGTGCTTCTGATCATGCTTATCTCCCTGCCTACTATGTATTATCCCTCTTTTCCACCTGGCCTCATGTTTCAATTAAAGCATTATTTTCTTTGACTTTCCCTACATGTGTTAAATCTGCCTACTTTGTTATCTGTGAGAAGCCTTTATTTCCCTCTCCCATGGCTCTTTATCACCCTGGATTTCATTGTTTGTTCATGCCTAGCTCCTTTTTAAGACGAAAAAATCCTTGATGGCAAGAACCACATCTTATTCCTAACAGTACCTCCACACCTAGCTCATCCTTTGAACACAGTATCAAAACTACATTCATCTTTGTAATGAAGTAGCTGACATCAGAAAAACAGAAATGAACATTTACAAAGATGTAATTATTGATTAGCTTGTGTAATCCTCCTGACTACCCTTTAACACAGGTATTATTATCTCAGAGAAAGACACTGAGGTTAAGGAGATTAGTTGTCAAGAACATTAGCAGGCAAATGGTTGAGCTGAGTTCAAACTCCACACTGTTTTCCTCCAAAACCTATTTCTGGTTCCCTGCACACTTCCTCTACAGCACTTTCCAGTCAGAGGGAACCCGGGGCTTGTGGGGTACAGGAATCAGACTCTTGAGACTGGGTGTGATGCCAGGATTCTGACTGAGACAAATCATCAAGGGAACCCAGCAAATTAGCAGATAATGGGTGTGGCAGCTAGGCCCACTTAACACATCAGAGGTGAGGTATGGACTTGCAGCTCTTTTTTTTTCTTCTTCTTCTTTTTCAAGTGAGAGGAGAGAAGATACAAAGACAGACTCCTGCATGAGCCCCAACCAACTGGGATCCACCTGGCAACCCCCATCTAGGGCTGATGCTCTGCCCATCTGGGGCCATGCTCATTTTTAGCACCTGAGGTGGAGGCTCCATGGAGCCATCCTCAGTGCCTGGGGCTGATGCACTTGAACCAATCAAGCCATGGCTGCAGGACAGGGAGAGGGAGAGAGAAAAAGAGAGAAAAGGGAGGAGAGGAGTGGAGAAGCAGGTGGTTGCTTTTCCTGTGTGCCCTGATTGGGAATTGAACCCAGGACATCCACATGCCGCGACATCCATACTCTACCACTGAACCAACGGGCCAGGGCATGACTTGCAGTTTTTAAGAGTCCCAGTAAGACAGATGACTGGCCCCAGAATCTTATTCAAGTTCAAAAACTTCTCATAGAGAAATATGCAGTTCTTGTCACAAACTTTAAGGCAGAATTTCCCATCCTGTGTCTCCATGCATGTTTATCCCCCCAATCCCAAATTCAAGTGATAGCTGGCTGGGGCTTAGGACAGCTAGTGCCACTGGGCCAATGGCCTCCATCTGTGTAGCTGCTAACCAAGTGAATCCTGTACAAAGAGCATAGTTTTCCATGTTTACCTATCACTATGTTTAAAAAAAGAATGGGATGCGCTGAGAAGATATGCACAAAAAGGATCAGATCCTGAAGTCATCTGAGAGGATAGAAGTAATCTATAGGAGCATCTGATTCGAAGAGGGTAGGCTGGCACTATGGCATGGGCTTCCAATGAGAAGATGCAGAAAGAGGGTGGTAAATCAATGATGTGGAGCTTGTACGGACAGGCTCAGTTACCTTAGCAAGAGAAGTGAGAAAGGGCAAGAGACAAAGCAGAAGAGATCTCAGATAATGCAGGGCCATGGAGCCCACTTTTTTCCTGAGATGAATAAAATTTTATACAAAGAGTAGGGTGATTTAATTTATGTTTTATAAAACTATTACTCAAGCTGCGGTTAAGAGAATAGACTATGTAGGGGCAAGGGCAGAAGGACAGAGACAGGTAGGAAGCAATCTCAATTATCCAAGTAAGGAACAATGGGGCTTAGATCAAGGTAGATGCCTGGAGGTACTGTGAATTGGTTGAATTTGAAATTTTTTTGAAGCTAAAGCTAGCATAGTTTGCTCATGGGTTGGATATGGAATGTGAGAGAGAAAGAAAAGTCTAAAATTATTTCAAGCTTTATGAATGCAGCCTCAGAACAGGAGGAGGTGGTTCAAAGAAGAAAAGAGAGAGGCAGAATTGGAGTGAAATGTAAGAATAGGATGGATATAAATATTTCAGGAATGAGGATGCTTGAGCTCAGGGCAGTGAGGAAGGCACCAGAATAAATGGAAGGATTCTGGAATGAGTACAATAATGGCACGAACAAGAAAGTTGGAAGAATATATTAAGAACAAGAAGATGTAAAGGAACATAGAGAGGCTACTCTCAAAGTATGAACATGATTCCCAAAATATACTGCTGTAAGGGGCACTTGGAATGAGCTGGCATTCTGCGTCTGAATGAATGACTCCCTGGCACTAAGAAACGTGAGGTCCTCAGTCGAGGAGAAAACAGATTCTACAAACTTTTTCTTCCACTAAACATGCCAATAGAGAAAAATTGTGGTATAGGCACTCACACAATGGAAAACTACAATGCAATGAAAATAATCTATAATTTTATAAACCAACAATATGGGTAAATCTCATAAATATAATGTTGAATTAAAGAATCCATAAAAAGGAACACATAATATGATTGCATTTATGTATATATATAAAAAAAAGACAGAAAGAAACGGTGAAAACCAATCTCTGTTTTTAGAAGTCCCTACCCTTTGGAAGAAAGGAGTAACTGGGAGGCTTCCAGGGTTGCTAGTAATATTCTGTTTCTTGATCTGGGTGCTGATTACACAGATGTCTTCAGTTAGTAAAAATTCACTGAGCTGTACTTTTCTAAGTTATATTTTACTTCAGTAGAAACTGTTTAAAATGCCATTATACCAGGCCACATTTCCTGTGTCCTGGGAAGAAAAGAGCTATCTACTGAGAGTTCTTATTACAGATTAACATTTGACCAGAGCAAGAGTAAGAAGATAGAAGAAGCTTACAGGAGTTACCAAATAACCCAATTTTGCTATACTTACCTTCGACTATAGGTAAAGGCCGCAGCCTTGATTTCTGAGAAAGATGGAAAGTACAACTTTCAATGACTGTTCAGTTTAAAAGACACATATGTTTTAGGGGGATAGAATTTTTTTCGTAATGTTTTTTCCCCATCTCTTGGGAAATGATGTTACGCTGTGCTTCAAACAAAACTGCCAAGTTTGAGAGGCTGTTTTCTGTAAACAGGCCAGCTGGGACATACACTGAATGCAATGAGGGACAAGCTGCTTCTTCAGAGAGCAGAACAGAACACCATAGGGAGTTGGGAACTGTGCATGCAACAACATCTCCAGCCATTTGTCTTTATCTGGCCACTTTAACAATTTAAGAGCTCTCTTTGCCATGTTATCATCAATCAATTATAATGATTGAGGAGCCGCTAAAAACTGGAGTTTTTTTTAAATGTAACTGTCCATGACCTAAATTTCCTGCTGATTCTGTTGGCCCCAAGTTAGGATAGTTTGTCAAGGGAACCAATAAAAATAATAAAAACAGGTCAACACTAGGCTTCTGAAGCCTGTATAAAAATATTCACACTCCTCCAATCTGTGCTACTTCAGTGTGTCCACTCTCTGCTTAAACTCCCAGTAAATTTCACCTCTTAAAACAAAATATTCCATAGAATCCATACATATCTAAAAACTCATCTCGCACCCCCTTCTTCCTTCCTTGCTTGCTTGCTTTTTAATCTGGCTAAGCAACAGTTTCACACATCTTAGCAGGCAACTATGATGTCATTTTGCTGACTCCAGCAAAGGAGTTACATTTTGGCAAATTAGCGGTTTTATGAGAAGATGAAAATATAAATCTTAGCTATCTTAATGGAGAATGTGATACTGCACTTCCAGGCCTATGATAGAATTTGAAGTCAAGGATCACAGAGCAAAGCAAAGAACAAAGACTACTGATGAGGAGGAGGATGAAAAAGCCTGTAGAGTACCAGTAAAAGGGGCCAGCGTAAAGGTCGTCTGTGAAGCCAGGACAGTTGTCTTAAGTACTATTTCAACACATTTCATATCATTTGACAGGAAGTAAGGAGAAGGACACTGCCCTGTTCAAGCCCCAAACTCCCTTAGGAGAGGTACCAGAAACACGGAAATTGTGTTCAGTAGCAATGTACAGTTCCCCACACCAGGGACATGCCCGCAGAGACCCGCAGCTCAGGGAGCTGAGACAAGGCCCCAGAGCCCTCTCTTCTAGAAGCATCCCAGCCAGAATCTGAGCAGCCAGGGCCACCTTATTCAGAACCAATTCAGGAGCATCCTCTGCTCCGGAGGGGATGTTTGGATTAACTCCAGAACAAAGCCTAAGTGCTAGAATGGGGACCTGAAGGCAGCGTAGTGAAGGAAGTAGGTTTGGCATTGGCAGTCTCATCTTCCCTTTTTCAGACTTTACCCCTCCGTTGCACTAGTAATGAGCATTCCTACTCTTAGAAATGAATGGTGGGATGGCTGAATCTTCCATGAGAATTCTGCAATTTAAAAGAAGAAAAGAGAATCTAAGAGGAAGTGAGCTGACTCTGTAATGGTTAACTTTCTGATTTGGTAGTAGTTGGGCAATAATTTGTCAGAGGAAACCTTTCTGGAGCTCCTCAAATCACATTCTACAGAAATTAACTAAAGGATATTTTTCCTCCTATTTTGAAAATACACTATATTCAGTAAATAAATATCTCATTTCATTAAAGGGTAAATTAGAAGTCCAACTCTACCACTAAATTACAGCGAGGCATCTCACATCTGTAGGCCTCACATTCTCAGCAAAAAGGAGATGAGACCGCATAGCTGACCTTAGACTTCATGGACTACAAATGTGATGAGCAGCTCACAAACTATGAAGCAGCCTCTGCTTGCTTTACTACCACATTCACTATTATTTTATTCACTTCCTCTCCAAAGCTATGCTTCAGTTTAGCAGAGGCCTGGTGGGCTAGATGGATTTCTGTATCTTCAGAGATTGAGCTGCCCACTGCCTCCCACCCCTGAGACTTGGCCACTTGTTCAGTGAAGCACCTGGACTCCTGCCATATGGTTTCGTCCTTGCACTGCTGACCCTTTCAGACACCCCTGGGGAGGACTTTGACATGGCTCCATCACACTCACCACAGCAGAAGCCACACAAGCAACATGCATACGTCCAACCCAACAAGTTGTGCAGAGGCTCTGGCTCCCCTCAGGGCCACCCTGGAAGTAAGGGAAGTTAACACTTCTTCTAATAAACTTTAAGACTAATGAACGGCATGGAGACTTAAAAACATTTTTAAATTTTTAATAAATAAATAAATAAAGCCACCAAGCTTTGGTAATATGTAACAGCAGCCACAGGAAGCTATCACACTGTGACATAGAGTTACCATTAAACCATAATTAGTAGAATATACTGTCTTATTAAAAATGCAAAATTAATGTAATTTTTCTGCAAAAGTTCTGACAGCTTGCATTACTGAAAACTACATTGATTTTATGCTTTTGGGGGCAAAGAAATAATATTTTATTGCTTGTGTGTATATGTATCAAAAGTACTAATTTAATAAATATAATATTTAACATATCCACAGTTTAGGGAAAAAAAGAAAAAGAAAGGCAGAGAGACTGGAAAGAAGTGACAGATAAGTCCTTCCCCAGCTTTTCCCCTATGAAATCTATTGTTAATGACTGCGTCTGTCTCAGGTCTTTACCCTAGATGTTCCCTCTCCGTGAAACACTTCCCCCTCCCCTGCCCCCTCCCCCATATATCCTATGTGCAGACCACACTGGCTTCAGGTCTTGACTTAACTGCCACTTCTCGCTGAAGACTTACTCAGCTGACCAAATATTCTCCCCTAATAGCACTCAGCCCACCCCCTTCCCTGCCTTGGATTTCTCCACAGAACTTCACCGCCTACTTATGACATGTTTTATTTACTTACTTTGTTCATTGTCTGTTTCACCTCACTAAATGCTCAGTGAGTTCACGATTGTTTTCTGTTTTGTTCACTGCCCTATGCCTGGTGTCTAAAATGTCAGTGATACATAATAGGAACTCATTATTTGTTGAATAAATGGGTGACTAAATAAATGAAGTTTCTGAAATAGTAATCCTTCACACAAATGACTTTTTCCAACTCACCTTTTCATAGCTGCACTTTTTATTTTTATTGTGGTAAAATATATATAAGATAAAAATTATCATCTTAGCCATTTTTAAGTGTACAGTTCAGTGGCATTAAATACTTTCACATTGTTATGCAACTATTACGATCATCTATCTCCAGAACTTTTTAAAAATTGTAGTTTATTTTTCAGAGAGAGAGAGAGAGAGAGACATGAAGGGAGAGAGAGGGAGGAGAAAAACAGATGAGAAAGATTAACTCATAATTGCTTCATTTTAGTTATTCATTGATTGCTTCTCATATGTGCCTTGAGCAGGGCTCAAGCTGAGCCAGTGACCCCTTGCTCAAACCAGTGACCTTGGGCTTCAAGCCAGTGACATTTGGGCTTAAGTTAGAAACCTTGGAATCATGTAGCTGATCCCGTGTTCAAACCAACACGCCCATGCTCAAGCTCACGGCCAAGGGGTTTTGAACCCAGAACTTCAATGTTCTGGGTCAATGCTCTACCTATTGTGCTACCACCAATCAGGCTCCAGAACTTTTAACTCTCTCAAACTTAGACTCTATATCCATTAAACAAACCTCCCCATTGCCTCCCCCACCAGGCCTTGGCAACTACTATTGACTCTATGAATTTGACTACTCTAGGTGCCTCATATAAGTGGAATCATACAATATCTATTTCACTTAGCATAGTATCTTCCAGCTTCATCCATGTTGTAGCATGTGTCAGAAATTCCTTTATTACCCTGAAAAATATTCCATTGTAGGTATATACCACATTTTAAAAATCTATTCATCTATCAATAGACACTTGGGTTGTTTCCACCTTGACCATTGTGAATACTGTTGCTATGAATATTGGTGTATCCAATGCACTTTTCATAGTAAGCAAAAAAAGATTGAGGCCTCAGAAGTCATCATGTCCCATTTTTGGCAATATGCCAATCTCCTTTCTTTGCCTTAGTGACAAAAAGAAAGAAGAAACAAAACCCCGTGAAACAAGCTAGCTGCTTGTAGAATACATCATTAATTCTGTATTGGTATTGCCTGATATTTTTTTCCTTCACGCTTGTGAAACAGGCCTCTTCTCTGGGAAGGTACATGGAGAGAAATGAATGCCAAGGACACAATAGAAAAAGGGAAAATTTGAAGTTGGAAAAAAATTGAAACAAACAAAGTAATTCTCTAGATTGTAAAGAGCAACATTTCTGAAAATGAGAAAAAAAGGATTTATGGCAATTTGTGGTAAACAACATATTTTTCCCTACTACTGATGCAAATATTGACAAATAGAGGAAACCAGATAGAGACCATTCATGACCCTTTTGCTTGAAATTCCTGATACTCCCTCTTCTCCACTGATAATTCTTACTTATTCTTTAATACCCAATGTATATGTTCCTTCCTCTGTGAAGTCTTCTTAATGAGTTAGACACTCAGTAGCACAGGCAGAGATGCTCCCTCTTACACACCTCCTGGCCCACTGCACTGTAATCATTTGCGGATGTGACTTACTCAATGGTCTACCATGTTCAAGGCATAGGTTTCACTTGTCGGTTACTATCTTATGTAACTGATCCAGCAGGACTTGAAGATTGATGGGAACCACCAAATATTGAACATGAACACTGATATGATTGAAGCATAAATAGTGGGTAAAGAAAATTCCTAAAATAAGGTCACATTTCAAGATATACAGCTTGTCAGTTTCTCCTAGGCATTTCCAGATGCTCCTTGGTGAGCTACTGAATATTTATAATCTGGTTAGTGAACCAAGACAGTTGATTTGGATTTTAATTTTGTTTAAAACTCATATATAAAATATCTGGTAACCTATGACAAAGACAGAGCCAAATGCTAAGATTTTACATTGATTATACCAGTAGTTTTCAACTTTTTTACACTTGGGGACAGCTAAGGCAGAAATCACTGTGTATAAGCAAATTCAAGTAAGAGCATTGCATTGGGTCTATAATCTTCACACAGCATTACAGTAGTTAACTCTTTAGCAGACTGGCACAAAATTTCTGGTGGACCAGTACTGGTCCATGGACCAGTGCTTGAGAAACACTGGGTAATACTGTTCACCGAAACCAAGAGGAAACATTCAGGTCTCTCCTCACATGGGACAAATTTCTCTAACTTGCAGAGTTTCTCTCCATTATTCAAAATTCTCAATATTAATTATGCCAAATGTTTTCTTTTCTTAACAACACAGATTATTGGAGTGATGAAATAATTAACCCTTTGAGTAGTGAGTTTTTTGTTAATCCTTTGAGTGAGGATGTACATGAACGTTCATACAACTCAAAGTGTTAAAGGTGAACTACAATGTCCTAAAGTAATTTTAGGCCAGATACTATAAGCCCTCTTGCTACAATAATGCACACACACAAGGCAATCATATATAAATGATAATAAACTTACTTTTTAATTCATTGCCGACTTGTAAGAAAGTAAAAAAAAAATCTGTACTGGCAAAACAAACAAACAAAATGAAATGAAACAAACCAACCATTGAGCTGAAACTAGACACTGGAAAACAAGCCAACAGAAAGCTAGTCTTCCCTTGGGGAAACACTGGCTTCTGCAAAGGAATCAAAAAATTTGGCCTTGGCTCCCTTTCAGGATGGGAGAATTGAACTTGCAATTCCTATGTCAATTCAGGACACTGGAGTGACTAAAGCAGTTGTAGGTTGGTAGTGTCCCTATTGACCCCTAGCTCTATGCGAGGAGCCTAACCAAATCTTCCCTATGGAGAGACCTGAAGAATTACCAAAGATTATTCTACTGTCTATGAGCGCACAAACAAAAACTACAAAACACACAAGGAAGCAAACCATGAAATGAAGAATATAAACTGATTATTTATGAAATGTTCAAAAAAATTAAGATAAAAATGAAAAAATTAAGACGAGAATAATATACTATCTAAAGTAATCTGAAGTTTTTAATTACAAAAAAGAATAAAGCAGGATTTTTAAAAGTAAAAAACATAATATATAAAATTAAAAACTCAAATACTGACTTCAAATATTGAAGAGAAAAATACTGAAATAGAGGATAAATATGAGGATATTATCAAAACTATGGCAAAGAAAGAAAAGACAAACAATATGGAAAGAATATTGAATGAGAAGGCATAAAACAGATTCCACTGGAATCCCAGAATTAAAAAAGAGGTGGAAGAGACATAATACTAGAAGAGATAATACATAATAATATTCTAGAACAGAAGAAAAATATAAACACATAGAACATATAGAAAAATATAAACACATAGAAATATAATGTACACAAAGCAGGGATAATGTAAAGAAATCCAGAATGGCAACATTATAACAAAATTATACAAAACACACACCCCCACACACCTACCTGAAAAGCAGCCAATGAATCACAGTAAAAGGAATGAACATATAGTGACTGCACAATAGAAACTGGATATAGAATAAATATAATTGGACAAATTCTGAATAATAATCACCTTTGTACATAGAGCTCTTATAGTGTTAAGCACATCCTAAAGTGTTCAGAAAGAGCTGCTTGAATATATCAATTCTTTTTTTTTCTTTGACAGAGACAGAAAAAGACAGAGAGAGGGACAGATAGGGACAGACAGACAAGAAGGGAGAGAGATGAGAAGCACCAATTCTTCTTGCAGCTCCTTAGTTGTTCATTGATTGCTTTCTCATATGTGCCTTGACCGAGGGCTACAGCAGAGCAAGTGACCCCTTGCTCAAGCCAGCGACCCTGCGCTCAAGTGGGTGAGCCAGCACTAAAGCCGGATGATCCGGCAGTAAAACCAGCAACCTTGGGTTTTGAGCCTGGGTCTGTGTCCCAGTTTGATGCTTTATCCACTGCTCCACTGCCTGGTCAGGCAAATATATCAATTCTATCCTTCATCTCCACTCAAACCAAATGACTAAATTAATTAGTAGGAAGAATAAAGTGAGACTCACAGGAATAAAATTGGGAAATTGGCTTATTTCCTCAATTTGTTAAGAGTCTTAGAACAGGAAAATGCAACACTAAAGTCACTACAAAGTGAAAAGAGTCTGCTAATATGAATCAGTGCGTTCCTACTCTCCCACATCTCACCCTTGTTCTCAGCCAAGAGAAATGTCTTTTATTCAGTACACTTGGCATGGAATGTTTTTGTTCATAATAAAGATTCATATCATCCATGCAAATGTCGCTGCCTTTGCTGTGCAGCCCAGGCGACTGTTCTGCATGTTTGTGACTGACTGGTGCACCATATTGATTAGAGAGAGCCTTACTCAGCTTCAATTTCAGTCTACTCTGGGGTTTCATATTCTGCTGACTGCAGATCAAACTTTCTTTCTCAACAATGGCTGTGTATATTTAGTCATCCCCATAGAATTCCGCAGGAATTTGAATTGAAATTCAGGAATTCAGAAGGCACCTAACAAATAGCAAAACTTTCAAATCATTTTTAGAGTTAATAATTTTTCCACTTAAGTAAAAAGCAAATATTATTACTGCAGAAATAAATTTTATTTCTTAAAACAAAGCCATGTGATGTGATATATTTTAGCTTGGTTTGCATTTTTTGAATTTCCTGTTTTTTTAGAGGCTAGGATATTAAATGTGCAAATTCACTTGAGACAAAATTGTAATGTCTTCCAAATTATTCAAATATAAACAAAAAATTCTACTAAATTCAGCCTTTCAACTACACATGGAGTAAGACTAAATGTTTTAATCTGCAAATAATTCAATGAGTGTATATAATAACTATGTTCTTCTGAAATCTTTCCATTTTCTTTAGCATTCATTGTAGACTGACATTAACTTCTAAATTAATTGAAATAAAACCAAGAATCAGATTTATACTGCTATTATTTTGTTTACTCATGCCCTGTCTCTTTTTTCCCAGAAATAAGATTTAAAGTAAAAACAGAGCAGTGACTAATTAAGAACACTTTGGTGTCTTTAAATTTGCCTCCAGGAAATATTTTACTAGACTATAGGCTGTGACAGTTTTAGAAATCAAACAGTACTTAACTAGCAAGTAAATCACTTGTCACTTTTGGTGACTGTCGATATGTCACTTAGGGTCTCTTCTCATCTATAAAATGGGAACACTGTACAACAGGATTTCAAAAGTTCCTGGTTCCAGCTTTACAATCCCACGATACATATAAAATTTTTATATCTTTCAAGCCCCTGTTTGATTTAATTATTTATTAAGATCTATCACCAAGGCTGTGAATCTATAACTGTAGTGACAGTTGCCCATCCAAGACTTCATATCTCTCTGCTTCCACATAACAGCTTACTTTCAATTATTCTTATCTACTCAAATATTTTATCACTTTATTTTACAGAGCAGGCACATTATGTTGGGAAAGAGCTCTCAATGTTGAAAGTAACAATGGAATGCACCATAACAAAAATGTATCATTGAATACTGTGATTTAAATAACATAGTCAAACTAAAAACATGCCTATCTCTAAAAATTTTCCCTTTTAAAAAGTCTGCAACTCAAAGCTTATGTAGAAATGCACTTTGGCAAGTCTAAAAATACTAGATAGGTTTTTAAATAAGCAATGCTTAAAAATACAGATAACATCGAAAATAAATTTATCTTTATGAACTGCTAGAGTGGTGGTTCTTAACCTGGGTTGTATCGAACCCTAAGGGTTCGATGAGTTGGTCTCAAGGGTTCAGAGAAGCCTCTGCTGCGGAGGCCAGAATAAAGTAATACTGTAATTTGTTGTGAGTTCATGCACTTTGTTGGTTTTGTTCTTTGAGCAAGGTGATGTTCATACACGGCTCATTTTGTGCACCAGTAAAAAAACATATACCTATGTCTTGAATTTGAAAAAAAAATCATGTTTTATTTATCACTAAAGAAGGGTTCGTTCGGTGAATGCACATATGAAACTGGTGGGTTCGGTACCTAAAAAAAGGTTAAGAACCACGGTGCTAGAGTATAATACAAGTTGAACTACATTACTGAAACACTCTTAAAACATCCTGGAGCTCTCTGGGAGTAAACTGATGAGATACCTTGGGTAGTAAATGAGACTGTTACCTTGGCCAGCAGACCAGAGCGCCAAGACAGAAATGCTCTCACTCTAGCCAAGCCCCAATTCACCTCTGCTCCCTACCATTAGTGTAGAGGAGGGACCTGACCAGGAGAAAGGAACAACCATCATGCTAAGCAAGTGGACATCCAGCAACAAAACCATCTAGACCGCTGTTCTGACTGCTCCGTGGTGAGGCTTCCAGCTGGGTGGGTCAGATAGACGCAGTTTTCAAACCTGTTAACATAAATGAAATCAAACGTACTTTCTCCTCTTCTATTTCTTCTTCTCTTTTTGTTAGCTTTGCCTCCCTCCTCTTTCCCTCCTTTTTATCCATTCATTCTTACATTTATGTAATAAACATGTGTCCAGGAACACTATGTGCTAGATAGAAGGGTTATGTTGGTAAATGAACAAGGTCCACCCCTCATATAGCTCAGAATTTAGTGGGGGACAGTAATATATGAACTGACAGTTACAATACAAAGGGTTGGACTGAAGACATTAAATAGCATTCTTGGTCTTAGGGTAGAATACATTTGGAGCACCCAATCTCAAATTGGGAGACCAGAAAAAGTTTCCTCGAGGAAGTAAAGACCATACAAAATCTGAAGGAGAGTAAGAGAGTGGGTTAAGAGAGGCAAAGGGATTAAGCCTTTCTATTTTAGAAGTCAAAGTAAATTGAGAGAAAAAACATTTTAAGAAATAAAAACTAACACATAAATATTCACAGCAGTATTATTCATAATAACAAAAATATGGAAATACTCAAATATCCATCTACCAATGAATGGATTTAAACATGTGGCATACTCATGGAATGCAATAATATTCAGGAATAAAAAGAAATAAAGTTCTGATACATGCTACAACATAGATGGACTGTTAAAACATGCTAAGGGGAAGAAGTAATAAAAGATCACATAACAGCCTGACCAGATGGTGGCGCAGTGGATCGAGTATTGAACTGAGATGTGGAGGACTCAGGTTCAAAACCCCAAGGTCATAGGCTTGAGCATAGGCTTATCTGGCTTGAGTGAGGGCTCACCAGCTTGAGCAAGGGGTCACTAGCTTGAGCGTGTGATTATAGACATGGTCACTGGCTGGGGCTCAAAGGTCACTGGCTTGAGTAAGGGGTCACTTGCTTTGCTGTAGCCCCTGGGGCAAGGCACATATGAGAAAGCAATCAATGAACAACTAAGATACTTCAATGAAGAATTGATGCTTCTCATCTCTCCCTTCCTATCTGTCTGTCTCTTTCTATCCCTCTCTCCATCTCTGTCAAAAAATAAAAGACCACATAATGCATCTTTCCATTTATATGAACAAATCAATACAGAAGAAAGGTTGGTAACTACTGAGGGCTATGGCTGAGGGAGGGATGGCAGAAGACTGACGGGTGGGGAGATGCTGGAGGGAAATAGGGAGTACTTCTAATGGGTATAGGTTTCTTGTTGGGATGATGAAAATAATCTAAAATAGATGTGGTGATGGTTGAATAACTGTGAATAAACTAAAAACCAATGACTTGTACATTTTAAATTGGTAAATTACATAGTATGTGAATTATATCTTAATAAAGTTTTTATTTAAAAAAAGAAAGAAAATTAACATTTAGTAGGGTTATAATAAGAATGTGCCCATACTTTGGGACTCTTATGAAATTTTCTATCTTTTTTACATTTTGGTTATTAGGATGATGGAGACTAATAGGTATAAAACAACAGTTTTAAGAACAAAGTTGTACTAGTTTCTACATCCACAGGTGCCCTGAGAATACAACAGGCTGCCTGATCTTGGCTTCATATCTGCATGACGTTGACACATAGAACAGTTAATCCAAGCAAATATAACAGTTAATCCAAGCAAGGATAATGACATAGTCAATTTTTATCAGCATTACCTGATGTAAGAAGTGTCTTTCAAAGATTATTAAAGGAACTAGGAAAAGTAATCTACTCCAAGGAAATGTCCCATCCAAATGTGCCATTCATTTCACTGACTTTCAGTACTGTAACTAGTAGTAAGAGCCATTTAATCAGAGCTTGTTACTTATGCCCCAATATTCTATTTCCTTACAACCACCTCTATAGCATAACACATAGCCACCCCTCAAAGAGACTACATTTTCCAGCCTCCCTTTCACTAGGTATGGACATATAACCAATGGGATGGTGAGTTGTAGTGACAGGAATCAATTCCGGGTCATGGTCTTAAAGAAAACATGTCATACCCACCACCTCCTCTTTGTGGAGGTGGGTATAAATACCCACCTATATTTTATCTGTGTAATAAGGAACTCTTGCAAGAGTCAGAGCAGCTATTTGGAATGAAAAAATGAAAGTGTGTAGAGCAAAATAACCAAATTGAGGGTGTCTGAGCCTGAGCACCAATAAGTCACCTTCCTAACCCTAGACCACTGACAGAGATTTTTACATGAGAGTGAGTGAAATTTTTATCACACTTCTGTCTTCTGTATTTTAGAGTCTATTTATTATAGCTTCCAATGTATCCTAACTAGTTGAACCATTATCAGCTCTGTATGCCCAAATGCCTTTCCAGATGGCTGGTACACTACCCCTAAGCAAATATTTGGCAACAGGAACTCACTTATCAATGCCTCACTTTGTACTTATTACATGCTTCATGTCAAATGGCAATAGTGTTAAGCAGAAAGAACAACCTCTATTGTAATCACGAGTCCTTGCAGAAGCTTGGGAACTTTTTACTTGCTCTAATATACCCTGGTCGCCCGTGAAACAATCCTAGTAGCTACAGGAGATTAACTTTCCTGATGAGCAAGCATTCTTTTTGTGGATGGATTTACTGTGATGATTTTGACTTACTTCTTGCTAGGGGGGTTAAAAAGCTTTCAAAACAAATCAAATGAAATATAAAAATGTCCTCTCCAAACCAGGAGCCAGTGAATATTACCAAGAGCTAACTGTCTTACACACAGTATAGAGGGATAAGAGAAAAATAAATTCACTTACTTTTGGCCACAGGAGCTGACTCAGAGGAACATACAATTCAAAGGGAAATATAGATAGTAATTAAATTCTCTGGTAATAATAATCCTCTGTAATATTAAGTTTAGGACAAGAATCTATATAGGAACCATACACAAAACATCTTATCTTACTCACTTGGGTAGTACTGAGCTATGAAAATTTTGACATAGAATTATATTTGCAACAGCCTTGCATTCTTAAAAATGCTGGTCTAAACAGCAAACTAATATCTTAGATGTATTATAGCAGCAATTCCCAACTATTTTGAATTATAATATACTATGTCTTTATTAGTTTGATTTCAAGTGGCACTTCATTATGCAAATCTTTTATATATTAAAATCAAGTTTTAGAGATTTTAAAATTGTAATTGGCCTGGTAGCGAAGGGAGAGAAAAACTTCCCAGTCAGATGCAAGCACTGTGTTGAAATCTGTGGATATCCAAATGACAATATCCCCGGCCTCAAGAGTTCAAAGTCTAATGGGGGACAGAGAGGCAGGCCATCAAATCCAAACATAATGTTGTGCTGTATTTTCCCAGACAAGTGTTGATATAGGGTGCTCTGTGGGGGCACAGAGGGACTGCGTCTGTCTGAGGGAAAAACGGAAATAAGCACAGAGGAGGCAACATGAAGGAATAGCTTTAATGCACAGCACCTTTGAGAATGAGGATCAGTGAGTCCAGGGTAAAGGTCTTCAACTTGAATGATCTGTCCCTCTAGGGGACATCTGGAAATAGGAGTGGGTGTTTGGGCTGATGCTATAACTGGGGAGCAGTACAGGCATTTAGTGTGAGCGGTAGAAAGGGGAACTGGGGCACCAAACACCCTCAGTGCCAAAGGCAGTCCAGAGCAACAAAGAACCGTGCAGTCCAAGATGCCGGCTGCAGCTCTACGGAGGGTTGGGTAGGCAGTTATGTGCTGGGCGGGGTAAGACTACAGGGGTAAAAATGTCTTCAAAATGGTCTGTATAATTTTTCCTCCCTTCTCCCACTACCCAGTACCATATGATCATATACTGTACTTTTAAGGGGACACAATTAGAGTCATAGACAATATAGATTTAATATAAATTATGATAATTTTCTGGCAGAAGCACTATAATGTCTTGAGGGAGGAATGCCTTTTCTTATTCTTATAAAGGTATCATATGGACTATTGGCAGAGCTGTGTTTTCCTCAAAAACAGTTGGTTCTGGGGTGGCAGGGGGTGAGTGACAGTTCAGATGAGTATAGATAGAAAGAAGAGAAGAATAAGAGACATGGTCTGGTTTCTCACTGTGTCCTACTCAAGTGTCCCATAAATATTAAAGATTATTAAGAGCAATAACTAGCCCTTGGTCCCCTTACACAGATCTTCTGCCTGTTACCTGCCCTCAAGGCTTAGGGACTGGCTTATGTTCTCAAAGGAAGATAGAGAAGGATTTAGCAATCATCATCTATTTGACCTAGTCCTTGTCCCACGTTTCAAACAGCTACACACTGCTGTTCCCAAGATTCCATTCTGGGCTTCAAGCTTCCTGCTCATTCTGGGCTTCAAGCTTCCTGTTTCCTAATCTCTGCCATTGTTCCTAATAATGCTATCATTCCCTGGCAGTAGCCTACTTCCAGTGGGAGAGTACTCTAAGCACCCAGTGATCCAAAAGCAAAGGATATGGGACATGGTTTTCGAAAACACTACTTCTTGTTTGAATTAAACTTGAATTATTTAATACATTATTTTCAGCTACTGTTTTAGCTACTAAGAGTAATATAAAAGATGTGTGCGTGTATACATGCACATAATAACAAAAGATACTTAAGTATAACTGATTATAATCTACAAGTGAGGTCATCAGACTCTTAATTAAACAGAAGTCTAAGGTTAATTAGTAAAAAATAAATAGTTTTCAGAATAAAAGCATGATACATAAAAGTTAATGAAACTGGCTCCAAATTAATTAAATTTATTTTTCTTCAGAAATACCCCATTTTCCTCTAAAGGCAACATGAATAGCTTTGTAAAAGCAAGGTAGAAAATCATGAATAAAACTAGCAATTTTAACACAAAAAATCTAAAGGAAACTCTAATATATAAATAAAAATAAACAAGGTAGGACTTAACAATCAGCATTTTTCAGGATATTGTTCAAGTCATGATCTCAAAAACAACGCTTAACATTGAGTCAGTTTTTAACAGCATGCCAGCAGCACCCGTCATCGATCTTTATGACAGCCCTATGAGATGGCTCTATTACCACCCTAATTTTATAGTCCGAGTGTTTCCCGTTCTTCAAGGTCTGGTTTAAACTTCACTTGTCACAAATTCTTTCTTTCTTTCTCTCCTTTTCAGCAAGAGACAAAGAGACAGAGAGACAGAGAAAGGGACAGATAGAGACAGACAGACAGGAAGGGAGAGAGTTGAGAAACATCAATTCTTCATTGTGGTACCTTAGTTGCTCATTGATTATTGCTCATTGATTATTATCTCATATGTGACTTGATGGAGGTCGGGGGAAACTCCAGCCAAGCCAGTAACCCCTTGTTCAAGCCAATGACCTTGGGCTTCAAGTCAGTGACCTTTGGGCTCAAGTCAGTGACCACAGGGTCATGTCTATGATCCCACGTTCAAGACAGTGACCCCGTGCTCAAGCTGGTGAGCCCGTGTTCAAGCTAGAGACATCAGGGTTTTGAGCCTGGGTACTCTAATCCTAGATCGACGCTCTATCCACTGTGCTTCCTCCTGGTCATGCTCATAAATTCTTTCTTAATTATGCCTCTCTCCCCCACCAATTCAAATTTTTTTCTAACTCTTGAATTATTTCTCTCTTTCCCATTATTTTATGTTTTTCTCTTTTTATAGGACTTAGAGTTGACATTCAAGTTCCTTACTTATGTTTCTCTTTCTTGCCACTACATCACAAGTTTCTGAAGATGTAAACTGCTTCATTTTTGTATGCCCACAACAACTAACAAAGATTCTTGCACCAACTGCCTTCCCAGCAAATTCTTGTGGAACGAGCATTGGTATTAATAGGAGAGGAAAGAAGAAAGGAATGTAGCAGCAGCTATAAAAACAAAGAAAGAGCCATGAGTAAAGAGCAACAAGCAATTATTCTCTGTGTCTGCATAGAAGAGAACAAAAGAGATCCAGAGATTATGAGGTAAAACATTTAATTAAATAACAGGTAAACATTAAACCATAATTATACTGAAAAAAATATACAATACAGGTGAATGTTTACATAATCCTGAGAGGTGAAAAGTATTTCTAATCATGACACCCAAAACAGAAATCCAGCAAGCGAAGCATTAAATGGTCAAGAGAGCTATCCCTGAGCCAGGCTTCATGGATCCCAGGTACTATTTGTGGAGTCAGTTTCTTCACTGTAAAATGGACTGATAATAATAACCCCTGGATTGTACAGTTCATGGGGTAAGATGAATAATGATTGTAAAGTTCTTACTATAACGCCAGACACAATGTCTTTCATAAATGTTTAAAAACAAACCAGGAAGAAAAAAGATTTGACTACATAAAAATAGCCTTATTCTTAAAATAAATAAATAAAAAAGTAAATAAATATCAAATAACAGACAGAAAAAAGATGACTATCCTAAATACATGAAGATCTTTTATCAATTAACAAAAAGATAAAAACCCCAGTAGAACAAACAGAAAAGCAGAATTGAGCATTTCACAAAATAAGAACATATACAATGAAATAACCAAACATGAAAAAACAACTACTTCAATTTAATAATTAGAAGGTGTTAAAGTGAGATATAAAATTTTTCTTATTAAATCTGCATTATTGATGATGGTATGAAACAAAGGGCATACTTACAGAGCTTTGTAGAAAGTTTAAATTGGCATATTTCTAGACAACATTTTGCCAGTAAGGATCAAAAGCCTTAAACTGTACATATCTTTGACCTAGGAAATCCAGTTATTTATACCAAGGAAATAATCACTGATATGCACAAATATATATACTGCAACCTTGTTCAAAAGGGTGAAAAACTGAACATAACATAGTGATCCAAACAATGAGAATGGTTAGTAAATTATGTCTTTACAACACTGACTACTGTGATCTCATGGAAGATAGTTAAAGCCATGAATGAACAAAACAAATGATAGAGCAGCATTATTAACCGATTTCATTTTCATTAAAAACAACAACAGATTATATAAAAAAGATCTGAAAGAAAATTTACCAAATGCTAACATTATTTCTAAATAATAAAATTATAGGTGTCTTTGGAAAGCTATAACATTCCATATTTCTCTATAATAAATATATTTTTATAATTTAAAATAATAAGAATGATCTTTTACAAAATAAAAAAGAAGTCCTTAGGAGGTAGTCCTGCCTCATCCCTCAGAGGGCCCTGATTTTAGACTATGTCTTCAATGGGGGCTGCACTCTGCTCCCCAGGAGGCATACAGTAGTGGTCAGCAGACCCACTGTCTAGGGGTATATAAGAAGTTCAAGTCTTTAATGGAAAAAAAGTTCAAAACAACTCAGGGGACCAGCACATGCTTAATGGTTAAATGGCATTGGGGAAAAAAAACAACCAAGCAGTACTAGATAAAGCTGAAACCTTAATCTCATGCTTACTCAGCAGCAAAAAGAAAAAACAAAAACAAACGTTAATTATGAAAGATTTACTGATCTTACGGTTACAGTCCTAGAAACACTTCTAGTGTGTGTTTATCCAGGCTATAATTCATTGCTTTCTGCAAATTTAAAGGGACCTTTTTGGTTGACAGTTCAAATGTTTGGTCACAGCTAAGGGGAAAGATCAGTTCAACCACTTTGGAAATAGGCAAAAGGAGACAAAGTCCTCATGCTTCAAAAATGTGTGTGTGTGTGTGTGTGTGTGTGTGTGTGTGTGTGTGCGTGCACATGCATATGTGCTTCCAGCTTTATAATAAACTAAGAAAGGCCCGACTTCAGAATGAATCCAGTCTGAATACAAATACATTTAGCCTATCTTCCACCTATGACAAAGAAAGAACAGACACAGCATTGTGTCACTAGGTTGTACATTGATTCATTATTATGACTATTAATGAACAAAAGTCCCAAAAGTTAAGAATAGACATATGATATTCAAGAAAGCAGCCTATTTACTTGTTCCTTTTAAAACCAATTAGATAAAAGATCCAACTTAAGATTCTTAATTTCACCTAATAAAATAAATCAAATAACTGCCAGCATCCATTGGTTCCTTTCTAGTTAAGAGCACCCAGTTTTCCTTTGGGGGGTAGGCTACTTCTCACATTTTGACTCATACAGTAGTATTGAACTCATTTTCTAAACTGACAGTGTGGCACTAGTTGTTCACTGATTGCTTCTCTTATGTGCCTTGACTATGGGCCAGTGACACCTTGCTCAGGCCAGCAACCTTAGGTTTCAAGCCAACAACCTTCGGGCTCAAGACAGCAACCATGGGATCAATTAGATGATACTGCACTCAAGCCGGCAACCCCGCGCTGAAGCCGATGAGTCTGCACTCAAGGTGGTGACCTCGGTTTTGAACCTGGAACCTCAGTATCCCAGGTCCACACTCTATCCACTGCACCACCATCGGTCAGGTTAGACTTGAAATATTTCTTCAAGCTCTTAGGAAAGAAGCACATTCTTTCTTCCCTGGTTCCATGCTGAAAGAATATAAGCCTGCTGTTGCTGGGGGTGGGGGGGTGGGGGTCTTTCCCTTCATCTGGAGCCTACCCCAAAATAAAGAAGGAAGTAGAACCGAAAATGGAGAGAAACAGAGTCCTAAGAAACCGTTTTTATAAGCTAGACCCAACCATGCCTTAAGCCATGCGTCACCATTTGATTTGGATTTTTGTCACATGAAACCAAAAGGAGGCAATAAATACGGGACAGGGACGTTAGAAGTTTGTCCCCACCCTCCGCGATTGACCTGCCTGTCTTTGTCAGCCGGGGCTGCTCTAACAACAAGCACTGATTGCGTGGCTATAGCAAGTTACAGCTACCTTCCCTGCTCAGTGGCCTTGTCCCTTCTTGAGTTAGGAGCACCCAGTTTCATCTTTTCCAGAAACTGACACCAGAGAGTTGTTATAAATATGTTTAAAACCAGAGTTGCTATTTAAAAAGTCTCTGATGGCATAGAAATTAAAACATAAAATTATTTTAGAATCAAAAATATGCTATTACAGAAAAAACTATACTGATAACCAAAAACTGTAAGGTTTGCATTTACTTTGCTTTATATCTAGAACAATATTAAATATAAAACCAGCAATATTTGCTAACATAGAAATCAAGTTTGATAATATTCATAAATTATTTTTTTCTAGATACATCAAACATGACCATGATTAGGTGGCCTCTTAAACAGAAATAAATAATGCACTATCATAGAAAATAACAGAGAATCACTTTGTAACCTCAGAAATGTTTTTCTCTATGAAAACCAGGAAAAAAAAGCAATTAGAGAGGAGTTTCCTGGATGCAGAAAGGTCCCAAATCAACTGCCTGTTACCTACTGTGTCACCAGAGCCCCACTTTTATGATCACCTTTCCAGTTGAGACCATCCCTGGAGGATGAATGGATGGTGGAAGGAAAGATGAGCTCAGCCCCAGGGGTGGCCTCACCTCTGGCTGTCCCTAAGAACCTAAACAGAGGAACAGTAGTAATTTTGTCGGGGTCTCAAGCTGTAGGCCCTAGGCGTCAAATATTTTGTTTTAGCAAGAAGGGTGTTTGGAAATTAGAAAATTTCTCATAAAATATTCAAACCCTCAACTTTTCTTAAAAATCTGAATGTTCAAGCAACCCTGAGACTAAACTGCTGAATAGAGAGGATCTATAGCAATGTTGCCCTCTTGAGACTGGGCACCTGCTCTCAGGGTCACGACCGTCATTGCAACTCTCTACTGTCTTCCACCATGTCCATATTATCTGCCTGGCTGCCGATGGGTATGAAAGCCCTGCTCTCATAGTCCGACACACTTGCTTATTGCTTTTAAGCATAAGCCTGAGATTTAAATCCTGCTTGCCGCAGAGTAACACAAACTCGAGGTAAGAGCACTGAATCGTCCCTCCACCACTAACTGTGCGACTGCATGCAGGTCACTCTCCACTCTCCTTCTCGCCCGTGGAATGGGAATGACAGTGCTCCCAGTCTCTCTCACAGGGTTGCTGTGACGAGCAAATGGAATAGGGATGTTAAAATGCTCTACAGAGAGGAGGTGTCACCAATACAGTAAGCATTAACCTTTGGATAGGATAGCCCATTTTAAAAATATTATATGCCCTGGCCAAGGAGCTCAGTTGGTTAGAGTGTCATCCAGACACATCAAGGTTGTGGGTTTGATTCCTGGTCAGGGCACATAGAAAAATCAACCAATCAATGCATAAATAAGCGGAACAACAAATCAGTGTTTTTCTCTCTGCCTCTTTCTTTCCCTTTCTCTCATTCTGAAGTCAATTAATAAATTTTAAAAATTAAAAAAAGTATTGTAAAACAATAGCATTTATTAGGAATCTTTAAGGATAGTACACTGAGAAAGCTTGATTTTCTATTCATGGTTAATGGTACAAAGAAAATTATTAAGCCAAAGACAACATACTCAGGAAATGCAAATATATATATATAACTATTTCTTTATTTAAAAAATTTATGAGCATAAAAAAATCTGACTTGTCAGATTGCTAAACTGGGGAATGACTAAATTTCCTCAGAACTAAAGATAACTTTAAGGTCAAATAAGTTCAGTCAACTAGGGTTTTCAGGAACAATACATATGACCAAGAAAAGTCTCTTTAGGAATGATGATGTAAAAAATAAGCAAAAATCATCTGCAAAGGAAACTAAGACAAATGCTGATGTTAAAGTGTGCAACAAGCTGGGATTAGCTACCACCTCCAAAGAGAACAACAGAATTTTATAAGTGATTAACCAGCATTAAGATTCCAGACAGTCAAGGTTGCTGTGATTATCTGTTACAGAGAAACAGACCTCCGATACAAGCAGACTCCAGTAACAGTACCGAAGAGGCACAGATAATCTAAGAAGTCCTTGAGGCACCATGTCACTACATCCATCACTTAAATCTATGGACTTCAGTAATTTGGGTTGAGAATTATTCAAAATGGTCCACAGGTCATTGGTCAGGTTTATTTAGTCATCAAAAAAGCTGGTCTAATTAACCAAACATTATGAATAATGTCTTCTCTGGAAACCTTCACCTTACCAACAAAGGGAACTTTTGAGACTAAACAAAACCAAGAGCAGTTACTTACATGCTGCATTCTACTTAATTTTTCAGATTCTCCTTAAGAAAGAAAAAATGTATAATGGAATACATGAAGAGATATGTTTTCAAAGTAGAACCTTGAGAGTTCTTTTGTTTCTATCACTGTTGTTTTAAAATTAATTATTATTCTTATCAAAATAAAACATAAACATGGTTCAGAAGATTCAATTCAAACAGTGCAGAAAGGTTTGTCACGGAAGGGCACAGCCTCCTGCTCAGCCCTTCACAAGCCCACTCCTACTTCTCAGAGGAAATCACCTTTGGTTGATTTGGGGGTTTGGTTTCTCTGGGACTCACCACCAAGTCATTTAATAATGTGTTAAAATTATACCACTTCTTTCTTAAATCACTCTTAACACCATCTATTGACTTCCTATTACGATATACCAAAATTTAGCTCACATTCACCCCTATTCCACATCCCCACACATACAGACATCATCTATTTATATCACAACTTTGGTTTTTCTACCAATTACCTTCTTCATTTAAAATACTATAAACACAATAGTTTCACCTTTGTTTCTTCTCGTACTGACTGTGCCTTTTATCTCACAGGTAAGCATCCTAACAAGAGCAGGGCTTTCTCCTTTCCTCCTCTCCCTCCTCTCACTACTTCCACTACGTCAGCTCATACCATCAGGATTTTCTCTTTCTTGGTCAACATGTACTGCAATTATAAAAGTAAAGAAGAAATTCACTATTGTCTTTCACAACCTCTCTAGAGCCTATAATTATACATTATTGCTGGTGATGTTTTTGTGCCTTACTTTGAAGACTGACTGCTATTCATTATGAAAATCCATTTTAATAACATATACATTTTGTTCTTCATATTACAGTCAAAGTTCTCAAAGAACAAAATTTTACTCAACCAAGGAAGTACCAATTGTAAGTGACTATGAAGTCTGCTGCCATCAACTTTAGGTCAATTTATCTTTGAAGCCTTCCATAGTGGAATTCTAACTATCATTAGAAAACATTACAGATTTAGGGTAACTTAACTGTTTGGACACATAACAGACAAAGTACAGATTAACAAGAATCACTTTTTTATCTTACTCCTCCTTCTGTACAGTGTGCCAGGTGTCCTTGACTAAACCGTTCTTTTCATCACTACCTGACAACCTTCGGTACAAGTATCCCTTCTGCCTCCACCCAAGTTCACAACACAAAACAGTTTATTATCATGCTCGGCGCCACTCATCTGACCATCATGGCTATAGGTACAGATATAGCTGCTGATTTTAAAAAATCCATGGATCTAAACTGGATAGGGTTTGGCATGAATAGGATAACAAGTAAGAGATGTGATATGGAAACCCCAAGTGTCTCCAGGAACAGGAAAAATCAATGTGTAGCATATAGCGCTAAGAGTCTATGGCTCTAGAGTCAGAATGCCTGGTTTCAATGACCAGCTCTACCACCACCAGTGGTATGATCTGAGCATGTGACCCAAGTCTCTCTCTGCACCCTTTATTTAAGAAACTGAGTTGTTGCAAAGATGAAAAATAATGATATATGTAAGGCATTGAGTATGCTGCATGGTGTATAACAGCTTAACAAATGAGACTCACTAAAATTATTATTGTTATCACTATTATGATGTTATTGGTGGAGAGCCTTGATTGTACGACATTTTATGTTGGACCTAATCACATCTCTTGCTTCTGCACACCTGGAAGTCAAATGAACCTTCTTCCTTTTCAAAAATCTGTCTTTACTTCTAATTGCAGTCACTGGTACTAGGCTTGGTGGGAAAATAGCTTAAGCTGGTGCTCCAGGGCTGAACTCCCTGAGATGCTAACCCCACATTCTTGTAGGTACTAGTTTCATGTTATATCACTTCTTACCGTAAGCCCTGACTTTTTTAAGGTATATCTGAATAACCTCACGTTTAGAACCAAAGACTACTAAAAACAGATGTGCTCTCTTCCAGACAGACTGAGGACATCCCAAGAAAGGCTGATTTAGTACTACCTGGGATTGTGACAAAAGTTTATCAAATAGAAGCTATGGTTAACAAACCTAAAGAAAAAGGATAATTCGGTCGTACTGCCCTGTTAGACATGTTTGGGGGCAAAGGAAAGTACATTTCTATGGTGATTTTTGAGATATTGAAAATGAAATAAAAACAAATGAGAAAAAAAAATTTAGCTCATGGACCTGAAAATCACCATATGTGAAACAGTAAACAAATAGCTACTGTACCCTCAAATGGTAATCTTTCCTTGCAGCCTTTCTCAGTTTACTGGACCAAATAATTCAAGCCTCTTCTGTGTCCCATTATAATCCTATACACAACATGATATCTAGGATAGTGTTTACATACAAAAATCATTTTAAATCAGGAGGTGATAAAAACTGACATCTAGGTTCTCAGATTCTCCTCACCCCAAGATTTTATATAATTAAATTGTCTTCTTAAAAAAAAATCCTGAAATGACTATTTTTTCCTTCGGCACAGAGTTTTCGGGCTCCACTTTAGATGCCAACATAGTCTCATCATGAAAATAAATTAAAAGTAGGTGGTCTGGTTAGTCTTCACAATGCTACGTTTTAATCAGGCAAAGCAGTGAAAAAGATGATTGTGGAATTGCTGGCATATCTTCAAACAACAGTGCACGCTGTCCATTTTACTCACAATGAAAAAAGCTCTTCAAGAGATTGCGATAAAGGTTTCCCTCCTACTTGCAATCCACATTTGTAATGTTTATATAAGTGGGGGATATAAATCTTTCTCCAATGAACCCCATGGTTTTTAAAGCAGACTTCTTGTTATAAACTGCCTGTTTCCGTTTTGCCTGCCTAAGCAAGCCAGGCACAGCCCATTCGCGAGAGACTGGAACTAATTTAATGTGCTCCAGATTTAAGCCCCCAGCCTCGGAGCCTTTACAGGGAGATTTTACACAGTGGATTACTGCTGACTTTAACAATGATTCATACGCTAAGTGGCTTTTGATTTGTTTTTTAATGTCAGAAAATATGCATTGGCAAAAGAAATATCATCAAAATCATTTTGTTAAAGCAATGCCCATAAAAATACAAAAAAAATTCGACTTAAAAAAATTAGTTTAAATATTAGTCATGCCAAATGCTTGTTCACATGAATTTGTAGTTTCACTCAATGCAAAAGTAACCAACGTTGTTTACAGAGAGTTAGATTTAAGACTGGATGAGCTCCAAGATATGATTGGTTGAAACATATACTTTGCCACAAGACTCATTTTCATTATTAAAAATACCAAAGTCACACTGGAGGTAGACAAAAGCATCATTCTTTATCCAGCCTTAAAGATACTCTGCGCACTTTTCTTTTTTTAAAGATGCAAAATTCCTAGAGACCAACACTAATTAAAACAAAAACACATTCACGACCCAGGGTAAGATCCATCATTTCAAAGTATGTCAGGGGAGGAAGGTCTCCTCTGTTTAATTCAAAGGAACAGAGCAGTAGACATTAATTCAAAAGAAAACAAACTGAGAAACAAAAGTATATATTGTACTATTATCCTAGATTTCTGCATTTCAGAGGCCTGAACCATTCATCAGAATATGCTTTCAAAATACCAAATGTAATGAGATATACTTGTCCTAGTCATCTGTGGGTTTCTGTATTTTTTCTTGATGTTCTTTTGAAAAGGCAAAGAAAAGTCTTACAGTAGGGGGCAGTATTGTAACATCATGCTCACTCTTGAAACATGGGCTGACTAAAGGAGGAAAAAGGACCATTACTCTTTAAGATTACACCATGTTGGCATAATTATCGTAATTTATTACAAATTTTTAGATTTTTTCCCTTGACTCCAACTTGCTTTTTGACTGCCTATTTACAATATTAAGATGTCTTAAATGATACAAAAAATAAATGCCTGTTATAAAAACCTACCCAAATATCTGAGACAAGCTGATTGCTACTTAGCAATGGAAGAACTATTTATTGAATGTCATATTTCAAAAACATGAAGACTTCTCCAATTGCAAATATCCAGATGTTCTTTATTATAAATAAAATATCACATCGGGAGATGGTAAAAAAGAGAGAGAGAGCATGAGTGTTTTATCTTGGTATAAAAGGAAATAATACAGAGCTTGTATATAAACAGAAGTCAAGGTGACCAATCCTAATTGATGCTAATTTCAAAAATTTGACATAAGAAAATATTTACGGGTATTTGTATTTGTATATTCAGAAATAAACTGTTTCTTTCCATTAGCCTAGAATGGCTCTTGGCTGGCCTGCTAGGAAATATGGAAACTGAAACTGTTTGTACTAAATGCTTGGCTTCCAATGACTTACAATGCTTTGTGAATTTGCAGAGGAAAAAGCAAATTCTTTGCCAGGTTCCAAGAATAAAACCTATAGATACAACATATAATGAGATTTTTTAAAAACCATACATAATGGTAATCCACAATGTTTTCTCTAAATTCTGTAAATTTGAGCAATTGAAACTTTTCTTTAATGCATGAAAGCGTTAAGGCCACTAAATACAACAAAAACTATTTGACTTTAAAACAATCAGGCCTCATGCAGTCTTACCAAGTGTTTATGCTTATCTTTGTTTTTAATTTCATCTTAAAGGTTTGTTGGCTTACTTGTTATAAGAGATTGGGATGTTACAGATTCAAACAAGGATTTTTTCCAATCTAATAATTCTCCTGAAAAATTCAATACTAAAACTATTCCTTTATAGATATATGAGTTAATATTTTTAAATGTATAAGAAAAGAGCCTTAAAAAGCAAAAACATTATGTCATAAGAAGCCAGCAAGAATTCACTGAATCCTGCTTGAACACTATCAATTCTAAATTTCATTATTTCAAGTTAGGTTAAGTTTATTCCTTACAGTTCTCTACATTTCTCCATTTCGGTTGAAGTTATTTCAAAGTTGGAGCTTTTTGGTTTCATGTTGTGTGAGTGAGTGTGTGTGTGCATGACCGCATATGACTGCAGTGCACCCAGCTTGGAGAAGGTGGTCTGCCCGCTGCCTTTTCATCAGTTCTTCTCAATTGTGATAGTATCCTCTTTCAAGACTTAACAGAAAAACTGGACCTATAATTACCACCAAATTTCCCTCAAATTGAGATTAAACAACATATATTTGAGTTGCCAGTTGGGACATAATTCTTCATAATTATTGTACAAAAGAGCCTGTGACAGTTGCAACAAAGTAATTGACTAATGGCAGAGCACCAGGTATGCATTTCCTTGAAAAATCTGTTTGAAACTCTCAGTCTTTTAAAGAGAATGTAAAATGGTCCCATCTTCTAATTAGTTTGTCACCAGTCAAAATAGCACTGCCACAGTGTGCAGGGTCCAAGGTTCTTCTGTAGCCAAGCTCATGCAGCCATTCAGTCCCTCCAAGTGCAAGCGGGATTTCATTTCCAAATGCTGGTGTTTGTGACACAGAAAATGGCAGCATTTTTCTTCTAATAATAACATATTTTCCCTATTATTGAAAACATTTCTCTGTCACCTGTATAGTCAAAAAGCATCCTGACAAACCCCAGAAACCTGTACTTACTTTTCTGCCTCTCTTCCTTCTTATAGGAGTGAGGCGCTAACCCAGAAACAACCGGGTATGAGCTTTGGGTTGTGTGCTATACAGTAAGAGATATATTAGGCCTTTGTCTCAGGTTCCTGGCACAGAGCTTCTAAATCCCTTGGAACTTCTTGAGTGACAAAAGTGCCTTCCATTACTCATAACAAACCTCTTCTGATGATCACATCTAAGTTTATGCTAACAAGGTGACTTAGGGTGGGATCCTTATGGAGCCTTGAGATGGAAATGATCACCAGAAAGGCAGGTTGATTAGAGGGTTGAAACTTCCTGCCCCTCCCACAGTCCTGTAGGAAAAAAGGGGGCTGGAGGTTGACCTCCGTAAACACTGCACACTCCTGAGCAGATCTGATGGGGTTCCAGATTGCTGAGCACGTTAACTCCCTGACAGAGTGGTGCATCAGAGAGGGCACGGAAGCACCACGTCCTGCCCTCCCCTGCCCCGCACCCTGCCCTATTCACCTCTTCCACTTGCTTGTTCCTGACTTTTATCCTTTCTAATAAACTGATCAATGTAAATGAAGTGCTTTTCTTAGTTCTGTAAGACTTTCTAGCAAATTATTGAACCTGAGAAGAAGGTCATAGAAACTTCTGATTTATAGCTAGTCAGTGAGAAGTACTGGTGTCCAAACTTACAACTGGCATCTGAGGGTGTCTTGTGGCACTGAGACTCTTTAACTTGGCGGATCTGATACTAACTCCAAGTGGATAGTGTCAGAACTGGATTGAATTACTGGACATACAGTTGGTGTGTAAAAGAACTGGAGGAATGTCTGGTGTGAGAAAAGTCCTCAGTTGTATTTCCAGAGTATGGATGGGTTGAAGGCAGGTGTCTCCCGTATGACCCATGACAGAATTTCCAACTGCATTAATAGCTTGGACTACCATAACAAAATACTGTAGACTGGATTGCATAAACAATAGAAATTTATTTTCTCATAGTTCTGAAGGCTTGAAGTCCAAGATCAGAGTGCCAGCAGGGTTGGGTTTTGGGAGGGCTCTCTTTCTGGCTTTCAGGTGGCTGTCTTCTGTCTTCTCACCCTGTCCTCATGTGACAGACAGAAAGCAAGCTAGCTCTTCAGTGTCTATTCTTACAATGCATTCACTAATCCTATTCTGAGGGCGGGCTCTGCCCTCTCACAACCTCATCTAACCCTAATCTCCCAAAGACCTCATCTCTGAATATTATCACATGGGGCATTATCGGGCTTCACCATATGAATTTTGAGGGGATACAATTCAGTCCCCAGCACTGAGATTGTTGGCCAAAGTCAGAAACACAGCTTGCAGTTATATTATAATATTTCTTTCTATGGATGGGGAACTATACTTCACCCGAACTCTTAAAACTGGGTTACAAGAAACTGAATCAACACCAGAGTCGTCATAGAGGTTCATCTTCATTACTACCTAGCAACCTCCCCTGCTCTTCTTCCCACCCATCCACCTTCAAACTGACCCTCAACAAAAAATTCTCTGTAGTATGTAAGAAGTGTTATGAATGTGAATCTCTGAAAATGTTGAACTGCTAAAGTGTATTACAAATGAAAAAAAAAATTAGTACAGCATCCTGATTTGAAGGCAAAATATAAGCACTGTCTCTGACTAGTAATAGTTTTTCACTGTTTAGAGTGAAAGAAAAAAAAACAGTTTCTATAAAAAAGACTGGGGCTTCCTGTTTGGAAAATCAGGAGCTAGGACAAGCACTCTACAAATAACTGAAAGGAGTTTTACTTCATGAAGTAGAGAGCCTTTGGTTTTAGCAAAATGTGTTTAGATCAAATCCTGATATATATTTACTGTTGAAGGATAAATGTAGATGAAAGTATATTGTTGTAAGCACATAAGTTTAATCTACTTTATGACCCGTATAGCTTCTGATAGACTCAATCTCATCACACACACACAATGAATTCACTTCAGTCAGTCATCCTTATGCATCTGAGATATATAAATCCATCCTCAAAATCAAAAGTTTAAAATTTTAGTAAAGTCTGAGTACTTGCTGGAAAATATAGTTGATATTACTATTTACAAATGACAGAAGCACAGATCTTAAAAAGGAAAAGTATGGTCAAATAGTCCCTTTAGTTTGTATATGACTCTAGTGAGGTCAGGAAGATATAATTGAAGATTTGTAAGTGACATTTTAAATTTTAGAAAGATCAAGAATTCAGGGTTAAGCTGGAAGATTAAACATATACAGCTAAATATTCTACCTCCCAAAACCCTAATAAAATTACACAAAAAAACCCAGAAAATAAAAGTTTTTGTGTTTTAATAACTAAACTCACAAGTACAAAGAAAACTGAAGAGGAAATAACAGCTACAAAATTTTGGAAGCTCGAAAGTCAATGCAAACGTGCTAAAGGACTCAGGAGAACCAGGAAAGCCAGATTCTTTATCTTTTTTATTTAATTGATTGTGTTTACATAGATTCTAGGGTCAGCACGAAAGCATCCCTCCCCCATATTCCCCTCAACATCTCCTTTGGCCCCCTCCCATTAGTGCCCTTCCCCCTTCCTTCAGGTTTATCCCATCCTATCATCCCCTTTCCCTCTCTCCTCTTTTCCTCTGTTTCCTTTGATCCCTCCTCTATCTCAATTTTGTTCCTCAGTTCTCCTTGTTCCTTGGATTCCTCAAATAAGTGAGGTCATATGATATTTTTATTTCTCTGCCTGGTTTATTTCACTCAACATAATAGTTTCCAGGTCCCTCCATATTGTTGCAAAAGGTAATATTTCCTTCTTTTTCGTGGCCCCATAGTATTCCATTGTATATATGTACCAAAGCTTTTTAATCCACTCATCCACTGATGGACACTTGGGCTGTTTTCAGATATTTGCTATTGTGAACAATATAAACATGCATTTCTTTTTTTCAGTTGGTGATATGGTGTCCTTGGGGTATATTCCTATAAGTGGGGTGGCTGGGTCAAAGGGCAGTTCCATTTCTAATTTTTTGAGGAATCTCCATTCTGTTTTCCACAGTGGCTGCACCAGTCTGCATTCCCACCAGCAGTGCAGGAGGGTTCCCTTTTCTCCACATCCTCACCAGCACTTATTCTGTGTTGTTTTGCTGATGAGCGCCATTCTGACTGGTGTGAGGTAGTATCTCATTGTGGTTTTAATTTGCATTTCTCTAATGATTAGTGATGTTGAATATTTTTTCATCTGTCAATTGGCCATCTGTATGTCCTCTTTGGAGAAGTGTCTATTCATTTCTTGTGCCCATTTTTGTTTGTTTGTTTGTTTTTTTACAGGGACAGAGAGAGAGTCAGAGAGAGGGATAGATAGGGACAGACAGACAGGAACGGAGAGAGATGAGAAGCATCAATCATTAGTTTTTCGTTGCTGTTGCGACACCATAGTTGTTCCCTGATTGCTTTCTCACATGTGCCTTAACCGCGGGCCTTCAGCAGACCAAGTAACCCCTTGCTGGAGCCAGTGACCTTGGGTCCAAGCTGGCGAGCTTTTGCTCAAGCCAGATGGGCCTGTGCTCAAGCTGGCGAGCTCAGGGTCTCAAACCTGGGCTTCTGCATCCCAGTCTGATGCTTTATCCACTGCGCCACTGCCTGATCAGGCTGGGAGGGAACTCTTTGGAGGTATACTTATAGCTCAAGAGAAAAGGCATAGTTTGGATTCTAATGGTTCACCAGCAAACAACTTACCTGATCACCCATAGTAAAACTCAAACCTATAAGCCTAATATAGGTTCAGCATATCCAATCAGCTTTTTAGACATGTACTCTAAGCCATATAACCAGCAATTATCCAACATCTGAAGAAAGATTCTAACATAGAAGATAAAGAAGAACACAACTTAAAAAAATTAAAAAGCAATATGAAAATAACCATCAGGGAGAAGATACAATATTCATAAAACAAGAACAAAATGCTATTTAAAAAATAATTATTATAAAATAAATCAACTTTCTTTTTTAAATTGAATTTATTGAAGTGACACCAGTTAACATAATAATCATAAAGGTTCTGGGTGTCTAACTCCACGACACATTTCCATGCACAGTATTGTGTGTTACCCTCCCCTGAGCCAATTCCCGTCTGTCACCATTCTGACATTTCATTCCACCCCTCTCCGTTCCTCCTGTTTCTCATTTTCTTTATTTACTTTATACAAAATGAAATGATAATACTTTTAATTATTGCTTTTGCTATTATTACTTATTATATTTATTTTATTTGTCTCAAATTCTAATTTGTAGGTTTGCTTACTGATATGTCTGTCCAGTACCTTAACTGGTTAAAAAAAAAGTTTCCCTATGCAATATATTAAACGTATTTGTCCCATTGAAAAAAAAGGATGTAGAATCTGAGAATTTTCTAATCCTCAAGTAGCTACTATTTTTTAACAACACTTAGATGTAATCAAGTTTCATTTAGATTCTTACCAGCTACTACTAAAAATTTAGCTTATTCACATTTTAAAGTAAGTGGGAAGTACTGCACAGGAAAAGAAAAGAAAGTAGGAAAGGAGAAAGAACAAAAGCAAATAGTTCATGGAGTCAAAGTTGTAATCTTTTTAAAAACAAAAATAATTTTAAAAATTATTCTCTTTAAAAAATTATGTTAAATTAGACACAAAGGACATAATTGGTTTAGCAAGTTTTCCATTGGAGAGTCATCTTCCCATTTTTGGTAACAGTCATGTAATATATGTTTAATAGCAAAAGGATTTGCAAAGTTAAAAATTTAATGTACAGAGTACACACATGCACACATGCAAACGCTCACAAAAAACTCTTGAAATTAAAAATATGATAGCAAAAATAAAAAAACTCAATAAAAAGCTTTAAAGACAAAATTGAGACTATCTCCCAGGACAAAAAAGGAAAAAAAACAAAAGAAATAGGAAACAGTTTTAAAAGATTCAAACATTAGAAAGCCAGTTAATGGTCAGTTCCTCTCTAAATATAAGGCTGTTCATTTAACTATTGCCCCCTCTATTGTTAAGGGTGGGATCAGAAATCATTTATAATGAACATAATTCCACTATATAGCCTATGCTTCGTTTATTCATGGGTGCATGCCCTCACTATGTACTCAATATGTTTTCAGAGAATATTTACTATTGTTAGACACTGTGTTAAGACTAGGAAAAAGATGGCAAGACATAGTCTCTGTCCTCGAGAAACAACATCACACAGAAATGACGGAACAGTGTTCATAGAACTTTTAGATTGTTTTGAAAGTGGCTTTAAGATCTTAGTCCATTTTCTAAAAATGCAAAATTGGAAATAGTAGATGATGCATTTTTCATGTAGTTTACACAATAAAGAGAAAGGGTAACTCCAATCATCAAACTTTTACTCAAAAAAAAAAAAACACAATACTTGGCAATATTACAGAACAAGACTGGTAAACGAATGAATATATTTCATATAAGTAAAAAAAATGTTGATGTACAAATGCCATCTTCTATTTTTTTTATGATTCTCTCTTTTAAACTCCTTTTTAAAATTAACCAACATATTCTGGCACTGATCACTGTGGGAAGAACTTACACTTTTAATTCATAAAAGCAGGTTCCCTTGTTCTTTTAATTTTTATTTTTTTAAGTGAGAGAAAGGAAGATAGTGAGAAAGACAGAAGGGGAGATAGAGAATAGATTCTACTGGACTCCAATGCTTAAGATGCTGATCTCTAAACTGTAGGCAACTAGGGTAATGGGTGGGGAGAACAGGCTGAAGTGTTGACTAAGAGGCTATGTAAGTGATTGACACAAGAGTGTAACTAGAGAGATTTGTTTAGGCCAATAGTTCTCAAACTGTGGTCAGGGGGCCCTAGGGAACCTTTTCAGAAGGTCCACAAGGTCAAAATTATTTTCATAATAATACTAAGACATTATTTGCTTTTTTTCACTCTCATTCTCTGAGGAGCACACAGTGAAGTTTTCCAGAAGCTAAGAAACATGTGAGATGACAACAGACTGAATGCAGAAGCAGATAGGAGAATGCAGCTGTCTCCAATTAAGGCAGACATTTTAAAGAGATTTGCAAAATACAAAACAATGCCACTCTTCTAATTAAATGCTTTTGTTTTGAAAAATAAAGTCATTTTTCATGTAAAAATGTATTATTTTTTTAACATGCAATGTATTTATTACTGTTATCTTTAACCAATTAATAAGTTTTTTTTTTTAATTTCTCAGTTTTATTTTCTAAGATAGTTAATATCAACAGCTATAACCCTCATAAACAAATGTTCTTTGGGTTCTATAATAATGTTCAAGAAGTTTGAGAGCCACTGGTTTAAACTATGTACTGAAAGGTAAGAAATGCCAACTAAGAAGTTTGAATTTCAGGCTTTATGCAGCTATTTCCTCCTTTCTAGTTTACTGCTTCACGTTGCCTTCTTGGGCTGTCTTATACTATCAGATGGGTGGTACACTCCCAAGCTGAGTTTCCTCCAGCTGAATTTTAAGTCATTCAGACATGGCACTTCTGTTCCTTCTTCTGGGAAAAATAAAAACTCAGAACTTACTAGCATTCACTATTGGGAAAACAATCTCCTCTCCTCAAAACCAAATGCTCCTTTCCTTCCCTAAAGTTAGTAAAGGTAACCATACACAGTACAATAATGCCTCGGTTTTCGCTGACTTCAGTTATCATCAGTTTTGATTTTCATCAATTTTTTTCCACAAAAAAAAAGGTCTCAATTTTCATCAGTGTGTCCACATGACCTCGCTAATTTTGCGAAAACAAAGGGTGACCCACATGTTCTCCTGCTCAGTTGTTTCTACTTGTGTGAGCATCAAACCACACATCTAGCCAAACAATTCCATTGCTTTCCAGTGTTTTTGTGTGCTTTTTTATTAACTGCAAGTGCTAATAGTACAATTACATGTAAGTGATTACTGCGTATAGTAATTGGATTTACATTGATTCATATGAAAATAATTGCCTCGTTTTCGGATTTTGCCGATTGTTTCAACAAAAATCGAGATATCACTGTATTAAAGCTTTAAAAGGAACAGGGTTCGCAAGAGCCAAAACAATACAAAATGTGGGAAGTATGTTTAGGTTGGTGTACTCATACAACCAAGTTGACACAACCCCTGTGAAACCTGTTGCCAGTATTTGCCCAACTCACTTCCCAGACCAACAACCAATTCCAGGGTAGGCTGGAAAGAGTACCCAAATCAAAAGAAAGCAAAGATATCTGCACATGAACAGAGAACAGCACAATCAAGTCTAAAGAAGATGATGAGTAAGAGAGAGAGAGTGCAAGAGGTAGCACACACGCACATTTGGGATGGAGGAGGTAGAGAAAAGGGTTACAGAGAAATGACTAATATTCATAAAGGTACAAGGAAAACTGTTCATATTAGACATAGAGTTTTAGAGCAGTAATTGTTATACAATTTTTACAAAGGATCATTTGTTCTCTTGAAATGATGCCAGTTTTTTAAAAGAAATGAATAGAACTATTCAAATTCTGCTCCACAAGTGAACCTTACTTAACTCATTGGCAATGATTACATCAATAATTTTTTAAACCAGAACATTCTACTTTTTCTATCTTGTTTACAAATATAGTTTATTAAAAAAAAGTTTATGACAGCTAGGTGCAGGTAGACAGTGGGCCAAGTAAAATATTCAGCTTGTATGTGTCAGTATGGCTATTCCAATTATTTAAATATTAAAACACTCTGTAATAATAACACGTGATACACATAAATACTTTCTAGCGATGATGATTATGTTAGAATTATTTCATAGGCTTGGTGTAAAAAGCTCCACCTTTTTACAAAGTTTACTATCTAAAAACAACCAATAGCATTAAAGATTTTAGACCCAGTGGTCTCTAGCATGCATGTAAAGAATTGATGAATAAAAGGAGAACTCAAGATCACTATATTTTTATGTTTTATTGCTGCAGGTGTATTGGGAAAAAAATTCCTCTTGGAGACACACAGTGCCAAACAAAAACTCTAAAACCTTCTTTGGAATAGAATAAGAAAAATCTGTCTCTTATTTAATTCATTTCTCTTCAGGGACCTGACTTTTGATATACAGAGGGGGCCAAAATTAAAACCAGAGTAAATGTGACCCCCAAAGTCAGGCCTTGCTTCCAGGCAGGCCCTGTAAAACACAAAACAAAACAAAACAGAAAGCCTCATTTGTCACAACTTTTAAGTATTGCACACAAAAACTTCATGCCAGTTTAAGCTAAAAGAAAACTCAAGAATTAAATGTACAAGCAAATAACACAGCATGTAAGAGTACCTGTGGAATTCTGCTTCAAAGAGTTCTTAAAATTTTTACATTCATCCAACTGACATATGGTTTTTCTCAATATTTAACATAATTTTAAGACATGCTGAGATCAAAATACCAAACAATAATAATAATGGTTACTAACACCACTACCACCAGAGTCTATGAGACCTCAAAACCTGCCCACCACCCTACTTGTCCACCTCTAGGAGCTCAGCCCCCACCACCTGACACTCATACAACAGCAGTGGCCTCCAGCCTGCCTCAGGGTGTTTGAACTTCCTGATGCCTCTGCCTAGAACATTCTCTCCCGAGACGGTCTCATGGATCACTCCCCCTTTTATTCAGGTCTCCACTCAAATGTCTTTTCTTCAGAAAAGTCCAAACCTAACCACACTGACACCAATCAAAGAATCAGATGCTAGACAATCTCACCAGTTTATAAGTTATATATGCTTTATATATTTGTTTGTTTGTGTGTTTACTGTCTGTTTCCTTAATTAGAATATAAGTTCTATCAGGGAAAGGACTCTATAGTATTCACTGCTCTAGTCCTATCACATGAATCATGACTATTAGTCACATAGTAGGCATTCAATAATTATTGAAATAAGTAATAAGTATGTTTAGGTTGGTGTACTCATACAACTTATCAGAAGTACAAAGAATATGATTATATGAAATATGAGCAAGTATTGAGTTATTCAAAGACCATCTAAATGTACACATGTGCACAATTTAATAGCATTAGGTACAATAAAGCAATTAATAACATCTTACTAACCGTAATTCAAAATCTTTAATAATTCAGGGGTCAAATGCAAAAACAAAAGTCTCAAAGACTCCATCCAGTTCCTATTGATTCTACTGTTGAAGGTGGAGAAGGGGGCAAATCTCTCTAAAAAAATAAACATGCCCTACTGAAATAAAAATTTGGAAACCTTAATTTATATTACATTCAGGGGTATTCAAAATGCTATCTTCTCTTTCTTTCAAAATAGAGAAACAAATTTTCCATAAATGAAGTAGTACAAATAAATCTCAGTTGCATAATGATTCTTATTTTAATTATAGAAAAGAACTAGTATTGCCTGGCCTGTGGTGGCGCAGTGGATGGAGCGTCGACCTGGGAACACTGAGGTCGCCAGTTCAAGGCCCTGTGCTGGTCTGGTCAAGGCACGTGTGGGAGTTGGGCTTCCGGCTCCTCCCCCCTTTCTCTCTTTCTCTCTCTCTCTCTCTCACTCTGTGTCTCCTCTCTAAAAAAAAAAAAAAAAAAAAAAAAAAAAAATGAATAAAATAAAATAAATTAAAAAGAAAAGAACTAGTATTGGTCAAGTACTGGCAAATAAAGAGTAATAGCAACAGTAGCAGAGTAGTAGCAGGAGTAACAATAGTCACTGCAACGACCAAATCTGTCTTTCAAGTACCCATGAGTTTGCAGGTATTGTGCCTAATGCAGTGTATACATTATTTCTAATGTCCAGAACCAGACAAAAGCCACCCCAACTAAACAGATGAGAGAAAGGGGGCTTAGAAAGATCAAGCAACTCTCCTTGGAGACTTGAGAGTAAGGTAATATTGATCATTACTGAATCTCCTCAGGGAAAGGAGAGAAGAAAATATCCTTATTTGATTGATGAAGAAACTAAGAAGCAAAAAATTTAAAGACTGAGAAATAGGTCTCTTGACTCCCATTCACAGGAGTCTTTGTCTATTGAGACTAAACTACCCTGTGCACTTTTTTTATTGATTGATTTTTTTAGAGAGTCAGGAAGAGAGGGGGAGAGAGGGAAACATCGATTTGTTGTTTCAATTATTCATGCTGTCATTGGCTGATTCTTGTATGTGCCCTGACTGGGGATTGAATCCACAACTTCAGCATGAGGCTCCAACCAACTGACCTACACAGCCAGAGCCTACCCTGTGCATCCTTAATGTCACCAAAATCTCACCTCGCAACATAAATTGTAATGAATCCAAATCTTTATGAAATAAAAAGGCCTTGCTCGGGTCAGGGGAGGTCGAAGAGAGTAAAGGGTGGATAAATGGTGATGAAAGAAGACTTGACGTGGGGTGGTGAACACACAGTGCAATGTAGAGGCAATGCATTATAGAATTGTATGCCTAAAACCTATATAATTTTTCTTTTTTGGTGTGTTAAAATATTTAATATACCACAATAGTATTTCAACAATGTAAACTCAACAGCAGTATTAACAACCATTAGCACTGTTATTAACAAATGAGAAGAGACTTTAATGTTCAAATACTCTTCTAGTTTTCTGGGACACCAGGAACTCATCACCGCTAGTGTCAGAATTTAAGAAGCTCAGTTGCTCACCATCACTGGTTTCACTTTCTTTGCTTTTTCATATGTAATACCATCTTCGGTGCCATCTAACGCATTGCTAATGAGCTGGTGCTCATTCTACATTTACCGGGCGCATCGCCCGCAGCAGCTAAAAAAAAAGCACATTCGCTCCATAAGACGCAGAGGCATTTTTCCCTCCACATTTCTTTTTATTATTAATTTTAATGGGGTGACACCAATAAATCAGGGTACATATGTACAATGAAAACATCTCCAGGTGAAACCTATATAATTTTATTAGTCAATGTCACCCCAATAAATCTAATTAAAAATTTTTAAATAAATAAAAATAAAAAGACCTTGCTGGTAACTATTTATTCTCACAATACTACCATAATCTGGCATATTTATGCTTCACCATCTCTAACTTGTTCTCCAATGGTGATTTATGATATGAATTTCCAACTAATAAATATTGTCCAGATTTTGGATACAATTTTTATTTATTATTTTATTTTTATTTTTTTACAGACAGAGAGAGAGAGTCAGAGAGAGGGATAGATAGGGACAGACAGACAGGAACGGAGAGAGGTAAGAAGCATCAGTCATTTGTTTTTCGTTGCTGTCGCAACACCTTAGTTGTTCATTGATTGCTTTCTCACATGTGCCTTGACTGCGGGTCTTCAGCAGACTGAGCAACCCCTTGCTGGAGACAGCGACCTTGGGTCAAAGCTGACGAGCTTTTTTTGCTCAAGCCAGATGGGCATGTGCTGAAGCTGGCGAGCTCAGGTCTCGAACCTGGGTCTTCCGCATCCCAGTCTGACACTCTATCCACTGCGCCACTGCCTGGTCAGGCCAATATTTAGAATATTGCATTACTTGCTTGCTTATTACTTTTTTACTTATTACTCATATGAACTCCGAGTCAAGATTATTGTGTTGGAGAAGAATAACTAAGATTAAAATAGCATCGCCAGGAGACAAATTAGGGGAAGGTAGAACAAGATAAATATTTCTGGGAGATGGCGATTAGGGGCTGAGGAAGAGGGGAGACCCAGCTGCTCTGCAGGACCTGGTGGCATTTCCAGTCCTTGAACCCAACCAACACCACAGGAGGCTTCAAGAAGAGGCAGCAGAGGAACAAAACAAAAAACTACGTTTAGCAACACATGGGACTGATGCTGTTCATTATGTCCCTTTGTTCCTAGTACCTGACATTACTTTGAAAGAGTCAAATTTCAGTATCACTGACTTTCCTGACCACATTGTTTTCTCATTAGGTTTATTACTAAAACAGCTTTTCACAACATCAGTTAACACTTTGGAAATCTGTTCCTTTACAACAATCTTATCTGGATTATGTCTTTCCCCTTTCCCCCAACTTTGTTTCTTTAACACAAGAAAAATGGTACAAATTTTAATCATGTGTTAAAACAGTGAGAGAAGCAACAATGACTCAGTGAGTTAAAAAGAGAATAAAATCCTTGGTGTTGAAACACAGAATCTTGATTATGTCACCAACACAGAATTGCACATGTAAGTGCTCCAACATTCTTCTCAAAGCTTTGATGGAAGAAATTATTTTTAAATGACTGCAAAGCATACCAATATGAGTGGTTGCCAGAAAGCTTAATTATTATTTTTATCCATAAAATAGTGGATATCTGGCTGTAATAAGATTTGAAAATATTAAGTGATAACCATTTGCTAATAATATCTTGAACTTACTTTTTTATTTGATTTAATAACTTATTAAGATAACTACTTTAATGACAGTTCTGGAGAGAGAGAAAAAAAGAAGATTTGGAACTTCACAACACAAATTAAATTCATTAAAATTAGGAGAGCTTTTCCAAACGGCATTTTCCCCTGTAATATTGCTTCCAAATGACTTGCCCAGTACACTAAGTCAGTACTAGTTCTGGTTACCATATTTAATCATGATTTCAGAGATATGTCAAAACATCAAAGGGATATCATCACAAGTACAGTAATATGCTGAAAGAGAAGAACTGGTTCCAAAAAGCTTAAGGCCCTAATTTGTATTGTGTCTTATTTAATTATTGTTATCTTTGAAAAGTAATATAATTTCAGCTCTATGCATTTAATTTTGGACCCAGATATTTGAAGACATGGGCAGTAGCAGATTCTACAGAAATGTATTTGTAGTGCCTCAAAGGAAATTTTGTTTTTTTCCCCCCAAAAGAGCATGGACTGGTCACCAGATGTGGAGGCCATATGGCACATGAACGCGAGAGCCCCGGGACAATAAGAGTGAAGGTAATAAGCCCAACAGGCAGGCACAAACACTCTGAGATGATGGACAAATGTTCGGTTCTGTTGACTCTCTGGAAAATATATATATATATATCACTTTATTTTTAAACCTAGAAATACAGCTTAGCCAGTCATTTTCTCCAACTCGTTATTGTCTTGGCTTGAGAGGAAATTTATCCATGTGTAGTTTATTACTTGGTCTGAATTCTGTCTTTTTCACATACAATTCATGTTGAAGTTAAAAGAAAGAAAACTGAATCAGAAACAGCTAGTAAGATTGCTTTAACTAGCAAACAGATAAATTTGTTTTTGCTCTAACTCTCAAAGAACTGTTACAGCTAAGCAGTCACTACAACCAACCAGTTTGTTCTGTTTCTAGATTTTCTCCTGAATTTAATCTTTCCCTTCACAAGCCCTTTCTCTATAAATGTGCATCTTAGATTTGAGCCCTGCCATGTTAACAGATCCTGCAGCAAGCCATGCACTACCTGAACTCTGTGTCTCCGAATATGCAACTCCTACTACTCCTACTACTCTGCATTCTCCCCTTCCCTAACTGGCAACTTCTCTCTCATAGTTTAAGTATCAACTGCTTGAGAAATCTTGTTTGGCTTGCCCAGACAAAATTATATATTTTTAAATGCCTTTTTTAATGAGTCACCACAAATAAACCACCAATTCATTTCTATTCCGATGAGAAAGGAACAAAGATAATCCTGATGGCAACTGACACTTACAGAGGGCTTTATTTATACCAGACACAACGTTAAGTACAATACTTGGTGTGAATTATCTCCTTCAAGGCTGTGAACTGAATATACAAAGATTTCTTACAAATATACAAAAGAGAATACATTTGCATCACAGACCTTGCCGGAACAGGAAAATAAAGACCACTCAAGCTAACTGAAGTAGACTCTTCTCTCCTGCCCTTGAAAAGTAGTCTAATGTTTTCTTCTCCGTTCTGGGCTGGTCAGTAGACATGATATGTGAGACTTCAGGGGCTGTTATAAGAATAAGAAGTCTTGTAACAGCTTCCAGAGTTCTCCTGGATCTCTCTCTTACCTGAGTCCCCATGTAAGAGGTCTGACAACCTAGAGACTGTTACACTGAAGAGGCCATGTGTAGACCCTGCAACTGAGACCATCCTTCAAGACATGTGACTGAAGCCATCTTGAACCCTTACCCCTCTACCAGCTGAATACCACCACCAAGTCACCTCATTCACTGCCATGTGGAGCTAAAGAATTGCCCAGCCGGCTCTGCTTGAATTTCTGCCACACCAAATTGTGGGCTATCATAAGATGCTTGCTTTAAACCAATAAGTTTTGGGGTAATTTCCTGTGTGGCAACAGATAATTGGAAAGCCCAACACACAGTCAAAACGGCAATAATCATTTTCATGTATTTTTCCATTATTTCTTCTAATTCTGTTTACGTACCTAATGTCCTTCTACTTTCTTTTTCTTCTTTTTAAACTTGACAGAGTTGGGTTCATAATATATGTGCATACTATTTGTTTTTATATCCATAAGAATAAGCACTTGTAATGTCACTCCATTAAATTTAATTTCTAAATAAAAATAATAGAAAAAAAAACACTTTTTCCATTAATATTCTATTAACATTTCCTCACTTCATTAAAAATATTTGTTAATTATTTGATTTTTAATAACTATATACTGAGTTTCATCATTCTTCTTTTGTGGAACATTTCGGTTGCTCCTAATTTTTTATTATTATAAATAAAATTGTAGTAAACATCTTTCCAAGTAAGTCATATCAGCATCTCTGACTATGTCAAGATTAATTAATAGAAATAAAATGAGCAGAAAAGATATAAACCTTTTCAAGAAACTCATCATATATTGCCAAAGTGCTTTGAAAAAATTCACTCTCCTGCTAATATTGCAGGTTTGATCCCCAGGAAGAAAGTCAGGAGACACACACACACACAAAAAATCAACCAATGAATGGAATTGGGTAAGTGGAAAAACAAATCTATGTTTCTCTCCCTCCCTCCTCTCTCCTCCCTCACTCTCTCTCAAATCAATAAATATTTTAAAAATTTAAGAAAAAAAAATTACTCTCCCAAAGTAATGTGTCTTCAAAACCATGCCACTGAGCTCTACCCAACACTGAATTATCATTTGTTAAATAATCTTTGCTTATTTGAAGTGGTAAGTTGCTTCTCAGTGTAGCTTGAGTTTACCTTTTGTATTACTAGGAAAAGTGACCAGTTTTATCATATGTTTATTGGCCACTGTTATATCTTCGTCTATAAAATGGCTGGACACATATTTTTTATTATTCGTTTTTTGGTTAAGTGATTACAGTTTTGTTATCATATGAATGAATTCTTTATATTCATGTATATCAATCTTTGTTTTTATGACATTTTGTTCACCTTTACAGTGGTTTTATCAATATCCTATGTAAAATTTTTAGTGGTAATAATAGTGGCTAAAATTTATATGCTTTCTATGTTACTGGCAAAGGCAAGTACTTTACATAAGCTTTTGTATTCTGAAGACTTAATGAGTTTGCTCTTCTTATTAAGACCTCCAATTTATAGATGAGGAAGCTGAGGTTTGCTTAATGAGGTATATAATTTTCCACAAGATCACTCAGTAAGATCAGGATCAAAATTCAAACCCTGAACTATCTGATATTAAAGTTCTTTCTCTTAAGCACTAAGCTATACTTTACCATATCTGGCAATTTTCCCCCTTTGTGATTAATTCTATAACTTTTATGTTTGGGATATTCTTCTATAGTCCTTGATAAACCATATGATTACCAATATTTTATAGTAGCTTTATTTTGATTTTGTTTTTTAATTTACACTTTTAATACAGAAATAACCGCCCCCCACCAACTGTTCTATTCATTTATTAACCCTTCTTCCATTTCTCCCTGGTTTGCGGCACTGCCTTTATTAAATACACTAAGTTCATTGAATACTAAAATACTCCTGCATCTGTTCCTGAACTCTTTTGCAACAGTACTGCATAATTAGCAATTACTGTGGATGAGAGGGGTGGTGTATTACTGAATTAAAAGAGTAAACAGAAAAACCAAAACAAAAAAACTGAAAATTATTGATTGGCATTGCTGATATATAATATATATGTATCATTGTATCATAATGTGGCTTAAATGAAAAAGTCTCATTTAACATTATTGTTTTTCAGGTTTTTTTTTTTTTTTTTTTTTTTTTTTTTTTTTTTTTAACTTTTAATATATGTTTTTCAGGTTTTTAATGGCGATCTTTAGAATGGCTTAAATTCTTTTAAAAAAATCATTCACTGGAATTCTGACTGATCTTGCATTAAATTCCTAAGTAGAGAAAAAATTTTTATTGAACACCTACTATGTGCCAGGTGGAAAACCAGCAGTAAACAAAACATACAATACCTACCTTCAGAGAGCTACAGAAATACAAATAAATTAGACAATAAAAAGACAGGCTGATCAGTGCAAGATGATGGGAAGCATCCAGGAATTCTGGAGAGGCAGAGAAAGTGACCCAGTGAGAGAAAACAGCCCATGCAAAGGTATAGAGGACAATGAAACGATCAGATTTGCATATGAAGATCACTGTAACTACGTGTGTCTCATTAAAATAGTCCCTTTTACCACCAGACACCAACCTACCTACAAAAAACCCTCTATTACTGCCTGACCAGGCGGTGGCGCAGTGGACAGAGCATCGAACTGGGATGCGGAAGACCCAGGTTCAAGACCCCGAGCTTGCCAGCTTGAGCGCGAACCCATCTGGCTTGAGCAAAAAGCTCGTCAGCTTGGACCCAAGGTCGCTGGCTCCAGTAAGGGGTGGCTTGGTCTGCTGAAGGCCCGGAGTCAAGGCACATGTGAGAAAGCAATCATTGAACAACTAAGGTGTTGCATCGGCAATGAAAAACTAATGATTGATGCTTCTCACCTCTCTTCGTTCCTGTCTGTCTGTCCCTATCTATCCCTCTCTCTGACTCTCTCTCTGTCCCTGTAAAAACAACAACAACAACAAAAAAAAACCCTCTATTACTAACAAAATCATATTTTCTGACACTCTTTGTACAGTTGTCAAGTGATTAGCTTTTTTCTGGGAGTTATTTACCCCCAGCAGAAAAAAGAAAGTACCAGTAGAGGTACATTCCAGAGATCTCTGAGTGATAAGGACATCCTGCATCTTCTCATGCCTTTTTACCATTTTGTGGTCCTGAGGATGAAGATGGAGCAAGCGATGGCCAAAATGGAAAATGGCTGGGATGGGTAACCTCTGTGAGTATCTCTTCTGGCCTATCCTTCAATAATAAAATTCTTCCTGTCACCACTCCGTACTTTTGTATAAACAAGCACCAGTTAACTGCTTCCATTGAAAGATGTCTAAATAAAGTACACTTTGAGAAAAGAGTATTGTATATGAGAGATAGCGATATAAATTTAAAATAGTTTTTCAAAAAGGAAGTAAATAGTTTATTGACTTGATTGTGCTGTCCCTCAAAGCTAACAATAAAACTGGTCTATTCACACAGTTTACAAAGAAAATTTAGGTATTAAATAGACCCACAAAAACTGTCTATAGAGAGGATTTGGCATAAAGTAAACTCTTACAAAGATGACTGCTAATGTAACTTCCAACAATAAGGATCCACCTGGTACATACAAACAGGGCTGAGATTTCTGAAGTAAATGCAAACTATGGATAATATAGAGTTTTTACAAGAATTTGAAAACTGCCTGTTGTTTAAGTCAAACCTCTCTGCACCAGAACGTCCAGCCTTTGGAACTGGCACTGGGAGCCTCAACCTCTCTTTCGGTATTTACTGGTCACTCATAATGTGTGGCTAAAAAGTGGAAAATTAGATGAATTAGATGTACTGGTGAGGTTTGCTCCTTGAAAAAAATCCAAGGTATGTTATTTATTCATAAAGCAAAAACAAGAACTCATTTCTATAAAATATCAAAAATTGTGAGCCAGGATTTATATTTACTGGTAAACTGATGTACAGATGATTTTCTTGTAAACAGGCAGAGAGGCATGTTCTGTACTATATATGGAGCTTAACAATGACATACACTTAACTTCTATTTTCAAAGGAGCTTTTCAAGGCAATATAGTATAATTGGTGAGAGCATAGATTTGTTGTCAGGCAGAGCCAGGACAGAATCCAGGCTCCACCAGAAGCAGACATTTAACTCCTCTAAGCTTGTTTCCTCATCTGTACAATAGTTCCCAGAATCATAAGGTCTGAATAAGACAATGCATGTAAAGCACTTCAGCCTGGTTGTACTTAGCAAGAGCTCAGTGGTGGACGAAGTGGTAGTAAGAATCAATTATCCTACAATTTCAGTATACGCATCTTGTAAAAACTTCAGAGAGATTTCACAATGTGAAAGGTGAAAGTTAAAGTGGTTTGACAAAAGGAAGATGATAGAGTTTTGGGCAAGATCTGTGGATTTGACAAGATTGGACCACGTTGTAGACAGATCGGAACACCCTCCTCCTCTATGAACTTTGACAACAAAAAGAAAAGGGGGGGGGGTCCGATTAGTGTTCTGAAAACAGATTTGGCTATGACCCATGACTTTCTTCCCTGTGCCTAAAAACATATATATTCTGTCTGACCATAAATAGTCTTAAACTCTTTCATTTTCTGTTGCTCCAACCATAAATTACCTCTCTTATAAAGGTTTGGTGTAGATCAATTTGAGATAAATCAGATAAAAATGTCTCACTAACTGTAAAGAACTACACATTAATTGAATCAATATGTACTGTGTGCTTCTTATAAATCAGGCATATTCCAAGTGAAGGAAAGCATGGATCAGTTGTAAAAAGCTGGGTTGTCAGTCTCGGTGTAATTGTGACAAAAGGAGGTGGATGCAAATAACTCTGAGGCATGCTACGACTGATAGTGTGGATGTATGCGTAGGGTCGATGACATAGTGAAAAAAAGACCAACCATGTGCTAAAACATAAAACCTTTACCAATTAAAAACTGTTCTTTAAAAAACCAACTTAACATCTAATAGAGTGCTTCACACCCAAAAGATACTCAAAATTCGTGCTGACTGCAGTTCTTATCATTTAATTGTTTATTGCTTGACTCTACTCACTATATAATGTTAGCTCCACAATAGCAGAGACCTTACTTTTCTTGTTTGCTAATGCAGCCTGAGTGCCAAAGCACAGTGTCTGGTATCTAGTAGGTGCTCAGTAAGCATTTGCTGGTTGGATGGGTGGATTTTATGTTCTGGTGACATAAGAAATCATTTCCATTTGCTGGACATTTCATTATCACTGCTACAAAAGTGAAATATCTTTGCTTCTAACTTTGGTCAAAAAAAAAATTTTTTTTTTTAACCGGGACAGAGAGAGAGTCAGAGAGAGGGATAGATAGGGACAGACAGACAGGAACAGAGAGAGATGAGAAGCATCAATCACCAGTTTTTCATTGCGACACATTAGTTGCTCATTGATTGCTTTCTCATATGTGCCTTGACGCGGGCTTTCAGCAGACCGAGTAACCCCTTGCTCGAGCCAGCGACCTTGGGTCCAAGCTGGTGAGTTTTTTGCTCAAGCCAGATGAGTCCACGCTCAAGCTGGCGACCTCAGGGTCTAGAACTTGGGTTCTCCACATCCCAGTCTGACACTCTATCCACTGCGCTTGGTCAGGCTAACTCTGGTCAAATTTTACCTTTATTTTTTACTCTATTCTTTTGTCATGCTAGGCAGAAACATACTGAATTAGGCCTTTACCCAAGTAGTATATGACTTGTTCATAAGGAGAATTTAAATTGGGTGGGTTCCATAGGAACTATACTGGTCAGTAGAGATTAGGGCTGATGATGTGTGCCCGTTAGCATACATGGGCAGCCAATATGCCTTTTTATTATTTAGACTGTGATATATATATATATAAAATATTATAAATACATATAATACCATATATATATATATATATATATATATATATATATATATATATATATTAGTGAGAGAGAGAGAAAGAGACAAGAGACAGACAGGAAGGGAGAAATGAGTAGCATCAACTCATAGTTGTGGCACTTCAATTGTTCACTGATTGCTTCTCATTGATCAGGGGCTATAGCCAAGCCAGTGACCCCTTGCTCAAGCCAGCAACCTTGAGCTTCAAGCCAATGACCTTTGGGCTCAAGCCAGTGACCATGGGGTCATATCTATGACCCCATGCTCATCCCAGTGATCCTGCACTCTGCACTCGAGCCACGTGAGCTTGCAATCTAGCCGGCAACCTCAGGGTTTCAAACCTGAATCCTCATCATACCAGGTCAATGCTCTATCCACTGTATCACCACCTGGTCAGGTTAGACTATGATATTTTTAAGAAAATCTTTAAATGAGCAAAAAAACCCAAATCCATCTAATGAAAGTAACCTTAAAAAATAAATGAACTAAAACAGTATGTCCTTAGATTATAGCACAGTTCTGTTCCTACAACAGTGACACAACCTGAATTTTGGATTAAGTTGAAACACACCCTGGCCTAAGTCACTTACCTATCCTAACTGGTATATGCTGCTAATGCTCAGCCACAAAACTGGCAACCTCTCCATCTCAATCATTATGCCACTTCGCTGTTTAGTAATCACAGTCAATTTCATAGGGGCTGATCCCTTTACATGTTTTAGGATGAGGTCATTTTCCTTGATAATTGTTGCTACGGTAGAGCAGCTAAGGTTTAGCACGTGGTCAATGTTTGTCACTGATTCTCCTTTTTCTAATCTCTTTACAATGTCTAATGTAACTTTCATCATGATGGCTTTCCTCTTCTTTGAAACACTATCATCTGAAAACTCTGACTTTTGTTTAGGAGCCATGATAAGGGCCAAAAAGTCGCCAAACAAAACAACACAAACGGAACACTTGTGCTTTTAACAGTCCAAAATGGCATAGGTAAGCGCACTGGGGGACGTCAACTCCCTCACTCACAAGCCACGTTACTGTGTGTTCTTCTACCATGTGCAGCCAAGACAGTTCGCCCGCGTAGTCCACGAGTATGATGCTAATGGCGTAAGCTGAAACACTCACATTTCAATTTTTTAAAGTTTTTATGGGAGTGTTGTAAACTCAAAATGTCATATGTTGAGACTGTTGTAACCTGAGGACCCCGTCCATCTGAAGGTTTCACATAATGATATTCCTCTATTCCCTAAATGCCTTGATATAATCTACACATTTATTTTATAATGCTTTTATAGTTTATAATGTTTTTCTACCAAGAATAAAGTTGACTATAAAATAAAAATGTATGAATAACGTATTCATAAGAAAAAGTATACTTTTTCATATAAATATCATGTATTCATAAGAAAAAGTGTACTTTTTCAGTGAGAGTTAATAAGATATTGTGAAACCCCAAATTTTCCCATTTCACTTCCTCACATTTTCTATTTAAATATTACAAATCCAATGTGTTGCAAGAAAAACAAATTTCAAACAGTACTATACAAACAAAACTGCAACACTAAACAAAACAAAACCCAATGAAAAATATTAGAACAACTCAACATGGACTGAGTGAAAACAAAAAAGAATCTTTTGTACTCTTTTGTCAAACAACATGAAAGATTTTTTTTTAATTGCATGAATAGATAATAATAGAAAAAGCTCCATATGGCAGTATGGTAATCTATCAATTTTTAACACATATTTTCCACTGGACTAGGCTTATTTGGTACAGCAATATGTAACTGCTCAGTGGCGGATTTTTTTTCTGCACAGATATAAAATGACATAAATTACTCTAGAGTAAGTATTTCCATAATGCTTGCAACATGACACAACACTATCTGGCAAATTGTGAGCAAGTGCTGCCCCTACTGGAAAACACCGAGTAGAGAGCATGCTGAGGAGAGGGCCATGCTCAGCTCTCCTCCTCAGCCACATGAGTCTTTAGGAGATTCGTTGCATTTGACATTAATCGTCTCCAACACCAACAACAGTCTGGAGAAAATGAGACATATTTTCCACTAGAATAGGCTTATTTGGTACATCAGGTCCCATTCAGCACTATTCCACTTCTGCTTTGAGTTCCTTAACCGAGAAAAAAAGATGGGAGTGACAGAGGGGGATACCAAAGCACAGACATCCAGTCAAGATGCTCAGGTGAACCAACCTTGGCCAAATGCTCACCGTGTCCCTCACCAGAAAGAAACTTGATATCCTAAACAAATATTTGTCCTACTTTTGAGGAGATAGCAACATCTAGCAAAAACAAAACAAAACAAAAAACCCTTGATAAGTAATTCATCCTATCTAGGCCTTTGAGAGTGGTAAAAAAAAAAAAAAAAAAAAGTAAACTGGAGAAACCCATATCCAGGCTAACCTCTAGCACAGTGGTTCTTAACATTTTTTGAGGTACCGAACCTACCAGTTTCATATGCGCATTCACCGAACCCTTCTTTAGTGATAAATAAAATATGATTTTTTTTTCCAAATTCAAGACATAGGTATATGTTTTTTTAGTGGTGCACAAAATGAGTTGTGCATGAACATCACCTTGCTCAAAGAACAAAACCAACGAAGTGCATGAACTCACAACAAATTACGATATTACTTTATTCTGGCCTCCACGGCAGAGGCTTCTCCGAACCCCTGAGACTAACTCATCAAACACCTAGGGTTCGATAGAACCCAGGTTAAGAACCACTGCTCTAGGACCTTCGAATTGTAAGTCAGAAGTGAAGTGGTGAGGTCCTCTAAATATTCAGCCAGACTAGGCCTAGGCTTCTTTCAGAGACACCTGTCAGTAAGTTATACCCAAGAAACCTGTGAATGGGCATAAGCAAGATGTGGTTTCTCCAAAGCTGATTAACATTAAGAGAGGGAGGGAGGGAGGAAGGAAGGGAGGAAGGAAGGAAGGAAGGAAGGAAGGAAGGAAGGAAGGAAGGAAGGAAGGAAGGAAAACTCAATTAGACAGTGTTATTTCTTAGGCACTCAGATGTTTAAAAAGGAAAAAATTAATCCCAGCAGCCACTGGGGGGGGGGGGGGAGCACAGCACAAACAGCTAGAGGGAGCCGGCAGGGCAGAATATCCCATCAGCGCAGGGAAGCACAAACTATCATTATTTCCCTGTTGGTCAAGAAAACCAGACGGTAGTGCTCTTCTTGTTTTTCATAATATGAAGACCCACCCAGATGTACTTTCAGCCACAGGCATAAAGTCTGTATTTGAAACTTTTTTCGTGGACCCACAAAACTCAAAGAACCAAAATGGTTAGGCTTGCACTTACTTTGCCTGATTACTAACTCTGGCTTCCAGCTGGAATAACATATGATATCACTGCGTCTAAGAGAGGCCCAGTTTAAAAGCAATTGTTCACTTAACCTATACATTTGACTCTCACTTTCTAATCAGATGCTTGGCACAAACTCACCTAACTCCAAAACCCTGGCAATGTGCCTTCCTTGGGCAAAGGAACAAGAAGTTCATGGGTGTTATTTTCTATTTTCCATTTGTCTCTGTCATTTTATTATTAAAAAATGCTATACCATGATGTGATGGGGGAGAACAACATACAATGAAATATTCTACAGGAGAAAAGTGAAATTGAGATGATGTATCCTCATCAGGTTTCACTAATAGGCTTGCTGAAGAATAAGACTCAAGATGAAAATCTAACCTGGATACCAATTTATAGATCTATCAAGAAAAAACATATTAGTAGGAAATATTTTAATGATCACAGTCTCAAAGTTAGCAACTTAAATGCATATGAACTGAAATTTGTATTAATGGTTTATGTATACCTTACTGTGTTTTAAAACTTTTTTATTCTAATGCCTCAGAACAAGTATGAGTGGAATATAAGAATAAAATAGCCAACAGTCATTTTAATGCCTTTCTCCAGGATGAATACTCCAACAATAAATAGTATTGAAGGGCATGACTTCAATATCAGCCAGATCTGGGTTTTAACCTGGCTTTGACTCTTACTAGCAGTAGGACCATGGTCAGGTTCATAACATGGCCAACCTCTGAAATATAGTCCCCAAGTATGAATCAGCAACTCAAAAAATTTACTTGTAAATTGGTTGATGAGAACTTATTTTTCTCATGGGGTAATACTATAAATGCACTCAGGTACTCAGACCATCCTAGAAAATCTCTTGAAAATGGCACAAATAGTACTAATGTGCTGATATCTAATCCACATTACAGAATAAACTCTATGGCAACAAATATATAAATAAGTGGCAAACTCATAAAAATCCTAGAAGGAAACAGAGGCAGCAAAATCTCAGACATTTTTCATGTATATGGTACCTAAGAATAAATTTAACCAAGGAGGTAAAAGACCTATGCTCAGAAAATTATAGGATATTGAAGAAAGAAATTGAGGATAATACGAATAAGTGGAAACATATACCATGTTCATGAACTAGAAGAATTAACATCATTAAAATGTCCATATGGTTAGATCCTGCCATCAGCATAAATAAATAAATATAAAAAAAGAAATAAAATAAAATGTCCATACTATCCAAAGCAAGCTATAGATTCAATTCAATTTATTTTAAAAAACCAATGGCATATTTCACAGGTATGGAACAAATACTTCAAAAATTTATATGGAACCAAAAAAGACCCTAAGTGGACTCAGCTATTATGACAAAGAAGAACAAAGTTGGAGGTGTCACACTATCTGAAATCAAACTATACTACAAGGCTATTGTAATTAAAACACCCTAACACTGGTAAAAGAACAGGCATATAGATCAATGGAATAGAACAGAGAGCCCAATAATAAACCCATGCTGTTACGGTCAAGTAACATTTGAAAAAGAAGGCAAGAGTATGCAATGGACTAAAGACGGTCTTTTCAATAAGTGGTTTTGGGAAAATTGGACAGGTACATGCAAAGAAATGAAACTAGACCACCAACTTACACCATTCACATGAATAAATTCAAAATGGATAAAAGACTTAAATGTAAATATAAAAACCCTAAAAATCCTAGAAGAAAACATATGCAGCAAAATCTAAGACATCTCTAGGAAGCAAGATGGCGACGGAGTAGGCGGACGTACCAACTTCCAATTACCAGAACCAAAGTGTATTATAACTCAATTTTAAGAACCATCATCTGGATAAACCAACTTTGAACTAAACTAAGTGGACTCTTCAACCAAGGAACACAGAAGAAGCCACATTGAGACTGGTAGGAATAGCGAAAACGCGACGAGGGCTGCCCAGCTCCCGGGAGCAAACGGCAGCCCAGAGAGACCCGCGTGGTGGGAGGAAAGTTTGGTGGAAAGGGAGGGACCTGGGTCCTAGGAACCAAGCCCCAGCCTGCAGTCCCAGAGCCTAGAAGAGGCGTTTGGACAGTTTTGAGCTGTGAAACAAGTGAGGGAGCTCCCAGGCCTACAGTATGGAGTATTATGTCCTTTCCTACTCTGCTGAGGGTTGCTGAAAGGTTTGGGACGACAGGACGCTGAAACGCGGTTCTGTCAGCGTGGGCAGAGGCCAAGCCGGTGGGAGCTCGGTCTAGCCTAGCAGGGTCGGAGGGGACGTGCAAAAGCGCTCCAGAAGCTGCGGGCCCGCCTGTAATGCCACCTATGGGGACAAAGTGGGAGGCCAGGAATGGGCAGAAATCTGCTCTGCGACTCTGCGCAAGCCGGCACTGACCGCGGGGACCAGGCTAGGACCAGGGACGGGCGGGGGCTCGCGGCTGAGCTCATGCTATCAGCTCCAACTGGCCGGAGAAAACGCGGTTAACCATTATACGTGCGCAGGGACGGGGTAGACCCCGAGACAAGTGGAAGCTCGCAGCTGAGCCCACGCTACTATACCCGCCAGGCCGGAGAAACTGCGATTTGCTATCTTACGTGCATGAGTGGGCTCCGAACGCGGGGGCGGGGTAAAGTCCGGGACGAGCAGAAGTACACAGGAGAGCGGAAGCCAGCAAACACACCCGGCCCAATAAACCTGGGTTTGTGACCCTGCGCAGAAGGGCCCTGGCCTCGAGGGCGGGGCTAAAGCTCCTAACAGGCGAAGGCTCTCAGCTGAGAGCACGTCAAAAGCCCCGCCCAACCCGCGAAACTGTGGCGAGCAGGCTCTGACTGCGGGTTCTGGGCAGAAGTCCGGAAACAGGCTGGGTCCGCAGCTGAGCAAAGGTGCTCACCTCTACCCTTGATGCTGAGGATGGTGGCTTGAGTGACAGCCCCTACTGCAGAGGAGAGGCAGAAATCACAGCAAAAGCCACAGTGGGCCGGCGCTGGCAACACCATACCCAACCACCCTAGGCAGCGGCAGAGGGGGTGGGGGGCCTGAAGACAGACCACACCTAGAGAACACAAAGGCGACACCTACTGGACTCCAGTGGCCACAACTTGCTTATACACAGAAAAAATGGGCAGGCAGAGGAATGCAAACCAAATGAATCAAGAGAAATCCCCAGAGAAGGACCTGAATGAACCAGATATAACCAAATTACCAGAAGCAGAATTTAGAAAAATGTTAGTTAGGATGTTCAAAGAAATTAGAGCAACAATGGATAGTCATTATGAACACCTAAATAAAGAGATAACAAGTATAAAAAACAAAGTTGAAATAATAAAAAAGAATCAAACAGAAATGACAAATACAGTATCAGAACTGAAGACCACAATGGAAGGAATTAAAAGCAGGATGAATCACGCTGAGGATTGAATAAGCGAGTTAGAGGACACATAAACAAAGGCACAGAAGCAGAGAAGAAAAAGGAAAAGAGACTCAAAAAATGTGAGGAAACTCTAAGGGAGCTCTGTGACAACATGAAGAGAAACAACATTCGCATCATAGGGGTGCCTGAAGAAGAGGAGAGAGGACAGGAAATGGAAACTTTGTTCAATCAAATCATAGCAGAAAACTTTCCTAAATTAAGGCTGGGAAACACTCCACACGTTCTAGAAGCACACAGAACTCCATTAAAGAGAAACCCAAAAAGATCTACACCAAGACACATCATAGTTAAAATACCAAAGCTAATGGATAAAGAAAACATTTTAAAAGCTGCTAGGGAAAAAAAGGCTATCACCTACAAAGGAGCCCCCATAAGGATGACATCGGACTTCTCAACAGAAACACTTGAGGCCAGAAGAAAATGGCAAGATATAATCAAAGTAATGCAGAACAAGAACCTACAACCAAGACTACTTTATCCAGCAAGGCTAACATTTAAAATTGAAGGAGAAATAAAGAGCTTCCCAGAAAAAGAAAGCCTGAAGGAATTCATAAAAACCAAACCAATTCTGCAAGAGATACTAAGGGGCCTCTTGTGAACAGTTTAAAGGGAGGAAAGAATAGAGCAAAAGAAGAATACAGATTTAAAGAATAAAATGGCAATAGACAACTACATATCAATAATAACCTTAAATGTAAATGGATTAAATGATCCAATCAAAAGACATAGGGTAGCTGCGTGGATAAAGAAACAGGACCCATACATATGCTGTCTACAAGAGACACACCTTAAAACAAAAGATGCACATAGACTGAAGGTAAAAGGATGGAAAAAAATATTTCATGCAAATGGAAATGAAAAAAAAGCAGGGGTAGCAATACTTATATCAGACAAAATGGACTTTAAAACAAAACTGTAGTAAGAGATAAAGAAGGACACTACATAATGATAAAGGGAACAATTCAACAGGAAGATATAACTATTATAAATATTTATGCACCAAATATAGGAGCCCCAACATACATAAAGCGAACTTTGATGGATATAAAGGGCGAGATTAACAGGAATACTATCATAGTAGAGGATTTCAATACCCCTCTAACAACACTGGATAGATCCTCAAGAAAGAAAATTAATAAAGAAACAGCAGACTTAAAGGATACACTAGATCAACTTGATTTAATAGATATCTTCAGATCTTTTCACCCTAAAGCAGTCGAATATACATTCTTCTCAAGCACTCATGGTACGTTTTCTAGGATAGACCACATGTTAGGACACAAAAATGGTCTCAATAAATTTAAGAAGATTGAAATCATATCAAGCATTTTCTCTGATCACAATGCCATGAAACTAGAAATTAACCACAAAAGAAAAACTGAAAAATACTCAAACACATGGAAAATAAATAGCATGTTATTAAATAATGAATGGATTAACAATGAGATCAAAGACGAAATAAAAAAGTTTCTAGAAACAAATGATAATGAGCATACATCAACTCAAAATTTATGGGACACAGCAATAGCAGTTCTGAGAGGGAAGTTTATTGCACTACAGGCATATCATAAGAAGCTAGAAAGAGCTCAAATAAGCAACCTGACCCTGCATCTAAAAGAACTAGAAAAACAACAGCAAATAAAACCCAAGACAAGTAGAAGGAAGAAAATAATAAAGATCAGAGCAGAAATAAATGACATAGAGGCTAAGGAAACAATACAGAGGATCAATGAAAGCAGAAGCTGGTTCTTTGAAAAGGTAAACAAGATTGATGAACCTTTAACTAGACACACCAAGAAAAAAAGAGAGAGGACTCAAATAAATAAAATTATAAAAGAGTGGAGAAATAACAACTGACACAACAGAAATACAAAGCATTGTAAGAAAATACTATGAAGAACTCTATGCCAAAAAATTAGACAATCTTGGTGAAATGGACAAATTTCTTGAATCATATAACCTTCCAAAAATCAATCTGGAAGAATCAGAACACCAAAACAGACCAATTACAGCAAATGAGATCGAAACAGTTATCAAAAAACTCCCAAAAAAGAAAAGTCCTGGGCCTGATGGCTTCACAAGTGAATTCTATCAAAAATTCAAAGAAGAACTAACTCCTATCCTCCTCAAGCTATTTCAAAAAATTCAAGAGGAAGGAAGACTTCCAAACTCCTTTTATGAGGCGAGCATAATTCTGATCCCAAAACCGGGCAAAGACAACACAAAGAAGGAAAATTATAGGCCTATATCCCTGATGAATTTAGACGCTAAAATTCTCAACAAAATATTAGCCAACCGGATCCAGCAATATATGAAAAAAATCATACACCACGATCAAGTGGGATTTATTCTGGAGAGACAAGGCTGGTTCAATATTCGCAAATCAATCAATGTGATTCATCACATAAACAAAAGGAAGGACAAAAATCACATGATAATTTCAATAGATGCAGAAAAGGCATTTGATAAAATCCAGCACCCATTCATGCTCAAAACTCTCAGTAAAGTGGGAATACAGGGATCATTCCTTAACATGATAAAGGCCATCTACGACAAACCGACAGCAAACATCATACTAAATGGACAAAAATTAAAAGCAATCCCCTTAAGATCAGGAACTAGGCAGGGTTGCCCCCTTTCACCACTCTTATTCAACATAGTTCTGGAAGTCCTAGCTACAGCAATCAGACAAGAAGAAGAAATAAAAGGCATCCAAATTGGAAAAGAAGAAGTAAAACTGTCACTATTTGCAGATGATATGATATTGTATATAGAAAACCCTAAAGTCTCAGTCAAAAAACTACTGGACCTTATAAATGAATTCAGCAAGGTGGCAGGATATAAAATTAATACTTAGAAATCAGAGGCATTTCTATATACCAACAATGAACTGTCAGCAAAAGAAATTAAGGAAACAATCCCCTTCACTATTGCAGCCAAAAAAATAAAGTACCTAGGAGTAAATTTAACCAAGGAGGTTAAGGACTTGTACTCGGAAAATTATAAAACATTGATAAAAGAAATCAAGGAAGATACAAACAAGTGGAAGCATGTACCGTGCTCATGGCTAGGAAGAATAACATCATTAAAATGCCTATATTACCCAAAGCAATTTATAAATTCAATGCAATTCCAATTAAAATACCAATGACATACTTCAAAGATATAGAACACATATTCCAAAAATTTATATGGAACCAAAAAAGAACACGAATAGCCTCAGCAATCTTAAAAAGAAAAAATGAAGCAGGAGGTATCACTCTTCCAGATATCAGGTTTACTATAAGGCCGTTATACTCAAGACAGCCTGGTACTGGCATAAGAACAGGCACATTGATCAATGGAACAGAACAGAGGACCCAGAAATAAACCCACAGCTTTATGGACAACTGATATTTGACAAAGGAGGAAAGAACATACAATGGAGTAAAGACAGCCTCTTTAACAAGTGGTGTTGGGAAAATTGGACATCTTCCTGCAAAAAAATGAAACTAGACCATCAACTTACACCATTCACAAAAACAAACTCAAAATGGATAAAAGACTTAAACGTAAGCCGTGAAACCATAAGCATCTTAGAAGAAAACATAGGCAGCAGGCTCTCCGACATCTGTAGCAGCAGTATATTTGCCGATTTATCTCCACGGGCAAATGAAATAAAAGGCAAGATAAACAAATGGGACTATATCAAACTAAAAAGTTTTTGCACAGCTAAAGACAATAAGAACAGAATAAAAAGACAAACCACACAATGGGAGAACATATTCGACAGCACATCTGAGAAGGGGTTAATAACTAAAATTTATAAAGAACTTATAAAACTCAACACCAGGAAGACAAACAACCCAATCAAAAAATGGGCAAAAGAAATGAATAGAAATTTCTCCAAAGAGGACATACAGATGGCCAATAGGCATATGAAAAAATGCTCAACATCACTAATCATTAGAGAAATTCAAATTAAAACCACAATGAGATATCACCTCACACCAGTCAGAATGGCGCTCATCAGCAAAACAACACAGAATAAGTGCTGGCGAGGATGTGGAGAAAAGGGAACCCTTCTGCATTGCTGGTGGGAATGCAGACTAGTGCAGACACTGTGGAAAACAGTTTGGAGATTCCTCAGAAAATTAAAAATTGAACTGCCTTTTGACCCAGCTATCCCACTTTTAGGAATATATCCTAAGAACACCATAGCACTGTTCGAAAAGAAGAAATGTGCCCCCATGTTTGTGGCAGCATTGTTCACAATAGCGAAGATCTGGAACCAGCCCAAGTGTCCGTCAGAAGACGAGTGGATTAAAAAGCTATGGTACATATATACTATGGAATACTACTCAGCCATAAGAAACGATGACATCCGATCATTTATAACAAAATGGATGGACCTTGATAACATTATACAGAGTGAAATAAGTAAATCAGAAAAAAAGAAAAACTGAGAACAGCATGATTTCATACATAGGTGGGGCATAAAAGTGAGACTATGAGACATGGACAAGAGAGTGGTGGTTATGGGATGGGGGGAGGGAGGGAAGAGTGGAATAAGGAGGAGGGGAGGGACACAGGGAAAACCAGATTGAAGGTGACAGAGGACAATTTGACTTTTGGTGACGGGTATGCAACACAATTGAATGATAAGATAACCTGGAGATGTTTTTATTGTACATATGTACCCTGATTTATTGGTGTCACCCCATTAGAATTAATAATAATAAAATATATATATATAAAAAAATCTAAGACCTCTCTCATAGCAATATGTATGCTGACATATCCCCTTGGGCAAGGGAAATAAAGGAAAGAATGAACAAATGGGACTACATCAAGCAAAAAGGCTTTTGCAGCATGAAAGAAACCAACAAATCAAAAAGAAAACATATTTGCTGATACATCTGCTAAGGGGTTAATTCCAAAATTTATAAAGAACTTACAAAACTCAACACCAGGAAGACAAACAATACAATTAAAAAATGGGCAAAAGACCAGAAGAGACACTTTTCCAAAGGCGACATACATACACATGGCCACTAGACATGAAGAAGTTCTCAACATCAATAATCATCAAGAGAGATGTAAATTAAAACTACAATTATAACCTCACACATGTCAGAATGGTTATCATCGATAAATCAACAAATAACAAGTGCTAGCAAGAATATAGAGAAAAGGGAACCCTTGTGCACTGTTAGTGGGAATTCAGACTCATGCTGACACTGTGGAAAACAGTATGGCATTTCTTCAAAAAATTAAAAATGGATCTGCCTTTTGACCCAGCTATCTCACTTCTGGGAATATATCCTAAGAATCCCTAAACACTAATTTGAAAGAACATATGCACTTCCATGTTGATTGTGGCATTATTTACAATAACCAAGATCTGGAAACAGCCCAAGTTCCCATCAGTGGATGAGTAGATAAAAAAGCTGTGGTACATTTACATAATGGAATACTACACAGCCATAAAAAAGAAAATCTTACCTTTTGCAACAGCATGGATGGACCTAGAAATCATTATGCTAAAGTGAAATAAGTCAGCCAGGACAAATATTATATGATTTCACTCATGTGTGGAATCTAATGAACACAATAAACTGATGTAAAAAATAGAAAAACAGGTATGGATACATGGAACAGTTGGACAGTTGTCAGAGGGAGGACAGTGAAGGGACTGAATAAAAGGTGAAGGGATTAGCCAAGAAACATCATATATACATAACACACAGACACAGACAACAGGTGGCAATAGCTAGAGAAAAAGCAGGGGCTGGGGAGAGTGGAGGTAGGCATGGATTAAATGGGACTTTGCTTGGGGCAGAGGGTACATGATGCAGTGTACACTTAAAACCTGCATAATTTTTTGTTTTGTTTTTGTTTTTTTTAGAGAGAGAGAGAGAGAGGCAGAGACACAGGAAAGGAAAGAGATAAGTATTAACTCCAAGTCACTTTAGTTGTTCACTGAATAGTTCTCATACGTGCCTTGACCAGGGGCTGAAGTTGAGCCAGTGACTCCTTGCTCAAGCCAGCAATCTTGAGCTCAAGCCAGTGACCTTTGGGCTCAAACCAGTGACCAAGGGATCATGTCAATGATCCCATGCTCAAGCCGGCAACCCCGTGTTCAAGCTGGTGAGCCTGTGCTCAAGCGGCAATCTCGGGGTTTCAAAACTGGGACCTGGGTGTCACTGGTCAATGTTCTATTCACTGCACCACCACTAGTCAGGCAAAACCTATATGGCTTTATGAACCACTGTCATCCCAATAAATTCAATTAATAAATAAATGAAAAGAGAAAAAAATAAATAAATTCTATGTACATCTAAGAAACCATATATATTTTAGTCTTATAACTTCACTGTCCAGCAGATGGCATATGCTCAATAGATCATGATTACATGGAACGAAACAGAATACTTGCTTTTGAAAAAAGACTTTTAGTCTTTTCGCTCCATCATTTGGAAATGACACCTCTCTTGGCAAAGAATTAGAGGGCAGAGAATTCACTGGAGAAAGTAAAGAGATCACTTAAATTTCTGAGAATTAGCAACATTTATTCTATCTTTAGATGAGACAGTGATTCATCAGGTGATCTGAATTGTGGAGATTAAAGGGGATAGAGATCTTTAAAATTAATAAAAGAGTCTAATCACATGAGCCTCTCTCTGATAGACCATCATTTTAGCTTATTCATATCTCTCTAATTCCAAATGTCCACCTGGGTCTATTTCACATAAATTTCTTAGAAAAATTTAGAACTCTAATAATTTACTGTTGCACTAAAATAAGTTAAATATAATACACTATTTTCAAATATACCATGCATCAACACAACCCATTTTTTTTTAATCATTTCCCCATGAGATTATAAAATGGTCAGAATTACAAAGTTCACAGCACAAACTTCTGTGAGGAAAATTGCAATATAAAATGACCACACTAATTAGAATGTTTGGCTGCTATCACAAAGTCTCAAAATTATAGAGGCTTATCAAGATAAGAAGATATCGCACTCAAATAAAGACCAGGTAGGTGATCCAGGGCTGGTATGGTGTTTGCACCTTTTTCAGTGAATCAACTATGGTTCTTCCATCTTTTTGTTGCAACGTCTTCAATACATAACTTTCTCTCATAACTCAAGCCAGCCCCTCCCACTCCTGCTACCCTGGCTGCATTTCAGCATACAGGAAGGGGTGAGGAAAGGCACGCCTATCTTTTCAGCACACAGCCTGAAGGTGGCCCACGTCACTTCCACTCATGTCTCACTCACCAGAACCCAGTCACAGCTAGCTGCAAGGGTAGCCGAGAAGGCATTATTTTGGGTGACCTTGTGCTATGTGAAAAGGTGAGAATAGGTGGCAAGAACAAAAGAACTCTCTGCCCTAAAGGTTATAACAAGACATCCCTTTGACTCTGGTAAACTTCTCAAATATTTATCCATTTATTGCAGCCAACTATCTCTGCCCTACCCCCCTCCCCACTTCCAGACACAAAGCTCCTAAAACCCTTGTGCTTTCGTGAGCATCTTTTGTTCTAATATTGGGTCCCTGCCCCTGTTTCCTGGTACAGAGAACCTCTAAATCCCTTGGAATTTCCTGGGTGACAGGAACATCTTTTGTTCTAACGAGGTGGCTCTTGGTAGATTCCTTGAGAGTTGGGGATGGGGGCTGGTCACCAGAAAGACAGCTCCAGGAGTAGCACCTTGGAACTTTCAGTCCCACCTCTTTTTCTCAAGGGAGGGGAGAAGGCTAGAGATTGAGTTAATAATCACTCACCCCTATATGGTGAAATTTCCATAAAAATCCCTAAAGGACAGAATTCAGAGAGATTTGGAGTTGGTTAACACATCCTCGAGCTGTGAGAGTGCCACACCCCAACTCCAGGGGACGGAAGTCCTGCACTTGATCTCCTTCTGGTTCTCACTCTATGTACCTTTTAACCTGGCTGTTCATTTGTATCCTTTTAGTATCCTTTATAATAGCCCGTAAACTTAAATGTTTCCCTAAATTTTGTGAGCCATTATAGCAAACTATCAAACCTGAAAAGGGGGTCAGTGGAATCCCAATTTATAATCGGTTGGTCAGAAGTATGAGAGGCTCAAATTTGCAACTGTTGTCTGAAGTGGGGGCAGTCTCGTGGGATTGAGCCTACAACCTCTAGAGTCTGTCCTAACTAGATGTAGACAGTGTCATAATGGAATTGTAGGGTCACTCAACTGGTGTTTAGAGAGTAGGAAAATTGGTCAATATAAGAAAAATCCCTACACATTTAACGTCTTAAATGTTGAGAGTATAATGTAAAAGAATGAGAGGTTTTCTTTTAAACATGCTTTATAATTTTCTTTCTCAGGAAAAAGTCCCATGAAAAATCTCCCTAATTTGTAAACAACACTCAGGGTTTGACTTTGAACATCATCTTTTTCTGTATCTTTCTTCACTTTTTATCCAAATGATATCACCAGCACTTTTGCAAGGGACTTCACCAGGGTGTTGGTGAAGTTGGGAGCAGAGCTAATCTGAGCTATTATACTTCCAAGCCTTGCCATGTGACTTGAAACCTAACAGAAGTACTAGAGAACTGAGAAGGTAAGACCCACAGTTTGTTAAAAGACAAACAGATACTCCATTATTTACTTTAAGCAAACTTGATTTATTCAAGTAGAGATATTCTGAAATTTAATATATCATTAAAAAAACTAATTCTACCCACTAAAAACTACTTTGACAACTAATAAAATGGGATGCCTACTTTTCATTGTGAAGACAGATAAAGTTTAAAACTAAAGCAACATTTACCTGGATCATCTTGAGTGGCTTTATAACTCATTTATATTTTACTTCAAAGTAATTTTACAAAGTGGATATTTTAATTTATAAATGTAAATTCTGCTTAAGGAAATATATATTCTCTATATATATTTATATATATATATATAATATATATATATTATATATATAAATATATTTGTTTCAAGTTTATATTTCAAATATAAACTTGAAACAAATAAAATTATTTAATTAGCACATATGCACTGAATGCCTAAAAAGCTGCAATACTGAACCTTGGAGATAAAAAAAAGAAAAAATAATTTTTTTTTTTTTTTTATTATTCAGTGAGAGGAGGGGAGGCAGAGAGACAGACACCCGCATGTGCCCTGGCTGGGTTCCACCCAGCATGCCTATTATGGGGTAGATATATATATTTATAAACATATAAATATATATGTTTATATTATATATAAATATATAGAGAGAATATATATATTTATAAATTCTATTTTTAGAAAGTATAAACACAACTGTTTCTACTATATAGTTTGCAATAATTTTATAACCACAATAAATAATGGTCAATAAATTTTTTCTTTTTGACAATAAGCATCAAAACTTCAGCTAGGGGGAGCAAGATGGCGACGGAGTAGGCGGACGTACCAGCTTCCAACTCCCAGAACCAAAGTGGATTACAACTCAATTTTAAGAACCATCACCGAGATAAACCAACTTTGAACAAAACTAAGTGGACTCTTCAACCAAGGAACACAGAAGAAGCCACATTGAGACTGGTAGGAATAGCGAAAACGCGAAGAGGGCTGCCCAGCTCCCCGGAGCAAACGGCAGCCCAGAGAGACCCGTGTGGCGGGAGGAGAGTTTGGCGGAGAGGGAGGGACCTGGGTCCCAGGAACCAAGCCCCAGCCTGCAGTCCCAGAGCCTAGAAGAGGCACTTGGACAGTATTGAGCTGTGAAACAAGTGAGGGAGCTCCCAGGCCTACAGTGTGGAGTATTAGGTCCCTTCCTACTCTGCTGAGGGCTGCTTGGGGTTTTGGGGCGGCAGGACGCTGAAAGGCGGTTCTGTCGGCGTGGGCAGAGGCCAAGCCGGTGGGAGATCGGTCTAGCCCAGAGGGTCGGAGGGGAAGCGCCAGAGCGGTCCGGAAGCTGCGGGCCCGCCTTTAATCCCACTTACGGGGACAAAGCGGGAGGCCAGGAATGGACAGGCCCTGCGCAAGCCGGCCCTGACCGCGGGGACCAGGCTAGGACCAGGGACGGGCAGGGGCTGTGGCTGAGCTGACGCTAACAGTCCCCCACACCCCCACCCGGGCCTGAGAAACCGCGGTTGGCCAGTATACGTGCGCGAGCGGACTCCGAGCGCGGGAACGGGGTGGACCCTGAGACAAGTGGAGGCTCGCAGCTGAGCCCACGCTATTATCCCCATCCGGCCGGAGAAACCCCAGATAGAATTCATACGTGCACGAGCGGGCTCCGAACGCGGGGGCGGGGTAGAGTCCGGGACGAGCGGAAGTACGCAGCTCGGCGGAAGCCAGCAAACACGCCCGCCCCAATAAACCTTGGTTTCCGACCCTGCGCAAAGGGCCCTGGCCTCGAGGGCGGGGCTAAAGCTCCGGACGGGCAAAGGCATACAGCTGAGAGCACGTCAAAAGCCCCGCCTAACCCGCGGAACTGTAGCGAGCAGGCTCCGACTGCTGGTTCTGGGCGGAAGTCCGGAAATAGGCTGGGTCCGCAGCTGAGGAAAGGTGCTCACCTCTACCCTTGGTGCTAATCTTGTGGCTTCAGTCACAGCCCCTCCCACGGAGGAGAGGCAGAAATCATAGCAAAAGCCACAGTGGGCCGGCGCTGGCAACGCTCATACCCAAACACCCTAGGCACCAGCAGAGGGGGTGGGGGGCCTGTAGATAGACCACACCTAGAGATCACAAAGGCAACACCTACTGGACGCCAGTGGCCACAACTTGCTTATACACAGAAAAAATGGGCAGGCAGAGGAATGCAAACCAAATGAACCAAGAGAAATCCCCAGAGAAGGACCTGAATGAACCAGATATAACCAAATTACCAGAAGCAGAATTTAGAATAATGATAGTTAGGATGCTCAAAGAAATTAGAGCAACAATGGATACTCATTATGAACAGCTAAACAAAGAGATAACAAGTATAAAAAATGAAATTGAAATAATAAAAAAGAATCAGACAGAAATGACAAATACAGTATCAGAACTGAAGACCACAATGGAAGGAATTAAAAGCAGGATGGATGACGCTGAGGATCGAATAAGCGAGTTAGAGGACACAATAAACAAAGGCACAGAAGCAGAGAAGAAAAAGGAAAAGAGACTTAAAAAATGTGAGGAAACTCTAAGGGAGCTTTGTGACAACATGAAGAGAAACAACATTCGCATCATAGGGGTGCCTGAAGAAGAGGAGAGAGGACAGGAAATGGAAACTTTGTTCAATCAAATCATAGCAGAAAACTTTCCTAAATTAAGGCTGGGAAACACTCCACACATTCAAGAAGCACACAGAACTCCATTAAGGAGAAACCCAAAAAAATCTACACCAAGACACATCATAGTTAAAATACCAAAGCTAATGGTTAAAGAAAAAATTTTAAAAGCTGCTAGAGAAAAAAAGACTATCACCTACAAAGGAGCCCCCATAAGGATGACATCGGACTTCTCAACAGAAACACTTGAGGCCAGAAGGGAATGGCAAGAAATAATCAAAGTAATGCAGAACAAGAACCTACAACCAAGACTACTTTATCCAGCAAGGCTAACGTTTAAAATTGAAGGAGAAATAAAGAGCTTCCCAGAAAAAGAAAGCCTCAAGGAATTCATAAAAACCAAACCAATTCTGCAAGAGATACTAAGGGGCCTCTTGTGAACAGTTTAAAGGGAGGAATGAATAGAGCAAAAGAAGAAGACAGCTTTAAAGATAAAATGGCAATAAACAACTACATATCAATAATAACCTTAAATGTAAATGGATTAAATGATCCAATCAAAAGACATAGGGTAGCTGCATGGATAAAGAAACAGGACCCATACATATGCTGTCTACAAGAGACACACCTTAAAACAAAAGATGCTCATAGACTGAAGGTAAAAGGATGGGAAAAAATATTTCATGCAAATGGAAATGAAAAAAAAGCAGGGGTAGCAATACTTATATCAGACAAAATGGACTTTAAAACAAAGGCTGTAGTAAGAGATAAAGAAGGACACTACATAATGATAAAGGGAACAATTCAACAGGAAGATATAACTATTGTAAATATCTATGCACCAAATATAGGAGCCCCGACATACATAAAGCAGACTTTGATGGATATAAAGGGCGAGATTAACAGCAATACTATCATAGTAGGGGATTTCAATACCCCTCTAACAACACTGGATAGATCCTCAAGAAAGAAAATTAATAAAGAAACAGCAGACTTAAAGGATACACTAGATCAACTTGATTTAATAGATATCTTCAGAACTTTTCACCCTAAAGCAGTAGAATATACATTCTTCTCAAGCGCTCATGGTACGTTTTCTAGGATAGACCACATGTTAGGACACAAAAATGGTCTCAATAAATTTAAGAAGATTGAAATCATATCAAGCATTTTCTCTGATCACAATGCCATGAAACTAGAAATTAACCACAAAAGAAAAAATGAAAAATACTCAAACACATGGAAACTAAATAGCATTTTATTAAATAATGAATGGATTAACAATGAGATCAAAGACGAAATAAAAAAGTTTCTAGAAACAAATGATAATGAGCATACATCAGCTCAAAATTTATGGGACACAGCAAAAGCAGTTCTGAGAGGGAAGTTTATTGCACTACAGGCATATCATAAGAAGCTAGAAAAAGCTCAAATAAGCAACCTGACCCTGCATCTAAAAGAACTAGAAAAACAACAACAAATAAAACCCCAGACAAGTAGAAGGAAGGAAATAATAAAGGTCAGAGCAGAAATAAATGACATAGACGCTAAGGAAACAATACAGAGGATCAATGAAACAAGAAGCTGGTTCTTTGAAAAGGTAAACAAGATTGATGAACCTTTAACTAGACTCACCAAGAAAAAAAGAGAGAGGACTGAAATAAATAAAATTAGAAAGGACAGTGGAGAAATAACAACTGACACAACAGAAATACAAAGCATTGTAAGAAAATACTATGAAGAACTATATGCCAAAAAATTAGACAATCTTGGTGAAATGGACAAATTTCTTGAATCATATAACCTTCCAAAAATCAATCTGGAAGAATCAGAACACCTAAACAGACCAATTACAGCAAATGAGATCGAAACAGTTATCAAAAAACTCCCAAAAAAGAAAAGTCCTGGGCCTGATGGCTTCACAAGTGAATTCTATCAAAAATTCAAAGAAGAACTAACTCCTATTCTCCTCAAGCTATTTCAAAAAATTCAAGAGGAAGGAAGACTTCCAAACTCCTTTTATGAGGCAAGCATAATTCTGATCCCAAAACCGGGCAAAGACAACACAAAGAAAGAAAATTATAGGCCTATATCCCTGATGAATTTAGACGCTAAAATTCTCAACAAAATATTAGCCAACCGGATCCAGCAATATATGAAAAAAATCATACACCACGATCAAGTGGGATTTATTCTGGAGAGGCAAGGCTGGTTCAATATTCGCAAATCAATCAATGTGATACACCACATAAACAAAAGGAAGGACAAAAATCACATGATAATTTCAATAGATGCAGAAAAGGCATTTGATAAAATCCAGCACCCATTCATGCTCAAAACTCTCAGTAAAGTGGGAATACAGGGATCATTCCTTAACATGATAAAGGCCATCTACGATAAACCGACAGCAAACATCATACTAAATGGACAAAGATTAAAAGCAATCCCCTTAAGATCAGGAACCAGGCAGGGTTGCCCACTTTCACCACTCTTATTCAACATAGTTCTGGAAGTCCTAGCTACAGCAATCAGACAAGAAGAAGAAATAAAAGGCATACAAATTGGAAAAGAAGAAGTAAAACTGTCATTATTTGCAGATGATATGATATTGTATATTGAAAACCCTAAAGTCTCAGTCAAAAAACTACTGGACCTTATAAATGATTTCAGCAAGGTGGCAGGATATAAAATTAATACTCAGAAATCAGAGGCATTTCTATACACCAACAATGAAATATCAGCAAAAGAAATTAAGGAAACAATCCCCTTCACTATTGCAGCCAAAAAAATAAAGTACCTAGGAGTAAATTTAACCAAGGAGGTTAAGGACTTGTACTCAGAAAATTATAGAACATTGATAAAAGAAATCAAGGAAGATACAAACAAGTGGAAGCACATACCGTGCTCATGGCTAGGAAGAATAAACATCATTAAAATGTCTATATTACCCAAAGCAATTTATAAATTCAATGCAATACCAATTAAAATACCAATGACATACTTCAAAGATATAGAACACATATTCCAAAAATTTATATGGAACCAAAAAAGAACACGAATAGCCTCAGCAATCTTAAAAAGAAAAAATAAAGCAGGAGGTATCACTCTTCCTGATATCAAGGTTTACTACAAGGCCATTGTACTCAAGACAGCCTGGTACTGGCATAAGAACAGGCACATAGATCAATGGAACAGAACAGAGGACCCAGAAATAAACCCACAGCTTTATGGACAACTGATATTTGACAAAGGAGGAAAAAACATACAATGGAGTAAAGACAGCCTCTTTAACAAATGGTGTTGGGAAAATTGGACATCTACCTGCAAAAAAATGAAACTAGACCATCAACTTACACCATTCACAAAAACAAACTCAAAATGGATAAAAGACTTAAATGTAAGCCGTGAAACCATAAGCATCTTAGAAGAAAACATAGGCAGCAAGCTCTCCGACATCTGTAGCAGCGGTATATTTGCCGATTTATCTTCATGGGCAACTGAAATAAAAGGCAAGATAAACAAATGGGACTATATCAAACTAAAAAGTTTTTGCACAGCTAAAGACAATAGGAACAGAATAAAAAGACAAACCACACAATGGGAGAACATATTCGACAGCACATCTGATAAGGGGTTAATAACTAAAATTTATAAAGAACTTATAAAACGCAACACCAGGAAGACAAACAACCCAATCAAAAAATGGGCAAAAGAAATGAATAGAAATTTCTCCAAAGAGGACATACAGATGGCCAATAGGCATATGAAAAAATGCTCAACATCACTAATCATTAGAGAAATGCAAATTAAAACCACAATGAGATATCACCTCACACCAGTCAGAATGGCACTCATCAGCAAAACAACACAGAATAAGTGCTGGCGAGGATGTGGAGAAAAGGGAACCCTTCTGCACTGCTGGTGGGAATGCAGACTGGTGCAGCCACTGTGGAAAACAGTTTGGAGATTCCTCAGAAAATTAAAAATCGAACTGCCTTTTGACCCAGCTATCCCACTTTTAGGAATATACCCTAAGAACACCATAGCACTGTTCGAAAAGAAGAAATGCGCCCCCATGTTCGTGGCAGCATTGTTCACAATAGCGAAGATCTGGAACCAGCCCAAGTGTCCCTCAGAAGACGAGTGGATTAAAAAGCTATGGTACATATATACTATGGAATACTACTCAGCCATAAGAAACGATGACATCGGATCATTTATAACAAAATGGATGTACCTTGATAACATTATACGGAGTGAAATAAGTAAATCAGAAAAAAAGAAAAACTGAGAACAGCATGATTTCATAAATAGGTGGGACATGAAAGTGAGACTATGAGACATGGACAAGAGAGTGGTGGTTACGGGGTGGGAGGAGGGAGGGGAGGGTGGGATAGGGAGGAGGGGAGGGACACAGGGAAAACCAGATTGAAGGTGACAGAGGACAATTTGACTTTTGGTGATGGGTATGCAACACAATTGAATGATAGGATAACCTGGAGATGTTTTCATTGTACATATGTACCCTGATTTATTGATGTCACCCCATTAGAATTAATAATAATAAAATATATATATATTAAAAAAAAAAAAAAAAAAAAAAAAAAAAAAAAAAACTTCAGCTAGACATTATAGAAACAATGGGATTTAAATCTAGATTTAAAGAAAAATACTGTTAAAATTATCAAGCAGTAAATGTAAAAAGACAGTAAGATTTTGCTAAGTAACAGTTTCACTTTTCTTAATAAATTTTAATTTAGAAAAACAAAATTTAGGTCAGAATATGTTAAAGGCATTATTCACACAAAATAAATTGGCATTTGTAACATTTTTGGCTCAGCTAAAAGAATAAGTAATTACCATTTATTGAGCACTTACTATATGTAAAGTACAGTACTTGGTGATATATATATATAATCGTATTTAATCCTGACAGTATCACAATGAGGTAGGCACTTTATTCCTACTTAGATGAGGAAAGTAAATCAACCTTTCTTGTTAGACCATAAAAAAATTCTTCATAAACTACCACCAAGTTAAATAAATTCATACTTTGATTTAAAAAAAGCAAAGCTACTTTTGTAAGTGAATACATTTATGAATAAAATAACTCTATCCATGTTCAAGTTAAACTTATATTTTTCTACATTTTAAACTTGAAACAAATAAAGTTATTTAATCAGTACATATGTACTGAATGCCTTAAAAGCTGCAATATTGGATAAGAAAGAGAAAAAAGAATATTTTTTCTTATTATTCAGTGAGAGGAGGGGAAGCAGAGAGACAGACACCTGCATGTGCCCTGGCTGGGTTCCACCCAGCATGCCCACTAAGGGGCAAAGCTCTGCCCATCTGGGGCATTGCTCTATTGCTCAGCAACTGAGCTCTTCTTAGCAGCTGAGGCAGAGGCCAAGGAACAATCCTCAGTACCCAGGTTCAACTCGCTCCAATCAAGCCATGGCTGCAGGAGGGGAAAAGAGAGAAAGAGAGAGAAAAGAGAGAAGGGGAAGAGGTAGAGAAGCAGATGGGTGCTTCTCCTGTGTGCCCTGACTGGGAATCGAACCCAGTACATCCACATACCAGGCCAACACTGAGCCGACCTGAGAAAAAGGAATTCAGAAGATATGTTATCTCCTTTGGTTTTTAAAAACACATTCACTGACAATAACTACTGAATTTTTCCCAACAAAACTCAAAAAGTTTCTCTTTTGAACATATAACATTGTCTCTTTGTCATTTTCAGGAGACTGAGTTGAACATAAGTCATATGACTGGTGGGCAGATCTGTTGCTAACTAGTCATTAAGTTACCAAAACCATTGAGTCAATAAATATGACTATGTAGAAGAAATGTAGTAACTTATGTTTAATTATAGATTTCCAAGACCAATTTCGTTTTCTTAATCAAGGTGGTCTACAAGGTTACTTAGGCCATAGAGTCAACATGGAGTATCAGGTGACAGGGTCCTGGTAGAGAGCAGTGGAACTGAGTCTCCAAAGAAACAACTCTCAACACTGGCTGAGATTGCATCTAGGTGGCTTTTAAGCCCTTAAAAGAAAAGCTAAAAGTTGCCTTCATGCTCAAAATAAACTCAAATGCTCTACTTTCAAACTAAAATCTGTAAAAGGAGCAGCTCACCTTATAGTATGACTTGCTACACAAACAGATGAGTGTATACTACCTAAAATAAGCATGCCCATAAACAAAGAGAAATACTGATGGCTAGCTTGTAAGTTCACTTTCACTGAACCACTAACTTGTAAGGATCCAGAAGTCACTGAGAACATAGCACTAGCCAGTATAATGAGCAATTATAATAAAAGTAAGGTTTTAGTATTTTAAATGCTTACTTTTTTTTCTAGTCTTTTTATTCCTTTTCACTTACTGAAAGAATCATACCAAGTACCATGTCACATCTGAGGTAGCCTCATATGGAGCAGGATTTCAAAATTAATTATAAATACAGATGGCTTGGAATTAATAGTGTGTCAAGTTTCTTCAGAAATCTCTAATAAGTTGAAAGATTAATATTCTTGGGAGAACACTGCTTGTGTTTTAAAATAGTTTTGTTAGATTTTGGAGCTAGAGACTCACCTTAAGGGACATCAGTGGTAGGCAGCAGCAGGGTGAGGAGGTTGTCCATGTGGTAGTGCAGGAGGGAGGGAAGGAGGTTATAGCAATGGCCTAGAGCAGCTTATCAGAGCCCAAGGGAGTGAAAAGGCATGAGAAATGGCAGCCCAGTGAAGGTGCCAGAGTCAAATGAGGGTGTAAAGGGCACCACAGTGGTTGGTAGAGCCTGGCATGGGTTATTAGAACCCAAGAGGGTAGAGAGGACATCCATGTGGAAGATGAGGCTGTGAGAGCCTGGTGCAGGGTATCAGAATCTGAGCTAGGTGAGGGGGGTGTCCATATGGCTATCGATGCCCCTTGGGGAGAGAGGAGGTGTTATAAGTAGCAGCACTACATGGGGCTGTCAGAACTAAAGGAGGTAAGAAAGGCATGCATATGAAGGTTGGGGCATAGCAGTATCCCATGACAGAGTTTCAGAGCTTGAGCAGGGAGGTGAGAAGATCCAAATAGAGGAGTGTCAATGACAGTATCCTGGCACAGGATATCAACAGGATGTGAAGTGAAAGAGGACATCTATGTGGGCTTGGACATGGCCTGGAGCTGGAAAACAGAGCCTGGAGCCAGAAAACACAGCCCAGGTGACGTGAGGAGGGCACCCATAAAAGGGACAGCAGCTCTAAGGGAAGGCTGGTTACATATAGCGGGATTTATCAAGTCATTAAATATGTTGACTATAATGGGAGACGGGTTCCTTACCATCAGAGAAGGGAGTTACAAATAAGAAAAGAAAGGGAGAAAACAAGAATAAACCTGTGATATTAGATTAGAATTGTGACATTAGTATGAATTCATGGTTTTTAATAGGTATAGGTATAGGTATAGGTATAGGTATAAGTATAGGTATGGGTATGGGTATGGGTATGGGTATGGGTATGGGTATGGGTATGGGTATGGGTATGGGTATAGATATAGGTATGGGTATAGGTATAGGTATAGGTATGGGTATAGATATAGGTATGGGTATAGGTATAGGTATAGGTATGGGTATGGGTATGGGTATGGGTATGGGTATAGGTATAGGTATGGGTATGGGTATGGGTATGGGTATAGATATAGGTATGGGTATGGGTATGGGTATAGGCATAGGTATAGGTATGGGTATGGGTATGGGTATAGGTATGGGTATGGGTATGGGTATGGGTATGGGTATGGGTATGGGTATGGGTATGGGTATAGGTATAGGTATGGGTATAGGTATAGGTATGGGTATGGGTATGGGTATGGGTATGGGTATGGGTATAGATATAGGTATGGGTATGGGTATAGATATAGGTATGGGTATAGGTATAGGTATAGGTATGGGTATGGGTATGGGTATGGGTATAGGTATAGGTATGGGTATGGGTATGGGTATGGGTATGGGTATAGATATAGGTATGGGTATAGGTATAGGTATAGGTATAGGTATAGGTATAGGTATGGGTATGGGTATAGGTATGGGTATAAGTATAGGTATAGGATATGGAGATAGAAATAGAGAGTTATCAAATATTGGTTATAAAAAACAATGATGACAAATTTTAAAATACTTCTATCAAAAGCTAATAAATAAAGAAGATTAAGAATTTAAAAATTGTAGCTTTGAATCATTCAATTATTAATGATTATTTATATTATAACAATATATTTTATTATATGTAAGATACATAATTATTATACATAATCACAATGAGCGAAGGAACATTTTTGAAAACCAACATTCAACAATTAGATAATAAACATTCTTTCTGAGCACATATGGAACATTTCTAAAAATGAATCACATACAAAAGAAGTTACACTATATCAAACTAACATGTTTCTGCACAGCAAAAGAAACTGACAATAACAAAAAAAGACAGCCAACCAAATGTGAGATGATTTTACAAGCAACAACTCCAATAAGGGGTTAATATACAAAATATATAAAGAACTCACAAAACCTGACAACAAACAAGCAAACAATACAATTAAAAAATGGGGAGAGGACTTCTCCCAAGAAGACATACATAAGGCCAATAGATATATGAAAAGATGCTCATCTTTGCTATTTAAAAAAATGGAGGATGACAAGAGGGAGTGCAGAGAAGGGTATAAAGAGTGACAAATATAAGGTGATGGGAAATGATTTGACTTTGGGTGATGGGTATACAACATAATCAACAGTTCAAATGCTATAAAAATGTTTACCTGAAACCTATGTACTCTTATTGATCAATGTCATCTTGTTAAATTTAATTTTCTAAATAAAAATTTTTTAAATGCATATAAAAACTACAATGAGATACACCTACCTGTCAGATTGACTGTTATCAACAAGACAGGTAATAAGTGTTGGAGGGGCTGTGAAGAGAAGGGAACCCTCATTCACTGCTGGTGGTAATGTAATCTGGTGCAGTCATTATGGAAGAAAGTATGATGGTTTCCTCAAAAAATTAAGAATAGAACAACCATATGACCCAGAAATCCCTCTACTGGGTATCTATTCAAAGAACTCGAAAACAATGGTATGCAAAGACACACACACTCCCAGGTTTATCACAGCTTTATTCATGGTGGTCAAGACATGGAAACAACCAAAGTGTTCCTTGATGGAGGACTGGATAAAGAAGCTGTGGTACATATATACAATGGAACACTACTCTGCCATAAAACGATCATCAGAACCACATGAAATCTAGCTAAACAGAAATTCTACAACTAAAGATAGAAAGAAGAAACTACATTGAGACTGGTAGAGAGGTCAGAGATACAGAAATGGCTGGTCCCATACCCACGTGTGGCACTTAAAAATTGGGAGGAATATCTCAGTTGAAGAGGTTCCCCCTAAGGAGTGAGAGTTCCCAGTCCCACACCAGACACACCCCCAACCCCCAACATAGGGTTCTAGTGCCAGGGAGAGACATACCCTTAACTTCTAGCTGTAAATCCCAAGTTCAATTGTGACTAGGTGAGAGGAAAGGCTACTGAATGAGAGGAAGGGCTGCTGGAGTCCCAGGTGTTTCACTTAGAGGACCCATACATGAATTCACTCACTCTGACCTCCAGTACTGAGACAGCAGCTCAAAAGGCACAAGGAGCCTGACCAGGCAGTGGTGCAGTGGATAGAGCATCGGACTTGGATGTGGAAGACCCAGGTTCCAGACCCCGAGGTCGCCAGCTTGAGTGTGGGCCCATCTGGCTTGAGCAAAAGCTCGACAGCTTGGACCCAAAGTCGCTGGCTCCAGCAAGGGGTTGCTCGGTCGGCTGAAGGCCCGCGGTCAAGGCACATGTGAGAAAGCAATCAGTGAACAACTATGGCGTTGCAACAGCAACGAAAAACTAATGATTGATGCTTCTCACCGCTCTCCGTTCCTGTCTGTCTGTCCCTATTTATCTATCTCTCTGACTCTCTCTCTCTGTCCCTGTAGGAAAAAAAAAAGGCACAAGGAACATCCAAGGATGAATTGAATTGTCTGGCATCAAGTGAAAGCTGGAGGGGCAGCTTTCTTCCAGACAGAAGTGCTGTCAGAGGCCACTGCTCCTTTTCTAAGCCCTCCCGACAAAGCCGGCAGGCGATCGTCATATCTGAGTCTCCATCAACCTGGCTAACACCATTCCCCTGCTCAGCTGATTACTTGAGACCCTGTCCCACCCACCAGATGGATTTTCCAGTCAAATGGCCTGCCTTGGCTCATGCTTCAGACTTTTCTAAATTCTTCTGAACAATCAGCACCTGAACTCATCATACCCTGTTCTACTCACTAAGTGGTCCCAGGCCCTGCACTAGTGGCCACGGTTTATAGCTTAGCCTCTCTTGGGCTTAGCCTCACCAGCACTGGCCATGGTTTATACCTTAGCCTCTCCTGGGCACCTCCAATCCCAACACAGTTAGCAGCCACCTGCAGATCACTTTGTAGGTCATGCTGGTGGCCCCAGGCAGTGCACAGATGGTTGCTGACTTTGGCCTGCACCTCCTAGAAGACCCTAGAGCCAGCACACCAAAACACCACCCAAACACCTCCACAAGTGACACACTCAAGGGACAAACTCAGTGGACACCAGAGTCCTGATGAAGTAAGTCCTGCTCTTTGGGATTGGCCTAAACAGCTGGTCCTCCATAATGGTTTAGTGGTCACAGCCAGTCTTCATAGCTGATTGGATGGGGGGCGGGTAAAATACCTCCCATTGAGGTTCAAATAGGAACCAAAACTCAATTAGAACAAGACAGTGTACACAGCTCACAGGGGAGTGCACCTGGAAGGCCCAGCTTGGGTGATCAAGGAGGCTGCACCACTGGGCCCTATAAGACACCTACTACATAAGGCCACTCTACCAAGCCCAAAAGACATAAGTTGTTCTACTTAATACATAGAAACAAATACAGGGAGGCAGCCAAAGTGAAGAGAAAAAGAAATGCGTCTCAAATGAAAGTACAGAATGGAACTCTACAAAAAGAACTAAACAAAATGGTGATAAGCAATCTGTTAGAAGCAGAGTTCAAAACACTGGTTATAAGGAAGCTCACTGAACTTAGAGGAGGAGTAGATGAACTCGGTGAGAACTTGAACAAAGACATAGAAAAAATAAAAACTGAGATAGAAAACATAAAAATGAACCAGTCAGAAGTGAAGAATACATTAACTGAAATGAAGAATATATTATAAGGAATTAACGGTGGAGTAGATAAAACAAAAGATCAAATCAGAGCTTTGGAAGATAAGGAAGCAGAAAACACCCAATCAGAAGAGCAAAAAGGATAAAGAATCCAAAAAAATGAAATAGTATAAGGAGCTTCTGGGAAAACTTCAGGTGTACTAACATTTCCATCATGGGGGTACCAGAAGGAGAAGAGAGAGAGCAAGGGAATAAAATCCTATATGAAAAAATAATGACAGAAAACTTCCCTAACCTGAAGAAGGAAACAGACATACAAGTCCAGGAAACACAGAGAGAGAGTCCTAAACAAGATAAACCCAAAGAGGCCCACACTAAGACATATCATAATTAAAATGCCAAAGGTTAAAGACAAAGAGAATCTTAAAAGCAGTGATAGAAAAGCAGTTAATTATCTACAAGGGAGCTCCCATAAGACTGTCAGCTGATTTCTCAGTAGAAAATTTGAAGGCCAGAAAGGACTAGCAAGAAATATTCAAACTGATGAAAAGCAAGATCTACAACCAAGATTACTCTACCCAGCAAAGCTATCATTTATAATTAAAGAACAAAGAGTTTCCAGATAAGAAAAAGCTGTAGGAGTTCATTATAACCACACCAGCATTACAAAAAATGTTAAAGGGAGAAGAAGAAGAAGAAAGAGGACAAGGTGATGGAGAAGAAGAAAGATGAAAATATAAATAATAAAATGACAATAAATCTATTAACAATTACTTTAAATGCAAATAGATAATGCTCCAATAAAAAGACATATGGAGGCTGCGTAGATAACAATACAAGATCCTTGAATATGTTGTCTTCAAGAGACTCATTTCAGACAAAAAGATACACACAAACTGAAAGTAAAGGCATGGGAAAAGATAGTTCATGAAAATGAAAAAAACAAAAAGCTGGGGTAGGAATACTTATACCAGGCAAAATGGATTTTAAAACAAAGGGTATATAACCTGACCAGGTGGTGGCGCAGTGAATAGAGCATCGGACTGGGATGTGGAAGACCCCGGTTCGAGATCCCGAGCTCGCCAGCTTGAGCACGGGCCCATCTGGCTTGAACAAAAAGCTCATCAGCTTGGACCCAAGGTCGCTGGCTCCAGCAAAGGGTTGCTCGGTCTACTGAAGGCCCGTGGTGAAGGCACATGTGAGAAAGCAATCAATGAACAACTAAGGTGTTGCGATGGCAACAAAAAACTAATGATTGAAGCTTCTCACCTCTCTCCATTCCTGTCTGTCTGTCCCTATCTATCCCTCTCTCTGACTCTCTCTCTGTCCCTGTAAAAAAAAAAAAAAAACAAAGGGTATATAACAAGAAACTAAGAAGGACCCAGCAACCACTTATGGGTATTTACCCAAAGAAACCCAAACACTACATCAAAAAAAGCCATATAAATCCATATGTTCATTGCAGCATTATTTACAATAACTAAGATATGAAAGCAACCTAAGTTTCCATCAATAGATGAATGGGGAATGGGTAAAGAAGAAGGGGTGCATATATACAGTTATGACTCAGCCATAAAAAAGAATGAATTCTTGCCATCTGCTACAACATGGATGAACCTAGACGGTATTGTGCTGAGTGAAATAAGTCAGTCAAAGAAACACAATTACTGTATGATTTTACTTATATGTGGAATCCAGAAAACAAAATAAACAGGCAGAACAGAAACACTCATAGGGTACAAAGAACATTTTGATGGTTGCCAGATGGGAGAGGGGTTGGGAGTATGAATAAAAAGGTGAAGAGATTAAGAAGCACAAATTGGTAGTTACCGAATAGTCATGGGGATGTAAAGTACAGCATAGGGAATATAGTCATTAATATTGTAATAACTATGTATGGTGCCAGGTGGGTATTAGATTTATCGTGATCACTTAGAAAGTTACATAATATCTAATCACTGGGTTGTACACCTGAAACTAATATATTATTATATGTCAACTATAATTAAAAAACAAAAAAATATATTCAAAGTAAAATAAGAGTATTTCTACATGCCAGCAATAAAGTATTGGAAATTTTTGAAAATTCAATTCACAATGGCATCAAAATCTTTAATATACACATGAATTAATTTAATAAGCCGCTTTTATAGAGAAAAACATAAAGTGAACATATTGATTTTAAAGTACTATGGTATGAATTCTGTGATGAATAAACTGAACAATAGAATACTAGAAATTAAGAAATAAACCCATCTTTATATAAACTCTTAGAATATTACATATCAATCGGAAAAGAATGAATATTTTTGGCTACAAATTACAGAAAACCAACTGTTAAAATGGCTTTGAACAATGAGAAGAATTATTATCTCACAAAACCAGATACTTTGAGATAAGGCTCAAAATCATTATTACGAATTCAGGTTCTGTTCTGTCCTCCTCAGGATATCAGTGAGTTCTGTTCCTTATAAACAAAATGCTCAAAGTGTCACAAACTTACATTACGAGGCTTAAAAAATAGCTTGTATATCCATACAATCAAAGAGTATGGTATAGTTCCAATAAATGAACTAAATCTATACATGTCAGTTTGGATTATTTTAAAAATAGAATGCTGAAAAAAGCAGGTTGTTTAGGGATATTGATAGTGCAACATCACTGACATGAAAAGTAAAACCCACAACAATAATCTGCACTATTTATAAAAAATATATATTTAATAAAAATAAAAAAACAAGTAATCCAGCTTGTAATTACCTCTGGAGAAGAAAAAAGGAGAATCAGAAAATGCCAGGAAAGAGTATAGTCTCAGATTCTTCAACTTTATTTATCTCTAGTTTTATTTCTTTAATGAAAAAGGATTAAAAGCTAGTAAATAATATTGAGTTTATATAGAGAATACTGGGATATTTGTCATATTATTTTATGTCAGTTTGAAATACTTTACAAGTTTTAAAAATATATCTTTTTACAAGTTTTCCATAAAAACATTTCATCAATCATGAAAAGGTCCTACCCTCCATACAAATTTTTTCATAAAACTACAAATGGAGTTTTCCTCCCTTCATCTTATACTAAGCATCATTTTAAGCTGGGTGCTATTCTACAGGAAAAGCAGTAGGAATTGAATAAAGATGCCATAAAGATCAAGGAATGATGCAAGTGTCATAAAAATGAAAAGTGGTTTTCAAAGGTGAGCCAAATGCTCAGAATCATTCTTAGTATTGAGTGAGAAGCCAAAAATGTCACTGTCAAAATTTTTAAAAGGTATGGAAAAAGTTTCTACTTAAATTTTACTTCGGGGCACAAGGAGAAAATGATATGGAACATATGTCAGCAATATGATTTATTACTGAGACTACAAAAAATATCAATGTCTTTCTCTGGAAGTGAAAATTTTAATTATTAATATCCCAAGAAGCTCCCATAGCAACATACCTGGAGAAGGAGCCTTTCAAAAGCCAGAAAGTTGTCCCACTTGGCAGTGTGCAGGTATTTCAGAGTCTGAACAGTGGCCAGCCCGAGCTGCAGAAGTCCACAGTGATTTGCTAGAGCTTTGAGGTTGTTCTTAAAGAGCTGAATATAGGACATGAGCTGCACCGGAGTGACTCTCCCTGGAGAAACATAATAATTTATCAGTAAACCCTCTTCTGGAAGTGGTAAAAATAATAATAAGACTGCCATTAATAATATTAACTGCCTTATATTGGCACACAACTCCAGCGTTGACTGCAAGTTTTGCTATGCTATTGTGATTCCTATGACAACATGGTGACAACAGTGAAATTGAAATTATTACTTGTATTTTGGAAGTGAGGAAACAGATGTTAAGTGATCTGGCCAAGGCTATATTGCCAGTAGAATTCATTTTCTAATTCTGCAATACCCCTGTAAATAAATTCTCAAACGCACACAAATAAATTATTGAGCTCAACATGGAGTATGTCTCCAAGATAAAAGATTTAGCAATCTAAGAGGCCAAAAGGGCAAGATTTCTAATTGTGTGTATATGTGTGTGTTTACACACACACACATATACACACAATAAAAGGAGAATTTTGTTATGACTGTAGATAAAAGTTTATCACTGGTATCAGTGGGTTTGTGACCATAAAACAATAAAAACTGGATGTTACACAAAACAAAAATGTATGGAAAATCAGGGTGGCAAAAACACTGGAAGATATCAGAAGGAAGCATTTGCTACAGTGATCACCTAGATTTGGAACATAAAAACCTACATCAGGGGTGCCCACATTTTTCAGCTTGCGAGCTACCTATAAGATGACCAAGTCAAAATGATCTACCTACAATAAAAATGCAAAACATAAATTTATTTCTTTTATATTATCATTATTTAAGTTACTATTATTACTATTTAATATTGTGTATTCTTCTTTCACCTTTCTCCTTCTCAGCTCTCTTTTCGGAGGAAAGTCAATGTTATAGTTTTTATGAACAGTCCGAAAAAGCCGCTCCACATTTCTCTTCTTTGGAATAGCAATGGCACACAGACAGATGAGGCATTGGGGAGCATTGTCTGTCTGCCTCCAATATTAGAATATGACACTTAGAATATGACATAGTGAAAACAATCCCCTCCCATTCTGTATGAAAGTGGTAGGTTTTAGGTTTCTTACTCGGACCAGCTACGGCACTCATTTTTATACCCTTTGTTGTATTTAGTTTAAATAAATTGAAGGCTAACTACGCAGCAATGTAACTGAACAAGTTAGCGTGGTTTAATGTGCATGCGTAGGGTGTCAAAAGTTCAGACGTCAGATTGGCTACCCTGTATGCCAATCAAAAGACAAATGTCTTTTTACTGTCATGTGATCTACCCACACTTCCTTCAGGATCGACCAGTAGATCGCGATTGACGTATTGAGCACCCCTGACCTACATCATAAAGAAAGAGCTTTTACAAAAACAAACAAAAAACCTATTGACAAGTCACTCCTTCAGAGCCTCTAAATTCCACTTTTGCCAATAGCAGTCCTTCAACTGAGTCACTTTTCACTCTCCTAGCTGTCGAATTTAATTCCTGCCATTTATCAAAGCTATAAATAAAACTCTTGAGCACTGCATATTCTCCTTATTGGGCAAGAAGAAGGCAATGTGGCCAAACTCAGATGAAAGTCAAGTAAATCTTACCCAAACCGTGTTTACAGGTTGCTCTCCGATGCCTAAAATCCAAGTTTGTTTGTTATATAGGGGTTTGTTAATACTTGGTAATTGTAAAGCCAGTGCCCGCGGTCACCATCACAGCCGCCTGGCCCATGCAGGTTCACATTAGATTCGAACAGACAGTAATGAAACAATGGAGCCAAGAACTGGTGAGCCATCAGCTTTAATTCTAGCTTGCACCCAGCAGGCAAGTAAAAACACACACTGGGCTCCAAAACCCACTCATTCAGTGCTCACAAACCTACTGACTTATCCAAGTTTCTTAGAATCAAAGGTTTCTAGCTCACCAGACTTATTCACCTCTGTTCCCCATTTTCCTTCTCTCTGCACAAACTGGCTTCTTCCTCAGCACTTTGCCATCTTGGCTGCTTCTCCTCTCCTCCACGTGGCTTTAATCTGCTCTCCTCTCGAATACTAACCTCAGGAACCGAGCAAGAGCAAGCTCCAGGTCTGTCCCACTTTATAGTGCAGAAATCCAAACCTTTAATCCAATTTACAAACAAGAAAGTCTCTAATACAAAGTCACTTATCTGAGGCATAATGGGAGGATTCCTCATGAGAGTGCACCACCCCACATCATCCAATCAGTCAAGGATGTGGGGAAAAGCTTACTCTTAAAACTAAGCCTTAGACTATAACGACCCGGACTGCCCACAGCCTGTCCCCCAATGCACATTAATATAAACAGACTTCCACGTGGGCAGCGCCATCTTTAACAAAGTGAGCATAATATATTTTATCTGCCCAAGAGTAATGAACCCACCTGTGCTTATTCAGCACTTTGTAGTTTACACAGTGCAAATGTAGTTTACCCAGTTCTGATCCTCATAGCAACTCTGTGAGGTAGCAAACAAGCATGTGCTGCCTCGCTTAGCCCGACCTGAAGCACTGAGAGTTAGGTGTCTTACATGGTGCTAAGTGGCAGATATCACTTAATAAATGCCTTTTGCCACAGCTAATAATACAAAAAAAAAAGACCTTGACAGAAGAAACTTATAAGCCTGTGTCATATTCTTCTCTTCATTACACTTTAATGATATTAAGAATTTTTAAACTTCTTCTTACCAGTTTATGAGAATGAGCATCTAAAGCAGGGGTCCCCAAACTACAGCCCGCGGGCCGCATGCGGCCCCGAGGCTATTTATCTGCCCCCCCCCCCGCACTTCCGGAAGGGGCACCTTTTTCATTGGTGGTCAGTGAGAGGAGCACAGGATGCATCTGCACCCATAGTTCCCATTGAAATACTGGTCAGTTTGTTGATTTAAATTTACTTGTTCTTTATTTTAAATATTGTATTTGTTCCTGTTTATGGTTTTTTTTTTACTTTAAAATAAGATATGTGTAGTGTGCATAGGAATTTGTTCATAGTTTTTTTTTATAGTCTGGCCCTCCAACAGTCTGAGGAGGGACAGTGAACTGGCCCCCTGTGTAAAAAGTTTGGGGACCCCTGATCTAAAGAATAATAATAGTAAGAATGATAAGTAGGAAGTTGAATCCCACTAGTTTCTTTTTTTTTTTAATTTTATTCATTTTATTTTAGAGAGGAGACACAGAGTGAGAGAGAGAGAGAGAGAGAGAAAGAGAGAGAAAGGGGGGAGGAGCTGGAAGCTCAACTCCCATATGTGCCTTGACCAGACCAGTGCAGGGTTTTGAAATGGCGACCTCAGTGTTCCCAGGTCAACACTTTATCCACTGCGCCACCACAGGTCAGGCGAGTCCCACTAGTTTCTTTGGTCCCTTGGTAGAGCATGAGTTCATTTCTGATTCTCCAAGTAACAAGCTAACAATTTGCTTGCTTAAATTATGAATAGAGAAGAGGCTCATGAACACTGATTTTGAGTCAGGTTTAATAAGGTATAATTTTCACACAAAACAGGTTCAAATTAAGATCACTGCAAGCTCCATTTGTTTATTCACTGTACAGCAGCAGGTGATGGTAGTGTTGTTCCGGGACACATAGAGATATGTTTATGAAGAGAGATATTCATGAAATAATTATAAAAATAAGCACTTAATCAAAATGACTTGAAAGTGTGAATGGCTCTACATGATATGAAACTGCCTACCTCTCTAGTGCTATCCCCTCAACTGAAGGATGAGGAATTAAACAGGCTCAAAATACACACAACCTGCACATTTGTAATATAACTGTCTTGAAGAGAGACCACAGACATGGAAATCACCAGAGAAAGTCATCGGAGGATCTGCTTAGACTTCTATTGTAATAATCCTGTGCTCAACTTAAAGATAAGGGTGTCTTTGATTCAAAAATATACCTACAGTTGAACTTTTTATCCAGTTAGCATTTCTAAGCTCAGACTCAGACCCAGTAAACATACTTGTATAGTGCCACATTTTCATAAAAGGTACTTGGTCCAAGGAAACAAATGGGTGTATTTGATAAAGGAAATGCCAATGGAACATTACACCTTGAATTTAGCAATTATTCATCCTTGATGAATTCTGTTACTCTCTGTATATGCTTATTTATACACACAAGCCACGAACATTTCAGAAGATATGTCATGAAAGCAAAATTTTTGATAAAAATCCATAACATGCTAATTAGCACTTAGTAAAATACTTGACACAAATGTTTTAAAATACAGTCTAGTTACATTTTCAAGTTTTAAACTTAATCACAACCTTACACAAAACAAGGCAAAATCAACTAACTAACAAAAATACTATGAGATTAACGATTTGAGAAAGCTTCTCAGTTCGTATCAACTAAAACAGCAAGCAACTACACTGCTCAGAAAAATTAGGGAATATTTTATAGTTTGATATTCATTTTGAAATACCCCCTAATTATAGAACCAGGTATTGAAAAGCCATAGACAGAACATTTATTCAAATCTCACATGACCAAAAACACCCAAAACACTTGTCAAGCAGATTTACATGGTGATTTCAATGTCAACCCAGAAAGCTTTGCAAAACATTTTTAAGCCATAAAAACAAGTTATTTTATATCAAGACCACATAACATACAGCAACTTTTTTAAAAAATGACAATTTGAAATTTAAAAAATGGTTTTCAAGTAAGAAAAGCTATTAGGTTTTCTTTTTCTTGTTAATAGTTTCTAAGAAAAGAGAAATAGGGTTCTAATTTCAACTTAGCTAGGAGAAAAACATTAAACTTTTCAACCATCAATTCTATATATATTTTTAAATTCTTATTAAAATGTAATTATCTCTAGGGGAAAAGGGGATAGATTTGAGAAACAAAATGATTTAATATTTTAATAAATATAGTTTATGATCCTTTAAAATTGAATTTAATTGAACTCAAATGCATAATGGAGCCTATTTTTCTATTTATTATATACACTCAATAAATTATAACTCTCTCAACTTGTTTTGTGACTTGTTAAAATATATTTAAAATATCTACACATAGGCAATTCTTTGTTGAGAGTCTTGAAATGTATTTGGTGCCAGGTTTGATTTAATCATAAACCTGTGTTTTAATGGTAGAAAGCAACCACCATAAGAAATTTTGTCTAAAATACCATATTTAGTACTATATGTTATTTTAAGGAAACTCTTGCTATGAGAAATAATATTGTCATTGCATGTTTTTTATTCATTTTCCTGAACACATGAATGAATACCCAGTGTGTGAAATGTAAGTAAACAAACATATTTTAAGACTTGCATTCCCAGAAATCAGCATTTCATTTACCTTTTTTTCAATCATTTTTCTCATATGATAAAGGCAAAGGACATTAAAATATTTAAATAGAATATGTTTTGCTAAAACTCTAGTTTATTAACTCACACACAATCGTTGGCAAATGGAAATAATTTCAATTTATACAAAGGTCACATCTATTCATTTGTTATTTTTCTCATTATTTTAGCAATTTGTGCCACCAAGTAGCATCAGAGGATTGTAAAGGAAATGAACACAGCTAAATGCTGCAAGCCTCCAGAGGAACTGAGCGCCGTGTGTGGCACCCGCACATCCCTAGTCCTCATGGCTTTGCTTGGCTGTGTGTCCCATCCTGGAAGAGCTTCCTGTATGGTTCTACCCGATTTTCAGTGCTTTTGGCTTTTGTCTCTATAACTAAACAGCCTCAACACCCCGTTGTCCCCCACTTCAGTGAGCTACCTTCAAGTCTTTTGTTCACATATATGCTATAACATTTTGTTATTTATAGGAATTTAACATATTTTTAACTGTGCTAGTATTTTTATCAAGATTCTTGTTTTTGTTAGTGCCCTGATAATAAGTTTGCAAAGATTTTTGAATGAGCTTCTGCAAATGATATATTTTTTATCATGAGTCCTTATACTGAGAGTGTGTGATTTTTGCAAAGCAAGTTTTCCAGGATACACATGTAAGATAGCAACACCACCCATGCTGATATATAGACAAAGGTGACAACTCTATTAAAATTAAATTATTGGTTGGTGGGCAGCACCATTGGGGAAAATTCCAAATGTTAATTCAACGGTTGACATAAGAGAGCCAGTATTCTGTATATGAAAGATGGTTTAGGAGTTTTGTAAGTAATGTACAAAAGGCTCAGAGGGCAGACCAAGCACATCACATAGGTTTTACAGCTGATCCTCATTCTGTCAGAATGACAGAAAGGAACTAAAAGGTTAGAAACACACAACAACAAAGAGATGGTGATATGGTGAGATAGTCCATAAACAGACAAAAGATTTCAAACACTTCTGCTCCCATGTGTTGGTTATTGTTGCAACTTACGTTATATACAGTGTGTCCATAAAGTTATGGTGTAGTTTTGACCGGTCACAGGACAAAAGTGCACCATGACTTTACGGACATACTGTACTTAAACTTTCTTTCTTATACTGTCAACTATAAATGGCATGCTTTTTTTCATGTTCTAAGAAGACGATTTTAGCTACCCTCCCTTCTCTTTACTTCATATTCCCCCTTTTATCTTCCAGCTTTTTACTTTTATTTTTATCTGGTCAAAAATTGATAGCATTTATATTTTGTTCTGTAAGTATAATTTAGTCTTATGTGCTTCTTTATAGTTTGATTTAAAAGTTCAAAATGAATCAGTAGTGTCTGCATCATTATGAATTATATAATAATGTGCTATGATTACATTTCCTTATGCATATAATACACTGTGCTTCTAGAATGTTCAATGAAATTCTTTTTGGAGGTAGGGGGGAGCATTATCTCTCTTAACCAAAGATTTAAAGTATTCTAATTTTTAGAGTTTGTGGGGTTAAGTTTTATTTTATTTTTTTTCCTGAATACTTTACTACCAAACCCTTTTATTCTCCAGGTCCATACTGGGAGGTTGGCTCTCCAGGCCTTTCTGCACAGCCGGCAACATAGAACTCCCTTTATTGCTCTCCTCTCTGTCGGAACAGTTGTTAAATCCCTGACTTTTCTTTCTTGGTGTAATTCTTGTTTTGCTGGATATGCTCAAGTAACTTTCTCAGAAAAGGTGTGTGGAAAGCAAAGTTCTTTTATGTTTGAAAGGCTTTTTCTTGCCCTCAATGTTTATCTGGGTCTAGAATTCTTGGTTATAATAACACCTTGCTTCATTACCTTCTGGTTTTCAAGCATACTGATGAGGAAAGTGTGCTACTCTCATTCTTGTTCCTTTGCACGTGATTTTCCTTTGACCACTGTGGGACCCTTAGGATCTTCTTATTTTCTAGTACTCTGAGGATTCACAGTGATTATATCTAGTTTAGAGCTTTTTCATTCTTCCTACTTGTTTTTCAGTAAGCTTATTCAATTTGATTATGCCTTTCTTCACATCTGGGAAAGCCTCACATTCTTCTTTTGCTAATTGACCATAAAGGCATGGGTTTATTTCTGGGCTCTCTATTCTGTTCCACTGATCTATATGTTTTTTGGTGTTTTGTTTTTTTTTTATGCCAGTGCCACTGCTTTTATAACACCATAAATACTGGAGATGGTTTTCTGGGAGATCCCTTAAATAGTATATGTTTCCTGCAGCACAAATTTTTAGCTCTGCAGCATTACCAAAAAGGAATAAGAAACTAATGTAAAAATAGCATTTTATTTATATGAATCAATTCAATCAAATGGGTCCAAAGTTCAGAAACCTATTGCAAGACATGTTTTCAGGATAGTACAAACTATAACTGCTTCAGGACCAGAGGTCACAAATAGAAAATAAATAGCTCTCCTTGAAAGTTATACAAAACAGTGAAATATAAAACCCCCAGAAACATTTATGGTTAGGCTTTCTTTGAAAATGGAGCCTTCCCAAGGCTGACTTAAATACTACATCAATTTTTATAAACTCAGCAGATCACATGAAAAGAAATAGATGATTGTCCCTGTTACCAAAGGGGTAGACTATTAGGCTGCCAGGGAAGGAACATTTCCTTGGTGTGTCCACTCTGACTTGAAAAGAAATTTCCGTTCTCAAAAGAGCTTCTAAATAAAGAAACTTCCACCCTGCAGCCATGAGCCTCCTGACCATATCATTTTGATAGGTTTTTAAACTCCTAGCCCATAGTCTCATGTTGAGGATCCCTTATTTTGAGAAAACATAAAGAGTAATAATAATAAGAGGAGGATGAAAAAGAGAAGGGAAAAAGAAAAAAGAAGATGCACCAATTTAAGTTAAAGACATAGAGCCACAGGGTAGATGCTTGATGAAAGGACCACAGATTCATGAACATGAACAACAGTGTAGTGATTGCTGGGGGGAGGTGCAGGAGGCTACAGGGGGATAAATGGTGATGGATGGAAACTTGACTTGGGGTGGTGAACCCACAAAACAGTGTACAGGAGATGTGTTGTAGAACTGTGCATCTGAAACCTGTATAATTTGTTAAACAGTATCACTCCAATAAATTCAATAAAAAGGAAGAAAATGAAATTCAGATTCCCATATATCAGATGAGGAACTAAAGAAACTGAGGCAACTAATTCTGTTTTAGATGAAAATGTAAGAAGGAACCATTTGTTTAGTGACCGTAACACTTTCAGACATTATTAATTTTATTTTATTCTTTTTTATTAATTTTAATGGGGTGACATTGATAAATCAGCATACATATGTTCAGAGAAAACATCTCCAAGTTATTTTGACATTTGATTATGTTGCATACCCATCACCCAAAGTCAAATTGTTCTCCGTCACCTTCTATCTGGTTTTCTTTGTGCATTATTAATTTTAAATTCAATGAAAATCTTCTGTCTCTTTCTTTAGATTCTCTTCTTCTTTATACTCCTAAATGGATGTATGCCTTAAGGCTCTGCCTTCCACCCTCTTCTCACTTACTCTACCTTCTCTCTCTAGATGATAATTTTATATCTCCTTTAGAAATATTATTATGTTTCTTATATTTCCTTTAGGTTAAGGCTTCAACAAAATCACTAGGTAACTAAATCTCAAATTTCTACTTTCACTTCTGGAAACCATTACTCTAGTCATACATCTCCCACTGAGATGATCAGGGCACAAAACCTACTGAGAGATTAATTCCGTCTCTACATCTGGTAGAGCACTCTTCACGGACAGTTGCATGACCATTGGACATAATTTTCATAATGTGTTTTATCTGACAAAAAGCATAATTTCATCATGCTGTCCACTCCTTTACAGAACCTCTTAAATTTCACAAACACTATGTCTCATATACGTAATCATCCCATCTAATTATCAGGTTTACAGGTACTAGAATCCCCATTTTGCAAACAGAAAAACAGATTCAGCAAATTTAAATAACTTGTTTCTTTGAATGCAAGATAATATTTCATTTTATATGTTCCCTATTGGGAACAAGCATCCAATAATTGTCTATTACTTCTAGATCTGGATATATCTAGAAAAAATTTCAATGAGGTTTCAGTTCTTTTATTTTCACATCTAACTATGATTCCAAAGATCTCCAGGAAATTGTACTAATGTTGTACTCCAGAGAACATGGCCGTCTTTTAAATAATGGTTCTCAAAGACACACCCCAGGGTCCCTGAGACACCATTCGATAGTCAGAAAAGTCAAAACCATTTTCATTATAATACTAAGATATTACCCAATCTTGTTAGTATGCTGTGTTTGCACTGAGGGTACAAAAAGAATGATAGGTAAAAGTGCTGGTGCCTTGGCGTCAATCACAGTAGTGACACCAATATAAATAAGCAGGCAATTTCACTTCAGAATGGCCATGATGAAACTGCAAATGTTACTCATTTGATCAAATCTCAACTCGTAAGCAAATGTCAATATTCTGTGTAAAGAAATGAGAAATATACAAAAAGTACTTCTGGTGCCTACCTAAGTAGAAGGATTGCCTCACGAAAAAGCACCAGTGTGGTTTTCTGATTTGTGAACTGAACTGGTCACACGGCTTTAACGGCACAAAATATTTACTAGAAGCAACAACTGAAAAACGAGTTCTTCACACATTTTTCTAAAAAATAAAAATGAATGAAATATTCTAAGGACACCTTAGAAAATCTTTAAGTGAGGGTAGAAACAAATGTGGCTTTATTATATTGTATACTGCGTAACAACATTTGGAAGATTTGCACAATTTAAAGAATCAGTATTTTCCAAGTGGCTAATGTACAATGGTATAGAATGTTTTGTGTGTAAAAGATCCATTCAAAGTACAAAAGCGACCAATGGTTTTTAACATAACAGTATATAGAGAATTTAATTATATGGATTCATATTCTATATTGCAATTAACCTATAAGAAATTATCCCTTGTAAAAATGATATATCAAAGAAGAGTATCTGCAGTTTTCTGAAAAGTTATTAAACTATTCCTTCCTTTTAAAACTATGCATATTTGTATTACAAGATTTTCTTTGTATACTTTAAACAAAAGAATACATCACAACATGTTCAATGAAAAGCAGATATGAGATACAGCTGTCTATTAAACCAGACATCAAGATGTGCAAAAATATAAAACTGTGCCATTGTTCTCACTAACTTTTTTATTTTAGAAAATAGTTATTTTTTCTAAAAATATGTTATTTATGTTAACATGTAAAAAGTTTATTATATTTTTACATTACTTAAATACTTTAAAACTTTTTCCCGCTTCAATTTTCAATGTGAGCTATTTCTGGGAGCTATCTACCTTTTATCTATCTTTCTATCTGTCTATCTATCTATCTACCTATCTAAAAATCTATATATCTATCTATTCCATAGATATAATCTACATACAGAAAAGTTTGTGGGTTTGTTTTAGCAATTAAATTTTCTCCTTTAAGAGGATGATTTTTATTTCTCCTAGTGCTGATAATGTTTTAATATTACCTTATACTGAAAAATTTTATATTTAAGATCTGAGGTTTCACTCATGGAATCCCTCTCAGTAAATTTAAATACAAGATGATCCTCAGTATAAAATTAAATCTCTGGTTAATGTCTCAAAAATACTAGAAGTCTCTATCACAGTAAAAAAAAAAATTATACTTCAGTAGAATTAATAGCAGGGGTTGAGAGAACAGTACATAGTTTAAAGTACATTTCATAATCTTAAATGCTGCTACGAAAAACATTCCAGCCATGACTTTTTATAATGATAAGCTATATGATATGCAGTTTTCAAATACCAGTGTTTTATTATGTTAAATTTCAGCTATTTTTCTTGCTGTTGATGGCTATGTATCTGTTGGTATATAAAAATGAAGCACACCAAAAATTCTGACTAGTATTATAACTAGTGATATGAAGCAGAAATGGGTAGTCACACTGCATTTCTTTTACTAAATTATAGCTGACACATGGATAGAGTGATTTGGATCAATCTCTTTTACAACATAAGTTTGCTAAAAACTGTCTATTTTCTTCTTTTTTTTTCTCTCCTCACCCTCCTCCATGCCTGGAGTTTGAGGGATAAAGCAAACCGTTTTATCTAAATATTTTTTTAGTCGACAGAAATCTCAAAACATTTAAATCTGAATCTTTATGAAGTTACTCAACTTTTTCCCACCTTAATTCTGACTTTCTTTTAAAAAAAACACAATTTTAAAAAGTAAAGTGTGTTAATCATTCAAGAGTTATGCATTAAACAATAAAAATTCATTTATGCTCTGTGATAGCATCATACGGTATATCACAGAAACAGACTATAAATTAATCTTATCACCAAGACCCTTTTTGCGTTTCTACTTTTCTTGATTGACCATATCAAGTACTTTTTTAGTGAGAGGAGGGAAGGCAGAGACAGACTCCCTCATGCACCCCAACTGGGATCCACCTGGCAAGCCCACTAGGGGGTGATGCTCTGCTCACTTGGGGCCATTGCTCTGTTGCAATTGGAGCCATTCTAGTGCCTGACGGGGAGGCCATGGAGCCATCCTCAGAGGCCAGGGCCAGCTCCCTCTAATTGAGTCATGGCTGCAGGAGGGACAGAGAAAGAGAGAGAGATGGGGGGGGGTGGAGAACCAGATAGGCACTTCTCCTGTGTGCCCTGACCAGGAATTGTACCCAGGACATCCACACACCGAACAGGCACTCTACCACTGAGACAACCGGACAAGGCCTCAACTACTTGTTGTTTCACATAATCATGGATGGGGAACTCTACAAAGTAAACATGCTTGCTCTTAATATGTATGTAGAACTGTGGAAATGTAAAGAAAAAAAGAAGAAGAAGAAGAAGAGAGAGAGAGAAAGGAGGGAGGCAGAGAGAGAGAGGAAGAAAGGAACTAAAATTAATAGTCAAGTGCCAGGATGGTCTTAAAGTAGCAGCTTTATTTCTACCCTAATACAACAGTAGGACTTCTGGCATCGGTTGTATGGAACAAGGATGACTTTACAAATGAAGAGCATCTTCTCTTTCACCAGACTGTCTGGGTTTGCATTTCGGTCCTATTCCTTCTCAGAGGTAAGGCCTTCGACTTAATTTTTCTCTATTCCAGTTTCCTTTTCTGAAAAATGGGATAGTAATGGTACCTATCTCACCAGAATTACTGAGAATTAAATAAAATAACACTTGTAAAAAATTAGAAGAAAACCTGGCACATTGTAAATATTCCATAAATGTTATTTTCATTTTTCTTATCATCATTATGTTCCTTGAAGCCCTCATATATAGTCTCCTTACACACTGAAAGTTATGATTGTTTTTCCCCAGTAATGACTCTGTTAACATTTTTTCTTCAAGGTTTATCCACATTTCTTTACTTCCAGAATCTTGTTCTTCCATTTCAATCTGATAGTTTAATTTTTGTACTTATAAGTCATTAAGAACTTGGGCTAGGAATGTCAGCAAAGAAAGATTTTCCTCTCAGTAAAATGTACTAATACTATTTAATGGGTATTTAAGAGCAGGTTATAAGTAAGAAAACATTTTTAAAATATAGAAATAAACTTTCCAGAAGTAAAATTTTCCTATTAACCAGATTCAATATCTATATTTAAGTACTTCCATATTAATAGAATTATTTAACAAAAAAAGTAAAATACTGGCCCTGGCCAGTGGCTCAGTGGATAGAGCATCAGCCTGGTGTATGGACACCCCAGGTTCAACTCCCATTCAGGGCACATAGGAGAAGTGACCATCTGTTTATTTCCCCTTCCCGCTCTTCCTTCTCTCCCTATTCCACTCCCACACCCAGTGGTTCAATTGAGTGTGGCCCCAGGTGCTGAGGATGGCTCAGTTGGTCCAAGCACATCAGCCTCAGGTGCTAAAAATACCTCAGTACTACAGCATTGGCCCCAGATGGTGTTGCCAGGTGGACCTTGGTTGGGGCATTTGTGGGAGTCTGCCTCACTATCACCCTCCTCTCACCTAAAAAAATAAAATAAAATAAAACACCAAATTCCTTTTCTAAAATGAAAACATTAGTTCTCTGACATTTTAATCAAAAGAAAAAGCTATTTAAAACTTCTATTCCATTTCAGCCTGATTCTTCTAAGACTGAAGACAAAGTTGAGTGTGGAAAAAAATGAGAAATGAGATATATAATACCCGAGTCAAGAAGGGATAACATTTATGTGACTGGACAATTAGAGCCCTCTAACAGTGAGAGGCCAGGCCAAAGCATGCCTATCTGCTCAACTCTTTTTGTCGGCATAATAGTTCATTCATTAATGCAAAATTCATAAAATAAAAGAGTTTTTATCCACATTAAGTAGGGAGGGAGAATAAAAAGGTAGGAGGGTGCGGGTGGAAAAGAATGAAGGGAAGGTGGTACAGACTGATTTCAATAGTTCTACATTAACTAAAGAAACTAAAAGAATTATTCGCTGCATCCAACGACTCTCCTAGTGTTCCCAAATTTAAGTCTAAGAAAAGGGGTCATTGTTGAGCCTCAAGGGCAGTGTGTATGTATTTCCTCCCTACTCTTTCAACAGTTTACAAATATTTCAATACTTTTAACAATATGCCATGCTGGTTAAGTTGGCTCACCATTCAGAGCAGACATAAATGAACTCCCTTAGAGCCTGCAGTCAGTGTCTATCCTGGCTGAAGTGGACACGCTTACCCATGCTCATCTTGATTGGCAGGTTTTCTTTGCTTGCTGCTTCCACTAGATGTCTCCGGACTTCCATCACTGCCTCTTTGTGCTTGGTGCTCAGTAAGGCTTCCCACAGGGCTCTGGCTGCAGTGTCACTGCAATAAAACCACAGAGAGCTTTAGAATAAATTTCTCCTGGAGAATGGAGAGGGTTGAAAGCAAACTAATTTCTTAAATATCTTTTCGGAACACTAATGTAGTCTTTCCTACTGATAGACTCTAAGCATTAGGATTAAATAAAGACTATCTAATCCATTTTAATCAGTACAAAATATTGAGAACTTAAGGAGACAATAAAATCAAGCAAAAAAATAAAGGAAGGAAGGAAGGAAGGAAGAGAGGGAGGGAGGGAGGGAGGGAGGGAGGAAGGGAGGGAGGGAGGGAGGGAGGGAGGGAAACAAAGAGAGAGAGAAAGAAAGAATGAAAGAGAGAGAAAGAAAGAAAAGAGAAAGAATCATTACATCGTGCTCTGAGAAGTGGAGGGAAATGATATGATACATTGTTTTCAGACTTTGCATTTAAAAGCATTTCAGAGTATAGTTTAATATTGCTATAGTAACATATAAATGTTATGTAAGCCAAAATTAATCCATGCCAAAAAATGAGTAGTCAGTGATAATAAGCATATCAATTTGAGATAACATACTTGTCTAGAAAACACAAATCAATTAGCAATAAAAATTCCTGTTCAAAAATCACTCAGTAGGATTCCAAATGAATGGGGTTTCTATTGAATGAAAATCAAGAATGAGGCTCAGTAACCAAGGCCTTAAGTATTGTGCTTTGGGCCTTAGGTTGGAAGGATGGCACTTACTGAAGCCTTTACAATTAACCATTGATAAGGGAAAGAAGCACTGCATTAAACAGGGTCTCATCTGGGTTCCCTACTCCAAAAGCCCTCTGTATCACCCAAAACATCATGTTTAAATTATAAATGAATACAGTGTTCTTTCCGGAAGACTGCTACATGTAGCCAAGTATACCCATTTGTAGTAATGTTTTAAAAACTGAATATACAGAAACAAAGATGACTTCTGTCCTATCCAAAGGGCTTTTCCCACCACTTATAGCTCTACTAACATCTCTTACTATCCAGTTAGCAAGTGTTTGAAAATAAATGCATTTTTAAGGTTTAGTTTTAAAATTTATACCTAATAAGATATTAATTTAGCTTTAAAGTGATACCCAATAAAGTATACCTTCAAGTTCAAATTTGATTTGGAATAATGAAACGATGTACTTCAGCACTGAGTTTAATGTATGGCACATACTAATCTTTCATTAAAGAGTAGTTACTTTCAATATCAGCTATTTTTTTCTGAGTGAACTAACATCACTACTCAACATATTTCACTTGTTTTGATCTAATCAAAACAGTCATTTTAACTCTGCATCTAATAGTTATGTTAAATTTAAATAAACAGGTAAACTACATGCCAAGCCCTATTCTCAGTAGTTGAGATATAGATAAAAAACAATGTATAAGCTTTCAATGACTTATAAGAAGAGGCAGAGATATAAGCAAAGAAATTATTTCCCCCCCAAAAAAACAAAGTATGATAAGAGGCATGACAAATGCTTGCACAGATTTATCCAGCTGAGAGGGCAGAGGCTCAGAGAATGATTTCTACTAGAAATGTGAGCAAGTACACAAACACATAAATTCCAAAAACAGCCAAGGAAAGAAGCTATAATTCAATATGGGAAGGAGAATGGTAAAGGAAGTCTTCAAGGAAGATACAAAATCTTCATCACCAAACAAGAGGAAGGCCGGACCAAGCAGTTGCACAGTGGATAGAGAATCAGGCTTGGGACACTGAGGACCCAAGTTCAAAACCCCAAGGTGACTGGCTTGAGCATAGGCTCATCCAGCTTGAGCATAGATTCACCAGTTTGAGCACAGGGTCACTGGCTTGAGGCAAAGATTGCTGGCTTGAGCAAGGGGTCACTGGCTTGGCTGGAGCCCCCAGTCAAGGCACATATGAAAAAACAATCAATGAACAACTAAGGTGCCGCAACAAGGAGTTGATGTTTCTCATCTCTCTCTCTTCCTGTCTGTCCTTGTCAGACCACCCCCCCTAAAAAAAAGCAAAACAAAAACATATATAACCAAAATAAAGCAAGAGGAAGAAGACTATTTCAGAATATGCATAGTTCTAGGTACACGACACAAAGGAGAACTGTTTTTGCTCCATGCTAAGGTGCCAGGGGAGGACCAGTAGAAGTAAGGGCTAAAGAGAAGATAGGAACTATTCTCCTAGGGCCCTGCATTCCTTACCAAGGCTTGTCGATTTCAGTCTGTAGGTGACCGGCCGCCAGTGCACATGGGATTGATTTTGCATTTTGAGAAGAGTAGCATTGCTTAGCAGTTGTGAACATAGTCTTTGACATCGTAAAAACTAGGTCTATTTCCTATGGGGTTTTGGGAAAGTTACTTACCTTCTACAGAGCTCTGAAGGCAATGAAGAACCACTACAAAATCCTGAGCATGGAGTTATAGTCCCAGTTTCCCCAATTTAAAGTAGACAATCGTTCCCTATTTTTATTCTCCATAAACCACAGGGATTTCTCACATACACTGAACTCTACACACAGAACTTCTAGAGTAGAAATGTACTGTCCTCCTCTTTTCCATAAGTACAGTACAGAGTGTCTCCAAGATCACTACAGGTTAGGTAATACTGTGGTTGCCCCATCAGGTTAGTATGGTGATAAAACATGTGGGCTCTGGGGTCAGATCAATCTGCATTCAAACTCTGACCACCCACTCTTCACCCACAGCACCTACATTGCCTCTTTGGTCTTCTTCAGGCACTCCAAACACAAGGACCTCTTTTCCTCCTTTGCCAGAATGGACTTCCTACAAATACCTCTCTTTCTCTTCAAATGTCTGCTGAAATGCCACCTTACCAGAGAGGTCCTCCTTACTGGTCTGTTTAAAAGAAGAATGACAGCCCGTCCCAGCACCATAACCAGCACCCTTCATTTCCCTTTTACTGGGCTTTCCCATCGCATATAATTCTTATCACCATCTGACTTCTGATATGTTTCCATGCTCATCTGTTTGCTGTTTACCTTCCTCACAGAATAGGTCCTTCTATGAAAACAGGACTTTGTTTTACTCATTACTGATTTTCTACTACTTAGAATAGTGCCAGCCTTGTTAGGTACATTTAAGAAATATGAATGAATAATGCTTGCCAGTTAAGTAACCTTATGCACATAACTAATCCTTTCCCTCTGTTTTCTCATCTGTGAGATGGAGGTAATAATAGCAACCATCTCACAGGCTGTAAAGGTTAAATGCACATAACGCACTTTCCTGATTTACAATAATAGTAGTTGTGTGGTTGTTACTACTATTACTATTGCTATGAATGATATTGTCTTATAATTCAATATGTTTAAGGGTTTGTAATATATTAGATGACTTCACTTAATTATATTGAGTATTTTTATACAACACTGACTTGTTCACCTATACTTATATAACTTGGGGCTTGTACTCTCTGGCTGTTTTCTAATAAAACATTTTAGAAGAAATAGATAGTTTCCATACCTCTAACACTAATGCCAATCCATGCTTCCTTAAATGTGGTTTCTTTTAATATAAACAGTTCTGATTGTCTAGATATATGTGACATTTTCTAATATCTACTTCCTATTCAAAACACTATACTAACACCCACATCAAACATGGTCATTCCAAGATTACTCAGTTAACATTCATGAACTAATTCTGGTTTTCTGAATACTCAGCACTGAAGAAGACAAGGTCATACTTATTAGCCACTCTGCTGTGTCCTGTATCTATGTCGTCACCAAGTCACTCTTACTGCTGCCTGGTGGTTTATACACACACTCCTATTTTGGCATCTGAATATGGGAGTTAATCACTGCCTTTCTCTAATATGCTCAGAATAGTTGATCCAATACACATTTCACACTATTGAAGTTTCACATGAAATCAACTCCTGATGTTGAATTTTGTAAGTCAAGAAAAGTTAACAGAAATCCATACTATAATCATGATAAATGTATTTTATACACATTCTTTATCCTTTTCAACTGTACAAACGTTCTGTTTTCCAGAGGAGGCAGCAAGCACCACACAGAGGGCAATGACAACAGCACCAGTGTAGGAGACTAGTGGCAGGCACTATTGGAACCACAGAACAAAGGGTTTTCATTCTGTCAACTCTATGTCCCCAAGAGAGTAACTTAACCTCTCTGTACATGTTTCCTGCCCTGTTAACTGGGGATGGTAATATTAAATTATTCAGTAGTTTGTTGTGAGAATTAAATGTGCTAATTTATCTAAAGCACCTAGAACAATGCCTGGCATATATTAAGTGATCGATAAACAAAGCAGCAGTAGTAGTAATAAAAAATATCAAAGTTAAGAATTTTCTTATACGCAATAGGAAGAAGCCTATTTTAGAAGCATGTTAGGGCCCTGGCTGGTGGCTCAGTGGATAGAGTGTTGCCCGGTGTATGGATGTCTGGGTTTGATTCCCAGTCAGGGCACACTTGAGAATCAACCATCTGCTTCTCTCCCCTCCCCTCTCCCCTTTTTCTCCCTCTTCCCCTCTTACAGCCAGTGGCTCAATTGGTTCAAGTGTAGCCCTGGGCATTGAGGATAGCTCAGCTGACCCAAGCATGTCAGCCTTAGGCACGAAAAATAGCTTGGTACTTGAGCATCGGCTCTAGATGGGGTTGCTGGGTGAATCCCGGCCAGGGCACATGCAAGAATCTGTCTCACTATCTCCCTTCCTTACACTTTAAAAAAAAAAAAAAAGAAGAAGCACATTAGTCTTGCATACACATGTGGATAACCACTGCTGGTAGCTTCAATATCTAATATAAAAAGGCCAACAATACATAATGCGAAATTCATGATACCAATGGAAACACTGAAAACCTCAACTCAAGCAATCTCCTTATATATGACTTGATGATGTAAAGAATTTTGATATGGATTACTTAGAGATTTAGAACTATAGTAAGTTAGCTTGATGAAGATTTTTAAGCAATGACTTCTATTCTAGCTTCCTGCCCATTAATTTGACCCACTGAAATTCTGTAGACTGATCACAACAGTACATTTTAAAATTACATTTGTTGCTTTTTTTGAGGAGTTCCAATTCTATAAATATTTCCAGGCTGACTTGAAAAGTGATGTACAACTTTTGTAGTAGAAGCAAACATTAAAGGTAATATTAAATTAATCATCCTTACTCTTCAGCAAAACATTACCTAAACCAACACAAATGAAAGTCTATTTTTAGTTTTTGAAGGCATCTAAAGAAAGTTTTATAGTATGCCTGAGAAACATACTACTATTTTAAACAAATCAAACTGCTATTAGATCGTATTTATACCTAATCTAAACCCTTTGTGCTCTACTGTAAACCTTCGTCTTACTTAGTCTTTTCCCTTAAGTTTAAGAACAGCTGGGCAACATCTTTTTAACAATCAGGCCCACCCAAAACAGCTTTGTTCTTTTTTTCATGAGTAATCTAAGATTTTTTGAAAGGCAAACCAAACGTAATACTAAAAACTAATTTTAAATACCACCACTACATTCTAGTTTAGAAACATTTCAGAATTTACAAAACAACTTCTTATAATTCATTTGATTCTCACCTCATGAACTAAGCCATTATCTCTGCCCCAATTAAAGACCGTCAAAGAAGCCAACTGTCTTACTTAAGTACACTCAACCTGTACTTACACCCAGGTAACTGGCTTCTTAGTCCAGTGACATTTTCACTATACTATATACCAGTGATGGCAAACATATGACACGCGTGTTAGCCTGACACGCGCAGCCATTTTCGATGACACGCGGCAGAATGCGGCCGCATACCAGAGAAGTATGGGACAAACTTGAAAAGACAAAATGCTACAGTCTAAATTGCCCTGACGTTTTATTTCCAATTTAGATCTTATTTGAGATCCATTATCTTCTTGGGAAAGGAGAAACAGCCTCTAGCTATTTGACCACTGCTAAAACTGAGAGAAATGGTCTACTTTTATATTGTATGTTTAAAGAAATCTGTTGAGCCTGACCTGTGGTGGCGCAGTGGATAAAGCGTCGACCTGGGAACACTGAGGTTGCCAGTTCAAAACCCTGCACTGGTCTGGTCAAGGCACATATGGGAGTTGATGCTTCCAGCTCCTCCCCCCTTTCTCTCTCTCTCTCTCTGTGTGTCTCCTCTCTAAAATGAATAAAATAAAAAAATTAAAAAAAAAAAAAAAAAAAAAAAAAAAAAAAAAAAAGAAATCTGTTGAAACAAATAATAGAATAGAATATTTGTCCTATGAAAAGATCCATTTTTTACTATGAAATGGAATTAGTTTTAATATTGACAATAACTACATGTCAAATACATACTAAATGTATATCTTTATTGTATATACTGATTACTTTGTAGCCTTAAAAATCAAACTATTATGACAAATTGTCTTGTTTGAAAAAACTACAAATATATACAACAATAACCTGCTAGAATTAGCTTTTTTAAAAACCTTAGAATACTTCTGTACATGAAGATAAGGTTCTTTCAGTTAATTCTTTCCTCTTACTAGTCACCAGAATGACTCAATTATGAATGAAATCTTAGAGCTACTTTGGTTTGGCATGTATGAAAATGTCAAGTGCAGTCTGCTAGAAACTAACAGGATATTATTCATCACCAAATAAAATATAAGACAGCATTAATTTTTAAAAGGTGGCTGAATGTTGAATCATGGTGACACTTCAATCAAATGGAAGGCATATAATTAAGGAATTGAGGGTGAAATGTGAATGTATACCATTATCTTGTGACTAAATTCATAGAAATGGTTTCTTTGAGGCACGCTCTGGAAGTTAACCTTACTCACAGGATCTGCAATAACAGTCACAATATTCCAACAGAACTACAATGATAACAAAATAAACAAACATTTTCAACTGATTTTAAACAGAGACCAATGTGAGTCACAGATTTTCACAGCAGGAAATAATGGCTTCCATCAGGGGTAAGCTTAATGAGCTCTAAAAGTAGGTTTGTTAATTAGACTATTCACAGAGGTTTCAATAGTCATCTTTCCTCTTGAACTCTTTTTTAAACAATTGCCTCATCTTTAACAAAATTATCCACTTATTTTTATTTCAAAAGAAGAGAAAGCAGCTAAACACAGAAGGATATTGATAGACCTTGGCACTGGAAAGCAGTCCTGCATTCTTTCTTTCTTTTTATTATAAAATATAGTTAAGATACAATATTATATTAGTTTCAGGTGTACAACATAGTTGTTCAACATTATTATATGTAACAAAGTGATCACCATGATAAATCTAGTAACCATCTGCCATTGTACAAGGTTATATTATTGGCCATATTCCCTATGCTGTACATAACAGAACTGTGACCTATTGATTTTACAATTGGAAATTTGTAATCTTGTTTCTCCTCACTTTTTTTGTTCCCACCCCCTCCTCCTACCCCTCTGGCATATCTGAATTTCCATATCAATGAGTCTGTTTCTATTTTGTTTTTTTCGGTTTCACATATAAGTGAAATCATACTGCATTTGTCCTCTGCCTGTCTTCTTTTACTTAGCACATTACCCTGTAGGTCCATCTATTCTGTCAGAATATGAGCACTTCCTGTGGCCTGGAAACTCAGTGAGGTACTGCAACCACAGCTGTGAGCAATCTCTAGTGACCTGCCCTCGTGAAGCTAGGGATCTAGCAGGAAGCTAGAATTGAGCATGCTCCTGCACAGGAGACAGAAGAGAATGGGCGAGTATATAATACCTAACCTGGTCTGGTGTGCAAGTGGAGGTCAGGGGGTAGCTAAAGATGTGACAGTGAGTCCTGAAAAATGAGTAGGAATTAGCCAGTTGAAGAATGGAGTAAGAGAGCCTTGGCAGTAGTATCATGGGTAGGGGTCTTGAGAAGAGAACTTGAGACTTTGCAAGGAAATGAAAACAAGAATGAATGGAACATGAAGATCTAATACAGTGGTTCTCAGAGTGTGCACCAGGGCGGACTGGTGCGCCCTAGAAGATTTCCCGGTGTGCCCTATAGTATTCCAGAGAAATATGTGCCTGTTGGGGACCAAAAAAACAACAGGGTTTTTGGAGTTTAGATTTTTGAGGGACAGAGGTATGGGGAATTGGCTGTAAGCTGACAGTCTGTCCAACCTCCCACCTCACTGTCTGAGTAGGTTGCAAAAGGCTGTTAAGCTGTGGTGCTGGATTGTTCACACTACCCCCCATGTTCCCCGGAAAGACTGGAGGCAAGTTTCTTCTATCCTTTGTTTGGTGTAAAGTTAAGATGATATGTATAGTGGGCGTTTTCTGCACGTAATACAATTAAGAGTAAAAAGAGAGGAATCCTTCAATGTATTGATGAGGAAATGAGAGTTTGCCTTTCAAATATATGCCCAAACATTGAAGAAATTGCTATGACACATCACGCTCATGTTTCTTATAAACACAAGAATGAAAAAACACATTCGCACCAGGACCTGCCGAATTTACTAAATCTTATTAAGAATGTATCTATGTATATAAAAAGATAACTTTTTTGTCGTTTTTTTAACCCCTCTTTTTTACGAATTCTAAAAAGCATAACTCAAAAAATATAACGTAAAAGTGTTTTTTAATGTCAGAATAAATTTAATTTTGTCGTACTTATTTTGTTTAATTACCATAAAAGCACATTTGGACTTTATATTATTTTCTTTAATATTTGACTTAATTATTATAACATATTTCTCAGAAATTTGTATATAGTGTGCCTACAATTATTTGTAGAATTTTAAATGTGCCCCGACTTCAAAATGTTTGAGAACCACTCATCTAATATGACACAGCCCTCAGATCATATCAAATCACCCAAGGCCTGGTAACCCACATTAGTGATTACAGACTTTTTCCCAAGGTCAACTAAAAGGTCTTTTGCAACAAACTGTTCTAATCAGGTGTGTAATAAAAAAAATCACTCTGGCCTCATTGTGGAGAATGGATGTAAGGACTGGGTAAGGACTACTGTATGGTCCAAGAATTAATGATGGATTAAACTAGAGTGACTTCCTAACGCTATCAGATTATATTATTCTCCTGTCCAAAACTATCCCATGCTTCCTACTAAAATTGCAGTAAAATTTAAGTTCTCATATTTTGGCCAACAGTTTTTGGTGCATTTCTAAATCTATAACTTTATCTCTCACCTTCTTAGCTTCATCCATTAGGCCTCAGCCACACTGGCCTGATTTCAGCCTCTTCAATAGGTCAACTGTATTCTCAACTTAGGGCCTTTGTACTTGCTATTCTCTTTGCCTAGCACAGTGGTTCTTAACCTTTTTTGAGGTACCAAACCCACCAGTTTCATATGCATATTCACCAAACCCTTCTTCAGTGATAAATGAAATATGATTTTTTTTTCCAAATTCAAGACATAGGTATATGTTTTTTTTACTGGTGCACAAAATGAGCCGTGCATGAACATCACCTTGCTCAAAGAACAAAACCAACAGAGTGCATGAACTCACAACAAATTACGGTATTACCTTATTCTGGCCTCCACAGTAGAGGCTTCTCCGATCCCCTGAGACCGACTCATCAAACCCCTAGGGTTCGAGAGAACCCAGGTTAAGAACCACTGGCCTAGAACCCTCTTCCTCCAGATGTTAATTGACTAGGTCTCATTCAATCAACAAATGTTTATCGGGCACCAACCAAATGCCAGTTCTATACTAGGTGGAGCTCAAGGTTTTCTTCCCTGACCACTTGAGCTAAGTTGGCACTTCCTATTCCCAATTCCACTTGCTCTGTTTTATTTTATTTTATTATTTTATTTTATTTATAATGTTTGTCACTAAATCAAATTATATATCATTAAATTAAGTTTACTTTAATAACTTTGGAGTGAAATCACAGGGCATTAAAGACCGAAGTTCTCTGGCTTTATCGTAATGTCAGCATCCTGGCACTATGGGTGGCAGTGCACTCAGGCCACCAACACTCCATGTGCCCACGGACTGTGCCAGACACTGTGAGTGCAACAGCGTACAAGGGTGAAGAAGTCAGAGATAGATCTCCTCTCAGCAAGCTTCTAAGCTAGCTGGAGAAAGCAGACACTAAACCGATAACTACAAGATAATGCACTATGTATGAGCTGATACAGGAATAAAGGGTGCTATCTGTGGAGGCAAAGACAAAGGGGGAGGTGGGAAGGAGGATAGAGCAACACTTAGGATGACCAAAAGGTAGGGGAGCAGGACACTGAGGACCTGAAAGAAGTTTAGTGTGGCTATAGCCAAGAGTGTTAGTATGAAGGGGGAAAGGGAAACAGGGAGTGGGGAGAAAAGGAGAAAGAGATGTAGAAGATGAAGCTGGAAAAAATAAGCATGGAGCAGATCTAAGAAGGCTTTCTAAAACGAGGTAAAATTTTTAGCCTTTACCCCACAGGCAAGGAGAGCCACTAAGAAATTTAATCACAGGAGGGTTAGAATCAGATTCACTATTACTTGCACAGCTGAATAAATATACGTATAAATAATCAGTCTTTAAATGGACTTTAAAACTATAATCCTTTTAAAGTGTGCAGATAAAATTTAACTTTTAAATATTACCAAACTATGGGAATATAATCCATCTATTTCATCTTATTAAAGGACCTTATGTTGTGTTTTTGTTCATTTATTCAACAAATATGAGTGCCCACTATACACCAGACCCTGTTCATGGGGCCGGGGAAACAGTAGTGAATTAAACAAACATAAAACCACTGCCTTATATAATTCATGTTCTGGAGTTTATTTTCTGAACACAGCACACAGAAACCATTAAAGAGAAATTATAATCAAAGTTTCCTTACAAATTTTCCAGTGTCCTTCTCTTTTACAGAGAAGAAAACTGTGACTATGAGAAATCAAATACCTTGTTCAAAGTCATAGAGTTTTGGTGGAAAAGTCACTATACTACAGTAATGACTAGAAAACAAGAACTGCACAGAAGTTAGCTATTCAAGGACACCAAAAAATAATCACATCAACAGAAAGCTCCTCTCTTGGTTCAACAACTGAAAGGAGGATATTGTTTTAATGAGTTTCTGCATCCACTGCCACATTTATTAAAGACCGTCCCCAGCCTGACCTGTGGTGGTGCAGTGGATAAAGAGTCGACCTGGAATGCTGAATTCGCCGGTTCGAAACCCTGCACTTGTCTGGTCAAGACACATAAGGATGGGAGTTGATGCTTCCTGTTCCTCCCCAACCCCCTTTCTCTCTCTTTCTCTCTCTCACACTCTCTCCTCTCTAAAAAAAAAGGAAAAAAAGGACTGTTCCCATAACTATGAAATACACTGTGGAAAAGGATAAGATCGCTTCAAAAATCTTCAAACTAAAATATCACTTTGAGTACATTTCAGGGAAGAATCAGAGTAGAACAGAAAATACATGGACCCTGACACAAATTGTGCTTTGATCAAGTCACTGGTGTCTACCCCTCAAGTTTCATCAATATATGTATATCTCTTAGACGACAGCAAAGTGATTTTCATTGATTTGCTCAACAAGAACAAAGCACCATATAATTTTTTTTAATTATGGTTGTTTTCTTTTTACTTTTTAAAAGATTTCATTTATTCATTTTAGAGAAAAGAGAACAAGAGAGAAAGGAGAGAAAAGGGGGGGGGGAGGAGCAGGAAGCATCAACTTCCATATGTGCCTTGACCAGGCAAACCCAGGGTTTTGAATTGATGACGTTGGCATTCCAGGTCCATGCTTTATTCACTGTGCCACCGCAGGTCAGGCCAACACCACATAAATTTAATTTGTATTGTTCTACTGGGGAAAAGTGGTCATTTTGAAATCATGAATAAATGTATTCTCTGTTCTAAATGATTAGCATAATAATATTGTATATTATATATACTTTTGATTTGGTATTAAAAAAAATGTCCCCCCAAAAATGCATGATCCTTTTGTATCAATCTATAACTACCAGAAAATATATCTGTGTGACTGGTCCGGATTATAAAGGTATTAGAGTGTCTTTAACAGTGCAGAAATCATAACCATGTGTTAAAAAAGAACTAAATAAAAATCCAGGCTTAAACATTAATTCCAGGATAAACAATTGCACACAAGCTTTATCATGTTCAAAGTAATAAGAGAATAATTTCCTACTGATATATAATCAAAGTTTCATCTTTTTCCAAGGAATAATCTAGTTTATCATTTCTTCCTTTAATGTTCCCTCATTTACCACTGCAACTGGCCCATGAAAACTCTTTAAAATGAACCAAAACCTAACATACAAGATGTTTAGCCATGATATAAAATAATTGAGAGTAATTAAACTTCATCCCAGTGCAGACAACTATCTTCTTATTCCTACTTTCTGCTAGCTCATTAATAATAACACCATAATCAACACAAACATTAAAAACTTCCTCCCAGCAAACAATAAGGCATAGGAGAGACTTTTTCATATGGACTCCTAATGCATAAAACAGATTAACTCAATACCCCAATATGAGGATTTTAAATCACTAACACCGTTAGATTTCTGCAAAACCAAACAAACATCCCTCTGTGCACATTTTTCAAATGCTGAAGGATAAATTTTGAGTTCCTGTAAGTTACTTCCATGACCCATTCCAAAGGCCAGCACTTGATTCAGCGGGAAACTCTACTCTAGCCTGGATTACATCTGTGTGTTTTGGCTTGAATTCAAGACTTGGAAAGTTAAGGATTAGTTCATGCGTCAAAAAAGTTGAAGATAAAGAGTTAGTGACAGTTTTATAGAAGCCTCTATAAAACTAGAAGAAGCAAACTCATCTGTTCACTTCACCCTTCTGTCATTCTGCTCCATGAAGAAGGGTCATTTCAAAATCATCATAATGTATTATTCCATAGTGATTCTAGAGTCTCTTCACTCTGTTCACCAGGGGTGACACCAGTATATTTATATTCACAATATGTGTGAAGTTCCAAAGATACTAGGTTGAAAAAGCTTGATTTGTCAAAAGGATTACAGTCTTGTTTTTTTCTTCACTAGTTTTTCTTTGATTATGGATCAGGTAAAATATTAATTTAAGATGTTCCCATTTTATTGACCATCTTAATGCCTAACTATTTTGCTAAGGTATTTTGTATCATCTCCTTTAGCACCTTAAAAATGTATAAAAACAGTGTGAAGTGTTTTGGTGGATACAACTGTAATAGTTAATCTGCTAAGAGGGGATTTAAGGGTTGTAATCTGTTTAGGGGGTAGAAAAGATAATTTATTTTGAAATTGCATTTGCACAGCAAACAGTATTTTTATTTATCATGAGGATAAAATAGAGTTTCTCATAAAGCATATATATACATTATATAAATCAATGTAAAGTATTTTCAATGTTGTAAGATAATTAATCTTCTGAGTGTGCCATGTGGCAAAAGGATCTCACTAGACCAGTGGTTCTTAACCTTTTTTGAGGTACCGAACCCACCAGTTTCATATGTGCATTCACCGAACCCTTCTTTAGTGATAAATAAAATATGACTTTTTTTTCCAAATTCAAGACATAGGTATATGTTTTTTTACTGGTGCACAAAATGAGCCGTGCATGAACATCACCTTGCTCAAGGAACAAAACCAACAAAGTGCATGAACTCACAACAAATTATGGTATTACTTTATTCTGGCCTCCACGGCAGAGGCTTCTCCGAACCCCTGAGACCGACTCATCGAACCCCTAGGGTTCGATAGAACCCAGGTTAAGAACCACTGCACTAGACTAATAAAAGAACAAAGCTCTATGTTGTTTCATTTCAATGCTCCATGAAACCCAAAAATCTGGGAACCACTTCTTGAGGCTCCCAACCTAAGGAATAGAGTTAAAAAAGAATCTTTATGTTTCCTTCTAAATTTTTGCAAGCAAAATTACCCTATCAGTAAAGAAGACAAGAATTCAAATAAAAACCCCAAATGAAGAGATAACTAGTACACATCTAGAATGTCCTCCATAGGGAACAGTATCATAGTAAGGAACTTCCCAAACAACTAGCATTCACACTCAACCGCCTGGCCTGGAAGCACACTGCATCCTGATACATATCATCAATCCTGTTTTGAAATGTATCTGGGATTTGTTGTGCGGGTATGGTAAGACATGCACAAATGAAAATGATTGTCTCAAAGAGAGTAGTTTTTACGCTCACAGGTCCCTAAAAAGGAGGAGGCCTGGCTCATCACACAGGGCCAGATGAGGAAGAACCAGGATTGGTCGGGAGGCAGAGGAAGTGAGGGGAAAACGTGGGCATGAGTCTTTATTGTGGTTTTCATAAGAACGAGAGCAAGGCAAGGTAAGCAGGCTTAGGATAGGCTAGTTTATAATTTTAGTGTTCTGAAGGCACTGTACAAGGCAATTGACTCGTTTTTACCTTATTTGAGTCTCACAATCCTAAGTGGCAAGCATTGCTATAACCCACATTTTTAGTTGAGGAGACTGAGGGTCAGAAAGCATAAGAAACAGTAACACTTCAATATCTATACTATGTTTCAAGAGTATTACTGTTTAAGCTAGTCCAGTTCCTTTCAGAATACTGAAGATACACAACTGCTAATTCTCCCCCAAATCAATCCTGAATGAACTAAAGAAAGAAACACCAAGGTAATAAAAATCCTAGGAGAAAATAGTAAACCATGGTGAAGCTGAGTTTATGCCAAGTATGCTAGAATGATTCAATATTTGAGTATCTATCGATGCAATTTACCACATTAACAGACGAAAAGAAAGAAACCATATGATCTTCTTAATAGATTCAGGAAAGACACTGTACAGATTTCACCACCCACTATAATTTCAAAAAAACAACAAAATAAATCAATCATTGGTAAATTAGGAACAGAAGAGAAACTTCCTTAACCTGATAAACATTACAATGAACATAATTCTAAGTGGGAAAACATTAGAAATATTCCCTTTAAACTCAGAAATAAGACAAGGATAGACACCATCACCACTCCTATTCAATACCACATGCAACAAGACAAGAAAGAGAAAGTATCCTGTCATTCCTAGAAGATACATGGTCTTGCTATCAGTTTTGTCAGGAACAAAAACAACAACAACAACAAAAAAAAACAGAAACAGATCCAAAGGTATAAAGAATAAGCTGATAGCTGCCAAAGAGTAGAGGTTAGGGGATGGGGATAAGAGGAAATTCTAAATTCACCAAGAGTCAGTCCAGTCATTTAGTTTGTTTATCCATACCCAAGGGCTAGTAGATGCTCAACAGTGTTCATGGGGCTGTAGCAGTGTATGCACGTAACAACAGAGCTGATAAATATGAGAAGAAAAATCTGATAGAATTAAAATGAAAAGATAGACAAATTCACAATTATAATTAGAGATTTCATCACCCTTCTCCCAATATTTGATAGAATACTAGGCCAAATCAACATGAATACATAAGAACTCAACAACATCATCAACTGACAGGATATAATCAACACTTACAGAACACTCGACCCAACAAAAGCATTATACACATTCTTTTCAAGTGCCTGTGTAACACATATCAAGATAGACCATATTCTGTGCCATAAAAAAAAAAACAACTCAACAAATTTAAAGTAATTGAAATCATACAATGTATTCCCTAGTGACAATGGAAACAAACTAAAAAATAAGTAACAGAAATATAACATGAAAAATCTCCATTTGAAAACTGAACAACATACTTCTAAATAATTCATCAAACAGAAAGTTTCAGTGAAAATCATAAAATAAATTTTAAAAATAAAAATACAACATATCAAACCTGTGAAATATACCTAAAGTAGTGCTGAGAGATAATTTTATAGTACTAAATGCAAACATTTAATATTTTTAAAAAAGGAAAAATGTTCAAGCCAACAGTTTGAGCTCTCACCTAAACAACCTGGAAAAAGAAGAGCACGATAAACTCAAAAAAGCAGAATGAAGGCAGTAATAAAAATAAAAGCAGCCTGACCTGTGGTGGCGCAGTGGATAAAGCGTCGACCTGGGAACACTGAGGTCGTCAGTTCAAAACCCTGCACTGGTCTGGTCAAGGCACATATGGAAGTTGAGCTTCCAGCTCCTCCCCCCTTTCTCTCTTTCTCTCTCTCTCTCACTCTGTGTCTCCTCTCTAAAATGAATAAAATAAAAATAAAAAATCAAAAAAAAATAAAAGCAGAAATCAATGAAACTATAAACAAAAAATCATTGAAACATAATACTGTTTCCTAGGGAAAAATAATCAATAAATTGACAAACTTCTAGCAAGACTGAAAGAAAAAACCCACACAGAAAAAGTACCAACATTAGAAAGTTAAATTCATAATTTAAAACACCCCAAAGAGAGCCTGACCAGTTGGCAGCACAATGGATAGAGCATCTACCCGGGATGAGGAGGACCCTGGTTCCAAACCTCATGGTTGCTGACTTGAATGCGGACTTACCAGCTTGAGCGTGGGATCATGGACATGACCCCACGGTCTCTGGCTTGAGCCCAAGGACGCTGGCTTGGAAAAGGGGTAACTGGCTTGGCTGGAGCCCCCCTTTCCGCCCCCATCAATGTGCATATGAGAGACCAATCAATGAAAATCTAAAGTGACACACTACGAGTTAATGCTTCTCATCTCTCTCTCTCTCTTCCTGTCTGGCTGTCTCTCTCTCTCTTTCCCTTGCTAAGAAAATAAAAATAAATAAATAAATAAATAAAACACCCCAAATAGAAATCTCCAGTCCCAGATGGTTTCACTACAGAATTCTAACAAAAATTTAAGAAGAATTAATACAATTTATATACATTCTTTTCCAGAAAATAAAAGGAGAGACTACTTCTCAATCCATTTTATGAAGCTAGTATTACCATGATACAAAAAAGAAAACTACAAACTAGATTCCTTCATGAATATTGATGCAAAAATCTTTAACAAAATATTAGCAAATAGAGCACAATACATAAAATATTAGCAAATAGACACAAATTAACAATACAAATTGTACACATAACCAAGTGGAGTTTACTCAGAAATACAAGGCTGGTTTAATATTTAAAAATCTATCACTGTAATCTACCATGTTAACAAGGCAAAACTATTTTTAAAATCACATTATCATATCCACTGATGCAGAAAAGGCCTTAACAAAATGTAACACCTACTTATGAGAAAACTCTTAGAGAAACGGAACTAGAGGGACACCTCCTTAATAAATAAAAAGCATCTTAGCCCTGGCCGGTAGTTCATTTGGTTACAGCATTGTCCTGATACACCAGTCAGGGCACATAGAAGGATCAACCAATGAGTGCATAAATAAGTGGAACAACAAATCAATGTTTTTCTCTCTCTCTTTCTTCTTTCCTCTTTCTCCAAATCAGCGAATTTAAAAAATAATTAATAAATAAAAAGCTTATTAAAAAATAAATCTACAGCTCACATTATACTTAATAGTAAAAGACTGCTTGTCTTCCCTTAAGACTGTGAACAAAGCAAGGATATCTGTTCTTACCATTCTCTTTCAATATAATACTGGAAGTTCTAGCCACGGCAATAACTAAAATGGAAGTAAAAGACATACAGGTCATAAGTAAATAAATAAAACTGACCCTATTTTCACATGTCATAATTATCTTCTTAAAAAAGTCCAAGGTGCCTGACCTATGGTGGTGCAGTGGATAAAGCGTCGACCTGGAATGCTGAGGAATGCTGAGGTCGCTGGTTCAAAACCCTGCACTTGTCTGGTCGAGGCACATATGGGAGTTGATGCTTCCTGCTCCTCCCCCCTTTCTCTCTCTCTCTCTCTTTCTCTCTCTCTCTCTCTCTCTCAAATGAATAAATAAATAAATATTTTTTTTAAAAAAAGTCCAAGGAATCTAACAGGCAAATTCCTAGAACAAGTAAGTAATTCAGCAATGTTGCAGTATACAAGATAAACATACAAAAATCTATTGTATTTCTATACACTGTCAATGAACATGGGACATAGATAATGAAAATGAGAGCCTGACCTGTGGTGGCAAAGTGGATAAAGCGTCAACCTGGAATGCTGAGATCACTTGTTCAAAACCCCAGGCTTGCCCAGTCAAGGAACATACAAGAAGCAACTATAAGTTGATGCTTCCCACTCCTCCCTATCCACTTCTCTCTCTCTCCCTAAAAATCAATAAATAAAATCTTTTTAAAATATAAAATAAAATTACAGTAACATTTATAATCACACAAAAAATGAAATACTAAATATATAAATTTAACAAAACATGTACAGGATATATATGTTGAAAAGTACAAAACATTGATTTAAAAAATCAACGATGGTCTGACCTAGTGGTGATGCAGTGGATAGAGCATTGACCTGGGACACTTAGGGCCCAGATTCAAAACCCCATGGTTGCTGGCTTGAGCGTGGGCTCATTTGGCTTGATCATATAGGATCACCAGCTTCAGCACAGGGTCACCAGCTTGAGCATGGGATCATAGACATAACCCCACAGTCACTGGTTTGAGCCCAAAGGTCACTGGCTTGAAATCCAAGGTAACTGGCTTGAGCAAGGCATCACTGGCTCAGCTGGAACCCTCCAGTCAAGGGACATATGAGAAAGCAATCAATGAATAACTAAGATGCCACAACTACGAGTTGTTGCTTCTCATCTCTCTCCCTTCCTGTCTGTCTGTCTCTGTCTATCTGTCTCTCTCGCTACAAAAAAAAAATCAACAGTAATCTAAATAAATAGACATATATCAAGTTAGTTTGTGGGTGACTCACAGTAAAGATGTCAATTTGCCTCAAATTGATAAGTTTACCGCAATTTTTATCAAAATCCCAGCAATACTTTTTGTGGGTATAGATAAGATTGTTCTAAATTTTACATATAAAGGCAAATGAGCTGTATTAAAAATGATGTGATAAAGAAGTTAAAATGAAAGGATCCGTCTACTTGACTTTGATACTAATTATATAGCTATAGTAGTCAAGACTGCATAGTAATAGATGGAAGACATACAAATCAGTGGAACAGAATATTGAACCCAGAAACATGTCCAAAGGAATATGTTCCACTGATTTTTGTCAAAGATGCTAGTGATCCAATGAAGGAAAAATAAATGGTACTGGAGCAATTGTACGTGCATAGGCAAAAGAAACAAAGGACTTCAGTATGTCTCGTGTCTTACACCTGTTAAAGAAATTAACTCAGAATGAACCACCAACTTAAATGTAGAACATAAAATAATAGAACTTTCAGAAAGAAAATCATAGAAAAAAACTTTATAATCTAGGGCTAGGTAGATAGAGCTCTTAAATAAATGATTCATTTAAAAAAATCGATGATTGAACATCATAATTAAAAAACTTTTATTTTGTGCAAAGACCCTGTTAAGATGAAAAGATAAGCTACAGATTAGAAGGAAATATCCGTAAATCACTTACCTGACAAAGACTTGTATAAACTCAACAATAAAAAAATCAAATTAGTAAATGGGCAAAAGGTATGAAGAGACATTTTACCTAAGAGGATATTCAGGTGGAAAATAGGTAAGTACAGGTAAAGATGTTCAACATCATTAACCGTTAGAGAAACAAAAAATTAATGGCATATTTTATCTTTGAACTAGTCCTTTCCCTGGGCTGGAATGTTCCAGCACCTGACTCGGCTTTACTGAGGTCTTTGAAAGACGTCTCCTCAGAAAGGCTTTTCTACCTCCTCCATATACATCCTCATCACCCCAAATCCCTCATCACTCTTGATTCCCTTACTCTTTTATTTGCTTCATATCCCTTATCCCCAGCTGACATAATATATTCATATGTTTATCTGTTTTGTTGTCTGTCTCCCCAATTAGGGTAAATTCCATGAGAGCAAAGAGCTTGTCTTCCTCAAGTGCCTGGTACAGAGTAGTCAATTTATATATATTTTGGATAAATTATAACACACATTTACAGGTTCAAAGGATTTACTTTCAGGACATTTCACCCAGATATACTTCCAGGATTTCAGAGCTCCCCTGCCTTGTCCCCCAAAACCTTCTTTTAATGCTAAACCATCACGTTGTTCTTAGTTCTTTCTGTACCCTCCTTCCAGATCTGCTAAAAGGACACTTACCACCACTCTGTTGATCCCAGGTACTCCAATCATCCTAGTGTGATACTACATATTATTAGAAGGCAAAGTAAAAGGGAAGAAAAGTAAAAGAAAGGAAAAGGGCCCTCAGGCAAGAATACCAGCAGGTATTAGAACAGAGAAGCTGTAGTCAGAGCTGTGGGACATATTTGTTGTGCTGTTCAACACATATGGTCTATATCACATAGGATTTAGCCCTGGCCAAATAACTCGGTTGGTTAGAGCATCATTCTGATGTACAGAAGTTGTGGGTTCGATCCCTGGTCAGGGAACGTACAGGGGACAGACTGATGTTTCTGTCTCTCTCACTCTCCTTTACCCTCTCTCTAAAATCAGTAATTTTTTTTAAAAAAAGATTCAGGAGCAACCCAGTAAAAGTTGTGTTTATTTAACTTACGAGGAGTTAAATTTCTGGACTTGTTGACTTTTGCTTAGGCAATGAACTTCAACCTAATTAAGAACTTGTCACTCAAATGTAATTAGTCTTTCCATTTCTTCTTTTTCCATTTAGCTAACTTCATAGGGTTCTTGGCTTTGTTTAAATGAAGGAGCCATAGTTTCCATTTAAATTATGGATCCCAAAGCCACAGTGTCCCAGGGTTCAGCCTTCTTATAACACAGACCACAAACCATTTAAAATTTTTCAATGTGAAAAAGATTCTGGGAGTTGCCTGCACATTCCTGAACTAACACCATGATAGAGTTGCAATACATGTACAAGTATAGAACAAGAATTTCTACCTTTAAAACTTATGTCTTAACATGCATTTTAATATTTTGAAAACTATTAACTATGAAACATAATTTTTATTAAGAAATATAACTGAAATGTCTATGGCATATTGAATTATTTAACTATTTCTTAGTGGACACTTATCCCCTCATTTTCAGAAAAGAACCCTGCTTTATTTCTCCCCACAAATTACTCATTAATTCTGTTTTCCAAACCTGTAACTGAGACCAGATGATTTTTAGAAAGCCTCAAAAAAGTTAAATATAGCAAGCTGTATGCTTAGAAGAGGTAGGCCTTTCTTCTACTCAATTTGCAATTTGTACTTGAAAAGTAAAAAAAAAAAGTCAATTTTTTTCAGGGAGGTCCAAGTGGGGAGGAGGGGATGCCCACAGCCAGTACCAATAGCAAGGTCATTCATAACACTGCTATATGATGACACACCCCCTTATGTGCTAGCTCTCCACCTCGAAGTCAACACAAAATATCCAGTTACTTAATGTTCCCATCCAAGTTCAGTAATTCTATTTGTGGGGAAACTTAAATCAAAGTAATACCTCTAGTTTTGCTCAAACAAAAATTCCCTTTCTTCCTTCTGAAAATGTTATTGTCTTTTTAATAGTGATATTGAACTGGTATTTGGAAACCAAAAACAGAATAGAAAATTTTATCATTATTTAGAGGTGATTTAGAATTTTTTACTTGGAGGTACAGTTAATGGTTTAATATACACCATTATCAGGTTACTTCACAGTATGAAGGTTAACAAAAATGGGCTTATAGGTGTTTAGATTGAACCACTGCTGCATTTGTCTTTTATCTATAAGATCTACTCCGTTTACTACATTGCTCTATAGTCTAAGAAAAAAACATTCCCACTTCTAACATAAAAACTAACAAGAGCCTGACAGGTAATAGTACAGTAAATAGAGTATAGACCTGGGATTCTGAGGTTCTACGTTCAAAACCCTAAGGTCACCAGCTTGAGCATGAGGTTGCCAGGTTGAACATGGGCTCATCGAAATAATCGCATGGTTGCTGGCTTGAGTCCAAAGGTTGCTGGCTTGAGCTAACAGGATGCTGGCTTGACCCAAGGTTGCTGACTTGAACAAAGAGGTCACTGGCTCGGATGAAGGCCCCTGGTCCAGGCATGTATGAGAAGCAATCAATGTACAATAATTAAAGTGATGTAACTATGAGTTGATGCTTCTCACCTCTCTCCCTTCCAGTCTCTCTCTCTCCCTCCCCCCCCTCTCTCTCTCACACACACACACAAAAAAGCTAAAAAGAAAACTGGACTTAAAATATTGTTTTTATATCAATCAGGGTCCCCACAATTTATAATTTAATTGGTTAACTTATACATTAATTCAACTAAGCATGTGTCTATGGTATTATAGAAATATGTCTTGAAATTGAAAAATAATTTTATAAACCAAGTTCATAGATACAAATAATGGGTTGGTGGTTGCCAGGTGTGGCGTGGGGTAGGGGAATGGAAGAAAGAAGTCAAAAAGTACAAACTTCCCCATAAAATAAATGTCACAGGAATGTAATGTACACCAAGGCAAATATAGTTAATAATAGTGTGTTACATATTTGAAAGTTGCTGGAGAGTAAATGTCAAAAGCTCTCATCACAAGGAAAAATATTTTAACTATGCATAGTAAGGGATGTTACCTAGACTTGTGGTGATCATTTTTTTTTTAAATTTATTTATTTGTTCATTTTAGAGAGGAGATACAGAGTGAGAGAGAGAGAGAGAGAGAGAAAGAGAGAAAGGGGGGAGGAGCTGGAAGCATCAACTCCCATATGTGCCTTGACCAGACCAGTGCAGGGTTTGGAACTGGCGACCTCAGTATTCCCAGGTCGACGCTTTATCCACTGCGCCACCACAGGTCAGGCATCATTTTGCTATATATACAATATCAAATCATCATGTTGTACATGTAAAACTAATATAATTTTTATATTATACCTCAATAAAAAAATAGCAAAAAACAGTGTAGGTTTTTTGGTTTGTTTCTTTATTTAAGTGAAAGGAGAGGAGATAGTGAGACAGACTCCCACATGCCTCCCAGCAGGGATCTATCTAGCAACCCTTGCTTGGGTCAGTGCTCTAATCAACTGAGCTATTTTTAGCACCCGAGGCTGATGTTCTTGGACCAACTGAGCTATCCTCAATGCCTGGGGCTGATGCTGGAACCAATCAAGCCACTGGCTGCAGGAGGGGAGGATGTGGAGAAGCCAGAGCAGGAAGGGGAGAGAAGTAGATAGATGGTCACTTCTCCCGTGTGCCCTGACCGGGAATCAAACCTGGGACATCCCGAGGCAAGATGGCGACAGAGTAGGCGGACGTACCAACTTCCAACTCCCAGAAGCAAAGTGGATTATAACTCAATTTAAAGAACCATCATCTGGATAAACCAACTATGAACTGAACTAAGTGGACTCTTCAACCAAGGAACACAGAAGAAGCCACATTGAGACTGGTAGGAATAGCGAAAACGCGAAGAGGGCTGCCCAGCTCCCCAGAGCAAACGGCAGCCCGGAGAGACCCGCGGGGCGGGAGGAAAGTTTGGCGAAGAGGGAGGGACCTGGGTCCCAGGAACCAAGCCCCAGCCTGCAGTCCCAGAGCCTAGAAGAGGCGTTTGGACAGTTTTGAGCTGTGAAACAAGTGAGGGAGCTCCCAGGCCTACAGTGTGGAGTATTAGGTCCCTTCCTAATCTGCTGAGGGCTGCTTAAGGACTTGGGGTGACAGGACGCTGAAACGCGGTTCTGTCGGCGTGGGCAGAGGCCAAGCCGGTGGGAGATCGGTCTAGCCCAGAGGGGGGGACGCGCGAGAGCGGTCTGGAAGCTGCGGGCCCGCCTTTAATCCCACTTACGGGGACAAAGCGGGAGGCCAGGAACGGGCAGGCCCTGCGCAAGCCGGCCCTGACCGCGGGGACTGGGCTAGGACCAGGGACGGGCAGGGGCTCACGGCTGAGCTCACGCTACCAGCCCCCCCCCACGCCGGAGAAACCGCGGTTGGCCAGTATACGTGCGCGAGTGGGCTCCGAGCGCGGGAACGGGGTAGACCCCGAGACAAGTGGAAGCTTGCAGCGGAGCCCACGCTACTATCCACGTCCGGCCGGAGAAACCGTGGATTGCATTCATACGTGCACGAGCGGGCTCTGAACGCGGGGGCGAGGTAGAGTCCGGGACGAGCGGAAGTACGCAGCTGAGCGGAAGCCAGCAAACATGCCCGCCCCAATAAACCTTGGTTTCCGACACTGCGCAGAAGGGCCCTGGCCTCGAGGGCGGGGCTAAAGCTCCGGACGGGCAAAAGCTTACAGCTGAGAGCACGTCAAAAGCCCCGCCTAACCCGCGGAACTATAGCGAGCAGGCTCCGACAGCTGGTTCTGGGCGGAAGTCCGGAAATAGGCTGGTCCGCAGCTGAGCAACGGTGTTCACCTCTACCCTTGGTGCTAAGTCTTGTGGCTTCAGGGACAGCCCCTCCCACGGAGGAGAGGCAGAAATCACAGCAAAAGCCACAGTGGGCCGGCGCTGGCAACGCTCATACCCAACCACCCTAGGCACCGGCAGAGGGGGTGGGGGGCCTGCAGACAGACCACACCTAGAAAACACAAAGGCAACACCTACTAGACTCCAGTGGCCACAACTTGCTTATACACAGAAAAAATGGGCAGGCAGAGGAATGCAAACCAAATGAATCAAGAGAAATACCCAGAGAAGGACCTGAATGAACCAGATATAACGAAATTACCAGAAGCAGAATTTAGAATAATGATAGTTAGGATGTTCAAAGAAATTAGAGCAACAATGGATAGTCATTATGAACACCTAAATAAAGAGATAACAAGTATAAAAAACAAAATTGAAATAATAAAAAAGAATCAGACAGAAATGACAAATACAGTATCAGAACTGAAGACCACAATGGAAGGAATTAAAAGCAGGATGAATCACGCTGAGGACTGAATAAGCGAGTTAGAGGACACAATAAACAAAGGCACAGAAGCAGAGGAGAAAAAGGAAAAGAGACTTAAAAAATGTGAGGAAACTCTAAGGGAGCTTTGTGACAACATGAAGAGAAACAACATTTGCATCATAGGGGTGCCTGAAAAAGAGGAGAGAGGACAGGAAATGGAAACTTTGTTCAATCAAATGATAGCAGAAAACTTCCCTAAATTAAGGCTGGGAAACACTCCACACGTTCAAGAAGCACACAGAACTCCATTAAAGAGAAACCCAAAAAGATCTACACCAAGACACATCATAGTTAAAATACCAAAGCTAATGGATAAAGAAAAAATTTTTAAAGCTGCTAGGGAAAAAAAGGCTATCACCTACAAAGGAGCCCCCATAAGGATGACATCGGACTTCTCAACAGAAACACTTGAGGCCAGAAGGGAATGGCAAGATATAATCAAAGTAATGCAGAACAAGAACCTACAACCAAGACTACTTTATCCAGCAAGGCTAACGTTTAAAATTGAAGGAGAAATAAAGAGCTTCCCAGAAAAAGAAAGCCTGAAGGAATTCATAAAAACCAAACCAATTCTGCAAGAGATACTAATGGGCCTCTTGTGAACAGTTTAAAGGGAGGAATGAATAGAGCAAAAAAAGAATACAGCTTTAAAGAATAAAATGGCAATAAACAACTACATATCAATAATAACCTTAAATGTAAATGGATTAAATGATCCAATCAAAAGACATAGGGTAGCTGCATGGATAAAGAAACAGGTCCCATACATACGCTGTCTACAAGAGACACACCTTAAAACAAAAGATGCTCATAGACTGAAGGTAAAAGGATGGAAAAAAATATTTCATGCAAATGGAAATGAAAAAAAAGCAGGGGTAGCAATACTTATATCAGACAAAATGGACTTTAAAACAAAGACTGTAGTAAGAGATAAAGGAGGACACTACATAATGATAAAGGGAACAATTCAACAGGAAGATATAACTATTATAAATATCTATGCACCAAATATAGGAGCCCCGACATACATAAAGCAAACTTTGATGGATATAAAGAGCGAGATTAACAGCAATACTATCATAGTAGGGGATTGCAATACCCCTCTAACAACACTGGATAGATCCTCAAGAAAGAAAATTAATAAAGAAACAGCAGACTTAAAGGAGACACTAGATCAACTTGATTTAATAGATATCTTTAGAACTTTTCACCCTAAAGCAGTAGAATATACATTCTTCTCAAGCGCTCATGGTACGTTTTCTAGGATAGACCACATGTTAGGACACAAAAATGGTCTCAATAAATTTAAGAACATTGAAATCATATCAAGCATTTTCTCTGATCACAATGCCATGAAACTAGAAATTAACCACAAAAGAAAAAATGAAAAATACTCAAACACTTGGAAACTAAATAGCATGTTATTAAATAATGAATGGATTAACAATGAGATCAAAGACGAAATAAAAAAGTTTCTAGAAACAAATGATAATGAGCATACATCAACTCAAAATTTATGGGACACAGCAATAGCAGTTCTGAGAGGGAAGTTTATTGCACTACAGGCATATCATAAGAAGCTAGAAAAAGCTCAAATAAGCAACCTGACCCTGCATCTAAAAGAACTAGAAAAACAACAACAAATAAAACCCAAGACAAGTAGAAGGAAGGAAATAATAAAGGTCAGAGCAGAAATAAATGACATAGAGGCTAAGGAAACAATACAGAGGATCAATGAAACAAGAAGCTGGTTCTTTGAAAAGGTAAACAAGATTGATGAACCTTTAACTAGACTCACCAAGAAAAAAAGACAGAGGACTCAAATAAATAAAATTAGAAAGGACAGTGGAGAAATAACAACTGACACAACAGAAATACAAAGCATTGTAAGAAAATACTATGAAGAACTATATGCCAAAAAATTAGACAATCTTGGTGAAATGGACAAATTTCTTGAATCATATAACCTTCCAAAAATCAATCTGGAAGAATCGGAACACCTAAACAGACCAATTACAACAAATGAGATCGAAACAGTTATCAAAAAACTCCCAAAACAGAAAAGTCCTGGGCCTGATGGCTTCACAAGTGAATTCTATCAAAAATTCAAAGAAGAACTAACTCCTATCCTTCTCAAGCTATTTCAAAAAATTCAAGAGGAAGGAAGACTTCCAAACTCCTTTTATGAGGCGAGCATAATTCTGATCCCAAAACCGGGCAAAGACAACACAAAGAAAGAAAATTATAGGCCTATATCCCTGATGAATTTAGACGCTAAAATTCTCAACAAAATATTAGCCAACCGGATCCAGCAATATATGAAAAAAATCATACACCACGATCAAGTGGGATTTATTCTGGAGAGACAAGGCTGGTTCAATATTCGCAAATCAATCAATGTGATTCATCACATAAACAAAAGGAAGGACAAAAATCACATGATAATTTCAATAGATGCAGAAAAGGCATTTGATAAAATCCAGCACCCATTCATGCTCAAAACTCTCAGTAAAGTGGGAATACAGAGATCATTCCTTAACATGATAAAGGCCATCTACGACAAACCGACAGCAAACATCATACTAAATGGACAAAGATTAAAAGCAATCCCTTTAAGATCAGGAACCAGGCAGGGTTGCCCACTTTCACCACTCTTATTCAACATAGTTCTGGAAGTCCTAGCTACAGCAATCAGACAAGAAGAAGAAATAAAAGGCATCCAAATTGGAAAAGAAGAAGTAAAACTGTCACTATTTGCAGATGATATGATATTGTATATTGAAAACCCTAAAGTCTCAGTCAAAAAATTACTGGACCTTATAAATGAATTCAGCAAGGTGGCATGATATAAAATTAATACTCAGAAATCAGAGGCAATTCTATACACCAACAATGAAATATCAGCAAAAGAAATTAAGGAAACAATCCCCTTCACTATTGCAGCCAAAAAAATAAAGTACCTAGGAGTAAATTTAACCAAGGAGGTTAAGGACTTGTACTCGGAAAATTATAAAACATTGATAAAAGAAATCAAGGAAGATACAAACAAGTGGAAGCATATACCATGCTCATGGCTAGGAAGAATAAACATCATTAAAATGTCTATATTACCCAAAGCAATTTATAAATTTAATGCAATACCAATTAAAATACCAATGACATACTTCAAAGATATAGAACACATATTCCAAAAATTTATATGGAACCAAAAAAGAACATGAATAGCCTCAGCAATCTTAAAAAGAAAAAATGAAGCAGGAGGTATCACTCTTCCAGATATCAAGGTTTACTATAAGGCCATTATACTCAAGACAGCCTGGTACTGGCATAAGAACAGGCACATAGATCAATGGAACAGAACAGAGGACCCAGAAATAAACCCACAGCTTTATGGACAACTGATATTTGACAAAGGAGGAAAGAACATACAATGGAGTAAAGACAGCCTCTTTAACAAATGGTGTTGGGAAAATTGGACATCTACCTGCAAAAAAATGAAACTAGACCATCAACTTACACCATTCACAAAAACAAACTCAAAATGGATAAAAGACTTAAATGTAAGCCGTGAAACCATAAGCATCTTAGAAGAAAACATAGGCAGCAAGCTCTCCGACATATGTAGCAGCAGTATATTTGCCGATTTATCTCCACGGGCAACTGAAATAAAAGGCAAGATAAACAAATGGGACTATATCAAACTAAAAAGTTTTTGCACAGCTAAAGACAACAGGAACAGAATAAAAAGACAAACCACACAATTGGGGAACATATTCAACAGCACGTCTGATAAGGGGTTAATAACTAAAATTTATAAAGAACTTATAAAACTCAACACCAGGAAGACAAACAACCCAATCAAAAAAAGGGCAAAAGAAATGAATAGAAATTTCTCCAAAGAGGACATACAGATGGCCAATAGGCATATGAAAAAATGCTCAACATCACTAATCATTAGAGAAATGCAAATTAAAACCACAATGAGATATCACCTCACACCAGTCAGAATGGCGCTCATCAGCAAAACAACACAGAATAAGTGCTGGCGAGGATGTGGAGAAAAGGGAACCCTTCTGCACTGCTGGTGGGAATGCAGACTGGTGCAGACACTGTGGAAAACAGTTTGGAGATTCCTCAGAAAATTAAAAGTCGAACTGCCTTTTGACCCAGCTATCCCACTTTTAGGAATATACCCTAAGAACACCATAGCACTGTTCGAAAAGAAGAAATGTGCCCCCATGTTCATGGCAGCATTGTTCACAATACCGAAGATCTGGAACCAGCCCAAGTGTCCGTCAGAAGACGAGTGGATTAAAAAGCTATGGTACATATATACTATGGAATACTACTCAGCCATAAGAAACGATGACATCCGATCATTTATAACAAAATGGATGGACCTTGATAACATTATACGGAGTGAAATAAGTAAATCAGAAAAAAAGAAAAACTGAGATCAGCATGATTTCATACATAGGCGGGACATAAAAGTGAGAATATGAGACATGGACAAGAGAGTGGTGGTTATGGGATGGGGGGAGGGAGGGAAGAGTGCGATAGGGAGGAGGGGAGGGACACAGGGAAAACCAGATAGAAGGTGACAGAGGACAATTTGACTTTTGGTGATGGGTATGCAACACAATTGAATAAGATAACCTGGAGATGTTTTCATTGTACATATGTACCCTGATTTATTGATGTCACCCCATTAGAATTAATAATAATAAAATAGATATTAAAAAAAAAACCTGGGACATCCATATGCATGGCCAATGCTCTAACCACTGAGGAACCAGCCAGGGCACACACACACAAAAAGTTCTTTTGGTTTTTTTTTTATTTTTATTTTTTTATTTTATTTCTTTACAAGGACAGAGAGAGATTCAGAGAGAGGGATAGATAGGGACAGACAGACAGGAATAAAGAAAGGTGAGAAGCATCAATCATTAGTTTTTCGTTGCCGTAGCAATACCTTATTTGTTCATTGATTGCTTTCTCACATGTGCCTTGACTGTGGGCCTTCAGCAGACCGAGCCACCCCTTCCTGGATCCAGCGACCTTGGGTCCAACCTGATAAGCCCCTGCTCACGCCAGATGAGCCCGCGCTCAAGCTGGTGAGCTCGGGGTCTCGAACCTGCGTCTTCCGCATCCCAGTCCGACACTCTATCCACTGCGCCACTGCCTGGTCAGGCCACAAAAAAAGTTTTAAACTTGATTCAATCTCTTAGGGAAAGTTTGGCTTAGTGCAGGTTACTTAAGTCTCTTTCAACTTCTATAAAAACAAATAAAGAATAAAATCGACCTTGTAGAATTGCTTTACAGAATTACGTCAAATATGCATTTTAAAACACTAGCATAATATCTGACAAAATTCAGGCATTCAGTGTTACTGTCCTTCCTTCTCATTGACCTAGAAAATGAGGTGCATTTGAGTAAAAGTACATAAAAAATTCCTTCACTGCAGTAAGTTAATGGAAAGAAATAAGATATATAAATACGTCTGTGTGGTGTGTGTGTGTGTGTGTGTGTGTGTGACTGCAGAATTTTAATGGAAAAAAATAAGATATATAAATATGTCTGTGTGTGTGTGTGTATACATATATATATGAAAAATCTTATAAAACTTTAGTACTAAAATGAAGTACATAAGCCTTTTCATCATTTTATATAATCATTTTACTACTTGGCCTCAGATCTAATAAGATTTATTCAATCATTTATGTATTTTTTTATTCAGTTTACTAGTATTTATTAAAAGTTCCAGACAGTTATTTCTTTCAAGGAATTTAGAGTTCCTAGGGGAGACAGACTTGTAACAAATAATTACAATGTTATGCTCACAGCATTTGGGTAGAAATTTTAAAGGACAGAAGAGTTCACTGGGGAAGGAAAGCAACGTGGTAGAGAAAAGCTGTGTACAGGTTCCAAGGAGACAGCAACTTCCTTCCTGGGAGCACAGAAACCCATCTTAGGCTGGCTTAAGATGGAAGTAGTGTTTTTTATTTAAATCTAACTTGTTTATTTTTAATAAGAAATATATTCACCTGTCTGACCAGGCGGTGGCGCAGTGGATAGAGCATCGGACTGGGATGGGGAGGACGCAGGTTCGAGACAGCAAGGTTGCCAGCTTGAGCACGGGCCCATCTGGCTTGAGCAAAGGCTCGCCAGCTTGGACCCAAGGTCGCTGGCTTCAGCAAGGGGTTGCTTTGGTCCGCTGAAGGCCCGCGGTCAAGGCACATGTGAGAAAGCAATCAATGAACAACTAAGGTATCGCAATGGCTACGAAAAACTAATGATTGATGCTTCTCACCTCTCTCCATTCCTGTCTGTCTGTCCCTATCTGTCCCTCTCTCTGACTCTCTCTCTGTCCCTGTTAAAAAAATAAAAATAAATAAATAAATAAATACATTCACCTGATTGAAAAGCCAATCCATACAAACTGACATCACCCACCTCCCTCCATTTTCACTCATTTTACTAATCTCTCAGTGTGCCCCCAGCTACCCAGCGGCCCTCTACAGAGGCGGCCACTGTCATCAGTTCCTTGTATATTTTCCTGGTACATTTAATGCAGATGTGAATATGTATCTCCCCTCTTTACACATAGGCATACTACACCTTGCTCTTTTCATTTGAAGTATGTCATTGAGCTCACTCCTTATCAGTAAGTATATAAGCAACTTCTTCATTCATCATTCTATTTTAATAGCTGAATATTATTCCATCATATGAATGTACCGGCATTTAAGTGAGCTGAAAAGACAGTCAAGTTATTTCCCATCTTGCTATTACAAATACCATAGTGATTAATAAATGTAATATATCACTCCACATGTATGCAAAATACATTTATAAAATAAAATCCTAAAGTAGGATTGCTGAGTCAATTTTGTTATATTTTGCTAACCTAACAAGAATGTCTCAAATATTTAATAATTAGAACCTGTACATGCCCAAACTAACCCCTCCGATGCTCTGGCTTGGCTTCACCCTCTCTATATCAGTCCAGCAACCCCGCTACACTCACAGTTCCTGCCTGGTGACATCTACCACCATGCTTTCCTTCAACAAGTATCTCTAGAGTACCAAGTACTATTCTAGGCACTGGGGACACGGCAGTGAATACAACAGACAAATAATCCTTCCTCTCATGGGACTCTCTAGAGGGCAATTCTCTCCATTGCTTTCTAGGAGAGGAGAGACAAATCTACAAAAATAAGTACACTAAAAGTAGTAAGTGCCAAGGAAAAAAACAGTAAAACAGGAGAGAAAAATAAGTGCTAAGATGGACTGGAAAGGACTAACCAAGAAGGAAATGTGGGACATGTATATATCTGTGGGAAGAATGATCCAGGCAGAAGGAACAGCAAGAGCAGAAGCTCTGTGGCTGGACAGCGAGTGCCCTAGTAGGGGGAAAAAAAGAAGTCTAGCGTGGCTGTAAAAGAGTGAGTCAGGAAGAGCAAGTAAGAGATGAGGTCAGAGAGGAACCTGAAAACCAGCCGATACTCGGACCCACAGGCCATTGCAAGGTCTTTGGTTTTCACTGCGAGGCATATGGAGAGCCGGGGCAGGAGAAGTGGGACCTGCACAGGCCAGAATCAGCAGTCCCACAGGTGCTGGGTTACATCAAAGTCAGGGACAACAAGCCCATAGTAAAAGAAGGCAGGGCGTCAGGGTAAGGGTGCTCAAACTGAAAGGTTAGGGAGAATGGAGATGGGGCCAGGAATAATACCCTCTTCAGCAGAAGGAAAACATAAGAACAATAAAGATTCTGCCTCCTTCTTGAATAAAAATATTCCACGTAATCCTGGGACCAATGGACAAGAGCTGCAAAGCCCTAATGCATTTAAGTTATCAATTTCTCATTTGCATTGGCAGTAACTTCCATGGCTATAATTATAAACAGCCTTTTATAAGATTATATTGGGAGTAAATTTTGATTATCAAGGCTGATATCATAGATAGAGACATGCTTTTTAAAGATTATTCCATTGCAGGAACATTATTTATTGCCAAGCATCCATCTGTTTTGCATGCTAGTTCTAACTTTTTTATCCTCACACTCATTTCACTGAGAAGTTTCTGGGGAGGGGTGATCTTGGAGGCAGTAGTTGTGGTTGTTATTTTGATACAAGTATATGCTAGGAAAGTTGAATTTATTTCAATGTCTCTTTTGTAGAGCAATTAATCAGTGTAATTCTTTAAGTCTTCCAAGTGATTGTAAAAATAAAATTGTAAAAACTACCATTTTATCCCAGTTACTGCTTTTTCCTAAGTAAACTTATTCCATCTTTATTTTTTTAATTTATTTGAGTAGCTGGCATACAATATTATATTAGTTTCAGGTGTACAGCCTAGTGATTCAACATTTATACACCTTGCGATGTGATCAGCACACTAAATCTAGTCACCATCTGTTTCCCATGCAGTGATCACAGTATTATTGATTATCTTCCCCTTCCCCTCTGGCAACCATCTGTTTTCTCTCTGTCTTAGACTTTTATCTGCTTATAATTTTTTCACCACCTATCTTTATCTTCTGCAACCTGACTTCTGGTCTCACTATTTTACCAAACCTGTTCGCATTAAAGCTTTCTTCTTTATTTGGATCCTTCATCCCCACCTTTGACATTCACAACCACACTCTCATATTTGGGTGGCACTCAAAGCTCATATTCCATGATAACACTCACTCACAGTCTGAGAGGAAAAAGCACCTGCTGAAAATGAAGAGCAGCAGGAGGAAATATATATGAATGAGCTTAGCTGTAAGTGCTCAGAGGCAGAGCTGAGTCACAGATGGGGCTCAGTGAGGAAAAGTTTTTATTTTAAATCCAAGAGCCTTGGAAGTCAATATAGGCCAACACCCTCATTTATAGATGAAATAACGAGGTACAGAAAATGTATCAGTTAGGATGCCTTTGGTTACAAGTGATAGAAAATAACAACTCACTTTGGCTTAAACAATGAGCAACTATCCTCCACTACATGATAGGTGGACCAGACACAGGATCCCTGTTGCTGCTCGTCTCTGTGCCTACCTTGGCCACTCCACCTTCCAGCTGTTAGCTTCAACTTCTGGATGTGAGCAAGATGGCCACAGCAATTTCAGGACTTACATCAGAGTCCTGGCAGTTGAGGGAGGAGGATAAGGGGAAGGGGAAAGTATGTCTTTTTCTTGAACCTCTTTTGAGAAGCAGGGAAACCTGACCAAGAAGACTGAAGATTCTCTCTTACACTTCCCTATTTCTAAAGCTATCAGTGGGAAGGGAAATGGGATTCCAAGACTGGGACTAAGGTTGGGGTAGAACGAGGGCTGAGGAATCAAGGTTATTTCATAGGCCAGGTTCAAAATTTTACTTGTAGATTTGAACAATATCTTGATTCTTACATTTGTCCTATTGTTCTCAGAATTCTCTTGCTTTTCCTGCTCATTAATGATGGATTCCACTCCTCTTTTGCAAACTTCTCTGGGGAGGTCATGTGTTCTCTTTGTAATTATGTTAGACCTTTGTGGAAATGGCAAAGGATAACAGTAAGTGCTGACTTTATAATTTTTTTTTAATCAATTTTTAGAGAGAGGAAGAAAGAGTTGTTATTCCACTTTTTAATTCATTCATTAGTTGATTCTTGTATGTGCCCTGACCAGGGATCAAACCCACAACCTGGACACTCTAACCAGCTGAGCTACTGGGCCAGGTCAGTAGGCATAGACTTTGAAGCCAGACTGCCTTGGTTCAAATATGGGCCCTGCACTACTTTTGTGTGTCACCTCAGGTATGTTATTTAATCTCCTTCCTCATTTATAAAAGAGGACAATAATAGAACCCATCTCATAGAGACGGAGAATAAGAATAAATTATATAAAGTGATTAGAACAATGCCTATTACACAATAAGTCCCCTATAAGTGTGCGCTATTACTATTAAGGGGCTACTCATTCTGCCTTCCCAGCATCCCTTTCCCCTTCTTTTGTCAAATGTTTCAGTATTCCTTTGAAGAACTACCCCCCACCATGCCATACGAGCTTGGCACAATTCTCAGACAGTATAAACTGCTCCCAACCTCCACTGGGCAAAGGGTGGGCACAAGACCCAAATTAGGCCTATCTTACCTTTTCCTCTGAAACCTGAATCTTAAGAATAATGACTTAGATGGAGAACAGTTAAAATTCAGTCCTTCAGGTGTCAAGGCCTTGAACAGGCTTTTCCCAAGTTTTTGCCCCCTAGACCCTGGGCACTTGTTCTTTTCAAAATCTGATTAACAGTTCTTGCTTTGATTCCATCGGTATTAGCCAAAATTCATTTGTGTTGTTTGTGTAAACATTATGTTGAATAAACAGGTCTCACCAAACTAAATCATCAAGTAACTAGATTTCTGTCTCAAATTGTCGCTATTTAAAAGCCAACTCTTCTCCGGTCACTGCATAGAAGTTAAAACAGTGGCTCTGATGTCAGACATTGTGGGCTCACATTCTAGTTCCATTGCCTGACAGCTTTGTTACTTACTGTCTCCTTGCCGCAATTCCTTACCTGTAAAATAGAAGAATAACAAAACCTACCTCATTGGGTTACCGTAAAGCTTAAATGACTTCCTAAATCAGTGGTTCTTAACCTGGGTTCTATTGAAAACTAGGGGTTCGATGAGTCGGTCTCAGGGGTTCGGAGAAGCCTCTGCCGCAGAGGCCAGAATAAAGTAATACCGTCATTTGTTGTGAGTTCATGCACTTTGTTGGTTTTGTTCTTTGAGCAAGGTGAAGTTCATGCATGGCTCATTTTGTGCACCAGTAAAAAAACATATACCTATGTCTTGAATTTGGGGGAAAAAAGTCATATTTTATTTATCACTAAAGAAGGGTTCAGTGAATACGCATATGAAACTGGTGGGTTCCGTACCTCAAAAAAGGTTAAGAACCACTGTCCTAAATTTAAAATGCCTGGAAGTATGCTGGGCACATAATAAGTCCTAAAAAATGTTAATATATTTGATGGCAATGGTGGTCCAATGAGGTTACCTTTCTTCCTCATTACTGACCATTCTTGTTTCCACACCTATGCTCATGCTAGCCTTCTCTCCTTTCTTAAATCCTTTAATACATTAATTCAAGTACCACCTCTTCCATAAGGCCACATTGATCTACAAAGACCACGTTAACCTGGTACTTTGTAGGAATTACATAATCTGTAGCAGATATACGAGTCTTGATTTACATTGTTTTTAATGATACCTATGTGTAAATCATGACTATTTCAACAAGAAAAGTGTTCCTTGAAGTCAAAAATGATATTTTATATCCTGTTATGTTCTTCATAGTACTTAGCCCTGAGTAAGACTCACAGTAAATCCTTAATAATTAACTTTTTTAAAATTTATTTTATTTTTATTTTATTCATTTTAGAGAGGAGACACAGAGTGAGAGAGAGAGAGAGAGAAAGAGAGAAAGGGGGGAGGAGCTGGAAGCATCAACTCCCATGTGCCTTGACCAAACCAGTGCAGGGTTTTGAACTGGCGACCTCAGTGTTCCCAGGTCGATGCTTTATCCACTGTGCCACCACAGGTTAGGCTTAATAATTAACTTTTGAATGTCCCTCTGAACTGCTAAATGTATTTCCAGTGACAATTAATTCTGGTTTTGTAAAACTACAAGCTCTTAGGCCTATGTTTTCGTAAGTGTACTGCCAAAGTGAATTCATGGCCCATGTTTTTGCTGTGTTTATAAGTTTGCAAAAAAGATAAGCTACAGAACTTTCTGTTTTCTAACCACACTGGTTCATAGACACTGGGAATCCAATAAATGTTATTAACTATCTACAAAACACATTGAAAATTTCAGAAGCTGAAAATTAATTCCTAATGATAGGAAACTTTAAATGTATCCATTACTGTTAAGATTTAAAACTATGGTGCTTAAAGGTCTTGCTTTGTGTAAAAACTAATAACATCATGGTAAAGGGAACAGGCACTCAGATACTTTTTCACTTTCTGATATATTTTTTTCCCATAGAATTGTTGATGGAGACAAAGAGAAGGTAACTATTGTATCTTTTTACTGTCATGTTTCTGGAGTAAATGTTCTTTTATTTTTTAAACTCTGCATAACAAAGTACACCATCTTTGTTTCTGAATTTCTCTAAGCATTTCTACACAGAAATAAAAACTTTTCCCATTTATTCCCAAAACATACCATTTACATCTACACAGATGGCACTGTTTCATAGCTATATGGGCAGTTTTTTAATCATGTGGAAAAGTCAACTGAGAAAGAGAAATTGAGTAAGACTAGGGTCAAATCCATGTAAGGCTGTCTGTGAAACAGAAAGGCACAAACTGACTCCTTTAACTGATCCTGGGAACAAGTTTATATTATCTCCAAATGACACCTCTATAAAATTCCACACTTGTCAGCTTATTGTTATTTAATGGGTATGGTTATTATGGTTAAGAAAAAGATTGATTTTTTTTCTAAATGCTATCCACTATAAGTTATTCAGCCTGATCAACCTGTCATTATTTTTCTTTCACAGAACAGTCTAGGAGAGAAAGAAAATGGAAGAAAGAGAAGAGTGAAAGGTTTAAAAAAATCTATATATCCTACTTGGATTGTGCAAGACAGCCTGGTGCAACTATATTCTGATTCTCCTCTTCATTCTGCAGTGAGGTGAGCTCTACCATATTAACCATCACATCATTGGTGTGGCCAGGAAGCTGGGGAAGCACTGAAATGATCTTCTCTACCAAGTTGTCTCCATGATGTCCAACTGCTCCTGTTTAAGCAGATAGATAATAAGAACTCACAAAAGGGGAGTAAAGAGAAGCTGGATTCATGTTTTATAATGGCCCCACTATCAAGGTTAACAAACATTTAGTTTCTATTACAAAATCAATAATACAAACCTAGAAGTTTGCCCTCTGTAATACTAATCAAGCTCATGATTACTTAGTAGATGTGTGCCTTTTGTGTTAGACCTAATGCTCCATGAGGGCAGACCCTGTGTCTGCTCCAGTTACAACTATATTCCCAGCTCTTAGTACAGTGCTATTCATATGATAGGTATTAATAAATGTTGATTGAACAAGTAAATTATCAGCATATAGTTAGCCAGGTAAATGGTGCCATAGAATAACACTATCCTTAATTTTAGAGCCAAACTTTGTTTTACTGAAGATTGTAAGACCCAGAATCTCCCCTCAGCTAGCCCCACAACTTCATAACGGCAACTGTTTATCTAGTTCATCCTATACCTACCATATCTGACAGGCAACTTGGTAGCTAGTAGGTTCTCACTAAATATGTTCTAGATAAAGGAAAGTATGAATGAATGAATGAATGAATGAATGTTAATAGTTTGCATTGATAGATGTATTTATAGAGTGCTTTTTGTGTACTAGGGATTGTTTTAGGTGCTTTACATGTATTAATTCTTTTAATAACAAATGAAATAATGAACTAAAATTGAAATTCAAGACCAACACAATTTAATACTTTTCCCATGAAACTAAGTTTTCTTCCCAAAAGCCATTATTGCTTGGAAGACCTCATTCCAAAAATGGGTGGAACTTTGGCAAACTCACTTGCTTTGATCCCACTCACTTCAATTTTAACATTTTGCTTCCTAATGTCTCTCTGTCTCTAGCTCTTTCTATATCTATCTTTCAATTATTTTTTTTTCATTGTCATATTATTTTAACAGAAGAACTAGATAGAAAAGACCAAACTGGAATTCAAGAAATCATCCTCTTGACCATCATCATCTTTATTACAAAAGTTATATTTATTGAGAGCTTATGGTGTACCAGGTATTAAGCTCCATACTGTACATTTAACATCCACTGGATTATTCCAACTCTAATAGGTAGGTATTATTACGCTCATTTACAGAGTAGAAGATTCAGTTTAAGTAACCGGCTCAAGACTGCACGACTTGTAAATTACAAGCAAGAAGTCAAATTCGGAAGACAGATAACTCCCCAAACTATACTCTTTATTTAAAAAAAAAATGAGGTTCATAAAAGTGACTTAGGACAGAGCCAGTATGAGTTCTTCTAAGGCAACTGTTGACATTAAATAAAAGAGTTTTAGCCTGACCTGTGGTGGCGCAGTGGATAAAGCACTAATCTGGAACGCTGAGGTTCCCAATTTGAAACTCTGAGCTTGCCCAGTCAAGGCACATAAAAGAAGCAAACAGGAGTTGATGCTTCCTGCTCCTCCCCCTCTTTCTCTCTCTCTCACTTCTCTCTCTAAAATCAATAAATGAAATCTTAAAAAAAAAAAAGTAGTTCTAGCACCAGTAGAACATTCATTGATTAGGCCTGAAAGGAATCCCATCTTATGTTGTCTGTTGACGGTTGTCTCCCTATCATTGAGACTACGAGCTCCTCATTAAATACTTGCTGAATGAATGCTGAGTGGCTGTAAATGGTCCTGAGATCCAGAGGTGAGTCAAAAGTCTAAAAGTGAAATATGTCTTTAAACTAAGCCCAGAATGGAGTTACATTATTAATACTCAAAATTCAACTAGCTATGATAATTTCATGTTTCGTAGTAAGTTTCCTTACACTAGATCATCCGTTAACACTTCTCCAACAAATTAGAGCCCTCTTAGGAAAAATGTTGTGAATACCAGCATCTGCACCTTCTAAAAGGTTCCCAGGTAAACAGTTCTCCTTGATGTCAGCAAATTACATTTTTTCCAGTCTCTTGAGATAGATGTAGTTGTTGTTTAACAAGGAAATGCACATTGAAGATGTATTTACCCATTACAGCATTTGACAAATTGATTGTAATTGCTAACTTGCTTATCTGCACCTTCCTCTGTGAGATCAGAGACTGTGTACATTTACTTCATCTTTGTAACCTTAACCTGACATACAGTAAGAGGCCAATAATGTATATATATTGAATCAATGAAAGTCCCAGAACCTTGGAGAGTGGTTATGAAGACCTGCACAGCAATCCCATTTACCTGTGAGATCCATAGTTCTGTCCACAAAGACCACTGAGGCCCTGCCTGCAGAAGTCTTCCTTCTGTTCTTGGCAGGAGCATAATTGGCCAGATCTGCAGCTATGATCCGACTGAAGGAACCCACAGCAAAACACTCCTCCCGTACTCCTAAATGCTCACACAGAGAACTGAGGCCTGACACCAAGCACCTGATCTGCAGTAGCAGCTCAGGGGGCAGGGCAGCGGCATCCACCTCACTCAGGCTCCCCAGCCTCCTCTTGTCCGGTCGGGCACTATTAAGAAGATACACATCCTGGGGTAACAGTGGAAAAAGGGTAGCAAAGGCTGGAGTCAAGGCAAGGTGGGGAGCAGCAGGAGCCAGCAACAACGGGACGTGCAGGACCTCGGCGGTGTAGTTCATGTTGCCCATCCATTCACACAGCTTCTCCTCCAGTTGCTCGAACACCAGCTGCTGACCCTCCAGCTCAGCCGCTGCGGCCGCTGGCACGTGATTAGCTGTGAGGTGGACGGCGTGGTTCACGGCCGTGACCACCACACAATATTGGAAGTGACTGCGGCAGATGATGTTCCGTAGAGTCTCCACGGTTCGACCTTTCAGTAGGCAGCTCAGCACAAACACCGCCTTGGGCTGCTTAGGCCCGCCACCAACTGCTGTGGGCTCGAACTCCCTCAGGTGACACTCAGGAGCCCCCACCGCCTCCAGGAGCCGGGTGGATCCGCAGCCCCAGTGCAGGCTCTCGGCACAGGCAGCGTCCAAGTAGACCACAGCCCGCTTCACTTTGGCCAGCACCTGGTCCCAGCCCTGCTGGGTAAAGGATTGCACGCCTGGGACGCTCATAGTTCGGGACTCGCCGATTCGGGGACTCAAGTGCAAGAACTTCACTCAGAACCCACAGCTTCCGGGAATTGGACTCGCTGAGACTTTGACAGTCAACACAGTACACGCGGTGCCGCGTCTGACTCGCCCAGCGACTGCGCACGGTGATGACGAACACAGAGCGTGATTGGCTTGCCCGGAGACCCTCCCGGAAGAATGCTGAGGACTGGGAAGAAGAAGTGGGCGGGGTTCCGTCGCTCTGAGGTTCCTCGAAAGTTCAGGGAGGTGAGGAGCTGGCCGGGAAGAGCTGGAGTATGTTCTTTTCCTCTCCCTGTCTGCTGATTACCTTTCCTTGCCCCTTAGAATCCAAAGTTTGATACTTCCTTAGATATGAACACACCTATTTAAAAGTATAGCTACTTTCTCCATCTAACCTCAGAGCAGCCTAAGATAAATCAACTGTAATGTTTTGTAGTTTATAGATCGTTGCCACATACATTACACACAGGCCTCATAACCAACCTACTGATCTCCTTTTCACTTTTCCTGTCTTCCCTCCCTCATTGCATTATCAGTAAATTTCGATCGACTTCAAAAATCTTAGAATTCAGCCCCTTCTCCTCAGCCTTGGCGTCACTGTCTTAATCCACGGTCAGTCACCTGGACAGTTGCAATGATCCCCCATCATTTCTAAGCTTTGCATCTCTTCTCCCTGAAATTCAGTTTTCTTCTTAATAAGCTAAATTGGTCCGTTTTCTATTTAAAGGCCTCTCCTGGCTCAATTGCCTAAAAAATACAGCTAGACTCCTTAAAACGGCACCAAAATCCTTCCTGACTTCTCAGTTTCTCTCCAGCTACTTCCCGCCTGGAACATTATACACCCGCACAATGAGGTCTGCAGATTGATTCCAGAATGTTTCATGGGTTCTATTCAAATGGTATTTATTAAACACTCATGAAGTATAATCACTGTACTAGATTCTGAAGATACAATGATTAGTAAAATATATTCCCTGATCCACAAAGAATTTACACCCTGCAAACTACTAACAAAAATAATCATTATAATGATACTATCCATGTGAGGATGTTCCTAAATCTAAGGTGACCAATCGTCCTCCTTTAGGGAGGTCAGTCGTTCTTTTGTAAGTTCCGTTCTCTCTGGAAAAGTGTCCTCTTACATGTCCTCCTTTTTGATATTGGAAGACTAACCTGTAAATGTCCGTATTCCATAGATGCAGTCGATCCATTGCATGTAATGTGTTGGGCAGATAAAATATATTATGCTTACTTCGTTAAAGATGGCGCTGCCCACATGGAAGTTCGTTGATATTAATGTGTGTTCTGGAACAGGCTGTGGGCAGGCCGGGTCATTATAGCCTAAGGCTTAGTTTAAGAGTAAGCTCTTCCCCACACCCTTGACTGATTGGATGATGTAGGGTGATGCACTCTCCTGAGGAATCCCATTATACGGAGACTTCCTTGTTTGTATAATTGGATTAAAGGTTTTGACTCTACGGTATAAAGTGGGGAGACCAGTAGCTTGATCTCTCTCTCGGTTCCTGGGTTCCTGAGATTAGTATTAGAGAGGAGAGCAGAGTAAGGCCACATGGAGGAGAGGAAGCAGCCAAGATGGCAGAGTGCTGAGGAAGAGTTTGTGCAGGAGGAGATGGGAAACATAGGTGAATAAGTCTGGTGAGCTGGAAAGCTTTGATGCTAGGAAACTCGGATAAGTCAGTAGCTTTGTGAGCACTAAATGTGTGGGTTTTGGAGCCCAGTGTGTGTTTTTGCTTGCCCACCGAGTGCAAGCTAGAATTAAAGCTGATGGCTCACCAGTTCTTGGCTCCTGTGTTTCATTACCGACTGTTCAAATCTAATGTGAACCTGCATGGGTCAGGCAGCTGTGATCCTGACCTCGAATACTGGCTTTACATAATGTGATGTATTTATCTAAATGAGTACTTTTTTCTTACAATTATTATTAAAAATTAATAGGCATGTAAGCATAATTACAATATAAAATATTACAAATGTTTTATTATGCATTTATATTATAGTGTATTATTGTTGCGGTGAATAAAATATTTATTTTATTTACAACATTTTTTCTTCAATTTCTTTTTTACTCCTTTTCATTGTAAAAGAGTCAGTCACCTTACTAAATAACCACCACAGCTATCATCACCATGTCCTCTTAAGCCCCTCAACACAAAACATTCAGTTGATACCTCTGCTAAGCACTTGCCATATCTTGGGGTAAGTTTTAACATACCTATTTTCTTTAACATACCTGTTGAGCTAAATTATGCACTATTATGTATTGTGTCTCCCCAATGCTAGAAGATAACAGGTGTTCAACAAATGTTGAATAATATTCAATTCATATCCATATAATAAATAATATAGTCAATCAACCAACTTCTAGTAGACTTGTACAATATTCCAGAAATGTGTTGGACATTGAGGATATAAAACCAAATAAGCCACAGCTTTGCCTTCAAAAGAATCAATTAAAAGCATCCATACAGGTAAAGCCAGCAAGTGCAATAAAATGTTAAAGAAGTGATGACTTTTTTTTTTTTAATGTGTAGGAATTACAAAGGGAGAAAAATAAATTCTGACTGGGGGAACTGAAAAAGGAAGTGGTTGAAAATTTCATATAGGAAATGAGTTTTGAGTTGCCTTCAAAGAAAAGCAGGTGTTCACCAGGTGGACAGGATGGGGTCAAGCATTCCTGGCAGTCCAGGCAGAAACTGTAGAATGAATAAAGTTGAATCATGAAACCATACAATATGTTCTTTGGAACTACAAATAGTTTCGTATAACTGGAGTATATTGTATAGAGACTCAAGATGAGATAGGAGCTAGGAACTAGAAAGGAATGGATTAGATCAGGATGAGTCTTATTTTTTATTTTAAATGGTAGCAGCCAAGGGGGAACTATTAAAGTATTTTTAAGAGTGGAAATGATTTGTTCACACCTGGAGTTTAGAAAAAAATTCAGTAAAGATATGGTAGTAAGATTTTGAGCAAGGAGAACAGTTAGGAAACAGTAAATGCAACCATTCTGCCCAGAGTAAGTAAGGAACCAATGAAGATGATAGACACTGAGGGGTGTATAAAGAGATATTAAAGGGACATAGCCAAAAACCTGATTGAAAGAGTAAAGCAGAGGGAAATTTTCTGATTAATGTCCACTTACATGGCAGTCACTGTGATTTGGAAAATCAAAAGAGAAGCAGTTTGGGGAATAAATGTACTGAGTTCAGTTTGGACATGTTTTGTTTATTTGTCTGATTTTTAAAGTGTGACAAAATACACATATCATAAAATTTGCTATCTTAACCATTTTTAAGTGTATGATTCAGTAGTATTTTTGCATTTATGTGCAACCAATATACAGAGCTTTTCATCTTGCAAAACTGAAACTCTACAGTCTATTCATTAAATGACAATTCCCCATTTCCCCCTGCCCAGCTCCTGGCAAACATCATTCTATTTGGTGGTTTTGTGAAATGACTACTCTGGATACCTCATATAAATGAAATAAAACAATATTCATCTTTCTGTGACGGGCTTATTTCACTTAGCATAATAGCCTCAAAGTTCATCTATATTGTGTGTCAAAATTTCCTTTCTTTTATTTTTTGCTCTCAAATATTGTAGTAGAGTCAAATTAATTCCTGCTAAAATTACATTCTTAAGATAATCAGATTTACCTTATTTAAATGGGATTTGTCTTTCACTAAAAAGAACCGGCAATTATTTCCACACCTCACAAAATCAAGCATATCTTGCCTCACCTCATTTTTAAATCCTCCATATGCATGATCAATTTAAAGATTTACTATGCACTTTCCATGTCATTGACATTGCAAGACAGGATCTGCTGACTACAGAAAAATATCCTTCTCACCCTTAAAGAATGTGCGGTTTATATAACAGTGCAGATGTAATACAAAACGATACAATTTTCAGCCCTAGCTCACTGAAGTCATGGGTTCAATCCCTGGTCAGGGCATATATTAGAAGCAACCAATGAAGGCAAACTAAGTGGGAAAATGAGTACAAATATAGAGGAGGATAGATAATTGGGGCTGAATTGCTCATGGAAATATCTAGAGAGAAAGAAAACCCTTTGCAGTAATTCAGATCGTTCAAAGGACAGAAGGTCTAAACCATAACTCCAACACCTGCTTGCCAGTAACTTTTCAAATACTTTGACATTTGAAACTTCATTTTAGCTTTGTTATCCTTCCAAGAAGTGGGTGTAGAATTTTATTTTAATATATTGATTTGCTGATGAGAAAACTGAAGAACATTGAAATTTAAGCAACATATTTAAAGTTAACAGCAAATAGCACAGTTGGGCCTAAATGACATATTCAAAACACATTTATGAGTCCTTGCTATTAGATACTGAGCAAAGTATTTTTATTTTATTTTTAACTCTTATCATCATTTTAATCATCTATTAAGAATTTCCCTTCAGTAATTCTGAGATAGATACATTACAATTGATGCTTTGTTGTTATTGTTGTTTTGCAAAGAACCAAAAGATCACAAAAAAATTACATGAGAGCCTGACCAGGTGGTGGTGCAGTGGATAGAGCTTCATACTGGGATGCGGAAGACCCAGCTTCGAGACCCCAAGGTTGCCAGCTTGAGCGCGGGCTCATCTGGCTTGAAAAAGTTCACCAGCTTGGACCCAAGGTCGCTGGAGCAAGGGGTTACTCGGTCTGCTGAAGACCCACAGTCAAGGCACATATGAGAAAGCAATCAATGAACAACTAAGGTGTAGCAATGAAAAACTGATGATTGATGCTTCTCATCTTTTTTTGTTCTTGTCTGTCTCTATCTAATCTATCCCTCTCTCTGACTTTTTCTCTGTCCTTGTAAAAAAAAATCACATGGGAAACAAATATAATCAGAATATATGGAGTGTTATAGTTTAATAACATCATAATTTTATACAATATCTTCAAGCTACCTATCTTTAAAGTTTCCCCTGAAGAATAAGGTGATAAAGACATCTTTAACTAAGGGAGCTTATCCAGGCAAGGAATACAATTTGAAAGCAAGCAGGAAGATGCTTTTTAAGACTGGCTTTAGTGATTTATGGGCTTCTCTGCTTGTGGAAATCTTCCTTTTAAAGCTTAGCTCAAATGCTACCTCCATGAAGGTAATTCAGATGCATCCATTATTATTTAATAATTCTTTAGTTCCATTTAAATAATTCTTTGAAAGACAAGCTCATTTCAGGTAGCTGAAAGGAAATAAAGGCTCCTCAGCATAAGGCAGTTGTTTCTTCCATGAAACCATCAAAGTTCATTATATGCTCATGGAATGATAAATCAAACTATAAGTGATGGCTATATGACACTCCCATGCAGAATGAAAACCCTTCATTCTATTACTGCCACTAAAGGCCAAGATAATCCTTGTTACCACTGACATGTTATACACTTACATTTATTGGCTGTCTCTTCATTAGAATGAAAGCTTCATGAAAGGAGGACTTTATTTTTCTCACTGCTGCATCTACATAGCCTAGAAGAGTTCCTGGCACTTGGCAGTCCCTACATAAACGTTTATTAATAAAGAAAGAAATAGGAAGAAATAAAGTGGAATTTAGGAAAAATGTCACAAAAGTGATTATGTCCCAAGAGCTCAGAAGGGTGCAGGGATTTTCCCAAGAAAGGTAAGGGAGACTGAGAATAGCAGACAGAAGAGTGTTCAAAAGTAAAACGATTTAAACCACATGATTTGTTTAAATTATATAAAGTGGTGTCAAACTGGTAGAATTTGAACACTGTGTTTCCTTTATAGCAGATCTACCTTTTCCCTGTAGGACAGCTCATTGCTTACCACCTTCACATAATAGAGAGCTCTTTCAGGGCAGGGACTATGTTTTAGTTATAGCTTTATTTTCCAATTTCTTAAACAGCAGGTATTCAGTAATTGTTAAATAAACAAAAGCCAGTATTTACTTATTAGGGAGTATGGAAATATTATTGATTTTAAAAGTTATATTGGATTTCTTTTCATTGAAAAATGTCTTGTTTGAAAACTTTAGAACTGAAAGGCTTTAGAGATCATCTAATTCAGCTTTTCCATTTTATTGGTGAGAAAACTGAAGCAGAGGAAGGTTGATTACCTGAGGTCAGAAACTAGGTAGTTATACTCAAGAACTAGAACATTAGTTTTTTACCAATCATCTGTCATCTTCTTGAAAGATGTATTGTCAAAAGTGGCATGAAAATTTGGCATTATCTTCTAAACAAAAACTGCAGATAGATACTTTCTGATCTATCTCGGAGAAAGACTGATACAAATCTACAAGAAGTCATTGACAAGGATCTTCAATTGCAGGTTTTATCATGTGTTAAAATGAAAAATTGAAGATCTAAATGACATCTACAGAGAAATAGTCATATTCACTTTATTAGAGCCATGTTATTGAATATTATGAAGCACTTAAAAACGGACATTGTTTTAAATATATGTACTAACATGAAAGGATCTCTAAGACACTGTTCAATTAAAAAAATAATAATAAAGCAACCCACAAAAAGATTAACCTCAGGTTCTCCCACTAAAACAATACAATTCACCTGAAGTAAATGTGTAGAAAATTTCAGAATGATTCAAGCAAACAAATAACAAGAGCTACCTTGGGAAAGGACATTGTATAGAACGGTAGTTGGCGGGGGTTGAGGTCTTTTACCTTAACTATAATGCTTCGTCTTAACAAGGAGAATGCACTATTAATATATTAGTTTTGCTTTTGTTTGCTGTTAGTATTAATTTTTCAAGAAAGTTTCCATGAATTATCACTTCTTATTTAACAAGAAACTGGACTGACAGGTAGAACTATTCTGTATTAGAGCTAATACAACGTACGAAGAATACAAAAAAGGACTTTAAGAATATTGAAAAACAGGAAAAAGATTGAGAAGAGAAAGCATCAGGAGCAGTAAGAAATAACAAGAGTACTAGTGGGCGAAGTCAATAGGAATTATTAGAGGAGTGGTTGGGGGAGTGGAACCCTAAGTTACGCAGGAAGCCAAGACAGATATCAGAGCTAAAAAGGTACAGTGGGAATCTATAGGGGCAGGGCTCACTACGATGCGCATGCGCATCAAGGTCCCGGCGGCCACCTACAGACGCCGCGCCGCTCGGAAGCTGCTGCGCATGTGCAGGCGGGCCAAGGCTAGAGTCTTATTTGCCGCCTCTGCTACGGTGACCACGTCCCGTGGATTTGTGTCTCGTGCTTTCTTCGTTCGCTCGCTGGCGTTTTCGCGCTCCTCTCCCGTCGTCAGGCAGCGAAACTGGGGAAGGGGTTTGAGGGGGCTGTTGACCGCTGCCTTTAAGTTGTGCTGGGGGCGGCCATGTCGGCCGGGGAGGCAGAGCGCCTAGTGTCGGAGCTGAGCGGCGGGACCGGAGGGGATGAGGAGGAAGAGTGGCTCTATGGCGGTACGGAACTTCCTGTCCCTTCTCTCTCTTCCCGGTTCTCTCGGGCCTCTCCTCCCGGCGCGCAAACGGTCCTCCCCGTGGACCACTCAAGGCCCTGCTTGGGGCCTCTCGTAGGGCACCAGGTTCGGCCTACGTCAGGCCGAGCGCGGCGTGCGCGTTCCCCCACTCGCCTCGGCCTCCTGTCGCCCAGCCCACACCCCCAGCACGCACGCACCCGGCGGCGGCTGGGTCGGACGGGTGCGGGCCCGGCCCCTAGCCCCGTCCTCCGCCCCCCCAAGGCTTCTCGGCCTCCTCACCTCCGCGCTCTTGGCTCTTTTTTTTTTTTTATTGATCGTGAGCAGTGTTGGTGTGTCTTTTTAAGCCCCTTGGCTGTAGGATGCCCTTCCTGTCCTGTTCTTTAAGCAACAGTCATTCTGTAAGAGCTAAATAAAGTCGATACTGTAAAACTAACGTCTTGTTTCTTGATGGTCAGTTTGTATAGAATGCACCTGCAAGGGTACCTCCTTGTCTGAAAGTCGTGCTTTAAAAATAATTAATTAAGAGAGAAAGAAAGAGATGGAATACATTATGGCCCATAAAGAAAATCCCGAATGTCTCCTGTATGTATTAAGGTGAAGTTTTTTTTATTTTTATTTAAGAGACTGCTTTTTAACCCACATCGTAGAAGTAACACATGTCCCTTAGGTTTATGGTTTTCAATATTGTCTTATGTATTTTTTTTTCTCAAATGTTAATGCATCTTGTACTTCTTTGTTGAAAGTAACTTGTTTAGACGTTTGGTTTTTAATTTTTATCAAGTCACAGTCCCATTTTGTTTGTTTCATATACTAGATTTAAGAGTTAATATTTGTTCCTTGCCAGAAATCTATATTCTTGATTGGCTTTAGAATAGTATAGTAAAAACATACGTTTGGGCACCATGTAGCTCCTTGATGATGTGACTTTGACAAACTTTGTTTCTGATAACCTTGTAAAATAAGTTGTCTTTGGTAAACGTGTAGGGTTTCCTTTACAAAGATCTAGAAGCCTTTAATACCTAAGTTGATTTTTATGGAAGTAAAGTCTGACTTTTTTTTTTTTTCATAAAAGACGTATTTTGTTAAGTCATTATAAGGTGATCTAACTTTGGATGTGCTTATAGGCCCATGGGACGTGCATGTGCACAGTGATTTGGCAAAGGACCTAGGTTAGTGCTTGTGATGATCACTTCAGATTTTCATACTACTGGTTTCTTTAAGAGTAGTTTGTTAATTTTATTTATTTATTTACATATTTTTTTTGGTAGATGAAAATGAAGTTGAAAGGCCAGAAGAAGAAAATACCAGGTTAGTGAAATTTCTTGTTGATACTTAACATAGATCGTGTGATACAGTTCTGTCAACAAATTGTCAGAATTATTTCATTATAATGATTGGTTTGATTACAACTTTTTGGCTAAAGGTTGGAAGGCATTGAATCTTGGGGAGTTTATTCCTGTTTCAGGACCTAATCTTATACCAGTCTGTTTATTTGCTAGTAGCTCAGGGTACAAAGATTTTGAAGTAAGGATTTAAATACTTTTTATTGTTAAGTAACATTTTACTCTTAAGTGAGCTCAGTAGTGGAATATACAGTGTAACCATTAGACTACTAAGACAAAATATTTTAACTTAAAAATTTTTTAATAATCTTAATTACTACTTTCACAATAAATATTTTTGATAGTATAATGCACTTTTGTTATAATTTCAGCATTTTGTATTTATTTAAATGCAAAGTAGAATTAGTGACTTTTTTATAAGATTAGTTTCTTTTGTTATATTGCTAGAATAGTATGAGTGCTGTACTGGCAATCGGAAACTGAATTCTAAATTTCAAAACAACTCGTGCATACAAGTTAATGGATATGCTGACTTGACTCTTAGTGTTCTGTCATGGGAAAGGGGTGGTTAAACAAAAACAGCTTTTAGAGAATATTTGGGTATAATAAGTGGAAGAAAAGGTACTTTACACCCACTAGGATGGCAAAAGGTGTTGGTGAGGATATGGAGAAATTGAAACCCTCCTACACTGATGATGGGATTGTAAAATGGGGCAGCTGCTTTGGGAAACACATTGGCAGTTATTTAAAAGGTTAAACGTACAGTTAACACGTGATCCAGGAATATACTCCTAGATCTCTCTATACCGTAAGAGAAATGAAAACATACATCTACACAAAAACTTGTACAGTTGAGTTCTCACTTAACGCCATGGATAGGTTCTACAAGTTTAAGTGAAGCTACCTTTAATGAGATCGGTTCTGCCATAGGCTAATTGATATAAACAAAAGTTATGTTCCTAGGCCTCTCATCAATATTAGAACAAAACGACTTTAAACGAAGGGATGTTATTTGAACACCTTCTGTACATGAGTGTTTATTAGCATTATTCATAATAGCCGAAAAATGGAAATAACCCATGTTCATTAAATAATGAATGGATAGATAAAATGTGGTGTATTTACACAGTAGAATACTCTTTGGCAGTAAAAAGAAATGAGGTACTCATGTATTACAACATGGGTGAACCTTGGAAGCATGCTAAGTGAAAGAAGTCAGTCACAAAGGACTATATATTATATAATTCTACTTATATTAGATAGGCAGAATAGGTAAATCCATAGAGACTCAAGAAAGTTAGTGTTTGTCCAGATTGGGTACAGGGTAAAATGGGTAGTGACTGATACATACAAGATTTATATTTGAGGTGATGAAAATGTTTCGGAATTAGATAGTAGTTATTGATGCACTATTCTGTAAACATACTAAAAACTGTTGAGTTGTACATTTCAGAGGAGTGGATTTTGTGGTATATATCTCAAAGTTATTACTTAAAAACAAGTGAATGGAGGAAAGAAGTGAGAAGTACAACTAGAAATAGCTTTGTGGGTTCTGAAATTAGAATTTTCTTCCCCACTTAAAACTATCCCCTATGTTGGAAGATATTTCTTTTAACTCATTGCAATATCATCTGAAATTTTATCATTTAGTTTTTAAATGTATGTATTCAACCCAGTTTCAAATGCTAATCTTGACCACAAAATAAGGATTTGTGGAATTTATTGTTTGGAAATTATTTAAGTATTTCTTCATGTCCTGTTTTTCATTTGGTCAAGAAGTTAATTGGTGTCCCTGGCCAGTTGGCTCAGCGGTAGAGCGTTGGTCCAGTGTGTGGAAGTCTCAGGTTCGATTCCCGGTCAGGGCATACAGGAGAAGTAAACATCTGCTTTTCCACCTCTTCTCCTCTCCTCCCCCTTTTCTCTCTCCCTCTCTCCCCTTCTCTTACCCGCAGCCATGGCTCATCTGAGTAAGTTGGCCCTGAGCACTGAGGATGGCACCATGGCCTCACCGCAGGCCCTAAAATAGCTTGGTTGCTGATCAACAGAGTAATGGACCCAGAAGGGCAGAGCATCACCAACTAGTGGGCTTGTGGGTGGATCCTGGTCGTGGTGCATGCAGGAATCTTGTCTTTGCCTCCCTACCTCTCACTAAACAAAATAAAAATTTTTTTTAAATGAGTATAAGGTTGTAAATAACCTGGCTACCTAGAAGCAAGAGGTAAATACTCTGTAAAAATATAATTTTTTGTGTGTCAAGTAGTAGAACAGTGAAAATTTAACAGATAAGTTATCAGTTTTTATCCTTTATTTTAGTTTATTTGGAGATTGTATTATAAAATACCAAGGTAGTAAATAAATTGATTTGTATAGGAACTGCATAACAGATTGTTAAGATATCAAGCAGAAATATAATGAACTATATACCTTTGAACAATATCAACATCTAGTTTTTTTAAAAAATAGAAATGTTACTGAATAATTGCTAGTTGCTTTGTACTTGTATTTCTTTATAAAACAAGGTTAAGCCTGACCTGTGGTGGCACAGTGGATAAAGCCGTCGACCTGGGAACACTGAGGTCGCCAGTTCAAAACCCTGCGCTGGTTCGGTCAAGGCACATATGGGAGTTGATGCTTCCAGCTCCTCTCCCCTTTCTCTCTTTCTCTCTCTCTCTCTCTCTCTCACTCTGTGTCTCCTCTCTAAAATGAATAAAATAAAATAAAACAAAAAAAACAACAACAAAAAACAAGGTTAATGGTTAATTCGCTCTATGGAAATTATAATTATTGAAAATTTAAGAAACCAGTTACACTATAGTATTAGAAGTTTTATTTGATTATTAATAATGGCCATATACTTGAGATGAAGACATGTGATTAAGAGTATCTTACCGTTGTGTCAGTTTTGTTGTAATGGCAAATTCTAGTATTAACTGGCCTTAAAAAAGTAATTAGTTTTTTAATGCATCAAAATTAGTTTGCAGCTGTCATTAGTATCAAATTGGAAAGCAGTTTTAAATGAAGATGAACTTTTTATCTTAAAATTTATTTTTATATGGTGAGAAACATACCATCCAATAAAATGGATGAAACAGAAAGTCAGAAGAAGCATGTATGTTAATTGAATACTAAGAGTTCATGTGGTCATAATTCATATCTGAAAAGAGGGAACTATTAGGTAGTCCTCGACAGTTACAGTAGTACCTGGCACATAGTGGATGTTCAATAAAGATTTAAAATAAGTAAAATTGATTAAGTGTGATACATATTTTAAAAATGCAAAAAAATACCCTCAAATTATACCCCATCATCAAATTGCTAATATGATATCATTAACAAATTATGGAGGCAATTCCATCCTCTTTCTAATGTTGAGTATGTGTTTTATGTAAGGCATGAAGAATAACCTAGTAAGACAGGTAGATAGTTTTTACCATCCATCTTCTTAGCATCAGTAGAAACAATTTTAGGAAACTATCAGACAGTTGTAGCTCGATTGGACCATCGTCTGGATACGTCAGGATTGAGGGTTCGATCTCGGTCAGGGCATGTAACACAAGTAAACCAGTGAATGCATGGATGAGTGGAGCAACAGATTGATGTTTCGATTTCTCTCTCCTCCTCTCTCTCACTCCTACTTCTTCCCTCGCTCCCTTCCTCCCTCCCTCCCTCCTGTCCTCTCTTCAAAATCAATAAATAAAACTTAAAAAAAATTACTAGTGCACCTTATCTGTACTTCTGAAAAGTAATACTAGGCTTGTGTACTTATTGTTGTTTGTAGTGCTAATAATCCCCCATCTGGAAATGAAGAAGAAACTGCTGAAAACGGCGTGCCTAAACCGGTAACATAAAGCTTTCCGATCTCGATACTTCTCTGTCTGAAATTTTTACCAATAGTTCTGCTTTCACTTAGGAACAAAGCCGAAATTTAATGACTCTCAGTATCCTGCATGATCTAGCCACCTACATCATCTAGTGCCATCAAAAGCATAGCAAAGAGAAGTAGTGGGAAGAGTTAGATGAAATAGAGCATGTGTGAAGGCTTGATGTTTTGTCTTAAGGAACTTAATGGTCGTTGATCAACTGAATAGATCATACCCTGATTTTCAAAGCAGACATTTGAGTCTTTAAACCTCACATTGATAGTCATTTTTTTAGTAAAAAAAATTTTATGTGACAGTATTTGACCTTATGCTTGTTGAAAGTGATATAGTTTGAGGGTGTGGACATATAATGGGTCCTATGAATATTTTTAGCATTCTAACCCTGTAAAAAAAAAATTGTTCTGCAAGTTTGAATTCATGTACAAAAATTATTTTGCCTAGGTGTTCTACTTTTTAAATTCACTATTATGTAACTAAGTACAAAATAGCCTGTTAGAGCCTGACCAGGCGGTTGCGCAGTGGATAGAGCTTCGGACTGGGACGCAGAAGACCCAGGTTCGAGACCCCAAGGTTGCCAGCTTGAGTGCAGGCTCATCTGGTTTGAGCAAAAAGCTCACCAGCTTGAGGCCAAGGTCTCTGGCTCGAGCAAGGAGTCACTCGGTCTACTGTACCCCCCGGTCAAGGCACTGTGAGCAAACAATCAATGAACAACTAAGGTGCTGCAATGAAGAATTGATGCTTCTCATCTCTCTCCCTTCCTGTCTGTCCCTGTCTGTCCCTCTGTCTGACTCTGTCACAAAAAAACAACAACAAAAAACCCTTTGTAAAGAGCCCCACTTTTACCCATGGAAACAAAGTATTCCCTGAACTGTTTGCCTGCAAGGTCTCTTCTAGGTGTAAATGAATTCTAGGCATAAGTGAGCTGCTGTTTAGTGCTTTTTAATCAGGACACTGATTCTTAAAATTAATTTTCCTCTTAACTTCATATTCTTTTTACCAAGAGTTTCTCAGATACATTTTATAATTTTATCTTCTCTGTATCTTAGTAAATTGCCTTATATCTATTTTGCAAGAGAATAGTTATAAATAGGAAAAATCCTGATGTATTATTTACACAAAGATAATGGCAAAAAAGGATTTTTACATTCTTAATCCTTTTTTCCATGTAAAGCATTGAAGTTATAAATGAATTGAAATAAATAGCAGTTGTGTGAACTTAAAACTTTTTTTCTGTAAAACTAGCTTAATCGCAAAATGGTTAAGTACTTCTTCATTTATTCATGTTAGATGTTGAAATGGATTATTGAATGTATTATATAATTGTTTATGTTGTTATAGAAAGTGACCGAGACTGAAGATGATAGTGACAGTGACAGTGATGATGATGAGGATGATGTCCATGTCACCATAGGAGACATTAAAACGGGAGCACCACAGTATGGGTAAGTTATTTTTAAATAACAATTGTGGGACTAAATCAAAGGTAGTGTGCCTATATCAAACCTTTAGGGGTTGATTCTAGTTTTTACATTTTTCCATCTTACGATGATATGAAAGAACTCTTGTTAAAATTTCACTGTGAGTTTTTGAGAGAATAGGTCTCAAAAGTTCTCATCACAAGTAAAGAAAATTGTAAATGTATGTAGTGATGTGTTAACTAAACTTCGCAATTTAAACATAAACTATTATGTTGTACACCTAAAATTAACAGTGTTATATTTTAATTATAGCTCATGATAAAAGGGAATTTCACCATGGAAATATTTCTTTCCTAAAGATAATTAAATAAAGTTACAGGGAAGCTGACGTATTTTTGATTCTTGAAATTAAAGTGTTTTTATAAATGAATTGAGTACAACAGATTCTTTAGTTAGAATTAGGAAACCTTAAATTGGCAGTTTGCATCTCTATTGTGCTGCGATTTTGTAACTTATCTAAAACTAAGTGTAGGTTTTTAATTGTCCTAAAACAATAATATTATAAGTATTTCTTTTTGCTTCTCATAGTTTTTAAGTTAATTATCCTATAGACCAGTTTAGGCCAATGTATTGTCTCATGTTTTATAGTTGGTAACATTCTGAATCAAGTGAATGGATTGTCATTGACTCAATGAGCACATGAAGAATCTTACGGAAATATTGGAAGGGGATATATTAAAGTACAGGTTGTGATTTTTTATGACTTCTGTGTTTTTCAGATCGATGTAGTTGTACGTTGGGAACATAAACTTTTCATTAATTGTACTATGTAGTTTATTTATTAAGCAGTCTTATCTGGAATCAGCCAATATTCAGGGATGGGCAAAAGTAGGTTCACAGTTGCAAGTATGGGAAACAGTTTATTCTTGTATTATTATTTCTTAATTCTATTATTTTTCATATAAACTACTGTAAACCTACTTTTGCTCACCCATGTATATACACATAAGTACTTTTGAATACCAGGTGGGCAAAAGTAGGTTGACAATAATAATGATAACACAATAAACTTTTTCATGTACACACAACCGTAAGCCTCCTTTTGCCCACACCTGCATTTTATTTCTTAAGTAGAGCCAGTACTTTCAGAAATTACTTCAGGAAGTCAATTTTGCATTATAATAATGACTATAACTTTAAAACCTTAGCAACATTTTTGGGACAAAATTACTCATGTTAGGGGTGCATAACTCTTGATGTTCTCTTCATCCCCACTTAAGTAATGTTGGGCTTATTGTATATTGATAGTAGGACTCCTATATTAATAGGCCTTTACCGTCTGCATTATGCAAAAAGAACAGCTTATTTTGACACAATAATCATGGTATGGTTAATAAATACTTATATAAAATTATTTGTATTTGCAAGTACAGGGGGTCCTCAGGTTATGACAGTCTCGACATACGATGTTTTGAGTTTATGAGGCTCACTCCAATAAAAACTTTATAAAATTGAGATGTGAGTGACCCTGGCCAGTTGGCTTAGCGGTAGAACGTCGACCCAGCGTGTGGAAGTCCCGGGTTTGATTCCTGGTCAGGGTACACAGGAGAAGCGCCCATCTGCTTCTCCACACTTCCCCCTTTCCTTTCTCTCGATCTCTATCTCTCTCTTCTCCTCCTGCAGCCAAGGCTCCATTGGAGCAAAGTTGGCCCGGACGCGGATGATGGCTCTGTGGCCTCCACCTCAGGTGTTAGAATGGCTCTGATTGCAATTTCACAACGCCCCTGGTGGGTGGACATGCCTGATGAATCCCAGTTGGTCGCATGCGGGAGTCTGTCTGACTGCCTCTCTGCTTCTAACTTCGGAAAAATACCAAAAAAAAAAAAAAAATTGAAATGTGTTTCGGCTTAACACTGTTAGCGTCATACTTACGGACAACATGGGCTAAGTAGTTTGGTTGTGCGCAGAATAATACGCAGTAATGTGGCATATGAGTGAGGGACTTAGCATCCCCTAGTACTCTTACGAACACCATCTTGGACTGTTAAAAGCGTAATTGTTCCATTTGTGTTAGGCTAGAGTGTATTTCAACTTACACCAAAATTCAGGTTATGTCACTGTCATAGGAACGGAATTGTGTTGTGACCCGAGGGCCCCCGTATAGAACAATGAAAGCAAATGGTGATTTCTTTTATTAATATAAACAGTTTATGGTAGGAATTGCATACAAATATTAAATGCACAGACTCCCATAGTACTTTATCTGAATTTTATTTCTTACAGCAATTTCCAGTTACATGAATTCTAGTTATGTTTATACGTTCTTAGACTCTAAATTTCTTAAGAATAGAAAACATAGTTTATGAATTTTCCTATTTCATATATTGCCTTACATGTAGTAAGAATTCAGTAAATGTTTATTGACTAAAGTAGACTACATATTAAAAACAATTTCTTTGAACATTTTTTTACTCATTTGATTATGAAAACTTAAATATTCAAAATGTTGAAGGCATTAATATGTGAACGTCCATTTACCCATTATCTAGGTTATTCAGTTTATATAATGCTATGGTTACTTTAGTGTATATGCATGTGTATACACACATATGTGTAATATACACATTTATACATAGGTGTGTGTGTGTGTATGTGTGTGTATTTCTATCCAGCCATGCCTTCACCCATTCATCAAACCATCTGTTTTTTAATGTATTTTTAATGCATTTCGAAGTTACAGATTTTTCTGAAGTGTATAAAGCTTACTTAACCTTGATATCTCAAGATATATTCTTTGAAAACTGAAAGAAAGCCAGTGAGAAAGTTAAGTTTGGTGAATGTTTGTTTTGTGTACACTTCACAAGCATATTTAAAGGGCAAATTATGCTCAGGGAACAATATTAAATTTGTTTATTGTTAACTGTTAGTACAAAATAGCATTTTTGTAACACGTTACAAAGTTCATATTCTCTATAAGGTATGAAGAAATGGTAGGAATAATTTATCTTATATAGAGAAGAGGTTTCTTAGTTATAGCTTTGAGAGTCATCCCTTCTTCCAGTTGGCACGTTTTAAAGACAGTTTGCCTGGCACTCACTGTACTAATTGATGATAGGGATATAAAAATAATAGTCCTTATTTACCAGAGTTAATGAGAAAGATAAACAGGTGAGCAAATAGTTTTAGTGTAGTGTAAGTGCTAGAATAGTAACATGTTCAAAATGATGTGAAAACTGTGAGTTGCTAAAAGCCTAGAGGTGTTGAAGATCCTAGAGGAGGAAATATTTTTACTTTGAATAATTCTTGAGTTAGAAGAAAGAGAGGACTGATGATTTAGGCAGAGGATACTACTTAGATGTGGTGCAGGCATGGTCTAAAGGGATCACATAGCTGGAGGGTAAAGGTAGATGAGGAAGAATATTTAAAACCACTTGAGGAAGAGGAAGTTAGGACATTTTTGCTATGCTATCATGGAACCTTTGAAGACTTTTTTAGGCAAGTCAGATTATTTGAAAAGATAACTCTAGCAGCAATAGTTGAGATGGACTAGATAAAAATTAGTTGTTGAAGTGATTATCCACATGAGATAATCTTTACTAACCCAACAGCAGTAGTATAGGAATAGATGGGAAAAGGAGGTATAATTGAGTGAGTAATAAATAGAAATAAATGAGTAACTGGTTGTGAATGGAGAGGGATAAAAAGGATGCAGTGACTTAGAGGTTTCTAGTGCAGTTTGTTGAGTACAGAACAGTGTGTTATTGTGTATGAGTAATATGAGAGAAGCAGGTTAAAAACTTTTTTGGTGCATTTATTTTGAAGTTCCTTTAGATACCCAAGTATGTAAGATCTAGCACCTAGGGAAGCGAGAAACTTTATGGAGGTTTATTGCACAGTACCAGATTTGCTTAAGTGCAATTTTTCAGCTGAGCTTCTCTAAAAATATTGGATACAAAGGTTTTGTGCCTTTAGAAAAGAAAATTGGTGTTTTAAAAGGCAGAAATGGGGAAGAGAAAGTATCTGGGGAGAAAGAAAAGTTTATTTATTGAACTTCTGGCTAGGCCTTTTATAAATGCTGTTTTGTTTTATCCTTTAACAGTTCTGTAAGAGGACCATTTAGAGACAGTCATTGATGTTTGTACATTTGACTTTCAAACATTTATAACTTCTGTATATCATACCCCAAAGTGCTTTTGCTGTGCCAAATTTAGATTGTTGAAATGTAAGCATCATGGGTCAGGAGCCATATTTGTCTAGCACCTCATTCTCTCTCCTTAGCTAGAATTATATGTGATGTATTGTTGGTGCTTAAGCATTTAAGTGGATTAATTAATCAGTGACATGAGTAAGCAGTTCAAGTTGGTAATGATAGTGCTGTTTGATTGTTAACAATTAAATTTGGGCTACTTTATATTTCTTGCATTTATAGTGGTGGAGCTTTATATAATTATTTGAATATTTTAATTCATTTATCCTTATTTTTTAAAGCAGAAAACAAAAATGGTAGTGCTGTTTAAGTGAATAAACTAGGTCTCATATATTTAGTACCTTGGAGACCAAAAGGTGGAAATCAGTAGGCAGACCAAGAGCAGTGAACTTTCAGAAGTCCAGTTGGCTAAACTTAGAGTAAAGAACCAATTTAAGTAATATGAATGTAATGTTGAGAAATATATCATTGAAAACATTGTCTAGAACTTGAGGTCTTATCTTTTTTGCTCTGTAGGAATTGAGCCTTCTTCCATATATATTCCCTTCAGTCTTTTCCTCCCTAACCTCCGCAATAGTGTAAAGTTTATTTTGGTCAATATATTTGATTTTCCTACTCTTACACAAGAACACATTACCGTATTTCCCCATGTATAAGACACTCCAATGTATAAGACACACCTTAATTTTGGGGCCCAAAATTTGAAAAATATGTATTTCATACATAAAGTTATTGAACTCAAGTTTCATTCATTATAAAATTCATACAAGTCCTCATCACTGTCAAAACTCCCATCCATTAGCTTGTCCTCGTCTGTGTCTGATGACAAATCACTGTCTTCATATATTTTCTCGTCCTCGGTTCCATCTATGGAATTTGAAATGCCATAACCACTGTATAAGACACTCAGTTTTTAGACCCCAAAATTTTCTAAAAGGGGAAATACGGTATATAAAAAAGCAAGGAACTATCTATAAAATTATATTACAGAACATTTATACAAGGTCTGTGGGGTCTTCAGTGACTTGGTTAAGGTTATACTATTAATAACAAAACTTATGTTTGAACCCTGGTCTGTCTGACTCTAGATTTTCCCCCCTCTATCACATGTACATTATACTACATTTAAAAAGGTGCAGCTCAATAAATTTTTGAAGTGTATCAATTTATGTAACCACCATCCAAATCAAGATATGGAACATTACAAGCAATTTAGAAATTTCCCTCTTGTTTTTTCCTGATCATTAACCACAGATTATCACCAAACATTGTTCTGCTTTTTACTCTAGACTTATTTTTGAATTTCATGTAAACTTCCTTTTACCCACAGAAGTACTCCATAGGTATTTGAAAGAGGATTTATCAACAGTACCAGAAGCAGGAAGGATTAAGGGAGGTCATTGGATCTGTGAACAAAGGGTAGAAATTTCATTCTTGCAGGATTAGTGTGTATGTTGAATTAAATAGGAGACAAGGAAATGATGACAAAGCATATAAACTCTTTTCCTTCCCAGCCACGTTTTCTGTGATGTGTTTTATAGAGAGATACTTAGAGTTAGTGGCAGGTAGGTTTTTGGATGGAAAACAAGTCAAACTTTTAAACAGTATTAGTTTTTATCTTTTACTGAGCAAGTGACAGGCTTTTAAAAGGAGTTTAAAACATTTTCTAAAATGTGTGACTCATTGTCAGTTTATCCAGTTACTATGTGGCTGTATAATTTATTTACACATATTGAATATATTGCTTTTTTTTTTTTTAAGTTTCTCAGGACAATTTTGGTTTTGTTTTTAGGAGTTATGGTACAGCGCCTGTAAATCTTAATATCAAGACAGGAGGAAGAGTCTATGGAGCTACAGGTAAAAGTTGTGTTTTCTTTTTCTTTAAAATTTTTTTTTTATTTAATGTATTGGGGTGACATTGGTTAATAGGCTCATATAGGTTTCAACCATACATCTCTGCAATACATGATCTATATCAGCGGTAAGCAAGCTGCGGCTCTTTGGCCAGCGTAGGAGTACCCTAATTAAGTTCAGAACAATGTACCTACCTGTATAGTTTAAGTTTAAAAAATTTGGCTCTCAAAAGAAATTTCAGTCGTTGTACTGTTGATATTTGCCTCTGTTGACTAATGAGTTTGCCGACCACTGAATATAAATTACATTGTGTGCCCATAACCCGAAGTCAAACCATCTTCTGTCACTGTATATATTTGGCCGTGGTTACTCCCTCACAATCGTATCAATAGAAAAATAAGGCATACAGTATATCTGAATATGTGATAAATGGATTGTAATAGCTATTACAGCTCAATTAAAAATAGCACTTTTACCCATATATCACAGGGCTAGATAATAAATATTTTAGGCTGTCAGGGTCCCTTCGGGTTCCTGTACGGTATTTTGTTTGTTTTACTTATTTGTTTTATAACCCTTTAAAAAGGTAAAAATATTTCTTAGCTTGTGGACTGTACAAAAACAGATTTAAAACATGGAAGTTAGAAAGTTGTTCGTTGTACAGGAATTACTTATTTTGAATAACAAGTCCCTAATCTCTCTATTAATTTTATCTTATAGCTATACCTTAAAGTTTGACCTCACCTTTATTTTTTTGTATTTTTCTGAAGTGAGAAGCAGGGAGACAGAGAGACAGACTCCCACATGAGCCCTGCCGGGATTCACACGGCAGGTCCATCAGGGGGCAGTGCTCTGTTGCAACCGGAGCCATTCTAGTGCCTGAGGTGGACGCCACGGAGCAATCCTCAGCACCCAGGCCAGCTTTGCTCCAATGGACCTTTGGCTGTGGGAGGGGAAGAGAGAGACAGGAAGGAGAGAGGGGAAGGATGGTGAAGCAGATGGGCACCTCTCCCATGTGCCCTGGCTGGGAATTGAACTCGTGACTTCTACACTCCAGGCCAACTCTCTACTACTGAACCAACCAGCCAGGGCCGACCTTACCTTTTATTTATGGTAAACATTAATGCTTTGTTTGGAACCTTTGCTATATTTAGTGCTAGCACCAATAAAAAGTTGTCAATGTTTTCTGATTGTCTGTTGTATCTCTCAGCTTCTTGTTAACATAGCTCCTTTACCATTTTGTAATTTTTTAAAATAGGAACAAAAGTCAAAGGGGTAGACCTTGAGGCACCTGGAAGTGTTAATGGAGTTCCACTCTTGGAGGTAGATTTGGATTCTTTTGAAGATAAACCATGGCGTAAACCTGGTAAGGTTATTGTGGATTATAGGGGTTTCAAAAGCTTTATAGTGTAAATAGTCATTAGAAAATTATTTTTCAGTATTGGTTTAGAATATTGTTTTAGTGTCATTTTTGTAGTCTTAAGCTCATGAGAGTAATAATTAATATAATAAATTAAACAATAATGACTTTATTAAATCTTGCTGGTGGCCTAACATATTATTTATATTAAAGTAGACTTACATATTGTTTTATTATAATATATTTCTAAAGGAAATCATTTTGATAAATTCTTACAGTTCTTTGCTTTATGGTAATTGGGCAAACAGGTAAAATTAGAAGGGGTGATAAGACTAAATGAACTCTAAATTTATATAAGTTTATTTTATTTCTATGCTGCATAAAATATGGAACTGAAATATTTGTACACTAATGTTTTATTTTTAGGTGCTGATCTTTCTGATTATTTTAATTATGGGTTTAATGAAGATACCTGGAAAGCTTACTGTGAAAAACAAAAGAGAATACGAATGGGACTTGAAGTTATACCAGTTACCTCTACTACAAATAAAATTACGGTAATTAATAAATGTTTCAGAATACCCCAGCCTTTTCTTTCTGCTGTCCCAATTTTACTTTCCAAATAAATAATTTTTCCTCTAAAGGTGGTTAAAAGCTATATGATAGTTTAAAAATTCCATTCTTTTTACCATGTTTGTTTGTTTTTCCTTTCTTCCCTTTCAAGTTCATACTAATGATTTTCTGATGTTCTTAGTTTCAAGTCACAGCCTAGCCAAAACTAGTTTGTCTTTTTATGGCCTATCAGTTAAAAATTATGTGGTATCTTAATGGGGAATATGTCATTTAACTTAGGCCGAAGACTGTACTATGGAAGTTACACCAGGTGCAGAGATCCAAGATGGCAGATTCAATCTTTTTAAGGTGAATTTTAGTAAATTATCCTTGGTTGCTCTCATATTTTGTTCTTGAGTCTGCTTCCATACCACTGCTCAAGGAACAAGGTTAAAGTGGAAATAGCTACCTTTTTTCCGAATCTTCAGCTTCCTGGTGACTTACAAATTTGCTGTTGTTTAATTTCCCCACTTTTGCAAGTATGTGAGTTTATAGCCTATTATACTAACAAATGCCATGTAAAACTATTCTTGTTATATGTTGTGATTTTGTTTTTAGTCAGTATATATAGGATATAAAAGTTCATGCCAACAGGTTAAGCTCTTATTACAGATCATTTATATATAATCTTTATCAAGATTAGGGATTCATTTTTCCTAATTTTCTTTTTAAAAATGGTAAGGAAGATGTCTTATTATCTGTATGACAGTGAAATTATTGGTGTAGTATAAGATAGCTCAAGAATCTTATGCATTCTTTGAGAGTCTCTAAGAAAGACTTAACAAGATAGGTTAAAGCCATTGATTTTAAAATTAATACTTAAAAAGGTACTAGATTTAGTGAGGGTATTGTAGGTTGATACCACCACTTGGATATTGCTGGCTTCTCCATTCCATATGATCACAGTCCCAGTCCATGGAATAATATATTTTCATATTTCTGCAATATATAGCAGCCTATTCTTCTTGAAACCTGATTGTATACTCTTCTTTCTTCACCTTAGTTCTTAATTCTTAATTCTTATATTGAATGAACTGGGATGAAGACTGGGAAAGGCTTCTAAATTGGTTTGTATATTTAGGGAACTTTTGTGAGCAGGAACTTTTTTGTGCCCTTTTGGGACTGCAGCTCTGTCCACCTAAATACTGCCTTATGCAATGCACGTTCTGTAGCTGCAGGTGTAGCTGCTCTGCTGAACCCCGTTCAGTATAGAGATTTGATTTTAATTACATCCTGCTCTGGGTGAGTATTTGGTTCTTGTTCTGCTGTAACTATTTTGAAAGTGCATGATGATATTTTTCATATTTTAAATAAATGGTCATCGAGTTGTTTTTGGTGATAATCTACATATTCAGACATTGAATATATTGTTACACGTGATTACAAAATGAATACATAAAGTGTTTTTGATAATGAAATAGTTCATTTGCAGTGGTACTGAGTTTTCTTCTAATAGAAATGAAAATTTCCCTTGTAAACTCCTGGCTTCTGTATAGTTTGTCTTTTAGCAGTGAACTTCTTAAACTAAAAAATAAAAAGGAAACTCATATGAACTAGTCTCTTATTGAAGGTAGCCATTGTGAATGAGTTTTTTAATATGTATACGGTCTATTGAAAAATTATTTTTGAAGTTTTTTTTGGTTATGTTAGAGGAGGTCATTGTTTCATTCTGATTGATTTGATTCTTAATAAGGACATGAATTTGATGGATGCACTCTAATGGTTTTTCTTGCCTTGTTAATGTGATTAGATATTACTAATCAGTTAGAAATGAATAGGGTGTATATTTTAATGTGTATAGCTCACATTTTTTTCTTTATGTATACCGTGGTCTGTAGGATATATTTTATTGGTAATGCTCAAAAGGTCTGCAACTAATGGTATATGGGAGTGTTTGGCATTTTTAGGCTACAATTTGATTTACATTGAATTTCAGAGAAGTTTCTGTCATCTTAAATTTAAGAAATGCCCTTGTTTAGATTTCTTTGGGAATCTTACTCTTTGAAAAAGTCTTAGTTGTCTTTTTTACTATCTGTTGTCTTTTTTACTATCTGTTCTTTAGCTCTGGAGTGTACAAAAAACTAATAAAGATGTAATTGGTTTCCCAAATATGCAGAGGTAAATTTCTTAGATAGTAAGTGCTAAAATGTGTATTTTAGACAAAATGGAAATTGGAGAAATAAGTTAACTAGAAATTACTTTGAAATTAGAAATTACATCGGATGTTATACATAAGTTCGTTCTATTTCTGTTTTTTTTAAGTTTAAAGTAGGCTGCAGTCATAGAAAAGTATATGCTATTTTATCAGAGCTTTGAGAGTTTGGAGAAAACTATTGCAGATTGAGGAAATGGCACAGGCAAAGAAATTTATATGTTAATTGAGTAGAAGCGTATGAGAAGATTATTTAAGAAATCAACCTTATTGGATCCATCCTCTTTGGAAAGGAGAGAAGAGAGAAGGCTTTGTGGAATGTGGTTGAACTCTAGAAAGCCTAGAAACGAATATGAGTTGGAGAAGTTACAGCCTATTTGTAAACAGAAGAGCGATTTATAAGTTAACACTATTGTGACACATTTTGTACTGTGGTTGGATAAATAAAATCAAGCTCTTCCTATTTATCCACCATTTGAACTAGAATTATTAGGATTGGTGAGAAAGAGAAGTGAAAAACCTTCCCAAATATTCTTATTATATCTGAGCACCTCCAGTGTGCCCAGAACTGTTTTAGATGCTACAGTAAGACAGGGTTTTCATATTAAAGGAGCTCATTATTGAGTGAAGTGTACTTATGGAGTAACTATGATATATATATAGTATTATAACAAATGTTGTGTTGATGGATTTGACAAAGTGCTGTAGAGAGTTCAAAAGAGTGAGTTATCCTACCTACATTGCAGAGTCTAGGAGTATGAGAGAGGTCATAATTGAAACATTAAAGAGTTTTCATTATTAGGAGAGAAGGTAGTATAGAACATTGTCATCAAAGAGAGCAATATGAGTAAAACCAGATAGCATGAAAGCATAGTTGAGGTGGATGAGTGAAACTATAGTAGAGAAGTCTAGAAATGGTAGATATGAGGCCATGTTGAGAAAGACCTTAATCTTAAACTAGCCTGCAGACGTTCAGCAATAGGAAGCCATTTGAAAGTTTTTGTGTAGAAGAGCATAACCAAATCTGGTTTATAGAAAAAGAACTGGCCACCAGGGTAAGACATATAATGTAAAAGGGAGTCAGCGACCAGGTAGGAAGCTATTATAGTACTATAGGAATGAAATGAACAAGGATCATAACTTATATTGCTGAATGGACATAATAACAGATTTAAGAATCTAAGTTCTTTTCATGTCTACTGCAAAGACTTTTTTTATCCTTAGAGACAAGCAACTTGTTCTCTTTAACTTTTATTGCTTTTCATTAAGTAAACAATTTTCAAACATACAGTATGATAGAAATAGTACAAATGACCTTTCCATGTGTTTTGTTATAGTGCCTCATGATTATCAACATTTTTTTTAATGTTTTATTTATTGATTGATTTTACAGGGACAGAGAGAGAGTCAGAGAGAGGGATAGATAGGGGCAGACAGACAGGAACAGAGAGAAATGAGAAGCATCAATCATTAGTTTATCGTTGCCGTTGCAACACCATAGTTGTTCATTGATTGCTTTCTCACACGTGTCTTAACCGCAGGCCTTCAGCAGACCGAGCCACCACTTGCTGGAGCCAGCGACCTTGGGTCCAAGCTGGCGAGCTTTTGCTCAAGCCAGATGGGCCCGTGCTCAAGCTGGCGACCTTGGGGTCTCGAACCTGGGTCTTCCGCATCCCAGTCCGACGCTCCATCCACTGCGCCACCGCCTGGTCAGGCTGATTATCAACATTTTGACATTCTTAACATATTTTATATACTTCAAATAAAAAGGTTTTGTTTCATTTAGGGTTTGTTTATTATTGAAATGAAAGATGATGAAGTTTAATAGGTATAAAAATAGTTAGCCTGACCAGGTGGTGGTGCAGTGAATAGAGCATAAGACTGGGATGTGTCGGCCACCTGTGGTGGTGCAGTGGATAAAGCATCGACCTGGGGACACTGAGGTCGCCAGTTCAAAACCCTGCACTGGTTCAGTCAAGGCACATATGGGAGTTGATGCTTCCAGCTCCTCCCCCCTTTCTTTCTTTCTCTCTCTCTCTCTCTCACTCTGTGTCTCCTCTCTAAAATGAATAATAAAAAAAAAAAAGACTGGGATGTGGAGGACCCAGGTTCGAAACCCCAAGGTCTCTGGCTTGAGTGCGGGCTCACCAGCTTGAGTGTCCAGCCACTGGCTTGAGCCCAGAGTTTGCTGGCTTAAAGCCCAAGGTCACTGGCTTGAGCCCAAGGTTGCTAGTTTGAGCAAGGAGTCACTCTCTCTACTGTAGCCGCCCCCCCCCATCAAGGCACATATGAGAAAGCAATCATTAAACAACTAAGGTGCCGAAACGAAGAATTGATACTTCTCATCTCTCTTCCTTCTTGTCTGTCCCAATCTGTCCCTCTCTCTGACACTCTCTCTGTCTCTGTCTAAAAAAAATAGTCACTTAATTGGCTACAGAAACAGTTGTGTATTTACATAATTTGGAGCAGGGGAAAGAGAGGAGTGACTAGTAGGTATGGGTAACAGGTATGTGTAAGAAAACATTGAACATCATCTTCTATTGAAGTATTTTATGAACATGTGTATACACACATCATTTTTCTCTATGGAAGCATTAAAGTGCTTTTTCAACAATGTTGTCGAATTTCACAACTATGTTTCTTGCCTATTATCCATTGTACCAAGCATTTATTTGTACCTTCTTAATTTGGAAACATGTATCCTTTACTTCTAGAGTATTTTCTTCTGTTAAATTTTAACGTTCTTTCTGCTTTCTTCTTCTGCCTTTTGGACCCCTTATTTATTTTAGACCTCTTATGCTGGTCTTTTAATTTTCTTATCTTTTTCTCTTATGTTCCATATATGTCTTCTGTTTTGTGATAGATTTCTTCAACCTTAAAATCCTTCTATTTTCTTTTTCATTTCTGCTGTTATATCTTTAATAGCCAAGATAATTCGCATTCAGTATTAAACTGTAGTATCCTATTCTTGTTCATGGATGTAGTGATGCAGTATCCCCCACGCCAATCTCTCAAAACAGATTAATGATAGGTTGTTTGTTTCTGTTAGGTATTATTTTTCTTTTCTGCATAGTCTGTTTTTCTCAAGTTGATTTTTTTTAAGTGAACAGAGAGTAGATAAACAGATTCCCACATGCACCCCAATCGGGAGTCACCCAGCAACCCTGTCTGGGGCTGATGCTTGAGTAGAGAGCTATTTTTAGCACCTGAAGCTGGTGTGCTTAGACCAGCCGAGCTATCATCAGTGCCTAAGGCCACATTCAAACCAATTGAGCCACTGGTTGTGGGAGGGGAAGAGAGAGAGAAGGAGGTGTGGGGTGGGGAGAGAAGCAGATGGTTGCTTCTCATGTGTGCCCTGACCAGGAATCAAACCCAGAACTCCATACGCTGGGCCAGTGCTCTATCCCCTGAGCCACTGGCTAGGGCCTCAAGTTGATATTTTAAGTTTGTTGTTTTGGCCTCTGACTTAGACTTTTCTCAAATGTTTGTTGATTCTTGGCCATTCAGTCATGAGACCATGGGGTTATGTTGAGGATCCCATGCTCAAGCCGGCGACCTCGAGTTTCAAATCTGGGACCTCAGTGTCCCCTGTCCACTTTGCCACAGTCTAGTCAGGCTTTATCCACTTTCAAGGTCCTAAATTTTGTTGCTTCCCAATCTTTTTGTTCTTGTTGGTTGAAACAAAATTTTGATAACTTATGTGGTGTTCTACTTTTTCCTTTTTTACCTTAATATTATGTGGTACATGTTTTTCTAGTTTATTAAAGTCTTGGGGTTTTTTGTTTTTGTTTTTTTTTTAAATAAATAATGCTTTAAATAGTTGTATAACCCATTATTTCAGTGTGGCACAATTATCTGTTTTCTTTTTAGATATTATTTTGTTTATAATGTCAAACTTTTATAAATGCTATGAAGGACAGCTGAAAGATATTTCACAAAATCATTTAAGTTTTGGTGCAATGGTAGCATAATTTTGTTATATATTTAGGTTCTCAATTTTACAGACTTCTTTCAACTTTTGTTTGGATATGTAAGGTCTGACATGAGTTTGTTTTTAGAAAATCAGTCATGGTATTTTACAGTCATTTCTTAAAATATTACATCATGTGAAAAAAAGAGTCTGTGTTCTAATTAAACAAATTTTAAGACTTCATAATCCTGAGTAAAACATCTGAAGACAAACAAGTGGATAATGATAATGAAAATGGTTTGGGAGCGTTGCTGAAATGCTGAGGGTTTTAAGAATTGTTTAATATAATTAATTCATTATGAAGAAGTTAAGAGTAAAAACTATAAGGAAACACAAGCCATATTTACATGTTTTAAAATGTATCTGTCTTCCTGATACCTTTTCTTCTTTTATTTATGCTCTCTTCCCTTGTTTTCTTTCCTCTTCCACTTCTCTTCTCTGAACCTTCTCCCTTACCCCTTTCCATTTTTATTTTTTAAGCGAGAGAGGAGGAAGAGGAGAGGGGTATAGAGAGAGAGGAGAACCATCAACTTGTAGTTGAGTCACTTTAGTTGTTCATTCATTGCCTCTCATATGATTAGGAGGTTCAAATAAAGCCAGTGACCCCTTGCTCAAGCCAGCGACCTTGGGCTTCGAGCCAGCGACCTTTGGGCTCAAGCCAGCAACCCTGTGCTCAAGCTGGTTAGCCTGCAGTCAGGCCAGCAACCTGAGAGTTTCAAACCTGGGTCCTCAGCGTCCCAGGTCAATGCTCTATCCAGTGCACCACCACCAGTAAGACCCCCTTCCCAGTTTTTAATTGAGCTTTGCCTGTGCCAGGAAGTATCTCAGGTTATGGGTGTGGAGGGGAGGGGAGCATTATAGACATAGCTAAACTCTCTGTGTTAGAATTTAGCTGACTTAATGGGAAAGTAGGTATTAAATAATACCAAAAAATTATATTAGTTCTAAACTTTGAAGAACTGACATTTGAGCTAGTTCTAAAGTCAATCGAATAATAAATATAGTATATTGAGCACTTATTGCATGACAGACATTGTTTTTAGGCATTTGGGGTGTAGATTTGAACTGGACACCATCCATATTTTCAGATTCTGTGTTACAGTGGCAGCAAACAGACCATCACCGTACAACAGTAAAGATAACTTTAGATAACAATATTAAGAAATTCTATGAAGAAAATACAAAATGATAATATGATAGATTGTTCAGTACTGGTTGGAGAAGACCACTCCAAGAAGATATTTGAACAATATTCGATTCTTGAGAAAATATGAGGAGAGATATTCCAAGTAGAAGGAACATCTAGTGCAAAAGTTCTCATAACGAGGCCCTGGCCGGTGGCTCAGTGGTAGAGCATCAGCCTGGTGTGTAGAAATCCTGGGTTTGAGGTTCGTTTCCTGACCGGGGCACACAGGAGAAGCGCCCATCTTCTTCTCCACTCTTCCTCCTCTCCATTCTCTTTATCTCTCTCTTCCCCTCCCACAAAGTTGGCCTGGGTGCTGGGGATGGCTCCATGGCCTCCGCCTCAAGCATTAGAATAGCTCCGGTCACAATGGAGCAATGGCCCAGATGGGCAGAGCATTGTCCCCTGGTCATGCCAGGTGGATCCCGGTTGGGCGCATGTGGGAGTCTGTCTCTCTGCCTCCCCACTTCTTACTTCAGAAAAACACACACACAAAAAGTTCTCATAAAGAGGAATTTAAATGTTAAAAAGAGTTCAGAAAAATACATTATGACTGTGCATAATAAAGGTAAGTTGGGGAGGAAGAGGTAACAAGGCAGGGCCATACCAAGTAAATCCTTATAGGCCATTATAAGTTTAGCTTTTACTCTGTTTGCATTGGGAAGCTATTAGAGAATTTGAGCAGGGAGAGATGAATTCATTTACAGTTTAATAAGTTGCTTTGGTTGTGTATAGAGGATGGATTTTAGGTATGTGAGACCAAAGCAGAAAGGTTAATTTGGTAGAATGGTTGAGATGTGGCAGTGGGTTTGACTTGGCTTTTAGGAATGGAAATAATGATAAGTGCTTGAAATTTGGTGTATTTTATATAAGTAAAATTGACATCGAATGTTTATATGTATTGGATAACTGATAGGATTTTTTTTCTTGAGCAATTTGATAAATGATGGTGCCATTTATTTTTGTGAGAAAGAGAGGATCAGATTGGGGAATAGTGGAAAATCAGTAGTTTTGTTTTGATCATGGTAAGTTTGAGATAACACTTTTTTGACATGTAAGAAGTTGGATGTAAATTATTGGAACTCAGGGAAACAGTTGAGACCATAATGTCAACTCTGAGTATTTCTGATATCTCTACGAAGAGTAATGCATTTCTTTTTCTGTGTTCTCGTAGCATCTTTTATATCATCGATTATTTTTATAGCATTTATTGTATTACTCTCATTATGTGTATGTCTTTCTTTTCCCACAGTCTGGGATTTTGTTGTATTCCTCTGTGTAGTCTCAGCTTCTAGTACAAATAAATATTTAGTAAATGTTTGATGAATGAATCATGTTCCTATCACCACATTCCGTCAATTTTACATGTGAAATGTCTATCAAATGCATTTCTTTGTATCCTCATCTTTTCTCATTAGGGGCAATACCTTTAAAATGGATTCTTTAAAGCAGTGGGACTCTTAAAATAATGTCAGTGTTAAACCGTAATTATGTGGAGGCACCAATTAGGGATTGGGTTCAGTTCTATTAATAAAAGATCTCATTATAATGGCTTAAATATATAAATAAAGGTTTCTTTTTTTCATTGATTATTTGAGAGGTATATGGTTTCTGGAATTCAGTCAGTGGTTTGATTATTAGTGTCATGGTTTCTGAGATTTCTTGGCCTTTGCCTCATGGGAAAAGGAAAGTGATGCTGAGTTTAGTCTGAACAGGAGCAGTAGCATATAAATAGGGCATGAAGAACGGTATGATGCTATTCAAGTGTAGGGCATCTTCAACTTGGTTTACTTTTTCTTAGCAAGCAAGATAGACATACAAGACAGGAAGGGAGAGGATGAAAAGCATCTGCTTGTAGTTGCATCACTGTTAGTTGTTCATTGATTGCTTCTTATATGTGCCTTGACTGGTGAGTTTCAGCTGAGCCATTGACCCCTTGCTCAAACTAGCGACCTTGGGATTATGTCGATGAGCCCATTCTCAAGTTGGTGACCTCTGGGTTTTGAACCTACGTCCTCAGCGTCCCAGGTCGATGCTCTATCCACTGTGCCAACATAGGCCAGGCAGTTTGTTTAAATTTAATAAATTAAATAATGACAGGTTTAGACAGAAAGGTGAGTATAAAAGCAAGAGCACATACAGGATATATTTTATCATTGTAAAGGAGAAAAAGTGAATTGTACTCAAAGGATATGATAGGAGCAGAGAGGGTAGACAGATCTGGGAGAAATTATGGAGTAAGTTGGTACTTAGTTTTGAAAGTGAATATAAAGAGAAGAGGTAGTACGGAGACAGATGACTGACTTCCAGCTTGCCAGTGTATAGAACTGGCAGGATGTTGATGATGGTGGGAAAATGGGAGAAATGGTATGAAACTGCAGGAACAGA